>CM074724.1:370001691-371322941 GCA_037306005.1 Rhinophrynus dorsalis | reverse complement strand
ATACAGTTGTGATGATCTGACAGACTAAGCACCCAATGTAAGCTGCCTGGTAGACTCTGTGAAGAAGATTCCCCACAAAGACGTGACAGACTGCTATGTGCATAACTTTTGAACTACACAACAGTAAGCACTTAAAGGGATAGTAATACTTCATTTTATCCTTATTTTATTTTGTAGGCATTAAAAAAACATGAACGATATAAGTCTTGTCTCTCAAACCTTTATGGTTTAAGAGATATTCACAAGCAAAGTATCCCCCCCCCCTGTTCAGCCAGAGCAGAAGGGACGTGCCCAGGTAGACTGCAGAGAGGGACAATCTTCAATTAACATAAGGGAAAAAGCTGAAAAACTTGTCAAGGGGGGCAGGGCTTTCATTCTTTTCATACAAAGAAGATTGTCCCCTGCTGTTATCTGTCTGGTCTTACAACCAGATCCACATCTGAGAAGAGATGGCTTACACTAGGTAAAAGGGACGGGAGGGGAAACTTTGCTTGTGAATATCTCTTAAACCATAAAGGTTTGAGAGATAAGACTTATATCATTCTTCATGTTTTTTAATGCCTACAAAATAAAATAAAGTTAAAACGAAGTATTACTATCCCTTTAAATATATAGCGCATTCTTCCCGATGTGCAAGATAATCCTCTGGCACTCAAAGGGTTAACAAGAAGTACATGCATGGCATGCCTTAACCCTTAAAGCACCAGAGCTGTAGGCAAGGCATTGTGAAGCAAGGTGTTGCACACCACTCTGATCGTTAAAGGGTTAATGATCATCTGCATAAAATCTACAGAATAAATAAAAAAAAATGGTTAGCCCTTTGAGTGCCAGAGGGGTTACGCAACGCATTTCTTTGCAATGCATTGTGTACCCCTCTGGCACTCAAAGGGTTAATACAATATACAGGTTACTGTGAAAGCTCTTTGTAATTCACAAAAATAGTTTTTAGGTGATAGGGTCCCTTTAATTCGGTTATGAAATTTCCAAGCAGCAGTGGCTGACTGAGAACTGATCAGTGTCCTGTATGAATAAAGCTTCTCTTTGAACATACAGGGACGTACGATTTATTTGAACATTCTGGGGCGAACCAACTGAATCATAAGGGGAAAAAGTAATTCCAAAACTTCAAATTTATTTAATGTGAAACATTCGCCATAAATAAAGATCGCATATTTGAAAATTGCCAACGTGTCTTGTTAGCCAAGAGACCAGAAAATGTACAATAAACTCTTTTCAGTACCAGAGGTGTACGGAATGCATTGCTTTGCAATGCGTTCCGTACCCCTCTGACACTGAAAGGGTTAAGGGTATATTCCCACTTGTTCTTCTATAACTCCACCCACTTCACTTCAGGTTATGGTCTCTGTCTCAGCCCATTTTAAGGGCAAACCCTGCCCACCCCAGTCAAGCCCTGCCCACTTTAACCCAAAACTTGACATTTGGACTCTCCCACCCCCAGACATTAGTGGACCTCTGAAGGCTTAGGTATGCATAAGCCTCAGGATGGTCAGTTGAAATGGTAATTGTGTCCCCTAGCCCTCCCTATAGGACAAGGAGCATCTCAACAGAAGTATACGTGTGGAAAGGTACAAAGGGCCATATGCACAAAGTGAAAGGGGTGCAATTATGTGGCAAACCAAGTGTATATAGCGAACAAATAAAATTCCCCATTGATTTAAATGAGGCTTTTAACAGTTTGAATGCTATTGAAGTCTGCAACACACTGAGATTTATAAAACTGGTGCAAAGATA
The DNA here is from genome assembly GCA_037306005.1 of Rhinophrynus dorsalis. Classification (NCBI taxonomy): domain Eukaryota; kingdom Metazoa; phylum Chordata; class Amphibia; order Anura; family Rhinophrynidae; genus Rhinophrynus; species Rhinophrynus dorsalis. The sequence goes on along the minus strand of CM074724.1, from coordinate 371,321,189 downwards.
TAGCTGTCGCTGTTTTCACAGAAAAATCGTGTGCTCTTATACGTAAGGGTTTTTGCTAATAAAAAAATCCCTGTTTACACCATTTGTGCCAAAACAGTTGTACTAAATATTTTGTGGACGTTCCTAAAGTAAGAATTTTGTCACAGGCGTTTCAAATTTGTCAGAAGCATTGGAGACTTCTCTAGCAATCGTGTGGTTAACCCTATGAGTGCCAGATGAGCATCTAATGCATTATGTTGAATCTAGTTGAACAGCCCGTTACACGGGCCACAGTGTCACAGCCACCCGGTCACGGGGCAGTCACGCGCAGTAGAAACTGCCCGCGCCGCGGCTGATACAGAGCTGGACGCTCCTTTGGAGCGCCCAGCTCTGTATCAGCCGCGGCGCGGGCAGTCTCTACTGCGCATGACTGCAGCACGAGCAGCAGTGTCTACTGTGCATGTTGCGGCGTTACACAAGATTTAGCGAATTATTATATAGGATGCATTGCATACCTCTCTGGAACTCAAATGCATACCTGGGAATATTTTGTTGTGGGCTCCCCAGTGAAGGGAGTCCTGTGGTGCTGCTGGGGGAGAAAAATTAAGCGATTTGCTTTAAAAAAAAAAAAAAAAAAAAAAAAAAATCACTAGGTGGGGGTGGAGCTTCTAAAATGAAGAAACGTATAATGAATAGGTTGGGGAAGAATACACTGGGAAGGAGCAGTAGTGGGCAAAGTTTGACTAGAAACTCCCCAAAGCCAGAGAATCAGCCTCTGCCCCAGAGACCCAGTAATGCAGAGTCAAATCTGGAGAGTTTGCGGCTATGATCAATGGGTTAGAGAGAGCTCCAGTTTGTATGGAGAAATCCTTCATCATCGGAGGAGGTTGGAACGAGGTGCTACGTGGGGAGGGAGCAGACGAAGATTGACAGGCTGCGGTGCAGAGATGTAACCGCAGTCTATCCTGAAGTAAGGTCACGGCTCATTTTTGAAACTTTCAATTTTGCCATAGCACCCATTGCAAAATCAAAATAAAACAAATATTACAGGTTATCGCTATATTAAGAGCATTATGAGCCAAACTTGTATTGGGGGTGGTAGTTCCCCTTTAAGTCCTGTTTAACCGTTTGTGTGCCAGAGGGGTACCTAATGCATTGCATACCTCTCTGACACTTGGGGGGTTAATTCAAGGGCAACTTGGGAAATTTTTATTTCGTCCTATGGTGTAGTTGCTTGGCTCCAGAATTCATGCACTGGTCTTGTAAACAAAAGGCCCATAGTGACCCATTTTCCCAGAGTACCGCTGTCCCTGCATCATGGGAACAGAAAAGGAACAGGGCGCAGAGCCATCTAAGAGAAGATCTGTGTTTACTGAAGGTGATTAAAACCCACCCCCTCCTGCATGCACTCTCAGGATCCTTGAAGTAATAAAGCCTTCAAATAAGTAAAGGAAAAAATCTTGTCTTTTGCCGTTTCCAGACCCAAACTCTCTCCAGTCTCTTTTTTCAGCAGTATCAGATCCAAAAGTATTTTTCAAAAATGTATTTTTATTAAATTATTATTATTATTTCTGATTATAGTCCTTGAAAAAGTGTCTGTAGAAAGATATGAAACGCGTAGGACTTTTTGATAATACAATTAAATTTATCTTGTAAAGGCTTATGTTGAAATGCATTTTTGCAGAATACGTTTGGATCTGATATTGCTGAAAAAACGAGACTGGAGAGAGTTTGGGTCTGGAAACGGCAAAAGACTAGATTTTTTTTTTCCTTTGCTTATTTGAAGGCTTTATTACTTCAAGGATCCGAAGAGTGCATGCAATCAGGGTGGGGAGTTTTAATCACCTTAAGTTAACACAGATCTACCCTTAGATGGCTCTGCGCCCTGTTTATTTTCTGTTTCTGTAGTCCACGCAGATTTTTGTAATGATAAGCACTACCACAGTGCTAGAAATAAAGGGGCAGCGTCCAAAGGACTAAGAGGGGCTTCTGAAAAACACCGCAGAATACTACCGGAAACCAAAATCAGGCTTATAAAAGGAACATATTACTTTAAATCTTGTCATAAAATATCCATACTATAACCTCAGAATCAGTCTCATAATAATTCTATAGTATTTGGATCAAGACTGTTGTGAAAGACAGTATTTTTCATATATATATATATATATATATATATATATATATATATATATATATATATAATTTTTTTTTTACTATTTTTTTTCTGTCTTTTTACTGTTTATTTTTTTCATGAATATTCTTTTATATCTTCTTGGTGCTATTGGATGTAATCTAATATTACTTACTAGTGTAAAAGCCCGTGTACACAGACCAAGGTCTGGGAAATGGTAAGAGGCCGCGGCGCTACCTCAGTGCTCCACACGATGCAGTCTTGCGTCACCTCACTCACATCATGCTCAGTAGAGACTGCCCAAACGCAGATAGTCTCTACTGCGCATGACTGCATCGTGACAAACATTCTAGCGAATTATTATATAGGATTGCTATTGTGTATACATAGAGTTGCATTTGCAAAGTATTCTATTAGCCCAGAAAACATAAGCATCTTTGGATTTTATGTGCCTGCAGCGGCTTCCTACCTAAGCAGAGGCACCTGCAGCCAATTAAAGTGTAACGATTCACATTGCTCACATGCAGGAGTAAGGGGGTGATGTATCTGCGGAGAGAACAGTACCTTACTTTGTGTGGAAGGGGTTAGTAACAGGCAAAATGTAATGCCAAGGGCTTCCAGGATGAAAAAAGAGAAGTTAGGTTTGGGTTTACAATCCCGATATTATTAACCCTTTGAGTGCCAGAGAGGTGAGCAAAGCAATACGTTGTGTACCTCTCTAGCATTCCAAGGGTTTAAAGCAGAACTTTCATCAGATTAACATAGCTCCACAAATGATAATTACATTAGTGATATGCACATACCTAGTTTTATTTTCAAGAATAATTGCTACATTAAAGAAAAATAGAAACTTTTATGCAGGAACCATAAATCTCGATAGGATGGTGTAGCAACAGCGCCAATGTACAATTTCAGGCCATTGTGATATTGCACCTAAAAAATTCAACTTTGAGCTGCTGAAAGGTGTTTTATTCAAAAGTTATTGATTTTCAAAGTTGAATTTTTTAGGTGCAATATCACAGTGGCCTGAAACTGTACAGTGGCGCTGTTGCTAAACCATCTTATGGAGATTTATGGTCCCGGGACCAGAGCTGTCCATAGGATGGTGTAGCAACAGCGCCACTGTACAATTTCAGGCCACTGTGATATTGCACCTAAAAAATTCAACTTTGAAAATTAATAACTTTTGAATAAAACACCTTTCGGCATTGGGAATACCCTTGGTTTACTCAGGGAGATAAACCCTACAACATATTATTTATTTATTTTACATTTTAAGTATTACTATCTCTTTAAACCCAAAATTTTAGGAGAAAACGAGAGTGCCTGTGTATAATCCGCACCTTTGTTTTCCCCGTCACACTGAAAAAAATTTACATTGCTGTGCTGCTTCCCTCCCTTACCCATATCCTCCTCCTCTGCAGTGCAATTTCGGCAGCCTTCCAGCATTGCCCTGTCAGGACCTCGTCTGCCTTGCCAATGGTAGTGTCTTGCAAGGACCTTGCGGTTCTTGCAGGGCAATACCATAGATCCAATTTGTATAGCTATGCGCATTGGATCGATGGTATTGCCCTGCAAGGACCTTGCAGTCCTTTGCAAGACATTACCATGGCAAGGCAGAAGAGGTTTGTAAGCGGTCTGTAATGCTGTAAGCGGGCGGCAGATGCAAGCATGCTGCCCGCTGTGACCCTGTCAGGCTGCCGAAATTGCATTACAGAGGGGCAGAGGAAAATGTGGGTAAGCGAGGAGGGGCGGAAGCAGTACTCAGTGGAAAATGTGTTTTTTAAAATTCTATTTCACTGTCGTCCAATACAGGTCACTGGTACTCTGGGAGGCGTAAGTCCCCTTTAATAGGCAGGAACAACTATGCAAATAATTTGCAAGGGGTGGAGCCTCCCCTCTTACTTAAGCCACCTTCTGGCCAGAGCCACTTTAGATTGATTTGTTCCTGGTGTGCTTGCACACCAGGTAGAGAACATCTATGCATCTTAGTATTTTATTATTTTTTATTCAAATATGGAATACCACCATTAGGAGGGTGACCATGGCTGTGAATTGCCCTCTTTAAAGTGGCTGGTGCAGCTTCCAGGGATTTTCTGTGGACCTTATGCCCTGAAGAGGGGACAGCTTGTGTTAAGCAGCTCCCCTGTTGGGGAATTTACCTCTGGTTCTTTCCCTCCTTATCATGGTCACCTGAAGACAGAAGTCCAGCAAGGAAGGTGAGTCACCCATTGAGTGCTGAAGGTCCACTTGTCCCCACAGTGTCCCTTTGATGGGCTTGTATTTGGGAGTTTTAATACACTCCAGCACTCATAGGGTGTTTTTATTGCATTATTACTGTTTATGCAATTTCTGTGTTATTCTCTGAGTTTTGGAGCATTGGGTATTCATTTATTTATGTTTCTCATGTATTTCATGCTTGTTTGGGCACTTTTTAATGTTTTACTAAACTTTATTAAAAATGGTGTTCCGCGCCTTTAAGCGCGGCTTTTTCCCGCTCAGACGCAAGGGCTCCTTTACTCTCTATGGGAATTCACAGTATGGGACATATCTCTGGAACCGCTTGTCACAGCAACTTCAGAGAGGGCTCATTTTAATTCTAGGCTCCTGATCTATCATCCGGAATGTGTTTTATTCATGTGGGGTGTTCAGGGGGGCTTCGGGCAATGTTTGGGGTACTTGGACAGGAAAACTACATTTCCCATGAGCGCTTGGTTCGCGCTCGTTTCTGATTGGCTGTCATGACGGCCGCCATTTTGTGGTACTTTTCCTAGGCGAGTACACTACGCAGGGACCGAGCCTTCTCTCTCCTCAACAGATTAACCCTTCGCTGGCCAGATAAGTCCGTTTTTAGAACATTTCTGGGGTGAAACTTTAATCTTTAACACTTTTTCTGGGTGATAGTGTTATTGGTGGGGTATATTGACGCTGTGAGCATGTCTACTTCACTGGAGCTAGGGGCTAGACCCAAGTCTAAGGAGGATGGGGGGTCTGCTACCCCCATGGCGTTTTGCTCCTCTTGCCACATTGGGCTGGATGGCGATAATGTGGGGGATCTATGCCCTAATTGTACTGGTCAAGATAGCAACCCTGGGCTTCCCAGCCACGCTATTGAGCCATCTTGGGTGAGGGAGTTTAAAGCTGCCACTAGGGATCTCAGATCCACGCTTCAACTCTTTCCCTCTCAGATACAGGGGGCTCTCCAGGTCTGGCAGACCCCCTCTACTATCAGGACCTCCCTGCCTAAGCCACAGGGAGCTCCTGATATCACTGATTCTTCTGAAGAAGAACTTTTACAGGATTCTGATGCTGAGGAACGTACTGTTATTGAATCTAACAGGTCCATTGGGGACCCCTATGAGTGTGACCCTGAAGTTTCGGCTGAGGGTCTGATCAGAGCGGTTCTGAATACGCTCAACCTTCCTCTGACTCAGGAATCCACTTATGATCCTACTGATGTTTTTCAGAAAAAGCCATCTAAACCAGTTGTTTGTTTTCCAACTAACCCTACTCTTGCCCGTCTGGTCTCTGAGGCATGGAAGAATCCTGATAGATCTTCCTCTGTCTCCAAAAAGTTTGCTAAACTTTACCCTTTTCCTGAGGCGGAGCTGGCAAAATGGGTTCATCCTCCCAAAGTGGATGCTCCTGTGTCTAGACTATCCAAATCTACTGCTTTGGCTGTCTCAGATGCCTCTGCCTTGCAGGACTGGACGGATAAGAAACTAGAGCTCTCTCTTAAGTCAATTTTTGCCTCCATTGGCACAGCCATGCGCCCCACTTTTGCTGTGGCATGGGTTAATAGAGCTATTGCGGCCTGGACTGAACGACTGACTGAAGCGGTTCGCCAGGATGCGCCGGTATCTGAACAGTTGCAGCTTCTTGCTAATATCACTGAAGCTCAGAACTATGTTGCTGACGCTGCTTTTGATGCTGTGCGCATGATGGCGAGGGCCTCCACTTCTTCTGTGGTGGCTAGACGCGCCCTTTGGCTGAAAATTTGGTCTGCTGATACAGCCTCTAAGAAAGCCTTGCTTTCCTTGCCCTTTCAGGGGAATTTGCTTTTTGGGTCTGAACTCAAAGAAATGATCAGTGAGGCTACTGGCGGTAAAAGTACTCTTCTACCCTCAGTCTTTAAGAAAAAGTTTCCAGCCAAACGCAATCGGTCCTTTCGTTCCTTTCAGACTGAGACACGCTCCTCGGCCCAAACGGGTCCTCCCACTACGCGCTCCTCCTCCAAGCCCAAACAGTCCTGGAGGCCCAAAGTTGCCTCCAAGGCCAAGACCTCCAAGACTGCTTCGGCATGACTCGCCGAACCCGGGTCCGCATCCGGCTGTAGGCGGTCGTCTCCGCATCTTTCGCCGGACTTGGGAGGAGTCAGTGGCGGACCCATGGGTTCTTCAGGTGGTGTCAGAGGGATACAGGATCCCTTTCTCTTCCCTTCCTCCTTTTCGGTTCCATTTTACTCGTCCTTCTCAGGAACCCACAAAAAGGCGTCTGTTCGACGACGCTATTCAGGATCTCTTGGACAAAGAGGTCCTGGAGGCGGTTCCTCAAGGGGACACAGGTTCAGGATTTTATTCCAACCTGTTTGTGGTAGCCAAAAAGGACGGAGGAGCCCGTCCCATTTTGGATCTCAAAGATCTCAATGCCTATGTGGTGACTTCCCACTTCCGCCAGGAGTCCCTGCGCTCTGTGATTGCAGCAATGTCTCCAGGGGAGTTTCTTGCCTCCCTGGACCTTCAGGATGCTTATCTTCACATCCCTATTCATCCAGAGAGCAGGCGGTATCTCAGGATTGCCTGCCACAGGGGACACTTTCAGTTTGCAGCGCTCCCCTTTGGGCTGACTTCAGCCCCTCAGGTCTTCCAGAGGGTGTTGGGCTCCTTGATAGCGGTGCTCCATCAGGATGGGATCAGAGTGACCCCCTACATGGACGATCTCCTACTGAAGGCCTCCTCAGCGGAGCTTCTCCTTCAGCACTTACAGATGTGCATGCACACCCTGAACCGTCATGGCTGGATCCTGAATCTGGACAAGTCGGACTTGATTCCATCTCAGAGGCTTCTGTTCCTGGGTCTCCTGTTCGACACTCGCCAATGCATGGTGTTTCTTCCAGAGGACGTGGCTCACCAGATAGCTGTCAGAGTGGCTGGAATTCTGGACATGGACGAGATTCCAGTACCGAAGTTGTCGTCCTTAGTGGGGAAGTTCATTTCCACAATCGAAGCAGTACCATTTGCCATGGCCCACTCCAGGGATCTCCAGAGATTTGTGATCCAGACGTGCAAGAATCATCCAGATCATCAACATCTGTCTGTTTCTCTTCCTCCTCATGTCGAGTCGAGTCTGCACTGGTGGTTAGATCTCTCTCATCTCCTGAAAGGGAAATCCTTTCTAGTTCTTCCTTGGACCACAGTCACTACGGATGCCAGCCTTCGGGGCTGGGGTGCAGTCTGGGGTCGCTTCAGTGCTCAGGGGAAATGGGGTCTGGAGGAATCCATGCTCTCCATCAATGTTCTGGAACTTCGAGCTGTCCGGCTGGCCCTGAGGCACTGGGAGTCTCAATTGACCGGTCTTCCAATCAGAGTGGAGTCCGACAACGCCACGGCGGTGGCTTACATCAACAGGCAAGGCGGCACAAGAAGCGGTTCCGCCTGGTGGGAGGTCAAGGATATTTTGTCTTGGGCAGAAGATCACGTGCCTGTCATCTCTGCAGTTCATATTCCAGGCGTGGACAACGTCATGGCAGACTTCCTCAGTCGTCACACCGTCGACAGCGGAGAATGGGCTCTTCACCCAGAGGTGTTTCACATGCTCACTCAACGGTGGGGGATGCCTGTGGTGGATCTGATGGCTTCCAGACACAACAGGAAAGTTCCGGTGTTTTGCTCCCGGTTGAGGGACTCCCTTGCTCTAGCAGTGGATGCCCTGTCGATTCCTTGGGACTTCCCCCTGGCTTACATCTTCCCTCCTCTTCCTCTATTGGTCAGAGTTATCCAGAAGTTGAAGAGAGAACGTTGTCCTGTCATCCTGATTGCTCCAAACTGGCCTCGCCAGTCCTGGTTTCCGGAGTTGATGGCCATGTCAGTGAAGGATCCGATCCCACTTCCAGCCCGTCCGGACCTGCTTCTTCAGGGGTATCTGTGGAAGGAGGATGTTCACTCTCTCCATTTGATGGCATGGCGGTTGAATCCTCGATTCTAGCAAAGAAAGGCTTTTCTCCTTCTGTGGTTTCGATGATGCTCAGTGCTCGTAAGCCTGTGTCTTCCAAGATCTATCATCGCATATGGTCAACTTTCGTGACTTGGTGTTCTGACAAGAAGTTGTCACTTGACTTCCATCTTCCCACTGTCCTGGCCTTCTTGCAGGATGGTGTGGATAAGGGGCTCAGTCTGAGTTCCCTCAAAGTTCAGACTTCTGCCTTGTCTGTGTTTTTCCAGGAACGGATTGCTGTCCTTCCTGATGTGAAAGTCTTCTTCCAAGGTGTGACTCATGTTCGACCTGCCTTTAAGAGTCCTGCTCCCCAGTGGGATCTCAATTTGGTGCTGGGAGTTCTACAGCGACCACCGTTTGAATCCTTGGCTTCCATTCCATTACGTCTTGTGACTTGGAAGATGGCCTTCCTCTTGGCTGTTGTGTCAGTGCGCCGGGTAGCAGAGTTACAGGCCTTGTCTTGTAAACCTCCTTACCTGGTGTTCCACAAGGATAAGGCTGTGCTTCGCACTACCAAGGAATTCTTACCCAAGGTTGTGTCAGAGTTTCACATCAATCAGGAGATTGTGGTTCCCTCTTTCTGCCCTAATCCTTCATCTGACAAGGAAAGAGATCTCCATCTGTTGGATGTGGTGCGTTGCCTCAAGTTTTATGTTCATCGCACCGAGTCTATCAGGAAGTCTGACGCTCTATTCGTCATTCCTGAGGGGCCTAGGGCAGGGAGACCTGCTTCCAAAGTTACCATTGCCTCTTGGATTAAGGCTACCATCCGTGAAGCCTATAAGTTGAGGAATAAGCATGTTCCCTTCCGGGTGACTGCCCATTCCACCAGATCTATTGGGGCCTCTTGGGCCTACAAGAATCAAGCTTCTGCTGATCAACTGTGCAGAGCGGCCACTTGGTCCTCTGTGCACACTTTTTCAAAGCACTACCGAGTTGATGTACTGGCGTCGGCTGATGCCAGTTTTGGAAGGAAGGTCCTGGAGGCAGTCTTGCCCGTGTAGGTCTTCCGCTCTGTGATCCTTAGTGCTTCTTTACTGTTGAGCCCGGTTGGCTCTAGTTCCGTGTGCTGTGTTAGTTCAGGGATTGTTCCCTTGGTTGGTGTCCGTTGACACTTACAGTTTGGGCTATGTTATCAACTGGTCATAGCAGTTCTAGTGACTTGGGCCTTGCGCCTGGTCCTTGCCTTACTTCCCGCCTCTGGATCAGCTCAATGTTTGTACATCCCAGAGTACCAGTGACCTGTATTGGACGACAGTGAAAGTAGGATTTTAGTCTTACCTGTTAAATCCTTTTCACTTAGTCCATACAGGTCACTGGTCTCCCACCCTGTCAAGGGACCAGTCTTGGCTCTCCTGTGGCATTCAGTGGGAGACCGTTCGGGCATACTCACAGGAGTCTTTCTTTTTGCTTACCTGAGGTCAGTTTTAGGGTCTCAAATCAATCTAAAGTGGCTCTGGCCAGAAGGTGGCTTAAGTAAGAGGGGAGGCTCCGCCCCTTGCAAATTATTTGCATAGTTGTTCCTGCCTATTAAAGGGGACTTACGCCTCCCAGAGTACCAGTGACCTGTATGGACTAAGTGAAAAGGATTTAACAGGTAAGACTAAAATCCTACTTTTCTCTCGTGTATAATACACACACCCACTTCGCATCAGGTGTATAGGGGCAAAATTGTGCTTGTTATATGCAAGATTTTCTGGTAGTCACAATCTATATCCTTGGTAAATCCAGTATGACTAGCAGGGTATAATTAAAGAATATGCATGCAATAATAAAAGTATTACATACAATTAGTCTTGCATATAGATAGTATCTCTGTAAAAAATATGTCACGCCTATCGTCTTATCAGTGCTCTTTACCACGCCTTTTCTCTGCTTCAGCACACTGCACAGGGTTATAGATATCGTATGGATGTCTGTTCTTCCATAGAACACCAACTGCACATTATGCTCTATATCAGGGCCATCCAAGTTCATTCCTCAAGGGCCACCAACAGGCCAGGATGTAAGGATCACGCACAGGTGAGTGAATCAGTGGATCATTCATTGTGACTGACTCACCTGTGCTTAATCAGTAAATCCTTTCATCCTGGCCTGTTGGTGGCGCTTGAAGACTGAACATGGACACCCTGCACTATACTATGGGTTCAGAAACAGGGCACAATCCCCCATCTCTTTGGCTCGATGCATGCAGTAGCATAAAAAGAGGCCAAATCACATTGCAAATTAGGCAGGAGATGGTCTATAAACAAAAAACATAAGATAAACCTCCAGGCTCTATAGGAATGTTATCCTACCCAGTGTGCAATCATTTAACTTGTGCATGCCTTACACAGACAGGAAATATCATTAAGCACATCACACCGATCCAGCCAAAACAGCAGTCCAGCCACGAATATTAACTTGTAGCACACCATGTGGGGCGCTGCATAGCCCAGTGGTTCTCAACCAAGGTGATGTGGCACTTTGGAGGGCTGCAGACATCCACTTGGGTGTACCAACTTTTTTATAAAGAATTTCACAAAAATATGAAATTTGAGTTTCGAATGTATAATTCTCGAAAGTATTTACCACAATATGTTTGTTTTGTTCTGTTTTTGAGACCTAAAATAACTATGTATTTGAACCGCTTACGACTACTTGACAAATGACTTATTAAGTGTTAGATGTGCCTTGAAAATTCCTGTCAACATGCCTTGAGCAAAAAAGAAAAAGAAAATGAGAAACACTGTTCTAGATTAATTCATATCACAGTGTCACAGTGTGTGGGCTCTGACTGGATTCATTCATAGCACAGTGTGTGGATTATGCCTGGATTCATTCATATCACAGTGTGCGGGCTCTGCCTGCATTCATTCATATCACAGTGTGTGGGCTCTGACTGGATTCATTCATATCACAGTGTGCGGGCTCTGCCTGCATTCATTCATATCACAGTGTGCGGGCTCTGCCTGCATTCATTCATATCACAGTGTGTGGCCTCTGCCTAGATTAATTCCTAGAGCAGTGTGCGGCCTCTTCCTAGATTAATTCCTAGAGCAGTGTGCGGCCTCTTCCTAGATTAATTCCTAGCGCAGTGTGCGGCCTCTTCCTAGATTAATTCCTAGCGCAGTGTGCGGCCTCTGCCTAGATTCATTCCTAGCGCAGTGTGTGGCCTCTGCCTAGATTAATTCCTAGTGCAGTGTGCGGCCCCTGCCTAGATTCATTCCTAGCGCAGTGTGCGGCCTCTGCCTAGATTAATTCCTAGTGCAGTGTGTGGCCTCTGCCTAGATTCATTCCTAGCGCAGTGTGCGGCCTCTGCCTAGATTCATTCCTAGCGCAGTGTGCGGCCTCTGCCTAGATTCATTCCTAGCGCAGTGTGTGGCCTCTGCCTAGATTAATTCCTAGTGCAGTGTGCGGCCCCTGCCTAGATTCATTCCTAGCGCAGTGTGCGGCCTCTGCCTAGATTAATTCCTAGTGCAGTGTGTGGCCTCTGCCTAGATTCATTCCTAGCGCAGTGTGCGGCCTCTGCCTAGATTCATTCCTAGCGCAGTGTGCGGCCTCTGCCTAGATTAATTCCTAGTGCAGTGTGTGGCCTCTGCCTAGATTAATTCCCTAGCTCAGTGTGCGGCCTCTGCCTAGATTCATTCCTAGTGCAGTGTGCGGCCCCTGCCTAGATTCATTCATTGCACATATGTGGTAATATTGGCCCAGTACTGAAATGATCTAGCATAAAGTTCCACTTTGCTAGTAATGGTTAATTTCTCAAACCGAGCATTGCAAACAAATGTCTAATTTATATAGGTAGTTTTTAATTATTTTTAACTAAAAGTGTTATAAGGTGATGTATCCATATCTGCAGCTCTGAATCCTCTGTGTGATGTAATATAGGATAGTCTCCCTGCAGCACTGAATGCTCTGTGATGTAATATACAATGTTACAATCTCTCTTCACTGTTGAATGCTCTGTGTGATGCAATATATAATGCTGCAACCTCTCTGAAGCACTGAATGCTCTGTGTGCTATAAAATATAATGTCACAATCTCTCTACAGCGCTGAGTGCTCTGAGTGGTGTAATATTATGTTAGTCTTTCTGTGGTACTGAATGCTCTGTGTGATGTGATACAATGTTACAGTCTCTCTGCAGCACTGAATGCTCTGTGTGATGTAATACAATGTTACAGTCTCTCTGCAACACTGAATGCTCTGTGTGATGTAATACAATGTTACAGTCTCTCTGCAGCACTGAATGATCTGTGTGTTGTGATACAATGTTACAGTCTCTCTGCAGCACTGAATGCTCTGTGTGATGTAATACAATGTTACAGTCTCCCTGCAGCACTGAATGCTGTGTGTGTGATGTAATACAATGTTAGTGTCTCTGTAGTACTGAATACTCTGTGAGATGTAATATAATGTTACAGTCTTTTTGCGGTACTGAATGCTCTGTATGATGTGATACAATGTTACACTTCCTGCAGAGCTGAATTCTCTTGTTTTTTTTTTTTTGTTTGTTTTGTTTTCTTTTACATTGTATCTCTAGACGTGCTTTCATGGTATCTGACCGAAAGCTCTCTGTAAACAGATCCAGGGACCTCATTGTCAAGGAATAAGTGTTTAAACAAAAAAGTGGAAATAAAAAATAAAATAAATCGTGCAGGTAATTTGGCTGTGCATATTACTTATTTGTACATAAAGTCAAAATAGTTAAATGGGAATTTCTCTTTCACAAGATAAAAAAAAAAGGTGTGGGAGAAAACCAGACATATAATTTTACTATTTTCGCACTGTTTACCAAGGAGATTATAAAGATTTATGTTCATGGCGACATTCATGTAACCACTGATGTCGCCAAATGCATTATGCAGAAAGTAAAGGGTGAGGAATTCTTGAGCATACCAAGTGGACTCCAGGAGGACAGAAAAAACATCCCAAATACTCATTAATTTGATATGGGCTTTGCAATGCGTTGGTGACCTCTGTACTATTCAAGATGTTAAAGGCCCATTTAAATCGATGGGAATGTTTATTTTCTCCCTGTGGTGAAGTTGGTACATTTCATAATTGCTAATCTCTCATCATACGACCCTCAGAGTGGTGGGAGAGCAGAGGAAGTGATGTCACGTTCTACTTCCTGTTAGAGGAAATTAAGTGTGATTCTTCACTGCAGTCACAGACACAGTAGCCGTAAAGATTTACTATAAAAATTAGCCATGTTTTGAGGCTTTTCCTACTGAGTAAAAACAAGAGTTGTATAGTTTAACTCAGCATGTAGCAGCAGAAAGACGAAAATGGTCATGCCACTCTATAGATCTCTGGTCAGACCTCACCTACAGTATTGTGTATAGTACAGGAGCTCCCATCCCATGGAGATTGTGTTGGACCCTTTATCTGTGTTAGTCTGGACTTTATCATTGTCGACCTGTACTGATGCATTTGCATTTTCATATATTGATTGGAGTATATTGATGTAAGCTCCATTTATTTCTTCGTTTTTCACTGAGTCAAAGTCCTATTTGTAATCTATGAAGGCTATGCATACCGGAAGGTTGTATTCTTTATGTCGCTCTATAACGTGGTGCACTGTCTGGTCATGGTCCATTGTACTGACACCACTCCTGAAGCCTGCTTGTTCCTTAGGTTGTGTTGTGTTAAAGGGATAGTAATACTTCGTTTTATCTTTATTTTATTTTGTAGGCATTAAAAAAAACATGAAGAACGATATAAGTCTTATCTCTCAAACCTTTATGGTTTGAGAGATATTCACAAGCAAAGTTTCCCCTCCCGCCCCTTTTACCTAGTGTAAGCCATCTCTTCTCAGATGTGGAATCCAGTCCATACACCAGACAGATAACAGAAGGGGACAGTCTTCTTCCTATGAGAACAATGACAAGTTTTTCAGGTTTTCCCTTATCTTAATTGAAGATTGTCCCTCACGGCAATCTACCTGGGCACCTCCTTTCTGATCTGGCTGAGCAGTGTTACATCAGTAAAAGGGGCGGGAGGGGGACACTTTGTCATTGAATTACTCTTGAACTACAACTCTGACAGTATTGAAATAACACTCTCCAAAGTCCAAATACTATGATGATTAATTAGAGCTGCTTTTATTATGGAACATTACTATCCCTTTAACTATTGTGTCCATTCTTCTTGATAGTACCTTTTGTGAAAACCTTCCAGATGACTTTCAATAGGCTTATCGGCCTGTAGTTTTTTTTACATCCACCTTATCGCCTTTTGTGTGCAGTAGGGTGACTTGCATTTTTCCTTATTTCAGGCACTTTGAAAATCGTTTAGGCAGGGCTTTGAATAAGGGTTGACGGCAGGCTTTCAACATTTCTGTAGCGACTTCATCAGGACCAGCTTCTTTGTTATTTTTCATTGATTTTCTTGCAACTTCTACCAAAATTACTGGCACAGCTTCAGCCTCTAGCACTGCATTTGGTTGTTGTCCTTCATCCTTATAAACCTTTGAGAAAAAAAATGCCCAATCTTTTTACTGTTTGTTGAGTTTTTGCTGCTGTTCCATCTTCAAGCTTTAATGCAAACATTTGGCGCCTATGTGTGGCCACCTTTTGTTTTGCTTTCATTGGCACTTGTGTTTCTTTTGTGCTTCTGAAGAGCTCAACATTGAACTAGTGCATTTCTTCTTTTATGCCCTTTCTTATGGTCTTGCACATCCTATATAATAATTCGCTAAATCGTGTGTAACGCGCAACATGCGCAGTAGACACTGCTGCGCGTGCTGCGGTCATGCGAAGTAGAGACTGCTCCTTCGGAGCGCCCAGCTCTGTATCAGCCGCGCCGCGGGCAGTCTTCTCTGCGTGTGACTGCCCCGCGACCGGGTGGCAGTGACACTGTGGCCCGTGGAACGGGCTGTTCAACTAGTTTCTGCATATTTTGCTGTGTTTCTAATATTACTATTTTGCTTCATTACGCAACTCTTTTTCATCATGGCAACTGTTTATTTTGATCTTCTTGTTGGTTTTTCTACGAAAAATAACGTTTTCATTGTACGTTGAAATGTCAGTGTTTAGAAGTTCTTTGCAGCACATTGAAGTGATTTAAAAACAAACAAAAAAAATAAGCAATTTTTTCTCTGTCGTCCAATACAGGTTACTGGTAACGTCGGGTAGGCGCTCCGCCCCTTTAAGTAGGCAGGAACAATTCTGAGAAGTGAGTGCAGGGGTGAAGCCTACCCTCTAACCTTAGCTGCAGCTTCCTGTTAGCTTCAGTAAGTTTTGTTCCTCGTTGCAAGCAAACAAGGCAAGAGAACAGTTCTGTTTAGTTTTAGATTTTTATTATTTTTCTGTTAGATATGGAATACCACCATTAGGCGGATTACCATCACTGACAATTCCCATCACCCAAATGTGGATAGCTCAGTTTACCAGGTGCTTTTGTGGACCTGAGCCCTGGGGGGAAATCTTGGCTGCAAGTTCTTTCCCCAGGAGTTGCCCACAGAGTCGTCTTCTTGATATATGGTAATCTACAGAAAGGTGAGCAACCCTTTGAGTGCTGAGGTCCACATGTCCCATGGAACCCCTCCGCACAGGGGTCTTTATCATTTGAGTTCCTATTGCATACTCTAGCACTCATTGGGTCTATCTGTATGTCTTTCTGGGTGTTTGGAACAGGTTTCTGAGGTATTTTAACCCTTTCACTGCTGGTTTCGCATGTTGTGGGGGGTTGAGAGCACTTTCCCTACTGGGTTTAGTGTTTTTATGCTTTAATTACATGTTCTGGTTAAAATTTACTTTCATTCATTTTTTGTTGAAATTGTGTACTGCACCTTTAAGACCACTATACCGCTCAAACGCAATTGCTTCATTCACTTCAGTGGGACTGTACAGTTAGGACTTATCTCTGCAACCGCTTATCATAGTGAGGTCAGAGACGGCTCATTTTTCTTGTCTGCCCTTGCTCTGTCGTCTGGTCAATTTTCTGAACATGCTGGGGGGCTTCGGGGACTGTTGGGGTACTTTTCTCAGAAAAACTACAAATCCCATGAGAGCGTGCTTCGCACACTCGTTTCTGATTGGCTCCTGTTGCAGCAGCCATTTTGTGCCTTTCTGAGAACAAGTATCCTACGCAGGACCTGGACTCTCAGAGAGGGATGGTCTTTCTCAAGGACGATGTGGCTCATCAGCTGGCTCTGAGGATCTCTACTGTCCTCAGCCAGGATCCAGTTCCCAACAAGAAATTGTCCTCTCATGGGGAAGCTCATTTCCACGATAGAAGCAGTGCCGTTTGCCATGGCTCATGCCAAGGAACTTCAGAGATTTCTGATCCTGGCATGCAAGGGTCGACAAGATCATCTGGAGGAATATCTGCCTCTTCCTCTTAATGTGGAGTAGAGTCTGTCATGGTGGCTCATCCTGGATAACCTTCTGGAGGGCAAGACCTTCCTGATTCCGTTCTGGACAACGGTGACAACAGACGCTAGCCTATCCAGATGGGGAGCTGTTCTGGGGCACCTGAATACTCGGGGTCGGTGGTCTTAGAAAGAATCTCTCCTTCCCATCAACATCCTAGAGCTTCAGGCGATATTCCATGCTCTGCGCCATTGGACACTCCAACTGGACGACTGCCCAGTCAGGGTCCAGTCAGACAACGCCACAGTGGTGGTTTGCATTAACAAGCAAGGCAGCACAAGAAGTCTCGCAGCTTGGCTAAAGGTCAATGCTATTTTGTCCTGGCCAGAGGACCATGTCCCTGCCATCTCCGCAGTTCATATTCCAGGCGTCAACAACGTCTTGGCAGACTTCCTCAGCTGTCATACAGTGGACAGCGGAGAGTGAGAACTTCACCCAGAAGTGTTCAGTCTGGTTGTTCAGAAGATGGGTCTCCCATGCATCGATCTGATGGCAACAAGACACAACAGGAAGGTTCCGGTGTTCTGCTTTTGCTGGATGGACCCTCTTGCTGTAGCTGTGGATGCTCTGTTGATACCATGGATCTTTCCCCTGGCGTACATCTTCCCTCCTGTTCCATTGCTGCACAGGGTTCTGTGGAAGTTAGGTCTGTAGCACTCTCCAGTGATTCTGATTGTTCCATTTTGGCCTCACCAATCCTGGCTCCCAGAGCTTCTGGATCTGTCAGCGTTGGACCCCTTCAGACTTACTCCTCATCCGGATCTTCTCTTACAGGGATACTTGTAGAAGGAGGATGTTCATCATCTGGCTTTGACAACATGGAGGTTGAATCCACAAGTTTGATGAATAAAGGTTTTTCATCTGCCTGTAAGCCTGTTTCTTCCAAGGCCTACCATAGAGTCTGGTCTATATTTCTCTCTTGGTGTGCTGATATGGATCTTTCTCAGGAGTTTCATCTCCCTATGGTCCTTTCCTTCCTTCGGGATGGTGTGGATAAAGGGTCTCAGTTTGAGTTCCCTTAAGGTTCAGACTTATGCACTCTCTGTCTTCTCCAGAGGTGCATTGCCATTCTTCCTGATGTCAAAGTGTTCTTCCAGGGTGTTGCTTTAAGTCCCCTGCTCCTTAGTGGTATCTTAACTTTGTTTTGGGCATCCTTCAGCGCCCTCCTTTTGAGTCTTTGGCTACTAATCCTTTACACCTGTTGACGTGGAAAATAGCTTTTCTTTTGGCGATAGTGTCTGTTTCCCGTGTAGCAGAGCTCCAGGCCTTGCCTTCTGAACCACCCTTTTTGGTGTTTAACAAGGATAAGCCGTGCTTCGCACCTCACAAGCTTTTCTTCCGAAGGTTGTATCGGAGTTCCATATCAATCTGGAGATTGTGGTTCTTTCCCTCTGCCCTGACCCCTCTTCTAACAAGGAAAAAAACATTTTGAAAACGCAGATTAAATAACGTCGGTGCATAAGTGTATTTTTTAACACATACTCTTTTTACTCATTGTGCCACTGACAACCTTTACATCTGTACCTGCTGTGGTCGTATGTCTGCCATCAACTTTTCCATTTTGGATGCCTGATGGCTAAAAATCCATCTGACAGGTCACAGGTACAAGCAGGGGCTGCCCTTCTATCACCCCCTACACACCTCATGATGAAAGCTGCCATCTGACACCATGCAGTCTACAGAGGCCCCCTAAGGAGACTCCTGTCATCTGTTTCCGTGGTGGCCTCTGTGATGCGGAATTATCCCATCCCCTCGGCAACAGATGCAGATTAAAATCCATACACAACCGTGTCCCCTGTCATCCTCCACAACACCTAATCCTTTTGTAATGAGGGGTATGCATTGGTTTGGAATGCATTGCACACCCCTCAGCGATGCAAAGAGTTAAATGGATGCCTCCTCTTCCACGCTCACCACAACATACACACTGTTCATGTCTCCCATGCCTCTTTTTTCACGGACATGGCCATGCATTGTTCCTTAGTAACAGTAATGGAATAGCAAGCTAAGATTCACACATATATAATTACCTACCCATTAGTCGACTCCAGACTGTGGAGAAGCCTTGTTCCATTGCTTCCTGAAGTTCTTCAGTGTGTTGTATGACGGAGCTGCAGCTGAGGCGGGCTAAACGATGATTGACTGGCAATGTCAGACGGGAAGCCTCAGCCAGTCACATTTGTATATTTCTGGCGGGAACAGTCAGACAGTCACATACAGCAAAAATGACATCCACGCAGAGCTGGTGGTCGCATGTGGCCACCATTACAGCATTTTTCATGGTGGCCGCAGACGAACGCGCTGGTGGCCGCATTTGAGTACTGCTGTTATAGACTAAACATTCTTCCAATTAATAATTATTATGAAAAAGGGTATAGCTAAATCTGATTGCTATATGTATTAAGTTTACCTAGGTAGATCCTTCTGTAAGAAAAAAAAAAAAGAAAAAAACTTCTAGGATGTGGTTTCCATTGAAATAAGCAGTGTGCGAGTTTGATTAGACCCTTGGTAGCCAGAGACATATACAGGACATGGCAAGGCAATTCATTGGAGATGTCTCAAGTAGTTTAGCAAGCTTGGCAGGGGACTCAGAAGTAATAAAGAAATATTGTCCTTAACCTTTTGAGTGCCAGAGGGGTATGTGTCAGAATCCTTACCCCTCTGGCACTCAAAGGGTTAAGCTGTCAGAGATACCATTGCCTTTGTGTACTTAAATGGTTGGGTGTTAATCACCCATAACAAACCACAGAAAGAAGAGAGATAATTTAGTAACTGTGTAACAGGGGATTCACTAAGATAAGGTTACTCCATTGAGAGAGAGCGCACGCTCTCCAGTCTCTCTGCAGTTCCATGGAGCCTCTGTCTCTGTTTGGAGAGAGTTGCAGGCAGTATTTGTTAAAGGGTTAGTAATGTCTTGTAGAAATAAAAGGTAATATTGTAGCTATTAAACAAATAATTCACCAATGCCACTCCTATCTTGCAAACCTTTGTGGTTTGAGAGATATAAGGTGATAAAGTTCCCCTCTCACTGATGTCGGCTGTAAAGCTGACAGCAGCAGATCTGTTGGCCGACTTGAGGTGGTTATTCAGCAGAGTCGAGATACCGCGACCTACAAAGCGGAGCACAAACTGAAAAGGTTATGGTGGGGAAGAAAGTGAATGAAAACCCCTTCCACCTGAATTTGGTGGGTGGTAAATACAATGTTAAACAAAAATTTGACACACCAGTCAAGCCATAACACTTGCTTTTCCCACAGAAATCTCATATTTGCAGTTTTACTACTGCAAGGGATTCTGGGTAGGCATATGCAAATAAGTTTACAAGTAATCGCCTTTTTGCCTCATATTTGCAGTGTTGTTACTACTGCAAGGGATTCTGGGTAGGAATAAACTTATTTGCATAACAAGGAATCACTTTTTTGCCTCAGATTCCACTTTATACATGGATTCCTTAGAGTATGTGTATACTGAGCAACAGCTTTAAGACACAACTCAGGAAGAGATGCAAAGCCAGTGAACCCCTCATGGACAGCCGTTTCGTTGTTAATGCAACTCATCAGTATGAGGTTGGTTTTACGGGCTTGCTATTGAGGATTGGTGTAGCAAGCCCGTAAAACCAACCTCATGCTGATGAGTTGCATTAACAACAAAACGGCTGTCCATGAGGGGTTCACTGGCTTTGCATCTCTTCCTGAGTTGTGTCTTAAAGCTGTTGCTCAGTATACACATACTCTAAGGAATCCATGTATAAAGTGGAATCTGAGGCAAAAAAGTGATTCCTTGTTATGCAAATAAGTTTATTCCTACCCAGAATCCCTTGCAGTAGTAACAACACTGCAAATATGAGATTTCTGCGGGAAAAGCAAGTGTTATGGCTTGACTGGTGTGTCAGATTTTTGTTTAACATTGTACCTACCACCCATGCGATCTACAAAGAAATACTCAATGGAACAGTCTACATAGTATGCTTGGTATGCAAGCACACTTTGTAGACTGTTCCAGTTAAGTATTTCTTTGTAGATTTTGGTATCTGGGCTCTGCTGAAGAGCCGCCTGCCGGTCCTGGGACCAGGATCAGCTTCTGTCAGCTGCACTGATGTGTGATAAAGAGGAGATAAACTCTCCAGTGTGATGAACTCAACAATTCCTATGTTATTTTAAGACAGTGAAGCTGATGTACCATGAAAAGTGGTGCAATTCTTGTGCAAAGCAGATGCACCATAAATAAAAAAAAAAAAAAAATGCTCTAACTAATAAGCATTACTTATATCTATGTGAGAGATCCACTTTAACGCTTTGTGTGCCAGAGCGGTATCAAACGCATTGCAACACACTTGTGTGTGTGTGTATATATATATATATATATATACTATAGAATGTACTCAGCCTAGGAATCCCGTACATGAGGATGAACTCACCGCTCATGTACGGTGTATATATAAATTGGTACTTGTTTTTGAGCTTTGTTTTCCCCGAGGATGGTCCATAGCAGGACCGAAAACGTTTGTCATAAGGCTGTTCAGCATGAAATAAAAAAAGGGGAATATTCATTGAAGAAATCAAACCGTGTGCTGTCTGTCTTCGTCCTGGGATTCCTAGGCTGAGTATATTCTATTTACCTATATCTATGGGACGTGCACCTATATATGTAATAATTATTCTTTTTGATATTGGTGTGTGCCATTGCCTTTTCTTTCTATGTTATAAACTAGTTGAAGAGCCCGTTACACAGGCCACAGCGCCACTGCCAGCCAGTCACGGGGCAGTCGTGCGCAGTAGAGACTGCCTGCATGGTCAGTCTCTACTGCGCATGACTGCAGCGCGTGCAGCAGTCTCTACCGTGCATGACTGCGTCGTTACACACGTTTTAGCGAATAAATAAATATATATATATATATAATATAATATAATATAATTTTATTTATTTATTTATTTTCCTGAATTCTTGGTCACTTCAGTTGTGTCATCATGCCCTTTAGTATAAATAGATTTACTGCACAGCTTTACTGTCTCCTAAAGATCTCTCTAATAATTCCTTATCTATAACCTATTTTTACTGCCCTTATTAACTACACTTCAAAGTGACATTCCAGCGCCATGGATTTAAATCTCGTATGTTTGAAATGTTTTTCTTACAGAACTGGGATCTAATTCCATTGTACAGCAATTATGGTATTTAGTAGACAGGATACTAGGGAGTGGATTTACTGTGGTGTCTAGATAGGATCTCTGTTATATAATCCATGATCTCAGAACTGAATTTAGCTGTTGTATGCACTTTTCATAAGGCAAGCTGAAATATTTAAATATATATATATATATATATATATATATAAACTTTATATATTTTACTTATTTGCTCTGTGTATGTGGGATTCAGGTGGCTAAAAATACCCTACTCCTGCCATCTGGGACATGCACATATCCCTTTAAATGGTGAACCAAGTGAAAGGTTCACAGGGTTTCACCTCAGGTCGCCTCTTATCTCTGGGGCTCCGATCCCAAGTTGAAAGAAGGAAAGCTAGGTCTTCTCTGATAGGCTGATTTTCCCCAGGGGATGCAAGTAAGTGTGTGTGTGTGCGCTTGCGTGCATGTGTTTGAGTCTGTACTGACAGAGCACTTTGAATAGTTCCCTTTGGGTTAACTTTTAACCCTTTTGAGCGCCAGAGGCGTACGGAACGCAATGTGCCCAACTCTGGTCCTTAAATAGTTTAAGTGGTATTATCACTTAGTAATAGGTGATTTTAAAACTGCTTTAAAATTTTAAAAAGTTAAGCATATTAGGTACAGTATTTAGCGATAGTGATGAAAACATTATTTATTAAAAAAACAAACAAACAAAAAAAACCCTATTTGGGCTACAATTATTGATTACATAGTGCCCTGCGCCCTTCTTCCGCATACACTGGTCTTGCCTTTCTGCCTCTGCTCCCTTCCCACTACCCAGCCTCTTCCGATGACGGAGGCTTCTGTCTGCAAGCTGGAGCTGTCTCATTGGCAGAGATCGATATCTAACCAATGAGATCGCTCCAGCTTACAGACAGAAGCCTCAGTCATTGGAGGAGGCTGGATAGTGGGAAGGGAGCAGCAAACTGTGGCAAGACAAGTGTATGCGGAAGTAGGGCGCAGGGCACTATGTAATCAATAATTTTAGTCCAAATAGCTTTTTTTTTGTTTGTTTGTTTTTTTAAATAACGTTTTCATCCCCATCGCTAAATACTGTACCTAATAAGCTTTAGTTTTATAGGTGTGAGAGATCCCCTTTAATGGGATAGTAAAGTCCTGAAAAAAAGTATCTTCTAAATAGTAGATGCAATAAAAAAAACACTTCATGAGCTTAATCCTTTCTCTCAAACCTTTATGGTTTGAGAAATATAAGAAAATAAAGTTCTCCGCTCCCTCCCCTTTCTGCCTGACGTGCTGTAAAGCTGTCAGAAGCAGAATCTGAGATGCAGCTCTTCAGGAGCTCCGACATAGCGATGTCTAAAGATAAATACTTCATCGGAATGGTCTACAACGTGTGCTTGCAAACCAGGCACAAGTTGTAGACCGTTCTGATGAAGTATTTTTTTTTTTTTAGATATCACTATGTCGCCCCTCCTGAAGAGCCGCTGTCTGATCCATGAACCAGGATCTCATGTCGTCAGCTATACACTGACGTATGAGAAGGGGGAGGGAGCGGAGAACTTTATTTTCTTATGTCTTGCAAACCATAAAGGTTTGAGAGTAAGGATTAAGTGCACTAAATGGTTTTTTATTGCATCTACCATTTAGAGGATACATTTTTCAGGACATTACAATCCCTTTAAGCCATTTTTTATTTCAAACAATAATTTGATATGTTTAGCTTTACTTGTATGTCCACATGAGCTAGTACTGATAGGAGCAATAGTCGATAAAGACGCATACATCCAGGACGCGCTGGTCATTGTATACTCTGGTTCAGACTTAACAGTTTCCGTGCACAAATACCACAGTGACCTGAAAATTTGCGGTGGCTCTGTTGCTGCACCATCCTATGGACTGCTCTGGTCTGTAGAACATAAATCTCCATAGGATGGTGTAGCAACAGCGCCACTGTAAATTTTCAGGCCACTGTGATATTGCACCTAAAAAATTCAAGTTTGAGCTGTTATCATTTTTTAATAAAATATCTCTCGGCAGTGGGAGTATCCTTGTTTTATTAGGGGACATAAACCCTGCAACATATATTTTTTTACATCCTAAGTATTACTATCCCTTTAAGGTGTTAGGCATTGTTACACCATAAATGAGCACATTGGGGGATTTTAGTGATGTATGCAAAAAGTTTGTTGTGTATCTGATTTGAATGTAAGCAGAATCCCAGGCTATAATAAAAGCACAGAGTCTGATGTACTGAGAAGAACTGGGTGGGAATGAACGAAGAGGGAGGTGTAGCTGAGTTAGGGTGAATGAAGCGAAGGTGAGGTTAAGTGAGTGGGAGGAAAAGGAAGGTGAGAGATTCCTGGAAGGCATTCACCTAGGGCTGTGTTCATCGCACTAAACAGGGACGTTCTGGAGCAAACCTGCTGCACTCTGTTTGTGACTTCTTGCATTTAACCCTTTGAGTGCCAGAGAGGTATGCAACACATTGCTTTGCAATGTGTTGTGTACCCCTCTGGCACTCAAAGGGTTAAGGGGTTAAAAGCACCACATGTTTTTCCTCTTCCTCCATTTCTAAACGAAACCTGTCTCATTAGTCCCTTTGAACTCCATGGGAAGTATGCCAGTGCATTTTGTAGCAATACACTGGGAAACCTTCTGGTGTTCAAGGGGTTAAGAGAATGTGACAAGGCTGCACCCCAGAGGCTCGGAACAGGGCAGTGTGTGGCTGGCAGTAGGGGCGGGGCAGTGTGTGACAGGCAGTGGGGGCGGGGCAGTGTGTGACTGGCAGTGGGGGCGGGGCAGAGTGTGGCTGGCAGTGGGGGCGGGGCAGAGTGTGGCTGGCAGTGGGGGCGGGGCAGAGTGTGGCTGGCAGTGGGGACGAGGCAGAGTGTGGCTGGCAGTGGGGGCGGGGCAGAGTGTGGCAGTGGAGGCGGGGCAGAGTATGGCTGGCAGTGGGGGCGGGGCAGAGTGTGACCGGCACTGGGGACAAGGCAGTGTGTGGATGCCAGTGGGGACGAGGCAGAGTGTGACTGCCCGTGGGGGTGGGGCAGAGTGTGACCTGCGTGGGGCTGCCAGTGGGGGCGGGGCAGAGTGTGGCTGTCAGTGGTGACAAGGCAGAGTGTGGCTGTCAGTGGTGACAAGGCAGAGTGCGGCTGGTAGTGGGGACAAGGCAGAGTGCGGCTGGTAGTGGGGACAAGGCAGAGTGCGGCTGGTAATGGGGACAAGGCAGAGTGCGGCTGCCAGTGGGGGCGGGGCAGAGTGCGGCTGGCAGTGGGGACAAGGCTGGTAGTGGGGACAAGGCAGAGTGCGGCTGGTAGTGGGGACAAGGCAGAGTGCAGCTGGTAGTGGGGGCAAGGCAGAGTGCGGCTGGTAATGGGGACAAGGCAGAGTGCGGCTGCCAGTGGGGGCGGGGCAGAGTGTGGCTGGCAGTGGGGACAAGGCTGGTAGTGTGGCTGGTAGTGGGGACAAGGCAGAGTGCGGCTGGTAGTGGGGACAAGGCAGAGTGCGGCTGGTAGTGGGGACAAGGCTGGTAGTGGGGACAAGGCAGAGTGCGGCTGGTAGTGGAGACAAGGCAGAGTGCGGCTGGTAGTGGAGACAAGGCAGAGTGCGGCTGCCAGTGGAGACAAGGCAGAGTGCGGCTGCCAGTGGGGGCGGGGCAGAGTGAGACTGGCAGTGGGGGCGGGGCAGAGTGAGACTGGCAGTGGGGACAAGGCAGAGTGCGGCTGGCAGTGGTGACAAGGCAGAGTGCGGCTGGTAGTGGAGACAAGGCAGAGTGCGGCTGGCAGTGGAGACAAGGCAGAGTGCGGCTGGTAGTGGAGACAAGGCAGAGTGCGGCTGGTAGTGGAGACAAGGCAGAGTGCGGCTGGTAGTGGAGACAAGGCAGAGTGCGGCTGGTAGTGGAGACAAGGCAGAGTGCGGCTGGTAGTGGAGACAAGGCAGAGTGCGGCTGGTAGTGGAGACAAGGCAGAGTGCGGCTGCCAGTGGAGACAAGGCAGAGTGCGGCTGCCAGTGGAGACAAGGCAGAGTGCGGCTGCCAGTGGGGGCGTGGCAGAGTGCGGCTGCCAGTGGGGGCGTGGCAGAGTGAGACTGGCAGTGGGGACAAGGCAGAGTGCGGCTGGCAGTGGTGACAAGGCAGAGTGCGGCTGGCAGTGGTGACAAGGCAGAGTGCGGCCGGCAGTGGGGACAAGGCAGAGTGCGGCCGGCAGTGGGGACAAGGCAGAGTGCGGCCGGCAGTGGGGACAAGGCAGAGTGCGGCCGGCAGTGGGGACAAGGCAGAGTGCGGCCGGCAGTGGGGACAAGGCAGAGTGCGGCCGGCAGTGGGGACAAGGCAGAGTGCGGCTGGTAGTGTGCGGCTGGTAGTGGAGACAAGGCAGAGTGCGGCTGGTAGTGGAGACAAGGCAGAGTGCGGCTGCCAGTGGGGGCGGGGCAGAGTGAGACTGGCAGTGGGGACAAGGCAGAGTGCGGCTGGCAGTGGAGACAAGGCAGAGTGCGGCTGGCAGTGGAGACAAGGCAGAGTGAGACTGGCAGTGGGGACAAGGCAGAGTGCGGCTGGCAGTGGGGACAAGGCAGAGTGCGGCTGTCAGTGGGGACAAGGCAGAGTGCGGCTGCCAGTGGGGGCGGGGCAGAGTGTGGCTGGCAGTGGGGACAAGGCTGGTAGTGTGGCTGGTAGTGGGGACAAGGCAGAGTGCGGCTGGTAGTGGGGACAAGGCTGGTAGTGGGGACAAGGCAGAGTGCGGCTGGTAGTGGAGACAAGGCAGAGTGCGGCTGCCAGTGGGGGCGGGGCAGAGTGCGGCTGCCAGTGGGGGCGGGGCAGAGTGCGGCTGCCAGTGGGGGCGGGGCAGAGTGCGGCTGGTAGTGGGGACAAGGCAGAGTGCGGCTGGTAGTGGGGACAAGGCAGAGTGCGGCCGGTAGTGGGGACAAGGCAGAGTGCGGCCGGTAGTGGGGACAAGGCGGAGTGCGGCCGGTAGTGGGGACAAGGCGGAGTGCGGCCGGTAGTGGGGACAAGGCGGAGTGCGGCCGGTAGTGGGGACAAGGCGGAGTGCGGCCGGTAGTGGGGACAAGGCGGAGTGCGGCCGGTAGTGGGGACAAGGCGGAGTGCGGCCGGTAGTGGGGACAAGGCGGAGTGCGGCCGGTAGTGGGGACAAGGCGGAGTGCGGCCGGTAGTGGGGACAAGGCGGAGTGCGGCCGGTAGTGGGGACAAGGCGGAGTGCGGCCGGTAGTGGAGACAAGGCAGAGTGAGACTGGCAGTGGGGACAAGGCAGTGTGCGGCTGGCAGTGGGGACAAGGCAGAGTGCGGCTGGCAGTGGGGACAGGCTGTCAGTGGAGACAAGGCAGAGTGCGGCTGTCAGAGGGGGCGGGGCAGAGTGCGGCTGTCAGAGGGGGCGGGGCAGAGTGCGACTGTCAGTGGGGGCGGGGCAGAGTGCGGCTGTCAGTGGGGGCGGGGCAGAGTGCGGCTGTCAGTGGGGGCGGGGCAGAGTGCGGCTGTCCGTGGGGCAAGGCAGAGTGCGGCTGGCAGTGGGGACAGGCTGTCAGTGGAGACAAGGCAGAGTGCGGCTGTCCGTGGGGGCGGGGCAGAGTGCGGCTGTCCGTGGGGGCGGGGCAGAGTGCGGCTGTCCGTGGGGACAAGGCAGAGTGCGGCTGTCCGTGGGGACAAGGCAGAGTGTGGCTGGTAGTGAGGCTAATGTGAAGATTAACCCTGCACTTTACCCTTATGCTCTCTGTATGTCTCCCTTTACAAGCTTTTGAGCACAGACCACATTTCCAGTGTTTCATTTTCCTAAGCACTTGTTACCCTGTATTGTCCAAACCCTTAACCCTTTGAGTGCCAGAGGGGTATGTAACGCTTTGCAAAACAATGAGTTGCGTACCCTTCTGGCACTCAAAGGGTTAAACTGTAAAGTGCTGATTAAACTTGTGGAGCTATAGAAATAAACCTACTCAATCAATCAGAGCTGGTGTAATCCTGGATCAAACCAACTGTATTATGGGGAGAAATAAACATCCATTGATTGTTATTGAAATTATTAATTTAACCACTTGAATGCTAGAGAGATCTCCAGGCTTTTTACAGTTAGTTTACAAGCAGCTGTCCACACAACGTCCATTGAACATTAACATTTATTAGAGGCTGATGTATGAAGTACAACTGGAGAAATTCATTTGTACCACAGAGGACAAATTTTCCCAAATTTCCCATTGAGTTACAGTGGAACTTTCAGTTCACACTTAGTCGCCATGAATTCATTAAACTCACGGTGACTCGCTTTGAAATAGTTTTACCTTGAAAAAATAGCCCAGTGTAAAGGAATCCTTCCCGTTTGCAGAACGGAACCCAGGCTACAGTGCAGACATCTTGTCCTCATGCCTGCGCTGTCAGTCCCGGTCTCCGTTGAGTAGCACTGCAGTGCACCATATGGTTACTGGAAGGGACTGACAGCCAGGCGCACGGACCGCACTAACCTGCCCATCAGACTCCAAACGGGAAGGATTCCTTTGCATTGGGCTATTTTTTTCAAGGTAAAACATCTATTTCAAAGCTAGTCGCCATGCTTTTAATGAATGCATGGCAACTAAGTATGTACTGAAAGTTCTGCTTTAGGTGATAATTTTAACCCGTTGAATGCTAAGGAGATCTTCAGTGCATTGAAAAAACAATGTTTCGGAGCCCTCTCTAACATTCAAGGACCCATGATGTGCCAGACTGTCGCTGCACGCTGTTCGGGCAGCCCTGAACCGGATGTGGCAGGAAAAAAAAAAAAGGTGTGTGGTCTTTAAGTGCCAGCCTCATGCGCGACAGGCCAGTCCTTAAGGGGTTAAAGACCAGAGGGATTGCTTCATAATGTGTCGCATACCCCTCTGGTCTTTAAAGAGCAACCCCTCCTCTCAAATATACAGTGTAAACAAAAGAAAAGTATTCGGTTAATAGATCTGCAAAGGTCACTCCTGGTGTTCTTTAAAGGAACACAAACATGAAATAATTAAGTGGGGTTATGTACGTTCATATATCATACTTAGTTACCATGTGTAAAAATTATTTTATGTTACATCCCTAAAATCTAATCTTAAACTTGTTCTCTTTAATGCATGTTTGGGCTATCCTATCTACAGACCATTTCATTAGTCTTATCTGTGCTGTTTGTAACGAGAGATAGGAGCTACTTCCGTTACTATAATGACATTAGTCACCAATCTTCTGTTCAGAAAGGCTGCTACTTTCACCCAGTTCATTCAAATGAGCATTATATATATATATATATATATATATAAGCTGAGCTAAGAACAAGAGGTCATCCATTAAGACTTGAGGAAAGGCGCTTTCAACTAAAACACAGGCAGGGATTCTTTACAGTAAGGGCGGTAAGGCTATGGAATTCTTTGCCTCGGGATGTTGTGCTTGCAGATAATGTAGCTGCATTCAAAAAAGCAATGGATGCCTATCTAGCACAGAACAATATTGACAGTTATGACAGATGGCTTCAAAGCAAATAAGATATTGAGCCGGGGAACTATTTGACACACATACACACCTACACTGGAAATTGCTCCAGAGGGCTTTTTATTGCCTTCCACTGGATCAACAGGGGTGTTATTGGCATGGGCTGGACTTGATGGACGCATGTCTTTTTTCAGCCTTATCTACTATGTTACTATATTATAATATATTGTAGGACTTTTCCAGTTGAATAAAACAAGGGAGTTCCCACTGCTGAGAAATGCATATTTCCAGTTTCTATAGTTTAACTATTAACCTATAGGTTTTCATAAAAAAAGTTTACTGCTCCTTTAAAGACAGTACAACACTATCACTATCAGACGCCATGGGAGCCGGGAATGGCTGCTCCCTCAGAGCATGTATAAGACTAGATTTTAGGCATCAAGAAACAAATCATTCTTACAGATGCTAGCATGAAGTACAGGGTTTTTAAAGCAGACCTTTCAGATCTTACTAAGTCGCCATGCATTCATTAAACACATGGTGATTAGCTTGGAAATAGAGGTTACCTTTAAAAAAAGAACTCCTTCCCGTTTGGAGACCAGAACCCAGGCTACAGCACAGACATCCCGGTCTCCATTGAGTAGCACTACAGTGCTCCATATGGTTACTGGAAGGGACTGATGGCGCATGTGCAGACGCACAAGGATTTCTTTACACTCTATTTTTTTTTTTTTTAAAGGTAAGACCTCTATTTCCAAGCTAGTCACCATGTGTTTAATGAATGCATGGCGACTGATCTGAAAGTTCTGCTTTAATCATATATAACCCTATCTAATTCTTAGGTGTTGGTGTTCAATTAAAGGGATAGCAATATGTAAAGTATATCTCCGAGTCTTCATTATGCTAAGCATGACCTGTTGCGCTATGTTTAATAACTTACATTGCTACAGTTTTAAATATATTATATGTGAAAGGCTTCCACCTCCCTCCCCTTCTGGCTGCCTCACCTTGGAGCTGCAGTCAGTTGTGGGACAGAACGGACACAGCAAGGGACAAACTTAAGACAGTAAGTATAAGGAAAACCCTCCCCCCCTTGACGAAGGAGGGAAGGATTTTCCTTTGCTTACTGCAGTTTGTTCCTCGCTGCTCTCCATCCGGACCACGCAAGGATGAAAGTTTCGTGGCCAGAAGGGGCGGGAGGGGGATCTTTTTTACATGAAATATCTTTAAAACTATAGCAATGTAAGTTATTAAACATAGTGCAACGTGTTATGCTTAGCATAATGAAGACTCGGAGATCTACTTTATTTTACACATTACTATCCCTTTAAAACCCTTTGAGTGCCAGAGGTGTATCTAGTACATTGCAACGTAATGGGTTAGATACCTTCTGGCACTCATAAGGTTAAACGAACACGAACACAAATGCCAAAAACTGAAACAGATTGATATAGGGGTCATTTTAAAAATAATGTACTTGCGGCTGACATATGTAATATGTATTCATATGTTACATCCCTCAACTCTTTGCAGTGTGTTGGGTTACCGCTTTGCCACTGAAAGGGTTAAGTCTCTAACTGAACCACACAGTGACACGAGAACACAGATGCTTTTCTTGATTCAGGTGAAAAGGTAGAGGGCTGTATGGGAGAGGCCACAGGCAAGGATTTCTAAGAAAGAAGTTTCCCAGGAATTAAAGAAAAACCTCTGAAATGACACATTTGTTTACTCTTTTTTTATATTTTTTTTTTCAGCGGGCTTCTTTCCTGTCCAGATGGGTTTACATGAACAGCGCTACATGTTTGTGACATCACACAGAAGGTGAGTCTTGCTTTTGCGTGTGTGTGTGTGTGTGTGTGTGTGTGTGTGTGTGTGTGTGTGTGTGTGTGTGTGTGTGTGTGTGTAAACTGTTAACTCTTTATATTAACACTTTGAGTGCCGGAGGGCTTTGCAATGAGTTGCTTACCTCTCTGGCACTCAAAGGGTTAAATAAGTAACCCCTTGTAATAATAATCCCTACTTACCTTACTGTTGCCAAAAAAAATGATGATGGCTCCTTTGAGTTTCGCACTTATATATGGCCCATGGCAGCGGACATGATGGTTTTCAAACTGAATGTTTGAACCTGAGAGTGTGAGAGTACTTAAAGGGATAGTAATGTTTCACAGTAAAAGCAGCTCCAATTAATCTTCATAGCATTTGGGCCATGGAGAGTGTTATTGCAATACTGTCAGAGTTGTAGTTCAAGAGTAATTGAATGATAAAGTATCCCCTTCCCGCCCCTTTTACTGATGTAACACTGCTCACCTCAGAGCAGCAAGACTGTACGGATGGATCGCAGAGAGGAACAATCTTCAGTGAGTATCAGGAAAAACCCTTTTATCCTTAAAAGACCAGATGGGCGAGCAACGCATTTCTTTGCAATGTGTTTCCTCACCCCTCTGGTCCTTGAAAATTGAAGATTTCCATGTGCAGTGGGGCTGCTAGCAACTGTCATGTCTGTCTCTGTGGGCATGACATCAATGAATGATTGAAGATGATATCTCTTGAACAAAGTAACAAATAACGGAGGTCTTTAGGATTTTTAACATGAGAGGGATGAATATTCTTATGGATTATAAATTGGTATTTTAACCCCTTTAGTGCTTGAGAGTGATGCAGTTGGTTTGCCTTGTTCAGGTGGTAGTCACACTATCACACGTTCAAGTGTCTGACATCCCAGGCTTTCCTCACTGGTAGCCACAGAATTTAAGTATTTAAGGACCATGACAGTCGTAGTCCTTAAGGGGTTAAAGGGGGATAGTAATGTTTCAAAATAAAAGCGGCTCCAATTAATCTTCATATTATTTGAGCCATGGAGAGTGTTATTTCAATACTGTCAGAGTTGTAGTTCAAGAGTAATTGAATGATAAAGTATCCCCCTCCCTCCCCTTTTACTGATGTAACACTGCTCACCTCAGAACAGAAAGGTGGTGTCCATATGGCTTGCAGAGAGGGACAATCTTCAATTAGCATAAGGGAAAAACCCATCAAGGGGGGCAGGGGGTTTCATTGTTCTCCCAGTAAGAAGATTGTCCCTTGCTGTGAGCTGTCCAATCAAGAGACCAGATTCCACATCTGAGGGGAGGTGGCTTACACTAGGTAAAAAGGGTGGGAGGGGGATACTTTATCATTCAATAATTAATTGGAGCTGCTTTTATTTTGAAACATTACTATCCTTTTAAACAAAATGTGTTTATGTGCCCTATGTTAGTCAGGAATGACTTGATATTGAGCTGTTATAGGGTAGTTTTTACCATGTAACCAGGGGAATGTGCTTTTTAGTTCATAAAATGGAAAATACCATTTTGCTCTCTTTTTAATTAGGGGCCCGTACAGACCACACGTAGGTAAAACTATACTTATCTGCTATCAGTGTTAGGGCTTTTAAAAATAATTTAAACTTTCACAAACAAAATAAATATTTCTGAAATGTGCATGATATTATCCATATAATTAAAGTGATAGTAATGTCTAAAAAAAAACATTTTTGCATTTAGAAGAGCTCAAAAAGCTGATCTAAATGCAAAAAAACGTATCTCTCAAA
The DNA here is from genome assembly GCA_037306005.1 of Rhinophrynus dorsalis. NCBI lineage: Eukaryota > Metazoa > Chordata > Amphibia > Anura > Rhinophrynidae > Rhinophrynus > Rhinophrynus dorsalis. Next base: position 371,288,357 of record CM074724.1, on the reverse strand, counting down.
CTGCTATGGTTTAAGAGATACGGGCGTTTGAAGTTTGATTTCACTGTCGTCCAATACAGGTCACTGGTACTCTGGGAGGCGTTAGTCCCCTTTAATAGGCAGGAACAATTATGCAAATAATTGCAGGGGGCAGAGCCTCCCCTCTTACTTAAGCCACCTTCTGGCCAGAGCCACTCAGATTGATTTGTTCCTGGAGTGCTTTGCACACCAGGTAGAGAACATCTATGCATCTTAGTGTTTTATTATTTTTTATTCAAATATGGAATACCACCATTAGGAGGGTGACCATGGCTGTGAATTGCCCTCTTTAAAGTGGCTGGTGCAGCTTCCAGGGATTTTCTGTGGACCTTATGCCCTGAAGAGGGGACAGCTTGTGTTAAGCAGCTTCCCTACTGGGGAATTTACCTCTGGTTCTTTCCCACCTCATCATGGTCACCTGAAGACAGAAGTCCTGCAGGAATGGTGAGTCACCCATTGAGTTCTGAAGGTCCACTTGTCCCCACAGTGTCCCTTTGATGGGCTTGTATTTGGGAGTTTCAATACACTCCAGCACTCATAGGGTGTTTTTATTGCATTATTACTGTTTTATGAAATTTCTGTGGTATTCTCTGGGTTTTGGAGCTTTGGGTATTCGTTTACTTATGTTTCTTATATGTTTCTTATATGTTTCATACTTGTTTGGGCACTTTTTAATGTTTTCTTAAACTTTATTAAAATTGGTGTTCCGCGCCTTTAAGTGCGGCTTTTTCCCGCTCAGACGCAAGGGCTCCTTTACTCTCTATGATAATTCACAGTGTGGGATATATCTCTGGAACCGCTTGTCACAGCAACTTCAGAGAGGGCTCATTTTAATGCTAGGCTCCTGCTCTATCATCCGGAATGTGTTTTATTTATGTGGGGTGTTCAGGGGGGCTTCGGGCACTGTTTGGGGTACTTGTGAAGGGAAAACTACATTTCCCATGAGCGCCTGGTTCGCGCTCGTTTCTGATTGGCTGTCATGACGGCCGCCATTTTGTGGAACTTTTCCTAAGCGAGTACACTACGCGGGGACCGAGCCTTCTCTCTCCTCAACAGATTAACCCTTCGCTGGCCAGATAAGTCCGAATTTAGACATTTCTGGGGTGAAACTTTAATCATTTACACTTTTTCTGGGTGATAGTGTTATTAGTGGGGTATATTGACGCTGTGAGCATGTCTACTTCACTGGAGCTAGGGGCTAGACCCAAGTCTAAGGAGGATGGGGGGTCTGCTACCCCCATGGCGTTTTGCTCCTCTTGCCACATTGGGCTGACTAGCGATAATGTGGGGGATCTATGCCCTAATTGTACTGGTCAAGATAGCAACCCTGGGCTTCCCAGCCATGCTATTGAGCCATCTTGGGTGAGGGAGTTTAAAGCTGCCACTAGGGATCTCAGATCCACGCTTCAACTCTTTCCTTCTCAGATACAGGGGGCTCTCCAGGTCTGGCAGACCCCCTCTACTATCAGGACCACCCTGCCTAAACCACAGGGGACTCCTGATGTAACTGATTCTTCTGAAGAAGAACTCTTGCAGGATTCTGATGCTGAGGAACGTACTGTTATTGAATCTAACAGATCCATTGGGGACCCCTATGAGTGTGACCCTGAAGTTTCGGCTGAGGGTTTGATCAGAGCGGTTCTGAATACGCTCAACCTTCCTCTGACTCAGGAATCTACTTATGATCCTACTGATGTTTTTCAGAAAAAGCAATCTAAGCCAGTTGTTTGTTTTCCAACTAACCCTACTCTTGCCCGTCTAGTCTCTGAGGCATGGAAGAATCCTGATAGATCCTCCTCTGTCTCTAAAAAGTTTGCTAAACTGTACCCTTTTCCTGAGACTGAGCTGGCAAAATGGGTTCATCCTCCCAAGGTGGATGCTCCTGTTTCTAGACTATCCAAGTCTACCGCTTTGGCTGTCTCTGATGCCTCTGCCCTGCAGGATTGGACGGATAAAAAGCTAGAGCTTTCTCTTAAATCTATTTTTGCCTCCATTGGCACTGCCATGCGTCCAACCTTTGCTGTGGCATGGGTTAATAGAGCCATTGCGGCCTGGACTGAACGACTGACTGAAGCAGTTCGCCAGGATGCACCAGTATCTGAACAGTTGCAGCTTCTTGCTAATATCACTGAAGCTCAGAATTATGTTGCTGACGCTGCCTTTGATGCTGTGCGCATGATGGAGAGGGCCTCCACTTCTTCTGTGGTGGCTAGACGCGCCCTTTGGCTGAAAATTTGGTCTGCTGATACAGCCTCTAAGAAAGCCTTGCTTTCCTTGCCCTTTCAGGGGAATTTGCTTTTTGGGTCTGAACTCAAAGAAATGATCAGTGAGGCTACTGGCGGTAAAAGTACTCTTCTACCCTCAGTTTTTAAGAAGAAGTTTCCAGCCAAACGCAATCGGTCCTTTCGTTCCTTTCAGACTGAGACACGCTCCTCGGCCCAAACGGGTCCTCCCACTACGCGCTCCTCCTCCAAGCCCAAACAGTCCTGGAAGCCCAAAGTTGCCCCCAAGGCCAAGACCTCCAAGACTGCTTCGGCATGACTCGCCGAACCCGGGTCCGCATCCGGCTGTAGGTGGTCGTCTCCGCATCTTTCGCCGGACTTGGGAGGAGTCAGTGGTGGACCCATGGGTTCTTCAGGTGGTGTCAGAGGGATACAGGATCCCTTTCTCCTCCCTTCCTCCTTTTCGGTTCCATTTTACTCGTCCTTCTCAGGAACCCACAAAAAGGCGTCTGTTCGACGACGCTATTCAGGATCTCTTGGACAAAGAGGTCCTGGAGGCGGTTCCTCAGGGGGACACAGGTTCAGGATTTTATTCCAACCTGTTTGTGGTAGCCAAAAAGGACGGAGGGGCTCGTCCCATTTTGGATCTCAAAGATCTCAATGCCTATGTGGTGACTTCCCACTTCCGCCAAGAGTCCCTGCGCTCTGTGATTGCAGCAATGTCTCCAGGGGAGTTCCTTGCCTCCCTGGACCTTCAGGATGCTTATCTTCACATCCCTATTCATCCAGAGAGCAGGCGGTATCTCAGGATTGCCTGCCACAGGGGACACTTTCAGTTTGCAGCGCTCCCCTTTGGGCTGACTTCAGCCCCTCAGGTCTTCCAGAGGGTGTTAGGCTCCTTGATAGCGGTGCTTCACCAGGATGGGATCAGAGTGACCCCCTACATGGACGATCTCCTATTGAAAGCCTCCTCAGCGGAGCTTCTCCATCAGCAATTACAGAAGTGTATGCACACTCTGAACCGTCATGGCTGGATCCTGAATCTGGACAAGTCGGACTTGGTTCCATCTCAGAGGCTTCTGTTCCTGGGTCTCCTGTTCGACACTCGCCAATGCATGGTGTTTCTTCCAGAGGATGTGGCTCACCAGATAGCCGTCCGAGTAGCTGGGATTCTGGACATGGACGAAATTCCGGTACCAAAGTTGTCGTCTTTAGTGGGGAAGTTCATTTCCACGATCGAAGCAGTACCATTTGCCATGGCCCACTCCAGGGAACTTCAGAGATTTGTGATCCAGACGTGCAGGAATCATCCAGATCATCAACATCTGGCCGTCTCTCTACCTCCTCATGTCGAGTAGAGTCTGCACTGGTGGTTGGATCTTTCTCATCTCCTGAAAGGGAGATCCTTTCTAGTTCCTCGTTGGACCACAGTCACAACGGATGCCAGCCTTCGGGGCTGGGGTGCAGTCTGGGGTCGCTTCAGTGCTCAGGGGAAATGGGGTCTGGAGGAATCCCTTCTCTCCATCAATGTTCTGGAACTTCGAGCTGTCCGGCTTGCCCTGAGGCACTGGGAGTCTCAACTGACCGGTCTTCCGATCAGAGTGGAGTCCGACAACGCCACGGCGGTGGCTTACATCAACAGGCAAGGCGGCACAAGAAGCGGTTCCGCCTGGTGGGAGGTCAAGGATATTTTGTCTTGGGCAGAAGATCACGTGCCTGTCATATCTGCAGTTCATATTCCAGGCGTGGACAACGTCATGGCAGACTTCCTCAGTCGTCACACCGTCGACAGCGGAGAATGGGCTCTTCATCCAGAGGTGTTTCACATGCTCGCCCAGCGGTGGGGGATGCCTGTGGTGGACCTGATGGCTACCAGACACAACAGGAAGGTTCCGGTGTTTTGCTCCCGGTGGAGGGACTCCCTTGCTCTAGCAGTGGATGCCTTGTCGATCCCTTGGGATTTCTCCCTGGCTTACATCTTCCCTCCTCTTCCTCTATTGATCAGAGTTATCCAGAAGTTGAAGCAGGAGCGTTGTCCTGTCATCCTGATCGCTCCAAACTGGCCTCGCCACTCCTGGTATCCGGAGTTGATGGCCATGTCAGTGTCGGATCCGATCCCGCTCCCTGCCCGTCCGGATCTATTTCTCCAGGGTTATCTGTGGAAGGAGGATGTTCACTCTCTCCATTTGATGGCATGGCGGTTGAATCCTCTATTTTAGCAAAGAAAGGATTTTCTCCTTCTGTGGTGTCGACTATGCTTAGTGCTCGTAAGCCTGTGTCATCCAAGATCTATCATCGCATATGGTCAACCTTTGTTGCATGGTGCACTGATAAGCAATTGTCACTTGAATTTCATCTTCCCACTGTCCTGGCCTTCTTGCAGGACGGTGTTGATAAGGGGCTCAGTCTGAGTTCCCTCAAAGTTCAGACCTCTGCCTTGTCTGTGTTTTTCCAGGAAAGGATTGCTATCCTTCCTGATGTCAGGGTTTTCTTCCAAGGTGTGACTCATGTTCGGCCTGCCTTCAAGAGTCCTACTCCCCAGTGGGACCTCAATTTGGTGCTGGGAGTACTCCAGCGACCACCGTTTGAATCCTTGGCTTCCATTCCCTTACGTCTCTTGACTTGGAAAATGGCCTTTCTCTTGGCTATTGTTTCGGTTCGCCGGGTAGCAGAGTTACAAGCTCTGTCTTGTAAACCTCCTTACCTGGTGTTCCACAAGGATAAGGCTGTGCTTCGCACTACCAAGGAATTCTTACCCAAGGTTGTGTCCGAGTTTCACATCAATCAGGAGATTGTGGTTCCCTCTTTCTGCCCTAATCCTTCATCTGACAAGGAACGAGATCTCCATTTGTTGGATGTGGTGCGTTGCCTCAAGTTTTATGTTCATCGCACCGAGTCTATCAGGAAGTCTGACGCTCTGTTCGTCATTCCTGAGGGACCTAGGGCAGGGAGACCGGCTGCCAAAGTTACTATTGCATCTTGGATTAAAGCTACCATCCGTGAAGCCTATAAGTTGAGGAATAAGCATGTTCCCTTCCGGGTGACTGCCCATTCCACCAGATCTATTGGGGCCTCCTGGGCCTACAAGAATCAGGCATCTGCGGATCAGCTGTGCAGAGCGGCCACTTGGTCCTCTGTGCACACATTTTCAAAGCACTATCGAGTTGATGTACTGGCTTCGGCTGACGCCAGTTTTGGTAGGAAGGTCCTGGAGGCAGTTTTGCCTGTTTAGGTCTTCCGCTCTGTGATCCTTAGTGCTTCCTTGCTGTTGAGCCCGGTTGGCTCTAGTTCCGTGTGCTGTGTTAGTTCAGGGATTGTTCCTTTGGTTGTGTCCGTTGACACTTACAGTTTGGGCTATGTAATTAACTGGTTCATAGCAGTTCTAGTGACTTGGGCTTTGCGCCTGGTCCTTGCCTTACTTCCCGCCTCTGGGTCAGCTCAATGTTTGTACATCCCAGAGTACCAGTGACCTGTATTGGACGACAGTGAAAATAGGATTTTAGTCTTACCTGTTAAATCCTTTTCACTTAGTCTATACAGGTCACTGGTCTCCCACCCTGTCAAGGGACCAGACTTGGCTCTCCTGTGGCATTCAGTGGGAGACCGTTGGGGCATGCTCACAGGAGTCTTCTTCTTGCTTACCTGAGGTCAGTTTTAGGGTCTCAAATCAATGTAAGTGGCTCTGGCCAGAAGGTGGCTTAAGTAAGAGGGGAGGCTCCGCCCCCTGCAATTATTTGCATAATTGTTCCTGCCTATTAAAGGGGACTAACGCCTCCCAGAGTACCAGTGACCTGTATGGACTAAGTGAAAAGGATTTAACAGGTAAGACTAAAATCCTATTTTCTCCTACTGACAACTGTAAAGCTGTCAGCAGGAGATCCGTGTCGGTCGACACTGTGGCGCTTGAAAAGTGCCGGGATCTCGTTATTTACATGGAATCCCTTCATTGGAATGGTCTAAAACGTGTGCCTAGTGTTCAGGCCTAGTGTTCAGGCACATGTTTTAGACCATTCCAATAAAGGGATTCTGTGTAAGTAACGAGATCGCTGCACTTCTCAAGCGCCACAGTGTCGACCGACAGGAATCTCCTGCTGACAGCTTTACAGCTGTCAGTAGGAGAAATCAAACTTCAAACACCCGTATCTCTTAAACCATATCAGTTTGAGAGATACGTTTTTTGCATTTAGATCAGCTTTTTGAGCTCTTCTAAATGCAAAACAGTTTTTTTAGACATTACTAACACTTTAATTCTTCAGATATTTTTGAATTTGACATCATACCTTACCGCACAATGCAAAACTGAACATGGAGTACAAGGTATTTAAGAGTGGATAACCCCAGATCATTTTTAGGTGTTGGTGTTTCTTTAATCCCCTGAGTGCTAGAGATTTCTCCACGCATTGCTACACAGTGCATTGGAGAGACCTCGGGCATCCAAAGGGATAAATAGTTTGACATTTGGGAATTCAGTGCATTTACAAATATTATTTTACCATGTAACTTTTAGATCTGTTAAAATGAGCAAAACTTCATTTTTAGACCATAAAATGTTGCTGAGATGAGATTAACCACTGAGTTACTAAAGACTTGTTCACACAAGGAACATTAGCACAGCTGCTCTAAAGTGGCATTAAAGGGATAGTAATGTTTCACCAAAAAAAGCATCTCCGATTAATCTTCATAATATTTGGGCCATGGAGAGTGTTATTTCAATACTGTCAGAGTTGTGATTCAAGAGTAATTGAATGATAAAGTATCCCCCTCCCGCCCCTTTTACCTAGTGTAAGCCACCTCCCCTCAGATGTGGAATCTGGTCTCTTGACCGGACAGCTCGCAGCAAGGGACAATCTTCTTACTGTGATCATAAGGAGCCCCCCACCCCCGACAGGCGTTTCAGGTTTTTCCCTTATGCTCACTGAAGATTGTCCCTCTCTGTAATCCATCCGGACAGTCTTGCTGCTCTGAGGTGAGTAGTGTTACATCAGTAAAAGGGGTGGGAGGGTATACTTTATCATTCAATTACTCCTGTACTACAACTCTGACAGTATTGAAATAACACTCTCTGTGGCCCAAATACTATGAAGATTAATTGGAGCTGCTTTTTTTTGTGAAACATTAGTATCCCTTTAATCATTCATTCAGGCTGTTTCCATACCATGGCGCAGCATGTTAAAACACGGAGAAAAGTTTCAACAGGGATTAAGTGTATTCTAGCCTATGGTGCTGCAGTTCATGTTATATAGGTGGATGACTTGGATGTGGAGATGCTCATCCCAACTTCCAAAGTATGGACAAACCCGTAAGCGAGACAGTCATGTTTGCCTGATGTGTGCGCACCATCAAGACATGCTTCATACTAGTGATGAGATCACTGGGAGAAATCAGGTGTCATGAAAGGTCTATTAGCCAGTCCCCTATATGGCAGGGGAAGAATGGTTACCACAGATCAGATGCCTTGATTGCCTACATTGTGTCATGAAAAGAATTTGCAGGGTGGAGCCTTCCTTCCCTCCTTAGCTGGTTACCAGCCAATCTCCTGCCAGTTAGATTGTTTCTTTGAATAGGAAAGACAAGAGAAACAGTTCTAGTTTTAGCTTTTTTTATTGTTTTCAGTTAGAAATGGAATACCACCATTAGGCAGATTACCATTGCTGACAATAAAAGTGGGTATTCAGTTTCCAGGTGCTGTTGTGGAGCTGTCAGCCCTGAGAGGGAAAAGCTTGTGTTGCATGTTTTTTCCCTAGGAGTTGCCCACTGAGGTTGCTTCTTTAGCAACGGTAATCTGAAGACAGAAGACCTGCTAAAAAGGTGAGCAACCCTTTGAGTGCTGAGGTCCACATTTCCCATGCTTTCCCTCCGCACAGGGGTCTCTCTTGAAGTTCCTACTGTATACTCCTGCACTCATTGGGTTTATCTGTATGTCTGTGGAGTTTTGGAGCAATGTGTTTCTGTGGTAAATTTACCGCTTAACTGCTAGTTTGGGCACTTTTAAGGGCTTTATGGCACTTTCCCTACTGGGTTCAGTGTTTATTTAATATTTCTACCATTTACTGATGCTTTTTTGCACTGTTTTTACACTCTTTGTAAAATTTGGTTTATTTGAGTTCTGCACCTTTAAGGCGAGCTTTACCATATAGACGCCATTGTTCCCTTCACCTCTATGGGACTTTACGGTTTGGGACATATCTCTGCAACCACTCAACCTAGCGACTTCAGTGACGGGTCATTTTGTTTGTCTACCCTTGTTCTATCATCCGGTTAACATTCTGAGTGTTTTGGGGGGCTCAGGGGGCTTTGGGCACTGTTTGTGTTACTTTTCAAGGGAAACTACATTTCCCGTGAGTGCTTGCTTCTCGTGCTCGTTTCTGATTGGCTCCCATCACGCACACATTTTCTGCCTTCCCTTCATGAGTATCCTACGCAGGCTTGGGCTCTCCTTTTCTCAGCAAATTCACCATTCGCCTGCCAGATAAGTGCATTTTAGCTATTTCTGGGGTGAAATACTTAATCTTACACATTGTATTTGGGTTTCCCTTATACTTTCAGACGTTTATACCTGTGAGGATGTCAGACCCGTTGGGACTTGGGGCCAGACCTAGGGCTGCTGTTTCTGGGGCATCCTTGACCCCCATTGATTTATTGTTCATCAGGCCAAATGGAGTATTCTGGACAATTATGCCCTTTATGCACTGTGGTCCCTGCGCCTATGCCAGGGCCTCCCAGCCGTGAACAAGAGCCAAATTGGGTCAGGGACTTTAGGTCCTGTATCGAGCAGATTCCTCTTCCACTTCAAGGGGTTATTCAGTCTTGGATGTCCTCCACTTCCCTCAAGCATGTAGCCCCTATGGCACCTGGCATTCTTGACTTGTTTAATTCCTCTGTGGAGGAACTGCTGGAAGTTTCAGAGGACTCTGTGTTCACTTGGGGCTTCCTACCGCCTTGGTGGCGCCTCAGTTAAACTTGACACTGGACTCTCTGCTGAGGGTCTCATTAAGACGGTTCTGAACACTGTATGCGTTCCTATTACTTTGGAACCTCGGTCTGCTTCTGCTGTCTTTCAGGGATGCAAGCGGTTTTCCACATTTTTTTCTGCCTCGCCCCACTCTTGACCAGACTATCCTGGATGAGTGGAAGACCCCTGTCATAATTTTGTCTTGAGAGATTGTCTAAGCTGTATCCTTTTTCTGATGCGGCCTTGGCTCAGTGGATTACACCTCCTAAGGTTTATGCCTATATTACCAGTGCTTCCCCTTCCCCTGCATCTCCTGCAGTGGATCCCTCTGCTCTCACAGACTTAGCTGATAGGGAGCTTGATGATATTTTACAGGCTGTATTCTCTGCCATAGGTGTGTCCTTGCAACCTACCCTGGCTTCTGCATGGGTTAACAAAGCTGTTGCTGTTTAGACTGACCAGCTGTCTGATGCTGTCTGTGTGGGTGCTCTGGAAGCTACCATTTTGTCGCTTTTGGGTGATATTTCTGTGGCTCAGCACTATCTTACTGATGCCTTAACTGATGCTGTTAGACTTAGGGCAGAGGCCTTAGCCTCATCTGTGGCTGCTAGGCACTCTCTGTGGCTTAAAGGGATAGTAATACTTCATTTTAACTTTATTTTATTTTGTAGGCATTAAAAAAACATGAAGAATGATACAAGTCTTATCTCTGAAACCTTTATGGTTTAAGAGATATTCACAAACAAAGTATCCCCCCCCTGTTCAGCAAGATCAGAAGGGAGCTGCCCAGGTAGACTGCAGAGAGGGACAATCTTCTATTAAGATAAGGGAAAAACCTGAAAAACTTGTCAAGGGGGGAAGGGCTTTCATTGTTCTCATACAAAGAAAATTGTCCCCTTCTGTTATCTGTCTGGTCTTACAACCAGACTGACATCTGAGAAGAGATGGCTTACACTAGGAAAAAGGGGCGGGAGGGGAACTTTGCTTGTGAATATCTCTCAAACCATAAAGGTTTGAGAGATAAGACTTATATCATTCTTCATGTTTTTTTAATGCCTACAAAATAAAATAAAGTTAAAACGAAGTATTACTATCCCTTTAAGTTCTGGTTTGTTGACCTGACCTTTAGGCAATCTCTGGTTTCTCTCCCCTTCTAGGGCTTATCCCTTTTTGGCCCTGATCTGAAGGACATCATTTGCAAGGTTATTGGGGGCCTTGGGAGTACTTGGTTCCTCTTGGCCTCTAAGCACTATCTGCTGGCAAGACCTTTTCACGCTTCTCCTGATGGAATACAGGGGTCTGGACCAGTGCTATCTCAGACACCATGTTCCATCCCTGTGCCGCCACAGCACCGGAGACCAGGCAGCTCCTCCTCTGAGTCTAACCTCCTTCGGCAGGATTAGATGATCCTTGGTCCTCCTGCAATCGTTGGTGTCCATCCTCGAAGCCCTTCCTTTCTGTTGAGCATTCTACATACTTTGTTGCAGACCCTTGGGCTTGCTGGTGGTTTCTGAAGTTTATTGGATTCTTTTCAGCTTCTTTCCTTCTTTTCATTCCTGTCGCTCCCCTTTGGGGATCAGATCTGCCTTGTTTCCTTCCTTGGATCCATTCTGTGTATCTCTTGGACAAGGAGGTTCTGGACCTGTTTCATTACTCTGAACATGGATCCTTCTCATGTTCCACCCTATTTGTGGTTTCCAGGACGGAGGGCTGCTGCTGCTGCTGCCCTGTTCTGGACCTCTAGGGCCTCTATTCCTTTCTGATCCAGACTTGTTTTTACTGGGATCTTCTGTGATCTGTCATTCCAGCCAGGTGTCTGGGGGGAAATTCCTGGCCTTATTGGTTCCGCAGGGTGCAGCACCTTTCTGTTCATGGTTTGTTTGTGACTTGGGCACTTCCAGTTATCTGCTCTCTCCTTGACCTTGCCTCTGCTGGTGGTGGTTCGAGTCTTGGGTGCATTGATTCAATTGTGGACGCAAGGGTATTCAGGTCCCTCTGTTCAGGGCTCCTTCCTCATACTCTCCTTTTCTTGTTGGGTTCTGCTTATGCCCAGGGTGGACCCTATTCCATCTCCTGGCTTGGTCTTTATGGGTTTCCTGTTTGACACCTGGCAGGGCTTGCTTTTTCTGATGGAGGATGTGCCTTATCAGATCACCTTTGGCTGGCCTTGGTTCTGGCTTGTAGATCCTTTCTGGCCAAACTGTTGGTCTCCTTGGTGGGGAGCTTGGGTTCCACCATGGGGGGCGATGCCATGTGGCTAGGCCCACAGGGTTCCACAGTGGGTTGTAGTCCCATTTTGCAAGAGCTTTCTAGATTCTTTCAGAGATCGGTCTCTATCTCTCTCTCTCTCGCTCTTCCATTTGGTGCTGATTTTCCTTGGTGGCCAAGTCTTTCCAACCTGCGGAGGGTAGGCCCCTTGTGGTTCCATCTGAATTAGGGATTTGTTGTACCCCTGCCTATCTGGCTGGGGTACGCTCTGGGTCGCCTGACTCTCCGGAACCGTGGTTAACAGAGGAGCCTGTTCTGATCATCTGTGTTCCAGAACTCAGGGAACTATTCCATGCTCTGAGGGATTGGTCATCTCCTCTCCTCATGGGTTGTTCGGTCTGACTACTCCTCGACCGTCCCTTATATCATCAGTCTGGATGGCTCCTGATGTCTCTCAGCTTGGTTGGAGGTCAAGGCTGTTTTCCTGTGGACGGAAGACCATGTACTTGCCCTCTCTGCTGTTCAGATTCTGGGTGAGGAGGCATCTTCGCTTTCTACCTGGGCCGCCTCACTGCAGACACCAGACAGTGGGTTCTTCACCAGGAGGCGTTTGCCATCATCTTTCTGAGATGAAGTCTTCCCTGGTTCGACCTGATGGCCATCAGTCTCAACTGCAAGTTTTTTGCTAGTCTGCTCTCCTTGGAGGGTCCATTTGGCTTAGACTGGGATGTTCTATTGTTCCCTTGGGTTTTTCCCTTAGTCTCTGCTTTTCCTCCTCTCCCCCTTCTTCCCAGAGTTCTGAGGGAGCAGTGGATGGCGAGGTCTCTGATCATCCTGGTTGTCCCACACTGGGCCCGGTGTCCCTGTTTTCTGGGGTTGCTGGATCGGTTTGCGTGTGGACCGTTTCGACTTCCACATGTTCCAGATCTCCTACCACAGGGCTACCTGCGGAGTATGTTCATGGGGCATCTGGGTCTGACGATTTGTAGATCACGTCCTCGTTCTTGAGGCAGGAGGATTTTCTCCTGCTGTGGTTGCCACTGTGATTCAGGCTGTGGTGCCTGTTTCCTCTTGTTTTCTGCTGTATTTGGTATATCTTCTACTCTTGGTATGTGGGCAGGGATCGGCCCTCACGAGAGTGTGTACTGCCATCTGTTTTTTAATTGGATGGAGTGAACATGCGCTTTAGCCTGGGTTCTTTGTAGGTTCAGGCTTCTTCTCTCTTGTCTTTCTCGGAGGCACTTCTTCATCCTTCCGAATATCAACTTTTTTTATTCTGGGTATCGCTTTTGCTTTCTCTGCCTTTTGGCATCCCACTTCTCAGTGGGATCTTCCTCTGGTTCTGAGAGTCTTGCAACGGCCTCCTTTTGGGCTCTTGGCTACTATTCCTTTCTTCTTCTGTCTTGAAAGATGGTGTTCCTCCTGGCGGTTATCAATGTTCCCAGAGTTGCTAACCTGCAGGCTTTATCCTGCAAGCTGCCTTTCATGGTGTTTTCTGGGCACTGTGGTTCCTTGTACTTCCAGGAGTTCTTCCTTGGGTGGTCTCTGAGTTCCATATCAATCAGGAGTTGTTGTGCCTTCATTTTTGCCCTGCTCTACTCTGACATGGTGCGGGATCTCCGCTTGTTGTATGTGGTGAGCTGCCTTATGTCTTATGTGTGGTGTGTTTGCCAGCCTGATGCTCTCCTTGTGATCCCTGAGGGTACCAGGGCTGCCAAGGCTGCATTCAGGGTGACTACTGCACCTTGGATCTGGTTTTCTATTCATGTGGCCTGTGTCCTCGGGACGAAGCCTGTTTTTTTTTTTTCGTGTCATGGCTCATTCCACCTGGTCTGTAGGGGCCTCCTGGGCCTATGTGACTCCGGCCACTTGGTCGTCCGTGCACACTTTTGTTCTTCATTACTGTGTTGAAGTTTTGGCTTTGGCTGATGCCAGCTCTGACGGGAATGTCCTGGAGGCAGTTCTGACTGTCTGAGGCTTTATTTCCTGCTTCTTATTGATCTTTACCCTTTGAGTCCTTTTGACTCATGTTCGGTGTGCTGTTTTACAGTTACTGGTGTGCTGTGTTACAGTTCAGTGTCCGTTGACACTTTGTTTGTTCTGGGCTGTTCTGGATCTGATTAGTCCATGTGGGATCAGGTAATCGGGGGACCAGAGCCTGGTCCTTGTCTTTCTTCCCACCTCTGGGAAACTCAATGGTTGGACATCCCAAAGTTACCAGTAACCTATGTTGGGTGACAGAGAAAAGAGGATTTTAGTCTTACCTGTTAAATCCTTTTCTCTTAGTCCATAAAGGTTACGGGTCTCCCACCAGTCAAGGGACCACGCTTGGTTCTTCTGTGAGCTAACATGGAAGTCCTTTCGGGATCATGCTCACAGGAGTCTTCTTTTCCTTCTTGCTATCTAGTCAATAGTTAGCGTCTCAATCTAACTGGAAGGGGATTGGCTGGTGACCAGCTAAGGGGGGAAGGAAGGCTCCATCCTGCAAATTATTTCCAAGAATTGTTTCCTGCCTACTTAAAGGGGTGGTCGCCTTCCCAAAGTTACCAGTAACCTATATGGACTAAGAGAAAAGGATTTAACAGGTAAGACTAAAATCCTGTTATATTTTTCTCCTCTACACTCACTTAAATAATAGACAGTTCATTTTTTAAATTGTGAGAACACCCCACTTTATGATACAGGATAAGGTAAGGTGGGGTAACTGCATTCACATAATAAATTCAGTCCCATTCCTGGTATGGGAGTGACCACTTCCAATGCACAGGAATTCATATAGGCTATGACCCCAATACAAATTTTTTTTGCTTGCACCCCTCCCCCAGAGGGGTACACCTCTGTAAATAAACAAGCTAACACATGAATGCTTGGTATTAACCCATTTAGTAAAATGTAGATAAATAGTATCCTAATTTTGGGTCTTTCACATGAAACCAGGGCAGAGCAGGTTCACAGGGGAAACTGTGTTACAGCCACGAAGGCTGGCATTGCAAGAGACTGTAGTTAGAAAGGGCACCATGTGAACTAACCCCCCCCAAGCAATGATGCATATACTGTGTATGTTAGTATGTCCCTAAGCTGCAATATTGGCTGTGAGAATGTTTGCCTGTCTATTTGGTGACAAAAGAGACAGTTTCGGACACGTTTTCAACTTCAGAGTATTTTGCCAACACACATTAATTTTTAGTGACAATAAAATAGACACACATTGGGTTGTCACAGATTCAAGATAATTTGCTGATAACTCCATATCACTGTTGCTAAATGGGGCATAGTTGTGAAACCATAGCAGTGAAAAATATGGATATTACTTTTTCTAAAGTGGAAAAGTATGGAAGAAATTGTCAAAATAACAGAGACACTTTGATGCATATGCCCCATTGGGCCATATTCCTTAAACTAAAGGTGCAGTTCTAGAGCAACCAAGTCCACTACAGAGTGCAAATAAAAACTGGAGATGTCTCTAACATTCAAAATGTTAAAAGCCCAATTTAAATCATTAGGAATTTTCTATTTTCCCTTCTGAACCTCATTACTTTACTGAAGATGGAGTAGTAATGGTGTTTTTATGTGAAATGTGTTGCAACAAAACACGCACATGGTGGCTTTATCTGTAAGATATCTGTGCAAACCCACAAGAAATAGGTATGGTTGTGTTGAATGTGTCTGCTGCAACGCATGTCACCAGGGCTGCCATCAGAAATATTGGGGTCTATTACCAGGGCCTTCTCCACAAACTTGCACTGCAACCCAGAAATATTTGTAAAGGCTGAGCCTGTTGAACTGCCCCACCAGAGGACAGGAAGACAGAGGTGCACTACCAACAGATTATATTAAAAAAAGGAGATCCTCCAGAATCCCTCTGGGCCACTCTGGTCATCTGGTGGCCTCTTTTGACACAGGTCCCCCCCCCCTCCTGCATTGTGGGGACTACAGAGGTCATCTTGTCTGATTGGGAAGGTGGTCACCCACTTGTTTGGGCCCCATGCATGGGTGCTTCCTGTAACCCCTTAATGACAGCCCTGCATGTCGCAGACCAGTGCAAAATGCTGCATTTTTTACTGTGATACATTGGAGGTGAATTAGCTTGTGTGGCTCGATTAGAGCTACTATGCAGTGCTTACAAATTGCTCAATGGGGGCTCAGACTAAGAGCCCAATGTTAAAAAAATATATTTATAATCGAATGGAACCGAGACGCTCTACACTGGTTTCAAAAGCAACCATAGTGAGTTCTACAACTCCTGTGTTACTGTAAGGAACCTCTTTACCAGATTGTCAGAAAACTCCATCTAGAAACTGAGGCTCCATAGAACAAAATGTTACATGCGTATGAGAAGAATAAATATATATGTGTGTGTGTGTGTGTGTGTGTGTTTGTGTAATATATATATATATATATATATATATATATATATATATATATATATATATATATATATATATACAAATACATATATGTATCTCCCCTAGCAATTTGGGATGGCGTTGCCCACCATGTACTCGGCCTCACATTAAAGGGATAGTAATTCTTAAAATATGTTGTAGGGTTTATCCCCCTGAGTAAAACAAGCTTACTCCCACTGCCGAAAGGTGTTTTATTCAAAAGTTATTACAGCTCAAAGTTGAAATTTTTAGGCGCAATATCACAGTGGCCTGAAATTGTACAGTGGCGCTGTTGCTACATCATGCTAATTGGGACAGGTGGAGAGGCAGAGGCTATGTAGGATTCTGGGTCCTAAATACCCTCCCTCTACAATCCTCCCATACACTTTGTCACAACACACTCACACACTACACACCAAATTACTATGAAGATTATTTGGAGCTGCTGTTTTTTTGAAACATTACTATCCCTTTAAGTCAGAATAAAAGTTTACTATCCCTTTAAGCACTTTTAGAAAACCTAAATGCTATGTACAGCATCACTCGTATGTCTAATTTTTGGCTTCCAGTCTTGGATTATACAATGTGTTTGAACTTCCCCACCAGCTGTAAATCAGCTCCTAGTTGTGATATGCAGACATTAAGACTGCACAAATTACATCCTTGTATAAACAGAATAATTCATTCATCTTGGGGTGGTTTTCAGTATGAGAGAATTTGGTTAGGCAGTGTCTGTGTGCAATGCCTTTACAGTACTCAGACAAGGTCTACGTTCAAAATAGTGTTTTTTTTTTCTCATCTCATTTTTCTTATCTTTATTTATACTCTTTCTGACCTTTATTTAAAGTGTGTGTGTGTGTGTGTGTGTGTGTGTGTGTGTGTGTGTGTGTGTAGGGGGAGGGTTGGGGTGTGTGTTTATTGAAAAAAAAGAATTAAAGTGATAGTAATACTTGAAAATAAGTTTATTTTATATTGTAGTCCTTAAAAAAGCATGAAAATGATATAAGTCTTATCTCCCAAACCTGTATGGTTTGGGAGATATTTAGAAGTAAAGTTTCCCCTGGAGTGACGTCATTGCTCCACCCTTCAGATTTGGAATCCGGTCCCGGGACCGGCTGTGCCTCTCTAGAAGTGCTGAGATCACCATCTTTAAAAATAATTTCTTAATTGGAATGGTCTACAAAGTGTGCTTTCAAGCCAGGCACACTTTGTAGATAGTTCCAATTAAGTAGTTCTTTTCAAAGATCGTGATCTCGGCACAGCTAAAGAGCTTCCGGTTGTTCTGTGGACCGAATTCCAAATCTGTCCACTAGATGGCAGACTTGGCTGAAACAGCCAGGAAAAGAGCATTTTACTATATTTTAAATGTGAATATCTCCCAAACCATAAAGGTTTGGGAGATAAGACTTATATAATTTTTCATGTTTTTTAAAGGCTACAATATAAAATACAATTATTTTCAAGTATTATTATCCCTTTAAAGTGTATCTGTCAACCAAAGACAAGTTTTGATAATTTATGAGGAGCAGTACCTGTAAGCCTTTTGTATGAAAAGGTTGTTTTAGGATAGCGGTACGTCCACTGCTGAGAGATGTTTATTTACAGACATGATACAGCTCAAACTTTTGGTTTTTATTAACCCTTTTTAGGACTAGAAGTGTGTGCTACTCTTTGCAAAGCATTGCGCTGGATACCTACTCTGGTCCTTAACCCTTTCAGTGCCTGGGGCTTGGGCCATTTCCTGGACACTGTGGGCCATGGCACATTTTCAGTCTTTTTGCTATCCTTCTGTTTAGGCTTGATTCCTGCTGATAATGTTCTACTTACATATGGAAAACTATATCAGAAAAATTGAGCTTCTGCATGGTGCCTTACATGAAGTAAATTTTGCATTGTGCGAAAAACTGTGATGTCATAATCACAAGTTAAAAATTATGTATTTTGCTGAAATCGCATACTGTATAACAAAAACATTTATCTTGATTGTGAAAGTTCCAATTATTTGAAAAAGCCCTGAGTCCCCCAAATATAAGAATACCAAATATGTATAGTTTTACCTACGTTCATGGTCTGTAGAGAGCCCTAATTACCAGCAGCACTAAATGCTATTTTCAACTTTATGAACTAATATGCATATTCTAGAGGGTTAGATGCTAAAACTATATAAATTAATATATTTCCAAAAAGTAGATATCCTACTGCATCAAATGAGGAGTCTCGTACCTTTCTACTCCTAGCCTGGAAATCACAAATATTTCCAGAAGGTGGTGCTAAAGGGGGGGGGGGGAGAAAAAAACATTTTATTTTACGCTTCCACCCCTTGAAATGTACTAAAATCTTTGCAAACTATTGAATTTCCTACTGTATTCATTAGCTATTGCTCTTAGGAGGTAAATGACACCCCACTGGTATGAGATGACATACTGAGGTGGTAGAAGTCCAAAACTACACCAGCTACAACCTCTGGCTTTTCTTACATCTTCTTAAACATGACTTGCCTGTACTAAAATGGTTATAACAGCAAGAGAAGTAAAGAAAAGGTAGACAAAGTATACTATTTTGGAAAGAAGATAACCCACTGCATCAAATGAGGGGTAATTTGCTTTCATACCCCTAGCCTATCCTAGTGTAAGCCACCTCCCCTCAGATGTAAAATCTGGTCTTAAGACCAGACAGCTCACAGCAAGGGACAATCTTCTTACTGTGAGAACAATGGAAAAACCCACCCCCCTTGACAGGTTTTTCATGTTTTTCCCCTTATGCTAATTGAACATTGTCCCCCTCTGAAAGCCATCTGGACAGTCTTGCTGCTCTGAGGTGAGCAGTGTTATATCAGTAAAAGGGGCGGGAGGGGGGATACTTTATCATTCATTTACTCTTGAACTACAACTCTGACAGTATTGAAATAACACTCTCCATGGCCCAAACACTATGAAGATTAATTGGAACTGCTTTTATTATGAAACTTTACTATTCCTTTAAAGCGGAACTTTCCGATAATAACCAGTCACCATGCATTCATTAACCCCTTCGTGACCTGTGACGTACCCGGACCGTCATGCTGGTCTGGCACTTAAGGACCAGTGACGGTCCTGGTACGTCACGTACTTTTACTCACCGCGCTCCTGCAGGAGCGCGGTGAGTAATACTGTGGACTGAAATTGATCGCTCCAAGACCGGAGCGATCTCCTTCAGTCCTCCTTTCGATGTGCCTCCCCATGTGATCAGTCACGTGGGACGGCACGTCGAACTCGTCTATCTGGTCCTTAAAGGACCAGACACCGTGGGATCGTCGGACCTTAAGGGGTTAAATGCATGGTGACTAGCTTGAAAATATATGTCCTACCAAAAAAAAACAAAAAAAACTTGTGTCTAAAGGAATCCGTCCTGTTTCTGGACTGACGGGCAGGTTAGTGCGGTCTGTGAGCTCGCCGTCAGTCCCTTCTGGTGACCATGTGGTGCAAAGCAGTCTACTGTATGGTGACCGGGACTGACGGCGCATGCGCACAGACAAGATGTCTGCTCTCTAGTTCACTACAAAAAGCGGAGTCTCCAAGCAAATTCGGAGAGTTCCCAGTTATGGCAATACATTGCACATCCCTCTGGTTCTTAACCTTTCGAGTGCCTAGAGGTATCCAGTGTATTCACAATGCATTGGATACCGCTCTGGCACCATCTGCTTGTATATCAGTCACACACTTTAATACTCGCTAGTTTCTAAGTTATTCCACTTATTTCCCCCTCCTTCCCCTTTCTGTGGTGTCAGGTCAGTTCTCCTGCGAGTCGGCTGAATGGTCTGCTGACTGGTTGACATGAACCCCCTTTCCCCCCGTGGATCACTTACGCAAGACACTTGTGTTCGTGTGATTAGTTTAATGCCTACTCGCACACAGTCAACTGACTCTCAGTGAGTGGTCCGTCGGGCGGGTTGCCATGGCCACCGCACAGCCCCCTAGTTAGGGAAAGTGAAAGGAGGAGGATACTTTGCAATGCATTCCGTACCCCTCTGGCACTCAAAGGGTTAAAAACGAGATAACTCAGAAAACAGTGTGTATTAAAGAGTCTGATTGACATCAGTTGCTCTTTACAGTGAAAAAAGACAAAGTAATTTGAAATCATTTTGGTTTCTCTAAGGAGGGAATTTTGCTTAACAGTTTGGCGAAGCAGAGGGAGGCAAAAAGCCATAAGCTGCACCTAATTGAGCTGTTGGGGTTAAGTGCATTGCTAACACTAATGTTCAGATTACCTGGATTTTGCTGTGGACGTTCCATAGGAAGATTAGAGGTCTGATGTGTGGTAGTTGTGTACATTGCACTGGACTTGTACTGCAGTGCCTTATTGATTTACAGCAGTCTGAGCAGCTTATCGACTTGTGCAGAAAATCGAAAAAAGCCAATTCCAGAGCACGACAACTGCACCACTGGGGATAAGAAAAATTCACATGGATTTAAATTACTTTTTTTTTTTTTTTTTTTTTTTTTTTTTTAACTTCTTGAATGCTGGATAAGCCTCTATTACATTGCTTAGCACTTCACCGATGACCTCTTTAGCATTCTCGGGTTAACCCTTTAGGGTTAAAAGCTCCATGTAACCGTTTGAGTGCTAGAGAGTTAGTTGATATCCCTCTGGCATTCAAAGGGTTATAGGGAAGGTAGCACCTTCTAATTATAAACCCTTGCTTGCCTTAACCCTTTAAGCACCAGATGGTTGTACAACTCCTTATGAAGCAATGCATTGCGCATATGAACCCTTTAGGAAACGGAAGGCATGCGCAAAGCATTGGAACGCAATGTGTTAAACACCCTTCCGTTTAAAGGGTTAATATAGGCAGAAACAAACAGCATGTGCAGTAATTCTTCATGCTACAGAGGGGCAGTCACCTTTGATTTAAATGGGGCTTTAACCCTTTGAATGCCAAAGAGGTATCCAAAGCATTGCTTTGCAATGTGTTGGATACCTGTGTCGCATTAAAGGGGTCTGTTGTTTATGTAAAGTAATAGGGAAGTGTTATTTTCCTGAAAGTTAAAGGGATAGAAATGTCGTTATTTAACTTGATCTGCGAGTCTCCTTTATGCTTTTTTTTATATCACTATGTGCTATGTTTAATGACTTACATGTTATCCCCCTCCCGCCCCTTAGATCTGGAACCCGGTCACAGGACCGGACGGATGCAGTGAGGGACAATCTTCAGTCAGTAAGTATAAGGAAAACCCCGCCCATAAGGAAAACCCCACCCCCCTTGATGGAGGATGACATGATTTTCCTTTTGCTCGCTGAAGTTTGTCCCTCATCGCTCTGCATCAGGCCCATGTTTTTAGAGGCAGCGTGATGTGGCCAGAAGGGGTGGGAGGGGGATCCTTTTTTACCTTGAACAGCTTTTGAGCTTCACCTGTAAGTCATTAAAGGGATAGTAATACTTAAAATGTAAAAAACAATGTTGTAGGGTTTATCCCCCTGAGTAAAACAAGGGTACTCCCACTGCTGAAAGGTGTTTCATTCAAAAGTTATTAATTTTCAAAGTTGCATTTTTGACGTGCAATATCACAGTGGCCTGAAATTGTACAGTGGCGCTGTTGCTACACCATCCTATGGAGATTTATGGTCCCGGGACCAGAGTTGTCCTTAGGATCGTGTAGCAACAGCGCCACTGTACAATTTCAGGCCACTGTGATATTGCATCTAAAAAATTCAACTTTGAAAATTAATAACTTTTGAATGAAACACCTTTCAGCAGTGGGAGTACTCTTGTTTTACTCATGGGGATAAACCCTACAACATATTTTTTTTTACATTTTAAGTATTACTGTCCCTTTAAACCTAGAGCAAAGTGTTCTAAAAAGCCTAAAGAAGACTTGCAGATCACTTTAATAGAGACATTACTATCACTTCAAGGTGAGTGGGTGTTTCCTAGTATGAGATGTGTGTGCCACTTTAAATCAATGAGAATTTTGTACATTTTTATTTCAGTCCTGCGGTGCAGTTGATTTTCTTCCTCTTTTCTTTCTGTGAAAGGCCCTTAGTCATCAACATTTCCTAAATGTGCTAAAATGGTTTAAAACATATTTTCTTATTTTAATTTTCAGATTCAACTTTGATTGCCCGTTGTTTTGGAAATCCTAAAACTGCAATACCTGGAAACTCAAGAAATAAAAAAAAAAAAAGTCTTGTTTTTATATTCTTGGAAATACAGTAACATAAATAGTAAAGGCTAAATTAAAGTATTCAGAATGACTTCAGAACTGGAGAGCAGCCTAACTTCTATGGACTGGCTCCCAAAGATCACAGTGAGAGCCGCCATTCAGAATGCAGATTGTGGTCAGCACTCCCACGGAACGGGTATGGCAAAGAAGAGTGTGATACTGGACCCCAATACAACACTGGACCAGGAAGAGGTGCAGCAGCACAAAGATGGGAAGCCTCCGTATAGTTACGCTAGCCTCATTACGTTTGCAATTAATAGTTCACCAAAAAAGAAAATGACTTTAAGCGAGATTTACCAGTGGATCTGTGATAATTTTCCCTACTATAAGGAGGCCGGAAGCGGCTGGAAGGTAAAGACAATTTTTGCATTAAGTTTTTTCAAGGCTGAAAAAATGGACGCACCTCTTTATTCTTAAACGGATAGTAATAACTTACTTTCCTAGATTAACATTAAACTCGTTGTAAAGTTTACCCCTCCGGCTCCTTTTAGCTACATCCGAGCCCTTCTGGTCTGCAGAGCATCCGGCTCATCTGGAGAGACGAAACAGCAGTGCATACACAACAAACGTTTGTGACAACAGTCTACAAAGTGTGCCTGGTTAGAGGCAGTAGACCGATGTCATGAAGATTTAATTTGTATACACTGCTATTTCGGCTCTTCAGACGAGCGGTCCAGTACACAGACCAGAATCCAAGTCTGACAGCTAGAGCGCGGATGTAGCTAAAAAGGGCAGGAGGGGTAAACTTTAGATCGAGATTAGTGTTAAACTAGGAAAGTTATTGCAAAAAGACATATATGCTTTGGTTTATTTATTTAATACCCAATATTCTAGCCTCCATATAGGAAGTATTACTATCCCTTTAATTCTTCAAAGGAGAACTAACGCTTCTTAACCCTTTGAGTGCCAGAGGGGTATCCAACACATGGCAACTCAAAGGGTTAATAAGAATAACTCCCCCCCCCCACACACACACACACACTTAAAGCGGAACTCTCACCTCCATTAAAGTTATCCGTATTCAAATATTCATCTTCAGTAAAGCTTCTATGTGTCGATTTTTTTTTTTTTTTTTTTTTTTTTTTTTTATGGTAAAGAAGATATTGGCATTTAACAATACACCTGATGACGTCAACGGTGGGATCTCCGCGGTACAGCTCAGTACCGAAAGGCTGTCATTCACCCCTCCCTCCCATTCGCATGTTGTGCCTCGTTCCCTCCTCCTTCAGAGAATAACAAATCAATGCGCTCCAGGTCACATGAAGATCTGGGAGTTTCTGAAGGTGGAGTGAACGAGGCACAGCATGGGGGGAGGAAGGGAGGTGATTGACAGCCTTTTTGCTACCCCGCTGTACCGCAGCAATTCCACCAGTGACTTAATCAGCTATATCTTTAAATGCTGATATCTACTTTACCATGACGATTTAAAGGGATAGTAATGTTTCAAAATAAATGCAGCTCCAATTAATCTTCATAGTATTTGGGCAATGGAGAGTGTTATTTCAATACTGTCAGAGTTGTAGTTCGAGTAATTGAATGATAAAGTATCCCCCTCCTGCCCCTTCTACTGATGTAACACTGCTTACCTCAGAGCAGCAAGACTGTCCAGATGCATCACAGAGAGGGACAATCTTCAGTGAGCATAAGGAAAATCCTGAAAAACCTGTCAAGGGGGCAGGGTTTTCATTGTTCTCACAGTAGGAAGATTGTCCCTTGCTGTGAGCTGTCTGGTCAAGTGACCAGATTCCACATGTGAGGGGAGGTGGCTTACACCAGGTAAAAGGGGTGGGAGGGGGATACTTTATAATTCAATTACTCTTGAACTACAACTCTGACAGCATTGAAATAACACTCTCCATTGCCCAAATACTATGAAGATTAATTGGAGCTGCTTTTATTTTGAAACATTACTATCACTTTAAAAAACATACAAACAAAGAAAAACACAGATTGAAGCTTTATTGAAGATGAATATTTGAATACAGATAACTATAATGGAGGTGAGGTTTCAGTTTACGTTATTATGGCTGGAATATCGTTTTGGCCTAAAATACAATTTGCCTTTGGGCCTTTGTTCAAGAGATGAGATCCATGACTGGTTGAAGGTGATAAGTGCATGTAGGAAGACATGACTGTTACTAAAAGGACCGCAGGACCTCAAGCACCACTCACTGCACATGGTGAAATTTAACCTTTAAAGTAGACCTGTTGTATTGAATTCAAATGAAATTTTCATATCAAACACTTCTTGGAAACTGCCTTTTATATCACGTTAGCCACAAGACCTTCAGATAGACAGTTTAGGAGATATCTGTAGTGTTATTTTTTATCTTGATCTCTCAGTGATGTTTCATATGCTAATTGCACATTGAACTTTTTTCAGAATTAAAAATCCTAAACTATGTATCTGCTGAATTTTTAGCTAACATAACACACAGCCAATTTTGAATTAAGTTTCCAAATATGCAAATTAAATGTCAATTTTAACCCTGTGAGAGCCAGAGGACTATGCATTGTATTGCTCTGCAATGTGTTGCATTCCCCTCTGGCACTCAAATGTTCATGTCTGCCTCCATGGACATGACCTCCAGAATTGGTGGAAGATGTTATCTCTTGAATAAAGGCAACATTCTTAAGGGCCATTAGGATTTTCTGGTCAAGGTAAGTAGGGAGTTGTTATTGGAAGTTGTTGTCCTTTAAGTACCAACGGGGTGTGCAGTGCATTGCGTAACAATGTGTTTCATGTTCCCTGGTCCTTTAAAGGGTTAAAATGAGGCTCTTGATATGGGTTATCAATATCTTTTTTTTTTTTTTTTTTAAATGAACTCTGCAATATTAAAGGGAAATTAATTTATTTTGTATTTTTATTATTATTATTATTAATCTTTCATGTTAAAGTGCACTCTTTAACTAGCTAATCACCAATGCTCCCACCTCTGGCAGTAGCAGATTTTGCCAATTTTCATAACTGTACTTGTGCACAACAAGTTATATTGTTCCCTTCACCCACCCCATGCAAGAACTGAAGCTGCCAGTCGCAGCCTCATTCTTATTGGCTGTGCAAGGAGGAGTGACCTCATACTAGCCAGTAGGTATCATCAGCTGCCTCTGGAGCTCACAGCATCAGTTATGGGGAGAAAAAACACAAATGAGGATCTGTACGCTGGGGCTTTAACTGTTTGAGTGCCAGAGAGATATGCAACACATTGCATTGCATACCTTTCTGGCACTCAAAGTGTTAAGTTTATAAGCAGCTAATTACACCAATAAATAGTAAGACTTCGAGGGGTGTGACGGTGCTGGCCTGTCAGCCATATATCATTGGCTAACACCCATGTGGGTTGGACAGTTATTGGATGTTTCTGAGATCACTGTAACCCCCAGCAGTGTTTTTGTAGGCAATCTGCTTGGCTGCCTCATAGGCCGAAGTGCAGATCAACCCTGTTGCTCTCTGTGTACATTCAATGCAGTTTAGCAGTCTGTGGTGCCTGCATGATGGGCAGGTAAAAACTGCTAATGTTACAGCCCCATTGCAAACATTATGCAGTCGCTGCCTTTACTTTTTAATGCTCATTATAAGATTGTTCCTATAAGTGAAAAATAAATCCATGCCCCTCCCGAGTACTCGCTGAGGCTGATTATACTATTAAAAGTGGTGCAGTTCTGGAACAAACCAACTTCTCCTTATGTAAGAAGTAAAATATTACCCAAGTTCTCATTGCGTTAAATGGGACATTTAACCCCTAGAATGCTAGAGAGGTCTTCAAAGCATTGCTTTGCAGTGCGTTGGAGACCTTTCTGGCACTCCAGGCGTTAAAAGCCCCATTTTATATAAATTAGAATGGTTTGTTTCTTATAGTTCAGTTTTTTGGGTTTTTTTGCCCCAGGATTTTACCACCATCCAAACCATTGCAGTGTGCAACACAGCCCTGCAGTATGCATTAACCCTTTGGATTCCATCTGATGCACTGGATTCTACTGTAGCACACAAATGGTTAAAGGGGCAATAAACCCTAAATCTAAACTAACTTAAAAGAAAAGGATATGTGTCCCTGACTACTTATATATTTTGGTATCTCAGGGGTTAAAATGTATCATGTCCCTCACCTGAAATCCTTCTTCAATTCCCACAGGTAAGGACCACGGGCATTTTTTCCCCACTAATGGATTCAGGGCTCCCAGAACGGCGTACAGCCTCACAGGAACCCCTGAATTCCATGATGGAATGTCATTGGTCCTTATGTGTAGTACAGCTGTGACAGTCCTAGCACATCATTGGTCCTTAAGGGATTAAACCAATAATGTGCTATTTAGCTTTATTTTTCAGTTTATGCAAATTAATTATTACTGACCAATACGGATTGGCACTTGGGAGGAAGAGCAGTGTGGAATGTTAGTATCTGGCTGGCAGGGCGAGGCAGGTGTGAGGAAGAGCAATGGGGTATGTTATTATCTGGTCACCAGGAAGTTGCGCGGATGAGGAAGAGCAGTATGGAATGTTATTATCTGGTCACCAGGGAGTTGTGGGTAGGAGGAAGATCAGTGGGGAATGTTATTATCTGGTCACCAGGGAGTTGTGAGGAGGAGGAAGAGCAGTGTGGAATGTTATTATCTGGTCACCAGGGAGTTGTGGGTAGGAGGAAGATCAATGGGGAATGTTATTATCTGGTCACCAGGGAGTTGTGAGGAGGAGGAAGAGCAGTGTGGAATGTTATTATCTGGTCACCAGGAAGTTGCGCGGAGGAGGAAGATCAATGGGAATGTTATTATCTGGTCACCAGGGAGTTGTGGGTAGGAGGAAGATCAGTGGGGAATGTTATTATCTGGTCACCAGGAAGTTGCGCGGATGAGGAAGAGCAGTATGGAATGTTATTATCTGGTCACCAGGGAGTTGTGGGTAGGAGGAAGATCAGTGGGGAATGTTATTATCTGGTCACCAGGGAGTTGTGAGGAGGAGGAAGAGCAGTGTGGAATGTTATTATCTGGTCACCAGGGAGTTGTGGGTAGGAGGAAGATCAATGGGGAATGTTATTATCTGGTCACCAGGGAGTTGTGGGTAGGAGGAAGATCAGTGGGGAATGTTATTATCTGGTCACCAGGGAGTTGTGAGGAGGAGGAAGAGCAGTGTGGAATGTTATTATGTGGTCACCAGGGAGTTGCGGGTAGGAGGAAGATCAATGGGGAATGTTATTATCTGGTCACCAGGGAGTTGTGAAGAGGAGGAAGAGCAGTGTGGAATGTTATTATCTGGTCACCAAGGAGTTGTGGGTAGGAGGAAGATCAATGGGAAATGTTATTATCTGGTCACCAGGGAGTTGCGGATAGGAGGAAGATCAATGGGGAATGTTAGTATCTGGCTGGCAAACCAGGCAGTACTGTCTTCTTAGTATAAACTGAAAAATCAAAGTAAATCTCACCTAAACAAAATGGCTAACATGATATATAGATGTTTTTAAAGGGATAGCGATGTTTCAAAATAAAAGCAGCTCCAATTAATCGTAATGGTATTTGGCCGTGGAGAGTGTTATTTCAATACTGTCAGAGTTGTAGTTCAAGCGTAACTGAGTGATAAAGTATCCTCCTCACGCCCCTTTTACTGATGTAACACTGCTCACCTCAGAGCAGCAAGACTGTCCAGATGGATCACAGAGAGGGACAATCTTCAGTGATCACAAGGAACAACCTGAAAAACCTGTCAAGGGGCAGGGTTTTCCTTATGCTCACAGTAAGAAGATTGCCCTTTGCTGTGATCTGTCTGGGCCCAGGACCAGATTCCACATCTGAGGGGAGGTGGCTTACACTAGGTAAGAGGGGTGGGAGGGGAAACTTTATCATTCAATTACTCCTGTACTACATCTCTGACATAACATTCTCCATGGCCCAAATACTATGAAGATTAATTGGAGCTGCTTTGTTTGTGAAACATTACTAACCCTTTTATGCTGTTTTTACCTAGGTTGTTATAAGGTGTCAGTTTCACTTTCAATTAATCTCATTTGTTTCTAAGCAAAAATGAAAACTTCTTAGATCATGAAATGTATTAATTGCCATTCATAAGCAACATCCCATCGTTGGTTTTCAGTGCATATTGATAGTCTGTATTTAGAAATGTGTATACTCATTGAAATCACTATAAGAAGTAAACAGAGTGAGATTTATATTTGTGTTTATACAGTGGTAATATTCTATAATTGTATTTGATACAAGGAAAATATACAGTGAGGGAAAAAATTATTTGATCCCTTCCTGATTTTGTACTTTTGCCCACTGGCAGAGTAATGATCTGTCTATAATTTTAATGGAAGGTTTATTTGAACAGTGAGAGACAGAACAACAAAAAAATCCTGAAAAAAGCATTTCAAAAAAGTTATAAATTGATTTGCATTTTACTGAGTGAAATAAGTATTTGACCCCCTATCAATCCGCAAGATTTCCGACTACCAGGTGTCTTTTATACAGGTAACAAGCTGAGATTAGGCTCACTCTCTTAAAGGGAGTGGTTCTAATCTCAGTTTGTTACCTGTATAAAAGACACCTGTCCACAGAAGCAATCAATCAATCAGATTCCAAACTCTCCACCATGGCCAAGACCAAAGAGCTGTCCATGGATGTCAGGGACAAGACTGTAGACCTACACAAGGCTGGAATGGGCTACAAGACCATCGCCAAGCAGCTTGGTGAGACGGTGACAACAGTTGGTGCGATTATTCGCAGATGGTCTGGGGCTCCATGCAAGATCTCAACCTCGTGAAGTTTCAATGATCATGAGAACGGTGAGTAATCAGCCCAGAACTACACGGAAGGATCTTGTCAGTGATCTCAAGGCAGCTGGGACCATAGTCACCAAGAAAACAATTGGTAACACACTACGCCGTGAAGGACTGAAATCCTGCAGCACCCGCAAGGTCCCCCTGCTCAAGAAAGCACATGTACAGGCCTATCTGAAGTTTGCCAGTGAACATCTGAATGAGTCAGAGGAGAAATGAGTGAAAGTGTTGTGGTCAGATGAGACCAAAATCGAGCTCTTAGGCATCAACTCAACATGTTTGGAGGAGGAGGAGGAATGCTTCCTATGACAACAAGAACACCATACCCACCGTCAAACATGGAGGTGGAAACATTATGATTTGGGGGTGTTTTTCTGCTAAGGGGACAGGACAACTTCACCGCATCAAAGGGACAGTGGACAAGGCCATGTACCTGTCAAGTCTTGGGTGAGAACATCCTTCCCTCAGCCAGGGCATTGAAAATGGGTCATGGATGGGTATTCCAGCATGACAATGACCCAAAACACATGGCCAAGGCAACAAAGGAATGGTTCAAGAAGAAGCACATTAACCCCTTAATGACAAAGGACTTACCTTACGTCCTCTGTCACTAAGTGACAGTTTTTGCAGGAGGTACCTGTACGTCCCGGAAATCCGGGTCCCCGTGTGGCTGCACGCCATTTGGGGACTCCGGATTTATTTGCAAAAAAAAAAAAAGGTAGCCGGGTGTTAAGTGACGGCCACGTGCGCACACGGCCTGTCACTAAGGGGTTAAGGTCCTAGAGTGTCCTAGCCAGTCACCAGACCTTAATCCCATAGAAAATCTTTGGAGAGAGCTGAAGGTTCGAGTTGCAAAATGTCAGCCTCGAAACCTGAATGACTTGGAGAAGATCTGCAAAGAGGAGTGGGACAAAATCCCTCCTGAGATGTGTACAAACCTGGTGGCCAACTACAAGAAATGTCTGACCTCTTCGATTGCCACCAAGGGTTTTGCCATCAAGTACTAAGTCATGTTTGCAAAGGGGTCAAATAATTATTTCACTAATTAAAATGCAAATCGATTTATGACTCTTTTGAAATGCATTTTTCAGGATTTTTTTGTTGTTATTCTGTCTCTCACTGTTCAAATAAACCTACTATTAAAATTATAGACTGATCATTTCTTTGTCAGTGGGCAAATGTACAAAAGCAGCAGGGGATCAAATAATTTTTTCCCTCACTGTACTAGTTTGGAAAAAAACCTACATTTAAATGGATATAAAGGTATGAATATGATTGTTTGTTTATATCTTCTATTATGCAGATTTTAACATCCAAATTGGAATTTACAAAGTGAAACATTACAGTTTGAAATTGTATTAAACTTTGTACATTTAAACAGTCAGGATATTTTTCTACTCCTTAAGCTTGTTTGTGCTTGACTAAACAGTAAAAAGCACTTAGAAGAAATGAATTCCACTTAAAAGTCCTTATTGTCAAGTACTTTATACCTATGGGGTAACACTATTCTCTCATTAAGCATACACAAAACGCTACGCCAGATATTTTTCTGGGTTTTTTTTGTGGCAATTAAAATTATTCAAGTTCTTAACTAGGAATTTGATCTTGTCTTCTGGTGCTAGAACTTAATGGGTCATTACCCCTTTGAATTCCAGAGAGGCATCAATGTATTGCAGCACAAGGGTGGAGATTCACTAAGTGGTGACATCTCCAGTGATAGCACTTCTCCAGTTCCTATGTTATTCTACTAGTTGAACAGCCTGTGTACACAGGCCACAGTGCCAGGCAGCAATGACCGCGGTGCAGTCATGCACAGTAGAGACTGCCTGCTCCGCGGCTGATAATGGAGTGGAGCGCTGTTGGATACCCACTCTAAAAGGGATATTAACACTTAACCCTTTGAGTGCCAGAGGGTTAATATATAGTAAAAAATATTGTAGGGCATATCTTCCTGAGTAAAACAAGGGCAGCTCAAACTTGAATTTTTTTTAGGTGCAGTATTTCAACGACCTGAAAATTTATAGTGGCGCTTTATAATCTCCATCCTATGATGGATCCCATAATTGCGCTATATAATCTCCATCCTATGATGGATCCCATAATTGCGCTATATAATCTCCATCCTATGGAGATTTCTGGTCAATTGATCAGAGCTTTCCATAGGATGATAGAGCAACAGTGCCCCTATACAATTTCAGGTCATTGAGAATACTGCACCTAAAAAAATGAAGTTTGAGCTGCAACAACTATTGAATAAAACACCTTTCAGCAGTGGGGGAGAGCCCTTGTTTTACTCAGGAAGATGCACCCAACAATATATATTGTTTTACATATTAAGTGTTACTATACATAAACATTCTTTAATATCATTCTTAAAGAGATAGTATTGTCAAATTTGTACAAACATGAATCTTGTAGCCATTAAAAAATGTAACTAAATGTCCCCAGTCCCATCTCTCAGACCTTTATGGGTTGAGAGATATTCTGCACTAAAGTCCTCCCCCCCTTCTCTTTCCCTGATGTCAGCGCTCTAGCTGACTGCAGGGGAATCCGGTCCCGGGACCGGCGGAGGCTCTTCAGCAGAGCCGAGATTAGATTTTTGAAAAAAATCCTTCACTGGAACGTTCTCTAAAGTGTGCTTTATTTGCAAGCACACTTTGTAGACCGTTCCAATGAAGTATTTCTTTTTCAATAACGTGATCTTGGCTCTGCTGCAGAGCCGCCGGCTGGCCCCAGGACCGGTTTCCCCTGCAGTCAGCTAGAGCGCTGACGTCAGGGAAAGAGAAGGGGGGGGGAATTTAGTGGGGAATATCTCTCAAACCATAAAGGTCTGAGAGATGGGACTGGGGTCATTTTGTTACATTTTTTTAATGGCTACAAGATTCAAGTTTGTACAAATTTGACAATACTATCCCTTTAAATAAATAAAGGATCCAAGTGTTTTTTTTTTAATAAGTTGTATACTTTGGGAATAATATCCTTGCAAAGTTCCCCCTCCCATCCCTTTTATTCACATCAGCGCTCTAGCTGACAAACTTGTATTCTTGTCAGCAGACCGGACGGCTCTTCTGCAGAGCCGAAATAAATTGTATAGGAAGGGAATCTTCATACAAATGGTCTACAAAGTGTACCTGCCTTAAACCAAACACACTTTGTAGACCGTTCGCATGAAGATTCTCTTTCTATACAATGTTATCGCTGCTCTGCAGAAGAGCCATCCGGTCTGCTGACCAGAATACAAGTTTGTCAGCTAGAGCGCTGACGTGAATAAATGGGGCAGGAGGGGGAAACTTTGCAAGGATTTTACTCCCAAAGTATACAGCTTATTAAAAAACACTTGGATCCTTTGATTTATTCATTTAAGAAGAACGATATTAAAGAATGTTTATGGAAAGTATTACTATCCCTTTAACAAAAAGCTTGTACGTTCCAGAAATTCAGGTGATAGAAATGTTGCAGCATGTCAGTGTTTGTAAACTTCAAATTCTTCTGACTCGGCACGCTAGTGTACTATGGAAAAAGTGGAGTCGTTATGGAGGAACCCATCTCCACCCTAGGGCACAAATAAAACTCAAATGGGACTTTTAACCCTTTGAATGCCAGAGAAGTATCCATGTCATTGCAGCTCAATATGCTGGATAATTCTCTGGCACTCAGAGGGTGAAATATTCCAATATGTACCATTCAACAAGGTGTTAAAAGTCCATTTTAACCCCTTAACGACCCTTGACGGTCATAGCACATCATGGGTTGTTTTGACTTAACGAAACATGACGTGCTATGACCGTCATGGAATTCCGGGTTCCCCCCGCGGCTGCACGCCGTTCGGGGAGTCTGGAATCCGAATCGGCAAAACAAAATAAAAAAAATGCTCCGTGGTCCTTTAGTGCAATGTGCCTGCGCTGTTGGTCTTTAAGAGGTTAAAAGAAAGGGGATTTGGGGAAATGTTATTAGTGACGCAGTTGGGTTAGTTCTGACTTACCAGCTCTTAGTAAATCTCTTAGTAAATTTGTCTCATTGAAGCTTCTGTTGGAAGAAAATGTGGATTAATTCTGGAGCATGGGGGACAATGATAGAATTCACCAAATACTCTCTCATTTAAATAATACACTTAAAGGGATAGTAATACTTAAAATGTAAAAAAAAATATGTTGTAGGGTTTATCCGCCTGAGTAAAACAAGAGTACTCCCACTGCTGAAAGGTGTTTCATTCAAAAGTTATTAATTTTCAAAGTTGAATTTTTTAGGTGCAATATCACAGTGGCCTGAAATTGTACAGTGGCACTGTTGCTACACGATCCTATGGACAGCTCTGGTCCCGGGACCATAAATCCCCATAGGATGGTGTAACAACAGCGCCACTGTACAATTTCAGGCCACTGTGATATTGCACCTAAAAAATTCAACTTTGTAAATTAATAACTTTTGAATGAAACGCCTTTCAGCAGTGGGAGTACTCTTGTTTTACTCAGGGGGATAAACCCTACAACATATTTTTTTTTTTACATTTTAAGTATTACTATCCCTTTAAAGTGATAGTAATACATGAAATTACATACATTTAATTCGGTAGATATTTACAAAATAAACTAATTGTGCCGTTTCCGATCTCCCATACCTTTATGGTTTGGGAGATATCAGTCTGCAAAGTTGCCCCTTCCCTCCCCTTGTGCTGACATCAGCTTTTTAACTTAGAGACAGAGATCCCAGTCCATAGACCGTCCTGTGGCTCTTCAGCAGAGTCGAGATCATGGTAGTTACAAAGAAATACTTCATTTGAACCATCTACAACGTGTGCCTGGTTTGCAAGCACAAGTTGTAGACCGTTCAAATTAAGTATTTCTTTGTAATTACCACGAGAAATGGCACTAAGTTAGACACTAAAAAAATGGTTAATTGGTGCCGACCAGATCAATTGGCCCTTGACCCTGGGACCTTAATATTTGGGATAAAACCCTGAGGTTCCCAGGTAAGCCTTTATAGTATGCAATAAGTTAAAAGCCACAGTTATCACTGGGGATTTTGGGTTGTCTCCTGAGGTGCAGTTTCTTTACTCCAAAATTGCCCCTCTTTAACTCATGCTGACGTCACATGTGCTATTGCTGCAGTACAACTCAGTACCTTTCGGCTGTCTATCACTTCCCCTCTTGTGCTTCGCTCCCTCCTCCTGCGTCAGTGAGTCCCAAATATTCATGTGACAGGTCACATGAATGTTTGGGACTCACTGAGGCAGGAGGAGGGAACGAAGCACAGAGGGGAGGTGATACACAGCTGAAAGGTACTAAGCCGTAGCGCAGCGATAGCACACGTGACGTCAGCAGGTATTGCTTTAAAATCAAATATCTCTGTGCCCGTAATGATTTACAAAGCAAGAGTAACTGATTGTGGCATTATAGCAGAGGGCAATTTAAATAGACATACATTTCTGGAAGGTGAGAATACCACTTTAATGGATACACCTCTCTGCTCTAGGACAGACACCTACCCAAGTCCTGTTAAAATACTGAGCCACTTATTCTGTAGGTAGCGTTACCCTTTAATATGACCCCCATTAGTACCACCCTCTGAATTACCTTGGCATCTTTGCCAACAATGAAATCAATATGAACCAATTCACTGCATGCTTGCTTGCTTGTTGTTGGACCTATATTTTAATTAAGGTGATCTGAAATGCACAGACTGGTGATTAATTCTGGAAGCTCTATCCCCATAGAGCTGCATTGACTCTCCCACTTAATGGATCTCTCTCTGCAGAAAACACAGAGGCTGGTTTTTTTTTCGGCAGTGCAGTAAATTAAAACCTTCAGGGCTGTGTGCAGAATGCAAGAGATGAACGTTCCTGAACAAACCAACTGCACCATAGGAGTGAAATAAGAAATTTCCCATTGAGTTACCTCTTAAGGCTCAATGCGTTGCACAACCCTCTGTTCCTTAAGGACCAAGGTCCTGGTACGCATACCGGTGTACCGCATTGGGGTCTGAGACAGATCGCACCAGTCTTGGAGTGGTCAGTTTCAGACCCCGTTTTTACTTACTGTGCTTCCAGAGGAGTGCTGCAAGTAAAATGTATGTGACGTGCTATGACTTTCACTAGTCCTTGTGGCCTTGTGATGGCCATAGTACGTCATGTGGTTCTTAAAGGGATAGTAATGTTTCACAATAAAAGCAGCTCTGATTAATCTTCATAGTATCTGGGCCATGGAGAGTGCTATTTCAGTACTGTCAGAGATGTAGTGCAAGAGTAATTGAATGATAAAGTATCCCCCTCCCTCCCCTTTTACTGATGTAACACTGCTCACCTCAGAGCAGCAAGACTGTCTGGATGGATCACAGAGAGGAACAATCTTCAGTGAT
Organism: Rhinophrynus dorsalis; assembly: GCA_037306005.1. Classification (NCBI taxonomy): domain Eukaryota; kingdom Metazoa; phylum Chordata; class Amphibia; order Anura; family Rhinophrynidae; genus Rhinophrynus; species Rhinophrynus dorsalis. Next base: position 371,253,251 of record CM074724.1, on the reverse strand, counting down.
CATAAGAAAAACCTGAAAAACCTGTCTAGGGGGGCAGGGTTATCCTCATGCTCACAGTAAGAAGATTGTCCCTTTATGTGAGCTCACTGGTCTATGGACCAGATTCCACATCTGAGGGGAGGTGGCTTACACTAGGTAAAAGGGGCGGGAGGGGGATACTTTATCATTCCATTACTCTTGAACTATAACTCTGACAGTAATGAAATAACACTCTCTGTGGACCAAATGCTATGAAGATTAATTGGAGCTGCTTTTATTTTGAAAAATTTCTGTCCCTTTAAGGAGTTAAGGGGTTGAAATGGGTCTTTAACTAACTGCTAGAAAGCTCACCAATTCATGGCCGTAGGTTCGGTTTAAGCCTTTGAGTGTCAGAGAGATGTGCAGCACCACCCTGGCACTCAAAGGGTTAAACGAATGGGAATTTGTATTTGTCACCTTTGGCGCAGTTGGTATGTTACAGAATTGCAGTTTCTGTTTTCTATGTAGAGCCGTGAAGTTTGTTTTTTTTAGCAGACTGAGATCAAAGAATAAGGAAAAGCAAGTAAGACAGGATTGCACATCAAAACACAAAACAGAATGACACTATGTGATTTAAAGGGGCAGTAACTTTATTTTTACTTTACATTTTCAGCAAGTGTATAATATGTTAAGTCAAATTACCAATACTTTTTATTGTTTTTATTTCTTTCTTTCACAATGTTTCCACACGTTGATGTCCTTGATGGTAATCTCCCTGGATCTCTGGTCAGTTGACCATTAAAGTGGGATGGTGACACAATGAAAACACTATCCCTAAAGCATAGAGTTCTCTGTATCTTTATTTACATTGTGTAACTATACCTGCTTTGACATTTCCTGACCAAAAACTCTCTGGAAACAGCTACAGGGAGCTCTGTGTCAAAAAATAAAAAATTGGTGGATTAAAAAAAAAAAATAAAAAGGCAATTTCAAGTAATGTGTTTTATGGAATATGTACATTTTTTGCCCAGAAACCAAAAATGTGAATATCTCTTAAACTAGAAATCTGCTGGAGTTTTGGGTAACATGACACATAGGCAGTTTTTAATGCAGTTTTCAAATATGCAAACTTGAATTGGGGTGAAAGTTCCACTTTAAATGTTAAAGGGACAGTCAACCTCATTTTTGACTTTATATATTCTATATCAGGGCTCAAAATTTCCACTTGCCACTAGCCAATGGTGAGTGAAAATTTAGCCCTGGCGAGTAGAAATTCAGCCCTGGTGGGAATGTTTTGGCTTGCAGTGGCGAGTAAATTTTCAGGTCTGGCTAGTAGCAAAGGACTTAAAATTAGAGGCCCTGTTCTACATATTCAGAGAACTTTGTCGGGAACAATGAAACAGGGATAGTGATACAATATTACATTATCTGTCCAGCAGAAAAGCCTTCTGCCACTGCAGCCTACACAGCACTCAGTGCTATAAAGGTAGTGTTACATGGTATCACAGTCCCTGCCAGAAAGCTGTCTGGAAACAGAAATCCAAGGAGTTCACCATCAGGTACCTAAAAAGTGTAAAAAAAAAAAATAATAAATAAATAAATTAGGAATAACAGGAAAATAAATACAATAAAATGTATAGGCAAATTGACATTAAGTATTATTTTCTTGCAGGGTATATAAAGGCTAAAGGATCTTGACTGTCACATTAACCCCATGGCTAATGGAGGGGTCTCTGATGCATTGTGAATCTCTCTAGCATTTAACCCCTTAACCACGAGCGGTCCATGGAAGTGACCTTCCCTTAACCCCTTAAGGACCTGGAAAACCTGGGGTGGATTGCACTTAAGGACCGGAGCAATTCGGACCTTTTTGACTGTCTTTGTTCAACAGTGTTTTCCCTCTAAGTCTTTTATTTCAGCCACACAAATTATATACCATTTTTTTGCACACAATTAGGGCTTTCTTTTGGTATCATACTTATATGGATAACCAACCATTTATTTTATTAAAATTAAAGAAAACCGTAAAAAAAATGTAACCCCCCCCCCCAAAAAAAAAAACAAAAAAACATAATTTTTATTTTTTCTCTTGTGATCAGTTGGGCACAATGGATTACATTTTTATGGAGACTGCATGAATGGTATACCTACAAAATGGGCAGTTTTAAGTGGGCACTGTCCCCACTGGGTGAAAATCTCCATGTCCCTCTTTCCCACCCTATTTTCCCACATTTTTATTGATAGGATTTGGCAGTGTGTATAAGTGTATTACACAACAATCACACTCCCATTATTTATTGTTTAAAGTTAGAGTATGTATTTTTTAAATAAAATGTTTAAATAAAATATTTTCTTGTTTACATTTATAAAAAAAAACGAAAAAAAAATGTTTCTTTTAGCAGGTCAGAAATTGACCTGCATCCAGCCTGCCCCCAGCTCTAGCATTGAAGGGGTTAATATCCCCAACTATTGCATTATTATTTTATTTTTTTTACTATGTGTCTGCCCTCTGCTTCTCTCTCCCTTACTTTAATAGTAAGGAAGAGAGAAGCACAGGGCAGACACAAAGGCAGTGAGTCAAGCACACTGCCTTTTTGAAACAAAATGCCGGTACATGCGATCGCTTCTGGAGCTATCACGTGAACCGGTAGAACTGACGAGGACTGAAGCTGAGCTTTCCGGTCTCAGAGCGCTCCGTCTCAGCCTCTGCAGAATGATAGCAGCGTGCACGGAGGCTGCTATCGTTTAACCCATGACGTGCCAGGACCGTCAAAGGTCCTTAAGGATAGTGCACTCATGACGGTCCTGGCACGTCAGTGGTCATTAAGGGGTTAAGGACCGCTTTGATCTATGTTGGCTCGCCGGCACACGTGACTGATGACGTGTACAGATGTGACAAACCGGGGTCTGAGAAAAAACGCTGTCAGTTTCAGACCCCGCTAGTGCTTACAGTGCTCCCGTAGGAGCGCAGTAAGTATAAAATACACCGCATGCAAGGACCGTCACTGCTCCTTCAGGGAAAAATATGGTGACAATCCTGACTCGTCACTGGTCATTAAGGGGGTTCAGTTAAATCAACAAGGAGTTATTTGTTCTCTCTATGGTGCTGCTGGTTTGCTCCTCTTTTGTCTTGTGCGTACGAGTCAGAATCCCTTGCTAGATAACTGTAGGAGCCTTCGATGTAGAAGGTGTTATTATCCCAGGTAACTAGAAGTGATTGATGGATGTGTGTATACAGGTTGGGATTCCACATGGTTACTTGCTCATCAGGACACTTCCTGTTTCACTAGTTTCAGCCTGAAGTCTGGTGCTTGTCAGAATTCAAGAATAAGAGCTTTAGGGCCGTATGTTCAAAAGAAAAGCGGTGAAATTCTGGGGCAAACCAGTTGCATTATAGGGGAGGAGGAAATATTCCAAAAATTCCCATTGATTTAAAAGGGGATTTTAACCCCTTGAATGCTAGCAAGGTCTTGAAATGAGTTGGAGACCTTGCTAGCATTCGAGGGGTTAAAACACCCTTTTAAATCAATGGGAATTTTTAGTTCCTCACAATAGTGAAGTTGGTTTGCGCCAGAATTCCTCCATTTATTTATTTATTTTTGAACATACATATTTTTCCCCACACGTGTCACCTACTGATGAACGATGGAGAGATGTGGTGTTATATTTTATTCCCCTGTACTTGTAGTTTTTTGTGTCTATCACAGGTGTAATTATTTTATTAATCATTTTTGGCTGCCTTCAGGAAATGAATAGTTTGTATTCTAATATATGTTCCGGAGTTTTTTTTTTTATCAGAGAATTGGGTGTGTGCAATCCCTTGGCTGTATATTTTGGATGTAAATTCAGTTTAACCCTTTGAGTGCCAGAGGGGTATGCAACACATTGCTTTGCTTTTCAATCACCACACTCTCCCCTGGCCACTCCAGTCAGAATCACTGCATCGAGTTTCCATGGGGAAGTGATGTTGACGGGGGTTGCTGGGGGCTGTCAAAATCTCTACATGGACCTGCCCCCATATTGCCTTCTAACTCCCCCTCATAATGCCTCTCAATGGTTCGTCATTCGCCTTCCCCACACACTAGCAATACGGCATAGGGGAGGGGCCACCCTGTCCCATTCGCCACATCACTTCTAACACATGGCGCCCTGCAGGTCCAGTGATCCCACCCTCCACCAAAACTGTAGTAATGAGAGAAAGGGGAGGGGCCACCCTGTGCTATTTGTTGTACCACAGCCATGAGATGAGGGGAGGGGCATCCCTGTCTTATTTACTGCATCACAGCCATGTGACAAAGGTGGAGTAGCCATCCTGTTATATTCTCCACATCACAGCCTTGTGGTGAGGGGGGAGAGACCACCCTATCCTGTTCTCTGCATCACAGCCATGTGGTGAGGGGGGAGGGACCACCCTGCCTATTCGCTGCATCACAGCCATGTGGTGAAGGGCCATCCTGTCCTATTCGCTGCATCACAGCCATGTGGTGAGGGGGAGGGTCCACCCTGTCCCATTTACATAGACCAGCCCCCCCCCCCCCCCCCCAAAAAAAAAAAACCCTATTGGTATCTAATTTGGAACACCATTTAATATGTCTTACTTAGTGAAACATAACTGCACTTTAACATGACCCCCATAACAGGTAAACCCCAATGTATCGATCTAAAACCACTCACAAAGGTACTGGTTTCTTTTTAAGCTGCACGAGCCGGGAAATGCAGACATGGCTATTGTCTTCCTACACAAGTATCTACAGGGAAATGTGAGCAGAAAGTAAAACTAGGGAATTCTCAGAATTTCTCTCCTGCAGTTCATTTTAGTCAGCAGATGCTACTAGTTAAAGTTCAGTGTCCCATGACTTCATAGATATCAGATACACATAGTTTTACATACTTTTGGAAAAGACAAGAAACAAGTTAAAGCATTCTTTGGGGCACATCACAAACATAGCCTTTAGCGCAAAAAATACTATCACAAAAAGCATTCATTTTTCTGAATGTAGACATTCCCTAGGAGTTTAGACTTGACCTTCATTACTTCCCCCAGGAGATTTGGAGAAAAATTGTGCTAAAGAGGAATTCAGAATAATTTCAGAGAAGTGCATGATATTTTGAATGTTGGCAAGATAATATATTATTTATGGAAGGGGGATTCAATATATTTATGAAAGGGGGAAACGCTTTTGTACCCTCTTCATAAGTTCAGATTCCAAGCCATATGCACAAGAAGAATGGAGAAAAAAAATCTGGAGAATACCAACTGCACCCTTATAGGGATAGTAAACCCCTAAAAAAACTGTAAGCCAGATGATAGGAATAATAAAAACATACTTAAAGGGATAGTAATACTTAAGTATTACTAATCCCTATAGCAAAGTGCTACTTAAAAAAAAAACAAAAAAAAATGTATTGCCCCCAGTGTCATCTCTCAAATCTTTATAGTTTGAGAAATTAACGCTTCTAAAGTTGCCCTCTCCCTCCCCCTTCCCCCTAGTCAGCATGCTAGCTGACTGAAAGGAAGAGAGTCGTACGACTTTCAGGCGGCTCTCCAGCACAACCGGATCGTGTTACTAAAAAAGAAAACTTTCACTGAAATGGTCTTCTACGTGTGCTTGGTTTGAAGACACGTAGAAGACAGTTTTAGTGAAAGATTTTTTTTTTTAATTAACGCGATCGCGGCTCTGCTGCAGAGCCGTCTGATGATCTATGACTGGATTTCCCTGAGTCAGCTAGAATGCTGACTACGGAGAATGGGGAGGGAGAGGGCAACTTTAGAAGCGATCATCTCTCAAACCATAAAGGTTTGAGAGATGACACTGGGGGCAATATGTTTTTTTTTTAAGTAGTACTTTGGTATAGGGATTAGTAATACTTAAGTATTACTATCCCTTTAACACCCTCATTCCCATCTCTCAAACCTTTATAGTTTGAGAGATATAATAAAATAAAGTCCTCTGTTCCTTTCTGCCTGATGAGCTTAAAGTTGTCAGCAGCAGAATCCGGTCGCCCAAATGTAGGCGGCTCTTCAGGAGTGCTGACATCGGGATATCTAACTAGAATTACTTCATCGGTATGGTGTACAACGTGCGCCTGGCTTGCAGAGCAATGCATTGCATACCCATCTGGCACTCAAAGGGTTAAAAATTCACTTCTTTCAAATTGCAAAAACACTCAGTAGTTTACCTATTCTGACCACACATTGTGGAGCAATGTTCTAGCATTGCACACTCATCTAGAGTTAAAGTGAAACTAATACATATTTGTTTAGGTGGTTTTGGAAGAAATTTACTGAATACACAAGGAAATTCCTTGGGTTAGAAAGATGTCTACATCTTTGAAGTGACTGAAATGTAAAAATAAAAAATGTTATTACAGCACAACATTCTAGAAATGGTTATGCACACTAGCCTAGGGGCAGAAGTGCAAGTGATGTGATTGGTTGTCTACTTTCCAAAATAGTATGAGTTGTGTACCTTTTTTTTCTGTAGTTTTTATAACCATTTTGGTACAGGTAAGTCCTATTTGAGAAATGTATGAAGAATGAGAGATTGCAGTTAGCATAGTTTTGTGCTTCTGGAACACCCCCTACCCCCACAGTATGTCACCTCATACCAGTGGGGGGGTGCCATGGTTTTCAAAGTTATACGTTTCTTTAAAGCAGAACTACCACCATAGTTAAAGTTGCCCTGCAATAATTAGGCAGATGGCGACCAGCTTAATAATAGATATATTACCTCTGTGAATGAGCCAATTCTAAAGAAATCCTTAATCTTCCAAGACTGACGGCCAGGTTAGTGGAGTCTGCGCGCCTGCGCAGTCAGTCACTTCCGGTTACCTTGTGGCACAGTGCAATGCTTTTTAATGGAGAACCTGGACTGACGGCACAGGCATGCAGACAAGATGTTTGCGCTGATGCCTGGCTTCCGGTCTTGGAAGATTAAGGATTTCTTTAGAATCAGCTCATTCAGAGAGGTAAGCTGTTATTAAGCTAGTCGCCATCTGCCTAATTATTGCACGGCAACTTTAACTATGGTGGTAGTTCCGCTTTTAAGGTGTAGAAATGTAAAATAGGTATATTTTTTCTTATATTGCAACTTTTGCGCACAGGAGCCTAGGGTTAAAAAAGCAAGTTATCTCTGATGTGGGTGAATGTGTGCTTTCTTAACTGAAATGCATACCCTTTCTTCATATCTCTAATAGTTATGACCATTTTAGTGCAGACAGCCAATCTGAAAATATAAAAAAATGGGTAACTACAGTTTAGCACTTCTGTCACCCACTGTTTTATGTCAACCCATACCAATGGGGTATGTTTTTTCTTATAAGAGCAATAGCAAATGCATACAGCAGGAAACTTCATAGTTTTCAAAGATGTTAGTGCATTGGAAGGGGTAAAAAATGTAAACAAAAATAAAGTCCAGAATGCACCACATTCTGGAAACATTTGGGCTCCTCAGGCTAGGGCAGAAATGCACATGACCACTCATTTGATGCAGTAGGATATCAACATTTTTAGAAGCCAACTGAGGGTTTTAGGAGCCAGTGAATGAGCATTTATAACCAAATAAATTAGGAACCACAATGAAATGTACCATTTTTTTCTGCCATTTTTTTCCCACCCCTGCTGTGTAAATACAGGCAACTGCAGATAGACAAATATATATCCAGAGACCGACAGCTGTGAGAAGGTCTCTTACCTCAGTATGTCACACACACACACATATACACACACACACTTACTATATTCTGTTGGCCAATATGAATCCGTTGAACTCGGATTGTGTCTCCAACATTAGAGTTCAATTAGTGCTGGCTATCACGTCCATGGTGGCAGACCGGATTTTGTGTGGCCGGACTTTGAGTTTTAGGTCCTGGTATCTGACAACAGAGAGTTATGGACATGATAACTAGTGTACATTAAAGATTCATTTTGGAGAACCAATGCACGAATAATTGGTTCATAGTGACAATCAGTATTTTCTGCTTAACCCTTTCGCATCCACTGATGTGCCAGAACCGCCACGGCTGTCCGGCACTTAAGGACCAGTGACTGTCCTGGCACGTCAAATACTTTTTACACAGTGGCTCAGTGGTTAGCACTGTTGCCTTGCAGCGCTGGGGTCCTGGGTTCAAATCCCACCAAGGACAACATTTGCAATGAGTTTGTATGTTCTCACTGTGTTTGCGTGGGTTTCCTCCGGGTACTCCGGTTTCCTCCCACACTCCAAAAACATACTGATAGGTGAATTTAGATTGTGAGCCCCAATGGGGACAGGGACCAATATGAGTGTAAAGCGCTGCGGAATCTGTGTGCGCTTTATAAATAAAGGATTGTTATTATTACTCACAGCGCTCCTGCAGGAGCGCTGTAATAGCAGGGATTGAAAATGATCGCTTCAAGACCGGAGCGATCTCTTTCAGTCCCCCGTTTGGCGTGCCGGCATATGCCATCAGTCACGTAGGACAGCAAGTCAAACTTTTCTATCTGGCCCTTAAAGGACCACACACCCTGGGACCGCTGGTCCTTAAGGGGTTAAGAGAACCTGTCACCTTGAATTTTTTATTTTACATATTTTAAAACGCCATTCAAAACCTCCTGTTTCATGTGAGCCAAAAGTCCAGCAGATGTATAGTTTACAAGACATTCACACTTTTATTTCTGGGAAAAGTGAGAGTGAAAGTTTCCTGGTGCATCACAGTGCTTAACCAGTTAATGACCAGCTGTGGCAGAGTACAGCCGGCAGTTAAGGATCACTGGATTATTTTTGCCAATGGATTCCTTTGGCCCAGAGCGGCATGCAGCCACACGGGGACCACAGAATGTAATAATGTGCCAGGATCGTCACCGGTCCTTAAGTGCTGGGACCATTGTGATGGTCCTAGCATGTCAAGGGTTGTTAAGGGGTTAATTAGCATATGAAACATAACAGCAAATGCTCATTAACAAATGAAACATAGTCACTGAAAAGCTTAATTAGCATATGAAATGTCACTGGTACCACACGGGTACCATAATTATATACATTAGCATATGGTGCCAAGAGTGAGCATCTCCTTATCTATACATATGCTGGTCTTTTGGGTAACATGACACGTAGGCAGTTTTCAAATATGTAATCAAGGTGTCATGTCCAAAAGTAAGTGTGAGAGTGTGAGTGTATTGGTATCATTTAGAGGTGTTAGTGTTCCTTTAAAGCGGAACTACCACCCGACAAAATCTTTACCTTCACTAAGTCCCCATCTGGCGACTAGCTGCTTAGTAGCGCTATTCGCCAGAATAATTACCTTATTTAATAAATTTCTGCTCTCTTCCCCGGCTGAAAGGCAGGACGGAGCGCGGACATCTTGCGGTTGTGACGTCCGCACGCCTGCGCTGTCAGTCCCACCTGGGTCTAGGAGGCGTTGCTAGGAGCCATTTGGCTCCGACTGAGTCACAATGGCAAGATGTCCGCGGTCCGTCCTGCCTGTCACCCATGGAAGAGAGCAAAAATCTATTAAATAAGGTAATTATTCTGGTGACTAGCGCTACTAAGCAGCTAGTCTCCAGATGGGAACTTAGTGAAGGTAAAGATTGTGTGGGGTGGTAGTTCCACTTTAAAGCAGGAGTAACCAATCTTAGATGTTCAGGCGTTGGAGACTACAATTCCCATCATCCCCAGAAGGCTTATACCCCAACACTACTTGTTTTTTATTGCTCTGTAAAGCAGGTTATACAAAGTATATTCCTATTTATTTATTTATTTAGAAAATGTTTTACCAGGAAGAATACATTGAGATTTCTCTCGTTTTCAAGTATGTCCTGGACAGTTTTCAGTAGAGGGTTGCATATTTACACAAATTGAGAAACACTATATATTACATGTTATTAAATATACATACAAATATTCATATGGAAATTTTAGAATTATAAACAGTTACACTCTGTTTTTAGATTTATTGGGCCAGACTTGGAAAAAATCCCAGGGCAGCATTGAGCAGCCCAGACGTAGCCCCTTCCAGCTGTTTGGAGGAGGGTTGGAAAACTGCCCCCTAGGTTGGCAGCAGTGTGAAATGCGTCACGTGTGCAGCCCTCCTTACAATCCTGGTGTCGGGATTGGAAGCTCTTCACTGAGGTCTATGAGTGCTAAGCGCTTAACCCAACGGGATTGATCTGAGAGACTGTAGAGTCTCACAGTTGTCTGTTTTACCGGATCAATGAGAGAGCCTGTTTTTTTGTGTTTTGTTTTGTTTTGTTTTTTTGTTTTTTTTTGTTTGTTTTTAGTCCCTGTTCGGCTGATCCGCCCCTGCCGTCAACAGACCTTCTTCCAGAGGAGCAGATCTGCCAGTAGTGCACAGTCCTTTTGACAGTTGCCCTATAACCACTTGAGAACCACAGGGTGGTGCAATGCTTTGAGAGGCAATGCATTGTACACCACTTTGATCCTCAGCAGGTTCAACAATTTAGGAGCTTCTCATTCCTGTAGATGATACATTTCCTTTTTAATATCCAGCCATAGTCTGTTTTTAATTTACTCCCGATTTCCCAAGAGTACAAACGATGTCATACTCCTCAGCACTCAACTGGTGGAGAGAACACCTGTCTATGGATTGTGTAGTGTACTACTTTAGGAGACACTGCTTTTAATAACCAAAGGCTCATGACAGCTGTATTCCTGTAATTACATTTTTACAATGGGAACTTTGGCCTTATGCATCCCTTGAAAACCTTGCTGTTTTATAGACACCGTTTGCCAGACAGCAGCTGATATGCAATTACAACCTCTCCATATTGTCTCTCTACCTTCAGATGATTGAAGGATGAGATGTTTTTAGGATTTAAAGGGGAATCATACCTACAGAAACATGTGGTTCTTAATTTAAAGAATGCCTTTACAAGTTAGAAGTCCTTCATACTGCAGTCCAGTATATCTATTTATACAAATGCTTTTCATTGTATGTGCAGTTTCCTATTTTTACTGGGCTCTACTTAAAGGGATAGTAATGTTTCAAAACAAAAGCAGCCGCAATTAATCTTTATGGTATTTGGGCCGTGGAGAGTGTTATTTCAGTACTGTCAGAGTTGTAGTTCAAGAGTAATTGAATGATAAAGTATCCCCCTCCCACCCCTTTTACTGATGTAACACTGCTCACCTCAAAGCAGCAAGACTGTCCAGATGGATCGCAGAGAGGGACAATCTTCAGTGATCATAAGGAAAAACCTGTCTAGGGGGCAGGGTTTTCATTGTTCTCACAGTAAGAAGATTGTCCCTTGCTGTGAGCTGTCCGGTCCCAGAACCAGATTCCACATCTGAGGAGAGGCGACTTACACTAGGTAAAAGGGGCGGGAGGGAGATACTTTATCATTCAATTACTCTTGAGCTACAGCTCTGACAGAACTGAAATAACACTCTCCAAGGCTCAAATACTATGAAGATTAATTAGAGCTGCTTTTCACTGTCGTCCAATACAGGTCACTGGTACTCTGGGAGGCGTAAGTCCCCTTTAATAGGCAGGAACAACTATGCAAATAATTTGCAAGGGGCGGAGCCTCCCCTCTTACTTAAGCCACCTTCTGGCCAGAGCCACTTTAGATTGATTTGTTCCTGGTGTGCTTCCACACCAGGTAGAGAACATCTATGCATCTTAGTATTTTATTATTTTTTATTCAAATATGGAATACCACCATTAGGAGGGTGACCATGGCTGTGAATTGCCCTCTTTAAAGTGGCTGGTGCAGCTTCCAGGGATTTTCTGTGGACCTATGCCCTGAAGAGGGGACAGCTTGTGTTAAGCAGCTCCCCTGTTGGGGAATTTACCTCTGGTTCTTTCCCTCCTTATCATGGTCACCTGAAGACAGAAGTCAGCAAGGAAGGTGAGTCACCCATTGAGTGCTGAAGGTCCACTTGTCCCCACAGTGTCCCTTTGATGGGCTTGTATTTGGGAGTTTTAATACACTCCAGCACTCATAGGGTGTTTTTATTGCATTATTACTGTTTATGCAATTTCTGTGTTATTCTCTGAGTTTTGGAGCATTGGGTATTCATTTATTTCTGTTTCTCATGTGTTTCATGCTTGTTTGGGCACTTTTTAATGTTTTACTAAACTTTATTAAAAATGGTGTTCCGCGCCTTTAAGCGCGGCTTTTTCCCGCTCAGACGCAAGGGCTCCTTTACTCTCTATGGGAATTCACAGTATGGGACATATCTCTGGAACCGCTTGTCACAGCAACTTCAGAGAGGGCTCATTTTATTTCTAGGCTCCTGATCTATCATCCGGAATGTGTTTTATTCATGTGGGGTGTTCAGGGGGGCTTCGGGCAATGTTTGGGGTACTTGGACAGGAAAACTACATTTCCCATGAGCGCTTGGTTCGCGCTCGTTTCTGATTGGCTGTCACGACGGCCGCCATTTTGTGGTACTTTTCCTAGGCGAGTACACTACGCAGGGACCGAGCCTTCTCTCTCCTCAACAGATTAACCCTTCGCTGGCCAGATAAGTCCGTTTTTAGAACATTTCTGGGGTGAAACTTTAATCTTAACACTTTTTCTGGGTGATAGTGTTATTAGTGGGGTATATTGACGCTGTGAGCATGTCTACTTCACTGGAGCTAGGGGCTAGACCCAAGTCTAAGGAGGATGGGGGGTCCGCTACCCCCATGGCGTTTTGCTCCTCTTGCCACATTGGGCTGGATGGCGATAATGTGGGGGATCTATGCCCTAATTGTACTGGTCAAGATAGCAACCCTGGGCTTCCCAGCCACGCTATTGAGCCATCTTGGGTGAGGGAGTTTAAAGCTGCCACTAGGGATCTCAGATCCACGCTTCAACTCTTTCCCTCTCAGGTACAGGGGGCTCTCCAGGTCTGGCAGACCCCCTCTACTATCAGGACCTCCCTGCCTAAGCCACAGGGAGCTCCTGATATCACTGATTCTTCTGAAGAAGAACTCTTACAGGATTCTGATGCTGAGGAACGTACTGTTATTGAATCTAACAGGTCCATTGGGGACCCCTATGAGTGTGACCCTGAAGTTTCGGCTGAGGGTCTGATCAGAGCGGTTCTGAATACGCTCAACCTTCCTCTGACTCAGGAATCCACTTATGATCCTACTGATGTTTTTCAGAAAAAGCCATCTAAACCAGTTGTTTGTTTTCCAACTAACCCTACTCTTGCCCGTCTGGTCTCTGAGGCATGGAAGAATCCTGATAGATCTTCCTCTGTCTCCAAAAAGTTTGCTAAACTTTACCCTTTTCCTGAGGCGGAGCTGGCAAAATGGGTTCATCCTCCCAAAGTGGATGCTCCTGTGTCTAGACTATCCAAATCTACTGCTTTGGCTGTCTCAGATGCCTCTGCCTTGCAGGACTGGACGGATAAGAAACTAGAGCTCTCTCTTAAGTCTATTTTTGCCTCCATTGGCACAGCCATGCGCCCCACTTTTGCTGTGGCATGGGTTAATAGAGCTATTGCGGCCTGGACTGAACGACTGACTGAAGCGGTTCGCCAGGATGCGCCTGTATCTGAACAGTTGCAGCTTCTTGCTAATATCACTGAAGCTCAGAACTATGTTGCTGATGCTGCTTTTGATGCTGTGCGCATGATGGCGAGGGCCTCCACTTCTTCTGTGGTGGCTAGACGTGCTCTTTGGCTGAAAATTTGGTCTGCTGATACAGCCTCTAAGAAGGCTTTGCTTTCCTTGCCCTTTCAGGGGAATTTGCTTTTTGGGTCTGAACTCAAAGAAATGATCAGTGAGGCTACTGGCGGTAAAAGTACTCTTCTACCCTCAGTCTTTAAGAAAAAGTTTCCAGCCAAACGCAATCGGTCCTTTCGTTCCTTTCAGACTGAGACACGCTCCTCGGCCCAAACGGGTCCTCCCACTACGCGCTCCTCCTCCAAGCCCAAACAGTCCTGGAGGCCCAAAGTTGCCTCCAAGGCCAAGACCTCCAAGACTGCTTCGGCATGACTCGCCGAACCCGGGTCCGCATCCGGCTGTAGGCGGTCGTCTCCGCATCTTTCGCCGGACTTGGGAGGAGTCAGTGGCGGACCCATGGGTTCTTCAGGTGGTGTCAGAGGGATACAGGATCCCTTTCTCTTCCCTTCCTCCTTTTCGGTTCCATTTTACTCGTCCTTCTCAGGAACCCACAAAAAGGCGTCTGTTCGACGACGCTATTCAGGATCTCTTGGACAAAGAGGTCCTGGAGGCGGTTCCTCAGGGGGACACAGGTTCAGGATTTTATTCCAACCTGTTTGTGGTAGCCAAAAAGGACGGAGGAGCCCGTCCCATCTTGGATCTCAAAGATCTCAATGCTTATGTTTTGACTTCCCACTTCCGCCAGGAGTCCCTGCGCTCTGTGATTGCAGCAATGTCTCCAGGGGAGTTTCTTGCCTCCCTGGACCTTCAGGATGCCTATCTTCACATCCCTATTTATCCAGAGAGCAGGCGGTATCTCAGGATTGCCTGCCACAGGGGACACTTTCAGTTTGCAGCGCTCCCCTTTGGGCTGACTTCAGCCCCTCAGGTCTTCCAGAGGGTGTTGGGCTCGTTGATAGCGGTGCTCCATCAGGATGGGATCAGAGTGACCCCCTACATGGACGATCTACTACTGAAGGCCTCCTCAGCGGAGCTTCTCCTTCAGCAATTACAGATGTGCATGCACACCCTGAACCGTCATGGCTGGATCCTGAATCTGGACAAGTCGGACTTGATTCCATCTCAGAGGCTTCTGTTCCTGGGTCTCCTGTTCGACACTCGCCAATGCATGGTGTTTCTTCCAGAGGACGTGGCTCACCAGATAGCTGTCAGAGTGGCTGGAATTCTGGACATGGACGTGATTCCAGTACCGAAGTTGTCGTCCTTAGTGGGGAAGTTCATTTCCACAATCGAAGCAGTACCATTTGCCATGGCCCACTCCAGGGATCTTCAGAGATTTGTGATCCAGACGTGCAAGAATCATCCAGATCATCAACATCTGTCTGTTTCTCTTCCTCCTCATGTCGAGTCGAGTCTGCACTGGTGGTTAGATCTCTCTCATCTCCTGAAAGGGAAATCCTTTCTAGTTCCTCCTTGGACCACAGTCACTACGGATGCCAGCCTTCGGGGCTGGGGTGCAGTCTGGGGTCGCTTCAGTGCTCAGGGGAAATGGGGTCTGGAGGAATCCATGCTCTCCATCAATGTTCTGGAACTTCGAGCTGTCCGGCTGGCCCTGAGGCACTGGGAGTCTCAACTGACCGGTCTTCCAGTCAGAGTGGAGTCCGACAACGCCACGGCGGTGGCTTACATCAACAGGCAAGGCGGCACAAGAAGCGGTTCCGCCTGGTGGGAGGTCAAGGATATTTTGTCTTGGGCAGAAGATCACGTGCCTGTCATCTCTGCGGTTCATATTCCAGGCGTGGACAACGTCATGGCAGACTTCCTCAGTCGTCATACCGTCGACAGCGGAGAATGGGCTCTTCACCCAGAGGTGTTTCACATGCTCACTCAACGGTGGGGGATGCCTGTGGTGGATCTGATGGCTACCAGACACAACAGGAAGGTTCCGGTGTTTTGCTCCCGGTTGAGGGACTCCCTTGCTCTAGCAGTGGATGCCTTGTCGATCCCTTGGGACTTCTCCCTGGCTTACATCTTCCCTCCTCTTCCTCTATTGGTCAGAGTTATCCAGAAGTTGAAGAGGGAACGTTGTCCTGTCATCCTGATTGCTCCAAACTGGCCTCGCCAGTCCTGGTTTCCGGAATTGATGGCCATGTCAGTGAAGGATCCAATCCCACTTCCAGCCCGTCCGGACCTGCTTCTTCAGGGGTATCTGTGGAAAGAGGATGTTCACTCTCTCCATTTGATGGCATGGCGGTTGAATCCTCGATTCTAGCAAAGAAAGGCTTTTCTCCTTCTGTGGTATCGACGATGCTCAGTGCTCGTAAGCCTGTGTCTTCCAAGATCTATCATCGCATATGGTCAACTTTCGTGACATGGTGCTCTGACAAGAAGTTGTCACTTGACTTCCATCTTCCCACTGTCCTGGCCTTCTTGCAGGACGGTGTGGATAAGGGGCTCAGTCTGAGTTCCCTCAAAGTTCAGACTTCTGCCTTGTCTGTGTTTTTCCAGGAACGGATTGCTGTCCTTCCTGATGTGAAAGTCTTCTTCCAGGGTGTGACTCATGTTCGACCTGCCTTTAAGAGTCCTGCTCCCCAGTGGGATCTCAATTTGGTGCTGGGAGTTCTACAGCGACCACCGTTTGAATCCTTGGCTTCCATTCCATTACGTCTTGTGACTTGGAAGATGGCCTTCCTCTTGGCTGTGGTGTCAGTGCGCCGGGTAGCAGAGTTACAGGCCTTGTCTTGTAAACCTCCTTACCTGGTGTTCCACAAGGATAAGGCTGTGCTTCGCACTACCAAGGAATTCTTACCCAAGGTTGTGTCTGAGTTTCACATCAATCAGGAGATTGTGGTTCCCTCTTTCTGCCCTAATCCTTCATCTGACAAGGAAAGAGATCTCCATCTGTTGGATGTGGTGCGTTGCCTCAAGTTTTATGTTCATCGCACCGAGTCTATCAGGAAGTCTGACGCTCTATTCGTCATTCCTGAGGGGCCTAGGGCAGGGAGACCGGCTTCCAAAGTTACCATTGCCTCTTGGATTAAGGCTACCATCCGTGAAGCCTATAAGTTGAGGAATAAGCATGTTCCCTTCCGGGTGACTGCCCATTCCACCAGATCTATTGGGGCCTCTTGGGCCTACAAGAATCAAGCTTCTGCTGATCAACTGTGCAGAGCGGCCACTTGGTCCTCTGTGCACACTTTTTCTAAGCACTATCGAGTTGATGTACTGGCTTCGGCTGATGCCAGTTTTGGAAGGAAGGTCCTGGAGGCAGTCTTGCCTGTGTAGGTCTTCCGCTCTGTGATCCTTAGTGCTTCTTTACTGTTGAGCCCGGTTGGCTCTAGTTCAGTGTGCTGTGTTAGTTCAGGGATTGTTCCCTTCGTTGGTGTCCGTTGACACTTACAGTTTGGGCTATGTTATCAACTGGTCATAGCAGTTCTAGTGACTTGGGCCTTGCGCCTGGTCCTTGCCTTACTTCCCGCCTCTGGATCAGCTCAATGTTTGTACATCCCAGAGTACCAGTGACCTGTATTGGACGACAGTGAAAATAGGATTTTAGTCTTACCTGTTAAATCCTTTTCACTTAGTCCATACAGGTCACTGGTCTCCCACCCTGTCAAGGGACCAGTCTTGGCTCTCCTGTGGCATTCAGTGGGAGACCGTTCGGGCATGCTCACAGGAGTCTTTCTTTTTGCTTACCTGAGGTCAGTTTTAGGGTCTCAAATCAATCTAAAGTGGCTCTGGCCAGAAGGTGGCTTAAGTAAGAGGGGAGGCTCCGCCCCTTGCAAATTATTTGCATAGTTGTTCCTGCCTATTAAAGGGGACTTACGCCTCCCAGAGTACCAGTGACCTGTATGGACTAAGTGAAAAGGATTTAACAGGTAAGACTAAAATCCTATTTTATTATGAAACATTACTATCCCTTTAACATTTTGAGGACTAGAAGGCAGAGATGGGTTAAAATATAAGCTTAGTAGCCAGACCAAATTTTTTGGAGCCACTGTTAGGGGGTCCATGTATGTAGATTATACAAAATACTCCCAAAATGTATGAGCTAGAAGTAGAGGGATATTCACTTACCGGTGATAAAGAGGTTATAACGTGGAGATAACTTCTCCAGTGATATCACTTCTCCAGTTCCTATGTTACTCTATAGAGTCTATGCACTATGATCTCCAAAGTTGGAGAAATCTTAGTACATAGGCTCCATAGAATAACATAGGAACTGGAGAAGTGATATCACTGGAGAAGTTATCTCCACGTTATAACCTCTTTATCACCGGTAAGTGAATCTCCCCTCCTTGAATTTTGGGAGCCTCTGCTCACTGGCTCTTTGGATTTTCTCACCTCTACTATAGGGTGTGTTGTGCACCTTTCTGGTCCTCAAGTGGGTTAACCCTTTGAGTGCCAGTGGGGTTGTGTACCCCTCTGGCCACTCAAAGGGTTAAATGAGCAAAAAAAAAAATAAATAAAAATAATAAAAAAAATATATATATTTTATCTCTTCTATATAATAATTCGCTAAAACATGTGTAACGGCCAGTCATGCACAGTAGAGACTGCTGCTCGTGATGCAGTCATGTGTAGTAGAGGTTGCCTGCGCCACAGCTGATACAGAGCTGGACACTCCTTCGGAGCGTCCAGCTCTGTATCAGCCGCGGCGCGGTTAGTCTCTACTGCGCATGACTGCCCTGTGACCAGCTGGCAGTGACACTGTGGCCCGTGTAACGGGCTCTTCAACTAGTGTGTGTATATATATATATATATATATATATATATATATATATATATATTGATATATAAAATCAAAGCTTTACCTGCTAAGTAAGGGTACTCCCACTGCTTTTTAATAATTTATTCCAAACGTTACTCGGATCAAACCAGATATATTTTAATTCAGCTATTATTGATATTGCTAGCTGGTGGCCATATAGCACTTTCCATTTAACTGGCTGTATATCTGTGATATGGAGCATTAGACTACAATTATCTGTATAGAATGTGACAGTAATAGATCCTCTTGGTCATGATAGTTTGAGCTGTAATAACATTTGACTAAAATATCTCCCAGTCATGAGTGTACCCTTAGTTTACTCAGCAGGTAAAGTCCTATAATTTATTTATTTTCTTAGAAAAAAGTTGCTGCTTTTTTTTCAATACTTTTTAACACTCTTTTACTCTGCCTTTTGTTCACATCTTCTCATAATAGGCTTCAAACGACAGATTAATCCTATAGGTCAGGGTGGTCAGTAGGTAGATTGTGACCTGCCAGTAGATCACCACGTGCTTGCTGTTAGACCACAGGACAGTTCATGCTGAGAAGTGATTGCCAGTAGTGAAGGAGTTAATATGCTCATAAACGGTAACCGTGTCAACAGTGCTGGCAGAAATCTGCCACCTACTTGGCACTGTAACCAAATAAACTCCACAGTGCTGAGGAACCAATATTTCCTACCTCATGGGACTTAGCTGGAAGAGAGTCTAATTCTAGGTTTTCCAGAGTTAACCCTTTGAGTACCAGAGGGGTACGGAACTCATTGCAAAGCAATGCGTTCCGTACCCCCCTGGCACTCGAAGGATTAATATTGTCACAGTCTGAATTCATATGAAAGGAACAATAAACCATAGTATGCTAAACTAGCTGAAATGCAAGTTGTGTGCCCCTGACTACAATCCGCTTTCTCCTGTAGCTCAAGGGTTAACCCTTTGAGTGCCTCAGTTATCTAAAACATTACAACGCAATGCATTGGATGCCTCTCTGGCACTCAATGGGTTACCACTTTCCAAGTCGCACGGCTAGTCCCATGGTGTTTCCCTAAGACCTGGAAGAATGTGTCTCCACTTTCCATCCTTGATGTGAAACGCGTGCTATTAGAGCTGGGACCCACATCTAACAACCCCACAGAACCAGAATCCCGTGGAATTCCCAATTATTTAAACAGGACTTTTAACCTATTTCATATTAGAAAGGCCCTCGATGCATTCCTTCTCAAAGCACTGGCTTTATTGGGCTAAAAGTCACATTTGAATCAAAACTTTGGATAATTTGGACAGTTTATTCATTCCCAGTGGTGCAGTTTGCGTTTCCCAGAAATACTTATTTTTACAGATTTTTTTTTTTCTTTTTAAATAAACAATTTGCATGTTGTTTTGATCCAATTTTATTCTTTATAGATGGGCAGTATAACCATACATGTGTTATACAACATATTTCAGTGTGATGGCAAGGGACATTGATATGCGCTGGTAAGGATAATCACATTCGGATGACCACAATAAAAGTAGATCCCGTGTCATTAAAGGGACACTAATGTCCAGTAATAACTTTGTTGTTTTGTAGATTTAAAAAAACAAAATAAATGATGTGGCGCAAATTCCATCTCTCAAACCTTTATGGTTTGAGAGATATTTGCCGCTAAAGTACCCCTCTCCTGATGCCAGCTGTAAAGCTGACAGAAAGAGATCCGTGTTGTCCGACATGAGACGGCTCTGCAGCAGAGCCAAAATAGAGTTATTTAAAGGGATAGTAATACTTCGTTTTAACTATTTTGTAGGCATTAAAAAAACATGAAGAACGATATAAGTCTTATCTCTCAAAACTTTATGGTTTGAGAGATATTCACAAGCAAAGTTTCCCCTCCCGCCCCTTTTCCCTAGTGTAAGCCATCTCTTCTCAGATGTGGAATGCAGTCCATAGACCAGACAGATAACAGAAGGGGACAATCTTCTTCCTATGAGAACAATGAAAGCCCTGTCCCCCCTTGACAAGCTTTTCAGGTTTTTCCCTTATCTTAATTGAAGATTGTCCCTCTCTGCAGTCTACCTGGGCACCTCCCTTCTGATCTGGCTGAGCAGTGTTACATCAGTAAAAGGGGCGGGAGGGGGATACTTTGTCATTGAATTACTCTTGAACTACAACTCTGACAGAATTGAAATAACACTCTCCAAAGTCCAAATACTATGATGATTAATTAGACCTGCTTTTATTATGAAACTTTACTATCCCTTTAAGAAGAACTACTTCATTGAAACGGTTTACAAAGTGTGCTTGCAAACCAGGCACATTATGTAGACCATTCCAATGACGTATTTCCTCTCAAATATCGCAATTTCGGCTCTGCTGCAGAGCCACCGGCTGGTCCCAGGACCTGGTTCTCCTGCTGTCAGCTAGACGCTGACATGAGGAGAAGGGGAGAGAGGGGTGAACTTTAAATGTGAATATCTCTCAAACCATAGCGGTTTGAGAGATGGGATTTCTGCCACATAATTTTTTTTTTTTTTTTTAGATCTGCAAAACAACATAAGGTTATTATTGGACATTAATGTCCCTTTAACCTTTTGAGTGCCAGAGGGGTATCCAACTCATTGTACCCCTCTGGCCCTCAAAGGGTTAAGGTTTGGGCACCCCTGGTTCTTTTGAACACTGATGTTCTAATCTTGCCATTGTACAGGGCTGAGGAATCTGTAAGCATCTTATTAATATGACAGATCCTAAAGGAAAAGTATATAGACAATCCTGGACTGCTGTTAACCCCTTGATTGCTTAAGATGTCTCCATATAATTTGTTTAAGACACTTCTAGCATTCAAGGGGATAGACAATGCTTAGCCACTTATTCCTGTAGCTATAGCTCTTTAGGAATTAGAGGTGAGGTTGAGATCATGTCTGATACCTGTAAGAATGGTGACAATTTAGTTGGTCTTTGCTGCTATTTCCCTGGTGAATATCAGTTGTAAAGTTCCATACAGCAAGACCTTTGTATTGATCTGACACTTAATTACCATCCTATATAAAAATTCGCTTGGATGTTTGTCAGAAGCCATCATGCGCAGTAGAGACTGCCCAAACGCACAGAATGCTGGGAGCACGGAATGCTGGGAGGTGTAGGAATGCTGGGAGTTCTGTGCTGGGAGCATTCTGTGCTTTCAGGCAGTCTCTACAGTGCATGACTGTGTCAGGGGCAGGACGCAGAGCAGGACCGGCCTCTTAACCCTTTGAGTGCAAGAGGGGTACACAACACATTGCAAAGCAAAGCATTGTGTACCCCTCTGGCACTCAAAGGGTTAACATCACCCGGACCTTGGGCCGTGTACACGGGCTGTTACACTAGTTATTACTAAATGACTTGGCAATAAACGTCATATAAAATGGAGATCTTTACACACTGTTGCCAGGAGATCATTGCAGATAGGTTCTTTTAACAACGTTTTGAGGAAGAGGCTGTTCTGTGCCATGGGTCAGCACCGCTTTCATTTGTGCCAAGAATTTGAGCTTAGTGCCCATAATCAGGGTAATATGTAACCCTTTGAAGGATGACAAGAGAAAAGAAAAGAAATGGGAGCCATATAGTATAGTATGTCTCAAGAAATATATGTAACCCACTTCATGTCCTTCTGATTGGGTATTCCTGTTTTAACCCTTTGAGTGCCAGAGGGGTGCCCCGGTGGCAGTCAAAGGAATAAGACGGTCTGTCAGACACTTATGCGGATGGCATATAAATTCAGCTTGTTGGGGATTTTAACCCTCTTATGTTACCCCGTAAAGTCCTTAAAGGGATAGTAATACTTTGTTTTATCTTTATTTTATTTTGTAGGCATTAAAAAAACATGAAGAACAATATAAGTCTTATCTCTCAAACCTTTATGGTTTGAGAGATATTCACCAGCAAAGTTTCCCCTCCCGCCCCTTTTACCTAGTGTAAGCCATCTCTTCTCAGATGTGGAATCCAGTCCATAGACCAGACAGATAACAGAAGGGGGCAATCTTCTTCCTATGAGAACAATGAAAGCCCTGCCCCCCTTGACAAGTTTTTCAGGTTTTTCCCATATCTTAATTGAAGATTGTCCCTCTCTACAATCTACCTGGGTACCTCCCTTCTGATCTGACTGAGCAGTGTTACATCAGTAAAAGGGCGGGAGGGGGATACTTTGTCATTGAATTACTCTTGAACTACAACTCTGACAGAATTGAAATAACACTCTCCATAGTCCAAATACTATGATGATTAATTGGAGCTGCTTTATTATGAAACATTACTATCCCTTTAAAGGAATAGTAATTTTTCAAAATAAAAGCAGCTCCAATTAATCTTCATAATATTTGGGCCATGGAGAGTGTTATTTCAGTTCTGTCAGAGTTGTAGTTCAAGAGTAATTGAATGATAAAGTATCCCCCTCCCGCCCCTTTTACCTAGTGTAAGCCACCTCCCCTCAGATGTGGAACCTGGTCCTGGGACAGGACAGGTCACAGCAAGGGACAATTTTCTAGACAGGTTTTTCCTTATTCTCACTGAAGATTGTCCCTCTCTGCGATCTATCTGGACAGTGTTGCTGCTCTGAGGTGAGCAGTGTTACACTAGGTAAAAGGGTCGGGAGGTGGATACTTTATCATTCAATTACTCTTGAACTACAACTCTGACAGTACTGAAACAACACTATCTATTGCTCAAATACTATGACGATTCCTTGGAGCTGCTGTTTTTGTGAAACATTACTATCCCTTTAAACTAAGCCAAAATGTCTGCGTCCAAGCCTGGCTGCCGGTCTCTGAAGAAACAGGATTCCTATTACATACTCATGCACTCATTGGGTTTATCTGTATGTCTGTGAGGCGTTTGGAGCAATTTTCTGTGGTAACTTAACCCTTTTGCTGCTGATTAGCACCTTTTGAGGGGGGTTTTGGGCACGTTCCCTACTGGGATCAGTGTTTATTGGGTCTACTGATTTATTCTAGTGGGCTTTTGAGTGGTTTTCCATTTTGGTATTCACCTTGTTAACTATGTGTTCCACGCCTTTAAGGCGCACGTTTACTATGTAGAAGCCATTGCGCCATTCACTTCTATGGGACTTTACAGTTTGGGACATATCTCTGCAACCGCTTCATGTTGGTTTGCCCTTGCACTGTCATCCGGTCAACGTTCTGGGCATGTTGTGGGGGCCTTAGGGGGCTTTGGGCACTGTTGGGGTACTCCATTAGTGTACCCAAAATTACCAGTAACGTGTATGGACTAAGAGAACAGGATTTAAAGCGGAACTACCACCTCAACATGATGTACTCTCAAACAATGTGTCTTCCATTGTTTTATTGCACTGTGTATATATATATTTTTTTTTTTTAATCTGTTGTTAATGCATAAACAGGAATAGAAACATCTACCTGATGACATCTTGCCCCAGTTCAAAGCGCAGTGCGCATGACTGCTGTGGAGCCGAAAGGCTCCGTTGTAACTCCCACCGGCCTCCTGTGTCATCATCCTCAGAGCCGTTTGCATGCCACTTGAGCGTGCACGCCAAAGATGAAAAAAAAAAAAAAAACGCTGTGGGCAGAGACTTCTTTTGAGACTAACAGGCCCAAGGACAGCTCGAGCATGTGCAGTAGTCAGGATTCAGCAAGATGGCTGCGGTCTGCTTGCTCTTGCCGCTGGAATAACGGGTCAGATTTCTAAAAACACCAATGCTTTATGGATGTTTAATAAACATTTTTAGTTTGACTTGAGGGATATTTAACTGAATAGCTCATGTTGTCCGGCCATGGTAGTTCTGCTTTAAACAGGTAAGACTAAAATCCTATTTTCAGTCACTACCAGTACTGTGTCTCTGACATGCAGACAGTGCTGGTTAAAATGTGTTGAAATACTCATGAACCCTGTGCACTGTTGATCAGTAAACTGTTATTATTAAAAAATATATACCGGTATTGATTTATTCAAAAGATAAAGAAGCTCTTCTCTTAATGTGCTGTCAAACTATACTCCAGTAGGCAGTACAGAGCATTCTGCTGGAGAGCTTGTCATAAACTATGGGTTTCCTTTGTAACTGATAGAAACAGTGCCACCTGGTGAGCACAATATAAAATTGCTGTTTAATTTAATTAAACAAGTTTGAGACTTAGATGGATAGTAATGTTTCATATTAAAAGCATCATAGTATATGGACTTTCGAGAGTGTTATTTCAATTCTGTCAGAGTTGTATTTCAAGAGTAATTCAATGACAAAGTGTCCCCCTCCCGCCCCTTTTACTGATGTAACGCTGTTCACCTCAGAGCAGAAGGGAGGTGCCCAGGTAGATTGCAGAGAGGAAAAATCTTCAATTAAGATAAGGGAAAAACCTGGAAACCTTGTCAAGGGGGGCAGAGCTTTCATTGTTCTCATAGGAAGAAGGTTGTCCCCTTCTGTTATCTGTCTGGTCTATGGACTGCATTCCACATCTGAGAAGAGATGGCTTATACTAGGTAAAAGGGGCGGGAGGGGGAAACTGTGCTTGTGAATATCTCTCAAACCATAAAGGTTTGAGAGATAAGACTTGTATTGTTCTTCATGTTTTTTTAATGCCTACAAAATAAAATAAAGATAAAACGAAGTATTACTATCCCTTTAATATATTTTGAATATCTTCCAGCACTGGAAGTCCCCTTGTTTTTCTCAGCAGGGAATGCCCATGCAGTGTATATTTTCATAGTGAAACATTTATTACTTCTTTACATTACTTAGTTGAATGTTTTGTAGAAAATGAGAGGAGTAATTATGGAGAAAATAAACTGCACTATATATCTAACCCTTTGAAGGATAGGTGAGAAATAAGATTTCACAAAAAGGGGTCTCTAGGTTTTAGGGAGTTAAAAGCCCATTTAAATCAGTGGAAAGTTGTATTTGTCCCCTGTAAGACAACTGTCTGCTCCAAAATTGTTCATCTTCTTTGCATAAGGCCATTAATACTAATGTAAATGTGGTTTTCTGTAATTCTGACTTTTGAACCTTCCTCTATTTAACCCTTTGCTTTGCAATGCATTGCGTACCACTGTGGCACTCAAAGGGTTAGCCCTTTGCATACCCCTCTGGCACTGCAACAGTTAAGCAATAGAGTGTTGTGCAGTGTTATGTGGCGCAGTGGTTCGCAAAGTCCCGTTGCACTCAAAGGGTTAATTGTTCTATTTCATCTTCAAGTAAGGTACTTACTCTCTTGTCTTGTTTCCTATTTGCAGAATTCTATACGACACAACCTGTCGCTGAATAAATGCTTTCTAAAAGTGCCTCGATCCAAGGATGACCCTGGAAAGGTAAATTAGTAAAGCGCTTCGGGCTGTAATCCGTGAGCTAAACAGGGGCAACACTATAACAGACCAACTGCACCACAGGAGACCACTAAGAATTCCTAAAGTTCTCATGGATTTAAAGCGGAACTGTCATCTTTATAATATTGCCCCCAATACATCCTATTAAATAAAGTGGTAGAATGCGTCGCTCACTGTGAGTCGTAACCGCACATGTGCAGTAGAAAGTCTCTACTGTGCACGTGTGGTTTCGCACACAGGAAGCTTTGGTGTGAGCTGTCTGGAGCTCCCCGCTAAGGGGATCAGCATGTTCCGCGAGTCTCTACCGCACAGTAGAGACTGGCTGAACGCGCTGCCCCACTCTGGATGGCTCACGTCATGTTAGCCCACGTATACGGGCTTTCATACTAGTTACTAATATAGCAACAGGCAAAAGCATACTTGTATTATGTTTAATAAGTCAGCGGTATTGAAGTAATCCACCTTCTTCTGTAGGCATCCAGCAGACTACAGCGCAGACATCTTAGGGGAAAGGTACCTGTGAGTCTGCGCTGTCTGTCCTATGCACTGCCTGATTGGTGGTGACATCCACTGGTTACCTTAAGGTAACGGAAGCTGCTGAAGGCACAGGAGAACAGCGCTTCTCTTGTAATCTCTGTGCCCTGAATGTCTACTGAAGTATGTGGATTATGTCAATAAAGTGGACTTATCCTATATAATATTTCACTAGGATGTCTGTTAGAAGCCATCATGTGCAGTAGAGACTGTGCGCACTGCAGTCATGCGCAGACAGAGTGCTCGAACGTGCCTCGGCTGATACGGGACGGGGCGCTCCGAATTCGGACCGGAGTCCTCTCTGCACACCTTCCTGGGACCTCTTGGGCAGTGAGTGGGTAGTGAGCAGAGGCTTCGGGCACCAGCCGAGGCTGCTGGGTGGCACTGTGGGCCTTGTACACAAGCTTTTAAACTAGTTAAAAATAATACAAGTATACCTTTGCTTATTGCTATATTACTAATGTATTGGGGGACAAAATTATGAAGATGATAGTTCTGCTTTAAATGGGATTTTTAACCCCTTGAATGCCAGAGTGATCTCCACTGCATTACGAAGCTATGCATCTGAGACTTCTCTGGCACTCAAGGGGGTTTAAATACCCATTTCAATCATTGGGCCAATTTATTTCTCCCCTATGAAGCAATTGGTTTGTTCAGTAATTGCACATCTCTAGCTAAAAAAAAAGTGATGCCAAAATAATCAATTGTTTTAAAACATAGAACTCCCTAAAGAATAAACGTTTTTCTGTGGGCTGGGTACATTCAAAAGAACTTTGGTGAATCCCTTAACCCTTTGAGCGCCAGAGGGGTACGGAATACATTGCTACGCAATGCATTCCGTACCCCTCTGGCACTCAAAGGGTTAATTATCTTTTCCAATATAGTCACTTGAACACTCACTCCATTTAAAAGGGCAGTATACTTTTTCTATGAAAACACTGTTATGGGGCTTTTAACTGATGCTTGAAACAAGTACTCCCACTGCTGAATTCAAATGCTCAAATCTTTATTTAACCCTTTGAGTGCCAGGGGGATACACTATACATTGCACAGCAATGCATTGTGTACCCCTATGGCACTCAAAGGGTTAATCAGTATGCTGGCATGAGCACCATCTGATGTCCAAAAGGCTTTTTTTTTTTTTTTTTTGTTTATTTTTTATTTTTATGATGCACTGTATGGGAGTGTAAGGAACAGCATTTGCTGGTAGCCAGAATAGAAAATTATAGCTTAAAGGGTTAGTCATGCCAGAAATAAACGTTATTAAGTAAGGTAGATTTTACAAAAATAAAGTATTTGGAAAAAAGTCCTATCTCTCAAATCTTTACAGTTTGAGAGATATTCGGTGCTATAGTTCCCCCCTCCCTCCTCTTCTCCTGACGTCAGCGCTCTGCAGTCAGCAGGAGATCCCCGTTCCTGGGACCCCCCGGTGTCTCTTCAGAAGAGCCTAAATAGCTGTCTTTAAAAAGAATTACTTCACTGGAACGGTCTACAAAGTGGACTTTGCAAGCACGCTTTGTAGACCTTTCCAATGAAGTAGTTATTTTTAAAGATCGCTATTTCGGCTCTGCTAAAGAGCCGCCTTGAGTTGAATCTCCTGCTGTCAGCTTTACAGCTGACATCAGGAGAAAGGGAACTTTAGCTGCGAATATCTCTCAAACCATAAATGTCTGAGAGATAGGACTTTCTACAAATACTTTATTTTTGTAAAATCTACCATACTGAATAAAGTTTATTTCTGGCATTACTATCCCTTTAAAGTAAAAACAAAAGAAAAAAATCCTACAATTCTGAGCAGTAATAACTTTTGAATGAAAAATCTCCCAGCAGTGTGGGGGGGGTACCCACAGGTTATATTCTAAATATGACTTCTTCACCTGGTTGCAAATATTGATGGTTGTAAATACCAGCAAGAATGACTTTTTGCATTTAAAAATCATGATTTAAATTGAGTCTTACTGACTAGTGATTTAAATCAAACCCACCCTGAAAATCCCTGTAACATATTTGTTTTCGATATAAAATGTACTGCTCCTTTAAAGGGATAGTAATACCTGTAATAAAGTGCAGGTCAGAGTCTTCTTTATTCTCTATTTAGCATGTTGCTCTATATTTCAGTACTAACAGCAATTGAATCCAAATGGATCCCTCTCCTGCCCATTCCCCCTGCGTCACTCTACCTCTCAGTCTGGTCTGGATGGAGCGCGACAAGGGACAATCTTCAGTAAGCATAAGGAAAATCCTGTCCTCCTTCATCAAGTGGGGAGGGGGGCAGGGTTTTCCTTATACTGCATGAAGATTGTCCCTCGCTGCATCCGTCCTGTCTCAGGACCGGATTCCACAACTGCTGGGAGACGGTCAGAAAGGATGGGAGGGGGGGATCCTTTCAGATTCAATTGCTGTTGAATTACAAGTCTGTTAGTACTGAAATATATCGTTAATTGCTAAAAATAGAATAAAAAAGACTTGGAGCTGCACTTTTATAGATATTTCTATCCCTTTAACCCCTTAATGACCCTTGACGGTCCTGGTACGTCATGGGTAAAAGTGACTGAACGACCAATGACATACCAGGACCATCATGGATTTCAGGGCTCCCCGAGCAGCTGCACGTCTTTTGGGGAGCCCTGAGTCAGATTGGCAAATAAAAATAAAAAAAATGCTCTGTGATCCTTTAGTGACCGCCGTGTGCCTGCGCGGCCGGTCGTTAAGAGGAAATGATTAAAAAAAAAAAAATTCTATATAATAATTTGCTGAAACATGTGCAGCAACGCAGTCATTCGCAGTAGAGACTGCTGCGCATGCTGCAGTCATGCATCCAGCTCTGTATCAGCTGTGATGCGGGAAGTCTCTACTGCACATGACTGCCCCGCAACCAGCTGGCACTGTATCAGCCACGGCGTGGGCAGTCTCTACTGTGCATGACTGCCCGCGACCAGCTAGCAGTGGCACTGTGGCCCATGTAACAGGCTCTTCAACTAGTAGAACAATAACTAACAAATTGCTAGAATCTGATCCTCGAAACTCTGGGTACCCGGTGGATAACTAAAATACATTTAATTCAATACGTGGAAGTAAAAAGTTCCTCTGCTTCCTTTTTATGTCTATATATTGAATGACCATGTATTTATTTGTCCTGCAGTCACGTGGTCACCACTGTCTGGACTGTATCATGGAATCTTGACCACAGAGGCTGATGTACTAAAAAGAAATGGAGCAGATCTGGTGCAAACCATCAGCAACATAGGCGACAAATGTTTCCATTGTTTTAAATGGGGATATTAACCCCTCGAATGCTAGAGAGGTTTCCAATGCATTGATTTGCAATGTGATGGAGAATTCTCTAGCATTCAAAAAGTTAAAGGCCCCAGTATAAATCAAAGACGTTTGGAGACTCTTTATTGTGATCCCTGTTGTGCAGTTGGTTTGTCCTGAAGTTGCTTAAAGTATTAGTAATGTCCCAAAAAAAGATTTTTGCATTTAGAAGAGCTTAAAAAGCTGAACTAAATGCAAAAAAACGTATATCTCTCAAACCGCTATGGTTTAAGAGATACAGGCGTTTAAAGTTCGCTGTTTCCTACTGACAGCTGGTGTTCAGGCACACGTTTTAGACCATTCCAATGAAGGGATTCCGTGTAAGTAACGAGATCCCGGCACTTCTCAAGCGCCACCGTGTCGACCAACACGTATCTCCTGCTGACAGCTTTACAGCTGTCAGTAGGAGAGATCACACTTAAACACCCGTATCTCTTAAACCATAGTGGTTTGAGAGATATGTTTTCTTGCATTTAGCTCAGCTTTTTATGCTCTTCTAAATGCAAAAAAAACTTTTTTTTGGACATTACTAAGTTATTATTAATCTTTTGGCTTTCATGCATTTCCCTGCTTGCTAGCTGTTTTTCTAACCCTTTTAGTGCCAGAGGGCTACGCAATGCATTGCAAAGTAATGCGTTGCGTACCTTTCTGGCACGCAAAGGGTTAAGCTTTATTGAAGGAAATTCCAGTTGTGCATTACAGTAAGAAAGTATAGAAATAGTAATCCATAAAAGGTGGGAAAAAAAGAGATTACAAGGAAGGGAAAGTGGACAACTGTCATTATAAAAAGTCCTGTCGGTGGTATAGAATGAGTTAGGGTAAAGACTACCAAGTAGAGAGCTGTCAAAGGCCAGAAATCAAGTACAGAGAGCGTAGGAAGGTTTTCTCAGCTTCATTTTGATACAATCCAGTAAGATTAAAGGGATAGTAATACTTAAATGGAACTATAATGCATTTTGTAGCCCTTAAAAAAAAAATTAAATGACCCCAGTAGCATCTCTCAAACCTTTATGGTTTGAAAGATATCAGCTTTCAAAGTTCCCCCTCCCTGACATCAGCTCTCTAGCTGACTGCAGGGGAATCTGGTTTCAGGAGCAGCGGAGGCTCTTCTGCAGAGCCAAGATCGCATTATGGAAAAATAAATCCTTCACTGGAACGGTCTTCTATGTGTGCTTGGTTTGCAAGCATACGTAGAAGACCTTTCCAGTGAAAGATTTCTTTTTCCATAACGCAATCTCGGCTCTGCTGCAGAGCCATCACTTGTTCAGGGGCAGGATTCCCCTGCAGTCAGCTAGAGCACTGATGTCAGGGGAGGGGGAAATTTGAAAGTGGATATCTCTCAAACCTCTCTCTCTATATCCTCATAATCTGAGCCTTTCGTTTTCCAGTCTTGCCAAAAGTCGATTTCCATAGTTTAGACATGTGATGCAGTGTACTTTTGTAGCAAAAAAACTCACAAGAGTGATATATAAAGGTGATACCTTTTAAAGGGACAGTAATGTCCCATAAAAATGCTTATAGTTTTATAGAGGTTAAAAAATAAACTATATACCACAAATCCTGTCTCTCAATCCACTATGGTTTGAGAGATATCCTCCTCTAAAGTTCCCCACTCCCTCCCCTTCTCCTGATGTCAGCTGTGGCCATGTGGCCTGAGACAAGGATGCTCTTTAGCAGAGCCAAAACAGCGTTATTTAAAAAGAATTACTTCATTGGAACAGTCTGCAAAGCGTGCTTGCAAACCAGGCACACTCTGTAGACCTTTCCAATTAAGTAATTATTTTCCAGTAACGCAATTTCAGCTCTGCTGCAGAGCTGTCGACTAGTCCCCAGAGCCAAGATCGCGGGATATAAGAAGAACTACTTCATTCGAATAGTCTACAAAGTGTGCGTGGTTTGCAAGCACACTTTTTAGACCCTTCCAATGAAATAGTTATTTTTCTATCTTGCGATCTCGGCTCTGCTGAAGATCCAGTGGTTGATCTGCAGACCGGATTCCAAATCTGACAGCTAGATGGCAGACTTGACCATTTTGGTCAGTGAGGGGAAACTTTGCTTGTGAATATCTCTCAAACCATAAAGGTTTGAGAGATAAGTCTTATATCGTTCTTCATGTTTTTTTAATGCCTACAAAATAAAATAAAGATGAAACAAAGTATTTCTATCCCTTTAAGTCCATGGACATTTTCATTTGTCTCCACTGGTGATGTTGGTTTCCTCCAGAATTGCTTATTTTTATCTTCCTGAATATGACCCTATTTCTTTAATGCATCTGATGGCCAAAAAACTATCACATATATATTTGCTCCCCTATTAGTTTATACTAGAGTGGTAAGCATATAAATCCTTGTATAATCCTGATTAAGTCCATCATTATTTCAAAAAAGTTCTTAGGAGATTCGCCACCAGACATCTTGCTGAAGAGGGATCTGTGCACCCCTATCTGTACCATATGGTACAATTCATCTCCCCCTTAGGTTACTTGCCAGTCAGCGAGGTGTTGAGCCTCCTAAGAACTTCGATTTCTTAGACTTAATAAGGAATATAAAAGGATTTATATGCTTAACGCTATAGTAAAAATTAATTGGAGGGCACGAATATATGCAATAGAATTCAATAAAGTTAAAAAAAAATTTAAAAAAAAGGATATGTGTGATGATAACTGCCAATTTAATGTTTTCATTTTAGGGCTCTTATTGGGCAATTGACACAAATCCAAAGGAGGATTCATTACCAGCACGGCCAAAGAAAAGGCCGCGATCTGGAGAGCGGGTATGTTTATTTTGCATGTGTAGTTTACGTTGCATTATGCACTTTGTACATATATAACACCACAAGATTGATTATACCATCTCTCAGTTTCAAGAGAGGCATTTGAGACGTAAAACATTTTAAAAAAAATTGTTACACTACATTTTCAAAATAAATGCAGATCCTATTATTCTTTGTAGTTTTTGGGCCATGTAGAGAGTTATTATCATACCCCCCCCCCCACACACACACACACACACACACATCCCTTTTACCTGTGTAAAGCTGCACAGCAAGACCGTCTAGATGGATCGCAGCAAGGGACAATCTTCTGTTAGCATTAGGAATAACCTGCCCTCATCCTTCAAGGGGGCAGGGTTTTCCTCATGCTCACAGCCAGAAGATTGTCCCTCTCTGCGACCTGTCCAGCCAAGTGACCAAATTCCACATCTGAGGGAAGGTGTCTTACACTAGGTAAAAGGGGTGGGAGGGGGACACTTTATAATCCAATTACTCTGGAACTACACATCATAGAGAATGATAATACCTCTCTAGTTGGCACAAAATCTATAAAGAATTTAGAGCTGCTTTTATTTTGAAATATGACTATCCCTTTAAAGGTTAATTGAAGTTTTATTTTGAAGAAATTGCAAACAAGAGGTTAAGCCAAAATATGTGAGAAGGTGAACTGAACGTTCATTTTTGAGTTGTAGACATTTGCTTGTTATTCACACATGGGAACATATGATTTTACAATGTATCTAAAGTGGGCATGTCAAACATGGGGCCCGCAGGCCAAAAACATGCATCAATGTAAGGCTTTCCATAGAGAGAAACCTTCTAAGTGCCCCACAGCCCAGAATCAAGGGGTTAAAAGCCTCATTTCTTTTTTTCACTAAGATATGGATTGTTTGCTCCAATGCGTTGTGTACCCCTCTTATGAGCACACGGACCCTAGCAGCTAATGCTGTGACCCTCCTGGAATGGAAATGTGGAGTATGCGGTCCTAAGCTATATTTCCGTTTGACGTGCCTGATCTAAAATATCCTATATAATTCGCTAAGTGTGTGATTGTCAGAAGCCGTCATGCGCAGTAGAGACGGCTGCGTGCACTGCAGTCATGAGCGGTACAGACTGCCTGCACCGCGGCTGATAGAGTGAGAGGACTATGGTCTGAATTCGTAGTGCTCCGCTCCGTATCAGCCGTAGCACGGGCAGTCTCTACTGTGCGTGACTGCACCGCGGCTGATAGAATGAGAGGACTATGGTCTGAATTCGTAGCGCTCCTCTCCGTATCAGCCGTAGCACGGGCAGTCTCTACTGTGCATGACTGCACCGCGGCCGTTGCTGGGTGGCACTGTGGCCCGTGTACACAGGCTTTTCAACTAGCAGAAACATAAAATAAAGAGGTACATGATTGAAGCAAAGTGCACAATAAGAGGACAAATAAAAATTCCCAAAATTCACATTGATTTAATATGGGGCTTTTGACGCCTTGAATGCTAGAGATGTCTCCTGCACATTTAACCCTTTGAGAGCTAGAGGGCTGGTCTGGGCACCCTGTAAGCACAATGATAGTAACCCTTTCAGTTCTAAAAGTCAACCATGTGAGCAAAGCCTAATGTTCAGTAGTATTTTTCCTGGAGAGATCTACTTGTACACTTCCTCTTCTGCGCTGAGCTCATCCTGGAAATACAGCACTGTCAAACCAGTAACTTCCTACACCACCAGCCTCCTGTTTAAATATAGTCCTCTGCCTCCCTCATGGTGTTCCGGCCTGTGTGCATGGGGTGGGGTAGAGACGGTTATCTCTACATCTGTCTAATTACTTCTTGGACTAGCTGAAAGGGTTGATTTAATGGTCACGTTTTTGACCACTGCAGCATTAGTTATGGTTTTCGGGAAAATAAAGAAACATTTTAGAAACCCTTTGAATGCCAGAGGGTTGAGAAATGCGTGCATTTCCCCATCTGGTGCTTAAAGGGTTACAAATGTATTTATTTTTTGGCTTAGTAATATTAACCCCTTGAAGATTCGAAGGATGTGTACTAGTCAGTGTTTTGGGGTTTTTTCTCCCCAACCTAATTTACAGTGTAAGAACAAAATGATGATGAAAAAATAACTACAGTTGTCGGTCTTTTAAAAACAACTGAAACCATAAGCTGGTTTAAATGTTTTGCGTTTAGAAGCCACCCAGTTCATTTCACTGAAATTCATATTTATTTTATTCGTTATTTATATACCTCAATCGTGCCAGACATTAATCTTATTGCATGAATATGCAAATAGGGGTCCAGTGGCTGATCAGACACAGCTGCTTACACATGAATAGGAAAAGCATGTTTGTAACATATTTTGAAGTTTATACAGCTAAGAAATATATTTGTTATATCCAGTATGGAACACAGGAACCATGGGTTTGAGCTTCCACCTCCAGGATAGCAAGGCATTTCAGAAAGGCAGGGTCTTTGTGTTAGAGACTCCCTTCTGTTCCTCCAGCTCAACCCTCCACTCTAATACAGAATCATGTGCCCTGCATCCAATTACATGGAGGTTCAGTGTAACTTTTTTTTATGTTATTTTATTATTGTTTCCTTCGATATGGGACCGTATAGTGCCCCATTAGGTGGGCTTCCACCACTAGCATCCCACGGGAGTCTACGGTCCGTTTTCCCTGTGTAGGCTGACTTTTTGATAAGTCTGTTTCTCATGGCTGAATCTCTTAGAGACTCAGCCCCATTGGAATGGGAGCCCGAACACAGAAAAGTGGTGAGTACCCCATTAAGTACCATGGTCCATCTGTATGTCCCATTCTGAAATATCCATACTCTGTATTTTGTCTGAGCATTCATTTTTATCTCTCTTGTCTCCCTCTTTGCCTGCCCCCCAAGGGTTTTTGGACTGCTGAATTTATTGTAAGAATTTGAATTTTTAGTGCATGGCCCCTTTAAGAACATGAGCCCACGTTGCTGCCATCTTTGCTATATAGGTTCTTTGGGATGTATCTCTGTACCCGTTTGTGCTATAAGAGCCAAAGAAGGCTCTTTCTTCTTTGCTGATCATGCTTTATCGAATGATCAGGTTTGTAAGTGTCTGAGACCCACAGCAATGCAGGGCTGGAGAGCTGCTAATTGTTTGGCAACAGGTAAAGGAGAAATCTACAATATCCATAATCCTCCATTTTCCTGGCTTGCTTGTCCTACACAGAGACTGACTGTCCTGCTGTCCTCTCAAATTTAACCCTTTGCATACCAGAAACATACTTTTGGGGTCTTCTGGGGGCTTTGCTTTAAACTGGGGATACTTTTAACTAGTTTTTTTTACACTTTTCTCTGGACCCTAAGGGACATATGGGGAAATCAAAAACTAAGGATTTGGGGGGTTTTGCTTATGCCATGCCTGGTTTCTAAGGGAATATTCTGGGGTCCTGTGGCCCTTGTATACTGCTGCCCTACTGCTCCCCCCAGGGCAATCCCAACACTGACCAGGAGCCTGCTTGGGTTAAAACACTGATGACCTCTGTGGCAACTATTCCATCTTCTATTTAGTAGGTTCTCAATTCTTGGAAAACGCTACCCACCATTAAGCAGGTTGATCCTGTGTTTTGGGGCCATACTCAGGTGATTGAGGAAATGTCTGAGGAGGATCCTTTGGGGATTCTATGGGGCTGACCCTGTCCCTGCTGTTGAGGGGCTCATCTGAGCAGTGGTGGAGACCCCTTAGGTCTCTGAGGCTTCTGATGGGGGGATATTCCCCAAAAATATCTTGATCAAATTCTCCTGGAAGAATGTAAATATCCAGATAAGAGATTTTTCCTTAAATATCGTGTCTCTAAGCTATATCCTTTCACAATGGAGGCGCTAGCGCAGTGGACATCTCCCCCAGCAGTTGACCTGTTTTACACCTGGCTAAAAACACAGCCCTTCCAGTGGCAGATGCTGCTGGCCTAAAGGATCAGTCTGATGAGTAACTTGTTTCTCTTTTTAAAGCCAACTTTGCAGCTACTGGGGCAGCACTTCTCTGTTTTCTGCACGCCGCACCTTGTGGTTCAAGATCTGGTGACCAATATTCTAAGACATCATGGATTTCTTTACTGTTTCAATTCAAGGACGTATTTGGTCCTGACTTAAAGCAGATCAGTAGTGACTCCAGTGGTGGACAGAGTACCCTTTTGCCTGAAATTTCCTCAAAACACTATTTTCTGGCAAGGAAGGGAGCAGAGGGCCAAAATCCCTTGGTCTCCCAAGCTCGCCCTGCCGCAGAGTACAGACAGACTTGCAGAACAATACATCTTCTGCAGGTCAGCCTCCTAATGAATCACAGTGTCCTGTTCTGTCGTTGCTTGTAGGGGGTCGTCTCCACCTTTTTCTAGATGTCTCAACATCATCTGTGATGATGGGTTTTGCAAGTGATTTGCATAGATTTCAAATGTCGTCTTCCTCATCGCTTCCTTTTGTCAAAGGTTCTGTAGGACTCAGAGCGACTGTCTGTTTACAGATGCCGTCTCCTTTCTGTTGGACAAACAGGTTCTGGTACCAGGCCGAGCCCTAGAGCACTTTTCAGGTTTCTATTCTAACATTTTTTGTGGTTCCCAAAAAGGACGGTGGCTGCCAGCCTATTCTGGACCTGAAGTGTGTAATTCAGTATGTGGTTACTATGAGCATCAATATTGAATCTTTAGATATCGATTTCTGCCAATGAGATCGCTCCAGCTTACAGGCAGAAAGCCTCCGTCATTGGAGGAGGCTGGATAGAGGGAGGTGAGCAGAGGCAGAGTTACAGAATGCGGGTATGGAGCTGTACCCACAGTCTATCCGGAAGTAGGGTCAGGGCAATACTTATTCCTTCTGTTTCACCCAAATAGCATTTTAAAAAACGAAATTAGTGCAATACTCAAAATAATCTCTATATAACAGAAGAAAACACAAAGATAGGAGGTGCTTCTAGTGTAATATGTTCTTGAACTTCAAAAAATGGAACTGCACAAAATATACTCACAAATTCGAGTGCTCAGTGCAACATTTATATGCTCACTGAGAAGCAAGCTTGAGGGAACTCAAACCGTCCCAATGGTTAACTTCACTCCCCAAACGACACAGTCAAGGGCCGCACCTCTCAGATCATCCACATATGGGAAGAACATAGAAAGAGAGAAACACAGACAAAAAGGGCGCCCAATTCTGCCTGTAAACTTCAGGGACCACCAATAATGTATATAAAGTGTATATACTCACAAAAGATGATGCTGATTGATGGCATATGCCAAAAAACAGCTAATTGAGCCTGTGGGGGAAATCTATCTGCCCCCACTCAGATCTCTCCAGTGTCTTTGTCCAGTGGATAGGAAAACTCCAGACTCCAAATATATCCAAAATAGAAAATATTTACAAACGTTACCATATCTTACAATAGGTTTATTATTTTTATATGTATTTTAAATAAATATTTTATATAGACTACTAGCAGCCAGTTCGTTTATTTTATATTTTGGATATATTTGGAGTCTGGAGTTTTCCTATCCACTGGACAAAGACACTGGAGAGATCTGAGTGGGGGCAGATAGATTTCCCCCACAGGCTCAATTAGCTGTTTTTTGGCATATGCCATCAATCAGCATCATCTTTTGTGGGTATATACACTTTATATACATTATTGGTGGTCCCTGAAGTTTACAGGCAGAATTGGGCGTCCTTGTTGTCTGTGTTTAACCGATTTTAAAGAAAAGTAAAGTCTATTTGTTGTCCTAGCCATTTGTTTGTAATTTAAATCGTTAATGAAAAATGAACTGTTGTTGCTGACACAGGCTGGCACGTTCTGTGCTGGGCCAGACACACTGAGCTATTAATGTCTCGCACACTGGGGTCATGTCTAACCGCACAGCAATTGGTGCATTTGTACTCGGACAGAACTAATTAGCATTCTGTGCAGGTAATCAGCATCATGTGCCAGACTGTGCCACCAAAACTTCATGGCTAATTTCTCAAAAGCTGTTTATTTCACAGTAAAATGTCTAGCACAACATAAGGCAGAATTGAATTCGCTGTTAGACAAACTAAGATAAACTAGCTTTAAGGTGACGGGTCCACAGTGTTCTACTAAAGTAAAAGTGGAGAAATTCCGGGGCAAACCAACTGTACCACTGGGGACGCGTTACAATCCTCATTGATTTTAAATGGGATTTTTTACTCCTTGAATCCTAGTGCAATCTCCAGTGCTTTGCTATCCAATGTGTCGGAGACCTCTCTAGCATTCAAGGGATTAAAGCCACCATTTTAATCATGTGGATTTTATTTATTTATCCCTTGTGATGCAGTTGGTTTGCCCTGAATGTTTGACTGTTTTTGTCTAACCTTTTGAGTGCCACAGGGATGTACAATGCATTGCAGAGCAATGTTTTGTATATCCCTATGGCACACAAAGGGTTAAAGGAGCAGTAAACTTTTTTTATGAAAAAATATATATTGTAGGGATTTTCCTACTGAGTAAAATAAGGGTACTCCCACTGCCGAGAGATTTATATTTCCAGAGTTATTACAGTTTTAACCCATGTTTTTTTACATTAGCAGTGCCCTCTAGTGGTCAAATTCCAATTAGATTTCCTGTTAGATTCTAATGGAGAGGAAAGTCAGAGACATACAATCCTCCACAGAATGTGACAGAAACTGCCTGTCACTTCCTGTCAGTTAGAACTATCAGGAAGTAAACATAGTAAATTCACTTCCTGATTATTTGAACTGCTATAATTTTTGAATAAAACATCTGACAACAGTGGGAATGACCTTGTTTTATTCAGCAGGAAATGATCTATAAAATATGTGTTTTCATAAAAAAAGTTTACTGCTCCTTTAAACAATACTTTACTTGTACTTTTTCTTTAATATTTGGTTTTGGTTTATTTTTTTCACACAGAAGGCACTTTTTTATTCTCTGACCAAATGTAGCAATTTTTAAAAAAGTTACGATTGGTTTGATTTTTTTTAAACCATTAATCTCCTTCTTGAATCCATTTTAGGCCTCAACACCATACAGCATAGATTCCGATTCCCTGGGAATGGATTGTATTATGTCTGGAAGTGCCTCCCCAAGCCTGGCTATCAACACTGTGACTAACAAAGTAACTTGTCTTTCTTTAATAACCATTTGAAACAAGGTTGTGCAGAACCAGATGTCTAAGTCTATAAGAATATTTATTGCCTTTTTGTTATATTAAATGCAATTATTATATTATGTTTCACAAAGTCTTACCTTATGGTCAGCTTGGGACTGCTCTGTCGGCCCCAAAATTGTTCCTGGCCACCACAACTGGCCAAAAGCCGCAGACTTTGTAGACTGCACATACATCTTATGTAGGCTGCTAGTATCAAACTTGGAAGCCCCCTTCTTTAGGTTATATTGAAGCTGCACGTGCAGCCCAGTGAGATTGAACTGAGAGACTTCAGAGTCTCGCATCTCAGTTTCTCTTGCTGGACCAGCAGTGAGATCACTGGAGGTTTTTTTTTTTTTTTTTTTTTATACATACCTCCATTATGCTCCTCTTAAGGTACCCTGGGCTCACAGTGAAGCCCTGAATTCACCAGCAGGTATCCCAGTGAGACACTGTCCTTGTGATAGCTGCTTTTATCCCTTTTAGTGCCAGAGAGGTATCCAATGTAATGGGTCGGATACCTGTCTGGCACTCAAATGGTTAATTTCAAATGTATATGGTCCTCTATAACTTTCTTTTTAATCTTTGTCTTTTATTTTAAGTCATTAAGTGTCAGAATGGTATCCAACTTGTTGGATAACCCCTCTGGCACTCAGATGGTTAAAGGGAATTTGTAATTATATATATATATATATATATATATATATATATATATATATATATATATATATATATATATATAAATAAAAAGAGTGATTCAGGGCTGGATTCCATTGTAGGTGATAAATATTATCACAGTGTATGGGGAGATTTGCATATAAAACCAATGATAAAGTTATCACCTGCAATAGACTTCTTGGATAAATAAACAATTCTAGAACAAACCAACTTCACAATAGGGGAGAAAAAAAAATTTCCCAAATCCCCAGTGATTTAAATTATGCTTTTTCACCCCTTAAATGCTAGTGAGGTCTCAACACGTTTCCTTTCTCACTCGGAAAACTTAATTTACCCCATGGTAAATATTGGTCAGTATTTAACATCATTGCTCAATCTAGGTCAAGGTAGTGTTCATGTTTTATAATCCTTTATTTGGTAGAGCAGCTGTGATTGGTATGTGTTGTGGGATTATAGAGTAACTGTACTTGTCCTTTTTTTTAGGTAACCTTATATAATCCAGATCAGGATGGCAATGATAGTCCCAGAAGTAGCCTTAACAACAGTCTTTCTGATCAGAGCGTGTCGTCTTTAAACTTGAACAATGTTGGCAGTGTACATAGCTATACGCCGGTGAGCAATCCTCATACGTACAAACAGCAGACACTTTCATTCACCTCTTTGTCTTACAGACTTCTGTCCAAAAAATGCTGGCATGAAAACAATATTATTTTACATGTTTTAATGTATTATATGTGGTCACATCCTTGAGCCGACATCCACAACGCTCCCGTGGTCACGTCATTTCCTTGTGCTGGTGTCCATAATACTCTCACGGTCATGTTTATGTTTTAAACACTCCATGGTTATTTCTGTGCTTTGATGTCCTTAACACTCCTACGGTCATATCTGTGTATCAACGTCCTTAAAGCGATAGTAATACTAAAAAAAATAAATGTACATCCGATTTTTCAATGTAATTTTTTAATAACAAATAGTATGTTCTGAAAATTCTTTACCTTCATATTTTACTTGAAAATCCAAATAAAAGTTTCCCCTCCTGCCCTTTTAGAGAAGGTCATGCTGATTTCCCTTAGATCAGGAAGCCGGTCCGAACAGATCACAACAAAGGACAATATTGGTCAAGCGACCGGCTTTCGGGTCTATGGGAAGTCAGCATGACGTGGTGAAAAGGGACAGGAGGGGGAACTTTTAATTGGCTTTTCAAGCCAAATATGAAGGCTTACTATTCATTGAACAATCAGATGTACATTTACTTTCTGATATTACTATCTCTTTAAAGGGATAGTATTGCTTGAAAATAATTTTATTTTATATTGTAGCCCTTAAAAAAACGTTAAAAATGATATAAGTCTTATCTTCCAAACCTTTATGGTTTTGGAGATATTAGCAAGTAAAGTTAAGGTCCCTTTTCCTGGCTGTTTTAGCCAAGTCTGCCATCTAGTGGACAGATTTGGAATCCGGTCCATAGATCAGTGGGCAGCTCTTTAGCAGTGCTGAGATCACGGACTTTAAAAAGAACTACTTCATTGGAACTGTCTACAAAGTGTGCCTGGCTTGCAAGCACACTTCATAGATCATTCCAATGAAGAAATTCTTTTTAAAGATTGTGATCTCGGCACTGCTGGAGAGCCGCAGCCGGTCCCTGGACCAGATTCCAAATCTGAAGACTTGAGCAGTGACGTCAATCCAGGGGAAACTTTACTTGCTAATATCTCCCAAACCATAAAGGTTTGGGAGATAAGACTTTTAACATTTTTAATGTTTTGTTAAGGGCTACAATATAAAATAAAATTATTTTCAAGCAATACTATACCTTTAACACTCCCATAGTCATGTCAGTGTTTCTGCACCCATAGCTTTTCCATGGTTTCATCCACTAAACAGCATCCAT
Organism: Rhinophrynus dorsalis; assembly: GCA_037306005.1. Classification (NCBI taxonomy): domain Eukaryota; kingdom Metazoa; phylum Chordata; class Amphibia; order Anura; family Rhinophrynidae; genus Rhinophrynus; species Rhinophrynus dorsalis. The sequence continues at coordinate 371,211,350 of CM074724.1, read as the reverse complement.
ATCTTTTTTCCATGGTTTTATCTCCATGTCTGCATCCATAACAATTCAATGGTCATAGTTGCAATTCAGCTTCCTTAACACTTCCATGATAACCTGGAGAGGGGAGAATGGTCGAATTTCATGGAGAGCCTATTAAAACAGAAGTGTATATTTTAATTGTGTGTTCCTGTGGGGGACATACTTTTGTTAAATTACAAGTAACCATTCACATGAGTACGGAATGTATTCATTATGCTTCTCATTCATTACTAGGTAACAAGCCATCCGGAGCCATCTGCTCAAACATTATCACAACAGCCGCAGTACAGTGCACAGGAGCGAGACAAACTTTTCCCTGAATATAATTTTGAAGATCTCAGTGATTCTTTTCGAAGCCTATACAAGTCTGTTTTCGAGCACTCTGTAAGCCAAGGTGAGTCGGTTTTATTGCTTGGTGTTTTTAACCCATGCATTGGCAGAGTTAGTTAGATTTTGCAATGCACAGATAGTTTCTAGAGCTGGGAGTGTAAAGTAAATATGATTGGTGTGAGATATTTGTACAATGGGCAAAACACTGGAGACCTTGTTAAATCCATGAGGTTAACCCTTTCAGTGCCAGAGGGGTAAGCAGGAAATCACAAACTTTAAATTTAGATATCTCTCAAACCATAGCAGTTTGAGAGATGTTTTTTTTTTCTCTTTGGTCAACTCTTTAAGGATTACAATTTGCAAAATATTTTTGTGGGACATTACTATCCCTTTAAAGTGTTGGTAATGTCTGTATTTTAGAAACGCTAATATTTCAGTTATTATAAAATGAAACTAAACAACCCCAGTCCCATCTCTCAAACCTTTGGCCTTCTATATCTCAAACCATAAAAGTTTGAGAGATATAGAAGGCTAAAGTTCCCCACTCACTCACTTTACCTGCTGTCAGCTGTAAAGCTGACAGCAGGAGATTCAAGTCGGCTCTTCAGCAGAGCCGAAATAGCTCAATGTAAAAATAAATACTTCATCGGAACAGTCCACAAAGTGTGCTTGGTTTGCAGGCACACTTTGTAGACCGTTCCAATGAAGTATTTCGTTTAACATTTTGCTATTTCGGCTCTGCTGTAGAGCCGCTTGCTTGTCCCAGGACCAGGATATCCTGGAAAGCGGAGAACTTTAGCCTTCTATATCTCTCAAACCATAAAGGATTGAGGGATAGTACTGGGGTTGTTTAATTTCATTTTATAATAGCTACAATATTAGCTTTTCTAAAATATAGACATTACTAACACTTTAAATCTTAACGCCAGGTATAACCTGTTCTTAATGGAAGTATATAGTGATTGTGTATAAAAAAAGACTCTTGTTAGCAAATTTTCTCAGATAGAGACATATTTATAAACTCTTATTTCTTTATAAATATGACCTGGTGTTATACTTTATTATACTTTATTTATGTAGCACCAACTTATGGTAACAAGTAGGAATATCTTCTTACCTGTACATTTGGTCTTTTGGTTAACATGACACATAGGCAGTTTTTAATGCAGTTTTCAAAAATGCAAACTTGAATTAAGGTGAAAGTTCCACTTTAAAGGGATAGTAATGACATACACACTATATTGTCCTTCATTTCGACCCATTCAGTCAGGGGCGGGAGGGGGAAATGTTTCATTCTATTTACTAGAACAATACAAAGATGCAGACATTGTAAAATATACTATGCATGATATAACATTACTTGAACAATCCTGTTTATATATTGATATTACGATCTCTTTAACCCCTTAGCGACACTTGACGTGTCTGGACCATCGTGCTATTTCCAGCACTTAAGGACTGGTGACAGTCCTGGCATTAAGCAAAAAAAAAAAAAAAATGCCCTGTGTTCCTTAATGCCTGCCCTGGAGCTGGATCACGGGGTTGTTAAAGGGATTGTAATGTCCCAAAAAAAGTATCTTCTAAATGGTAGCTGCAATAATAAAACATTTAATGTGCTTAATCCTTTCTCTCAAACCGTTGTCGTTTGAGAGATGTAAGAAAATAAAGACCTCCGCTCCCTCCCCTTTCTCTTTCCGCTGTACAGTGGACGTCATGAGATCCTGCTTCCGGGACCAGACGTCGGCTCTTCAGGAGCACTGTCATCTAGATGTCTAACTATGATTACTTCATCAGAATGGTCTAAAACATGTACTTGCAAGCCAGGCACACATTGTAGACCATACAGATGAAGTAATTATAGTTAGATATCCCAATGACAGCGCTCCTGAAGAGCCGCCTAAAGACGGTCGACCGGATTCTGCCTCTGACAGCTTTGCAGCTCATCAGGCAGAAAAGGGAGGGAGAGGAGACCTTTATTTTCTTACATCTCTCAAACTAAGCGCATTAAGTGTTTTTTTTTATTGCAGCTACCATTTACAGCATACTTTTTTGGGGCTATACTATCCCTTTAAGGGTTTAACATAAACTAAGAATGCTTTTCATACATCTCTTCCAATGTTCTGTAGGATTTCAAATTCTGAATGTCCACAGTTGTGTAGTTTGGATGTTATACCATTTATTGTCTAACTGAGTAGCTCTCAGCGTGCAAGCTTTTCCATACCACTTTGGTCTCTCTTAATCAGGTACTTTATCTGACTTCTGTTTGATTAAGATACCTCCGTGGTTTTGAAAGGTTGAACTGTAAAGCAAATCCATTAACTAATTATTATTTAATTAGGACCCAAGCCAGCTGTCAGTTACACAATCAAAATCTGAAGTCTTGTGCTTGCTTTTTTCCACTCAAGGGGTTAATGTAGAAAACTAAATTCTTGCGTGACCACACGATAGTCTGCCATGCAATATCAGAATGTCGCTATTTTCATGCAGGCGCATTCTAATATTGCTGTTTTCAACACAACAACATTTTTAATGCGCCATTGTGTTGTGCGCCCATTAGAGAGCGACATTTTCAAAGGATACTATTGGAAAAGGGTTCTTAGCTGTCTATGCTGGCTGCAGTGACGGCCCTGCATGACTAATGTCCTGCAGTTCAGACACTATTGCAGGATCACTGGGAATGTATAAGGGTTCACTTTTCCGGTCCCAGATCAAGTGCTTGGAATACAGGCCAGAAATCTTCTGCAGATCTGCTGTCAGAGAAACAGACATGCCAAGAGGGCAAGTACATTGTGATATGCTGCCCTTTTATGGATCAGATGTGGGCAATGGATTGACACTTCTTTTTCTGTAGTGTGTAAAGTTTTTAAGAAATTAACCTTTATATTTTGATGATACAGTCTGACACTGTATACTTATTCCGTGTGTTCAAGCTGTCTGTGCTATTAGATATGGGCTCTGCCTACATTCATTTATAGGTGTGCCTTTGAGTGTGTGCGTGTGTACAGGTGTGTGTGTGAGTGAATGTATGTGCATGTGATATTGTCACAACAGGAAACTAAACAGTGTGTCACGCTCTGTTACCAACAAAAGTTATTTATTTTCCCAAAATTATTTTACATACAAATGGTCAGTACAACATATAGGCATTTTTTATTCTCTGTAGGTAATTTTTACATTTCAGGCAGCAGATCCATGATACATCAATAGAGATTTTTAATTCTCCATTTTATGATTATGGGGTTAAAAAAAAAAAAAAAAAAAAAAAAAAAAAAAGAAGGTGTGCATTTTTATATATCTGTGCTGTTTTTGGCAAATGGAAATAAAACTTACCTGCTTGTCTTGTTCCAGGGTTGATGAACCTGCCTTCAGAGCCCGCCCAGCAGACGCACTCTCCCTGTTCCTATCAGCACTCCCCTAGCAGCACAATGAGTTCCCAGCAGCACAGTAGCCAAAATAGCCTGACAAATAGCCACACGAGTAACCTTGGCACTAACGTAGGTGACTCAATGGGGCAGGTTCACTTATCTCACACACAGCTACACACGCAACAGTCCCAGCAGTCCCCACACATACACCATACTGTTGTACATCACCAGCATCCGCAGCACACATCTCACTGCCATCAACAGAGTCCGCATCAACAGCAGCATCCTCAGCACCGAGCACAGCATCCGGCTCAACATCCTGCACAGCATCCGGCTCAACATCCTGCACAGCATCCGGCACAGCATCCGTCACAACATCCTGCACAGCATCCGTCACAACATCCTGGACAGCATCCGTCACAACATCCTGGACAGCATCCGTCACAACATCCTGGGCAGCATCCGTCACAACATCCTGGGCAGCATCCGTCACAGCATCCTTCACAACATGCAGCACAACATCAGCATATACAGCACCATCCGAATCACCAGCATCAATCCCTAACGCACCAGACATCTCTAACGCAGCAGCAAATGCCCTGCAGTACTGGTAAGAATATATTCTTTTTGTGAAGTAGTAGCCAGTCAGTATTGATTCATCGGGATAGGTATTAAACCTTTGGGTGCTAGAATAGTTTCTAATATATTTCTATGTAATGCTTTGGAGACCCCATGGCATCCAAGGGTTTAAAGGGGAATTTTACCATTGAAATAAGATGCTTTCAATTTGTTCAGTAGACGGATGTGTTTAGGAATTTGTCCTTCATACAGAAGTCAATTACATTGTTACTATTCTCTTTTGCATTTGAACTCTGCTGTAGTCTATAACTGGATAGGAACATGGTACTACAGTGAGAAGGTTTTCATGGCCCATTGGAATCATGGGCAGGTCTCTCTCTTGCTCTAGCCAGTCCCACCTGTGATTCTAAAGGGTGGTGTATTCTCTGTATGGCTAATTATCCAGCCTGATGGTCTACTGTTTATTTTGTGGCGGGGAGAACTAAATACAGTTGTGCACAGCAAATACAGGCACCTGAGACTGCTATGCAAAAAATATATTATGACTGCCGTAAAAACGCCTTCTAGCTAGGTAAGTGATTCTGCTGCGCTGTGTTCACACAGGCAACTTAACTAAATACACCCATGTTAAACAGCATTCCCCCAATGATGCCGTTCACACAGACGATCATTGCCTTACAGAACGCAAAGGAACACAGCATGCTGCAACTTGGAGGATCACATGCATTGTGCACATTCAGCTTACAGCATGCTGATCTACACAGCCTATAGGCTTCTGCACAGACCATTCACAGGAGTCCTTCTCTGGGATGCAATGCATTCACATCCTCCAGTGACTGTCTAACTGTCGTGGGCATTGTCTGATTTTATTTATATATATTTCTGGGACAAGCCATCTGCACCATAGGGAGCAAATACATATTCCCATTGATTTAAATTGAGCTTTTAAACCTTTGAGTACTAGGATTACACTAAATACATTTTCACCATGCGTTGGAGACCTGTATAGTATTCTAGGAGTAAAATTCCCCATATAAATCAATGGGTATCTCTGGAATCTTTTATTATCTCCTATGTTGTTATTTGTTTGCAACAGAATTGCACTATTTTCAAATACTGTCCAATTACCTCTCTGCACATTTATTTGCATGGTTAAAGGGGAACTGCACTCCAAGTATAAGTGGATGAAAGGGCATATCTATATAGTGGTTCACTATTATAATGTCGGCCAGTATTGAGCGACAAAGAGAACGGTGCATTAAACATGTCACCATAATGAAAAGGGCAATATCAGAATCTCACCCGCATCAAAAGGCAGAGATTCTGATATTGTGGGTTTAAAGTTTTGCACATTTTAATAAATAACATTGAAAATTATAACCTACACCCTGCACGCTCTGTTCTGCTCTGTGCATTTCATCTTGCAGCTCTTACACACAGCGTGTGTAGGAATCGCTTATCCGACCACTGCTAGTGCTTACATCCATGTATGTTAACCCTTTGAGTGTGAAAGGGGTATGCGTCTCTGGAACCACTCTCACACTGAAAGGGTTAACATACATGGATGTAAGCGCTATCAGTGGTTGGATTTGTGATTCCGACACACGCTGTGTGTAAGAACTGCAAGATGAAACACACAGAGCAGAACAACGTATGCAGCGTGTAGGTTATAATTTTCAACGTTAATTGTTAAAATGTGCAAGACTTTAAGCCCACGATATCAGAATCTCTGCCTTTTGATGCGGGCTAGATTCTGATATCACCCTTTTCATTACGGTGACATGTTTAATGCACCGTTTTCTTTGTCACCCAATAGTAGGCGACGTTTCAAAAGGATGCCCTATATGAGTATCCTACATACAGCTGTCAGTTATTTCTATCCACTGTTTTTATTTGCATTTGATTTCAGTTTTAGTCTACTGCTAGATGCTTCAGTTTATAGTCTGATAAAGACGAGTAATCTTACAAGTCAAGCCATTCCAATTTACTGAAACCTATTGTTTGCTGTGAGTAGGTGTGAGCTAGAAGCCAACTTCAATAGAGATCACTGTATACAGGGAACTACAGCTATAACATGATGAAAAATAAATAGATAGATGCACCTCACTGCTATATGAATGACATCTACCTGGGTAAGTCAATCTGAAAAACAAATGAACCCTTTGAGTGCCGTAGGTGTATGTAACGCATTCCCCTTTGAAAAGAGAATGCATCTTCACTTCATTTTCAAATGTGCTGAGGAAATATCGTAGAGGTAAGATTACCATGTGCAGTGAGCAGTCTGAGGTCCTGGGGTCCTGCTAACAACTGTCATGTCTGGCTCCATGGACACGACATCCAGGACTGATTTGAAGATAATATCTCTTGAACCAAGGAGTAAGGGAGACATCTGTAGTGGCTATTAGGATATCCTTAGTAATGTAAGTGCAACTTATTTTTAAGAGGTGTAATTTCAATACTTATTACAGCTCAAACTTGAACTTTTTAGATGCTGTATCACAGTGGCCTGAAATTGTACAGTGGCACTGTTGCTACACCATCGTATTGAGATTTATGGTCACCTCACTAGAGCTGTCCATAGGACGGTGTAGCAACAGCGCCACTGTACAATTTCAGGCCACTGTGATAATGCACCTAAACATGTTCAAGTTTGAGTGGTAATAACTATTTCTCTGTCATCCAATACAGGTTACTGGTAACTTTGGGTAGGCGATCCGCCCCTTTTAAGTAGGCAGGAACAATTCTAGAAGTGAATGCAGGGGGTGGAGCCTATCTTCCCTCCTTGGCTGCAGCTAGCCAATCAGCTCCAGTAAGATTTGTTGCTTGGTGAAGATAACACAGGCAAGAGAACAGTTCTGCTATAGCTTTAGAAGTTTTTTTATTTTTCTGTTAGATCTGGAATACCACCATTAAGCGGATTTCCATAACTGACAATGCCCTTAGATGTGGCTAGCTCAGTGACCAGGTGCTTTTTATGGACCTTAAGCCCTGAGGGGAAAATCTTGGGTTCAAGGCAATTTTGTCCTGGGCAGAAGAACATGTTCCTGCCATATCTGCAGTGCACATTCCTGGCGTAGACAACGTCATGGTAGACTTCCTCAGTTGACACACGGTGGACAGCGGAGAGTGGGAACTGCACCCAGACGTGTTCACCCTCATTGTTCAAAAGTGTGGGGTCTTCCTTGCATCAGCCTGATGGCGACAAAACACAACCGGAAGATTCCGATGTTCTGCTCTCGCTGGAGGGATCCTATAGCTCTAGCAGTGAATGCCATGTCCGTTCCTTGGTTATTTCCCCTGGCTTACATCTTTCCTCCCCTTCCCATGTTGCACAGGGTGTTATGGAAATTGAGACTGGAGCTCTATCCAGTCATTCTGATTGCTCCATATTGGGCTCGACAGACTTGGTTTCCGGAGCTTCTGGATCAGTCAGTGGCGGAGCCATTCCGGCTCCCTTGCTGTCCGGATCTTCTTCTACAGGGTTACCTGTGGAAAGAGGATGTTCATTGTCTAGCTGTGAAGGCTTAGAAATTGAATTCTCAATACTGAAGAAGAAAGGTTTTTCTTCTGGTGTGGTGGCTACTATGCTTAGTGCCCGCAAACCATCGTGTCTGGTCGACCTTTCTCTCTTGGTGTGCTGATAGGGACCTTTCTCAGGATTTTGGTCTGGCTTCGGTCCTGGATTTCTTGCAAGATAGTGTGGATAAGGGCCTCAGTTTGAGTTCCATTAAGGTTCAGACTTCTGTTCTCTGTTTTCTTTCAGAGGCGTATTGCCATCCTTCCTGATGTCAAGGTTTTCTTCCAGGGCGTTGCTCATACTCATCCTGTTTTCAAGACTCCCGCTCCTCAGTGGGATCTTAACTTGGTTTTGGGCATCCTTCAGCATCCTCCCTTTGAGTCCTTGGCTACTATTCCTCTACGCCTGCTGATGTGGAAAATGGCCTTTCTGCTGGCGATCATATCTGTTTGCTGTGTCGCAGAGTTGCATGCTCTGTCTTGTAGACCACCATTTTTGGTGTTTCACAAACATAAGGCGGTGCTTCGCACTTCCCAGGAGTTTCTCCCAAAGGTGGTCTCTGAGTTCCACATTAATCAGGAGATTGTGGTACCTTCTTTCTGCCCTGACCCTACCTCTGACAAGGAGAGGGATCTCTACTTGTTAGATGTGGTGCGTTGTCTCAAGTTTTATGTCCATCGCACTGAGTCCATTAGACAGTCTGACGCGTTATTCATCATTCCTGAGGGCAGGGAGACCTGCATCCAAAGTGACTATTGCATCTTGGATCAAGTCCTCTATTCGTAAGGCTTACGAGCTAAGGAAGAAGCCTGTTCCCTTTCGGGTCACGGCTTATTCTACTAGATTTATTGGGGCTTCTTGGGCTTACAAGAATCAGGCCTCTGCTGATCAGTTGTGCAAGGTTGCCACTTGGTCGTCGTTGCACAACTTTTCGAAGCACTATTGCGTTGATGTGCAGGCATCGGCTGACACCAGTTTTGGGCAGTCTTGCCTATCTAGGATCTTCTTCGGCTCTTTGGTGCTTCCTTCAGTTTTGAGCCCTGTTGGCTGTAGTTCAGTGTGCTGTGTAACAGTTCCTGGGATGTTGTTACCCCTGTTCATTGTCCGTTGACACTTCATATGTTTTGTTGGGCTATCTCTGATCTGTGGTTCATACCTGCTCAGGTGACTTTGGGGGCCTTGCGCCTGGTCCTTGCCTTACTTCCTGCCTCTGGGAAACTCAATGGTTGGACATCCCAAAGTTACTAGTGACCTGTATCGGACGACAGAGAAAAGAGGATTTTAGTCTTACCTGTTAAATCCTTTTTTCTTAGTCCATACAGGTTACTGGTCTCCCACCCTTTCAAGGGACCATGCTCACAAGATTCTTCTTTCCCTTCTACTATCTAGTCAATAGTTAGTGTCTCAAATCTTACTGGAACTGATTGGCTAGCTGCAGCCAAGGAGGGAAGGTAGGCTGCATCCCCTGCATTCACTTCTAGAATTGTTCCTGCCTACTTAAAGGGGCGGATTGCCTACCCAAAGTTACCAGTAAACCTGTATTGGATTTAACAGGTAAGACTAAAATCCTCTTTTAAACACCTATCAGCATTGTGAGCGCCCTTGTTTTACTTGGCAGGATAAACACACATATATTTTTTACATTTAAGCGTTACTATCCCTTTTAAGCTTTCTAAAATGTGAACTGTAAAGTGTGACTCAGGTAATACTTTGAATTTTTATTAAATTAATGGAATAATATTTGGTTTATCCTTTTAAATATCTGTGAACCACTACAACCCCTATCTAATCTTAATCATTTCTCTGTCCTCTGGCCCTGAAGGAGTTGCTGTCTGGATATTATGGTTAAACAATGCCTTTCCTTGTGTCTGCAGACTGGTACTCCACTCTAGACATGCTGAAGGAGAGCTGCCGTATCGCCAGCAGTACCAACTGGTCTGACGTGGATCTCTCACAGTTCCAGGGTAAATATTCCCCTCTCAGTACAGAAAGTGGGTATTTATAGGGGTTACTGGTGTATTGTGCACATGCTGGGGTGGTATTTACATCTTGGGCACCCCTTAGGCATCCTGACATTCCCCTCAATACCAAACCTCCTCCACTGTATCATGACACATGGAAACCTATTAGACTATGACATACAAACACAAAAAAGCTCTTAAAGGGACAGTAATGTCCCATGAAAACTTTTTATAGTTTTATAGAGCCTTAGAAATTAAGCAGAATGGTGCAAACCCTATCTCTCAAACCACTATGGTTTGAGAGATATAGGCACTGAAAGTTTTCCCCTCCCTCCCCTTCTCCTGACATCAGCATCTAGCTGAAAGCAGGAGAATTCCTGTCAGGGGACCAGCAGGCGGCTCTGCAGCAGAGCTGAGATCGCGTTATTTATAAGGAATTCATTCATTGGAAATGTCTACAAAGTGTGCTTGCAAACCAGGCACACTTTGTAGATCTTTCCAATGAATGAATTCTTTATACATAACGCGATCTTGGCTCTGCTGCAGGGCCTCCTCGAGTCGTACGACTTGATTCTCCTGCTGTCAGCAGGGGAGGGACTTTGAATCCCTATATCTCTCAAACCATAGCGGTTTGAGAGAGAGGGTTTGCTCCATTGTGCTTATTTTCTAAGGCTCTATAAAAAGTTTTTATGTCCTTTTAAAGGGTTAGTAATGTTTTATATAAATAAAAAGTAATATTTTAGATAATCAAAAAAGAAATCCATCAATGCCAATCTGATCTCTCAAACCTTTATGGTTTGAGAGATATAACGTTTAAAATCCCCCCCCCCACTGATGTCAGCTGTAAATCTGACAGCATGATATTCGTGTTGGCAGACTCGAGGCGGCTCTTCAGCAGAGCCTAAATACCACAATCTAAAAATAAATACTTCATTGGAATGGTCTACAAAGTGTCCCTGGTTTGCAAGCACACTTTGTAGACCATTCCAATTAAGTATTTCTTTTTAGATTGCGGTATTTGGGCTCTGATAAAGGTTTGAGAGATCAGAGTGGCATTGATTGATTTCTTTTTTGATTATCTAAAATATTACGTTTTATTTATATAAGACGTTACTAACCCGTTAACTCCTTGAATGCTTCATAATGCATCAAAAGGGTTAAATATACTGGCCATTTCAGGGGTTTATAAACTTGCCAAATTAAAAGTACATTAATACCTCCTAATAACAACCCTCAGCTTACCATAGTATGACCAGAAAGTCCTAATATTCACTGAATTTTATATGTCTTGTATGTTGTGTTCACCGAGGTTCACAGGAGCAATTTGATTTTGAAAAAAAAAAAAAAAAAATTCATGATGTGCCAGGGCCATCACCGGTCCTTAACACACGGACACTCGCAACAGTCCTGACACATCACTGGTTATTAATTGATTAAAGACTTAAAGTGGACACTGGCTTTTACACTAGTTGAATGATAAAGTATCCCCGTCCCTTTTACCTAGTGTAAGCCGCCTCCCCTCAGATGTGGAATCTGGTCACTTGACCAGACAGGTCGCAGCAAGGGACAATCTTCTTACTGTGAGCATAAGGAAAACCCTGCCCCCCTTGACAGGTTTTTCAGGTTTTTCCTTATGCTCACTGAAAATTGTCCCTCTCTGCGATCCATCCGGACAGTATTGCTGCTCTGAGGTGAGCAGTGTTACATCAGTAAAAGGGGCAGGAGGGGGAATACTTTATCATTCAATTACTCTTGAACTACAACTCCGACAGTACTGAAATAACACTTTCCATGGCCCAAATACTATGAAGATTAATTGGAGCTGCTTTTACTTTGAAACATTACTATCCCTTTAAGCAATTTTCAGATACGTAAAGAAAATTTAAGATGCTAGGTCCACGTTAATATATTTACTGTAAATAAACCACTCACCCTAACCAGGAGGTTTTTCTTCAGAGAGGCGGGAATTTTGCTGACCACGCCCACACAGGCTTTCTGTGCGTCTGTCTACTTTGCTTAGTGGGAATTGTGGCCCTTTGCTGAAGGGGTGAATAGGAAAAAAAATACATCCCTTTTACAGAACAAATCTGTAATCTGGCAATAAATATTTCAGATCTGAGAGCAAAATCTGTGTTCACTGCAGTTGTAATACATTGGGCCTGCTTCAGCTTAGCTACTGGAGGCTTCAGGTATTTAGCACTAAAGTGGAGTTCACCCACCCCTGCATTTTTACTTGATTACTGGTTTAACCCCTTTTTTGCTGATGTTGATTTCTTCCATATATTGCTAATCAGTGTTCTGCAGCCTCTTTTGAAAACAAAAGAGGTTAAAGTTGCATCTGGCATTTATTTGTGACCTGAGCCAGTGTATGCTTTATAGGCAAATACCTTTCTGGCAGGGGAGCAATCATTACAGCAATGTGTAGCATGTCCTGTAACGTTTGGCCGGCTGGAACCATTCCGAGAAGCTTGTGAGACATGCAGATGCTCTGAATGGTTTGAAGCCAGTATTGAGAGGTTTCTTAAAAGAGCAGTTTTATTACAAAAATAGCTGTATTGTAGAGCATTTCCTGTAATCGTACTCATGGGAGATGATTCATTCAAAATGTATTACAGCTCAACCTAATTTTTATTTTATTAAATTGTTCGCAACATCATCATCTAAATATCCAGGAGGCATTTTTTTTCTGTTGCTGCTGGAAAGCTGAGGCTTATTATGTAGCTTTCTATAGAACGTGATAGGAACAGCTCCACTTTGTGCAAAATATTTCCCAGCAATGGATTACTCTTCTTAACCTTTTAAGAACCAGAAGAGCATTGTACACCCCTCTGGTCATTAAAGGCTTAAGTTACTTAACTGCCTAATTGTTGTAGTAGTCCATTTTCTGTAAAATAAATATATTTTTTTAAAGAAATTAACCTTTAGGTTTTGTTGACACAGTGTGGCACGTTATGCTAATTCCATGTGCGGTATGATAAATAGATATTACTCCAGTGTCTGGGCTTCACGAAGCTTCATTCATAGCGCAGTGTGTTTAGTAATATTGGTACAGGTTAGATTAACCCTTTGAGTGCCAGAGTGGTAGCCAAATCATTGCTTTGCAATGAGTTGAATTCTGCTCTGACACTCAGAGGGTTAAAACGTCACACTGCACCACCAACAAATAAATAGATTTTGAGAAATTAACCTTTATTTTACAAAATCCTGGCTAGCACTGGGGTAGGCATCCATTGGCTCTCTAGCTGTTGGCTTGATGAAGATAACGGGAGTTGCAGTCACTAAACAGCAGGAGAGCCAGATTTTGCCTGCCCTGGGCTATCCCAACATACAGGCAATTTATAATTTACTTTACCGTAAAATCTTGTGTATAATATGCACAATTTTGCCTCTTCACCTTATGTGAAGTTGGGGCTAGGTATTACACACGAGGCTGCGTATTATACCCATATCCTCCTCCTCTGCCCCTCTGTAGTCCATCCAATTTCCACAGCCTGACAGGGTCCCAGCAGGCAGCATGCTTGTATCTGCCACCCGCTTCCAGCATGGCGCTGTCAGGACCTCTTCTTTGTAGCCAATGGTAATGTCTTGCGAGGACCGCAAGGTGCTCGCAGGGCAATACCATAGATCCAATGCGCATAGCTATGCAAATTTGGGTTTATGGTATTGTCCTGCTCGCAAGACATTACTATTGGCAAGGTAGAAGAGGTTCTGACAGGCCATGCTTGCATTTGCCGCCTTCTGGGACCCTGTCAGACTGAGGAAATTGGATGGACTACAGAGGAGGAAGATATGGATAAGCGGATAGGGAGGGAAGCAGTGCAGCAATGGAGTGTGTGTGTGTGTGTGATGGGAAAACAGGGGTGCGTATTATACATAGGCCCTCTTGTTTTCCCCTAAAGTCTTTTGTATAATGTACAACTGCGTATTATACACAGGTGAGTATTATACCTGAGATTCTACAGTAATCATCTTTTATGGTGACCGGTCCACTTTGAAGTAGAAGTTCTTTTCTTAAAATGAAAAAAATATATATGATGTGTGTATAAAACGAGACAATACTACTGTCTGGACATTTTTCTTTACTATGGAGAAAGACGCATTCTTGCTCAAGATCTCACATAGAGAGCATTAAAAAAAATCCTTTATGGACAACAGGTAACCCATTATGTACCAGATGGGTGTGCAATGCATTGGTCTATAACCCTTTGAGTGCCAGAGGGGTACAGAACGCTTTGTAAATTAAATAAGAAGTATGTGTTGGATGAAAAATCTGCTGTGTTTTACTCGACAGTTAAAAATAAAAAAAGCCTATAATGTATTTTTTTTTTCATAAAAAGGTTTACTGTTCCTTTAAAAAGAGAGAGTTTCATGATAGCATTGTGAGGGCACTTTAACCTTTTGAGTACCAGAGGAGTAAGCAAGGTCTGTCTGGTACGCAAAGAGCTCTGGATGGCTCCACTTTTTCCATGAAGATTTTGAAATATGTTAAAGTTGAGTTTGTCATGTAGATTTATGGAAAGTATTATACATAGTATGACAGGTAAGATTAAGTATACATTTATATATTGTTTCCTTCATTAAAGGGATAGTAATACTTAATTATTACTAATCCCTATATTAAAGTCCTATTAATAATAAATATATTGCCCCCATTTTCATCTCTCAAACCTTTATGATTTGAGAGATAATCGCTCCTAAAGTTGCCCTCTCCCTCCCCATTCCCCGAAGTCAGCGTTGTAGCTGACTGAAGGGAAATCCAGTCACAGATCATCAGGTGGCTCTGCAGCAGAGCCGCGATCGCGTTAATACAAAAAAAAAAATCTTTCACTAAAATGGTCTTCTAAGTGTGCTTGCAAACCAAGCACACATAGAAGACCATTTCAGTGAAAGTTTTATTTTTTATTAACGTGATCTCAACTCAGCTGCACAGCCGCCTGACTGGCGTACAACAGGCTTTCCTGCAGTCAGCTAGAAAGCGAGCGGACTTTGGGGAAGAGGGAGGGGAGAACTTTAGGAGCGATTATCTCTCAAACCATAAAGATTTGAGAGATGACACTGGGGCAATACATTTATTTTAAAGGGGCAATACATTTATTTTAAATATGACTTAAATATAGTGATTAGTAATAAGTATTACTATCCCTTTAAGCCCTTGAGAAATTACCTATAAAATGCATGGGGTACCTCGAAAATTACAGCTTGCATGTGAAGGGTTCCTTGTGCTAAAAAATGATTGAGAATTGCTGGTTTAGACCTTTCTTAAATAGTTTTCCATACTGTAATATTCACTCAAATTATTTTCTCTCTGTTTGTTGACATAACATTACTGACTGCATCTTCCATTGCCTCCTTTCCTTTCAGGTCTGATGGAAAGCATGAGACAAGCGGATCTGAAAAACTGGTCTCTAGATCCCGTTACTTTTGCAGACTTGTGTTCTTCTCTAAATAAGTTCTTTACCCAGACCGGCCTCATCCATCCACAGAGCAACGTGCAGTCACCGGTTTGCCACAGTAACCTGCATTCTGCAAAACCCACACAGCACCTCGGAACAGGTATACATATTCATTAAAATCTAGCACACTAACCGGAATTATGCCTCTATGAATAATGAACGCTTAAAGTGTAACTGTCTCTATAACAAACAGGTGTTTTTGAATGAACTTTCAGAAACACCTATATTTATGTTGGTCATTTTTTTATTTAAAGAAATTGTTTGATATAATCAGCAGTATTTATTTGTCAGTTAGTGCAAATCTGGTAGGCACTGCCACACTTCTCCCTACCCCAACTGTAATTTCCTCCCAGGAAGTACTCGCTCATTTATACAGACTGGCAAACAAATAAAGTTACATCTCAAACTACAGTTTTTACTAAAAAAAAAAAGTGGCTAACAAAAACATAGGTGCTTTTGACAGCTGTTTCAAAATTGCTAGTTTTGTTGCGAAGTGGCAATTCCACTTTAACCCTTTGAGTACCAGAGGGGTACACAACGCATTGCTTTGCGCACCCCTCTGGCACTCGAAGGGTTAACAATTTGAGTGCTGGAGGGGAACAAATCATGCTCTCAAAGGGTTAATTTGTCATTGTATTTGAAAAATATATATTGCCGGGTTTATCCTACTGAGTAAAGCATGGGTAATTCCACTGCTAAGAAATGTGTTATTCAAAGGTTATTTCTGTAAAAAAAAAAAAAAAAAAAAATATATATATATATATATATATATATATATATATATATATATATATATATATATATATATATATATATATATATGATAGCAAGCTGGGCACTCTCTGATTTTTCTTAACAAAAACCAATTTAATGGTAATACAACTGCAACGTTTCGGTCCACAGATCGGGACCTTTGTCAAGCAAACATAACAAACAAAAATACTATATCATATATATAGACATATGGAGTTATATTTCTGGAGCACCCGGTAATTTGATATTAAGCGTGAGTGCTTATCCGAGTAGATTTTGTGTGTATATATATATATATATATATATATATATAATATATATATTTTGGGTGGGGAGCAGTATCTTCATGTCCTGAAATTTCACAGTGGTGGTACTACAGCATCCAAATAAGGTTTATGGTCAACTGACCAGAGCTGTGCATAGACTGGTGTAGCAACAGCGCCACCAGACAATTTCAAGTAACCTAGGTATTGTACCCAAATCATGGCAAATTTGAGCTGGAGTAACTTGAATAAAACCTCTAATCAGTGTGAGTACCCTTGTTTCTTTAGTGATCTCTTCATGACTCAGTCTAGGTATATGCAACCTTTGCTCTCCAGCTGTTGGGAATTAGAACTCCTATCATCCCCAAATTAGGGAAGATAGGAGTTGGAATTCCCAACCACTGGAGTGCTGACGGATGCCTACCCATTGCTTAGCCAAACTAAGTAAATTGTGAGTACAACAGAGCTAGGACCACCGTTAATTAATTTTGTGTCCAGCATTGTTCTTTTTTAGGTTCCTCTGGTTCTGTATCCCTGTAGATTTTTTTTTGTCCTAATACACTTCAGTTATTTGGAAAAAGAATATAAAACTTCATCTGATCAACAGGGCCATAATTCGGGGGAAAACTGCAACATGGGAATAAATACAATTTCACATTGATTTAAACGGGGATAGTGAAATAAGATCATCCGTTGCTATAATAATCTTTTTCTTACTGCACAGGAAACATATACCTAGATTCTAGGCAAAATGTTCCTACTTCGATGATGGGACCTCCAAGTTACCCCCTCATACCGCCACCCATGAGCACTACAGGATCCGCCATGTCAGGTATGTGCGCCACATAAGCCGGATGTTTACAGTAAAATATCAACTTCCTAAATCAAAAAAACGAGTATTAACCAAGTAAATGAATCTGCATAAACCAAGGTTAGGCAGTCTTTGGCTCCCCAGCTGTTTGAGACAAGCAGGCAACGGCTGATTGGGGATGATGGGAGTTATAGTCCACAACAACTGGAAAGCTTCCTACCCCTGGTATAGTCTCTACATTTCACTTTTTTTGTAGTATGTGATTAACCTTTCGAGTGTCAGAGAGGTATCCAACACAGTGCAATGCAATTCATTGAATACCTCTCTGACACTCATAGGGTTAAATTTAGTATGTACCATTTAGGAATATCACACATATCATTAGGGTGCATGTTTCAAATATTTAATTAAAGGGGAAGTTTGGCTAATAATTAACTAAATATAGCGATTAGCTTGAATACTTGTTTTAATTTTTGATAAAATTCATGGTATGGCTAAATTTAAAGATTTAAACTTGATCCGGTGCCTCACTTCCTGACAGACTGCGGGTACAGCACTGCACTGCAGCCTGTCAATCTTCCTCTGCTCCCCTCCCACGCAGCATCTTGATCCAACCTCCTCCAATGACGGATGATTTCTCCATATAAGCTGGAGTGGTCTCTAGCCAATGAGAATGCTCTAGCTTACAAGAGATCCTCCGTCATTGGAGAAGGCTGGATCGAGACTCTGCGTGGGAGGGGAGCAGAGGGAGATTGGATGATGGCGAGGTCTCAAACACACTGCTTCTTGAGTGCAAGGGGTTAATTTGTCAAGACAAAACACATTTTTAGTGTCACCAAAGTGGAAGAAAGTGTTTGCATGGGGATCCAGTACTTTTTTTCTTTTTTTTCCTCAAGAACAGAACAAGACATTGAGGGCCAGGTGCTGCTAGTTATTGTAAGGACATCAGACAAGTATGCACGTGGACACACCGGCCCAGATTCCACTGCAGTTGATAATGTTATCCAGGGGTTTTATCCTCCAATTTCTCCATAGACTTCAACGGGAATCTGCTGGGTAAAACCAGCGACAGCACTTTTTAACTGCAGTGACATCTAGGTCTATATAAGAGATCATAAGGCTATTTTATTCACTGCATATCTCAGCTAACAAGCTCTTTTCCATTTTGCTACATAAACGTACATACCCGGTATTAAAGGTGTGTCTCTTTGCTAACGATCAGGTAAGAATTATGTTTCACAGTTTGCCACATTTTGTTATATAAAGGAACAGGAACACCTAGAACTGATTGTGGTTATACACGGTTAAAGGGATAGTAAGATATTATATGTAAAAAATCTAAATTGTAGGATATATTTTCCTGAGTGAAACAAGGACACTCCCAGTGCTGAGAGGTGTTTTATTCAAACGTTATTACAGCTCAAACTTGAATTTTTTAGGTGCAGTATTTCAATAGCCTGAACTTTTACAGTGGTGCTTTTGCAACACCATCCTATGGAGGTTTATATCCATAGCCTTGTGTAGCAACAGCGCCACTGCAAAATTTCAGGCCATTGAATGTTGCACCTAAAAAAAAAATCAGGTTTGAGCTGCAATAGCTTGTGAATAAAACACATCTCAGCAGTGGTAGTACCCTTGTTTTACTCAGAAAGATACACCTTATATTGTAGTGTTACTATCCCTATAAGTATCTTGTTCTGCATAATAGCTGTTTTTTGGGGGGCGGGGGAGAGGGCTAAAATCTAGTTTTAAATGTGTCAGAAGGATCCCCCATTTCTGCCCTTTCCAGTGATCAGAATGAAGAGCACTTTATTGTCTGTTAACCCTTTCAGTTCCAAAGAGGTATCCAACACATTGAACTCAAAGGGTTAATGGACTTCAGATAAGATATGCACATTTAGGATTACATTTAAGTGATGTAGCATAAAATAACTACATTTTTCAGATGCCAGCTGGAAGTAATTGATATTTATTTAAAGTTCTGTAACCAAATTTAGATTTTGGTTTTGGTAAAGGACATTGCTGGGGAGGGGAGCAGACTGACCATGTCCAAGGGCCGTAAGTGTCTGCCTCCTGAATACAGTAACAGTACTCTGCAGAGAGATGCTTAATTCCAAAATGATTACAATACAAATTCAGATTTTAATTATTTAACTATGCACAAAAGGAAAGAGAGTCCTCTTTAGTATTCAGTAGCTTAAAAGTCCCATGAAGTCAATGGAAATTTCAGAAACCTGTATTCACACCTTTAGGTGCCATTTGGACCCTTAAAGTGGATATATCACTTCTACAAAAGTTATGCTTATTATGTAGAGTATATATACATAAGGGTGAAAACTTTGTTGATTAAAAAAAAAAAAAAAAAAAAAAAAGCTATTTGTGTTAAAACGCTAGTTTATAGTGTGCCCTGCACCCTACTTCCTCATAAACTTACATTGCCGCACTGCCCCTTCTTCCTTCCCATTACCCAGCCTCCTCTGATGACAGAGGCTTATGCCTGTAAGCTGGAGCAATCTCATTGGCAGAGATCGATATCTAGCCAATGAGATTGCTCCAGCTTACACACAGACAGCCTCGGTCATCAGAGGAGGCTGGGTAATGGGAAGAGAGAAGGGGCAGTGCGGCAACGGAAGTTTGAGGAAGTAGGGTGCAGGGCACTCTATAAACTAGCGTTTTAACACAAATAGCGTTTTTTTGTTTTTTTTTTTAAATAACATTTTGACCCTTATGAATATATCCTCTATATAATAAGCATAATTTTTGTAGAGGCAATAGCTCCACTTTAATTTCTTCTCTTATCCTTTATACAGAATGTGCATTTGGGAAGATTTAAAAAAGTGGCTCAACCATAAATCTGTTGCTATTTCACATAAAAATTGGCTACACATAGGAATAAAGGTCTTTGCACATAAAAACCCCCTTCTTTGCACCATGTACACCAAAACAATTTTATGACATAATTCGTGGGCATGGCTAAAGTAAGAATTTTGTGCCAATCAATGTATAAAAATTGCCACATATTGTGACAGTTCTAAGATCACTTTTTTTGCTACTGATTTGACTGCCACCATCTCCTTGGATAACCCTTTGCGTGCCAGAGGGGTACCCTCTGCAATGCTTTGCGTACCCCTCTGGCACATAGGGTTAGTAACAGTACCATCAGTCTATGCAAAAGATAGGTAGAAATTGTTCACAATGCTGTAATAAAAAATTACAGAAAAGTCCCAGTTAAGACTTTAATTGAGCTTATTAGGCATGTATAAAACTCATTCAGACCTATTTATACATAGAATCAAACACAAGTGGCACATTGTATCCTTTATCGTTGCCTTAGGTCACACATTTGTTGAGTTCCTAGTACAAATTTGTATGTGGGCCAAAAAACAATACATCGTTTTCTTCATTCGGAACTCAGAATTGCTTACAATAAAGGCTGTCATGCAGACAACTACCGTTATACATCATTTAATTTTCACATTTGTTTTTAATTAACAGCACACCATGGAGTAATGAACCCACAACACATGATGCCGTCAGCCAACTTCCACATGCGTCGCTCTCTTCCTGCAGATGACATTCAAGA
Source organism: Rhinophrynus dorsalis (assembly GCA_037306005.1). Lineage (NCBI taxonomy): Eukaryota > Metazoa > Chordata > Amphibia > Anura > Rhinophrynidae > Rhinophrynus > Rhinophrynus dorsalis. Next base: position 371,190,717 of record CM074724.1, on the reverse strand, counting down.
CGATTTCGATTGGGACTCTATTGTATAGCACTATTAAAATGGTTTTAATGTCTTGTTACCCCTTGTTATTGGTATAAGTGACCATGAATGTGACGCAAAACGATAAAGATATCCAAATAACGGAGGAATTAAGAAAAATAACTGCTATCAACGTTGACTTTGATGACAATCAAGCTATACTTAGCAGGATAAATGAAATGAATGCTTTGAGTTGACCCGTAAGACTTGTTTGTTTTCCCTGGTAAGCTGCAGTCGCTCATTATCGTTATGTGATTTAGACGGCTTTGTTCGGCTTTGTGTTAACTAATGTTGACCACAAGTGTAACACTGAAATCTGGATAGGATCTCTCTGTCTCTCTGAGCACAGCTTTTTATGCCTATGAATGTCAGCGGCTTTCCAGTGCATTACGAAGCAATGCATTGGACTTGCCACTGGCGCTCAGAAAGATTAGACTAATTATTTGCATTTCAAACTTTACCACAAAGTGGGGGCAAAAAAAAAAAAAGAAAAAGAAATCACATTTCTAGGACTAGTATGTAATGACAGTCCGTATGATCGTTAATTATTTATAAAGCGCTATCAGTCGTTTACTTTCTGTTCTCTTGTGAAGGAAATTTTCATTTTTCTTACACTGCCATTTAGCAGATCAATTTAAATCATTCTAGGATAGGGTCTTTTGTGCAGTTGGAGAAAGCCAGGCACTAGATACAGATCAATATTACCATTTGGCTACGTATTGCCAAGAAAAGTTATGCAGCAGAGGTTTTATAAACGTGACTGTTGATATATAAACATTGCAGACTTTGTACACTGTGCTATACAATAGACATTGGATACATTTTAGTATGACGTGGCAGAATGCAGTTATGAATGGGAAAAAAATATTGTAGTGCTTTTCCTGCTGAGTAAAAGCATAGTGCACACACTTTTGGGAGATGTTTTATTCAACAGTTATAACAGTTTAAACTTGTATGTTTTTTAATTATGATTTCCCCAAATTTAGCTTATGAAATTCATCTTATGAAAATTCACCACTAGGTGGTGATGTTGCTATAGTTTCCTATGGAGAACTACTGTCAGGGACAGAAATTTTATAAAGATAGGAAAATCATGTATTTTGTTGTCTGGTTTGTGCTTTAATAATTTTTGAATGAAACATCTATCAGTGTACCCTTGTACTCAATGGAAAAAAGCCATGTATACATCAGCCAATGTAGATGTTAGTGCACCTACTAACACACAAGAAAATCATTTGCATGTTACTTACGTGTCAGAATCCTGTGGAGCCTCCAATATTCCAGCCTAGTTCATGGCATGTTACCCAACTTCCTGCCTCTTGCGTCCATCCTAATTGGAATAGCATAGTTGATGGTGCAGGAGGCAGGAGGATGGGTGGCATTCCACAGATCCTGAAGAGTTTAACGTAGGCTCCAAGGGATTCTGACATGCAAGTAACATGGCTGATTTCATTGTGTGGTAGCAGGTGTATGTAAATCTGCACTGGCCGATGCATGTATACTGTAAAAGAAGGGATGCCTTAAAAGTAAAATGGAACCAGGAGAACTCATCTGCAGGAGTGTAAGGGATTTGGTGACTGAACCTGCTTTTTAGAGTACATGTCCCCCCTGCCCTTACTCTCCAAATTCCAGTCCTGCCACATCCCAGGTGCATTGCAACACCAGTAGTTCTGACCCTGGAGCCGCATGCAGCTTTTGCTTTTGTTAGAAAAGAGGAAAAGTATACTGCCAGATGCTGACGCTATTGGTTACAGATGTGGGCATGGTCTTCTCCATAGCAACACTTCTTCTCAGTCTGTTTGTGGTACCAATTCTATCACAGCGTGAGTCAGCTTCAAATAGAGGAAGTCTCTGCTAGTGGGAGGAGCTGGCCTGCCATTGTAAATGATAATGGTGGTAATCTATAATCTATAAAAAGCAGAGTCTGTCTGGACACTAATTGTAATCTTGCCATTTCCTTGAATCGGGGTGAGATGGGACAGGGGGTGGGATTTGTTCCCCTTTTCTCCCCCGCCCTACGTTGGTTCCTATATCTGTGCCCATACCGTATAGTCTTCCCTAAATAAGTATACTATTCCATCAGTACAAATCTACCTTAGGGTGTCCAGTGCTGAAATGTGACCACAAAATGTTTTATAAGGTGGACCTGTCCCCTAAGACAGTGCTTCCCAAACCATGCCCTCAGGGCCCAGTAATGGGAAGGGATTTGAGACTTTTCTTTTGAAGATCACATGCAAGTTAATCAAACACACTTAGCCTCTCATTAACTCACCTGTGTTCTAGCAAGGAAACCTTTAAATCCTGGCCTGTTATTGGGCCATGAGGGCACGGTTGGGAACCACTGCCGTAACACGTGTATTTTATAGAGTTAAAAATGTGCCTATATGTTGTGTAAGCTGTTTTCCGTAAAATTAATTTTTTTTCGTTAATTAATCTTTATGTTTGGGTGGCATTTTATTCTAATTATCTTCACTGTGTTCTAATTAGTTCTGTTTGAAGCCAAAAATGTATCACTCACTGGGCGCTTGGAAACGACCTCAGTGTATGTGCCCAGTCTAGATTCATTCACAGCACAGTTTGTGAGAACATTGTCCCAGTGCAGAAACTAATTTGCATAGATACCACATTGTGCCACCAAAATAAAGGTTAATTTTTCAAGAACTATTTTATATTGGAAACGGTGATCATAACATGTAGGTTTCCTTATAATAATGGTTTCCTTATAAATGATAAATAATGAAAAGTGTATCCTTTTTTAAAAAAATCCTCTTGTTTGGAGAAATTAAAAGATTAAATGTAGCTCTGTACCTACTTCTGGCAGGCCGAGTTGACCGGACCTGTACCGCTGTCTGAGCTTCTATCCAGCTTCCTCCGATGACGGAGGCTGTCTGTCTATAAGTTGGAGTGCTCTCATTGGCCAGAAATTGATCTCTGCCAATGAGATCGTTCCAGCTTAGAGACAGGAAGCCTCTGTCATTGAAGGAGGCTGGATAGAAGCACAGACTGCAGTACAGTTCCGGTCAACTCGGTCTGCCAGAAGTAGGTACAGAGCTACAGTTAATCTTTTAATTTCTCCAAATGAGAGGATTTTTTTTTACAGAAAAAGGATACACTTTTTATTATATATCATTTATAAGGAAACAATTCCCCTTTAAGATGACGTGTCCACTTGCGGCGATGGTTAGGCAACCTATGATTCCGCAGCTGCTGTTGGACTACAGTGTCCATTATCCTCAGTTGGTCACAGATGATGTGAATAGTAGTGAAACAGCAGTGGCAGAGCCACAGGTTGCTTACCCCAGTTATCCGGAAAAAAAGATTAACACGAACACCTAGGTCAGGTCTGGATTTCGTAAAACCTTTGCGTTTATAAAACCAGGCACCTGTATGTATAACTTGGGAACACATCCAGGCTTAGAGTAATTCTGGGGCCAATCAACCGCACCATAGGAGACGAATAAAAATGCTGACTCATTTATGTTGGGATTTTAACCCTTTGAATGGTAGAGAGGTCTCCGCAATGCCTTGGAGACTTCTCTACCATTCAAAGTGTTAAAAGATCCATGTAAATAAGTGGGGATTTTGAGAATCCATCTCTGTACCCTGTAGTGCTGTTGGGTTGCTTCAGAACGGCTAATCATTTAGTTTTACATTAGTTTAGCTATGTAGGAGGTCTATAAGGCACTACCAGACAGTTTATATTGAGAAATTCTGCTCTGAACCCTCACCACAAATTGCCTCCGAGTTTCTAGAACTGTGCAATATTGCCATTGCTAATCCGCTGTTAATGTTTACATTTTCTTTTCTAGCTCTTTGATGGTTTATTCAGTAGTTGTATATCTGTGAAAAGACATGCTATTTAAATAAAATCTCCTCTTGGTATAAATTATTTAGCCATACATAAGGGTATCAGAACTCAGGACTGTGTCTAGGGAATTCTAAGAGGCAATAATGTCACGATAAATCTATTTCTGGTACTAGAAATGTAGCCACCCGAACTTGTGTAACCCTTTGAGTACCAGAGGGGTGTAACACGTTGCTTTGCAATGTGTTGCATACGCCTCTTGCACTCAAAGGGTTAATTTTATATTATTCGGTTTAGAATTCTAGGAAACTCTTGAGGACCAGTGGGGTGCTTGGCGTAACGTACGTTGTGACGCAATGCATTGTGCACCCTTTGGTCCTCATAGGGTTAAAATGATGTGTAATGAACCCGAATTTTAAAGAAGAATAAAAATATATAATAGTACAGCTTTTTGAATATCATTGCTAGGTGATGCATATTCAAAAGTTATTAGAGCACATTTATATTTAATCAAAATGTAATTTGTGATCTGGACACTAGGTGCTGCTGTTGTAATTGCTGTCTATGTTTGTTTCAAACACACACACTTATTTTTTTATCCCCAGCCACATAGAACTGTTGTTGCAGTTTATGGAAAGCTTGAGTTTGTGACACAAACTCTCCACAAACCACAACTGCAACAGCCCCTCTTAGCCACAAAAATAATAATAAAGATAAAACTCTCAAATTGTTGTGCTATTTAATAACATTTGAATGAAGCATCTCTTAGTAGTCTTTTCCCTTGTTTTACTTGGAAATGAAAGCTTTAGAGCTTTGCAATTTATATTTTCTCATAAAAAATAATTTACTAACCCTGTAAGCCGACGCACTGCACAGTTGCAGTAAGCAACACAAAGGTAGAGATGTACAAAGGATGGGGCTAAATAAATGTTAACTTGTCACCTTTTATTGTAATTTTTTTAGTATAGTTCTTGTGCCTATGGAAGACATGGGGCTCTGTGCGCAGTGACGAAAGTGGAGTAAATTCTGGGGGGAAATAACAGCACTATAGAGAATAAATAAAAATACCCATTGATGTAAATGTGGCTTTAACGCCTTGAATGCGAGAGAGAGATCTCCAACAGATTGCATAGAGATGCACTGGAGATGTCTTGAATTCAGGGGTTAAAGGGATAGTAATGCTTAAAGTTTACTAATCCCCATATTGTAGACATACAAAAAAGAAATTAATTGCCCCCAATGCCATCTCTCAAACCTTTATGATTTGAGAGATAATTGCTCGCAAAGTACCCCGCTCCCTCCCCTTTCCCTGAAGTCAGCGTTCTAGGTGAATGCAGGGGAATCCTGTTGTACGACCATCCGGCGGCTCTGCAGCAGAGCTGTGATCGTGTTAATAAAAAGGGAACCCTTCACTTAAAAGGTCTTTTATGTGTTCTTGGTTTGCAAGCTCACGTAGAAGACCTTTTAAGTGAAGGATTTATTTTTTATTAACTCGATCTAGGCTCTGCTGCAGAGGTGCCGGATGGTCGTTTGACAGGATTCCCCTGCAGTCGGCTACAACGCTGACTTCAGAGAAAGGGGAGGGGGGAAATTTGCTAGTGATTATCTCTCGAACCATAAAGGTTTGAGAGATGGCACTGGGGGCAATTAATTTCATTTTTGTATGCGTACAATATGGGGATTAGTAAATTTTAAGTATTACTATCCCTTTAAAACCCCACTTTAAACTTAACCTTTTGAGTGCCAGAGGGGTATCCAACGCTGGCACTCAAAGGGTTGAACAGTTCTACAGGAACTGTACATATTTCCTATTTGCGTGTGATTTCCCCTGAATTGCTTCACTTGTGGTTTTGTGTGCATGGCCAAAACTACACCTGCCCATTGGTGGCACAGGAAATAAGCACTGTTGTGGCGACGTCTTGTTACTTGTAAACACCCAGAGTACACGGTTTGCCCATTTGCATGCCAGTGATGCACAATGAGCAAGGGTGACTTTTTGATCAATACTTAAAGGGATAGTAATGGAACATTTTAAGTAAATTGAATATTGTAGATCGTAAAAAAATAAAGTAATTGAGGCCATTCTGATCTCTCAAACTTTTATGGTTTGAGAGATATACAATTACAAAGTTCCTTCTGTCAGCTAGAGGGCAGACTTTGGTGAAATGGCAGGTAGGGGGGAACTTTGTAATTGTATATCTCTCAAACCATAAAAGTCCCTTTAAAGGGATAAAAATCATTAGTAATACTTGAAATAAACTTGAGGTCCAAGTCATCTTTATATGCTTTTTAAACACATTGTGCTATATTTCACCACTTAAATGTTTGTAGTTCGAGAGCTATTCAATCGGAAAGGGTCCCCTCCCACCCCTTTCCCCTGCGTCGCTCTGGCTCAGTCTGGTCCGGATGCAGCGAACGAGGGACAATCTTCAGTAAGCAAAAGGGAAATCCTGTGCTCCTTCATCAAGGGGGAAGGCAGAGTTTTCCTTATACTTACTGAGTGAAGACTGTCCCTCACTGAATCCATCCTGTCCAGATCTAATGGGAGGCGGCCAGAAGGGGCGGAAGGGGCATCCTTTCCGATTGGATAGGTCTTGAACTACAAACACGCAAGTGGTGAAATATAGCGCTATGTGTTTAAATACATATAAAGAAGACTCGGACCTCAAGTTTAATAAAAGTATTACTATCCCTTTAGCCTTTTAAGCACCAGAGGGGTGCGCAACACATTGCTTTCCTCTCTGGTCCTCAAAGGGTCAATATGTGGGTAATATACAGTGTACAATCTGGCAGCACAACCTTGGTACACACCTCCCTCTGTGCAACCCCCCCCCAAAAAAAAAAAAAAATCCACTAAAATACAACTTGCTGTTCTGTGATAATGTGTGTGTTGTAATATTCACAGATCTATATAGAAATATTTCCACATCTCGATTGAACTTCTTAAAGTGGCACAGTCAGTTCATTTTAAATAAACAAATCGGAGATTTTGAAAGCGCTTTCACGTATATTTGTTAGCCATTTTTATTTCAGATACTGGTGTATAAGATCTTTAGCTTTATTGATTTGGTCGTTTATGCAAAACGAGGTGGAAATGGCTGGCAGCGAGTGACAGTTGGGAGGAGGAGCATTGTGGAATGCCAGCCTGTACGGTCTAATCAGCATGACTTGACAAAGTAAAATATCTCATTAACTATTGTTTTAACCCCTTCATGACCAGCAACGGTCCTGGCACATCATGGCTTTTGTGATCACGTTGCTCCTGCAAGACCTGAGAGGTCAGTTTCAGCCTCTCCTTTTTTGGCGAGTAGAAACACGTGATCAATCACATGTGCCGGCTCTCTGAATGACGTTAATGCTGTCCTTAAGGGTAATCCCACTCCAGGACCTCTGGACATTAAAGGGATAGTAATACTTTAAATCAACTTTAATGAATATTGTAGCCCTTAAAAATACAAATTAAATTAGCCCAGCGGCATCTCTCGAACCTGTACGGTTTGAGAGATAGCCAGTTTCAAAATCCCCACTCCCCTGACGTCAGTGTTCTAGCTGACTGCAGGGGAATCCTGTCCTTGAACAAGCGGCGGCTCTGCAGCAGAGCTGAGATCGCGTTATAGAAACAAATCCTTAACTGAAACGGTCTTCTTCTTGTGCTTGCAAACCAAGCACACGTAGAAGACCATTTTGGTGAAGGATTTCTGTTTCTATAATGCGATATCGGCTCTGCTGAAGAGCCTCCACCGGTCCTGGGACCTGATTCCTCTACAGTCAGCTAGAACGCTGACGTCAGGGGAGTGGGGACTTTGAAAGCGGCTATCTCTCAAACCATACAGGTTCGAGAGATGCCGCTGGACTCATTTAATTTGTATTTTTAAGGGCTATAATATTCATTAAAGTGATTTAACCCTTTAAGTGCCAGAGGAGTACGCAACACATTGCTTTGGGTTCCCCTTCTGGCACTCAAAGGGTTAAAGTATTACTATCCCTTTAAGGGGTTAAATAACAAAACGGTTTCCATAACATTTAGGTGGTTTTTAAGGCATAATATATAGGTGATTTTTAAGGCATAATATATAGGTGATTTTTTTTTTTGATTTTTTTTATTTTTTTTTTTTTTTTTAAAGCATATGAAGATCCAATATTTGTTACAAAGTGAGTGTTCCACTTTAAGGACAGAGCCACTTTGTATCTTAAGAACCACAACAAATTTAGCATTTCTTGCCATCTGTTTGTTGATGTTTCAACAGATAATTATTTAGCTCGCCCAGACAAACAATATATTGTTTATCTCTGGATAGAATAAGCTGTCTTTTGGTACCATATGTAAATATATATTCCCTCTATTTATTGATAAAAATCATATGCAAAAAAATGTTTTTAGAATCCTGCCTTTGTTTGCTCGCAGTTCATTCAAATTGTTCTCCTGTTTATAGTAATACCCTATGTATAGGATTTCTGTGTACTTCAGCAGGTAAGGGGTTACATTTACAAGGTGCATCATATTTTCTAAATGTACTTTAAATTTATTTTTAATTACATTTTTTTTTTATTTTTGTATTTTTAACTCTTTGAGTGTCAGTGCATACCACTCTTGCAATCAAAGGGTTAAGCTTTTTTTTGTATGTGAGCCTGTTTCCCTCAGTTTGGGACATGAATTGGAGCATGTCTGTTGTTTTAAGTGTGTTCCTGTGCCTGTTATGTAGGGTACAAACTGAGGCCAGCCCCATTTATACATATTTACTATAGAGAGCCATGAATGGTTAAAGCGGAACTACCAGTGGTGTCCTCAGACCTTTTTCCAGGTGGGGCAAAGCCATAATATGACCACCAGGCCAGCCCATCCAGCCCCTTTGTTTATACGGAGGGGGTAATTGTAGGGGGGAATCAAGTGCCCCCCCCCGGACACCTATGTGCTCTACCACCCTATATAAAATTGCCCCCCAATAATTAGATATATGGAGACTAGCTTCTTAATAATGTTGTTATCTCACACAAGCACCCGGTTCTGAAGTAATCCTTGTTGTTTGGAGACCATAAGCCAGGCATCAGCACAGGCATCTTGTCTTACAGACGTCTGTGTGCCCGCGCTGTCCGTCCCGGTCTCCTCTAGGAGGCATTGCATGGTGCCTTAAGGCACCAGAAGAGACTGGTGGCGCAGGCACACAGGCGGCTCTAAAGCAGTAGCCTGGCCGTCAGCCTCTGAAGAATAAGGATAACTTCAGAACCGGGTACTTGTGTCCGATAATAACACTATTAAAAGGATAGTAAAGTCCCCAAAAAAAAGTATCTTCTTAATGGTAGCTGCACTAAAAAAAACAAAACAATTAATGCGCTTAGTACTTTCTCTGAAACCGTTATGGTTTGAGAGATGTAATAAAATAAAGGTATCCGCTCCCTCCCTTTTCTGTCTGACGAGCTGTAAAGCTGTCAGAGGCAGAATCCGGTCACCTGACTGTAGGCGGCTCTTCAGGAACGCTGACGTGGGGATATCTAACTATAATTACTTCACCGGTATGGTCTACAAAGTGTGCCTGGCTTGCAAGCACAAGTTGTAGACCATTCCGATGAAGTAATCCTAGTTAGATATCTTGATGACAGCGCTCCTGAAGAGCCGCCGTCTGGTCCCAGAAGCGGGATCTCCTGATGCCCCCCAGCTACTGATCTCCCAGCCGATTTGGTTGAGAGCTCCCCTGCTTCTATTCTACCCAGAGAATCCAGGTAGTAGTGGGCGGGATCGAGACACCCTGTCATGTCAATTAGGGAAAGCCTTCCTCATTGACGTGAGTCAATACTGCCCACTCCTACTCAGGTACTCTGGGTAGAATGGAAGCAGGGGAGCTCTCTTGCTCCCCTGCGTCACCTTTATTAACCTCCCAGCTGAATTGGCTGGGGGGGCATCGGGAGGCATCCTGATGCCCAACCACGAGGACTGACTTTTAATAAAATGTAACCCTTTGAGTGCCACAGAGGTATCCCTGTATGGCACTCAAAGGGTTAAAAGAAAAGCAAGAAAAAAACAAACAAGGTTCACTACACGGGCAAATCTACCGCACACCTGCTAGTATACACTAAATAGCATCAAGGTATGGAAACATTCCCATATAGATCTGTGACTATTACAATGTGCTCTTTCACACAGCAGAAACTTGTATTTTAGCATTTGCATTGTTTTAATGTAAAGGAGAGAGCACACCTAATAATAATCACCCCCTTACCTTACTGTGGCCTGAAAATCCTAATGGCCCACTTGATTTTTTCCCTTTCTACTTGGTTCAAGGGATGACCTATTCAATAAGTCCAGGGTGTTATGTCCAAGGAGGCAGACATGACAGTTGCTAAAAGGACCACAGGACCTCAGACTCCGCTCAAGACTTGTAATCTTAAGGAGTTCCATGCACTCTGCCTGTCTGAAAGAAACTGCACAACTGTCATGTCTGCCTCCATGGACATGACATCCACCACTCATTGGGATGGTATCGCTGGAACAAAGGCACAAGGTGCAAAATTCATAAGGGCCAGTAGGATTTTCGGGTTATTGTAAGGTAAGTGGAGAGTTATTAGGATGTGTTCTCCTTTAACAAAGCATGCCATCCGAATTTAAATTTGTCCTCCAACAAAATATACCAGGATGATAATGTCATTATCTCAAGCTATTAAACCAACGTTTTGTATTAAATGTAAGTAACCCTTTGAATGCCAGAGGGGGTACACAATGCATTGTGTTGCAATGTGTTGTGTACCCCTCTGGCATGCAAAGGGTAAAGATACATATCACACACATATTTAGAATGGGAAGATTCTCCTGTAGCCCAAATACTCCTTCCCATGTAAAATAAAGGGATTATTAACCCCGTGCATGCTAGTGAGGATGCCAGTCTTATTGCAAAGCAAATGAGTTGTTAACCTCTCTAGCTTCTAAGGGGTTAAAATGGACAAATGAATTTTGTCAAATAAAAGCTAAGGGTTAACTGCACAAAACGCAGCATATGTATGTTTGAGAATAATATCCCTTTGAGTGCCAGAGGGTTGAGCAGAGCATTGCAGAGCAATGCGTTGCCACTCAAAGGGTTAAACCTGAGGGTGCTGGAGAGGTGTTTAGACACCTTTTGGGACACCCAAATTATTAAACTGTTCCATTTAAAGAAGGGGGGACAACCTATTGCTCTCCAGCTTTCTTAGCAATTCCAGTCATCCTCAGTCACATAGTGTCTGAGGATAATTGGAACGGACATTCAACAGCAGCTGGAGAGCCACATGTTGTTCACTTCTAATCTATGGTCTGGTAGGGCCAAGCATAGGTGCTCAAACCTGTGTCCCTCTTCCCCTCCCCCAGGTTTTCAGGATCTCCTCACATGAACACAGGTGAATCAGCCTGTGTTTAAGGCAAACTCTAACCTTGATATAAGTGGATGTAACAGAAGGCAGGTGTAGTTTATAACTGAAAGGGAACATATTACTACTTTCTGAATGTTTACATGGCCCTTTTGGATCTTGGATGGGTCTCTCTGTGGCTCTGTCCAGCCCCTACCCTTGATTCTAAAGGGCAGGGATATCTCTATGGCTCTAGCAAGCCCATCATGATTGTAAAGGGCCATGTAAATATTCTCCAGGTCGTACGTTGTGTCCCTGTTCAGTTACAGACAACAACAAAGTTTAAATGTAGAAACCAGTGACTCTGTGTACTGGATTGCTGTATGAAGGACACCTACCTAGGTAAGTCAATACGTTTAACCGATTAAGTCCCCCTATTCCCAAGGTACAGTGCCCCTTTCATGTATTTCTATCATCCAATCATTAGCGACATTACTCATGTTTGGGTAGATCCTGAAAACTTGACGTGTTGGGGGTGAAGGTGAAGAACAGGGATTGTGTACAGCTGATCTAGCAAAGCCATCTTGCCCCTTTAAAGCGGAACTTTCAGATAATAGCCAGTCGCCATGCATTCATTAAACGCATGCGGACTAGCTTGAAAATAGAGGTCTTACCAAAAAAAAAAATACTTGTGTGTAAAGGAATCCGCCCCGTTTCCAGACTGACGGGCAGGTTAGTGCGGTCTGTGAGCCTGCACCATCAGCCCCTTGCGGTGACATATGGTGCAAAGCAGTCTACTCTATGGAGACCGGGACTGATGGTGCATGCACACAGACAAGACGTCTGCGCTTTAGCCTTAGTACCGGTCTCCAAACGGGACGGATTCCTTTAGACACAAGTAATTTTTTATGGTAAGACATCTATTTTCAAGCTAGTCACCATGCATTTAATGAAATGCGTGGCGACTTGCTATTATCTGAAAGTTCCGCTTTAAGAACAATATGGGGTGCACAGCACATTGCAAAACAATACATTACATACCCCCTCTGGTCCTTAACGGGTTAATAAATGTCACAGTTCACCTGTTATACCGCAATTGAATAACCAGTTCTCCGTTTCCTGACCGTTTTTTATTTGTGGTTTTTATTTATCTGTTCCGTTTCAAACGTTCTCATAGAAATGTGTAACAAACGAGATCTTTCCAGCATAACAGTAGTAATTCTGGCATTTGTGGTAATAGTGAGTCGGTGTGTTTTTATTAATTGTATGTTTTTGTTTGTTTTTCTTTTGTAAATAATCTTTTAAATTGTCATGTTTTAAGGCACGAAGCAAAGTTCTAGGAAGGATCTTTCAATAGGAAAAGATTATTTTGATATTGTTCATTAAAAGGATGATATATGTGTACATATCTATATTGTATATATGTGATGGAAATGGATTTGGCTCTTTTTTGTGCAACACTACCTTTTACTTGTACTGCTGTTCTACAGTCAGTGTTTTAATGTTTATACTTTGTTATTGCACGGTTTATTACATTTGCTGAATAAGAAGCAGCACAGATCCTTGTAAAACTTCAGTGCTGTAAAATTATAACAAGTGTCATTAGGATTGTTGCTGACAGACCTGATATGCATGAAGGGCACTTAAAAAATAAAAAAAACAACATGCTAACAGATTTCTTTATACCCTGTGATCTGGCTGTTTGTTCAATGGTAAAGTCTGCTAAAATATTAGCTGCTATGTAGTACGAATGAATGGAACAGTGAATTTCATTTTCCGTCATTCAGAAGCACCAGCTTTATGGATTGACTTACGCTAGCCCTTTAAGGGCCAGAGGGGTGCACAACGCATTGCTTTGCTTTGCAGTGCGTTGTGTACCCCTCTGATCCTTAAAGGGCTAACAATTTTAAAGGGATAGTAATACTTCGTTTTATCTTTATTTTATTTTGTAGGCATTTAAAAAACACGAAGAACGATATAAGTCTTATCTCTCAAACCTTTATGGTTTGAGAGATATTCACAAGCAAATTTTCCCCCTCCCACCCATTTTACCTAGTGTAAGCCATCTCTTCTCAGATGTGGAATGCAGTCCATAGACCAGACAGATAACAGAAGGGGACAATCTTCTTCCTATGAGAACAATGAAAGCCCTGCCCCCCTTGACAAGTTTTTCAGGTTTTTCCCTTATCTTAATTGAAGATTGTCCCTCTCTGCAGTCTACCTGGGCACCTCCCTTCTGATCTGGTTGAGCAGTGTTACATCAGTAAAAGGGGCGGGAGGGAGATACTTTGTCATTCAATTACTCTTGAACTACAACACTGACAGAATTGAAATAACACTCTCGATGGCCCAGATACTATGAAGATTAATTAGAGCTGCTTTTATTATGAAACATTACTATCACTTTAAGGGCAGCTACCATGAGGATAGTGTCCTATCAGCATTTGTTCAGACCTATCAATGGAGTCTAGCAACAACTGTGAGTCAAGATGAAACAACAGGGAGAAGAACTGGGTGGAGGAAAAAAGACCTAACACCTATTTGGTCCAAAGAGCAGAACTTGGAAGTCTCATTGTTCAGTCTTATGTCCTGCTCCATGCATTCATCACAGGTCCCTCTATATTGGACTTTAAAGGCCAACACAGAGGGTCTATGGAGACTGAGCAAGCAACCAATGAAGTTTGTGGCTGAGAGCCACGTGTTTCCATGTTCATTCCAGCTGAGGGGATCCATTTTCTGGATCCCCCACCCAAACAGCTGATATGAGCCTTTTGCATGTGTACCGGGCTTTTTTTTTTTTTTTTTTTTTTTTTTTTTTTTATAAAACAACCCTTGACGTGCCAGGACCGTCACATCTGGTCCGGCATTTAAGGACAGTGATGTTCTTGGCATAGCTGCAATCCGCTCTGTGACCCCAGAATCCATTGCAACGAGAAAAAAAAGCCCCATAGTCCTTAACCCTCTGAGTGTCAGAGGGGTACCAAACGCATTGCTTTGCTGCAATGCGTTGCTTACCCCTCTGGCACTCAAAGGGTTAATGGCTGGCTGCGACGGCTGTTCGTTAATGGATGAGGTGGCCAGTAAGGATTCTGTAGTACTCTGGAGACCTGACCAAACATCAGTGGGGTTGAGGTGAGTGGAATATATCGATTCACAGTGTGCAATAAAACTGATAAAGGGATTGGAGGATCTGAGTTATAAAGAGAGACTAGACAAACTGGGGTTGTTTACATTAGAGAAGAGATATATAAGGGGTGATAGGATTATCATTTACATATACATTCAAGGTCAATACAAAGAACTATTTACTCAAAGAGCTAAGAACGAGAGGTCATCCATTAACCCTTTGAGTGCCAAAGGGATACAGAATGCATTGTTTTGCAATGCATTCTGTACCACTCTAGCATTCAAGGGGTTAAGACTAGAGGAAAGGTACATTTGACTAAAACCAAGGCAGAGATTTTTTACAGTAAGGGTGGTAAAGTTATGGAATTATTTGCCTCTGGATGCTGTGCTTGCGGATGCTGTAACTGCTTTCAAACAGTAATGGATGCCTATCTAGCACAGAACAATACTGAGAATTATGACAGTTGGCTTCAAAGCAGATAGGATATTGATCCAGGGAAATATCTGTCATTTGGAGTCAGGAAGGTATTTTTTGTTTGTTTGTTTTTGGTTTTTCCCCACTTGGGGCTAAATTGGAAGTGGCTTCAATATGTTTTTTTATTTTGCCGTCCTCCGGATTAACAGGGGTGATATGGCATGGGCTGGACTTGATGGACGCATGTCTTTTTTCCAGCCTCATCAATTATGTTAACTATGTATGTCTTCAGGACATGCCAGCAGGTAAGATTTTAAGGATAATTCTGCTTGATCAAAGATGGCTAGTCAGCGGCTCAGCCAATGTCATTCCTCTGTATTGTAAAATGTGATAAGGCCCAGAGGTGCAGACCTGCAGAGGAAGATGCGGGAGCATTGCAAGTCATGGCAGATCAGCGGGAGAGACAGATGAGGAAGCACAAAACTGATCTCTAGTTTTCTCCTGCTAATCCTACAAGAGTGACTGAGCTATGAAACTTAACCCTTTGAGTGCCAGAGTGGTATCAACACATTGTGTTGCAATCCATTTGATTAGCTCTCTGGCACTCAAACAGTTTTAAAAGGGCCATATGTTTAGGGGCAGGTGAACTGCACCTTTGGGGAGTACTAAAAATCCACACTGCAATGGGGATTTTAACCCCTTAAAGGTAGAGAGGTCGCCAAAGCAATTTTTTGCAATACTTTGGAGACCTCTACTAATCAAGGGGTTAACCCTTTGAGTGCCAGAGGGGAACACAACGCAATTAATTCCTGTACCTTGCTTTTCAGGACAGTCATTTTCATTTTACTGCCTTTCCTTTTAGTCTAATGTCCTCTCCGAGGATCTTCACAATGGGCATGTCACCTTGGCAGCTCACACCTGCTCTCAAGAGATCTCTTTGACTCCATATCTGGATGACCTTTTTCTCAAAGCTCCTTCAGAGCTCTAGAGAGCTGCGCACTGAGATTCAGGAGTGTGTGCGTCTATCCCGGAACGTTATGGTTGGGTGCTCAACTAGTTTCTGCCTTGGAAGCAGACTCCATTGCACAATTTCACACAGGAGAATTGCAACTGGACATTCACAGTAACTGGTCCAGACATCAATCTTGCCTTTCATGTCATGTCACTCTCTATCTGAATGAAAGAAGACCTTCACTAGTGGCTTCAGTGGTCTCATCAATGTCCTTCCTGGAGCAACCCACCTAGCACTACTCCACTACTCTTATCCTCTGTTAGGATCTCCAGTGAGGATTTAGTCAGATAACACAACTGCAGTCGCTTATAGCAACAGCCAAGGTGGAACCAGAAGCCTGTCAGCCTAGGCTGAGGTGTGAAGATTCTCCAGGCAAGACCTATATGCTGGTCCTCTCCGCATTCCAGAAGTAGAAAATATAGTGGCAGACTTCCTGAGTCTCCAGCACCTGGATCCTTGAAATTGGGAGTCAGAGTGTTCATCTGCCATTGGGGGTTACCAAACGGTAAATCTCATAGCCTCTCACCTAAACCACAAGGTTCCTCAGTTCTGTGCCAGGTCATGGGACCCTCTTGCTTTTTTCTGTATTTGCAGTGACCTTCCCTTGGAATTTTCCTCTAGTGTATGTATTTCCACCAGCCCCCTCCCCCATTGCCAGGGTGCTGAAAAGGGTTGAGATGGAAAGGGCTCGTTTAATCCTGATTGCTCCTTTCTTGCCTCATTGCCCCTGGATTTTAGATCTGCTCAATCTATCAATAGTGCAGCCTTTTGTCCTCCGCTTGAGACTGGATCTTCCTACCTGAGGCCTGGAACACCATCCTCGGAGAGAGAATTGACTTTGACGGCAGACTCTTGAAGCAAAAAGGGTTTCTGTGATACTGTAGTTTCTGCTATGCTCCAAGCTAGAAAACCCATTTTATCCAATGCCTAGCACAGGGTTTGGCCCACCTTCTACCAATGGTATGCTGATTGAGGGTCACAGCTGTGGCCTTTTCAGCGTCAGGCAGACTTGGCCTTCTTCAAGATAGTGTTCAGGAAGGACTGAGTCTTAGTTTTATTAGGGTTCAGAGATCTACTCTGTTCTTTTCTAGTGGTGCATTTCTTTGATCCCTGATGTAAAGACTTTTGTTCAGGAGGTAGCTCGTGCCTACCCTGTCTTTTGGGATCTCTCTCCTCTCTGGGGCTTGACCTTGGTACTCCAGATGCCTCCTTTTGAGCCTCCTTCAGCTGTTCCTTTTCACCTACTGATGCTCAGGATAGAGTTTCTGCTAGCCATTCTGTGTTTGATGGGTTGCCAAACTTCTAGCTTTTTACTGTAAGCCTCCCTTTCTTTTTTTCACCAGAATGGGCCCAAGGTTGTTTCAGATTTTCCCATCAAACTTTCTGGAAATCTGATTCACTCTTTGTCATCTCTGAGGACCCTTGTGTGGGTCGGGTTGCTCCTAAGCTTACTGTTGCTTCCTGGTTCAAGGTAACCATCTTCCAGTTGTATGTTCTCAGGAAGAAACCTGTACCCTTTCAGGTCACGGAACATTCTGCCGGCTTGGTGTGCACATCTTGGGCCTACAAGAATCGTGCCACTGCTGAGCAGTTGTGTAACGATGAAAGGTGGTGATCTCTGTACACTTTGACCAAAAACTATCATGTGAATGTTCTGGCCACAGCTGAGGCCAGCTTTGGCCAGAAGGTCCTTCAGGATTTGGTGCCTGTAAGAGGAACCTTTTTGCTTTCTTTTTTGCTCTGGAGATAAAAATACTGTTGGTTTCCTGCACATTTCCGTTTGTTTTGTGTGTAAGTCTAGTGTCTGGCACCTGGGGTTCATGTTGTACTAGTTGGTCCAGTGGAGAGTTTTTCTCTTTTTTTCCCCTTCCCAGAATCTCGACAGATAGCTTTGGCATAATCCAATGGTTCCTGCATTCCACATTGGATGACAGAGTAGAGTATTTAAGGGAACTTATCATTAAATCCTTTTCTCTTAGTTCACGTGGGACACAGGACACCATCCTGGAGAAAACCAGTGGTTTGTGTTCTGAGTCTTTGCTTTTCTGTTCAGAGGGATTTCTTCACTTCTTTCTTGCTCTATCTTGGCTTTGCTATTTTGTTAAAGCTGAATGTAGTAGGTGGGGGGTAAAGTGGATGGAAGGAGGGAGTTGTCACCTCATATGCTTTTTTTTTTGCCTATTTCTTGCCTTCCTGGAAGAAGGAACTTTACCCCATGTTTCCTGTGTTTTACTTGTACTAAGAAAAAAAGATTTAATGGGAAGTTTACTAAAATTCTCATTCAGTAGCGAATATCTGTACCTTGGATGATTACAGAGGCAGCTACACAACAAAGCATATTTTCGATAAAATGGTCAATCATTTCCATGGACCACCATTTTGGGCCTGCAGGGTAGGAGCAGAAGGAATTTGGAGGAGGTAGCAACCAATAATTGCCCCACGTAGTCAAGACAGACAGGTCTGGGCAAACTACAGCTGTTGTCCACAGTAACAAATGCAGTGTGGGGAGCGAGCACGGTCCTGCTGCATTAGAGAGATAGGAACATTATAGAAAAATGGTCTTGTGACATGTTGTACTGGAGGTGATGAGTGCGCCCTGTATATACAAATGTGTCTGTGTCTCTGCCAGTATGATCCCACCCTACATAATTATGCTGAAAGTTGACTTGTGGTGCTGGATAATATACTCTTCTGCCTGTCACACACAGTTGGATTTAAGGGATGCTATTTGATGGTAATTCTTGTCGTCTCAGCTGTATTTGATAACAACAGAGCAACCAATTCTCCAGCAAACATTTGTGTCTCTTTAAACCCCTTGGATACTAGCGACGTCTCCAATGCAGACAGCAGTAGCATCCAAGGGGTTAATACCACCACCTCTTCCTGATCCAAGGGCAAAACTAGAGCTTACTGGGTGCAAACAGTCTTGAGCAAGATTGTATAGTACACATCAACCCAGATCCCTGCAACGCATTGGACATCTCTGATGCTCAAAGGGTTAACGAACGAAAGGAGCTCAGTGTTATTTATATTTTATCTGGCAACGGCCATGTGTGATGCCAGCCAACACAGGAAACTGGTCGGGGGCACAGGAATAGTGCAGAACCAACAAGCTTCATAGGACACTAGGCCGTGTCATCACCACTTTGATTGGATACAGTAAAAGTCAGTTCTTGGCCCCTTTGCTGTTTTCCATCTATACTGCCTTCCTTGGTAATCTTACATTTTTGATCACAACATAACTAGTCTTTAGAAGTATTTTCTACATACAGTAAGTGTCCAGTTTATTAGGTACACCCTAGCAAGTAAATTACCACGTTATCAGGGACAGTGTCACATGTTCCTCCCAGGCTATATAGAGTCATATAAAGGATAATTTGTGCTCATCTCTGAGCGAATGGGCCTATCAAAGGACCTAAGTCAGCAGTTCTCAGCTCCTGTCCTCAGGACCCACTAACAGGCCACGATCTGATGATTTCCTTGTTAGAGCACAGGTGAGTTAATCAATGTGAATGAGCCTCTGATCACATGATTTCCTTGTTAGAACACAGGTGAGTTAATCAATGTGAATGAGCCTCTGATCACATGATTTCCTTGTTAGAACACTGATTAACTCACCTATGTGAATGAGCCTCTGATCACCACACCTGTGCTCTAGCAGAGAAATCCCTAAGTCCTGGCCTGTTAGTGGGTCCTGATGACAGAAGCTGAGAACCACTGACCTAAGTGAAAGAGTGGTATAATAGGTGTCACCAGACTTACTGGTGAAAGTATCAAGGACACAGGGCAGTGTCTAGGTAGCCAACCCTGGTGTTCAAGAGCTACAAACAGTGCACGATTTCATTGTATCCCAGCTGGACTAATAAGTGGCTCACTCACTTGTATTAGTCTACCTGTGCTTATCCAGGGAAATCCTGAAAACATTATTTTGATGACCGGAGGTTGACTACTGCAGATCTACAGCATAGATGGGCAAAAAGGGCCAGTGGGCTGAATCTACCCCTCATGCTGATTTGATGGGGTCTAGCTGTCTGTACAGATACAGAAAAGTGCTATATTTTATCACAAACCACCATAGTGATGCAGAGTTTCACACCTCCCACTCCTAACAACAAGCAACTGTGGGTACAGGAACACCGACACTGGGCATTTGAGAAATGAGGAAAAGGTGGACAGTTCTCCTTTTTTTCCACCCATGCCTTACCCTTTAACCCTTGGATGTTGACTTCTACAAAGCACTGGGTTATTTAGCATGGAAGGGGTGAATCTTAAATTGGACCTGTCACCTTAAAGGAGCAGTAAACTTTTTTTTTTTTTTTAAATGAAAATATATATTGTAGGGATTTTCCCACTCAGTAAAACAAGAATACTCCCAATGCTGAGAGATGCATATTTCTATAGTTATTACAGTTTAAACCTATGTTTTGTTTTACATTAGAAGTGCGCTCTAGTGGTCACATTCCAATTAGTTATTCTATTACATTCTAATGTAGAGGAAAGTCAGTGACTTAGCAGTTTCTGTCACATTCTATGGAGAACTGTAAGTCACTTCCTGTCAGTTCTAACTATCAGTAAATTCACTTCCTGGTTATTTGAACAAAACAAAAAACTGCAGTGGGATTGTCCTTGTTTTAATCAGTAGGAAAAGCTCTAACAGATTTTCATAAAAATGTTTAGTGCTCTTTAAGACTAGTTTGTTTTACAGAGTATGTAAGTCTGCCTATGATATACCATCCATTCTTCTGTAAAATACTTTTTGAGTAACTATACTGTTTTGGTGGCACTGTATGCTAATCAGTTTTGCCAGAGGCTAAACTTATCATTTGCTGTGCTATTAAAATGCCTAAGTTAATTTATAGCATGGTGTTGTTTGATAATATTGGTCCAGAACAGATAATTAGTTTGAAGTGCCACCAGAAAATGATTTAAAATGGCTAGCACAAAGTATAGGAAGTTTTGATACTCTTTAAAATGAACGCAAAATTTTGATTAACCCTTTGAGTGCCAGAGGGGTACGCAACGTATTGCAATGTGCTGTGTACCCCTCTGGCACTCAAAGTGTTAAAAGGATAGTAATGTTTCACAAAAACAGCAGCTCCGATTAATCTTCATAGTATTTAGGCCATGGAGAGTGTTCTTTCAATACTGTCAGAGTTGTAATTCAAGAGTAATTGAATGATAAAGTATCCCCCTCCCGTCCCTTTTACCTAGTGTAAGCCCCCTCCCCTTAGATGTGGAACCTGGTCACTTGACCGGACAGATCACAGCAAGGGACAATCTTCTTACTGTGATCATAAGGAAAACCCTGCCCCCCCCCGACAGGTTTTTTCCCTTATGATCACTGAACATTGTCCCTTTCTGAGATCCATCCAGTCTTGCGGCTCTGAGGTGAGCAGTGTTACATCAGTAAAAGGGGTGGGAGGGGGATACTTTATCATTCAATTAATCTTGAACTACAACTCTGACAGTACTGAAATAACACTGCCCATGGCCCAAATACTATGAAGATTAATTGGAACTGCTTTTACTGTGAAACATTACTATCCCTTTAAGGTAACAGGTCCGCTTCAACTTTTCTGATTAAGTAAAAAAGCACTTTTAAATTAGCTGCGATAACTTTTTTTTATTTACACTTTTCACAAAAAACAGCAGTAAAATGACATAAAAAATATTGAATCTGCAAATGAAAAATAAAAAATGGAACCACTGATAAAATGGTTGACTTTATTGGTCCATTCAACCGTAAGCAATAAATTAGATATTTTCAATATTGTATATACTTTGCTCTGCATGCTATGAAAATATTTAACTCTGTTTTATGGCTTGAAGGTAGATTGAAGTTCTTTGAATGCTGCTTTTCTTTGTTCTTTTTCCTCTGCTTGCCTCTTCTTTTCCTCCTGTTCAGCTTTGATCTCTTGCTCAAATCGACTCCCGTGATTGATCGCTTGGACCTGGACAATTAAAACAACAACTCCTCTAAGCACACTGGGCCTTATTCACAAACTAAAAACACTGCAGTTGGCTTGCTCCAGAATATACATGTATTAAAATATGGGTTTTATGCCCTTGAATGCTAGAAACAGGGCTTAAAATGTGAAGTCCTCTGCTACTAGCCAGACCTGAAAAGTTACTCGCCACTGCAAGCCATAACATACCCACCAGGGCTGAATTTCTACTCGCTGTTGGCTAGTGGAAATTTTGAGCCCTTCTAGAAAATTCTCAAAGGCATTATGCAGCAACACCTTGGAGACCTCGGTAGCATTCAAAGGGTTAAGAGTCTTATGTAAATAAATGCACATTTGTCAAAATGTATTTCCTTATGATTTACATAAAACATTTGGGAGGCTTCTGATGACTAACACAAAGCACAATGGCCTGTTCTTCGGCTAGTCACTGCTCAGAAGCATCACATTTTAGCTCTCCAGTGCCATTAGAGAGGAGAAATGTCCACATGCATATTTGACTAATCCCGCCCAAAAGTGCAGTCCAGTTCCAATATGACTGGCAAGTCCCCTCTGCATGGGAACACCAGCTAACCCCCCGACATACGCTCTGGCCACTGTTGGGCCTTGTCAGGAGGTTGCAGCTGTATTCCCTAGGTACTGAGAGCAAGGGGTCCACGTCTGAATTACCCTTCACTCTTGGTATCTAGGGAATACAGCTGCACCTCACTGACGAGGCTGAAACGTAGGTCTCAGGTTAGCTGGTGTTCCCGTGCAGAGGGACTTGCCCATCATTTTGGAACTGGACCGCCCTTTTGGGTGGGATTAGTCTAATACATACACAGAAATTTCTCCTCTGTAATAGCACTAGAGAGCTTCTGAGCGGTGATTAGCTGTAGAACAGGCCGCTGTGCTGTTTGTTTGTCTTCAGAAGCCTCTCATATTTTGTATGTATATTCCTTATGATGCAATTTGTTTGCTCCACAACTGAACCTGTTTTGTGAATAAGGCACAAACAGGTTTGTTTACGACGAAGAATTGGCTTCTGGGGGCAAACAAACATTCCCACTGATTTTTTTTTTTTTTTTTTTCCCAAAATCCTCTTCATTGCTAGCACTCTCAAACCTATTTCATAAAAAGCCCTTTAAATTAATGGAAATTTGTTGGTGTTCACCCTGACCTGTACCTCTTTTCTTAATAAATCAGTCTGAGACTAATGTTCTTAGAAGAACTGCGGGGAGATGCACAAATGCGTGAGATAAAGAGATGACATGTCCAACTTTGGAGATGTTAGTGCACTGGCTCTATACAATAACATAGGAAATGGAGAAGTGACAGAACGGATGCGATATAGTCCACATCGTCCACCAGCCAGGCACCTAGTCGCTTCCCATTGGTGGAACCTACCTGACTTCCCTTTGCTCAGCCAATTCATCTGGAGCAGTGGTTCTTAACCCATTCCGTCAGGGCCCAGTAACAGTACAGAACTTGAAGAGTACAGGCCAGTTAACCAGATGCTCAGTTACTCGGATTCACTTATCTGTTCTCAATCAGACATCCTCAGGTCTTGGCCTGTTAGTGATCATGGGCTGAGAACCGCTGAACTGAAGTATCTTCCCTGTAGGAAAGTGAAAGGCCTGACTGCTCACCACCAAGAAAAATGATCTTCTAATTAATTGGTAACCCTGGATCCCATTTACACACACGCAGAGAACCACATCACTAAGCAATGATGTTTTTCACTGATTCCTGGGCACTTCCTGTTCCTTTTATTTCTCTTACAGAGCCCTGTTCTGGTCTTTCTAGAGTCTCACCTGCCCCCTACTATAACTAACCCCTTTCCTTCTCCAACAAAGTCTCTTTGATTCCTGTACCCATTCCAATATGTCCTTTAGCCTTGAATTCATGAATGCAATTACATATTTTACTTAAAGGGATAGTATTGTTTCATAATAAAAGCAGCTCTAATTAATCTTCATAGTATTTGGACTTTGGAGAGTGTTATTTCAGTTCTGTCAAGAGTTGTAGTTCAAGAGTAATTCAATGACAAAGTATACCCTTCTCTTCTCAGATGTGGAATGCAGTCCATAGACCAGACAGATAACAGCAGGGGACAATCTTCTTCCTATGAGAACAATGAAGGCCCTGCCCCCCTTGACAAGTTTTTCAGGTTTTTCCCTTATCTTAATTGAAGATTGTCCCTCTCTGCAGTCTACCTGGGCACCTCCCTTCTGCTCTGGCTGAACAGTGTTACATCAGTAAAAGGGGCGGGAGGGGGATAATTTGTCATTGAATTACTCTTGTACTACAACTCTGACAGAATTGAAATAACACTCTCCAAAGTCCAAATACTATGATGATTAATTAGAGCTGCTTTTATTATGAAACATTACTGTCCCTTTAACCCTCCGAGTACCAGAGGGGTGCACAATACATTGCAAAGCAATGAGATGGGGACCCCTTTGGAACTCAAAGGATTAAAAACCAGAGGCGAGCATAACGCATTACAAATAAATTTACAAATCTATTTCTCAATGGTCCTGAAAGTGTTAAGGTTACCATGTGCAGTGGGTGGAGTTTGTGCACCGAGGTCCTGCTACAGTCATGTCTCCCTCCACTGATGTCACACCTAGGACTGATTGAAAAGGTTATCTCTTGAACAAAGGAGTAAGGGAAGAATTTGCATTTTTGGCCATCTTAAGGTAAGTGGGTATCATCAGGAGGTGATGTATTTGTGTTAACCTCCCTAAAAGTATTGGTGCGATTCAACATCACAGTAAGGTAATAATGTATGAGGTTGATAATGAACATTAGAGAAGCAGGAAGAGGGACACAGACAAGGCTGGGTTAGGAACGCACGATAAATAAAGTGCCCAGCGTACCATTAGCACCACCCACAGGCACACCCAACCATCACAGGGCTTCACCTCTAGCCTAATCCATTATTGCCCAGCACACAAAATACACAGCCTGTAAGATACAAGCATAAAAAGTACTCTTAGCCCTCTGAATGCTAAAGAGGTCTACAACGCAAGCAAATGGTTAACAAGCAATGATGTGTCAGGACTGGCATTTGTGCAGTAAGGACTGGTAACAGTCCAGGCCAGTCATTGAATTCTGGGATGGTAGCACTGCTGCATGCCACACTGCTATCCCAGAATGAATACATCAAAAATAAATAAAAAAAATATGCTGTGGTCGTCTAGGGACGCCCACCAATGGACCACACAGCCCTTAAGGGGTCCATGATCTGTTAAATAAACATTCTACCTGGAGAGGGATCATTAGCACTGCTTCGGTCACACCCACACCAAAGATTGTGTGACCAACACAAATGAGACCACACCTCCCAAGAAATGGTGCTGTAGGCAGTCACCCACTCTGCCCAATGGGAATTCCAGCCCTGGACAGGGACTTGGGTTAAAGGAGCAGTAAACTTTTTTTTATGAAAACACATATTTTATAGAGCTTTTCCTGCTGAATAAAACAAGGTCACTCCCATCGCTGTCAGATGTTTTATTAAAAAATTCTAGCAGTTTAAATAATCAGGAAGTGAATTTACAGTGTTTACTTCCTGATAGTTCTAACTGACAGGAAGTGACAGGCAGTTTCTATCACATTCTATGGAGAACTGTATGTCTCTGACTTTTCTGACTTTCCTTTCCATTAGAATCTAACAGGAAATCTAATTAGAATTTGACCACTAGAGGGCACTGGTAATGTAAAAAAACCATGGGTTTAAACTGTAATAACTCTGGAAATATAAATCTTTCCACAGTGGGAGTACCCTTATTTTACTCAATAGGAAAATCCTTACAATATATATTTTTTCATAAAAAAAAGTTTACTGCTCCTTTAAGGTAAAGAAAGCAGATTCCATTAGTAGAAAACAGGAATTAGCCAATAGGAGCATAAATCTCGAATCTGGAGATGTTACTTCTCCTTTAAATAAACACGAGTACAACCTCCTAATCACACACACACACACACACACACACACACACACACACACACACACACACACACACACACACACACACACACACACACACACACACACACACACACACACACACACACACACACACACACACACACACACATATTACTACAGCCAGAAAATCCAAACAGTCCTTATGAATGGGGTCATTGGGATAACCTCTTCAAATCAGCCCTGGATGTAATGTCCCTGGAGACGGACAGGACACCTGGCATAGTGCAGAAGCTTATTTAACCCTTTGAGTGCCAGATGTGTACAGAAAGCATTGCTCTGCCTTTTGGCATTCAAAGTGTTAAGGAGAAACGCAATGTGCACCCCTCCAGTTCTTAGAGTGTTAAGATACTATCTGCAGTGGGTGGAGTTTGGGGTCCTGCCAGCACTTGTCATGTCTGCTTCAGTGGACTGACTAAATATGTTTTCTCTAGCTCAATCACAAGCTTCAAAAAGAGGTAATTGGGATGTACTGGCCATAGTAAAACAAATGGGGAGGTTATTAGAAGGTGTTACTTCTTTAACCCTTTGAGTGCCAGAGGGGTACGCAATGCATTGCTTTGCATATCCCTCTATACTTAAAGGGTTAATGACACACTGCAGTGGCTTCTTACCTTCGCCTCAAAGAAACTTCTGGCTCCTTTGACACCTTCAATAGAGACATCGATCTCGGACAGCCGCGCAAGTGCATGCAGGCCGCTGTCTTCCTGCAACTCCCCCGCTGCCGCTTTGCGGAAGATTAACAAGAACTAGGGGAAATAATTAATTGGGGATAATTAAATCTAGATGGAGTTTATCTACCACAAATTAATGTTTTTGAGAAATACACAGAGTTACTAACCTGGATATAATGTAAAGGACAGTTTTAACCCTTTGAGTGCAGAGTGGTATCCAACGCACTGCAAAGCAATGTGTCAGATTCCCCTGTGGTGCTCAGAAGGTTAGAGATAAAATATGATGAGTCTTTTCATTCAAATATTGTTCCAGCTCAAACTTGGTTTTTCATCAAAGAGACAGTAATGTCTGCATATTAAGATCGATTATGCATTGGATGATTCTTGTAATTTTGTTTTAAAGTTTTCCCCTCCGCCCTTTTTCACTACTAATTTCTGAAAGACGGTCCGGACAGATCGCAACAAGGACAATGTTGGGTCAGTATATGGAAAACTTTGCCCTCCTTGACATAAGGGATGTCGATTTCCTTATGCTGACACAATATTGTCCCTTGTTGCGATCTGTCCAGACTGGCTTTCAGAACGGAGGATCTGCGTGATGTAGGAGAAAGGGGCAGGAGGGGGACACTTTGAAATAAAATCACAAGAAGAATACAACGTTATTTACAAAAGGTACATTTAGTTATAAATAGAATAATGAATAATCAACTTTAACTCCATATTCTAACATTATATCTCTTTAAACTCTTAAGGACCCATGACATGCCAGGATTGTCATACCCGTTCCAACACTTAAGGACCGGTGACGTCCTGACACGTCATGGAATTTTGTGATGGCAGCTCAGTGGCACGCCACTCTGCCACCCCAGAATTCAATGGGGGAGAAGCTCCATGGTCCTTAAATGGTCACCCACGAGCCGTAT
This sequence comes from Rhinophrynus dorsalis, assembly GCA_037306005.1. Classification (NCBI taxonomy): domain Eukaryota; kingdom Metazoa; phylum Chordata; class Amphibia; order Anura; family Rhinophrynidae; genus Rhinophrynus; species Rhinophrynus dorsalis. Next base: position 371,163,500 of record CM074724.1, on the reverse strand, counting down.
TGTTAAGGGTTTTAACTACTACGTTGAATTGTAGTCACCAGGTGGTGCTATTCTCATCACAGAAATCCACAGTCACTGACTCAAGCTGCCCCATAGAGTGCGTTATTAAAACGGCTATCTGGACAGCAGGTGGCACTAATAACAGATTGAGCTGTAGTAACTTAAGCAAAAACAAATTTCCCACCAATTGCTGTTTTCTTGTTTTACTCAGCTGGAAAAACCTTTACATAGTTTTCATAAAAAGCAGACTGTCTTTAAAAGACAGTAAATTGACAGACGGGCTGTGGCAACCCTTGGTTATCCATCTGTTGTATTACAATGCTCCAAAGGATGAAGATGGAGTTGTAGTCATACAGCAGCTGTGGATCCTCGGGGTGCCCAGGTTTGTCCTAGTCTTTTCTGGTCTCACAGCACGAAAACCCATATAAACCAAATATAATGAGCGATATAGCATAAAGTCACCTAGGTGTAAAACAAAGGTAGAAAAGTGCTCCCGAGGGACTTTTTTTTTATACAGGCAAAATAGAACAAATCTGGAGGAATCCAAACCAAAGTGTTTGTGACCTCTCATTCAGGGGGTTTAAGAGCCCCAATAAAGTCACTGGAAATATTCATTTGTACCCTACGGTTCCCTACAAAACTGGTAAGAAGAATTCCTGGGCAAAAGCACTGTATTTGCAGGGAAAACAACATTTAATGGCAACAACAACAAAAAAGATTCAGCCTAGTGGCCTTGATCAGGGAAGCCCCAGAATTGTTCCACTTTTCTTCTGTGTATATGACTCAAACGCTGTTATTCATACATATATTTTTAAATATTTGCCATTACTAGCCATTTAAGCAAAAATGACTGGGATCTCAGAGGACAGACGGTCCTTATTTATCTTGCTAAAGAGATGCAATTCTACAGCAACCCATCTGCACTGCCGGGTGGGAATATAAACATTCAGCATTTCCCATCCATTCAACTCAGAGTGCCAAAGGGGTGAGCAATGCATTACACATCCCTCTGGCACTCAAAGTGTTAAAGGGATAGTAATACTTCGTTTTATCTTTAATTTTATTTTGTAGGATAAAAAAAGCCATGAAGAACGATGTAAGTCTCATCTCTCAAACCTTTATGGTTTGAGAGATATTCACAAGCAAAGTTTTCCCTCCCGCCCCTTTTACCTAGTGTAAGCCATCTCTTCTCAGATGTGGAATGCAGTCCATAGACCAGACAGATAACAGAAGGGGACAATCTTCTTCCTATGAGAACAATGAAAGCCCTGCCCCCCTTGACAAGTTTTTCAGGTTTTTCCCTTATCTTAATTGAACATTGTCCCTCTCTGCAGTCTACCTGGGCACCTCCCTTCTGATCTGGCTGAACAGTGTTACATCAGTAAAAGGGATGGGAGGGGGATACTTTGTCATTGAATTACTCTTGATCTACAACTGACAGAACTGAAATAACGCTCTCCATGGCCCAAATACTATGAAGATTAGAGCTGCTTTTATTATGAAACATTACTATCCCTTTAAATGGAGACCTCTCTAACATTCAAAGGCTTAAAAGTCCCCTTTGAAATCAATGGGAATTGTCATCTCCCCTTCATTGGAGCAGTAGGTTGGCCTCAGAATTTCATTGCTTTAGACTGATGAATAAGCCCCTTAGCGTCTTTCTCTGCGCTCAGTTATCCATTAACCCCACCCTCTTTTTCTACTCCATGTCAACTTCATAAAGTAGAACCGTCATTTATGTAACAAATGAACTTTTGAAACAGCTTTCAAAATCACCTGTATTAGCCATGTTTTTGTTTAAAGCAATAATTTGTGAACAATTTAGCGCTAATGGTCAGTTTAGGCAAATTAAGTCATACTGTCCAGACACTAGCATTGCACACTGGTCTCACTCACTCCTATCCACCACTCCCTGGCACAAGCTAGTACGCATAAACTGAAATAAATATCTCAAACTATTGCTTGAAATAAAGAGAGCTCTTTAAAAATTCACCTATTTGTCACAAAGTGACAGCTATATGTAATACCTGTTTTCCACCTAATCTTGCATACTTCCCTCCCCAATCCACACTCCCCCAACAAACTTATCTAATCTACACTCACCACCTCCTGCATCAGGGGTAGTCAACTGCAAGACCTCCAGTGTTAGGCACTACAACTCCCATCATCGCCAATCAACTGCTGCCTGTCCCGGCATCAAGGAAGATGGAGACCCAACAGCTAGAAAGACAACAATTGACTGCACTTTCTGTATATTATGTAAAACACATCATTTGGACCTAGCAACCACTGCTGGAGGCCACAGGTCCTCAGCATTTGACCAGCCCTGGAGGAGCGTATAAAGCAGACCATGGTCTCACCTCCCTGAAGCTGAGTTTTCCATCAAAATCTTCATCCACTTCTCTAATCATATCTTTGAGGCCAAGATGAGTCTGTGGTGCTCCAAGTTTCTCCATCATTAGTTTTAGTTCCATGAGATCTATAAAGCCATCATGTCCTGCATCAAACCTGCAGGGAGAGGAAAGAAACCATCATTACACAAAGAAGAGGCAGCACAGCTCTTATCCCAGGAACCCTGGTCACTGAACGCAAGTACCTTTTTTCAAGTGCCAATGTAACTCCCTGGATACAGTGCGTTCCAAACGTTCCACTAGTGCAGAGGTTACCAAAGTTCAAATGATTTTAGACTACAAATCCAAAGATTCACAGTAATTCTGTGGCAAACCAACTACACCATTCTAGACAAAAATTAATTTCCATGGTTCAAGAGACAGCATTACTATCACTCCTGGATGCGTCTCCATGGAGTTGGACAAGACTGTTAAAGGACTACTGGACCTCATTCTTCATCTTCTGGAAATGTGTTCTTCTTCAAGCTGGTACAGAAAAAGGGCATAATCCGCAGAAGATTACCCTGTGCAGTGGGTGGAATAGGAGGTCCAGCGGTCCTGCTAGACTGAAAATGTTATGTCTTGAACCAAGTCCCAGGAGTAAAATTCATAGGGGGCATTAGGAATTTAATGCAATAGTAAAGTAAGTGGGGGATTATTATTATTATTAATAGGAAGGGTTAGTTAGAGGTCTTAAGAAACAGAAGAGTGGGCAGTTCGTTCTCAGTCAGAATGCCACAGTAGTGCGCAATGAGGGCGGCCTCAAAATTTCCCAAAGGTCTCAGAATTTCAGCAAGAAACTAATTTAAAGTGGAGCGTTCACATGTACAGTGGTCCGCTTCAATAAACATCGCCCACCAAATAATTAGCAAAAATATATTAGAAGGTATCTACAATCTCAGCCAAGTTGTAACAGTAAAATTTACTTTTCACATAACCCACAAAGATATCTATTGGATCAGTCACAAGATACTTCCCTGTAACCATCCTTCCACAAAAATAATAAGATAAATCAGAAGTGTATAAAAAATACAAGAATGTATTAAAAGGATAGTAATGCCTGCTGTTTAAACTTTAATATTGTAGATATTAAAAATAGAAATTCAATGATGTACGGGTTGTCTCAAACATTTATTTACAGTTTGAGCGATATAAGCTTTTAAAGTTCCCTCTCCTGCCTCTTTCACAAAACTCAGTGCTCTAGCTGACCCCATGCGATTCTGGTTGTGCGACTGGACGGGTGGCTCTTCAGCAGAGCCGAAATAGCTCCATCTAAAAAGAAATACTTCATTGGAATGGTCTATAAAGTGTGCCTGGTTTGCTCCAATTAATCTTCATTGTATTTGGGCTATGGAAAGGGTCATTTCAATACTGTCAGAGATTTAGTTCAGGAGTAATTGAATGATAAAGTATCCCCTTCCCGCCCCTTTTACCAATGTAACACTGCTCACCTCAGAGCAGCAAGACTGTCCGGATGGATCGCAGAGAGGGACAATCTTCAGTGATCATAAGGAACAACCTGTCAAGGGGGACAGGGTTTTCCTTATGCTCACAGTTAGAAGATTGTCCCTTGCTGTGATCTGTCTCGTCAAGAGACCAGATACCACATCTGAGGGGAGGTGGCTTACACTAGGTAAAAGGGGTGGGAGGGGGATACTTTATCATTCAATTACTCCTGAACTAAATCTCTGACAGTATTGAAATGACATTCTACATGGTCCAAATCCTATGAAGATTAATTAGAGCTGAGGTTTTTGTGAAACGTTACTATCCCTTTAAGGTCAGGATATTGCCCCCATATTGCATCCATATTGCACTCATATTGCGTCCTTATTGCACCCATCCCTCACCTTGTAGTGGTACGCAAGCCGTTTGGGGGGGGGGGGGCAAATCTCGTCCCTGTGTTATGTGGCTGGGGGGCCATGTCCTTGCTGCCTGCCAAGATTCTCCTTCTAGTGCACGCCCCTGGGTGTGTTCAGTGCCGGACAATTTTGGCTGCCTGCCAAGCTTCTCCTTTTAGTAATATAGATATAAGGTATATATAGAAAAATAGTGTGCACTCCCAAAAAAAGATTATAACTTGAAACAATTGCCCAGTGCTGCCTGTACGGATAAGACTATGTTTGGTATGTATACCAGAGAACAAGCGCACACTAGGGTCTAGATAAAATAAGATGCTTTTTAATGTGTTAAATCATCTAAGTTTCGGCCCGCTCAGGGCCTTCCTCAAGACAATAATACATGCAAAATGGTGGCCTTATATACAGTATGCTAGCCCAAAAGCGCCTAAACGTCACGAGGTGCAAATCGTAGCATCCCCCTGTGTCTATCAACGCTAATCTCTGGAACTCAAAGTAATTAACACCAAAGTTACCAGTGTACACAACAGACAGTAGTTACAACATGACCAATAGTCGGGTGCAATGGGATCGGGCCAAAAATGTAAACTAACTTACACATCAAAACATTAGATTACAATCTAATTTAAGGCAAAATAAGAAAATCAAGAAACAAAGAATATAGAAAACAAGTAATGGAACATTGTATCCGTGGTGCTGTCAAAGGCACTCATGTAACTCAAAAGCAGTGAAATGATTACTCCACACATAACAGGAAACAATTACACTCACCCATATCACATTGGAACTGTAAGGTCAACAAGCAGAGAAATAATTATAATGAATTTACAATTGTTGCATGTCCCAGTCGGTGTACTCCATGATCTGCCCCCCGGCAGAGTCAGTAGTAATTGTGGTATAGAGCCCGTTGCATCTGATGAATCCCCTTGTGTAGGTAAAGAATATTATCAAAAAGTGATCCACAAACATCCGACTAGTAGAATGATTTCCAAATAAGTTGTGGATCCGTATCCCCTGGCTCTACATGTGCTGCAGACATCATGGAGACCGATGATGAATGAACATAGATATTGTGCAGGATAATACTCCTAATTAACATGTCAATAGTCGATTTGGGTTCCTCCAGACAAATAGCCCCTGGCTCTACGCATGCTGCCTCCGGCAGACATTGTGGAGTCCCATAGTGGGGCACATTTTCCTACCACTCATAACTGTCCAAGAGCCAGGGGTCAACAAATGTGTCACAATGGCAAAGTCAATGTCATTTAGTAGTATCATGGGGTGTTGTCAACCATCAAAAAACTGCATCAATGTGTGGTAGGGCAAGAAAAAATGAAATGGTAAATAAAAGATAAAGAATAAAAAAATAAACAGTGAGAAAAAGAAAACTTAAGGTACCAACAAGTTAGTGTACATCAATAGTGACCCAGGACACCGGAATCTGAGGATGGTGCCAGGCATGACATATTACAGTCCTCCTGGCATCACCCCCCCCCCCACATGCCAGAGGCCGTGGAGCAGCGACACGCGCCCTCCAGCGCCACCGGACACAATCAGCCCAAAATCAGCAGCAAAAATAAAGAAAGTAATAAAAAGTGATTAAATCCTCCTGTAGCTTTGGAGGAACAAAACTAGCTAGGAGTGTAAATGACATCATGAGCGATATATAATGCATCAGAATGTGGCAGAAAACTAGATACCAGATCCATTTAAATAATGATAGTCATGGCTCATAACTGCAAATGAGAGCGGTCACACACAGTATCATTTATCGATTACCTATGTACAATCACACTGGCCATTTAAATCTATCGCCAATGACATTATGTACAAAGTATACCAGTATGCGTGTTTCAGTACACTTGCCCTTATAATCCTCCGTTAAATGTATAGGCCAAAATGGTTTGTAACTTGTCCTGGAGGGTAGTTCACTTGTCTTCCACGATTATCCATATGAGTGGAAACCCAAATGTCAATGAACTCCCTACAGTTCAGCACTTATACAATAGCCTGTGAGATATGGTCTGGAAACTATCTGTCCTGCTGTGGGGTACATATATAAGGGGTAATGTATAAGATGATGCACAAAAGATAACAGTTTATAGGAAGCAATGTAATGAGAGCTTCTCATTCAGGCCTCTAGGGGATACAGTATCTAAAAACTGTATCCACTTAGCCTCTTTCTGTAAAAGCAATTTGCCCCTGTCACCTCCTCTGGCGAGCAGAGGCACTTGGTCAATGGCCATATAACGCAAACTTGGCAATGGGTGATTTAATTTGGCAAAATGCATAGCTACTGGTTGGTCCTTTATCTTGGACGGTTGTTTAACTAGAGGCTTTCGTGCAGCCTCAATAGCTGCTTTAAAGGGATAGTATTACTTCAAAATTACTATCCCTCATATTGTAGCCCTTAATAAACTGAGTTAAATGACACCAGCGGCATCTCTCAGACCTTTATGGTTTAAGAGATAGCCGCTTTCAAAGTTTCCTCTCCCCTGCTGTCAGTGTTCTGCTGCCAGCAGGAGAATCCGGTCCCGGGACAGGCGGAGGCTCTTAAACAGAGCCGATATCTCGTTATGGAAGGAAAAATGATTCATTGAAACAGTCTTCTACGTGTTCTTGGTTACCAAGCACACGTAGAAGACTGTTTCAATTAATCATTTTTCCTTCCATAACGAGATATCGGCTCTGCTGAAGAGCCTCCTCTTGATTCAGAGACCAGATTCTCCTGCTGGCAGCAGAACGCTGACAGCAGGGGAAAGGAAACTTTGAAAGCGGCTATCTCTTACACCATAAAGGTTTGAGAGATGCTGCTGGTGTCATTTAACTCAGTTTATTAAGGGCTACAATATGAGAGATAGTAATTTCGAAGTAATACTATCCCTTTAATGGAAGCTCGGTGATTGCTCATCCATTCCCTGAACGTGCTGGTGGTCTTGCCCACATACATTAATCCACAAGGACAAAGAATAATGTAAACTACGAATTGACTTAAACAATTTAAGTTATGCTTGATGAAGATATTGTAGCCCTTGTGAGGATGCTTAAAGTGTGTGCCAGCCATCATGTAGTTACAAGTCATGCAAGAGACACACTTGTAACATTTTTTAATGGGACCTTTCTCCTTCATATAGCAACTCTCTGGGTCAGTCTTCACAAGTAAGTCTTTGAGGTTTCTACCTCTTCTGTAGCACATCATTGGTGGTCCTTTTGGTATTTGTGAAAGTTGTGGGTCAGTAGTAATGATTTGCCAATGTTTGAGTCGTAGGGAAGACCATCCTGGCTTCTGTGTTGGTCCTTTTGGACTCAAACCTCTCTGCTCTTGATGTCTGCAATGTACTTTGTATACAGTCCTGTATTAGGGTTTCATTATAACCTCTTTGGAAGAATTTGTCTCCCATTTTGTTTAATTCCCCCAATAGAGTGTCTTCTCTGCTAATAATCCTCCTCAATCTCAACATCTGTGACTTAGGTAGGCTTTGTTTAAGATGGGGTGGGTGGTGACAGGAAGAAGATTATTCTTATCTCTGGGTTTATTATAGATGGTAGTCTCTATGTGCCCATCCCTAAGTTGTACTAAGACATCTAGAAATGGGATCTCCGTCAGACTATGTGTCAATGTTAGTTTAACCTGTGGGTGCTGGCTGGGGTCTTCTACTAGGGTTTCTAATTCAGAACTAGTTCCCTTCCATAGGATGGACATATTGTCAATGTACCTGGTGTAAGTCACTGTGTATTTTATAAAGAGTTCATGTTTTTGGAGGATGTCAGTTTCGTATTTGTGCATGTAGATATTGGTATATGAGGGCTCTATGCATGCCCCCATAGCAGTCCCGGTCTTCTGCAAATAAAATTTATTCTCAAACTTAAAAGTTTTTGGTAAGACAGAATTCCAACATTGTTAAAAAGAAATCAACGGGGGGGGGGGGGCACTTATATAGTGGGTTATTAGTGATCAGGTCACGTACAGCAGCGATACCTTCATTATGTGGTATCACTGTGTACAGTGACCTGACATCCATGGTGCCCAACACAACATTATCCAAGTTGGTATCGAGTGTCAACAGCAATTTCAAAAAACTGCTTGTGTCTTTGAGGTAATATGGAAGGCTTTGTACACAGGGTTGTAGGAGAACATCAATATATTGGCCAAGAGGATGTAATAGGGACCCAATGGCTGATATAATGGATCTACCTGGTGGTTGTGTCAGTGATTTATGACTCTTAGAAAATGTGTATAATATAGGTTTCTTAGGGAAGTCTGTGGTTAAGTGTTTGCCTGTTCTTTCATCCAAACAACCTGCTGATATCCCCAAAGAAATCAATTTGTCTACTTCCCCTTTGTATATTGTGGTTGGGTCAAAGGATAAACATTGATCAGTGTTAGCATCTGAGAGCTGTGATAATATCTCTTCTTTGTAATCTGAGAATAACGACTGCACCACCCTGATCCGCTGCTCTGATAATATTAGAATCAGCAGACAGGGTTTTTATAGCATCCCGCTACATTTTAGTTAGATTGGAGTACACTTTTGGGTCAGTTGGGGTAATCATGATGTCGTTCTCAATTAGTCTGCCAAAGGTTTTAAATAGAAGCATTATTGCTGGGGGGGGGGGGTGTCAAAGGTAGATCTAGACTTAAATGGTGTGATTGTATCTAGTGTAGAGGTTGTCTCCTTAAAATGTTCTTTAAGTCTGGGATTGCAACTGAATTGGTATGCGTCTACCTGCCAGTTAAATTTGGAATGTCTGAATGAAAGGCCTCTTTGCAAGAGTCTAGATTCTCCAATTGTGATGATAAGTTGTACACCAAGTTTTCGGTAGTGAGGGGTTTGTGGAGTTGTCTATTTTTCCTTTTGCACCCCCTCCTCCTCGTCTGTTTGTCTGTTCCCTTGTTGTTAAACCTAATAAATTAACTTCAGTTAGGCTAGTGTCTGTCTCTGACTCTGCTGATGATGAGAAACGGTCTTCTTTATCAGTCAAGCCCTGTATTAAACGTCTCTGTCTACTATGCCTTCTGTAGATTGGTCGTTTAAATGGTTCTGGTGTTCCACTTAACCATCTATAGACTCTATGTTATTTGTAATCATCTATTACTTTGTTGAACTTCTCACATTTGTATTTGGCCAGTCTGTTTTTATAGGTCTCTACCTGCTCAAGTTTCTTAACTCAATTAGTTCCTTATTTTATCTAGACCCTACCATGTGCTTGTTGTCTGGTATACATACCAAATTGGTCAGTACATTTTACAATCTCTTTTGTGTCCCCTTACCAACGGCAATGCATAGTGGGACATATCAAAGCATTGCCCCTGGGGCAGGTAATTTTTAGCATAATCAGCAGTTTAACGATGGAACATTCTTCTCAGTCAGGTTGGAATCACATCCTGCAGGACTTGTCTCCCAAACCTTGGTTCTGCTGATGCTTGAACATCTAGGTGATAGTGTTTGATGAAGGTTGACAGCGAACACCAGGTTGCTACCTTGCATGTCTTCTACCAAAGCCTGTGCTTTTGCTGCCTAGTAGGTGGCAATGGCTCTGGTAGATTGGGCGGTCATAGTTTTTGGAGGTACTGCTCCCGATTCTATATGTGTTAACCTGCTACACTCTAATACCCATCTGGAGATGGATGCTTTTGAGGCTGCCTTGCCTCTAAATTTACTATGGAATTGGAAAAATGTATGACTCTTGAGTTGTCTAGATAACAAGAAATGCATATAACTGTATCAAGGTTGTGAAAGGCTTTCTCTTTATCATTCTTAGGATTCAGATAGAAGGAAGGTAAAACAATTTCCTGATCGATATGAAAGGATGATACCACCTTAGGCCTAAAAGCTGATTTTGTTCTTATGATAATTTTGTCCTAGTGTATGACCATGAATGGAGATTTTGAATTTCATTTATTTACTCTCCTTGCTGACGTAATTGCCATCAGAAATACTGTTTCACTGGAATATCTTGAATAGGTTCAAACTTACTTGATGTAGCCAGTTGGTTCAAAACAATGTTCAGGTCTCATGGAGGGATAATGTCCTTGATAAGGGGTCTCGCCTTATCAGTTGCCTTAATGAATCTCTTAACTAGATCATTCTCTATAAATTGAACTGCTAAGGAATGGCTGTTCTGGACCGAGCCGGTCCATTGAAGCACTCTCGTCCAGTGTTGTCTTGTCTGTCAAAACCTGTGCCTGAGGCTGTAGAGAGTAGCACTGGACCAGCATGAGCCTTTTGGCACCAGTAGCGGACTGGTTTTTGTCTTTTTGCACCAACTGCAAAAAAGGTTTCCAAATGCTGTAGTAAATTTTTGTGGTTGACTCCTTACTTCCAGAGAGGATGGTATCAATTACTGGCCTTGAAAGACCTTTAACTGATAATGATCTCCTCTCAGCTGCCAAGCCCTCAATTCCAAGAAACTCAGTTTCTGGTGTAATATTGGCCTTTGTAGTAACAATACCCACCTGGAAGGCAGTGTCCAAAGCTGGTCTGTTAACATCCTTAACAGATCCATAAACCAAACACTCCTTGGCCACCCTGGAGCTATTAATGACATTTGCTCTGGACTCATTTTTTTATTAGGACTTCCACAATCATTGGTATAGGAGGAAAAATGTATGCTAGCTGATGGTTCCACTGGAACCTCAGAGCATCCGGCCCCAAAAAGCTTTCAGTTCCTTCCACCTGAAAAAGTAGGTTTTCCATGTGTTGCTGTTCCCTGCTGCCATGAGATCCATTACTGGATTTCCCATCTCTGAACTATTTGATTCAACGCTTTTGGGTTTAGAGACCAATCTCCTTGATCTAGGTGAAAACGACTTAGGAAGTCCACTTGTGCTGTGTGTTCTGGGCACATGAACTGCTGTGATTACCCTAAATTTTTTTCTGCCCATCTCAGTATTTTTTCTGATTCCAGAAACAACTTCTTGCTCCTGGTCCTGCCTTGATTTCTCAGATATATGACTGTTGTCTGACTGAATGCGGACTGGTTTCCCTTGTAGCTGTTCTTTGAAATGGTTTAGGCAGTTCATTACTGCACTTAGTTCAAATATGCTTACATGGAGGGATTTCTCCTTCCTTGACCAAGTCCTTTGGGCTGTTTCCTGCATCCACAGTACTCCCCAGCCTTGCTGGCTGGGCTGGCATCCGTTGTCAACTCTTCCCAGACTAAATTGTCTAATGGAACTCTTTTGACAGATTTTTTTATGTCCATCCACTAGGATAGATCCCTTTGTATACTGGATGGTAATGGAATCCTTTGTGATGTATTCCTGTGATTTTTGTTCCATTTCCTCAGGAAGAAAATCTGCAGGCTTCTCACATGAAGTTTTGTCCATGAAAGTAGCTGAACTGAAGTGGTCAAGATTCCCAAAAGCTGCATATAATCTCTTGCCGTGTGAACCTTCTATATCCTGACACTGGTTCTGATTTTTTATACCCTGTCAAAAAATGTATTTTCCCTTCATGGTTTTCAAATTGATCCCTAGAAACACTAGATCCTGTGAAGGTGTAGTCTGACTCTTCTGAGGAATTTGAGCCATCCTAATTGTTGCACGTGATTGATTTTGTACGATTTCTGACCTGTTGATCTTATTCTGATATTATCAACAGATCGTCGAGATAGGGAATTATTACTATTCCCTTTTCTGTTAGGTGCTCTAGGACCACTGCCAGGATCTTTGTGAACATCTTGGAGCGAATGACAGACTGAAAGGCAGAGCGGTGAACTGCATATGAACATCCTCGATCGTAAATCTTAGGAATTTTTGATGTGCTGGTCTTACCAGATTGTGATGGTAAGCATCTATAAAGTCTTCGGTCGTCGGGAAGGCTTTTTTTGGGACTGCTTTGATGAATGATGCTACCATCTCCATTTTGAAGGGTCGATACTAAATGAAGAAGTTTGTGAATTTCAGGTCTAGAATGGGTCTGTAGTCTCCTGATTTGTTTTGTACCACAAAAAGGATTGAGTATACTCCTAGCCTCTATTGTTGTACAGGGATTTCTTCTATTACTTGCTTTTCTCTCAGTGATTCAATGATCCTTCCACCTTCTGAGGATCTGTTGGAATCTTTGATGCCCTGAATATGTTTTTTTCTGTACCTTGCTAAATTCTAATGGGTACCCTGCCTCCAATATCTGAAGAACAGTCTGTGTTGAAATTTTTCAGCCAATTTTGAGAAACTGTGCCAGACGACCCCAACGGAGATCAGAGGCAGGGCCCACTTACCTTCAAAGATATTACTTTCTTGAAGTGACCTCTTTTGGAGAATTCATTTTTTGAAAATTCCTCTCTGGTCCTGAGAGAATGTTGGCTTACTTTGATCAAAGGGCCTGTTAAACTGAGCGTTCTTGGCTTCTCTGAAGCATAGCCTCTTAGACTAGTATGAATAAGAACTATTTGGTGTATTCAATCATGTTGTTCTGTCTTGGGGGGAGGGGAAGGTAATCTTTCCTCCTGTCATCCTCTTAATTATTTCTTCCAAATGATGCCCAAACAAAAGAGAACCTTCAAATGGTAAGATGACAAGTTTATTTTTCGATGAAGCGTCAGCCCCTATGACTTCAGCCCTTCTTGATGTAATGGATAATGCTGAAGAACGTGAAGTTAATTTGATATCCAAGGAGGTGTCTCAATAGCAAAGATTCCACTTTCTCCTTTAGATCAGAAAGCCATATTCTAATTGTCCTGGATATGCACACCATTGGTGTAGCTGCCTTCAAATGTTTTCCTAAGATGGCAAACTGCTTTTTTAAAGAGCTCTCCATCTCTCTCTCCATGCTATCCCTTAAAGAAGAACCATCCTCCCTGGGTATCACTGTTCATTTGGCAAGCTGAGCTACTGCTGCATCGACCAGCATGTGTTCCACAGTGGAACGCACATCCTTCCTTTATGATACCCACGTGAGCTGGCCTCATAAAATCACGCCCCAGGTCCTCCACTGATGCGAGGAAAGAGGATTAAGAACCTTGCTTAAAGGCATTCCCCCGTGTCTGAGCGAAGAGGGAAAGGCAAGGGCTCTGGGCATACTACCTGCCATGGCAGCACTATGGCCGCCAAAACACTTCCCACATATCAGGCTCCTTGTTTCTAAGGTGAGTAGCTTGGATCTCACTCTTCATCCCCACAGCTGAGTAGAACCATAAGAGTATCTCTCAGAATGCATGACTTAAATACCTAAAATTGACTGGTCCTATACAGCTGAGAGGCGGAGACAATACCCACTATGCATTGCCATGGGTAAGGGACACAGAAGAACTATTACCTCTGTATCTGTCTGACTGAACTAGGGAGAGCGCAGCCATGTTCAGAACGTTAATTTTGATTGGCAGCACTCTCCCTTCACCTTTATGTCAGTGGGCGCTGAAAACCCAGCCCCTTTTTTTTTTTTTTTTTTTTTTAGTGGAGAGAGAGAGAGGATGCGTGTGGTACAGCTTGTACTGCATGGAGCGTCAGGATATCCAATATTTCTCAATTTCTATTGATTTGAATAAAAACAAAAGCAGTATACTGCATTTCACCAAATGAATGAATCAATCAATCTTAGGTTTACTTGGGGGTGAAAGTTCCACTTTAATCCTATGATCAGAAAGAAGAAGAAAGCTTGTCTCCAGCGTGGCTGCATTTCCTACAAATATTAACCCTTTGAGGGCCACAGCATTATTCAATGCATTGGGTTGCAATGCACTGGATACCACTATAGCACTAACGCAAAGGGTTAATGGGTCTAAGGAACTACACATAAAAGTCAGTTTTGCAAGGGGCCTCCAATGTTCCTAAAACATCCCCTATTGGAAAAGTCTCCAGCATTGCAGGAGTTACAATCCCCATTTACACCCATGGGAATTTTGTAGATTTGTATTTCTCCTCCTGAGGTGGAGTTGGAATGCTCCAGAATTGCTCAGTCCTAGATCCCAATAAGTGTGTAAAGTGCAGTCAGAAAGGACAGCTGGGGGGGTGTTAACTTATTAACCCTTTGAGTGCCAGAGAGGTACGCAAAGCATTGCAAAGCAATGCGTTGCGTACCCCTCTGGCACTCAAAGGGTTAAGAGCCGGGGGGGGGGTGGTAATGTCAAAGCATTGCTTCACCATGCATTGGATACGCCTGCGGCACTCAAAAGGTTAACAAGTCCTAACAGATATAAAAAAAAATAAATAAATAATTCAAGAACAGAAGGTTCAATACTGAGCCAGAGAAGTGTGTAAAATGTGTCTTCTGCCTTACAGCAGGGGGACATCAAAGTACAACGTCCATTACAAAACTTCCATGTCCAAGGATAATCAAATCAATACCCATTTATCCTCGCTCGTGACATGGGAATATATTTCCAGGAACCTGAAAAAATAAGAACAAAGGGGCTGATGTCATATAAAGAAATAGAACAAGTCTGGGGCAAACCAACGGCATCACGGGGGGGGGGGGGGACGACAAATAAAATTTCCCCATTGATTTAAATGTGGCTTTCAACCCACTGAATGCGAGAGAGGTCTCCAGAACATAAAAGCGGAACTGTCACGTAGATGTAAGTGCCCCTCAATTAACTGTTAGTATAGCGCTAATCACTGAAATACTGTTACAATGTTTCTGAAAGGGATAGTAATGTTTCACAAAAACAGCAGCTCCATTTAATCTTCATAGTATTTGGGCCATAGAGAGGGTTATTTAATTACTGTCAGAGTTGTAGTTCAAGAGTAATTGAATGATAAAGTATCCCCCTCCCGCCCCTTTTACCTAGTGCTCACCTCAGATGTGGAATCTGGTCTCTTGACCGGACAGATCACAGCAAGGGACAATCTTCTTACTGTGAGAACAATGAAAACCCTGCCCCCAGAGTTTTTCCCCTTATGTTAATTGAAAATTGTCCCTCTCTGAGATCCATCTCGACACCACCTTTCTGTTCTGAGGTGAGCAGTGTGACATCAGTAAAAGGGACAGGAGGGGATACTTTATCATTCCATTACTCCTGAACTACAACTCTGACAGTATTGAAATGACACTCTCCATGGCCCAAACACTATGAAATTTAATTGGAGCCACTTTTATTATGAAACATTATTATCCCTTTAAATGTTGGAATTATTTAGACTCGTAAGTTATGAGACTCGCCTCAAGATACAGTGCAGACATCTTTCTGAAGAGGGATCTGTGCGCCTGAGCTCTCCGTCTCTGTCTCCTCACTGATAGGTTATTTGCCAAAAGGGGCGTTGCATTGTACCATATGGTACAGACAGGGCAAGTGCACAGATCCCACTTCACCAAGATGTCTGCTCTGTCGTCTTGAGGGGAGTCTCATGCGATTCCAAATAATGCCTGCACTTAAAGGGACAATAAGGTCCCTTAAAATTATGCGTCTTTTCTGGAGGTTAAAAAAATAAATTATGTTACACAAATCCTCTCTCTCAAACTGCTATGGTTTGAGAGATATTCGCTTGTAAATTTTCCCTTTTCCTGCTGTAAAGCTGACAGCAGAAGATTAGAATTGTGCGACTCGAGGAGGCTCTTCAGCAGCGTCGAAAATTGTGTCATTTAAAAAGATCTGATTTATGGGAATGGTCTACAAAGTGTGCTTGCAAACCAGGCACACTTTGTAGACCTTTCCAATGAAGAAATTATTTTAAAATAACGTGATATCGACTCTGCAGCAGAGCCGCCGGCTGGTCCCCAGACCGGGATCTCCTGCTGTCAGCACAGCGTTGATGTCAGGAGAAGGGAGCTTTACAGACGAATATCTGTCAAAAGTCTGAGAGATGGGATTTATGCCAAATATATTTTTTTAAACCTCTATAAAACAAGTGTATTTTTTAATGGGACATTAGTGTCCCTTTAATAAAAACATTGTAACGGTATTTTAATTGTTACCGCTATACTAACCATTAATTGAGGGCACTTATATCTACGTGACAGTTTCGCTTTAAGAGACCACTCTAGAATTCAAAGGATTAAAAGCCACGTTTAATTCAATGGGGATGTTTATTTGTACCCTATAATGCAGGTGGCTTATTACATTTCTGTCAAACTTCTATTCAAAACACTGACCAAATAAATGTGGACCTGTTTGACCGGAATTGAGAAAGTCTATTATATATATATATATCAGGGCTCAAAATTTCCACTCTCCACTAGCCAATGGCGAGTGAAAATTTAGCCCTGGCGAGTAGAAATTCAGCCCTGGTGGGTATGTTTTGGCTTGCAGTGGAGAGTAACTTTTCAGGTCTGGCTAGTAGCAAAGGACTTCAAATTTTAAGCCCTGTATATATTACAGTTTTGTAGTTCAAGGACTGTACTCACAGGACTTCCAGATGCTTCAAAATTGTGCAAAGTTTATTATCAACGTTTCGGCCCTGCAAAACTGTATGTATCTTTGATGGAACCAGGCACCCAGGACATTGATTTTGATTGGGAGAGTGCTAGGACTTAAATATATATTATATATATTTATTTTACTGAAATTGAGTTTTACAATGCATTGAGACCTCTCTAGCATTGAAAGGAGCTAAAAGTCCAATTTAATAAGAGGGATTTTTGTCTCCTGTAGTGCAGTTGGCTTACTCCAGAATAACTCCAGTTTTTATAAATATGGGCCAATCTTCCTTGTGTCTGGGCACAGCAAGAGTGACGTTGGGAGGGCGAATAGGCATATGGGTGCAAGGGCAAAGAGGCAAAGTGGAGCTGAAGCTCGAAAGTGAAAGAAGAATGAAAACAACAAATGGAAGGGACGAGAAGCATGAAAGGAAAGGAAGGAGGAACAAAGAGCCGGCTCCAAAAGGGACTGACAGCGCAGGCGCACGGACATCACTGTGACGAGATGTCTGTGCTTCCTGCTCCTGTGAGCATCTTCAGAACCAGGTAATATTTCTGGCGACTAGCGCTACTAAGCAGCTAGTCGCCAGATGAAGAATGAATGCAGGTTAAGTTATTGCGGGGTGGTAGTTCCCCTTTAAAGGGGAACTACCACCCCGCAAAATCTTTATCTTAATTAAGTCTCCATCTGGCGACTAGCTGCTTAGTAGCGCTAGTCGCCAGAATTATTACCTGGTTTAAATGATTTACGATTTATTCCGAGGCTGACAGTAGCAGGAAGCACGGAAATTTTGCCATAGTGACGTCTGTGCGCCTGCGCTGTCAGTCCCTTTTGGAGCCGGCCGGAGATTGTCTCACTTGGTGACTCCTGTTTTCTTTGCCGAATTTCGGTTGACTTGAAATGTGGTATTTTGGAGACAGAATGAAATTCTAGGGCATTTCCCCTCTGCACAAATCTCCAGAGCCCATTTGTCGTGATGTATGTGACTCCAGGATTCCTGGAACTCCTCCAGTCTACCCCCTACTGGAGGAGAGGGGGATAGGCTGGCTTCATTGCTGGTATTGGCCCTTCCTCTGGAAATCTTTACAATTCCCAGGTCTCTGGACCTGAGCACCTCTTTTCCTGTAATCATCTCCTCTGCCAGGCTGATAACGCTTGGCCTTTTGAAAGGACTGGAGGCGATATTGGTTTGATCTAGACGGGGATCACCTGGATGTCTTTTCTTGGTGGAGGAATAGATTCTTTCCTTCTGATGACTTCTGTATTATTTGTTCCAGGGAATCTCCAAATTGTTTTGAACCTGCGATGATGGATCTCCCTCCCATGCTCTGATCCATAGGGCCTGTTGTGATGTAATAGATAAAGAAGAGGCTTTAGCTAAGAGACTAATATTATCCAGCGATGCGTCGCATGAGTAATTGATTACTTCTTTAATAAGGCCCAAGTCCTTAGGATACGGCTCCTTGACACAGAGGACTCCACTTTCTCTTCTATGTCAGTAATCCAAATTCTTAAAGTGCAGAAGATAGAGGCCATTGCTGTAGCTGTCTTTAAGTTCTGCCCTATGGAGAACTGCTTTTTTTAAAGCACTATCTGCTCTTTTATCCATAGGGTCTTCAAGAACTGTACCGTCTTCCAAGGGGATAGTGGTTCATCTAGCTGTCTGTGCTATGGCAGCATCAGCTTTGGGAGGTGTATACCATGGAGAGATCTCTTCGGCATCAAACGGATACATTCTCTGGAAACATTTGGACATTGAGCAGCGTTTCTCACCTTGCTTCCATTCTGAGCGTATCACAGGGCTTAAAAGTTGAAGTCCTTTGCTACTAGCCAGACCTGAAAAGTTACTCGCCACTGCAAGTCATAGCATACCCACCAGGGCTGAATTTCTACTCACCAGGGCTAAATTTTCACTCGCCATTGGCTAGTGGCGAGTGGAAATTTTGAGCCCTGGCGTATCATATCATGAATAGAACTATGAATGGGTATTTGTGTATTAGATTTTTTATAACCCAGAAATGCTGTGTCCGTTACATCCAATTATTTTTGGATTTCTGAGAGTCCCAGAGACTTCCTCATAGCCTTTATCAAGCCATCAACTTTATCTAAGGGGAAATTACCATCTTCTGTGATCTCCCCTTCTTCTGCTGAAAAGTTACCTGACTCTACCTCTATGTAGTTGTCTTCCTCTTCCTCCCTGGGTCTGGAAGGTCCCTGGTCCAGATCTGAATGTCTGGGTCTCTTCCTTGCTGCCTCTTGCATGGATGAGAAAGTTTCTTGCATGGAACTTTTCATCCAGCTTACAAAGAACTCTGAAAATGGGCAGGGACTTCAGTGCCTGCCGCTTTTTGAAGACATGTCTCACAGCTTTGCTGGTTCAGAGGCTGATAATATCTAGTCACAGCCCATACAAGGTTTAGTTTTGCAGCCTGCTTTCTCTTCTTTAGAGGCTTCAGGCTTAGACTTATTGGTTTTTTGCTCCTTAGAGGTAGACATAGTGATAATACAAGTATGGGAACACTACAACTGAAATGCTGTAACTACTGCATATATTGGAAACAAATAATGCAACAAAGTAAGTAATAAGCAATGAGTCTTACCCTCCACATCAAGGAACACCACCCTCGGCTGGTCTTCTTATGCGCTAGGGAACTTGCCATGCTGTAATCCGACGTGCGTTTCAGCAACGGAACGCGTGACTTCCACTTCTGGTTTCCGGCTTCCCGCTATCCAGCACTGTGTGTGCAGCGCGAGTGCGCTTACAGCCGGGAGGCATGGAAATCTCTGGGCACCGCGCTAAAGCTACCGGCCAGATTTCAGGGAGCACAGAATGTCAGATAGCAGCTTGGAAGCGGCTGGCTGACCAGAATAACCACAATGTGACCGTGGTAAGGCAAGCCACATGGATAGAAAATAATAAAGGCATATAGTTAGTGGGAGAAGCTCTTCTCTGTCCTCCAGCTAGGTAGGACCAATTTTAACTAACCAATGGAGGAAGCAGATGACCTTTTAAAGATTTTATTGGTCCTACCAGCTGGAGGGCGGCACCAACTACCTACTATATATGTCGTGGATCGGACACAGAGGAAAAATTATATATTTATTTAATTTTTTTTCCCTCCATCTATTTCACAATTCCTTATGAGTGCTCATCCTTTTAGGCCGTTATAAAAATAAAACGTGTTACATGCATATTATATATTATAATTTTACCTTACCTCCCAGGCCTAGGGGCACACACATAATTATCTGTCCTCTTGGAAGGAAAATCAAACACTACATTACTATGATGGATTTAACCCACTAATTGCCAGAGGGGGTTGTGACTTGATGCACTTCTTCAGAACTCAATAATGTGAATAAATAATGAGCAACTGATTACTGGGTTTGGTGCATTTGCATTCTATTTTTAAATGCCCCATCCTCACAGGCTTGGAAGATCAAACCGACTTTAATTCTTCGATGTACAGAATTTAGCTGGTTCTGTGGTGGCAATGTAACAGCTCATCCGCTGCCAACTGTACTGAAGAACCAGCACACACTATAATTATATAGTCCATCTATGTAATACTAATGGGGCAACATTAAATTGTGCCTAGAAAGCTAGGATCCAGCTGTATACAGACTAGAAGCATTTCCATTCAAATATAACCCTTTAAGGACCGGGGGGGGGAATGCATTGCACATACCTCTGGTTTGTAAAGGGATTAAAAAAAAAAATGAAGACTCTTGGGTACTGGCATAGGAGAGGACTAATGAAGGTTTAGCCTCCCCCACCACAGCAGATTCTATTGATAGAAGCCTAGCTATATAAAACACTAGTACTCACCTACCCAGAC
The DNA here is from genome assembly GCA_037306005.1 of Rhinophrynus dorsalis. NCBI lineage: Eukaryota > Metazoa > Chordata > Amphibia > Anura > Rhinophrynidae > Rhinophrynus > Rhinophrynus dorsalis. The sequence continues at coordinate 371,143,115 of CM074724.1, read as the reverse complement.
ACACGAGTCACTCCACTCCTATGGGTACTTTGGGGCAAGAATATGTGCTAGCGTCCCCCCCCCCCCCCAAAAAAAAAAAAAAAAAAAAAAAAGCAACCTGAGGCTTATGCCAACAACCTAAAGCATAATCAGACACTGGGCAACCGAACTGAACCATTACATACCCTGAGCTGCCAACAGATCCTGAGGATTTAACCCTTTGAGAGCCCTAGGGCTTTACTCCATCACCTAGACGCTGTAGGGAGTTGCTATCTCAGTGTTGGGTAATCTGAGGCCTTCTGGTTATTAAAGGTATAGTAATACTTAAAATGTAAAAAAAAAAAAAAAAAAAAAAATATATATATGTTGTAGGGTTTATCCCCCTGAGTAAAACAAGAGTACTCCCACTGCTGAAAGGTGTTTCATTCAAAAGTTATTAATTTTTAAAGTTGAATGTCTTAGGTGCAATATCACAGTGGCCTGAAATTGTACAGTGGCGCTGTTGCTACACCATCCTATGGAGATTTATGGTCCCGGGACCAGAGCTGTCCATAGGATGGTGTAGCAACAGCGCCACTGTACAATTTCACGCCACTGTGATATTGCACCTAAAAAAATTCAACTTTGAAAATTAATAACATTTGAATGAAACACCTTTCAGCAGTGAGAGTACTCTTGTTTTGCTCAGGGGGATAAACCCTACAACATGTTTTTTTTTATATTTTAAGTATTACTATCCCTTTAAAGACCACAATTCCCATGATTCCCAGTAAGCCACTGTTGTAGTCAAACACTGAGCTGTGAGGATTACTATCCCCCCCCCCCCATCAAACGGCAACAAAAATCACACTTGTATAATAAAAAGCTACCAAAGAGGTCTCACAATTCAAAATCTGTTCTCAAAAGGAATGTTGCCTGCAGATTACATATCATCCTGACCAGCAGTGTCCCTCTCCCGCCCAGAGGTGTCCCTCTCCCACCCAGAGGCAGGAATCAGCAGAGATGACTGTTCGCTTCTTGTATCCTATTTCATGAGCAATTTTCCATCAACACTTTGTGTCATATTGCTCTCAGTTGAATCTACTTCAGTACTAGTCCATCCAGATTCTATGTGGATGAGATGGGGGGGGGGGGGGTGAGATATAGTGTGAGGGAGTGGGGCGGGAGGGAGAGAGAGGTAGATAGTGTGGAAGAGAGACAATCCCCACTGTGAAATGTTGCATTCTAATTTTAGTCCCTTGGATGCAAGTGAAATCTCCATTGCATTTGGGGACCTCTCTAGCATCCACGTTTGTTATAACTCCGTATACAAATACCCAGTCTCTTGAGAATCTATATTTCACAATATATAAATGGTAGATACCAAAGAGATAAACATATAATTATTTTTCCAAATAAAATGTATGTACACCCCCACATACATATCCAGCTCATCCATGTGTATAGGAAGACCCAGCAGGGATATGACTGCACATTAACCTTTACAACGGTGACTGAAGAGAGAGAAGCGTTTCACTGCAAGCCTTTGCCTCCATTAATAAGGCAATCTGATATACTGACGGGTGTGTGACAATTCTACACACAGAACTGGATGACTTCCTACTGCAATACCTGTTGATATTTTGCTGGAAGTGAACAAATTATTTTTAGCCAAAGACATGGTAATGAAATGGAGTAGATGACCGGTGTTTACTACAGAATCGTTTCCAGGGAACAGGGACCATAGAGGAGTTGTTTACCAAATGAACACCTTTACTACACCAATGAATTAACCCTTTAAAGGGGGAGAAGGCAGTACAATGCATTCCAAAGCAATGTGTTTCATACCCCTCTGCCCCTGAAAGGGTTGAAGCACTTATTTAAAAATAAATAACAAATAAATATATATATATATATATATATATATATATATATATATATATACACACACACCTCTCACATCATTTCACTGCTATTGTAACAATGTTTAACGCTGGCCACTGCTGGAAAATTGGTCTGTTTGCCTTCTATCCCCCCATTCTATCATACTGATGGAAGACTAACCATTTTAACCAACATTACTAGGCATTTCAAACCAAGGATGTGCGAACCATAGCTATAGCTTCCTCAGCTGACCATTGATGGGTGCTGCAGCTCAATGGAAGCTGGAGATAAACTGGGTGCTCAACCCCTGTCTTACATGCCTTTCTGCCAGAGAGGGGCACCTAAAGGGACACCAGGAAGAAAAAGCACCTCAATGACATTTGGTTGGAATATATTTACAGTGGAATGTTACCTGGGTGATGCCAGAGAAGCCGAGCTGATGCTTAGGCTCTTGTGAAACTGAGCTGCTCTTCATTATTAATGGAGACCTGCACTTTGACTGCTCAAGAAATTCTGCAGCAGCTGAGATCTTTACATCCCACAAGAGTTGACAGATAAATATATAGATTCCCATCCCACAAGAATCAGGATAGTGCTATACACACAGGCGGGACAGATTATCCCATAAGGCAAGAATTATGACAGATGCACAGATATATAACATATAATTACTGATGAAAACCCCACTGAGACAGACTTCAATCCACTGTAACCTGAATGACTGTGGGGTATGCAACACATTGCACACCAATCCGGCACGTAAATGTTTAATCAATTAACCCGCGGAGTGCCAGAGAGGTATCCAAAGCATTGTATCTGATACAACCTGACATTCAAAGGGTTAAGAAACCCACCATGGAAAAGTGTCGGCGACACCCTCCACAACCTCACTCACTGTCTGAACATCGCCTCCATGTCCTTGATCTGTTTCCTGCTGAACTCCTTGAACTCTGTGTAGGGGTTAAACACCCTCATGCTAGGCTGCTCCCTTCGGCGGGTCTCCTCCTCTGGCACCGCATGCTCCGGGTCCTCGATGCCAACCCCCATTCTCAGCCGTCTGTTCAACCTGCTCGCCAGTTCGTCCGCAGCAGCAGCCATGGCAATGGCCCGTGTGCTTCGTAGTGGGAGAAGAAGAAACCCACCCGGTATCGGTGTCCCCTCCCCAGACTGCTGCCACCTGCACCGGTTACATGAGGCGCGGACTAGCGGGGGATGAACTCCCCCAGCACTACTATTGCGAAGCGCCGGCTCATCACGTGACCGCAGCACCGGCACGAGCTGCCATGTAAGGCGCGCACTGATTGGCTGATCACTAGAGATCACGATTGGTCCCCGGCAGGATGATTGAGGATGCTCCCGATCCCATCAATAGACACGCACAGGACAGATGCACTAGGACACAGTGGAGAAAGTGTGGAGGCAAAACGAAAGCACACAGATGACAAACAAATAGGCATATACCTATATGCGTTGGATACCTCTTTGGCACTCAGAGGGTCATATTGGGGTTTTAACCCCTTGAATACCTGAGACGACTCTCAATTCGTTAGAGACCTTTCAAGCACTCAAGGGATTAAGCGCCTCTTTTAGATAAATGTGACTCTGATGAATTTCATTTGCCTATGATGTAGTTCATGTGCTCCAGAATTGCACCACTTCGCACATCAGTGTTACAATGGCCGCTGTACAATGCAGAATTGGACACATTGTGGAGCAACCCACTGCACCTTAGAGGACACATACACGTTTCCATTGATTCTAATGGGCTGTTTAACTCGTTGAATGCCACAGATGTCTGCAATGCATTGAAGACAGCTATATCATTCAAGGGTTTAAGCGTCCATTTAAATTAATGGGGTGGCTTGCACTGGTTTGTCTCATAATTTCACTGCTTTTTCGCACACAGTGTTATAAACGTACAGATCTGTAAAACGTATTACTACGCCTGTCACTATAAACATACACAAATGTACACATTATTACACCACCTGTCACTATAAACATACACATCGCTACTCACCTATCATTATAAACATACACATCATTAGTTCACAATCACTATAAACATACACATCTATACACATCACTAGTCCACAATCACTATAAACATACACATCTATACACATCACTAGTCCACAATCACTATAAACATACACATCTATACTCATCACTAGTCCATAATCACTATAAACATACACATCTATACACATCACTAGCCCACAATCACTATAAACATAAATGTACACATCAGTACTCCACCTATCACTATAAACATAAATGTACACATCACTACTCCACCTATCACTATAAACATACACATCTATACACATCACTTGTCCACCTGTCACTATAAACATACACAAACCTACACATCGCTACTCCACCTATCACCTGGGGTGTGGAAAGCTACTTGTCCAAGGGACTAAAACGGGAGTCCAATCTACTTGTCCCTCATGACAATCTACTTGTCCTAAACAGGCACGTGCTAGCAGACAGATACTAGTAGATACACGTACTAGGATTCACTGTTTTTGTATGGTTTAGCAGTGACTCAGGGTTTCAGGGCACCCACAGTAACACCCTCATGACTCTGTGATGATGACAAGAGTTACACTCCACCTTAATCTACACTGGGGTAGCTGAGAGCCACAGCTGACTTTCTCAGCCAATCAATGCCTGCTATTGTTTGTGTGGCATAAAGTGGAGAACTCTTGTCATCACCATACAGTCATTAGGTATTACTGTGGAATCCTGAATCACTGTTAAACGATACGAAAATGGCTTAACAGAGTAATGCGAGCTGGCACACAGGGACTTCAGTCACCATAACACTTCAAGGTTTTGAAGTGGTTATGGTGCCTGTAGTGTTCCTTTAATGCCTTATCACAATGTGGCCAGGACCTTTCCTGTTATCTCCTTCCGCTGTCTCCTGATAAGAGGGGGGAGCAGTGTATTGGATTGGGAGGGCACCAGAGTAATGTATGGATGGGCTGTGTAGTAGATGGGGGGGGGGGGCAGAAAACAGGAAATATCCTGTGGCCATATATGTGTAACAAACTAACCAGGAGCTTTAGGTGTGAATTTGGGGAGACAGGCTGATTACACAAGACTTCTGCTCTGCTGGTAGAGCTGCTGTGCTTTGCTGCTCACTACACCTGCGCTGTTTTTACAAGATCACACTGTGCTATGTGTATGATGTAACTGCATCCAACTGGTGATAGCTGCTAATGCCACCCTACCTTGCGCCATTCCCTTCCTGCTGGGATATTGCCTATGATTACTGAGATCTCTTCCTCAAAATAGTCAATGCATACATCAAACAATCAATTTGAAGAGTGCTATTGCTAAATAAGACATAAGTGGTCTTAAAAGATTGCAGTTTAATACAACTCAGACAATAAAGGTATCGTGTAATCTTACTTTTCCCTGTTTCCCATAGAACAGGGGTAGTCAATTGTTGAACAGCCTTATGTTGGGACTACAATTCACATCACCCCCAACCAGACAGCTGGCAGCCTAATAACTGACTCTGTGGTAACAGCATATAGCCCACTAATTGTGTTCAGATAATCATGCAGTATATTTAACAATCACCACAAAGTGAAACTGACTCAGTCATGAAAGGGTTCAAGTCACTACCCATGTTTCGTGTGCAAAATGCACAGCCTTAAACCACTGATATGTACAACTACAGTACGAGCTGATTATGGTGGTGGCCCCCCAGATGTTGTTGGCCTACTCCCATCCATCCCTGACCCCAGCTGACCATTGGTCGGTTATTGACTACAGTTATTGTCCTACAACACCTGGGGAACCACATTTTGTCTGTCCCAGGTCGGCACAGCTGATTAGCTTTCTATCCACTAAAGAAGCATGATCACATTTGGAGTGCCTAGGGCCGTTCAACTCAACCCAGATGATCTAATCTATATCATAACTAAGCAGATAATCACAGAGTTGCATATCTTGCTGGCTGCAGCTCCCATTGCCAGCAGGTTGTGTGTGAAGGAAGACGCGAAGATCAACAATATGTCAGCGTTACCTCCGAAGAAATCTGGGACTTGTCCTGCTAATTGTAAAATCTGTAGCATGTAATAGCAGTAAAACTACATCCCCCACAATTCATTACACATACAGCAAGAAAATCAGCAGCCTAAAAGAAGGTTGTTTAGATCTAAGGGAAGGGCCAGCTCTCTGTATACAACTCCCCTCCCCAGACGCACACAAATGCCGGCTTGCAAACCTATGACCAGTGCTCCTCCACTATGCCTCTGGTTGTTGGTCCGGCTCTGCTTGCCTGAAGCAGGGTTAAAGCAGAGAAAAATTTACCTGCCCGGCACTCCAGAACTACATGTCCCGGGCGTCGGGCAATATAAATTCCACATCCCTTATCACTATAAACATACACATCTATACACGTCACTAGTCCACCTATTGCTATAAACATACACAAATGTGTGTGTTCTAATGCATTGGATACCTCTCTGGCACTCAAAGGGGGTTATGCACTGAGGTGTGATAAAGAGGTGATAAAACGGAGATGACTTCTCCAGTTTATTCTATGCACTAAGATCTCCAGAGATGGAGAAATCTGAGTGCATTGGTTGCATAGAATAACATAGGATTTGGAGAAGTGATATCAGTAGAGAATTTATCTCTCCCAAAGGGTTAATGCCTTGAAAATAGCAGTCTCTCCAACATCCAAAGGCTTAATATAATGTTAAAGTGGAAATGTTACTTTGTAGAATATAGGTGATACTGAAAGAGATTCCAAAATCACTTATATATTATATTTTAGTAGCAATAGTGGCTTGGCGCTGCCCATGCAGTTGAACCCTTTGAGAGGCATAGAGCTATGTAATGCATTAATGAACAATGTGTTAGGTACCCCTGTTGCACTGAAAGACCGTAGTGTTTCACACCGCCGAACATTTCAAATGGCAAAAGAGGGGCACAGGTGTTTTAGGTGGGGTTGCTGGAGGCGTGGTGGGTGGGTGGAGCATTAGAGAGAATTTTTAGGTTATTTCATGACCTATTGACACCTCTTTGTATAATTGAATAAATTATTTACAGCAAGACCAAAGTATTGTATTTGTGCAGACTAATTTATAAACATATATACTGAGGTTTATACAAACATTATTGTAAGTTATATTGCCATGGAGCAGCCTGATACACTTATATACACACCACACAGTCTGATCTCCTAAACACAGGGACACCAGGGTGATACACTTATATACACACCAGACAGTCTGATCTCCTAAACACAGGGACACCAGGGTGATACACTTATATACACACCGCACAGTCTGATCTCCTAAACACAGGGACACCAGGGTGATACACTTATATACACACCACACGGTCTGATCTCCTAAACACAGGGACATCAGGGTGATACACTTCTATACACACAACACGGTCTGTGTGATCTCCTAAACACAGCGACACCAGGGTGATACACTTCTATACACCCAACACGGTCTGATCTCCTAAACACTGGGACACCAGGGTGATACACTTCTATACACACAACACGGTCTGATCTCCTAAACACAGGGACACTTCGATGACTTAGGGTGGCGCAGGAACCTCGGGTCAAATAAAGGAGTACCCTTTGAATCACAGAGGAACTCTTCATCCGTCACAGCCAAATCACGAGAACCAGAAGGTCCCCCAGAAACCTCCACAAAGGACTCCTTAACATATTGCGACTCCTCAAACAGGGTAGATTCCCAGTGAGTATCTTCCGCCGAGGCAGGTGAATCAGCTCTCCATTAGTTAACCACATCTAGCCCAGGGGCCGAAAAATCCTCTTTATCCAAGGAATGGATCGGAGCTGGCAGGGAGTCCTCCACCCCCGCGAGACGTGGACGCTTCATGGGTGCTTTACCAGAAACCCCTTTTGAGATTGGAACTGTCCCTTTCCAATGGCGTTTAACCGAAAGTAAGTCCTCTCCTGAAGGCACCCCAGAGCCATCATGACTCTCCCGGTCCAGCATGTCAGATGACTGAAGTGCTGAAGTAGAATCCGTTGGATGTTGCGAGAGCATCCTCGCCAACGCCTTCTGAACGGAGGCCGCCACCTCCGCATTAATAATGGACTGGAAATCCTGAGAGTCCGCCATGATCAAAACAGCCTACAGAGGACAGAAAAAACACGTAAGCCCAGGTAACCAAGATCAAAAGGATGTGGGCTAACCGCCTGCGTAGTACAACTGGGGCTCACCCAGTATTCACATCACAACTGCCGTCCCCACAGGACTGCACCAAAGCAGTATATATATATATATATATATATATATATATAAACGAAGAGATCTATGGAGCACTCACTAAACTGATCAGATAACTTGCTTGGGTGCCAGTCTCCCAAATTAACAGGATACAATGGATAGTTGAAAGGAATGCACTCACTTGATAAAGACCTGGATTAGGGTCGAAACGTTGATTCAATAAACAGCACTAATTTTCACTTGGAAGAAGTCCTGTGAGTGCGTTCCTTTCAACTATCCATTGTATATATATATATATATATATATATATATATATATATATATATATATATATATATATATATATATATATATATATATATATATAGAAGAGGGCTCACCTCAAGGCAAAACTGCAGTAGCAGGAAGATGGGGGCTCACCCCAACGCAGTAAAATTCATAAGCCTGCAAGGACCCACGTTTATTTATTAGATAGTATACAGTAGTGAAGCAGGGAGATAAGGAAGAGGGGCTCACCCCACAGCAATTGGATCCCAACAATAATAAATGCAATAATAAGAATCGCAATAATATCAAGGGGGCTCACCCCTAACTCAAGGAGGCAACCTCCGCCACCCCGGCAATGAAAAAACAGGGCCAAGCGCTACCGCATCCAGAGCTGAACGGGAGTACCAAGTTGGCCGCCGAGACTCCCGCGCTACAGCAAGAGTTCCGGACGGTCATCCAAACACACCCACTGAGCCGCGGAACACCGTGGAAGGAACCCTCACCGAACGGAATGGAGGCCAACGCAAGGGAAATAACCCAAGGAGTAACCCCAATACTAATAAAAACCCAAGCAAAGCAAAGGCCGTGACAACGGGGTGGAAGCAAGGGGAAATCCCAAGGCTGCACCCCGCGTAGCGAACGCGAGATAACGTGTTGGAAAACCAAAGTTATGAAACCAACAAATCTGCAACCCAAATAGTATGGTAAAACAGATTATTACAGAATAATAAACAAGATAGCAGTACAACAAGAACAGTATATCATAGAGACAAGTAATGACAAGAATTAAACGCAAAACTCTGACCTGTGCACTTGTACTGGAGCAGCAAAGAAAGAGGGAGGGGTTAGTCTGTAAGGGTCTTATATAGGATCTGCTTTCTTCTTTTTGATTGGTTATGTAAATCTGTGCTGCTATGGAGTTCAGTAAAGGAAGTTTTATGCAAAATATGAAGCCTCCTGTCATGTGGTAAAATTTGAGGATGAGCAAAGTCCTTGCAGAGGGCCCCTGGCCACTCATCACAAAATCACGCCCCTTCTATGTCCAGGCCTAGCAGTATGAAGGAGATTTAAAAATCTCCTCCTTACTGCCACCCCTGGGTGTGTATGTGTTACTGGAGACAAAGAATTGTGAGGCGTACTCATCAAGCGCAAACAAGGTAAAGTGTCTTGTTCTAGGCATGGTAGCCTCTCAATGGTGCTACAACTCACGTTTTACACCTCCATGTGCCATTGCAGAGAGGAAATCTCCATATTCATATCAGACTGGTCCTGCCCATAGACAGTCCAGCTCTGAAATGTCAAGCAAATCCTCTCTGCATGAGACAGACAACAAAACCACAGACGTACGTTTTGGCCTATGTGGGCCTCGTCGGTGTGTGGTGCAGCTGAATCCCTCTAGGCACATGGAAATGGAAATATATAGCTATTGCAAGGTCTCAAAGTCAGAATGACAACATAGAGAAGTAGAGCAGAATAAGTTCCATCAATATCCACTAGTAACTTAGTTTTAACATTTTTAGCATAGTCTTCATAGAGAACGTGGTGCACCCTAAGCTGGTGTCCATGGCACAGCAAGGAGCCAGGGCACCCTGACTGAGAACCACTGGTTTAAACTCTTGGGGAGGGGTCTTTATTTTTATTTTTACAGTAAGCGCTGGTCTTCAGATTTCAATTAGTTATTCACCTCCGACAAGCAGTTCTCCAGAGAAAGAGAGAAGAAAGCTTTCAGAGCTGTCTGTCATTCACTGTCTGCCCACCCCAGCACCCCACCTAATTCTTCCACTGGACACTGGTGCTCACAGGCCTCAACATACACTGTTGCTATCCTAGCCTCATTACACAACCCACTAGTAATCTTACAACAAGGGTGGCAAGTTGGGGCCTCCAGCTGTTGCCAGACTACATCTTCCATCTTCCCTTGCCAGCAAATGGCTGGTGGGGGACAGCAGGAATTGTAGTCCATGATCAGCTGGAGTCTCATGTTGCCCACTCCCCTCCAGTAATGTCTTATTCCAGCCTCATTCCACTCACCAGCAGGGGGCAAATGCGGCCCTCTCGCTGTTGCCAGGCTACAACTTCTATCATCCTCCACCACCTAATAACTGATGGTTTGCTGCTGTTCATGTATTTGTTACCTGTCGCTTTCCATCTTTGGGCAATGCAACCTGTTCATGTGTTGTATATCTATATATCTTGAAGTACCCAGTTAAGCATCCTACCTGTCCATAATTGTCCTCTTTGGGCCATGTTTGTAAACCACCCTGTTTGAATAATTAATAAGTGTGCATCTATTGATCTTTAGCTATCTCAGTGCGCTTCATTTACAAGCGTCTCTTGCAACCTTCTTGGGTCTCCTTTTCTCTCAGGTATTTATAGGATTGCTCCTTGAGTGCACCTCAGCCAGAGGTGGATTATCCTATGGGGATAGAACATCCACTGGTGGGCCACGTAGTCATGGGTTGGTTGGTCCCTGTCCAACTTACAGTGTCTTATTCTTGAGGGATCATCAATTAAGATGATCAGTTTTTCAACAACAAACACACAGGACTTGGGATTCCTCACACATTACCAAAACTTTACATAATATTTCCTTTTATTCATTTTATTTAAGTAAGTTTACCCATCTTTCTCATATTATTTTTTCTATTTATATCTATGTACTATGGATCTGTCTCTCTCTCTCTCTGCTACTCAATCTCTCATACTCCCTCCCCTACCCCCGCATTCCTCTGTTAACATCTTTAGGGGGAGATTCACTATAGGTTGATGCTATGGCTATATGATTTTGTCGATGTGTTTGAAGCTCTTCAACATTTCGATGTACACATACATCGCCATATTCACTAACATTTACATATGAAATGGGAGGGGAGGAGAAGGTCCCCATTAGCATACAGGACTGTTGAAGTTCTGTCAATGTGGAATGGATGTCCTTCCTCACGCATCATCAGCACTATGGCAGTCCTGAAGAGCATTCTGTCTTCTGCCCCACTTGGCGAGTAGAGGAGTGAAGAGAACACTTTCAGCACCATGGACAGCATCACTTCCTTATCCCCTTGAGTGCCATTGAGATGTGCATTGCTCACCCCTGTGGCACTTAAAGGGTTAAAAAGTGTACACCAACCAGTACACAAATATCCCCTCAGCTCTGTATTATATTTATTTCATACATGTTGTGCATTCCCAAAGGAACAAGGCTGGAAGTCAGGCAGCATCCATGGGGATTTGTGCCTACCAGCTGCCCCCAGCCTTGTTCCCTTGCCCACCGGTAGCCACAAATCCCAATGGGCTCTCCCTGGGCAAGGGAACAAGGCTCAGCATGTCAGGCAGTGCATGTGGGGGCTAACACAATGCTGATGTTCCCCATGCTGCGTCACAGTTTCACATTGACATACATTGTCCCCTTACAGTAACATTGTGACAAATGTAGCCTACACACAGTCAACCCTTTGAGTGCAAGAGGGGTGCGCATACCCTTCTGGCACTCAAAGGGTTAATGTACAAAAATATGTTGTACCTTTGTACTTAAAATATGTATGTTGCCTAAGTTGCAGTTTATTAACCACATGAGTGCCAGTGTGGTGCGCACAGCATTGCAGTGCAATGTGTTGCATACCCTTTGGCACTCATAGGGTTAAAGGTAAAATCTTATTATTTTTGTGATTGTACTAAAGTCAGACATCGAGGGGGACATCCAGACCCCTCCTGATGTCCCCCTGGCATTGATCACCTATCCAGTAGGATAAGTGATCAGTGCAGTGACCAGGAGGACCAGAAAGGGGATCAGCACCCTCCACTTGTCCCCCCTACACTAGAGCTTTGTTTTTTGTCAGTGAGATCTAGAGTAGGAGGACACAAATGCTCATTGAGAGGAGCAGAGACCTGCTTTTATGAATGAGCTGTCTCCTGACACAAGCACACGATTGTCATAGAGCTGGTGATGTGTGAGGGAGAGCATTCTTCCCATATTAACAGCAGTTCACAACCCTTCCTGCTTGTGATTGATTGAGGGCTCTTACTGCATAGGAAAGTACAGGGAGATCCCAACTTCGACAACCTCAGGTAGGTGAAGTTGAGACTGTGAACTCCGACAGCAGAGGCTGCTATTGAAGTTTAGTGAATGTGTTGAATGCCATATTAACATATCAACACACCCACTTGCACCCAAAACTGGCTTATTATCCTGCCATTGTTGATGTGATAAGTGAAAATTCGTAAACCTGTTGGATTGTTGTCGATATTTTGTCGAAGACACTTTAGTGAATACTACTGATGTGCCCATTGATTTGCATATTTTTGTCAGATTGATGGGGATGTGATGTCGAAGACACTTTAGTGAATACTAGTGATGTGCCTTCAGCACTGCTCCCACAGAACATTAACATTTTCAGCCCTTGTCAAACTTTTGTGAATCTAAGCATAGGGGATTTATTACTTAGTTGGTGCTTTCCTTAGCATGGCTTTTAATGTAAATGTTTCATTTTTTTAAAACCAGTATGTATTAGACTCGAAAGCTTGCCCTTAAATTTGAAAATTAGTCCAATAAAAAATGTATTACGTACTGCGATACTCATTCATCTACACCACTGTACTAACATGCTATCCTAAAAATGAATATATATATATATATATATATATATATATATATATATAAGCATAATAACATGCCACATATTGGGACAGTTTTCAACCTTTTGAGTGCTACAGAGGTATCTAAACCCAGGCTGGTAATCCACTACAATCCGCCCCTGACCTCATCCAGTATCTACTGGTTGTTTCTTATCCTCGGCACTTACCTGGTTTGTTTTAATTTCTTTCAGTGGTGTTGCATTTTATCATCAGAGAACGTTTTAGAAAATTAAAAGGGAAGAGGATCAACTGACCCAGAGAAATTCAGAGAAGTGTGAAAATATTAAAAACTGTATATTTTTAATACAGTGTGATACCACTTGAAAGTACCAGGGCTAAAGTCATCCACGGTTGTTTTTAATAAGATTATTATTTCTAATTATTAAATAGGCATCACTGCCGATTGATTGAAAGTGGACATTTCTAACAATAATGCATTCCTTCCAAAAATGATTTTTCCATAGAGGGACACCTATCTGTAAAGAATGCACATTGCTACATACAGAACATGTTTCTGGGGAAAAACTGGAATTGGATAAACTAGAGAAAGAATGGGAGCAAAGATAGGAAAGTGAGAGAATATGGAAGGAAAATGAGAGTGAGAGGGAGGATGAGGACAGAGAGACTGAGGGAGGATGAGCACAGAGACTGAGGGAGGATGAGGACAGAGAGACTGAGGGAAGATGAGCACAGAGACTGAGGGAGGATGAGGACAGAGAGACTGAGGGAGGATGAGGACAGAGAGATTGAGGGAAGATGAGCACAGAGACTGAGGGAGGATGAGGACAGAGAGACTGAGGGAAGATGAGCACAGAGAGTGAGGGAGGATGAGCACAGAGAGACTGATGGAGGATGAGGACAGAAGTAGGATGAGGAAAAAGAAACTGAGGGAAGATGAATACAGAGAGACTGATGGAGGATGAGCACAGAGACTGATGGAGGATGAGCACAGAGACTGAGGGAGGATGAGCACAGAGAGATTGAGGGAAGATGAGCACAGAGACTGAGGGAGGATGAGGACAGAGACTGAGGGAGGATGAGCACAGGGACAGTGAGAGGATGACAACAGAGGGACTGAGGGAGGATGAGGACTGAGGTAGGATGAGGACAAAGAAACTGAGGGAAGATGAGGACAGAAACTTTTGGAGGATGAGACCAGAGACTGGGGGAGGATTAGAACAGAGACTGATGGAGGATGAGGACAGAGACTGATGGAGGACGAGGACCGAAAGACTGAGGGAGGATGAGGTCAGAAAGACTGTGGGAGGATGAGGGCAGAGACACTTGGGGAGGATGAGGACAGAGAAACTGGGGGAGGATTAGGACGGAGAGAGACTGGGGAGGATGTGGACAAATAATCTGAGGACAGGGAGACTGGGGGAGGATGTGGACAGGGGAATGAGGAAGGATGAGACAGAGAGAATGAGGGAGAATGAGGCCAGGGAGGATATGGGCAGAGAGACTGGGATGAGGAGAAAGACTGGGGGAGGATGAGGACAGACAGTTTTGGGGATGATGTGGAGAGACTGGGATAAGGACAGAGACTGGGGAGGATGAGGGCAGATAAATATGAAATAAATAGAAAGATAAATACACCAAGTGCAAAGCAATTGGTTTGCTCTAGTGTTGAGCGAGCACCCCGATGCTCGGGTGCTCGGGTGCTCTGACCGAGCACCCCCTGAGGCTCGAGTGCTCGGCCGAGCACCCGAGCCCCATTGAAATGAATGGGGCGACACCAGGCACCCCCTGCTCTGATGAGGGGAGGGTGCCTGGTCAATGCCCCCTTCATCTCCGCTATGCCCCCTTCATCTCCGAATGCCCCCTTCATCTCCACAATGTCCCCCTTCATCTCCGCTATGCCCGTCTTCCACAATGTGCCCCTTCATCTCCGCTATGCCCCTCTTCCACAATGTGCCCCTTCATCTCCGCTATGCCCCTCTTCCACAATGTCCCCCTTCATCTCCTCTATGCCATAGAGGAGATGAAGGGGGACATTGTGGAAGAGGGGCATAGCGGAGATGAAGGGGCACATTGTGGAAGAGGGGCATAGCGGAGATGAAGGGGCACATTGTGGAAGACGGGCATAGCGGAGATGAAGGGGGACATTGTGGAAGAGGGGCATAGAGTCTATGCCCCTCTTCCACAATGTCCCCCTTCATCTCCGCAATGCCCCCTTCATCTCCGCAATGCCCCCGTACCTCCAGTCCCTGGTGGTCCAGCGGAGCTTCTTCGGATCTGTGCCTCTTCCGGCACAGATCCCCGCCACCCGAACATGGCGGGAGAGCACATGGCGGTACTCGACGAGTACCGCCATGTGCCGAGCAGAGCGATGCTCGAGCCGATCCGAGCATCGGCCGAGCACGCTCGCTCATCACTAGTTTGCTCATGTAAAAGGGTCTCAAAGTGGTCCTGTCACCCTAAGACAAGGGTGTGTATGTGAACCTGGCTTATGCCAACATCTGCAAAAGAAAGAAAAACCCAAAGAAATTGGAGAAACCCCTAGAGGCAAATCTCTATCCAAAAGATAAATGTACAGTGTATTGTACACCAAGAATCAAAAATGAAGAAAACTGTATAAGAAAAGAGGCGAGGATGCAACACCACTCTCCTACATAAGAACCCTCTGGGTGACCAGGTTTGTCCAAATGAAAGAGAGAAATTTGTGAAAGTGGGCGAGTGCATGGAACCCAACATCTTTCTTCAGGACCTCATTCCTCTCAGTTGATAAGGAACTGCAAAGAACGACAAATTAAACAGGAGACCAGAATCTTATGGACCACATATTCTTCCGGACTGTTGGCCAGGACACGTCACTACTAGGTTCAACAGAAACACATGAAAGGATTTAAGGATTTTTAAGGCGGGAGGCAGGTTCAAACAAACAATGATATCATCTCATTATGAGACTGGGTCTACTTGGAGGAATGGTTAACAATCATAAGAATAGTTGTGTACTTTTGAAAAGGAGGAAGATTGAAAATAAAATCCATCATAATGGAATGTAAGAAAGTTTTACTTCACTGAGAGGGTAGTAGATAATTGGAATAGCCTACCAGCAGAAGTGGTAGAAGTTAATACAGTGACAGAATTTAAGCATGCATGAGATAGGCATAAGCTGTCCTTAACATAAGAAAAGAAAAAGGACCAAAAAAAGGTTTGAGGTTTTTTACAGTAGGAAAATGGGCAGACTAGATGGGCTGAATGGTTCTTATGTGCCGTCAAATTCTATGTTTCATTGCAAGATGTATCCATCGGTTGAAGCAAACCAGTAGGCTTCTGGTGAAGAGCCTTGTTTCAAGCCTAGGTGTTACAGGAAAGGACAAAGTCTCACATAGCCTGCCTGAGAGAAGACCACCGGAACTGTCACACAATCAGATCAGTAGGCCTTTTAAATCGAAATGGTTGGCTGTAGAGACCCCAACTGTGCTACCTCACCAGGTCACTAAAAAAGCACCCTTTAAACCAATTTTCTTGTCTCCCTATAGTACAATTAGATTGCTTCACTTTGCTTTTATTTATAAGTCCCTTTGAATCTTTTGATTTTAGTTCCGTATTGTGCGGTTAGACTGCACCTTAATTCCTCCCCTCTAGTGCATATGGCCTCCCAATAGATGTATGTGTGATTCATTTGGGTGAGCTCAGCAAATGGCCATAGTAGAATTTAGACATGACACTTCCGAGCTTGCTCCAAAGCTGAGATAGCTCAGTGGTAAATTCCCTGACTATGGAGCCTGTTCAGACCTCACAGTTGTAGGTTCAAATCCCATCAAGGTCAACTTAACCTTTCATCCTTCTGAGGTTGATAAAATGAGTACCATTGATTGGGTAATAATAACATCTATTATTTCAGCTGCTGATTTGGTTAGTTCCGAGAGCGTGCACTCAAAGTGCTTTGAGTCCCACTGGGAGAAAAGCACTATATAAATACTAGTTATTATTATTGTTAGAGCAAATCCTCCCATATGGAAATGAATCTGAAGAGCAGTGAGGGCAATGTGGCTTTCCAGCTGCTGTTGGACATAAAATGCATCTTTCTGCGTTCCACACATTTACTTTATAAGGTGGTTGATTTACTTGGTAAAGTTACCCTATGTTAATGCACTATGCAAAACGTATCTTAAAATGTCCTACACCTTTCAGTAAAGAATATAATGAACTCCACAATTCTCTCTACATTTGTCTGTGACAGTGCTTGGATATTCTCCATTGCAGAGTATCATTAGTTTCACCAATGTACAGAGATCTGTGTACTTGATCTACAGTAGTCCCTGTGAGGACCTTGAGATTCTCAAAGGGCATTACCATTGGTTTAAATTAAAAGGTCCTCACTGGCATTGCTGGGAGCAGGCAGCAAATGCCAGCATGCTGCCCACTGCGCAGCTATCACAGATGGCTCCAGAGGGGCTGAATAGCAGTAGCTAAACAAGGATGTGTATTAAACAGAGGCACTCTTATTTTCCCCCTAAAATCTTGTGTATAATTTACACCTGAGTATTATACATGAGATTTTACAGTAATTTAAAACCACAAAGTTCCGGTCATAGAATAGGGCCATACCCATTTGAACAGAGATTTCATCATAGATGGGAACTTGCCCGGTTTCACCCAGAGACTCCAGATTTAGAGCACTGTCTCTGGATGAAACCTTAAATTCTCCGGGTAATGGTAAGGTGAATTTGTTGCTCCTGTCTGCACTGCTATTATTGTAAAATAAACTTTTTATTTTTAATTTAAATCAATGTCTCCTGCACTGGTGTCGCAGGTGTGTGTGGCTTATGTCCTTTAGAGCTATTGTGTGGCTGAAGGCTGGAGGACTTGCATCCTAGCTATAAAATATATATATATATCTGCAGCTTGTGATCTAGCTGCCTATCTGATCTGTCTGTGCGAGCCAATGTTGTTTGGCGTTACTGGGAGAGAAAGTCAAAATGGCAGATGAGAAGACAGGAGGAAGAGCTTCTTGAGGTGACAGCTGTGTGCATGACGTCACAGGACACGAGAAACGGGAGAAGTAGTGAAGGCAGTGCAGAGAATCTGTACTGCAAATCTCTCTCTAGCCAGCCAGTGTTGTAACTTGTGAGTTCTTCATCATCAAAATGAATCTCTCAGTTATCATGATTGGAGCCTTTCACTGTGGCGTGGGAATGGGATCATTTATGTTTGTGTCTGTGTTGGTTAGAGCATTGCATAAATTCTATATTGTGGGAAGTGTTTATATTTCAATGATTTCTTCCTAAAAATATTGCAAAAATACATCCGTTAGGGTGACCACGTGTCCCTGATTGCCCAGGACAGTCCCTGATTTTAAATGTGTGTCCCTTGTCCCTGGCAGCCTCCTTCTGGGACAATACAAAGTCCTGGAATTAAGACACCATAACATAGATCTCTAAATACTACTAGAACTGCAAATTGCTAACTGTGACAGGAAGTGATGCCTCTGCTGGGCTGCAAGAAAATGGCTTCCAGACAGAGTTGTAAACACTAGAGAGAGAAATGAGCCTTGATTCTGACATTGGCCAGGAGCTGCAGTGCATTTTTGTTGAAGTGTAATGCTACTCAAGGCTTTAGCCATGCTGTACATTTTCTAGTATCCCACAACAGGCATTGCTTTCTGTCACAACATTCAATGGGCAATTCTCCTTCTAGTGTCTAGAACGCCGTGGTGCACTGGCGATAGAACAGGTTGCACACTGATGTCCAGTGACCCCTCCCATATAGCTGTGCTAGTGCCAAGGACAAGTACTCTGCTGCTATCATCTCCACCGTGTCCCTGAATGGCAGAATGGAAATGTGGTCACCCTAACGCCCGTTCCTCTGCTTATCAACAACTAAAACACCATCTCAGGCACTTGCTCTCTCTAGACTTGTCTACTGCAACATTCTATTCTCTGGTCTTCCTGCTTCTCATCTCTCTCCACTTCAATCTGTTATCAATTCAGCCGCAAGAATCACCACATTTGCTCCCAGATACCTTTCCTCTCATCTCCTCCTGAAATCCCTCAATTGGCTACCTATAAAGTATCGTATTTCTTACAAGATTCTCCCCCTCTCCTGTATGTCACTCTGTTCTTCAGCACCCTCTTACATTTCTGCCCTTATCTCCCGCTACACCCCTTCCCGTCCCCTGCGGTCTTCTCAAGGGTTCTTCCTGTCCCCTCCCTACACAACTCGAGCCATCTCTCGACTACAATCTTTCTCACTGGCTGCTCCTTGACTCTGGAATGCCCTCCCCATCACCATTTGCCAGTCATCCACAATCATCACTTTCAAGCGTCTCCTCAAAACCCACCTGCTCAGGGAGGCATCTCAAAAGCAATGTCCTCCTTCTGCACACTGACAGTCACATCAGAATTCTTCTGCACTTCTTGCACCACACCTTGTACCTGCACTTATAATACTACTCCTACTGTCTCTGTTTGTCATTATGAATTCAGCTTAGATTGTAAGCTCCTTGGGGCAGGGTCCCTTTCCTAGTGTATGATTCCCTTGCTGCACTTTCCCTCACAAATAATGTAATTATTGTACTTAACCTTAATGCTCTTAACCCAGTTCTGTCGTTTTTGTATTGTATTATTTCAACTTCTGTTAAGCGCTGTGTACGTGTATGGCACTATATAAATAAAGATACATACATACACACATACAATGATCTCCAGGTCAGCTCATCTTCAAAGTTTCCAGGTATGGATATCATAGTATGCAATTAACAATTCAGGATCAAACCCATTTAGAGATGTATTTTGCAACCTAAACAGGTGTGCTTGTGGAGCAAACCACATGCAGCATTGGGGACAAATGAAAACTCCCCACATCACAATGAGTTAAAGGAGCAGTAAACGTTTTCTTATGAAAACCTATATGTTATAGAGCTTTTCCTGCTGAGTTAAACAAGGTCACTCCCACCGCTGTCAGTTGTTTTATTCAAACTTTATAACAGTTCAAGTAATCAGGAAGTGAATTTACTGTGTTTACTTCCTGATAGTTGTAACTGACAGGAAGTGACTTGGCAGTTTCTGTCACATTCTAATGGAGAACTGTAAGTCAGTGACTTTCTTCTCCATTAGAATGTTATTAACTCATTGGAATGTGACAACTAGAGGGCACTGCTAATGTAAAAAAACACAGGTATAAACAGTAATAACTCTGCAAATATGCATCTCTCAGCAGTGGGAGTACACTTATTTTACTCAACAGGAAATGGCGTACAATATATATTTTTTCATAAAAAGCTTACTGCTCCTTTAAAGGGATAGTAATACTTGAAAATAATTTTATTTTATATTGTAGCCCTTAAAAAAACATTAAAAATGGTATAAGTCTTATCTCCCAAACCTTTATGGTTTGGGAGATATTCACAAGTAAAATACCATAAAGTTCCCTTTTCCTGGCTGTTTCAGCCAAGTCTGCCATCTAGTGGACAGATTTGGAATCCGGTCCACAAATCAACCGTCAGCTCTTTAGCAGTGCCGAGTTCACGATCTTTAAAAAGAACTACTTAATTGGAACTGTGTACAAAGTGGGCCTGGCTTGCAAGCACACTTTGTAGACCATTCCAATGAAGAAATTCTTTATAAAGATCGTGATCTCGGCATTTCTGGAGAGGCACAGCTGGTCCCAGGACCGGATTCCAAATCTGAGAGCTAGAACGGTGACGTCACTCAAGGGGGAAACTTTGCTTGTGAAGATCCTTTTTAATGTATTTTTAAGGGCTACAATATAAAATAAAATTATTTTCAAGTATTACTATCCCTTTAATCCTTTGAGGACTAGAGGAGTGTACAATGCATTGCAAAGCAATTAATTGCACACCTCTCTCTGGTCTTCAAGGGATTAAATGGGGAATTTAACCCTTGGGTGCTAGTGACTGATTCAGGGGTTTAAAACCCACATTTAAAATCGCTGGAAATTTGTATTTATCCACTACGGTGTGGGTAGCTTGATCCAGAATAAGTCCATTAGTTCTCAAACATGTATATAAGACAATATAAAAAATAATGACAAAATGTATTTATCTAATACAGCAATGGGTCACCTGTCTTTATGGAGTCATTCCAGGAAGGCAATATCCGATTCTGTATAGCGAAAAGAATACAGAACGCAACTAAAAACAAATATACAAAACATCAAAAGTATCTAACACAAAACACAGGAATCTGCAGTCTCCAATAATACCACTAGGAGACACTGTTTTCACTAAACACAATACGATGCCAGAAACGTTCACTTTTCTGCATTTAACATGAGTGCCAGAGAGGTATCCAACGCAGGCGTTGGATACCTCTCTGGCATTCAAAGGGTTAATTTTTTAAAGGGATTGTAATGTTGTAAAAAAATAGGTTGCCAAGTCGTCTTCATAATATAAGAAACACATTGCGCTATTTCAAATCACTGACATTTTTGTAGTTCATAACATATTAACTGTAGAAGGATCTCCCGCCCTTGATTTCTGGCCACGTCACTGCTGCAGCTCATGCAGGTCCGGACGGATGCAGTGAGGCACAATCTTCAGTATGCAAAGGAAAATCTTACCTCCCTTTATCAAGGGGGCCAGGGTTTTCCTTGTACTTACCGAAAGAAGTTTATCCCTTGCTGCATCCATCGAGTCGCACAACACAATTAGACATTCAATGGGAGGAGGCCAGAAGGAGCGGGTGGTGGATCCTTCTACAGTTAATATGTTACGAACTACAAAAATGTAAGTCGTTTGAAATAGCGCAATGTGTCTCATATTATAAATAAGACTCTGTGATCTAGTTTTTTTTTACAACACTATAATCCCTTTAAGCAAGTCCTGATGAGTGCCAATGACTTCTTTGTATACATCCATGTTTGTTGGGCACACAGGCAAACTCAAGTATATAAATAAACACACACAAACACACACACACACACACGTATTAAGTCATTATTATTATATATACATGTGATGAAGACATCTAAAATAACCATACAATGTCTTTTCATATGGAATACAAATGCACGGCACTCGCTGACCTTTCAGGTCATGCTGAGACAGGTCATGTCACTTTCATGCTGAGAGGAAAATGATTGGCTGCTGCAGATCCATCTTTCTGCAGAGGTACAAACAGTGCAGCCCACTGGAGCACAGCCACATTGGGGCAGAAAATTGGAGGCAGTTTTCAGTACACCGTCTCACTTTTAGAGGTAGTATATTTAAACTATACCCTGCACTGCTCACTGTAGAGGTTATCAACATGTGTATGTCCATCAGTTGTTGGACTACAACTCCCATTATCCTTAGCTGGCCAATGAATGGTTGAGCCTGATGGACATTATAGTCTAGCAAGTTGGACTGCCACATGTCGCACTTTCACCACCCTATCTACTCAGATAAAGCCCTTGAATGCAAAACACTGTTATGAAGACTTCTGTGGCATTCAAGAGCAGTGGTGTGACAATAGGGGTCGCACCTGTGACCAGGCCCGCCGCTCCTGGGGCCCGGCCACCCCCTGGGACCCCCCTTCCCAGCACCAGCAGCAAGCAGTTGAGGTCTGTGCTTTCTTCCACACAGACCTCTAGCAAATGAGGCTCCCTCTTTGGCACTCTAGTAGTATTGCAGAGTGCTGGGAGATTACATCATCTTCCAGCGCTCTGCATTACTGAAGAAAGGACCGTGTGGAAGCTCCAGCTAAAGAGGTCTATGCAGAAGGAGGCACAGACCTCTCCTGCCATGTCACTGGAGCACCAGGAAGGTAGGAGATGTGCATGGGGTGTGCAGGGTGTCAATAGGAGCAATGTTGAGGCAATGTGGCAATTGGGGGCAATGTGGAGGCAATTGTGGAGAATGGGGACAATGTGGAGGCAAATGTGGCGATTGGGGGCAATTGTGGAGATTGGGGGCAATGTGGAGGCAATGGGAGGGATGGCAATTTTAGCTCCAGGGCCTGGTGACCTCTAGTTACTCCTCTGTTCAAGAGGTTAATCTACATATCATGATTCTAATTTGTTTGTGCTGATAAATGATTCAGATGGATCTTACGCTCTTAAATTCAACACTGAAAGTGACTATCAGAGCCGACAATCCATATAAGAATATGCAGTGTAAATTCTTAATCAGCCCAGCTCCCATAGATTGTAAGTTCAAGGTTCAGTTTGATTGTTGACTGTAAGCCCCACTGGACATAATCAATGAGCTCAGAGTTGGTGGTGGGGGGTTGGATACAATTGTGCTTGTACCTTTTTCATTTGTGAAGAGTCTGTAGTTATATTTGGAGGCCCATCTCCAGAGTCGGCCTTCGGGGTGTGCAGTGTGGCCAAAAATAATGAAGACAAGGAGAGGCTGAGCCTCCCCAAATTCAGGGATGTGCTGTGCCTGTGATGAGGCATATTGAATACACTGCCTTGGGCCAAGACAGCAAGATTTGCTTTTAGCACGGCATATGTCAACATGTCCACCAGATCAGCTTACCAGCCGTGAACTCCTTTTGGCACACTGATGACAGGCATGGGTGTGCAGGGCAGTATTCATCTGTGTTAGATACTCCTCTGGTCTTCAAGGGGTTAAAGTGGAATTATCACCCCTATACAAGTTTACCTTATTGTAATCCTCATATAGCGATAACCTTTAACCCCTTAAGGACCCATGACGGTCCTGGACAGTCATGGGTTGTTATACCCAAAAAAGGTCCCTGGTCCTTAAAGGGATAGTAATACTTTGTTTTATCCTTATGTTATTTTGTAGGCATTAAAAAAACCATGAAGAATGATCTAAGTCTTATCTCTCCAACCTTTATGGTTTGAGAGATATTCACAAGCAAAGTTCCCCCTCCCGCCCCTTTTACCTAGTGTAAGGCATCTCTTCTCAGATGTGGAATCCAGTCCATAGACCAGACAGGTAACAGAAGGGGACAATCTTCTTCCTATGAGAACAATGAAATCCCTGCACCCCTTGACAAGTTTTTCAGGTTTTTCCTTTATCTTAACAGGAGATTGTCCCTCTTGCAATCTACCTGGGCACCTCCCTTCTGATCTGGCTGAGCAGTGTTACATCAGTAAAAGGGGCGGGAGGGGGATACTTTGTCATTGAATTACTCTTGAACTACAACTTTGACAGAATTGAAATAGCACTCTCCAAAGTCCAAATACTATGATGATTAATTGGAGCTGCTTTTATTATGAAACATTACTATCCCTTTAAGTGACCGCCTCGTGCGTGGCCGGTCCTTAAGGGGTTAATCTTTGTTTTTGTTAAAAATTTACATTATTAAAGATGATCCTGTGCCTTACTTCCGGACAGACTGTGGTTACAGCTCTGCACCTCAGTCTGTCACTCTTCTTCTGTCCCTTCCCCCAGTATGGTCGTGTTCCAACCAGCTTACATGGAGAAATCCTCCCTCATTGGAGGAGGTTGGAACACGACCATACTGGGGGAGGGGACAGAAGAAGATTGACAGGCTGCGGTGCAGATCCATACCCGTAGTCTGTATGGACGTAAGGAACAGGATCATTTCTAATAATTTATTTATTTATTTATATAGCGCACACAGATTACGCAGCGCTTTACACTCATATTGGTCATGTTGGTCCCTGTCCCCATTGGGGCTCACAATCTAAATTCACCTATCAGTATGTTTTTTGGAGTGTGGGAGGAAACCGGAGTACCCGGAGGAATCCCACGCAAACACGGTGAGAACATACAAACTCATTGCAGATGTTGTCCTTGGTGGGATTTGGACCCAGGACCCCAGCGCTGCAAGGCAACAGTGCTAATCACTGATGAAAATTTCGTCACATCATGAATTGTATAACAAAAAATCCAACAATTAAAGCGTATCGCTAGATGAGGATTACAATAATGTAAACTTGTAGAGGGGTGATGGTTCCCCTTTAAAGAAGACTATGCTAATGAGTATACAGCTCTTTTCGCTAACCTCAGCAGCATTAACCATTTGAGCGCCAGTGGGTTGTGCAACACATTGCTCTGCAATGCATTGTATACTTGTCTGACAGACAAATGGTTAAACTGATATCCTTTTAGCAGTGGTGCTTTGACTTATTTCTTCATGTACAGGCTAAGCCTGTCTCTTACCTCCCCACGTGTGTTCTGTGTGTTCTCAGTCACACACCACTCTCCTCTTTACTGCTGAACTGTAAGTAAGTGTAAGAGGTGACTGACTGACACTGAGAACACAAAACTAAGAGGAGCAAAGGTACTGGCTTTGTGGGCGTTGGTAAATCTGAGTGTCAGTGCTAAAAGGATATCTGTTTAATTATCTGTCAGAGAGGTTTGCCACACATTGCAGGGTAATGTTTTACCTAACCCACTGGCACTCAGAGATTAGAGAAGAGAGCTTCAGACTTACTGAACTTGTTGTTCTTTAAAGTAACAGTAATGTTCCCATAAAAAATGTTTATTGTTTTGCAGAGTTTAAAAAAAATAAATTATGTGGCACAAATCCTATCTCTCAAACCTTTATGGTTTGAGAGCTATTCACATCTAAATTTACCCCTCTCCTGAGCTGACAGCAAGAGATTCAAGTTGGCCGACTCAAGGAGGCTCCTCAGCAGAGCCGAAATTGCGTTATTTAAAAAGAACTACTTCATTGGAACGGTCTACAAAGTGTGCTTGCAAACCAGGAACACTTTGTAGACCTTTCCAATGAAGCAATTCTTTTCCAGTATCACTATCTTGGCTCTGCTGAAGAGCCGCCCGGCTGGTCCCAGGGCCAGGATCTCCTGCTGTCAGTAGAGCGCTGATGTCAGGAGAAGGGGAGGGAGGGGGGGGCTTTAGATGCGAATATCTCTCAAACCGTAAAGGTTTGAGAGATAGGATTTGTGCCACATAATTAATTTTTTTAAACTCTACAAAACAAGAACTTTTTTTTTTGGACATTAGTATCCCTTTACACTTTTCAGTGGACTCATAAGATAAATGTTATGAGTGATTTTGCTTCGCCCCCTCTCTCCTCCATTGAATGCTATCCACCTATGCACCCTCATCCCTTATATTATCCCTCTGTATTATGACTCTCCACCCCATTGCACATCTCTATACCATTTCACTCCCTCTATTGCCCCCCTTGCCTTTATTATCTCCATTTTTTCCTTCTCTTTTTCTCCCCCTCTTTGCCCTTTCTCTCTTCCCTTTGCCCTCCTCTCCCCCCTTTGCCTCCTTTCTTCCCCCAGTTGAAATATAGCTACATCAGTGTTACATTAGTATTACCATATAGCTTACATTTCTATAACTAGTCACTGGTATTCATAGCATCGTAAGCTTTGTAGTAACACTATTGTAGCTCAATTTCAGTCGCATGCTCTGTATATCACTATTGTAGCTTTTCAAATGTGAGCTCTTATGTACCACATGTGTATCTCCATTTCAATTGTAATCTTTATGGTGTCACTTGTATTGCTGAACAAGAACATATAGACCCTTTTGCACTGATTCCTGTGTAGTCCTGCAGAATTAAATTTTCATCAGTGGTTTCATATGTGGTTGCCTTAGTGCAGCTACATTTCAATTGTAAGCTCTGTGGTATCACTAATGTAACTCCATTTCATGTGGTATCACCAGTGCAGCTAGATTTCAGTTATAAGATTCTTGGTATCACCAGTGTAGCACCATTTAAATTGTAAGGTCTGTGGTATCACAAGTGTAGCGCCATTTAAATTATAAGCTGTATCTTTTCAACAGTGTAGCTCCATTTAATTGGTATCAGGCGGTATCACTAGTGTATCTCCATTTCAATTGTAACCTGTATATATATAAAAAAAAATTAGATTGAATATTAAAAATAATTCACCCATCATATAGGTATGTGAGAAAAGCCCACTGCAGGACTGCACTACTCAAAATGTACATCTGTTTAAATTATCTTAGACAACATTAAATTGCTGATTTATACTTTCCTTCACAACAGTAATGCCAATTATAAAATTAACAAAGGAGGGTGGGCAGGGACAGCTGGCTGGATCAATAGAAGAAATGGACCACTTAATTGTGCTTGCTCCCTGGCCAAAATTGCCAGCCCTTCCTTGACAGGTACCCTTATAACTCTACCAATACTTTATTCGTTTATTTTAAAACAAACAAAAAAAACACATAAATCATATTACTCTATCAATATAAAATATTATCAACTATTAACATGATCTTTCTATCATCTAATAGGTAAACAGAGAACCCAATTAGTTATCCTTTTAAGGTGCTTTTAACATTTAAGTTAACCCTTTAAGGACCAAAATTCACCTCTCTGTCCCTAAAGGTTGAATATACAACATATCTCGCTCTTGCTAATTGTGTAATTTCCTCATGAACGTATTTGTACAATTTAATTGGTATAAGGTAATTCTACAAGGGCAAGATATTAATATTTAACGTTCCTATGTTTGTTTTCCCCTGTTAAACCATGCTCAAGACAAATGTGTATATATATGCATAGTTCATATTAATTTGGTTGGATAAGTGAGCACAAGTGTCCTGAACATAATTCACTGAGACTATGTAAATTGAACTGTGCACGCGAGTTGCTTCATAATATACGCTAGCGCATACACGCAGCACGCCATACTCCACACTTGGCCGTCTGACTGAGTTAGTCCTTCTCTGCGCACACAACAGCAGTACGCAGACACCGGCTCTGAGGTAGTCAGCAGCTGAGCTGACATACTATTACCATGCAAGTCTGACTTATGATCATTTTAGTAAGTTGCAACTGCGGGGGGTGGGGTGTTTAGTAAGTTGCAACTGCGGGGGGGTTGTTTTGTTGCTTGCTAGTAAGTACTTATGTGAGAAAATGCTTAGCTTGCAACGCGATGTCAGAAGACTGCCTGGCCTACTGCGCATCATTCTTGTAGTTCAAAGAGGAGGGACGTGTGATGTCAGAATCATGGCCATATGGCAGTGATTCTCAACTCCTGTCCTCAGGACCCACTAACAGGCCAGGATGTGATGATTTCCTTGTTAGAGCACAGGTGAGTTAATCAATGTGAATGAGCCTCTGATCACATGATTTCCTCGTTAGTGCACAGGTGAGTTAATCAATGTGAATGAGCCTCTGATCACATGATTTCCTTGTTAGAACACAGGTGAGTTAAGTAATGTGAATGAGCCTCTGATCACCACATCTGTGCTCTAGCAGAGAAATCCCTCAGCCCTGGCCTGTTAGTGGGTCCTGAGGACAGGAGTTGAGAACCACTGCCATAAGGCGACAGGACCCTTGACATCCAAATACCAAAGGTGTGACTTAATTTATTTATTTTATTTTTTAAATCCCTCTGTCCTTCTTTCCCGCCCTGGTTTCCCTTTTTATGTTTAGAGGATGAGATGGTGTTGTGTTTATAAAAATGTATCATATTGATCCACAGCAATAAAACTTGGCCAGTAATGTTTGCTTAAACTTCAGTATATATGTTTATAAATTCTATTTTGGTCTTGTTGTAAATCATTTATTCAGTTGCGCAAAGAGGTGTCAATAGGTCATAAAATAACATACAAATTCTTGGTAATGCCCCACCCACCAGCCACACCCACAGCAACACCATCTAAAACAAAAGTGTCCCTCATTGGTCATTTGAAACGTTGGGAGGTATGGAAGAAGGGAATGGGTTAGGGGGTAAAGGGCATGGGGCAAGGAATGAGCAAGAATATAATTTTCAATTGCACTTCAACAGTCTAGGTTACTGATGACGACACTTACTATTATATGCGACGTCGCACTTAGTAGCCTTCTCTTGCTTTATTCATTCACCGGGGTTTTATTCCACCTGCTCCATCTTATAAACATAGTGAAAAGAGTGCGCTGACTACTAGGGAGAGCTGAGATGGGAGGTGGGTGGAGAATTTCACCAAGGGGATGTCCTGCAGAGCGGTGCTGTACAACATGTACTACAGCAAGATGAACTGGTGACACCACTAGGTTACTTATAAAAAGCTATATCTAATACAGTAATATGGAAAACAATAACTGAACAACCTATAGGAAATTTCAATAGATACATCCAATGATGTAGAGTGTCTTGAGGGAGAAAGTTCCACTGTTGTGGATTCATATTTAAATATACAGAGAGAGAGAGAGAGATCCAGAGATGGATATATGATGGATAGATATAGACAGATAGATATATAGGTAGATAGATAGATAGATAGATAGATATTGGATAGATAGATGATAGATAGATTTGAGATAGATAGATATGAGATAGATACATAGATAGATAGATATTGGATAGATAGATAGATATGAGATAGATAGATATGAGATAGATAGTTAGATAGATGTGAGATAGATAGATAGATAGATAGATAGATAGATAGATAGATAGATAGGGCACAGAAAGCATTATTATTACTGCACCACCACCTTCTAGTGGATAAAAAATAAAATAAATCTCATATGCTTTTGTATTGGGATGAGAAGAAACAGTCCCGTGTTTGGTGCTCTTTCACCAGCTTTACAGTAGTAGAATCTATATGTTTATTAAGGGTGCACATAAAAAATAAACTGTATTGTTTTAATAAAGCTGCATCTTTAACTGCAAACTGAAGTGATAACACGTACATAACTTCTCCGGTGATTCTCCAATTCCTATGTTATGCTATGGAGCCAATGTGCTAAGGTTTCTCCAACTTTGGAGATTTTAGTGCATTTGCTCCATAGAATAACATAGGAACTGGAGAAGCTGATATCACTGGAGAAGTTATCACCTCTTTATCACGCCTTAGTGCATAACCCCCAATGTGTTAACTACACTGGGGCTGTCTGCAGAGAAGCAGTGTGATAATGAGTGGGAGGGAGACAGGTAAGGTGACCACATATCCCAATAAATCTTATCAGATGCTGATATAAATGTTATTTTGCAGGAGTGCACAGGAAGTGGAACCCTGCACTGTGTATTTTTATAAATTATCCTGATATATAGGGATATGTGTTCACCTTAGAGACTGGGATAATGGATGCACTAAGGAAGGTGATAAAGTGAAGAAGACTTCTCCGGTGATATCACTTCTCCAATTTTCTATGTTATTCTATGGAGCCAACGCACTAAGATTTCGCCAGCTTTAGAGATCTTAGTGAATAGGCTCCATAGAATAACATAGGAACTGGAGAAGTAATATCACCGGAGAAGTCATCACCACTTTATCATCTTCATGTCACACCTTAGTGCATAACCCCCAGGGTGTTTCAGATCCCTCGTCCCTCTTTCCTACCTTGGTGTCCCTCTTTTTAGGACATCAGACTGCGTGTTGTGTATCACATTGCTTCACCGCAATAAAACTCAGGTTAATGTTTGTTTAAATTTCAGTATATGTGTTTATAAATTAGACTATGTAGATAAAATACTTTAATGCAGAGCCAGATTAGGACTCCACAGGGCCCTAGGCAGGATCCCAAATTGCCCACCCCACCACCATAACCCTTCCGCAATATTTTCTTGGTATACCCTTTGTCCATGTGGTTAGAGGTACTACTATAATCTAAAAGACTAAATGAATGCTTTGAATATATTAAAAATGTACCGCAGAGTTTATAATTGAAATAGTGCTACACAAGTGATTCCACAGAGCTTACAGTTGAAATGGGGCAATAAAGTTATACCACAGAGACTACAATTGAAATGGGGCTACTTAAGTGATCTTGCAGAGCTTACACTTGTAACAGAGCTACACAAATGATACCAGAGAGCTTACAATTGAAATGGGACTGTACAAGTGATACCACAGAGCTTGCAATTGAAATGAGGATACATTAGTGATGCCATAGAAGCTACAATTAAAATGGGGCTATGCTAGTAATACCAACTGAATGTTGCTACATAAGTGCCCACATACACCATGTGCCTACCAGCCTGGTTTCACTGGTAGCCCAGATCCCCACATAGACTGTCTTCCCCCAAGCCTGATTCCACAGGTAGTTACAGCCCATACATACATTGTCTGCTTGTCCCCAGCCGTGTTCCACTGGTTGTCACAATCCCCACATACACTGTCTGCCTTTCCCCAGCCTCGTTCCACTGGTAGTCACAAGCCCCTGAATATACTGTCTTCCCCTGGCCTGCAAACACTGGTAATCACAAGCCCCCACATGCAGGGCCGGATTTCCCGTAAGGCAGAGTAGGCATCTGCCTACAGGCGCGCCCTACAGAGGGGAACCTGCCACTACAATTGATTTTTTTTTGACTTGTAAGCTGTGAGCTCTCCCGGCTCTTTAGCAATGCAGAGCGCTGGGAGATCTCCCAGCGCTCTGCATTACTAAAGAGAAGGCCGCGCGGGAGCTCCAGCAGCTCCATGTCTGTGCACAAGCACAGATCTCTCCAGCCGCTGGACCACCAGGGAGGTAGGAAATGGATGTGGGGGGGGGGGGGAGAGAATGAGGCTTAACCCTTTGAGTGCCAGAGTGGTACGCAACGCATTGCAAAGCAATGCATTGCGTACCACTCTGATACTCAAAGGGTTAATTTGTAGATAATGGGAGCAATGTGAGGTCAATATGGGGATGATGGGGGGCATACAATGTGGAGCTGATGGAGGGCAATGTGGAGCTGATGGGGTCAATGTGGAGCTGATGGGGGGTCAATGTGGAGCTGATGGGGGGCAATGTGGAGCTGATGGGGTCAATGTGGAGCTAATGGTGATTGGGTCAATGTGGAGCTGATGGGCGTCAATGTGGAGCTGATGGTGATGGGGTCAATGTGGAGCTGATGGGGGTCAATGTGGAGCTGATGGTGATGGGGTCAATGTGGAGCTGATGGGGGCAATGTGAAGGTGATGGGGGCAATATGGAGATTTGGAGCATTGTGGAGATGGCGGGGGGGTGGCGCTTCAGATATCTGTACCTACAGGCTCCTGAGATGTAAATCCAGCCCTGCCCACATGAATTCTGTACCTGCCTTGAGACACATACTCATTAAATAAAGTTTGAGAGAGAGAGGGCAGAAACAGAGAATGGGATAAAAATAGAAAGTATGGGAAGCAGTGAGAAGGCATGGGACTAAGAGGGAGGACTGACAGCTGAGAGAAAATGTGGAGCAGAAGGATTTACCATTTGGAGGCCACATAGCTCTTGAGGCTGTGATGGGGTCAGTTGGCTAGCAGGAAAAAGAGAGAGCCAGTGGGAGGAAGAGCAGACCAATGGACGGAGGGAACTCAGACCAGTGGGAACAAGCTATAGATCAGGCCTGCAAGGGACTCTGAACTGGTGAGTATGCCAGGCCAGCAGAGAAGTAATTATAGGCAGGAGGGAGAGTGAGTGGGGGAGCATGAGATGCCAGTGTGGAAGGGCCAGGGAAGGAAAGTCCAGCAACAGCAGTGGGGGGTAAACAGAAAGGACTGGAGGTTGCAACCTCAGTAGCATAGTAAACGGAGCTCGGTGTCATGTTAGCCCAGAAAAATGTAGCTCCGAAGAGAAGTGCGAACGCGCGCCCCAGGGGCTTCTGGGAGGTGGGAAGTCCTGCTGCTCATACACGGTTCCCCAGAATGCGGAAGTGCCACATTTCAACGATTAATATCTCCACTCTTAGGCAGTGGAGAAAATAAATAAAGCCAGTGCTGATATTGCTTTACATTTTAAAATCAGTGGTGAAAATTTTTGGGGATGTGAATGTTCCCCTTTAAAAAGCAAGCAGCTCTGTCAATCATTTGATATGCTGCAGTGCAGCCTGTTAAGTGGGGAGTTGAGGGCTGCTGAGCACCTTGCCTTTCCTACTTCCTGCCCCAGTTGCCAGGATCCCATAGGAGGACCCCTCCTTGCTGTGAGTCAGGTGACCTGATGAGGACATGACATCACACATACTTCCTTCCTGTCCTCTCAGTCTCTACTCCAGTAAGTGTTGACTCTCACATCAGGTAGTGTGATTATTCTATTTTGTCCCCCATTGTGCTCTTTACCAGTCTATTTGCTTCTCTGGTACCACTCTTTTGCCCCACTTGTAATTCTCTGATATCCTACTGCCCCCTTTTGTGCCTCAGTTTCTCCTATTTTGCCAATCAATTCCCCCTTACGCCATTTTGTTGTCCATGTGTGCTCCCTTATGCCTTTTCCCCGGTGTGCCCATGCTTCTCCCCTATGCCCTTCTTATGGTTGTGTATAAAGGCAAAGTGGAGTAAAACACCTCTCTAGCATTCTAGGGATTAAAAGCCCTATTTATATCATTGTGAATGTTGAAAATATTAATTTGTCCCCCACAGTTTAGATGCTTTGCTCCATAATTGACTTTATAATTGACATTGACTATAACCCTTTGAGTGCCAGAGGGGTGCACACCACATAACACATTGGTTTGAAAGGTCTTGTGACCTTGTTGTCAACAGCCTAGACCAAATGGTCTTAACCCTTTGAGTGCCAGAGGGATGCACAATGCGTTGCACTTAACCCTTTGTGTGCCACATACCTCCCAAGATTTCAAAAGGCCAAAGAGGGTCATTTTTGTTTTAGGTGGAGTTGCTGGTGGTGTTGCATTACTGAGAATTTTTAAGTAATTTCATGACCTATTGAGACCTCTTTGGTCTTGATCTAAATCATTTATTCAGTTACACAAAGTATTTTATTTACACAGATTCCTTTATAAACACATGTACTGAAGTTTAAATACACATTGATGTGAGTTTTATTGTTGTGGAGCAATAGGATACAATTATATACACATCACACAGTCTGATCGCCTAAACACAGGGACACCAGGGTGGGAAAGAGGGACAGAGGGATTTGGGTCTCAGGGACACTTGGGAGGTTTGGTGCCAGCAATGCATTTTGCTCCCCTGTGGTACTCAAAGGGTTAAAGTCAAATTTGTGCAATTCTGGAGAAAACCATCTGCACAGTGAGGGGCAAATTAATATTTCCAAAATTCACATTTATTTAAATTGTGCTCTTAACCCCTAGAATGCTAGAGGTCTATTTATTTTCCCCTATTTTGCAGTTAGTTTTTCTTGTAATTGATCCACTTTTATACACAAGGGACACTGAGGCAGTGGATCCATTCTGAAACAAACCAACTGCAATAAATAGGGATTTTTTATTTACTTATTTATTTTTTTCATTATAAAAGGTTTAACCTTTTGAGTGCCAAAGAGCTATCCTATGCATTGCAACACAGTGCGTTGGATACCTCTCTGGCACTCAGAGGGTTAATGGAGTACATTTTGCAGAATGTTTTCAAATTGTCTAAGTTTAAGGCGATTCCACTTTAACTTATCAAAATAAACCTTTATAATTTTTTTTCATAAAATATGTTTCTGGCTCCTTTCATACTTTGGAGCTTCTGGCGATATAAATATATATTATATAATAATCACTAGCAGGGGGAAGTGACATCACAGCTATTATAATAAATAATAAACCCACAGTATAACTACATGGTGCATGTCCCATAGAAATAACATATACAGGTGTATTCAGCCTGAGGTATCCAGGATCATGGAAGACAGCACACAGTCATCAAATGGGAGAAAAACACCCAAAGGTTTATTAACTCTCTGATAGGGTTGCCACCTTTTCTTTAAAAAAATACCGGCCATGGCATTTTCTCCATAGACTTAGCATTGGACAGAAGCCAATTTTTTACCGGCCTGCTGGTAAAATACCGGCTGGGTGGCAACCCTACTCTCTGAGTGCCAGAGGGGTGTCCAGCACATTGCTTTGCAGTCTGTTGGATAACTCTTTAGCACTCAAATAGTTAAATAAAGAAACAGTATTTACATGAGAAATTTGTGTCTACAATATTACCGTAGTAAATATCACTTCAATGCATCAAAGGTTTACACTTTAACATATAAATGATTTTCAACTGTCAGGACCATAGAAATCACTGTGACAATATATAATAAATTGATGAAAAGAGTCCATTGTTTCACATTTCATGGTCTTTATTTGTGTGATGTTAGAACTGATTTCTGTGTAGGGGCCGGTGTTGATCCTGCAGTTTAAGGAGTCTCTGTAGGGGCCGGTGTTGGGTCTCCACTTTCCAATCTCTCTGTAGAGACCGTTGTTGGGTCTGCTGGTTCCAGAGACTCTGTAGTGGCCTTTGTTGGGTCTATAGGTTCCAGAGTCTCTGTAATGGCCGTTGTTGGGTCTATAGGGTCCAGAGTCTCTGTAATGGCCGTTGGAGGGTCTATAGGTTCCAGAGTCTCTGTAGAGGATAGCGCTGGCTCTGCATCCTCTAGAAGCTTATCAAGGATTATGATGTTGGCCTGACAGCTTCTGTATTCTGCATAGCGCTTCGATTTACTCTTGCGTCTTCCAGCGGCTTTGTAGTGTCTCTTTTTTGAAGACGCTTTGCTAGGGCTGGTGTTAGCCCCTTTGATTATAGTGAATGTATAGGGGCTGTTGTTGGAGTCACAGCTTTCAGCGGCTGTATGGGGGCTGCTGTTGGAGTCGCAGCTTTCAGCGGCTGTGTGGGGGCTACTGTTGGAGTCACAGCTTTCAGCGGCTATGTGGGGGCTGCTGTTTGAGTCACAGCTTTCAGCGGCTGTGTGGGGGCTGCTGTTGGAGTCGCAGCTTGAAGTAAGTTTGCCAGGGCTGCTGTTGGACTTGCATGTTCTCAACATGTTAGTTCTACTTTAATGTGAAATGTCAGTAGCAGTTATAAATCTAGGCCCCATATTTCAATATGTTTAAATATATAAATGATATTATTTATTTGTCCAAATGTTTTATGTCTCTTACATTTTCTTAGATGTACAATTCGGTTTAAGTGCAGAAGATAACTTTATAGTACATATGATTTAAAGATGAAGAGATGGGAGTAAAAGTTAAAATGCTAAATCTGCAAAAATGTCTGTTATTAACCCTTTGAGTGTCAGAAGGTCTGCAGCACAGAGGATAGGCAATGTGTCTTCCTATTCCTCTGGTATTTAAAGGGTTAATTCATTAATTGAAATGTTTTCAGTAAATAAATAAAACCATTGCCATATCACTAGTACAATGACTCATTTACTGTAAGATTCCTGTGTTCAGATAGAACTCTTAGGTCCCTATTCACAAGATAAAGAAGTGCAACTCTCACACAAACCAACTGCACCACAGGGAACAATTACACTTCTCCTAATTCCAACTTATCTCCAACTATCCCCTATGGTGCAACTGGTTTGCTTCAGAGTTTCTCCTACTTCCTTTTATGTATAAGGCCCAAGATCTGTATAGTAAACTCTTAGAGTGCCAAGCCGTATGTATGTATATCTTTATTTATATTGTAAGAAATTCTATATCCCCTCTTACCAAGCGTATAATTATTCTTTGGGCAGATGTGACTAAGAAAACACTCAAATAAGTGATAATAATAAAAATGACTATATTATGTACACAGTCAAATTACTGTTACAGTTTGGATGGTATATACACGAATAAAACAATATTATGAGTCACAAAAATGAAAAAGATGGAATGAAACTAACCTCATAGATTGTCAGTCTAACCTCATAGATTTTTTTTGAATGGGTAACTAAAATAATAGACCAAGGGGGAGCAGTAGATATAGCTTATCTAGATTTCAGTAAAGCATTTGACACTGTCCCTCACAGAAGACTCATTAATAAATTGCAGTGGATAAGGCAATGGCTGAGTGACAGGAGACAGTGGGTGGTAGCCAGTGGAGAATATTCGGGCGAAAGGAGTGTTACTAGTGCGACACCTCAGGGATCTGTACTGAGGTCCATTCTTTTTAATATTTTTTTAGTGATATTGCAAAAGGTCTTCAAGGTAAGATATGCCTTTTTGCAGATGATACAAAGATGTGCAATAGGGTAGACATTCCAGGGGGAATAAGACAAATGACAAATGATTTAGGTAAATTAGAAGAATGGACAAGAGTGTGGCACCTGCAGTTTAATGTTGATAAATGTAAAATAATGCACTTGGGACATAAAAATCCAAAGGAACAATATACTGTTAAAGATACTGTGCTGTCAGAGACAACAGAGGAAAGGGATTTGGGAGTAATTATTTCTAATGACTTAAAGGTAGGCAGGCAATGTAGTAAAGCAGAGGGGAATGCAAGCAGGCTGCTGGGTTGTATAGCTAGGGGCATTAGTAGCAGAAAAAGGGAAGTGGTCATGCCGCTCTACAGATCTCTAGTTAGACATCACCTAGAGTATTGTGTACAGTACTAGAGACCCCATCTCCAGAAGGATATAGATACTCTAGAGAAAATTCAAAGAAGGGCTACTAAAATGGTGTCTGGTTTACAGGAAAATAAATATCAGGATAGACTTAAGGATCTGAACATGTATAGCTTGGAGGAGAGGAGAGAGAGGGGGGATATGATAGACACATTCAAATACATGAAGGGATTCAACAAAGTGCAGGATGGAAGTATATTTCAAAGGAGTAAAAGTGTTAGGACAAGGTAGAGTGGGTGTAGAGTAATAGGAGGCTCCAAAGAAGCGCTGCGTACCAGTGTGTGATAGAACTCAAAGGCATCTGTACCGGCATCTGGTATACTAGGTCATCATGTGTGAGCGGAAAGCAGTTATCAAGAATGCGGACATGTCAGAGGAGATGCAACAAGATGCTGTTGAGTGTGCCACCCAGGCCCTTGAGAAATTCAACACAGAGAAGGACATAGCTGCATACATTAAAAAGGAATTTGATAAGAAGTACAACCCAACATGGCAGTGCGTAGTGGGAAGAGACTTTGGAAGCTATGTAACGCATGAAACCAAGCACTTCATTTATTTCTACCTTGGCCAGGTAGCCATCCTTCTCTTCAAATCTGGTTAAGATGAGGATTCCAAGCTGTGAACTGTGCAAAGTGACTAAAGATCAGAGACTTGTGCTTATAACTTAACCAAGGGAACAACCCCTCTTTCTCTTCTATCCCCTCCCCCCCACCTTAATTGTGTTAATGGGACTGGAGCTCTTGTGATGACTTGTTGTTCATAATGGTCATAAAAAGAAAAATCTTCCAAAAAAATTGTATTTTTTTTTCTAAACGTTTTAATAAATGTTTGGGTTTGTTTTTTTAAAAAAGAAAAAAAAGTGTTAGGACAAGAGGCCATAGTCTAAAACTAATGGGACACAGGTTTAGGCGTAAAGTAAGAAAGTTTTACTTCACTGAGAGGGTAGTAGATAAGTGGAATAGCCTACCAGCAGAAATGGTAGAAGTTAATACTGTGACAGAATTTAAGCATACATGGGATAGGCATAAAGCTGTCCTTAACATAAGAAAAGACCAAGGACCAAAAAGGTTTGAGGTTTGTACAGTAGGAAAATGGGCAGACTAGATGGGCCCAATGGTTCTCATCTGCCATCAAATTCTATGTTTCTATGTAAATTGGATTCCAGTAAATCTTATGATGACAATAATCTCACATCCTTCAGCACTGATCTCAGCTGGTTTCTGGTCTGCTCCTCTGCTGGGCTTACATCAGGACTCTCAAGGACAGGCCTTCCCTCTAAGACTCATGACTGCTCACATGCTGTACTGATCATCTCCTAGGCTGTAGTCTTCACCACATGCTGCCCTCCATCACATGCTGCCCTCCATCACATGCTGCTCTCCATCACCTTCTGCTCTCTGGTACCACCCAGAAATACTGCTCTTTTATACCATTTTTCTATTGGTCATGTCTGGTGAAAACTGGTCAGCTAGATACAAGATGCATGCCAACTGGCATTTTCTCACCACACCCACTTGCAATTTCATGGTGGCATCAAAGAGATAGTAATTTGAAGGGAAGGCTCCAGGAAGAGGTTTATCTGATGTGAAACATTTGTTTTCCTATCTGAACTATTTGTTTAGTTGCCAAACAAAAGACAGTTTGGACAGCTGTCCTCACTCATTTCATATTTCATAAGAAAGACCTTTCTTTGGGTTCTCAAATACTTAAAGCTGAACTTTCACTGTCTATAAAGTCGCCCTCCAATAATTAGGCATATGGTGATAATAGTGCTATTAGCTCTCATAAGTACCCGGTTCTGAAGTTATCCTTATTCTTCGGAGACCGACGACCAGGCTTCTTGCTTTAGTGTCGACTGCACGCCTGTGCCATCAGTCCCTTCTGGTGCCTTAAGGTACAGTGCAATGCCTCTTAGAGGAGACCGGGACTGACAGCAGGCGTGCAGACGTCACTAAGACAAGATGCCTGCGCTCGTACCTGGCTTACAGTCTCTGAAGACTAAGGATTACTTCAGAGCCGGATACTTATGAGAGCTAATAGCACTACTGTGAAGCTAGTCGCCATGCCTAATTGTGGTGTTTTGTTGATCGCCAAATAGAGGGCGACAATTCAATAGGATACC
Organism: Rhinophrynus dorsalis; assembly: GCA_037306005.1. NCBI lineage: Eukaryota > Metazoa > Chordata > Amphibia > Anura > Rhinophrynidae > Rhinophrynus > Rhinophrynus dorsalis. The sequence continues at coordinate 371,103,945 of CM074724.1, read as the reverse complement.
CAATCTGCCAAGTAGGCTACAGCATAATATGCCAACTTGTTGTCCATGTGTGCTCCTTTATGCCTTTTCCCCATTGTGCCCATGCTTCTCCCCTATGCCCATCTCATAGTTGTGTATAAAGGCAAAGTGGAGTAAAACATCTCTGTAGCATTCTAAGGGTTAAAAGCCCTATTTATATCATTGTGAATGTTGAAAATCTGAATTTGTCCCCCAAAGTTCAGATGCTTTGCTCCAGAATTGGACAACACTGAATGTAACCCATTGTGTGCCACATACCTCCCAAGATCTCAAAAGGCCAAAGAGGGTCATTTTTGTTTTAGGTGGAGCTGCTGGGGGTGTTGCATTACTGATAGGGTTGCCACCCAGCCAGTATTTTACAGGCAGTCTGGTAAAAAATTGGCTTCTGTCCAATGTTAAGTCTATGAAGGGAATGCCATGGGTGGTATTTTTTTAACCCCTTAACGACCGGCGGATCGGCGCAGTAACTTGAGTTAAGGACCGTGGAGCTTTTTTTTTTTTTCTTTTTACGATTCCAGACTCCCTGAACGGCGTGCAGCCGCGGGGGTAGCCCGGAACTCCATGACGGTCATAGTACGTCATAGGTTGTTCAGTCAGATCGACCCATGACGTACTATGACCGTCAAGGGTTGTTAAGGGGTTAAGAAAAGGTGGCAACCCTAATTATTGAGAATTTTTAAGGTATTTAATGACCTATTGAGACTTCTTTGGTCTTGATCTAAATCATTTATTCAGTTACACAAAGTATTTTATTTGCACAGATTCCTTTATAAACACATGTACTGAAGTTTAAATACACATTTATGTGAGTTTTATTGTTGTGGAGCAATAGGATACAGTTATATACACATCACACAGTCTGGTCTCCTAAGCACAGGGACACCAGGGTGGGAAAGAGGGACAGAGGGATTTGGGTCTCAGAGACACTTGGGAGGTTTGGTGCCAGCAATGCATTTTGCTCCCCTCTGGTACTCAAAGGGTTAAAGTCAAACTTGTGCAATTCTGGAGAAAACATCTGCACAGTGAGGGGCAAAATAAAATTTACAAGATTAACATTTATTTAAATTGGGCTTTTAACCCCTAGAATGCTAGTGAAGTCTATTTATTTTCCCCTATTTTGCAGTTAGTTTTTCCTGTAATTGATCCACTTTTATACACAAGGGACACTGAGGCAAAGTGGATCCATTTTGAAGCAAACCAACTGCAATAAATAGGGATATATATATATATATATTTATATTTATATTTCTTTTCAATATTGTAAAAGGTTTAACCGTTTGAGTGCCAAAGAGGTATCCTATGCATTACAAAACAATGTGTTGGATAACGCTCTGGCACTGAAAGGGTTAATTAAGTACATTTTGCAGAATGTTTTCAAATTTTCTAAGTTTAAGGCGATTCCACTTTAACTTATCACAATAAACCTTTATAGTTTTTTTTCATAAAATATGTTTCCGCCTCCTTTCACACCTCGATGCTTATGGCGATATAAATATATATTATATAATCACTAGTAGGGGGAAGTGACATCACAACTATTATAATAAATAATAAACCCACAGTATAACTACATGGTGCATGTCCCATAGAAATAACATATACAAGTGTATTCAGCCTGAGGTATCCAGGATCATGGGAGACAGCACACAGTCATCAAATGGGAGAAAAACACCAAAAGGTTAATTAACCCTCTGAGTGCCAGAGGGGTGTCCAGCATATTGCTTTGCAATCTGTTGGATACCTCTTTAGCACTCAAATAGTTAAATAAGGAAACAGTATTTACATGAGAAATTTGTGTCTACAATATTACCGTAGTAAATATCACTTCAATGCATCAAAGGTTTACACTTTAACATATAAATGATTTTCAACTGTCACGACCATAGAAATCACTGTGACAATATATAATAAATTGATGAAATGAGTCCATTGTTTCACATTTCATGGTGTTTATTTGTGTGATGTTACAACAGATTTCTGTGTAGGGGCCGGTGTTGATCCTGCAGTTTAAGGAGTCTCTGTAGAGGCCGGTGTTGAGTCTCCACCATCCAATCTCTCTGTAGAGACCGTTGTTGGGTCTGCTGGTTCCAGAGTCTCTGTAATGGCCATTGGTGGGTCTATAGGTTCCAGAGTCTCTGCAATGGCCGTTGGTAAGTCTATAGGTTCCAGAGTCTCTGTAGAGGATAGCGCTGGCTCTGCATCCTCTAGAAGCTTATCAGGGATTATGATGTTGGCCTGACAGCTTCTGTATTCTGCATAGCGCTTTGATGTAGTCTTGCGTCTTCCAGCGGCTTTGTAGTGTCTCTTTTTTGAAGACGCTTTTCTAGGGCTGGTGTTAGCCCCTTTGATTATATTGAATGTATAGGGGCTGTTGTTGGAGTCACAGCTTTCAGCGGCTGTATGGGGGCTGCTGTTGGAGTCGCAGCTTTCAGCGGCTGTGTGGGGGCTGCTGTTGGAGTCACAGCTTTCAGCGGCTGTGTGGAGGCTGCTGTTGGAGTCACAGCTTGAAGTAACTTTGCCAGGGCTGCTGTTGGACTTGCAGGTTCTCAAGGCTCTGCAGCAGTCTGCACGGGATCGTGCCTTCTTTTGGCGTTCCTCACGCCTTCTGGGTCTGGCAATCACTGCGACTAAAAGCAGGGTAAAGAACAGAGTAGGGAGGTAATTCATCTCTCTGTCATGTTTAGGATCAGGACGATCCATCCCAATCATCTGGGCATTGGTGTTATCCTTCTTCATCAAACCTTTAGTCTCTCCAGTCACTGGTTTTTGCAGTAGAAGCGAAATCGAGAGCATAAACCAAAAAATTCCTAAGCAACGTAGTGAAGCCATGGCTTTCCACTAGTAATTCTCAGAAGTGATTGAAATGATCTGAGAGCTACCCACTAACTGACTCTCAGGACCCACATCACAGTGACCTCACAGTGAAGGTAAAGTTCCATCTGCACACATGGGTACTGATGGCAGAGTCCTGTACAGTAGAACAGTAGCAGGTAATATCTGACTCTCCAGCAAATGGAGACTACAACTGTCATCATTCCCAAACAGCCAGTCTCTGGCAGAGAATGAGGAGACTTGTATCGAAAACGGCTGGAGAGGCACATGTTGCCTGTTCCTTCACTGTCTGGTACACTGAACTTGCTCTAGCTGCAGAGCTAATTTGGTGGAGACCAAGGTTGCTGCAGGTCACTAACTGTCACTGTTTTCTGATCTGTAATGCCACTTAAAGCACACAGATACATTAGTCTTAAGTTCATACATAAAGAGACCAGGTAATAAATAGTTTTGAAGTCATGGATTTTGGGGCCTTAGAATTAACCCGCTGCACACCCATTTGGCAATCAAAGGGTTAACAAAGTTTCTTTGTCAGTGTAATTTAAAGTGGAAGTTACACTATATAATAGTGCAGGGGATTTTGAAGCAGCTTTCAAACTTATTTATATTTATGTTCTTCATCTTTTATTTAACTTAATAGTTTAGGAGATATTTAGCTTTATGTAAATGTCGGTTTATGGTAATTCAGCAGTACTTGTCAGCACAGCCTGTTGTGTCATATACTAACATTCCATTCTCCAGTCCAACTGTCATTTCCTACCAGGAAGTGCTGGCTAGTTTGTATAAACAGATAAATAATGTTAAATATCTTGTAAACTACAGATTTAAATAAAGAATGGCTCACTCAATAGATGATTTTGAAAGACCAATCATAAACACCCAAGTCTTTATAACGGTTTAGTTCCACTTTAATGTGAAATGTCAGTAGCAGTTACACATGTAGGCCCCATATTTAAATTTGTTTAAATATATAAATGATATTGTTTATTTCTCCAAATGTTTTATGTCTCTTACATTTTCTTAGATGTACAATTCGGTTTAAGTGCAGAAGATAACTTTATAGTAAATATGATTAAAGATGAAGAGATGGGGGTGAAAGTTAAAATATTAAATGTGCAAAAATGTCTGTTATTAACCCTTTGAGTGTCAGAAGGTGTGCAGCACAGAGGATAGGCAATGTGTCTTCCTATTCCTCTGGTATTTAAAGGGTTAATTAATTAAAATGATTTCAGTAAATAAATAAAACCATCGCCGTATCACTAGTACAATGATTCATTTACTGTAAGATTCCTGTGTTCAGATAGAACTCTTTGGTCCCTATTCACAAGATAAAGAAGTGCAACTCTCACACAAACCAACTGCACCACAGGGAACAATTACACTTCTCCTAATTCCATCTTATCTACATGTGGGGATTTTTATCCTCTAGAACTAGAGAGGTCTGCACCACATTGCTTCACAATGCACTGGAGATGTCTTTAGCATTCAAGGGGTTAAAAAATCCACAATTAGATCAATGTGGGTTCTAGAAACTGTATTTCTCCCCTATGGTGCAACTGGTTTGCTTCGGAGTTGCTCCTATTTCCTTTTGCGTATAAGGCCCAAGATCTGTATAGTAACTCTTAGAGTGCCAATCAGTATGTATGTATGTATGTATGGATATCTTTATTTATATTGTAAGAAATTCTATATCCCCTCTTACCAAGGGTATAATTATTCTTTGGGCAGATGTGACTAAGAAAACAGAAATAAGTGATAATAATAAAAATCACTACATTATGTACACAATCAAATTACTGTTACAGATTGGATGGTATATACACGAATAAAGCAATATTGTGAGTCACAGGAAGATGGAATGAAACTAACCTCATAGATTGTCAAAATAACCACATAGATATTTTTGACTGGGTAACTAAAATAATAGACCAAGGGGGAGCAGTAGATATAGCTTACCTAGATTTCAGTAAAGCAATTGACACTGTCCCTCACAGAAGGCTCATTAATAAATTGCAGTGTTTGGGTCTGGATGCAAAAATAGTTAAATGGATAAGGCAATGGCTGAGCGACAGGACACAGAGGGTGGTAGTCAATGGAGAATATTCGGACGAAAGTAGTGTTACTAGTGGAGTACCTCAGGGATCTGTACTGGGACTCATTCTTTTTAATATTTTCATTAGTGATATTGCAAAAGGTCTTCAAGGTAAGGGATGCCTTTTTGCAGATGATACAAAGATCTGCAACAGGGTAGACATTCCAGGGGGAATAAGTCAAATGACAAATGATCTAGGTAAATTAGAAGAATGGACAAGAGTGTGGCACCTGCAGTTTAATGTTGATAAATGTAAAAGAATGCATTTGAGAGATAAAAATCTAAAGGTAAAATATACTATTTAGGGTACTGTGCTGTGAGAGACAAAAGAGGAAAGGGATTTGGGAGTAAGTATTTCTAATGACTCAAAGGTAGGCAGGTAATATAATAAAGGAGAAGGGAATGCAAGCAGGGTGCTGAGTTGTATAGCTAGGGGCATTAGTAGCAGAAAAAAGGAAGTGGTCATGCCACTCTACAGATCTCTAGGTAGACCTCACCTAGAGTATTGTGTACAGTACTAGAGACCCCATCTCCAGAAGGATATTGATACTCTAGAGAAAATTCAGAGAAGGGCTACTAAAATGGTGACTGGTCTACAGGAAAAGAAATATCAGGATAGACTAAAGGATCTGAACATGTATAGCTTGGCGGAGAGAAGACAGAGGGGAGATATGATAGACCCATTCAAATACATGAAGGGATTCAATAAAGTGCAGGATGGAAGTATATGTCAAAGGAGTAAAAGTGTTAGGACAAGAGGCCATAGTCTAAAACTAGAGGGACACAGGTTTAGACCTAAAGTAAAAAAGTTTTACTTGAGGGGTGGAGCAATGACGTAGACACGCTGTGCGTCGTTGCGGGGTAGTGGAGGAGTGAACAGGACTGATTATGCTGAACATTGGATGAGGCACCTCCCGCTCCAAAATAGCGAGGAGCTGTGGGCTGCTGACCGGGGATAGCCGAGGAACATGGCGTGAAGCCTTAAATTAGTGGAAGGCTGCCCACACAGGAGCCAGAGAGGCCACCACATAAAAAGAACTGCGGTCTTTGATTTAATGTGACGGATGCATGCAGGGGCGGAGGAAGGAGGTGATGGGTGGTGGATGGAGAGGAGAGGTACGATGTATTGCATATGATGCCCGCCTGCAGTATCGAGTAAGAGCCGCAGCAGAGTGGATGGAAGGCGGTAAGCTGTACCAATGTTGACATTTTGACTGCAAGGAGAATGCTGTATGAAGGGTGGCGGAGTGGTGTGGAAAGAGGACAATTGTGATATACAGGTCCCAAATACAAAAGAATAATAGACATTACAAAAGAAGCACTGGCGGTGTATTTAAAGAAGTTTAAGAGGTTGTAGGATGAGTGGAGGGATGACCTATAATAAAGATGTATAGAGGGCTTGACAGTTTCCCGGTCCTTTAAGAGATGGCTATTCCCCGGTCTAGAGAGCCATTGGGAGGCCTCAGTGATACTCGAAAAGGGAAAGCGAAAGAAATACGAAATAGAGTAGGGGAGATAGGTAGATTTTCGGAGGAAAGAAAGGAGAAAAGGGAAAAAAGAGAGAAGCGCATATAAGAGAAAGGAAAAGAAAATAGGTATTTAAAGAGAAAAAAGTGGAAAAAGTTTGTGAAAAGGAAAAGATAGAGGACAGTCTTACTATGGCAGCCCAGAAGGGTGCGGATAATAAACATCAAAAAAAGATAAAGAGGCAGAGTAGTCAGAGGGTAAAACGGAAAAAAACTATCCTTTTTCTCCCCACAAACCTCCGCAACACAGACTTTATTGGATGATTCGCATGTGGGAGCTCGAGCGGAGTCGGGGGCAGAGACCCCTCAACCATCTTCTATTTCCCAGCTGGTTCAGGGAGTGCAACTTTAAGACCAGTTGGTGTTTTATATGGATCGGCAGTTTTCTAAAATGAAGGAGGACATGCACTCCAATACAGAAGCAATCAAGAAATAGTTAATTATAATACACTCTAAAATAGGCTTAATTGAGGATAGGGTGGTGGCTTGGGAAGGTAAAACGGTACAACAAGAAGAGCAGTATTTACAGGTACAACAAAAGCTTCAAGAATTGGATATAAAGGTGGTAGAATTAGAAGATCGAATGCACAGAAATAATCTGCGAATGAGGGGAGTGCCTGAAGTAATCCCAGTTGTGGGCATTGACAAATATATAAAGGAAAAGATATTTGCCCCGGCGGGTGCGCCGTATAATAATGGCCCATTATTTGAAAGAACACACCTCCTGCCTAAGCCAAAGGGTATTGCAGTGCAGCTGCCTAGAGACATTATGGTTTGCTGCTCTTCTTCGAATATTAAGTGTTACGGTTATTAGGACACTCAGACCAGTAAAATAAAACAGGGTTTATTGAATTAAAATAAAAGCAAATAATCGCCCTCTACAGGAGACAGCAGCAATTGCAAAGTAAATACAATAGTACACAGAGGTACACTATACTGTAGAGAAGACCCACTCTAAACTGTACAGGTAATAGCAAGCTGGACACTAAAGGGTAAATAAGAACAATCAGTCCATCTCAGTTGTGGGGTTTGGCACGCCCAAATGGTGTAGTGATGTACTGAGAATATGTGCACAACACAGAGTTCATACGATGGAGGATAGTAGGTGTTCAGTGACCAGCAGAAGGTTAGCAGAACAGTGACCCAATATAGCCCCCGCGGGCGTACCCAATGAGGCAACTGATACTGCAAGTGCGAGAGTATGTAGCCCCCACGGGTGTAATTGGAGAATAGCCTGAGATGCAAGCTTGCGTTTAGGCCCCATGGGCATATAACCGGAGACCAAAGTGAGTATAAGTTGAGCCAATAGCCCCCACTGGCGTAGACCTTCGGAAACTGCAAGAGCTTGGAGCCTAACCTTGTTTTCTCTCAGAACCAATAGCCGCAATGGATACCTCCGGTAATCAACGTAATACCGAGAGCCTACGGCGCCCAACCGGACCAACAACACTTGACTACTCTGCAGTTGTATATATGAGTCGCTGTCCACGCTAGCGGCCAACTCAGCAGACGTAGACCAATAAGGTAAAGGCTCTATGACTGGAATGGAGGCTTTGCAAGAGAGAGGCGGCACTGCAAGGGTTAAAGAGTACGTTTAAATCTCCAAGGCTCGGTATGGTAACTAAGCTCTGCAAGCGTATGGAGGCTCGGTACAAGGAGCACAGCTCTGCAAATCAGCAAGGAACTCTGCACTGGAGAAGGGTTACACCGGAGTGTAATGGTCACACTGCGTCAGTACTCAGCACAGCAGGAGTCAGAATGTCGCAGCGGCGACAACAGGAAAACACAGGTCGCTGGAACAAGCCGTAGTCAATCACGAAGCAGGAAGTCAGCCAGGCCGGGTCGTAGTACGTAGGAGGTTCTCAGACAAGCCGGGTCAAACACGATCAGGAACACTGGAGCGTAGTCAGGACAGGCCAAAGTCGGTACACAGGAATCCGGATACTGGAACACAGCAACAGCAAGACTGGCTCAGAAACACCACGAAAGGGCATCTGACAGATGTAATGGTCAGGTATAAAAAGGTCACCAGGGGGCGGGCCAAACCAACTCAGCAAATCAGAGTATGCCACAGACGAGAGTGACAGGAAGATCACAGGCACTGTGATAGTACCCCCCTCTCAAAGACCCCCTCTCCCTGCCGGAGGTTTAGGTTTCTGGGGGTATTTAGAGTGGAAGTTGCGCACAAGTCTGGGCGCATGGAGGTCCTTCTGGTCAACCCAAGAGCGCTCTTCCGGACCATAACCTTTCCAGTGGACCAAATATTGCAACTTCCCTCTAAGTCGCCTAGAATCAATAATGCTCTGAACCTCGTATTCTTCTTGGCCCTGGACGTCCTCCGGCCCAGGAATTACCGGAGTGGTAGTGTAACGATTGCAAACCAGGGGTTTCAACAGAGACACATGGAACACATTATGAATATGCATAGATGGGGGAAGTTCCAATGCATAGGAGACGGGATTAATTTTGCGGATGATTTTAAAGGGACCAATGAACGGAGGAGCCAGCTTATTGGAGGGTACCTGCAGATTGAGGTTTCTGGAGGAGAGCCATACCCTGTCCCCAACCTGGAATGAGACCGCTGGCAGCCGTCTACGATTGGCATATCGCTGATGACGCTGGAAAGACTGACTGAGGGTCCTCTGCACCTGTGCCCAAGTGGAACGGAGCTGCGCCATATGCTCATCCAAGGCAGGAATCTGTTGTGACTGGAACGAGTCCGGGAGCAAACACGGCTGAAACCCATAATTGATTAGGAACGATGAGTTGACTGCACAATTCCTGGCAAACTCCGCCCATGGGAACAGGTCGGCCCAATTGTCGTGATGATCGGTAATAAAACAGCGCAGGAACTGCTCCAGTCCCTGATTGGCACGCTCAGTGGCTCCGTTGGTCTGGGGATGGTAGGCGGAAGAGAAGGACAATTGGATGCCCATCATGCCACAGAATGCCCTCCAGAACCTGGACACGAATTGACTCCCACGATCGGAGATCACAACTCTGGGTACCCCGTGCAAGCGAAACACTTCTCTAGCAAAGACTATTGCCAATTCCTGAGCCGATGGAAGCCCCTTGAGGGGCACAAAATGAGCCATCTTAGAGAACCTATCAACCACCACGAGGATAAAGGTATACCTCCTAGAGACTGGCAATTCTCCCAGAAAGTCGATGGATACATGAGACCAAGGCCGTTCTCCATTAGGCACTGGTTGGAGCAGGCCCACTGGGAGGTGCCTGGGGGTCTTGGCATGGGCACAAGTGGCACAAGCGGCAGTAAAAGCGGAACAATCGGCTCTGAGCGTAGGCCACCAGAACAATTGAGAAAGAGACCATACAAGTTGATCCCTGCCGATATGCCCAGCCGCTTTTGACGAGTGATAGGTCTCAAATAGGCGTGTACGGAATGGCTCATCCACAAAGCATTTACCAACTGGAGTCCCAGGCGGAGCCCTAGACTTGGACCCCAAAATCTCCTTACCCAGAGGTGAAGTTATACTAGTGCGAATAGTAGCCATAATACGGTCAGGCCGAATGATAGATACTGTTTCTTCCTCCCTCTCAGTGTCCGACGCGAAATGTCGGGACAAGGCGTCTGCCCTCACGTTCTTAGAATCCAGAAGGTAGGATACTATAAAGTTAAACCGGGACAAAAAGAGTGCCCACCTGGCTTGTCGAGAAGACATTCTCTTAGCCTCAGAGAGATATGTCAGATTCTTGTGATCGGTAAGGATTAGTATTGGGTTCTTGGTGCCTTCCAATAGGTGGCGCCACTCCTTCAGCGCCAAAATAATGGCCAATAGCTCCCTGTCGCCAATCTCATAGTGGCTTTGTGCGCTGGACAATTTCTTAGAGAAGAACCCACAAGGTTTCAAGGTACCACCTCCCACAGGACGCTGGGAGAGTACTGCCCCAACCCCAACCTCAGAGGCATCAACTTCCAAGGTAAATGGCAGAGAGGGATTGGGATGGGACAGCACTGGGGCAGACACAAAGGCAGATTTTAAGGTCTCAAACGCCTTTTCAGCAGCCTCGGACCACTGAGAGGGAGTAGCGCCCTTATGTGTCAAATCCGACAAAGGTTTCACAATAGTGGAAAAGTTACGTATGAATTTTCTGTAATAGTTGGCAAACCCTAGAAAGCGCTGAATCGCTTTTAACCCTTTAGGGCGAGGCCAATGTAATACTGCTGCCAACCTATCTTGGTCCATAGCGATTCCATCTTTGGAGATTACGAACCCCAAGAATGGTACTTGAGACATATGGAATTTGCATTTTTCTAATTTACAAAACAGTTTATTTTCACAAAGTCAGAGCAAGACTTCCGTGACATCTTTAATATGTTGGGAGAGGGTGGCGGAATGAATCAATATATCGTCCAGATATACCACCACGCAGGACTGAAGCATGTCACGCAGGATATCATTAATAAGCTCCTGGAATACCGCAGGTGCATTATATAAGCCAAAAGGCATTACCAGATATTTGTAGTGCCCTGTTCTGGTATTAAATGCCGTTTTCCACTCATCACCTTCCTTGATTCTAATTAGATTGTAGGTGGCCCACAAATCAAGTTTAGTGAAGATAGAAGAGCCCTTCAATCTGTCAAATAACTCGGTAATGAGTGGAATAGGGTATGCGTTCTTGGGCATCAGCTTATTAAGCCCCCGGTAATCAACACATGGCCTGAGTTCGCCACTTTTTTCTTTACAAAGAAGAATCCGGCACCAGCCGGGGAGGTAGACTTGCGAATAATTCCCCTCCTAAGGGCGTCCTCGATGTACTCCTCCATTGCCTTGTTCTGCTCACATGACAGTGGGTAAGTGCGTCCTCTCGGGGGAACTGCACCTGGAGGCAAAGCAATAGCGCAATCATAGGGTCTATGTTCGGGCAATGCGCTAGCCTCCCCCTTGCTGAACACGTCACTGAATTCCCCATATTTGGCTGGCACAGAAGGGGAGGTACACATAATCTTGACAGGGAATGATAGACAGTTCTTATTACAGTATTCGGACCAGGAACTAACCTCACATTTTTGCCAGTCAAATTGAGGATTATGCAGAAGCAACCATGGGAACCCCAAAATGACTGCATGGTGAGGTGAACGAATAATTTGGAACCGTACCTCCTCCTTGTGGAGAGCCCCAACTGACATTGAAATAGGAATGGTTTCCATCGTAATAAATGCGGGTTCCCATGGTCTGCCATCATTGGCTTCCACTGCCAAAGGAGTCTCCTTCTTGCATAGAGGAATATTATGCAATTCAGCAATAGATTGGTCCATAAAGTACCCGGCTGCACCAGAGTCTACCAGTACCAATGTCTCTACGACCTTGTCGGCCCAAAAGAATACCACCTGGATGGTGGGTTTAACAGTATTCGGATCTAGGGACTGTTGTACACCACCTAGGACCTGTCCCCCAAGGTACCCTAGGTGCGTGCGTTTCCCGGCCGTATCGGACAATTGCGCAAAAGGTGCCCCGGTTTGCCACAATATAAACGTAGGCCTTGCCTCTTACGGAAAGAACTCTCCTCTTTTGAGAGTCTAGTGAAACCCAGCTGCATTGGCTCTGCTGCCTCTGCTGGACGCTCAGTAGGAAAGGGTGGAGAGGGTGGGTTAAAGGAACTGCCTTGCCCATGGTTTCAGGAACTAGCCCTTTTTGCCAACCGTCTCTCGTGGATACGAGAATCAATGAGCATGACATAGTCAATGAATTCGTCCAGGTCACTAGGTACATCTCGGGCAGCTATTTCATCTTTGATTGGTTCAGAGAGCCCCTTAGCAAATGCTGCCACTAACGCTTCATTATTCCAGCCCACCTCCGCTGCCAGGGTCCGGAATTCGATCGCATAGTCACCCAATGTGCGTTCGCCCTGCTGTATTTCCATTAGCCTCTTGGCAGCGGAGGCAGCTCTGCCAGGAACCTCAAACACTCGGCGGAACTTTTTCACAAACTCATTAAAGTTCAGAGTGCAAGGTTTGGCATTCTCCCACAATGGGTTCGCCCAAGCCAACGCTTTGCCTGTTAGTAGCGATATCATGAATCCGACCTTGTTCCGGTCATTAGGAAATTCCAAATAGATCTCCAACTGATTGATAAAGCCCCTGCATAGGGAAGGTTCGCCATCATATCTCAATGGTAACGGCGCCGCTGCCGTTAAGCCTCTGGCACAAGTAGGAGGAGCTACAGGCGGATTATCCGGTGTCAAGACTGGGGGACCACCGGATTCGGACTAGGCTTATCAAGGTGTACCGTACGCTCAAGTAGGGTCTATAAAGCCAGTGCCAATTGATCTAGGCGCTGCTCATGGACATCTATTCTCCAGTGGATGTTTTGTGTGTTACTTTCACCCTTACTGTCTGAGGTCATGGCCCTTTCGTACTGTTACGGTTATTAGGACACTCAGACCAGTAGGTAAAATAAAACAGCGTTTATTGAATGAAAATAAATGCAAATAACCGCCCTCTACAGGAGACAGCAGCAATTGCAAAGTGAATACAATAGTACACAGAGGTACACTATACTGTAGAGAAGACCCACTCTAAACTGTACAGATAATAGCAAGCTGGACACTAAAGGGTAAATAAGAACAATCAGTCCGTCTCAGCTGTGGGGTTTGGCACGCCCAAATGGTGTAGTGATGTACTGAGAATATGTGCACAACACAGAGTTCATATGATGGAGGATAGTAGGTGTTCAGTGACCAGCATAAGCTTAGCAGAACAGTGACCCAATATAGCCCCCGCGGGCGTACCCAATGAGGCAACTGATACTACAAGTGCGAGAGTATGTAGCCCCCACGGGCGTAATCGGAGAATAGCCTGAGATGCAAGCTTGCGTTTAGCCCCCACGGGCGTATAACCGGAGACCAAAGTGAGCATAAATCGAGCCAATAGCCCCCACGGGCGTAGACCTTCGGAATCTGCAAGAGCTTGGAGCCTAACCTTGCTTTCTCTCAGTACCAATAGCCGCAATGGATACCTCCGGTAATCAACATAATACCGAGAGCCTACGGCGCCCTGCCGGACCGACAACACTTGACTACTCTGCAGTTGTATATATGAGTCGCCGTCCTCGTTAGCGGCCAACTCAGCAGATGTAGACCAATAAGGTAAAGGCTCTATGACTGGAATGGAGGCTCTGCAAGAGAGAGGCGGCACTGCGAGGGTTAAAGAGTACGTTTAAATCTCCAAGGCTTGGTATGGTAACTAAGCTCTGCAAGCGTATGGAGGCTCGGTACAAGGAGCACAGCTCTGCAAATCAGCAAGGAACTCTGCACTGGAGAAGGGTTACACCGGAGTGTAATGGTCACACTGCGTCAGTACTCAGCACAGCAGGAGTCAGAATGTCGCGGCAGCGACAACAGGAAAACACAGGTCGCTGGAACAAGCCGTTGTCGATCACGAAGCAGGAAGTCAGCCAGGCCGGGTCGTAGCATGTAGGAAGTTCTCAGACAAGCCGGGTCAAACACGGTCAGGAACACTGGAGCGTAGTCAGGACAGGCCAAAGTCGGTACACAGGAATCCGGATACTGGAACACAGGAACAGCAAGACTGGCTCAGAAACACCACGAAAGGGCATCTGACAGATGTAATGGTCAGGTATAAATAGGTCACCAGGGGGCGGGCCAAACCAAAATCTCTATCTTTGCACTCAATCCATACAAAAAGTTATTTATTTCTTCACTTAAAAAACTTATATATAATATAATGCTATCACCTACTCTGATAGATTCCATTTTTATGTTTGAGAAAGTGGCGGGTATTCGCCACGAAACGCGTTACATGGAATAAAATAGAGATTATTGTTTTTAAATATATAAATGTTTTGGAAAACATTTTTTTAAGTATAGCATTATATTATATATAAGTTTTTTAAGTGAAGAAATAAATAACTTTTTGTTACTTTGAAGCTACACATTCTTATTGCTACTTTTTGGCTTGTTTAAGCCCTTATAATTATATTGAAGGGGGTTTTATATTGCTTTTGTATGGATTGAGTGCAAAGATAGAGATTTTCTATATTTACCCCGGCATTGTTGGAGAACCAACACAGAGGATTACTTGAGCAGGGACAAGGAATTGAAATCTCCCTGCACGCTGTTTCAAACACCGGTGACAAGGATACACCGGTGTTACACATTGTGTGAGTATAGATGATTATTGTTTCCGTTATATAGCTGATTCAAGCGCTTCTTCTTCTATCCAGTAAGGATTGTACTGGCACTTTGTTTGTTTCTTTATTTTTGGTTCATTGGATGGAACACATAGTGGAACACCGATCGAATCTGTGAGAGCAGCTGAGCAGCTTGGGATTCAATCCAAGTGGAAGTGGGTTCAATCAATATCTTCCATCTGTGAGTTACGTCTATCTTACATATATGTGTTAGATAGACCATCTAAATCTGTGAGTACCCATTCTTTGGGGGATTTTGAAGAAGTGGGTTTGAACTTTAAAGTTACAGAGATATAATACTCTATGAGGCGCCCCTTTCTTTCTTTCTCTTTGTTTTCTTTTGTAAGATTAATAATGGTCTTTTACTCTTGCAAATATATATGCGCCAAATAAGATACCATTAACATTTATAAAGAAAGTGATGAAGAAAATTGAAAAGGTGAAACAAGGTAGAGTGTTGGTGATAGGGGACTTTAACTGTGTAGGGGACCCATGAATGGATCGTAGGTCTGTAAGAGTGAGTTTAGTTAATAGGTCAGAGGCTGATTGATTTCAGGAACTTTTGAGGAATTATGCAATAAATTATATATGGCGGGTGTTTCATCCGACAGAGAAGGATTTTACATGCTATTCGAGACAGTTTAATTCATATTCAAGAATTGATTTGATGTTAGGAAATAATTCAATGATGCACACTGTTAAGAAAATTGAAATTGGTGTAATTACGTGGTCAGATCACTCACTTGTGACTATGGAATATCAAGACAGATATGATAGAAGAAATCGGGGGTGGAGACTAGATGTTCAGTTGTTAAGTAAATCAGAGACTTTAGAAAAAATTAGAGAGTCCACCAAACAATATTTTGAAGAAAATGGGAATGGGGAGGTTTCGGTATCGTGTGTCTAGTGTGCATATAAGTGTGTGGTACGTGGGCAGTTGATAAGTATTGCTGCTAATGATTTGAAGAATGCTCCGCCTATATTACCTAAGTTATACATTGAATTGGCGAAAGTTAAGAGTAGTAATAAATGTAATCCTCCAAGGGAGAAGGCAGAGAGAATAGAAGTAATAGAGGGGCAAATTAATGAACAATTAATAAACAACGTATCAAGCGCGCTGGAATGATTTAAGATACGTTGCTACCACAGAGGTAATGGACTGGACTCACTCATGACAGATTAAAAAAGGAAAATAAGAGTGGGCTAATAACAAGGATTAGAGAGGGTGATATAGAGATCTTGAACCCAGATTATATTGGGGAAGCGTTTGCTAAATATTACCAGAGCCTATATAACTTGCCACAAGGGGGTACAGATGGTAAATTATTGGAATATTTTGTGAAGAGGAATCTCCCGATAATAAATGTAGCACAGTCAGATAGGTTAAATAAAATAATATTGGAATTAGAGGTGGCTGATTCAAAAGATAGGCTAAAAGTGAGAACGGCCCCGGGACCGGATGGATTCCCTAATCTATATTACAAATTGTTAAGAGATGAATTGAAAGGGGAATTGGCGCTGTTATTTAATGCAGTGGCAGAACTGGGCAAGTGTCCGGATGAGCTGCTGAGAGTCAATGTGGTTTCAATACTGAAAGTATATAAGGACCCCGAATTAATTAAGAATTATAGACCTATTTCATTAATAAGTACAGATGTTAATATTTTTGCGTCTATTTTGGCAGATCGATTGAAAGGGATCTTAGCCGATTTGGTGGAACAGGACCAGGTGGGCTTTATACCAGGGAGGTCCTCTGTGAACCATATGAGAAGAACGATTGACATTATTGATAAAGTGGAAGGGACTGAAACGCCTCTTATACTCTTGTCATTGGACACAGAAAAAGCGTTCGACAGGGTAGAGTGGGGTTTCATGTTTGGTCTATTACAACAATACGGAATAGGGGGACAATTCCTCAGCTCCGTAAAAGCCTTATATGATAATCCTAAAGCCAGAGTATTGGGAAAAAGATTCTTCTCTAATTGGTTCACTGTGGGAAATGGGACCCGTCAGGGATGCCCTTTGTCGCCATTGTTGTATGTTGGTATTGGAGCAGTTGGCAATAGCAATACGGCAGGATGAGAACAAAAGGGGATTTGGCACGCATAGGGGACAGACGAAGTTAAATCTGTAAGCCGATGACATCCTCCTTACGCTGGAAAGACCTGAGAAATCTATACAAGAGTTGTTTAAATTATTAGATGAGTATTCACCGGTGTCAGGTTATAAGATTAATATTGATAAATCAGAATTTTTAGCTATTAATGTTGACCCCCAGGTAGTTGGGATTAGTATATAAGCAAGAACATCTTAAATACCTGGGGGTCAACATTACACCCTCGGTTAAAAATTTAGTGGAATGTTCTGCCATTATTGAAGTACACAAATAATTCTTTAAAGGTATAGTAATACTTCGTTTTATCTTTATTTTATTTTGTAGGCATTAAAAAAACATGAAGAACAATAAAAGTCTTATCTCTCAAACCTTTATGTTTTAAGAGATATTCACAAGCAAAGTATCCCCCCCCATGTTCATCCAGATCAGAAGGGAGGTGCCCAGGTAGACTGCAGAGAGGGACAATATTCAATAAAGATAAGGGAAAAGGCTGAAAAACTTGTCAAGGGGGGAAGGGCTTTCATTGTTCTCATAGGAAGAAGATTGTCCCCTGCTGTTATCTGTCTGGTCTTACAACCAGATTCACATCTGAGAAGAGATGGCTTACACTAGGTAAAAGGGGCGGGGAGGGAAACTTTGCTTGTGAATATCTCATAAACCATAAAGGTTTGAGAGAAGACTTATATCTGTCTTCATGTTTTTTTCATGCCTACAAAATAAAATAAAGGTAAAACGAAGTATTACTATCCCTTTAAAGGATTGGAAGAAATTAGGGTTTTCATGGGATGGCAGGATTAATATCCTGAACCATTATCTGTTGCCGAAATGGTTATATCTTTGGAGAATGATCCCGCTGGATTTTCCTAGAGCTTGGTTGGGTATGGTACATGCAGCCTTTCAGGCCTTTATGTGGGAAGGGAAGAAAACTAGAGTGAGTTGGGGTATGTTGGTGAGGAAAAGGAGGGAAGGAGGGTTGGGAGCTATGGAGATTCAGAGATGTTATACTGTTAGTCGGAAATTTCACGTACTAATGTCACACAGTCCCCTAGTAGATCAAGAAAGATGGTATAACATAGAGAAAGAGTAGATAGGGTTGCAGAGTGTTGCGTCAGGGTTTTGGCTGAATGGATTTAAAAAGAAGGTGGCAGAAGGAAGGAGAATACCAATGGTGTTGGATCACTTAAATAAAAGTTGGGAGATAATTCTAATACAGTTATAGTTGAGAAATAGAATAATTCCTGCTCTTCAGCTGAAAATGCTGAGTGATTTTGTGTATGATCCGAAGGTCGGTGGATGGTGGAGAGCCGGAATTGTTAATATGGGGAGCCTATTTGTAGAAGAAAAGTTTAAATCCTTCTCTCATTTGAAGAATGAATTCCAGCTGGAAAATAAGGATGTTTTTGTGTACTTGAGAGTGAAGGGGTTTATGAATGTTCACATGGAATTGGGAGGGTGAGAAGTAATGAGTAGGTTTAATCAATTATTTGAGTTGAAGGATTGCCGTAAATTGCTTTCCAATTGTGCGAAACTTGAATATGTGATAAGACATCAAGACCCCCCCTTTGATTTTAAAAAAATGGGAGAAGGACTTTGGGAAAGCAATTGAGGTGAAGGAATGGGTCGGGGCTTCAAGTAAATTGGTAAATCAGATGCACTGTTTAAACCTATTGGATACCCAATTTAAATTGGTAAGTAGGTGATACTTGGTGCCAGATAAACTTCATAAAATGTATGTGGGTGCCTCAGATAGGTGTTGGAGGTGTGAAGTTGATAAAGGCAGCTATATACATATGTGGTGGAACTGTGACCCAGTCTTGGAGTACTGGAGAAGGGTGACGTGCCTGATTGATAGACTAACTGGTGTTGGGTTGTATTTAGATCCGATGAAATTATTGATGAACTTGGAATGGCCGCATATGAGTAGAGAAAATGAGACGATTATTATATATATATTAGCGGCAGCTAAGATGTGCCTGGCAAGAAGGTGGAAATCTTCTCTCGTTCCGGAGACAGCTGAGGTGGTGGGGCAGGTTAGATGGCAAATACAGATGGAAAGGGGTATGTTATATGGGACAAAAGGTATAAGTCAGAAGAGAAATATCTGGGATGGTTGGCTGAGGAGAATTGATCCCAATGTTCTGAGTGAACATGATTTACTATGCTGGCGAATCGGAAGTGCCCCCTGGTCAAGGGATGGGAAGTGTAAGGGGTTTGGATATATTTTGTGATATTATTGTGGTTGATTCTATGCGGATATGTTTTGTTACTATTTAATAAAAATTAAAAAAAAAAAGTTTTACTTCACTGAGATGGTAATAGATAAGTGGAATAGCCCACCAGCAGAAGTCGTAGAAGTTAATACTGTGACAGAATTTAAGCATTCATGGGATAGGCATAAAGCTGTCCTTAACATAAGAAAAGACCAAGGACCAAAAAAGGTTTGAGGTTTGTACAGTAGGAAAATGGGCAGACTAGATGGGCCGAATGGTTCTTATCTGCCGTCAAATTCTATGTTTCTATGTAAATTGGATTCCAGTAAGTCTTATGATGACAATAATCTCACATCCTTCAGCACTGATCTCAGCTGGTTTCTGGTCTGCTCCTCTGCTGGGCTTACATCAGGACTCTCAAGGACAGGCCTTCCCTCTAGGACTCATGACTACTCACATGCTGTACTGCTCATCTCCTAGGCTGTAGTCTTCACCACATGCTGCCCTCCATCACATGCTACCCTCCATCACATGCTGCCCTCCATCACTTTCTGCTCTCTGGTACCACCCAGAAATACTGCTCTTTTATACCATTTTTCTATAGGTCATGTCTGGTGAAAACTGGTCAGCTAGATACATGATGCATGCCAACTGGCATTTTCTCACCACACCCACTTGCAATTTATTGGTGGCATCAAAGAGATAGTAATTTGAAGGAAAGGCTCCAGGAAGAGGTTTATAAGATGTGAAGCATTTGTTTTCCTATCTGAACTCTTTGTTTAGTTGCCAAACAAAAGACAGTTTGGACATCTGTCCTCACTCATTTCATATTTAATAAGAAAGACCTTTCTTTGGGTTCTCAAATACTTAAAGCTGAACTTTCACTGTCTATAAAGTCGCCCTCCAATAATTAGGCATATGGTGACTAATAATGCTATTAGCTCTCATAAGTACCCGGTTCTGAAGTTATCCTTATTCTTCGGAGACTGACAACCAGGCTTCTTGCTTTAGTGTCGACTGCACGCCTGTGCCATCAGTCCCTTCTGGTGCCTTAAGGTACAGTGCAGTGCCTCCTAGAGGAGACCGGGACTGACAGCAGGCGTGCAGACGTCACTAAGACAAGATGTCTGCGCTCGTACCTGGCTTCCAGTCTCTGAAGACTAAGGATTACTTCAGAGCCGGATACTTATGAGAGCTAATAGCACTACTGTGAAGCTAGTCGCCGTGCCTAATTGTGGTGTTTTGTTGATCGCCAAATAGAGGGCGACAGTTCAATAGGATACCAGCTGCCAAGTAGGCTACAGCCCCATATGCCAATGTGTTGTCCATGTGTGCTCCCTTATGCCTTTTCCCCATTGTGCCCATGCTTCTCCCCTATGCCCATCTCATAGTTGTGTATAAAGGCAAAGTGGAGTAAAACATCTCTGTAGCATTCTAAGGGTTAAAAGCCCTATTTATATAATTGTGAATGTTGAAAATCTGAATTTGTCCCCCACAGTTCAGATGCTTTGCTCCAGAATTGGACAACATTGAATGTAACCCATTGTGTGCCACATACCTCCCAAGATTTCAAAAGGCCAAAGAGGGTCATTTTTGTGTTAGGTGAAGCTGCTGGGGACCTTGCATTAATGAGAATTTTTAAGGTATTTAATGACCTATTGAGACTTCTTTGGTCTTGATCTAAATCATTTATTCAGTTACACAAAGTATTTTATTTTTCACTGATTCCTTTATAAACACATGTACTGAAGTTTAAATGCACATTTATGTGAGTTTTATTGTTGTGGAGCAATAGGATACAATTATTTACACGCCACACAGTCTGGTCTCCTAAACACAGGGACACCAGGGTGGGAAAGAGGGACAGAGGGATTTGGGTCTCAGGGACACTTGGGAGGTTTGGTGCCAGCAATGCATTTTGCTCCCCTTTGGTACTCAAAGGGTTAAAGTCAAACTTGTGCAATTCTGGAGAAAACATCTGCACAGTGAGGGGCAAAATAAAATTTACAAGATTAACATTTATTTAAATTGGGCTTTTAACCCCTAGAGTGCTAGTGAAGTCTATTTATTTTCCCCTATTTTGCAGTTAGTTTTTCCTGTAACTGATCCACTTTTATATCCATGGGACATTGAGGCAAAGTGGATCCATTTTGAAGCA
This sequence comes from Rhinophrynus dorsalis, assembly GCA_037306005.1. Taxonomy (NCBI): domain Eukaryota; kingdom Metazoa; phylum Chordata; class Amphibia; order Anura; family Rhinophrynidae; genus Rhinophrynus; species Rhinophrynus dorsalis. Next base: position 371,082,819 of record CM074724.1, on the reverse strand, counting down.
AACCAACTGCAATAAATAGGGATACATAAATATATATATATATATATATATATATATATATATATATATATATATATTTCATTTTAATATTGTAAAAGGTTTAACCGTTTGAGTGCCAAAGAGGTATCCTACGCATTGGAAAACAATATGTTGGATAACGCACTGGCACTCAAAGGGTTAATGAAGTACATTTTGCAGAATGTTTCCAAATTTTCAAAAGTTTAAGGTGATTCCACTTTAACTTATCAGAATAAACCTTTATAATTTTTTTTCATAAAATATGTTCCTTTCACACTTCGATGCTTCTGGCGATATAAATATATATTATATATTCACTAGCAGGGGGAAATGACATCACAACTATTATAATACATAATAAACCCAAAGTATAACTACATGGTGCATGTCCCATAGAAATAACATATACAGGTGTATTCAGCCTGGGGTATCCAGGATCATGGGAGACAGCACACAGTTATCAAATGGGAGAAAAACACCAAAAGGTTTATTAACCCTCTGAGTGCCAGAGGGGTGTCCAGCACATTGCTTTGCAATCTGTTGGATACCTGTTTAGCACTCAAATAGTTAAATAAGGAAACAGGATTTACATGAGAAATTTGTGTCTACAATATTACCGTAGTAAATATTACTTCAATGCATCAAAGGTTTACACTTTAACATATAAATGATTTTCAACTGTCAGGACCATAGAAATCCCTGTGACAATATATAATAAATTGATGAAATGAGTCCAGTGTTTCACATGTCATGGTGTTTATTTGTGTGATGTTACAACAGATTTCTATGTATGGGCCGGTGTTGATCCTGCAGTTTAAGGAGTCTTTGTAGGGGCCGGTGTTGAGTCTCCACCATCCAATCTCTCTGTAGAGACCGTTGTTGGGTCTGCTGGTTCCAGAGTCTCTGTAATGGCCTTTGGTGGGTCTATAGGTTCCAGAGTCTCTGTAATGGCCGTTGGTGGGTCTATAGGTTCCAGAGTCTCTGTAATGGCCGTTGGTGAGTCTATAGGTTCCAGAGTCTCTGTAGAGGATAGCGCTGGCTCTGCATCCTCTAGAAGCTTATCAGGGATTATGATGTTGGCCTGACAGCTTCTGTATTCTGCATAGCGCTTTGATGTAGTCTTGCGTCTTCCAGCGGCTTTGTAGTGTCTCTTTTTTGAAGACGCTTTGCTAGGGCTGGTGTTAGCCCCTTTGATTATATTGAATGTATAGGGGCTGTTGTTGGAGTCACAGCTTTCAGCGGCTGTATGGGGGCTGCTGTTGGAGTCGCAGCTTTCAGCGGCTGTGTGGGGGCTGCTGTTGGAGTCACAGCTTTCAGCGGCTGTGTGGAGGCTGCTGTTGGAGTCACAGCTTGAAGTAAGTTTGCCAGGGCTGCTGTTGGACTTGCAGGTTCTCAAGGCTCTGCAGCAGTCTGCACGGGATCGTGCCTTCTTTTGGCGTTCCTCACGCCTTCTGGGTCTGGCAATCACTGCGACAAAAAGCAGGGTAAAGAACAGAGTAGGGAGGTAATTCATCTCTCTGTCATGTTTAGGATCAGGACGATCCATCCCAATCATCTGGGCATTGGTGTTATCCTTCTTCATCAAACCTTTAGTCTCTCCAGTCACTGGTTTTTGCAGTAGAAGCGAAATCGAGAGCATAAACCAAAAAATTCCTAAGCAACGTAGTGAAGCCATGGCTTTCCACTAGTAATTCTCAGAAGTGATTGAAATGATCTGAGAGCTGCCCACTAACTGACTCTCAGGACCCACATCACAGTGACCTCACAGTGAAGGTAAAGTTCCTTCTGCACACATGGGTACTGATGGCAGAGTCCTGTACAGTAGAACAGTAGCAGGTAATATCTGACTCTCCAGCCAATGGAGACTACAACTGTCATCATTCCCAAACAGCCAGTCTCTGGCAGAGAATGAGGAGACTTGTATCGAAAACGGCTGGAGAGGCACATGTTGCCTGTTCCTTCACTGTCTGGTACACTGAACTTGCTCTAGCTGCAGAGCTAATTTGGTGGAGACCAAGGTTGCTGCAGGTCACTAACTGTCACTGTTTTCTGATCTGTAATGCCACTTAAAGCACACAGATACATTAGTCTTAAGTTCATACATAAAGAGACCAGGTAATAAATAGTTTTGAAGTCATGGATTTTGGGGCCTTAGAATTAACCCGCTGCACACCCATTTGGCAATCAAAGGGTTAACAAAGTTTCTTTGTCAGTGTAATTTAAAGTGGAAGTTACACTATATAATAGTGCAGGGGATTTTGAAGCAGCTTTCAAACTTATTTATATTTATGTTCTTCATCTTTTATTTAACTTAATAGTTTAGGAGATATTTAGCTTTATGTAAATGTCGGTTTATGGTAATTCAGCAGTACTTGTCAGCACAGCCTGTTGTGTCATATACTAACATTCCATTCTCCAGTCCAACTGTCATTTCCTACCAGGAAGTGCTGGCTAGTTTGTATAAACATATAAATAATGTTAAATATCTTGTAAACTACAGATTTAAATAAAGAATGGCTCACTCAATAGATGATTTTGAAAGACCAATCATAAACACCCAAGTCTTTATAACGGTTTAGTTCCACTTTAATGTGAAATGTCAGTAGCAGTTACACATGTAGGCCCCATATTTAAATTTGTTTAAATATATAAATGATATTGTTTATTTCTCCAAATGTTTTATGTCTCTTACATTTTCTTAGATGTACAATTCGGTTTAAGTGCAGAAGATAACTTTATAGTAAATATGATTAAAGATGAAGAGATGGGGGTGAAAGTTAAAATATTAAATGTGCAAAAATGTCTGTTATTAACCCTTTGAGTGTCAGAAGGTGTGCAGCACAGAGGATAGGCAATGTGTCTTCCTATTCCTCTGGTATTTAAAGGGTTAATTAATTAAAATGATTTCAGTAAATAAATAAAACCATCGCCGTATCACTAGTACAATGATTCATTTACTGTAAGATTCCTGTGTTCAGATAGAACTCTTAGGTCCCTATTCACAAGATAAAGAAGTGCAACTCTCACACAAAACAAGTGCACCACAGGGAACAATTACACTTCTCCTAATTCCATCTTATCTACATGTGGGGATTTTTATCCTCTAGAACTAGAGAGGTCTGCACCACATTGCTTCACAATGCACTGGAGATGTCTTTAGTATTCAAGGGGTTAAAAAATCCACAATTAGATCAATGTGGGTTCTAGAAACTGTATTTCTCCCCTATGGTGCAACTGGTTTGCTTCGGAGTTGCTCCTATTTCCTTTTGCGTATAAGGCCCAAGATGTGTATAGTAACTCTTAGAGCGCCAATCAGTATGTATGTATGTATGTATGTATATCTTTATTTATATTGTAAGAAATTCTATATCCCCTCTTACCAAGGGTATAATTATTCTTTGGGCAGATGTGACTAAGAAAACACAAATAAGTGATAATAATAAAAATCACTACATTATGTACACAATCAAATTACTGTTACAGATTGGATGGTATATACACGAATAAAGCAATATTGTGAGTCACAGAAAGATGGAATGAAACTAACCTCATAGATTGTCAAAATAACCACATAGATATTTTTGACTGGGTAACTAAAATAATAAACCAAGGGGGAGCAGTAGATATAGCTTATCTAGATTTCAGTAAAGCAATTGACACTGTCCCTCACAGAAGACTCATTAATAAATTGCAGTGTTTGGGTCTGGATGCAAAAATAGTTAAATGGATAAGGCAATGACTGAGCGACAGGACACAGAGGGTGGTAGTCCATTGAGAATGTTCGGACGAAAGTAGTGTTACTAGTGGAGTACCTCAGGGATCTGTACTGGGACTCATTCTTTTTAATATTTTCATTAGTGATATTGCAAAAGGTCTTCAAGGTAAGGGATGCCTTTTTGCAGATGATACAATGATCTGCAACAGGGTAGACATTCCAGGGGGAATAAGTCAAATGACAAATGATCTAGGTAAATTAGAAGAATGGACAAGAGTGTGGCACCTGCAGTTTAATGTTGATAAATGTAAATGAATGCACTTGAGACATAAAAATCTAAAGGTAAAATATACTATTTAGGGTACTGTGCTGTGAGAGACAAAAGAGGAAAGGGATTTGGGAGTAAGTATTTCTAATGACTCAAAGGTAGGCAGGTAATGTAATAAAGCAGAAGGGAATGCAAGCAGGGTGCTGGGTTGTATAGCTAGGGGCATTAGTAGCAGAGAAAAGGAAGTGGTCATGCCACTCTACAGATCTCTAGGTAGACCTCACCTAGAGTATTGTGTACAGTACTAGAGACCCCATCTCCAGAAGGATATTGATACTCTAGAGAAAATTCAGAGAAGGGCTACTAAAATGGTGACTGGTCTACAGGAAAAGAAATATCAGGATAGACTAAAGGATCTGAACATGTATAGCTTGGCGGAGAGAAGACAGAGGGGAGATATGATAGACCCATTCAAATACATGAAGGGATTCAACAAAGTGCAGGATGGAAGTATATGTCAAAGGAGTAAAAGTGTTAGAACAAGAGGCCATAGTCTAAAACTAGAGGGACACAGGTTTAGACCTAAAGTAAAAAAGTTTTACTTGAGGGGTGGAGCAATGACGTAGACACGCTGTGCGTCGTTGCGGGGTAGTGGAGGAGTGAACAGGACTGATTATGCTGAACACTGGATGAGGCACCTCCCGCTCCAAAATAGCGAGGAGCTGTGGGCTGCTGACCGGGGATAGCCGAGGAACATGGCGTGAAGCCTTAAATTAGTGTCAGGCTGCCCACACAGGAGCCAGAGAGGCCACCACATAAGAAGAACTGCGGTCTTTGATTTAAAGTGACGGATGCATGCAGGGGCGGAGGAAGGAGGTGATGGGTGGTGGATGGAGAGGAGAGGTACGATGTATTGCATATGATGCCCGCCTGCAGTATCGCGTAAGAGCCGCAGCAGAGTGGATGGAAGGCGGTAAGCTGTACCAATGTTGACATTTTGACCGCAAGGAGAATGCTGTATGAAGGGTGGCGGAGTGGTGTGGAAAGAGGACAATTGTGATATACAGGTCCCAAATACAAAAGAATAATAGACATTACAAAAGAAGCACTGGCGGTGTATTTAAAGAAGTTTAAGAGGTTGTAGGATGAGTGGAGGGATGACCTATAATAAAGATGTATAGAGGGCTTGACAGTTTCCCGGTCCTTTAAGAGATGGCTATTCCCCGGTCTAGAGAGCCATTGGGAGGCTTCAGTGATACTCGAAAAGGGAAAGCGAAAGAAATACGAAATAGAGTAGGGGAGATGGGTAGATTTTCGGAGGAAAGAAAGGAGAAAAGGGAAAAGAGAGAGAAGCGCATATAAGAGAAAGGAAAAGAAAATAGGTATTTAAAGAGAAAAAAGTGGAAAAAGTTTGTGAAAAGGAAAAGATAGAGGACAGTCTTACTATGGCAGCCCAGAAGGGTGCGGATAATAAACATCAAAAAAAAGATAAAGAGGCAGAGTAGTCAGAGGGTAAAACGGAAAAAAACTATCCTTTTTCTCCCCACAAACCTCCGCAACACAGACTTTATTGGATGATTCGCATGTGGGAGCTCGAGCGGAGTCGGGGGCAGAGACCCCTCAACCATCTTCTATTTCCTAGCTGGTTCAGGGGGTGCAACTTTAAGACCAGTTGGTGTTTTATATGGATCGGCAGTTTTCTAAAATGAAGGAGGACGTGCACTCCAATACAGAAGCAATCAAGAAATAGTTAATTATAATACACTCTAAAATAGGCTTAATTGAGGATAGGGTGGTGGCTTTGGAAGGTAAAACGGCACAACAAGAAGAGCAGTATTTACAGGTACAACAAAAGCTTCAAGAATTGGATATAAAGGTGGTAGAATTAGAAGATCGAATGCACAGAAATAATCTGAGACCATACAAGTTGATCCCTGCCGATATGCCCAGCCGCTTTTGACGAGTGATAGGTCTCAAATAGGCGTGTACGGAATGGCTCATCCACAAAGCATTTACCAACTGGAGTCCCAGGCGGAGCCCTAGACTTGGACACCAAAATCTCCTTACCCAGAGGTGAAGTTATACTAGTGCGAATAGTAGCCATAATACGGTCAGGCCGAATGATAGATACTGTTTCTTCCTCCCTCTCAGTGTCCGACGCGAAATGTCGGGACAAGGCGTCTGCCCTCACGTTCTTAGAATCCGGAAGGTAGGATACTATAAAGTTAAACCGGGACAAAAAGAGTGCCCACCTGGCTTGTCGAGAAGACATTCTCTTAGCCTCAGAGAGATATGTCAGATTCTTGTGATCGGTAAGGATTAGTATTGGGTTCTTGGTGCCTTCCAATAGGTGGCGCCACTCCTTCAGCGCCAAAATAATGGCCAATAGCTCCCTGTCGCCAATCTCATAGTGGCTTTGTGCGCTGGACAATTTCTTAGAGAAGAACCCACAAGGTTTCAAGGTACCACCTCCCACAGGACGCTGGGAGAGTACTGCCCCAACCCCAACCTCAGAGGCGTCAACTTCCAAGGTAAATGGCAGGGAGGGATTGGGATGGGACAGCACTGGGGCAGACGCAAAGGCAGATTTTAAGGTCTCAAACGCATTTTCAGCAGCCTCGGACCACTGAGAGGGAGTAGCGCCCTTATGTGTCAAATCCGACAAAGGTTTCACAATAGTGGAAAAGTTACGTATGAATTTTCTGTAATAGTTGGCAAACCCTAGAAAGCGCTGAATCGCTTTTAACCCTTTAGGGCGAGGCCAATGTAATACTGCTGCCAATCTATCTTGGTCCATAGCGATTCCATCTTTGGAGATTACGAACCCCAAGAATGGTACTTGAGACATATGGAATTCGCATTTCTCTAATTTACAAAACAGTTTATTTTCACAAAGTCAGAGCAAGACTTCCGTGACATCTTTAATATGTTGGGAGAGGGTGGCGGAATGAATCAATATATCGTCCAGATATACCACCACGCAGGACTGAAGCATGTCACGCAGGATATCATTAATAAGCTCCTGGAATACCGCAGGTGCATTATATAAGCCAAAAGGCATTACCAGATATTTGTAGTGCCCTGTTCTGGTATTAAATGCCGTTTTCCACTCATCACCTTCCTTGATTCTAATTAGATTGTAGGCGGCCCACAAATCAAGTTTAGTGAAGGTAGAAGAGCCCTTCAATCTGTCAAATAACTCGGTAATGAGTGGAATAGGGTATGCGTTCTTGGGCATCAGCTTATTAAGCCCCCGGTAATCAACACATGGCCTGAGTTCGCCACTTTTTTCTTTACAAAGAAGAATCCGGCACCAGCCGGGGAGGTAGACTTGCGAATAATTCCCCTCCTAAGGGCGTCCTCAATGTACTCCTCCATTGCCTTGTTCTGCTCACATGACAGTGGGTAAGTGCGTCCTCTCGGGGGAACTGCACCTGGAGGCAAAGCAATAGCGCAATCATAGGGTCTATGTTCAGGCAATGCGCTAGCCTCCCCCTTGCTGAATATGTCACTGAATTCCCCATATTCGGCTGGCACAGAAGGGGAGGTACACATAATCTTGACAGGGAATGATAGACAGTTCTTATTACAGTATTCGGACCAGGAACTAACCTCACATTTTTGCCAGTCAAATTGAGGATTATGCAGAAGCAACCATGGGAACCCCAAAATGACTGCATGGTGAGGTGAACGAATAATTTGGAACCGTACCTCCTCCTTGTGGAGAGCCCCAACTGACATTGAAATAGGAATGGTTTCCATCGTAATAAATGCGGGTTTGAATGGTCTGCCATCAATGGCTTCCACTGCCAAAGGGGTCTCCTTCTTACATAGAGGAATATTATGCAATTCAGCAAAAGATTGGTCCATAAAGTACCCGGCTGCACCAGAGTCTACCAGTACCAATGTCTCTACGACCTTGTCGGCCCAAAAGAATACCACCTGGATGGTGGGTTTAACAGTATTCGGATCTAGGGACTGTTGTACACCACCTAGGGCCTGTCCCCCAAGGTACCCTAGGTGCGTGCGTTTCCCGGCCGTATCGGACAATTGCGCAAAAGGTGCCCCGGTTTGCCACAATATAAACATAGGCCTTGCCTCTTACGGAAAGACCTCTCCTCTTTTGAGAATCTAGTGAAACCCAGCTGCATTGGCTCTGCTGCCTGTGCTGGACGCTCAGTAGGAAAGGGTGGAGAGGGTGGGTTAAAGGAATTGCCTTGCCCATGGTTTCAGGAACTCGCCCTTTTTGCCAACCGTCTCTCGTGGATAGGAGAATCAATGAGCATGACATAGTCAATGAATTCGTCCAGGTCACTAGGTACATCTCGGGCAGCTATTTCATCTTTGATTGGTTCAGAGAGCCCCTTAGCAAATGCTGCCACTAACGCTTCATTATTCCAGCCCACCTCCGCTGCCAGGGTCCGGAATTCGATCGCATTGTCGCCCAATGTGCGTTCGCCCTGCTGTATTTCCATTAGCCTCTTGGCAGCGGAGGCAGCTCTGCCAGGAACCTCAAACACTCGGCGGAACTTTGTCACAAACTCATTAAAGTTCAGAGTGCAAGGTTTGGCATTCTCCCACAATGGGTTCGCCCAAGCCAACGCTTTGCCTGTTAGTAGCGATATCATGAATCCAACCTTGTTCCGGTCGTTAGGAAATGCCTTGGGCGTCAATTCCAAATAGATCTCCAACTGATTGATAAAGCCCCTGCATAGGGAAGGTTCGCCATCATATCTCAATGGTAACGGCGCCGCTGCCGTTAAACCTCTGGCACAAGTAGGAGGAGCTACAGGCGGATTATCCGGTGTCAAGACTGGGGGACCACCGGATTCGGACTAGGCTTATCAAGGTGTACCGTACGCTCAAGTAGGGTCTGTAAAGCCAGTGCCAATTGATCTAGGCGCTGCTCATGGACATCCATTCTCCAGTGGATGTTTTGTGTGTTACTTTCACCCTTACTGTCTGAGGTCATGGCCCTTTCGTACTGTTACGGTTATTAGGACACTCAAACCAGTAGGTAAAATAAAACAGCGTTTATTGAATGAAAATAAATGCAAATAATCGCCCTCTACAGGAGACAGCAGCAATTGCAAAGTGAATACAATAGTACACAGAGGTACACTATACTGTAGAGAAGCCCCACTCTAAACTGTACATATAATAGCAAGCTGGACACTAAAGGGTAAATAAGAACAATCAGTCCGTCTCAGCTGTGGGGTTTGGCACGCCCAAATGGTGTAGTGATGTACTGAGAATATGTGCACAACACAGAGTTCATACGATGGAGGATAGTAGGTGTTCAGTGACCAGCATAAGCTTAGCAGAACAGTGATCCAATATAGCCCCCGCGGGCGTACCCAATGAGGCAACTGATACTGCAAGTTCGAGAGTATGTAGCCCCCACAGGTGTAATCGGAGAATAGCCTGAGATGCAAGCTTGCGTTTAGCCCCCACGGGCGTATAACCGGAGACCAAAGTGAGCATAAATCGAGCCAATAGCCCCCACGGGCGTAGACCTTCGGAACCTGCAAGAGCTTGGAGCCTAACCTTGCTTTCTCTCAGAACCAATAGCCGCAATGGATACCTCCGGTAATCAACGTAATACCGAGAGCCTACGGCGCCCAACCGGACCGACAACACTTGACTACTCTGCAGTTGTATATATGAGTCGCCGTCCACGCTAGCGGCCAACTCAGCAGATGTAGACCAATATGGTAAAGGCTCTATGACTGGAATGGAGGCTCTGCAAGAGAGAAGCGGCACTGCGAGGGTTAAAGAGTATGTTTAAATCTCCAAGGCTCGGTATGGTAACTAAGCTCTGCAAGCGTATGGAGGCTCGGTACAAGGAGTACGGCTCTGCAAATCAGCAAGGAATTCTGCACTGGAGAAGGGTTACACCGGAGTGTAATGGTCACACTGCGTCAGTACTCAGCACAGCAGGAGTCAGAATGTTGCGGCGGCGACAACAGGAAAACACAGGTCGCTGGAACAAGCCGTAGTCGATCACGAAGCAGGAAGTCAGCCAGGCCGGGTCGTAGCACGTAGGAGGTTCTCAGACAAGCCAGGTCAAACACGATCAGGAACACTGGAGCGTAGTCAGGACAGGCCAAAGTCGGTACACAGGAATCCGGATACTGGAACACAGCAACAGCAAGACTGGCTCAGAAACACCACGAAAGGGCATCTGACAGATGTAATGGTCAGGTATAAAAAGGTCACCAGGGGGCGGGCCAAACCAACTCAGCAAATCAGAGTATGCCACAGACGAGAGTGACAGGAAGATCACAGGCACTGTGATATTAAGATGATGATATTAAGCTCTTTTAGAAGCCTTAAAATGCAAGGCAAGGCTAAGGGGATAGATCAAGTAAGATTTTTCAGGATTTTCCATGGGCTACACGGGTTAAAAGAAGATCGACTGCAAAAGTGACTAATATTTTGAGACAAAGTCAAATAAGATATCGATGGTTGTTCCCTACGAGGTTGCTGATGGACTTTCAAGGCAGAACTGTTATTTCTAAGTCACAGGAACAGTTAAAAGATGGTTGATAGATAATAATGTAGAATAAAATGGAATGTTGGTGTGGAATTATTAAGCCAAGGAAAACTGGTGAAGCCTTGGTCTGCCATTTTGGCTATGTTGTGGAGGGTGGGAGGGGGAGTGGCGAGAGGGGTTGAAATATTGTAGTTTTTTTTTTTTTGTTTTTTTTTAGGAGGTGGTAGATGGTAGTGGGTCACTAGTATTTTTTGGGGGTGCGGACCAGCAGTTTGGGTAGGAGGTTGGTTTTCCTGGCTGGACTCGATTTGGCTGGATATCTACCTTAAGAGAGGAAGGGGTAGGTTAGTGTGAAGTTGCCGTTAGGTCACGTTTTGAGGTATGGATAGGCACTTTTAGGGTTTGGGATAATTATGGCACTTAGAGTGGGGTTTGAGGGATTTTTGTTTTTCTGTTATAGAAGGGAGGTTGTGTAGGATATTATTTTAGAATAGGGATTGTGCACAATGGATTTTGAAGTGTTAGGTAAGTGAGAATAGGGTGTATATTGAGTTGAGTTTTGTGGGGTGGGAAGATAGGTTTTTGGATAGGGTGAGAGAGGGGTTGATTATATGATTGGGGGGGCTAGGGGGGCACTGGGGCTTTCGTTATATGATAGATTTATGATAGAGTTTTTTTTTTGTTTGTTTTTTTTTTCTTTTCAGGCGTTCTGTCAGGGACCCATATCCCGGTGTTCTAGGGGTTGGTGATTGGGAGGGGGTTCCTTGGGGTTCGGTTGTTGGATGCTGGGATGTGGGGGTTGACCGAGGGTCCTCGTTGGTTCGAGGATTACTTTTCTTGTGGTTTTTAGGAGGCATTGCACTATGAGAGTGTTGGAAGGGAGATATGCCCCCTTTGGGGGGGGGGGCGGGTGTGATTTTTGTAATATATACTGTTCACATGGGATGAGGTAAAGGGGGTGTTATCGGGAGATATTTTTTGGAGACGTGGGTATTTTTGGGTTCTACCTCCCGGGCTAGTGCTGCGTGGGGGGAGACCTGTGACACAGCATGGCTGCTCAGGTGGGATCTGCGATCTGCATGGCGGTGGTCCGCCCAGAGACTGGCTGGGGTGGAAGGGGAAGGGTTAAGGTTTAGGGGCTATGTATGTGTTTTTTTCTTTTTCTTTTTTTTTTTTTTTGTGGAAGGGTGATGGGTAACTGTAGGGCCCGGGTCTGCGTAGGGGGAGGTCCTGGGATTCGGATGTCTACATCTCGGGGGTCCTCTTATGCGTGACGGAGGGTAGTGCGGAGTATTTTTGGGGATTTATAGGGGATGGGGGGAGTCGGTATTCCGCTGTCCTGGGGGCAGGGGCATACATCCTGGTTCCAGTTGGGATGATGGTGGGGTAAAAGGGGTATTCTTGGGTTTGAGGATGTTGGGGTGTAGGGGGTTGCCCGAGAAACAGCGGAATGGCTGTGGGATTGTCTTGAAGTTGGTGTGGGGAATTTTGTGCACTGTTATAGGGATGGTTTAGAGGGTGGTGTGCCCCCTGTGTGTGGGGGGAAGGGGGATGGGTAACTGAAGGGATATTTCTTATGTGGGTTTTAAAGAGATGTGTTATTGTGAGGATTTGTTATGGGATCGTTTTTTTTTTTCTCCCCGTCCCTTAGTTCCTCCTTTTGGTGTAGAAATGTAACGTGTTGTATATCTCCTCTACGTTCCCATGTTATGTATGGGCATTTTTTTCCTGCAAGGGGAAGGGCAGGATGGTTTGTGGTAGTGACGTCTGGGGGTTTGGACGGGCTTTAGGGGCGAAGTGGTGATGGGTCCAAATATAGATGAGTGTACCTTTTTACAGTGGGGTAGTGAGGATGTATGTATGCTGGGTGTCTTGACCAGGGGGTAATGGAAGAACCGGAGTGGTCTCAGTGAACGCTCGGGGGATGAATTCTGTAACTAAGAAAAGCATTGGTACGTAATTTTTTATATAAAACTAGGGTGCATGTTTGTGCTTTGCAGGAGACACATTGGACTAGAGCAGATTCTGAAGGTTTGAAATCGAAGAGGTTCCCGATGGTGATTAGCTCTGCTTTAGAAACTTGTAAAAAAAAAGGTGTGGCCCTATTTTTTTTCACGAGAGATTGTGGTGGAGGTTTTGTATCAAGTGTTGGACATAGAGGGACGGTATATTATCCTTGTGTGTAAGATTAATAATGGCATTTTACTCTTGCAAATATATATGCGCCAAATAAGCGACCATTAACGTTTAAAGTGATGAAGAAAATTGAAAAGGTGAAACAAGGTAGAGTGTTGGTGATAGGGGACTTTAACTGTGTAGGGGACACAGGATTGGATCATAGGTCTGTAAGAGTGAGTTTAGTTAATAGGTCAGAGGCTGATTGATTTCAGGAACTTTTGAGGAATTATGCAATAAATTATATATGGTGGGTGTTTCATCCGACAGAGAAGGATTTTACATGCTATTCGAGAATTGATTTGATGTTAGGAAATAATTCAATGATGCACACTGTTAAGAAAATTGAAATTGGTATAATTACGTGGTCAGATCACTCACCTGTGTTTATGGAATATCAAGATAGATATGATAGAAGAAATCGGGGGTGGAGACTAGATGTTCAGTTGTTAAGTAAATCAGAGACTTTAGAAAAAATTAGAGAGTCCACCAAACAATATTTTGAAGAAAATGGGAATGGGGAGGTTTCGGTATCGTGTCTAGTGTGCATATAAGTGTGTGGTACGTGCGCAGTTGATAAGTATTGCTGCTAATGATTTGAAGAATGCTCCGCCTATATTACCTAAGTTATACATTGATTTGGCCAAAGTGAAGAGTAGCAATAAATGTAATCCTCCAAGGGAGAAGGCAGAGAGAATAGAAGTAATAGAGGGGCAAATTAATGAACAATTAATAAGCAACGTATCAAGCGCGCTGGAATGATTTAAGATACGTTGCTACCACAGAGGTAATGGACTGGACTCACTCATGACAGATTAAAAAAGGAAAATAAGAGTGGGCTAATAACAAGGATTAGAGAGGGTGATATAGAGATCTTGAACCCAGATTATATTGGGGAAGCGTTTGGTAAATATTACCAGAGCCTATATAACCTGCCACAAGGGGGTACAGATGGTAAATTATCGGAATATTTTGTGAAGAGGAATCACCCGAGAATAAATGTAGCACAGTCAGATAGGTTAAATAAAATAATATTGTAATTAGCGGTGGCTGATGCAAAAGATAGGCTAAAAGTGAGAACGGCCCCGGGACCGGATGGATTCCCTGATCTGTATTACAAATTGTTAAGAGATGAATTGAAAGGGGAATTGGCGCTGTTATTTAATGCAGTGGCAGAACTGGGCAAGTGTCCGAATGAGCTGCTGAGAGCCAATGTGGTTTCAATACTGAAAGTAAATAAGGACCCCAAATTAATTAAGAATTATAGACCTATTTCGTTAATAAATACAGATGTTAAGATTTTTGCGTCTATTTTGGCAGATCGATTGAAAGGGATCATAGCTGATTTGGTGGAACAGGACCAGGTGGGCTTTATATCAGGGAGGTCCTCCGTGAACCATATGAGAAGAACGATTGATATTATTGATAAAGTGGAAGGGACTGAAAGTCCTCTTGTCATTGGATGCAAAAAAAGCGTTCGACAGGGTAGAGTGGGGTTTCATGTTTGGTCTATTATAACAATATGGAATAGGGGGACAGTTCCTCTGCTCCGTAAAAGCCTTATATGATAATCCTAAAGCCAGAGTATTGGGAAAAGGATTCTTCTCTAATTGGTTCACGGTGGGAAATGGGACCCGTCAGGGATGTCCTTTGTCGCCATTGTTGTATGTGTTGGTATTGGAGCCATTGGCAATAGCAATATGGGAGTGTGAGAACAAAAGGGGATTCAGCACGCATAGGGGACAGGTGACGTTAAATCTGTAAGCCGATGATATCCTCCTTATGCTGGAAAGACCTGAGAAATCTATACAAGAGTTGTTTAAATTATTAGATGAGCATTCACAGGTGTCAGGTTATAAGATTAATATTGATAAATCAGAATTTTTGGCTATTAATGTTGACCCTCAGGTAGTGCAGTACTTAACACGGGAGTTGGGATTAGTATATAAGCAAGAACATGTTAAATACCTGGGGGTCAACATTATGCCCTCGGTTAAAAATTTAGTGGAATGTTCTGCCATTATTGAGGTACACAAATAAATCTTTAACCCCTTCGCGTCCTGTGACGAACCCGGACTGTCACGCTGGTCCGGCACTTAAGGACCAGTGACGGTCCTGGTACGTCACGTACTTTTACTCACCGCGCTCCTACAGGAGCGCGGTGAGTAATACCGTGGACTGAAATTGATCGCTCCAAGACCGGAGCGATCTCTTTCAGTCGTACTTTCGATGTGCCGCCCCACGTGATCAGTCAGGTGGGACGGCACGTCGAACGCGTCTATCTGGTCCTTAAAGGACCAGACACTGCGGGATCGTCGGACCATAAGGGGTTAAAGGATTGGAAGAAATTAGGGTTTTCATGGGCAGGCAGGATTAATATCCTGAACCATTATGTGTTGCCGAAATGGTTATATATTTGGAGAATTATCCCGCTGGATTTTCCTAGAGCTTGGTTGGGTATGGTACATGCAGCCTTTCAGGCCTTTATCTGGGAAGGGAAGAAAGCTAGAGTGAGTTGGGGTATATTGGTCAGGAAAAGGAGGGAAGGAGGGTTGGGAGTTATGGAGATTCAGAGATGTTATACTGTTAGTCGGAAATTTCACGTACTAATGTCACACAGTCCCCTAGTAGATCAAGAAAGATGGTATAACATAGAGAAAGAGTAGATAGGGTTGCAGAGTGTTGCGTCAGGGTTTTGGCTGAATGGATTTAAAAAGAAGGTGGCAGAAGGAAGGAGAATACCAATGGTGTTGGATCACTTAAATAAAAGTTGGGAGATAATTCTAACACAGTTATAGTTGAGAAATAGAATAATTCCTGCTCTTCAGCTGAAACTGCTGAGTGATTTTGTGTATGATCCGAGGGTCGGTGGATGATGGAGAGCCGGAATTGTTAATATGGGGAGCCTATTTGTAGAAGATAAGTTTAAATCCTTCTCTCAGTTGAAGAATGAATTCCAGCTGGAAAATAAGGATGTTTTTGTATACTTGAGAGTGAAGGGGTTTATGAATGTTCACATGGAATTGGGAGGGTGAGAAGTAATGAGTAGGTTTAATCAATTATTTGAGTTGAAGGATTGCCGTAAATTGCTTTCCAATTGTGCGAAACTTGAATATGTGGTAAGACATCAAGACCCCCCCCATCTGATTTTAAAAAAATGGGAGAAGGACTTTGGGAAAGCAATTGAGGTGAAGGAATGGGTCAGGGCTTCAAGTAAATTGGTAAACCAGATGCACTGTTTAAATCTATTGGATACCCAATTTAAATTGGTAAGTAGGTGATACTTGGTACCAGATAAACTTCATAAAATGTATTTGGGTGTCTCAGATAGGTGTTGGAGGTGTGAAGTTGATAAAGGCAGCTATATACATATGTGGTGGAACTGTGGCCCAGTCTTGGAGTACTGGAGAAGGGTGACGTGCCTGATTGATAGACTAACTGGTGTTGGGTTGTATTTAGATCCGATGAAAATATTGATGAACTTGGAATGGCCGCATATGAGTAGAGAAAATGAGACGATTAATATATATATATTAGCGGCAGCTAAGATGTGCCTGGCAAGAAGGTGGAAATCTTCTCTCGTTCCGGAGACAGCTGAGGTGGTGGGGCAGGTTAGATGGCAAATACAGATGGAAAGGGGTATGTTATATGGGACAAAAGGTATAAGTCAGAAGATAAATATCTGGGATGGTTGGCTGAGGAGAATTGATCCCAATGTTCTGAGCGAACATGATTTACTATGCTGGCGAATCGGAAGTGCCCCCTGGTCAAGGGATGGGAAGTGTAAGGGGTTTGGATATATTTTGTGATATTATTGTGGTTGATTCTATGCGGATATGTTTTGTTACTATTTAATAAAAATTAAAAAAAAAAAGTTTTACTTCACTGAGATGGTAATAGATAAGTGGAATAGCCCACCAGTAGAAGTGGTAGAAGTTAATACTGTGACAGAATTTAAGCATGCATGGGATAGGCATAAAGCTGTCCTTAACATAAGAAAAGACCAAGGACCAAAAAAGGTTTGAGGTTTGTACAGTAGGAAAATGGGCAGACTAGATGGGCCGAATGGTTCTCATCTGCCGTCAAATTCTATGTTTCTATGTAAATTGGATTCCAGTAAGTCTTATGATGACAATAATCTCACATCCTTCAGCACTGATCTCAGATGGTTTCTGGTCTGCTCCTCTGCTGGGCTTACATCAGGACTCTCAAGGACAGGCCTTCCCTCTAAGACTCATGACTACTCACATGCTATACTGCTCATCTCCTAGGCTGCAGTCTTCACCACATGCTATCCTCCATCACATGCTGCCCTCCATCACATGCTGCCCTCCATCACCTTCTGCTCTCTGGTACCACCCAGAAATACTCCTCTTTTATACCATTTTTCTATAGGTCATGTCTGGTGAAAACTGGTCAGCTAGATAACAACATGCATGCCAACTGGCATTTTCTCACCACACCCACTTGCAATTTCATGGTGGCATCAAAGAGATAGTAATTTGAAGGGAAGGCTCCAGGAAGAGATTTATGTGATGTGAAGCATTTGTTTTCCTATCTGAACTCTTTGTTTAGTTGCCAAACAAAAGACAGTTTGGACATCTGTCCTCACTCATTTCATATTTCATAAGAAAGACCTTTCTTTGGGTTCTCAAATACTTAAAGCTGAACTTTCACTGTCTATAAAGTCGCCCTCCAATAATTAGGCATATGGTGATAATAGTGCTATTAGCTCTCATAAGTACCCAGTTCTGAAGTTTTCCTTATTCTTCGGAGACCGACGACCAGGCTTCTTGCTTTAGTGTCGACTGCACGCCTGTGCCATCAGTCCCTTCTGGTGCCTTAAGGTACAGTGCAATGTCTCTTAGAGGAGACCGGGACTGACAGCGCAGGCGTGCAGACGTCACTAAGACAAGATGTCTGCGCTCGTACCTGGCTTCCAGTCTCTGAAGACTAAGGATTACTTCAGAGCCGGATACTTATGAGAGCTAATAGCACTACTGTGAAGCTAGTCGCCATGCCTAATTGTGATGTTTTGTTGATCGCCAAATAGAGGGCGACAGTTCAATAGGATACCAGCTGCCAAGTAGGCTACAGCCCCATATGCCAATGTGTTGTCCATGTGTGCTCCCTTATGCCTTTTCCCCATTGTGCCTATGCTTCTCCCCTATGCCCATCTCATAGTTGTGTATAAAGGCAAAGTGGAGTAAAACATCTCTGTAGCATTCTAAGGGTTAAAAGCCCTATTTATATCATTGTGAATGTTGAAAATCTGAATTTGTCCCCCACAGTTCAGATGCTTTGCTCCAGAATTGGACAACATTGAATGTAACCCATTGTGTGCCACATACCTCCCAAGATTTCAAAAGGCCAAAGAGGGTCATTTTTGTGTTAGGTGAAGCTGCTGGGGACGTTGCATTAATGAGAATTTTTAAGGTATTTAATGACCTATTGAGACTTCTTTGGTCTTGATCTAAATCATTTATTCAGTTACACAAAGTATTTTATTTTTCACTGATTCCTTTATAAACACATGTACTAAAGTTTAAATACACATTTATGTGAGTTTTATTGTTGTGGAGCAATAGGATACAATTATTTACACGCCACACAGTCTGGTCTCCTAAACACAGGGACACCAGGGTGGGAAAGAGGGACAGAGGGATTTGGGTCTCAGGGACACTTGGGAGGTTTGGTGCCAGCAATGCATTTTGCTCCCCTCTGGTACTCAAAGGGTTAAAGTCAAACTTGTGCAATTCTGGAGAAAACATCTGCACACTGAGGGGCAAAATAAAATTTACAAGATTAACATTTATTTAAATTGGGCTTTTAACCCCTAGAGTGCTAGTGAAGTCTATTTATTTTCCCCTATTTTGCAGTTAGTTTTTCCTGTAACTGATCCACGTTTATATCCATGGGACATTGAGGCAAAGTGGATCCATTTTGAAGCAAACCAACTGCAATAAATAGGGATATATATATATATATATATATATATATATATATATATATATATATATATATTCATTTTAATATTGTAAAAGGTTTAACCGTTTGAGTGCCAAAGAGGTATCCTACGCATTGCAAAACAATATGTTGGATAACGCTCTAGCACTCAAAGGGTTAATGAAGTACATTTTGCAGAATGTTTCCAAATTTTCAAAAGTTTAAGGCGATTACACTTTAACTTATCAGAATAAACCTTTATAATTTTTTTTCATAAAATATGTTCCTTTCACACTTCGATGCTTCTGGCGATATAAATATATATTATATATTCACTAGCAGGGGGAAATGACATCACAACTATTATAATACATAATAAACCCAAAGTATAACTACATGGTGCATGTCCCATAGAAATAACATATACAGGTGTATTCAGCCTGGGGTATCCAGGATCATGGGAGACAGCACACAGTTATCAAATGGGAGAAAAACACCAAAAGGTTTATTAACCCTCTGAGTGCCAGAGGGGTGTCCAGCACATTGCTTTGCAATCTGTTGGATACCTGTTTAGCACTCAAATAGTTAAATAAGGAAACAGGATTTACATGAGAAATTTGTGTCTACAATATTACCATAGTAAATATCACTTCAATGCATCAAAGGTTTACACTTTAACATATAAATGATTTTCAACTGTCAGGACCATAGAAATCCCTGTGACAATATATAATAAATTGATGAAATGAGTCCAGTGTTTCACATGTCATGGTGTTTATTTGTGTGATGTTACAACAGATTTCTATGTAGGGGCCGGTGTTGATCCTGCAGTTTAAGGAGTCTTTGTAGGGGCCGGTGTTGAGTCTCCACCATCCAATCTCTCTGTAGAGACCGTTGTTGGGTCTGCTGGTTCCAGAGTCTCTGTAATGGCCTTTGGTGGGTCTATAGGTTCCAGAGTCTCTGTAATGGCCGTTGGTGGGTCTATAGGTTCCAGAGTCTCTGTAATGGCCGTTGGTGAGTCTATAGGTTCCAGAGTCTCTGTAGAGGATAGCGCTGGCTCTGCATCCTCTAGAAGCTTATCAGGGATTATGATGTTGGCCTGACAGCTTCTGTATTCTGCATAGCACTTTGATGTAGTCTTGCGTCTTCCAGCGGCTTTGTAGTGTCTCTTTTTTGAAGACGCTTTTCTAGGGCTGGTGTTAGCCCCTTTGATTATATTGAATGTATAGGGGCTGTTGTTGGAGTCACAGCTTTCAGCGGCTGTATGGGGGCTGCTGTTGGAGTCGCAGCTTTCAGCGGCTGTGTGGCGGCTGCTGTTGGAGTCACAGCTTTCAGCGGCTGTGTGGAGGCTGCTGTTGGAGTCACAGCTTGAAGTAACTTTGCCAGGGCTGCTGTTGGACTTGCAGGTTCTCAAGGCTCTGCAGCAGTCTGCACGGGATCGTGCCTTCTTTTGGCGTTCCTCACGCCTTCTGGGTCTGGCAATCACTGCGACAAAAAGCAGGGTAAAGAACAGAGTAGGGAGGTAATTCATCTCTCTGTCATGTTTAGGATCAGGACGATCCATCCCAATCATCTGGGCATTGGTGTTATCCTTCTTCATCAAACCTTTAGTCTCTCCAGTCACTGGTTTTTGCAGTAGAAGCGAAATCGGGAGCATAAACCAAAAAATTCCTAAGCAACGTAGTGAAGCCATGGCTTTCCACTAGTAATTCTCAGAAGTGATTGAAATGATCTGAGAGCTGCCCACTAACTGACTCTCAGGACCCACATCACAGTGACCTGACAGTGAAGGTAAAGTTCCATCTGCACACATGGGTACTGATGTCCTGTACAGTAGAACAGTAGCAGGTAATATCTGACTCTCCAGCCAATGGAGACTACAACTGTCATCATTCCCAAACAGCCAGTCTCTGGCAGAGAATGAGGAGACATGTATCGAAAACGGCTGGAGAGGCACATATTGCCTGTTCCTTCACTGTCTGGTACACTGAACTTGCTCTAGCTGCAGAGCTAATTTGGTGGAGACCAAGGTTGCTGCAGGACACTAACTGTCACTGTTTTCTGATCTGTAATGCCACTTAAAGCACACAGATACATTAGTCTTTAGTTCATACATAAAGAGACCAGGTAATAAATAGTTTTGAAGTCATGGATTTTGGGGACTTAGAATTAACCCGCTGCACACCCATTTGGCAATCAAAGGGTTAACAAAGTTTCTTTGTCAGTGTAATTTAAAGTGGAAGTTACACTATATAATAGTGCAGGGGATTTTGAAGCAGCTTTCAAACTTATTTATATTTATGTTCTTCATCTTTTATTTAACTTAATAGTTTAGGAGATATTTAGCTTTATGTAAATGTCGGTTTATGGTAATTCAGCAGTACTTGTCAGCACAGCCTGTTGTGTCATATACTAACATTCCATTCTCCAGTCCAACTGTCATTTCCTACCAGGAAGTGCTGGCTAGTTTGTATAAACAGATAAATAATGTTAAATATCTTGTAAACTACAGATTTAAATAAAGAATGGCTCACTCAATAGATGATTTTGAAAGACCAATCATAAACACCCAAGTCTTTATAACGGTTTAGTTCCACTTTAATGTGAAATGTCAGTAGCAGTTACACATGTAGGCCCCATATTTAAATTTGTTTAAATATATAAATGATATTGTTTATTTCTCCAAATGTTTTATGTCTTTTACATTTTCTTAGATGTACAGTTCGGTTTAAGTGCAGAAGATAACTTTATAGTAAATATGATTAAAGATGAAGAGATGGGGGTGAAAGTTAAAATATTAAATGTGCAAAAATGTCTGTTATTAACCCTTTGAGTGTCAGAAGGTGTGCAGCACAGAGGATAGGCAATGTGTCTTCCTATTCCTCTGGTATTTAAAGGGTTAATTAACTAAAATGATTTCAGTAAATAAATAAAACCATCGCCGTATCACTAGTACAATGATTCATTTACTGTAAGATTCCTGTGTTCAGATAGAACTCTTAGGTCCCTATTCACAAGATAAAGAAGTGCAACTCTCACACAAACCAACTGCACCACAGGGAACAATTACACTTCTCCTAATTCCATCTTATCTACATGTGGGGATTTTTATCCTCTAGAACTAGAGAGGTCTGCACCACATTGCTTCACAATGCACTGGAGATGTCTTTAGCATTCAAGGGGTTAAAAAATCCACAATTAGATCAATGTGGGTTCTAGAAACTGTATTTCTCCCCTATGGTGCAACTGGTTTGCTTCGGAGTTGCTCCTATTTCCTTTTGCGTATAAGGCCCAAGATCTGTATAGTAACTCTTAGAGCGCCAATCAGTATGTATGTATGTATGTATATCTTTATTTATATTGTAAGAAATTCTATATCCCCTCTTACCAAGGGTATAATTATTCTTTGGGCAGATGTGACTAAGAAAACACAAATAAGTGATAATAATAAAAATCACTACATTATGTACACAATCAAATTGCTGTTACAGATTGGATGGTATATACACGAATAAAGCAATATTGTGAGTCACAGAAATGAAAAAGATGGAATGAAACTAACCTCATAGATTGTCAAAATAACCACATAGATATTTTTGACTGGGTAACTAAAATAATAGACCAAGGGGGAGCAGTAGATATAGCTTATCTAGATTTCAGTAAAGCAATTGACACTGTCCCTCACAGAAGACTCATTAATAAATTGCAGTGTTTGGGTCTGGATGCAAAAATAGTTAAATGGATAAGGCAATGGCTGAGCGACAGGACACAGAGGGTGGTAGTCAATGGAGAATATTCGGACGAAAGTAGTGTTACTAGTGGAGTACCTCAGGGATCTGTTCTGGGACTCATTCTTTTTAATATTTTCATTAGTGATATTGCAAAAGGTCTTCAAGGTAAGGGATGCCTTTTTGCAGATGATACAAAGATCTGCAACAGGGTAGACATTCCAGGGGGAATAAGTCAAATGACAAATGATCTAGGTAAATTAGAAGAATGGACAAGAATGTGGCACCTGCAGTTTAATGTTGATAAATGTAAAAGAATGCACTTGAGACATAAAAATCTAAAGGTAAAATATACTATTTAGGGTACTGTGCTGTGAGAGACAAAAGAGGAAAGGGATTTGGGAGTAAGTATTTCTAATGACTCAAAGGTAGGCAGCTAATAATAAAGCAGAAGGGAATGCAAGCAGGGTGCTGGGTTGTATAGCTAGGGGCATTAGTAGCAGAGAAAAGGAAGTGGTCATGCCACTCTACAGATCTCTAGTTAGACCTCATCTAGAGTATTGTGTACAGTACTAGAGACCCCATCTCCAGAAGGATATTGATACTCTAGAGAAAATTCAGAGAAGGGCTACTAAAATGGTGACTGGTCTACAGGAAAAGAAATATCAGGATAGACTAAAGGATCTGAACATGTATAGCTTGGCGGAGAGAAGACAGAGGGGAGATATGATAGACCCATTCAAATACATGAAGGGATTCAACAAAGTGCAGGATGGAAGTATATGTCAAAGGAGTAAAAGTGTTAGGACAAGAGGCCATAGTCTAAAACTAGAGGGACACAGGTTTAGACCTAAAGTAAAAAAGTTTTACTTGAGGGGTGGAGCAATGACGTAGACACGCTGTGCGTCGTTGCGGGGTAGTGGAGGAGTGAACAGGACTGATTATGCTGAACATTGGATGAGGCACCTCCCACTCCAAAATAGCGAGGAGCTGTGGGCTGCTCACCGGGGATAGCCGAGGAACATGGCGTGAAGCCTTAAATTAGTGGAAGGCTGCCCACACAGGAGCCAGAGAGGCCACCACATAAGAAGAACTGCGGTCTTTGATTTAAAGTGACGGATGCATGCAGGGGCGGAGGAAGGAGGTGATGGGTGGTGGATGGAGAGGAGAGGTACGATGTATTGCATATGATGCCCGCCTGCAGTATCGAGTAAGAGCCGCAGCAGAGTGGATGGAAGGCGGTAAGCTGTACCAATGTTGACATTTTGACCGCAAGGAGAATGCTGTATGAAGGGTGGCGGAGTGGTGTGGAAAGAGGACAATTGTGATATACAGGTCCCAAATACAAAAGAATAATAGACATTACAAAAGAAGCACTGGCGGTGTATTTAAAGAAGTTTAAGAGGTTGTAGGAGGAGTGGAGGGATGACCTATAATAAAGATGTATAGAGGGCTTGACAGTTTCCCGGTCCTTTAAGAGATGGCTATTCCCCGGTCTAGAGAGCCATTGGGAGGCCTCAGTGATACTCGAAATGGGAAAGCGAAAGAAATACGAAATAGAGTAGGGGAGATGGGGAGATTTTCGGAGGAAAGAAAGGAGAAAAGGGAAAAGAGAGAGAAGCGCATATAAGAGAAAGGAAAAGAAAATAGGTATTTAAAGAGAAAAAAGTGGAAAAAGTTTGTGAAAAGGAAAAGATAGAGGACAGTTTTACTATGGCAGCCCAGAAGGGTGCGGATAATAAACATCAAAAAAAGATAAAGAGGCAGAGTAGTCAGAGGGTAAAATGGAAAAAAACTATCCTTTTTCTCCCCACAAACCTCCGCAACACAGACTTTATTGGATGATTCGCATGTGGGAGCTCGAGCGGAGTCGGGGGCAGAGACCCCTCAACCATCTTCTATTTCCCAGCTGGTTCAGGGGGTGCAACTTTAAGACCAGTTGGTGTTTTATATGGATCGGCAGTTTTCTAAAATGAAGGAGGACATTCACTCCAATATAGAAGCAATCAAGAAATAGTTAATTATAATACACTCTAAAATAGGCTTAATTGAGGATAGGGTGGTGGCTTTGGAAGGTAAAGCGGTATAACAAGAAGAGCAGTATTTAAAGGTACAACAAAAGCTTCAAGAATTGGATATAAAGGCGGTAGAATTAGAAGATCGAATGCACAGAAATAATCTGCGAATGAGGGGAGTGCCTGAAGTAATCCCAGTTGTGGGCATTGACAAATATATAAAGGAAAAGATATTTGCCCCGGCGGGTGCGCCGTATAATAATGGCCCATTATTTGAAAGAACACACCTCCTGCCTAAGCCAAAGGGTATTGCAGTGCAGCTGCCTAGAGACATTATGGTTTGCTGCTCTTCTTCGAATATTAAGTGTTACGGTTATTAGGACACTCAGACCAGTAAAATAAAACAGGGTTTATTGAATTAAAATAAAAGCAAATAATCGCCCTCTACAGGAGACAGCAGCAATTGCAAAGTAAATACAATAGTACACAGAGGTACACTATACTGTAGAGAAGACCCACTCTAAACTGTACAGATAATAGCAAGCTGGACACTAAAGGGTAAATAAGAACAATCAGTCCGTCTCAGTTGTGGGGTTTGGCACGCCCAAATGGTGTAGTGATGTACTGAGAATATGTGCACAACACAGAGTTCATACGATGGAGGATAGTAGGTGTTCAGTGACCAGCATAAGGTTAGCAGAACAGTGACCCAATATAGCCCCCGCGGGTGTACCCAATGAGGCAACTGATACTGCAAGTGCGAGAGTATGTAGCCCCCACGGGTGTAATTGGAGAATAGCCTGAGATGCAAGCTTGCGTTTAGGCCCCATGGGCATATAACCGGAGACCAAAGTGAGCATAAGTCGAGCCAATAGCCCCCACTGGCGTAGACCTTCGGAACCTGCAAGAGCTTGGAGCCTAACCTTGTTTTCTCTCAGAACCAATAGCCGCAATGGATACCTCCGGTAATCAACGTAATACCGAGAGCCTACGGCGCCCAACCGGACCGACAACACTTGACTACTCTGCAGTTGTATATATGAGTCGCCGTCCACGCTAGCGGCCAACTCAGCAGATGTAGACCAATATGGTAAAGGCTCTATGACTGGAATGGAGGCTCTGCAAGAGAGAGGCGGCACTGCGAGGGTTAAAGAGTACGTTTAAATCTCCAAGGCTCGGTATGGTAACTAAGCTCTGCAAGCGTATGGAGGCTCGGTACAAGGAGCACAGCTCTGCAAATCAGCAAGGAACTCTGCACTGGAGAAGGGTTACACCGGAGTGTAATGGTCACACTGCGTCAGTACTCAGCACAGCAGGAGTCAGAATGTTGCGGCGGCGACAACAGGAAAACACAGGTCGCTGGAACAAGCCGGAGTCGATCACGAAGCAGGATGTCAGCCAGGCCGGGTCGTAGCACGTAGGAGGTTCTCAGACAAGCCGGGTCAAACACGATCAGGAACACTGGAGCGTAGTCAGGACAGGCCAAAGTCGGTACACAGGAATCCGGATACTGGAACACAGCAACAGCAAGACTGGCTCAGAAACACCACGAAAGGGCATCTGACAGATGTAATGGTCAGGTATAAAAAGGTCACCAGGGGGCGGGCCAAACCAACTCAGCAAATCAGAGTATGCCACAGACGAGAGTGACAGGAAGATCACAGGCACTGTGATATTAAGATGATGATATTAAGCTCTTTTAGAAGCCTTAAAATGCAAGGCAAGGCTAAGGGGATAGATCAAGTAAGATTTTTCAGGATTTTCCATGGGGTACACGGGTTAAAAGAAGATCGACTGCAAAAGTGACTAATATTTTGAGACAAAGTCAAATAAGATATCGATGGTTGTTCCCTACGAGGTTGCTGATGGACTTTCAAGGCAGAACTATTATTTCTAAGTCACAGGAACAGTTAAAAGATGGTTGATAGATAATAATGTAGAATAAAATGGAATGTTGGTGTGGAATTATTAAGCCAAGGAAAAATGGTGAAGCCTTGGCCTGCCATTTTGGCTATGTTGTGGAGGGTGGGAGGGGGAGTGGCGAGAGGGGTTGAAATATTGTAGTTTTTTTTTTTTGTTTTTTTTTAGGAGGTGGTAGATGGTAGTGGGTCACTAGTATTTTTTGGGGGTGGGGACCAGCAGTTTGGGTAGGAGGTTGGTTTTCCTGGCTGGACTCGATTTGGCTGGATCTCTACCTTAAGAGAGGAAGGGGTAGGTTAGTGTGAAGTTGCCGTTAGGTCACGTTTTGAGGTATGTATAGGCACTTTTAGGGTTTGGGATAATTATGGCACTTAGAGTGGGGTTTGAGGGATTTTTGTTTTTCTCTTATAGAAGGGAGGTTGTGTAGGATATTATTTTAGAATAGGGATTGTGCACAATGGATTTTGAAGTGTTAGGTAAGTGAGAATAGGGTGTATATTGAGTTGAGTTTTGTGGGGTGGGAAGATAGGTTTTTGGATAGGGTGAGAGAGGGGTTGATTATATGATTGGGGGGGCTAGGGGGGCACTGGGGCTTTCGTTATATGATAGATTTATGATAGAGTTTTTTTTTGTTTGTTTTTTTTTTCTTTTCAGGCGTTCTGTCAGGGACCCATATCCCGGTGTTCTAGGGGTTGGTGATTGGGAGGGGGTTCCTTGGGGTTCGGTTGTTGGATGCTGGGATGTGGGGGTTGACCGAGGGTCTTCATTGGTTCGAGGATTACTTTTCTTGTGGTTTTTAGGAGGCATTGCACTATGAGAGTGTTAGAAGGGAGATATGCCCCCTTTGGAGGGGGGGCGGGTGTGATTTTTGTAATATATACTGTTCACATGGGATGAGGTAAAGGGGGTGTTATCGGGAGATATTTTTTGGAGACGTGGGTATTTTTGGGTTCTACCTCCCGGGCTACTGCTGCGTGGGGGGAGACCTGTGACACAGCATGGCTGCGCAGGTGGGATCTGCGATCTGCATGGCGGTGGTCCGCCCATAGACTGGCTGGGGTGGAAGGGGAAGGGTTAAGGTTTACTGGGCTATGTATGTGTTTTTTTCTTTTTCTTTTTTTTTTTTTTTGTGGAAGGGTGATGGGTAACTGTAGGGCCCGGGTCTGCGTGGGGGGAGGTCCTGGGATTCGGATGTCTACATCTCGGGGGTCCTCTTATGCGTGACAGAGGGTAGTGCGGAGTATTTTTGGGGATTTATAGGGGATGGGGGGAGTGGGTATTCCGCTGTCCTGGGGGCAGGGGCATACATCCTGGTTCCAGTTGGGATGATGGTGGGGTAAAAGGGGTATTCTTGGGTTTGAGGATGTTGGGGTGTAGGGGGTTGCCCGAGAAACAGCGGAATGGCTGTGGGATTGTCTTGAAGTTGGTGTGGGGAATTTTGTGCACTGTTATAGGGATGGTTTAGAGGGTGGTGTGCCCCCTGTGTGTGGGGGGAAGGGGGATGGGTAACTGAAGGGATATTTCTTATGTGGAGTTTTAAAGAGATGTGTTATTGTGAGGATTTGTTATGGGATTGTTTTTTTTTGTCTCCCCGTCCCTTAGTTCCTCCTTTTGGTGTAGAAATGTAACGTGTTGTATATCTCCTCTACGTTCCCATGTTATGTATGGGCATTTTTTTCCTGCAAGGGGAAGGGCAGGATGGTTTGTGGTAGTGACGTCTGGGGGTTTGGATGGGCTTTAGGGGCGAAGTGGTGATGGGTCCAAATATAGATGAGTGTACCTTTTTACAGTGGGGTAGTGAGGATGTATGTATGCTGGGTGTCTTGACCAGGGGGTAATGGAAGAACCGGAGTGGTCTCAGTGAACGCTCGGGGGATGAATTCTGTAACTAAGAAAAGCATTGGTACGTAATTTTTTATATAAAACTAGGGTGCATGTTTGTGCTTTGCAGGAGACACATTGGACTAGAGCAGATTCTGAAGGTTTGAAATCGAAGAGGTTCCCGATGGTGATTAGCTCTGCCTTAGAAACTTGTAAAAAAAAAGGTGTGGCCCTATTTTTTTCACGAGAGATTGTGGTGGAGGTTTTGTATCAAGAGTTGGACATAGAGGGACGGTATATTATCCTTGTGTGTAAGATTAATAATGGCATTTTACTCTTGCAAATATATATGCGCCAAATAAGCGACCATTAACGTTTAAAGTGATGAAGAAAATTGAAAAGGTGAAACAAGGTAGAGTGTTGGTGATAGGGGACTTTAACTGTGTAGGGGACCCAGGATTGGATCATAGGTCTGTAAGAGTGAGTTTAGTTAATAGGTCAGAGGCTGATTGATTTCAGGAACTTTTGAGGAATTATGCAATAAATTATATATGGTGGGTGTTTTACATGCTATTCGAGAATTGATTTGATGTTAGGAAATAATTCAATGATGCACACTGTTAAGAAAATTGAAATTGGTATAATTACGTGGTCAGATCACTCACCTGTGTTTATGGAATATCAAGATAGATATGATAGAAGAAATCGGGGGTGGAGACTAGATGTTCAGTTGTTAAGTAAATCAGAGACTTTAGAAAAAATTAGAGAGTCCACCAAACAATATTTTGAAGAAAATGGGAATGGGGAGGTTTCGGTATCGTGTCTAGTGTGCATATAAGTGTGTGGTACGTGCGCAGTTGATAAGTATTGCTGCTAATGATTTGAAGAATGCTCCGCCTATATTACCTAAGTTATACATTGATTTGGCCAAAGTGAAGAGTAGCAATAAATGTAATCCTCCAAGGGAGAAGGCAGAGAGAATAGAAGTAATAGAGGGGCAAATTAATGAACAATTAATAAGCAACGTATCAAGCGCGCTGGAATGATTTAAGATACGTTGCTACCACAGAGGTAATGGACTGGACTCACTCATGACAGATTAAAAAAGGAAAATAAGAGTGGGCTAATAACAAGGATTAGAGAGGGTGATATAGAGATCTTGAACCCAGATTATATTGGGGAAGCGTTTGCTAAATATTACCAGAGCCTATATAACCTGCCACAAGGGGGTACAGATGGGTAATTATCGGAATATTTTGTGAAGAGAAATCGCCCGAGAATAAATGTAGCACAGTCAGATAGGTTAAATAAAATAATATTGGAATTAGCGGTGGCTGATGCAAAAGATAGGCTAAAAGTGAGAACGGCCCCGGGACCAGATGGATTCCCTAATCTATATTACAAATTGTTAAGAGATGAATTGAAAGGGGAATTGGCGCTGTTATTTAATGCAGTGGCAGAACTGGGCAAGTGTCCGGATGAGCTGCTGAGAGCCAATGTGGTTTCAATACTGAAAGTAAATAAGGACCCCAAATTAATTAAGAATTATAGACCTATTTCGTTAATAAATAAAGATGTTAAGATTTTTGCGTCTATTTTGGCAGATCGATTGAAAGGAATCATAGCTGATTTGGTGGAACAGGACCAGGTGGGCTTTATATCAGGGAGGTCCTCCGTGAACCATATGAGAAGAACGATTGACATTATTGATAAAGTGGAAGGGACTGAAAGTCCTCTTATACTCTTGTCATTGGACACAAAAAAAGCGTTCGACAGGGTAGAGTGGGGTTTCATGTTTGGTCTGTTACAACAATATGGAATAGGGGGACAGTTCCTCTGCTCCGTAAAAGCCTTATATGATAATCCTAAAGCCAGAGTATTGGGAAAAGGATTCTTCTCTAATTGGTTCACGGTGGGAAATGGGACCCGTCAGGGATGTCCTTTGTCTCCATTGTTGTATGTGTTGGTATTGGAGCCATTGGCAATAGCAATATGGGAGTGTGAGAACAAAAGTGGATTCAGCACGCATAGGGGACAGGTGACGTTAAATCTGTAAGCCGATGATATCCTCCTTATGCTGGAAAGACCTGAGAAATCTATACAAGAGTTGTTTAAATTATTAGATGAGCATTCACAGGTGTCAGGTTATAAGATTAATATTGATAAATCAGAATTTTTGGCTATTAATGTTGACCCTCAGGTAGTGCAGTACTTAACACGGGAGTTGGGATTAGTATATAAGCAAGAACATGTTAAATACCTGGGGGTCAACATTATGCCCTCGGTTAAAAATTTAGTGGAAGGTTCTGCCATTATTGAGGTACACAAATAAATCTTTAACCCCTTCGCGTCCTGTGACGAACCCGGACTGTCACGCTGGTCCGGCACTTAAGGACCAGTGACGGTCCTGGTACGTCACGTACTTTTACTCACCGCGCTCCTGCAGGAGCGCGGTGAGTAATACCGTGGACTGAAATTGGTCGCTCCAAGACCGGAGCGATCTCTTTCAGTAGTACTTTCGATGTGCCGCCCCACGTGATCAGTCACGTGGGACTGCACGTCGAACGCGTCTATCTGGTCCTTAAAGGACCAGACACCGCGGGATCGTCGGACCATAAGGGGTTAAAGGATTGGAAGAAATTAGGGTTTTCATGGGCAGGCAGGATTAATATCCTGAACCATTATGTGTTGCCGAAATGGTTATATATTTGGAGAATATCCCGCTGGATTTTCCTAGAGCTTGGTTGGGTATGGTACATGCAGCCTTTCAGGCCTTTATGTGGGAAGGGAAGAAAACTAGAGTGAGTTGGGGTATATTGGTCAGGAAAAGGAGGGAAGGAGGGTTGGGAGTTATGGAGATTCAGAGATGTTATACTGTTAGTCGGAAATTTCACGTACTAATGTCACACAGTCCCCTAGTAGATCAAGAAAGATGGTATAATATAGAGAAAGAGTAGATAGGGTTGCAGAGTGTTGCGTCAGGGTTTTGGCTGAATGGATTTAAAAAGAAGGTGGCAGAAGGAAGGAGAATACCAATGGTGTTGGATCACTTAAATAAAAGTTGGGAGATAATTCTAACACAGTTAAAGTTGAGAAATAGAATAATTCCTGCTCTTCAGCTGAAAATGCTGAGTGATTTTGTGTATGATCCGAGAGTCTTTGGATGGTGGACAGCCGGAATTGTTAATATGAGGAGCCTATTTGTAGAAGATAAGTTTAAATCCTTCTCTCATTTGAAGAATGAATTCCAGCTGGAAAATAAGGATGTTTTTGTATACTTGAGAGTGAAGGGGTTTATGAATGTTCACATGGAATTGGGAGGGTGAGAAGTAATGAGTAGGTTTAATCAATTATTTGAGTTGAAGGATTGCCGTAAATTGCTTTCCAATTGTGCGAAACTTGAATATGTGATAAGACATCAAGACCCCCCCTTTGATTTAAAAAAAATGGGAGAAGGACTTTGGGAAAGCAATTGAGGTGAAGGAATGGGTCGGGGCTTCAAGTAAATTGGTAAATCAGATGCACTGTTTAAATCTATTGGATACCCAATTTAAATTGGTAAGTAGGTGATACTTGGTGCCAGATAAACTTCATAAAATGTATGTGGGTGTCTCAGATAGGTGTTGGAGGTGTGAAGTTGATAAAGGCAGCTATATACATATGTGGATAGACTAACTGGTGTTGGGTTGTATTTAGATCCGATGAAATTATTGATGAACTTGGAATGGCCGCATATGAGTAGAGAAAATGAGACGTTTATTATATATATATTAGCGGCAGCTAAGATGTGCCTGGCAAGAAGGTGGAAATCTTCCCTTGTTCTGGAGACAGCTGAGGTGGTGGGGCAGTTTAGATGGGCAAATACAGATGGAAAGGGGTATGTTATATGGGACAAAAGGTATAAGTCAGAAGAGAAATATCTGGGATGGTTGGCTGAGGAGAATTGATCCCAATGTTCTGAGTGAACATGATTTACTATGCTGGCGAATCGGAAGTGCCCCCTGGTCAAGGGATGGGAAGTGTAAGGGGTTTGGATATATTTTGTGATATTATTGTGGTTGATTCTATGCGGATATGTTTTGTTACTATTTAATAAAAAGTAGATAAGTGGAATAGCCTACCAGCAGAAGTGGTAGAAGTTAATACTGTGACAGAATTTAAGCATGCATGGGATAGGCATAAAGCTGTCCTTAACATAAGAAAAGACCAAGGACCAAAAAAGGTTTGAGGTTTTTACAGTAGGAAAATGGGCAGACTAGATGGGCCGAATGGTTCTTATCTGCTGTCAGATTCTATGTTTCTCTGTAAATTGGATTCCAGTAAGTATTATGATGACAATAATCTCACATCCTTCAGCACTGATCTCAGCTGGTTTCTGGTCTGCTCCTCTGCTGGGCTTACATCAGGACTCTCAAGGACAGGCCTTCCCTCTAAGACTCATGACTGCTCACATGCTGTACTGATCATCTCCTAGGCTGTAGTCTTCACCACATGCTTCCCTCCATCACATGCTGCCCTCCAACACATGCTGTCCTCCATCACATGCTGTCCTCCATCACATGCTGTCCTCCATCACATGCTGCCCTCCATCACATGCTGCTCTCTGGTACCACCCAGAAATACTGCTCTTTTATACCATTTTTCTATAGGTCATGTCTGGTGAAAACTGGTCAGCTAGATACAAGATGCATGCCAACTGGCATTTTCTCACCACACCCACTTGCAATTTCATGGTGGTATCAAAGAGATAGTAATTTGAAGGGAAGGCTCCAGGAAGAGGTTTATCAGATGTGAATCATTTGTTTTCCTATCTGAACTCTTTGTTTTGTTGCCAAACAAAAGACAGTTTGGACAGCTGTCCTCACTCATTTCATATTTCATAAGAAAGACCTTTCTTTGGGTTCTCAAATACTTAAAGCTGAACTTTCACTGTCTATAAAGTCGCCCTCCAATAATTACGCATATGGTGATAATAGTGCTATTAGCTCTCATAAGTACCCGGTTCTGAAGTTATCCTTATTCTTCGGAGACCGACGACCAGGCTTCTTGCTTTAGTGTCGACTGCACGCCTGTGCCATCAGTCCCTTCTGGTGCCTTAAGGTACAGTGCAATGCCTCCTAGAGGAGACCGGGACTGACAGCAGGCGTGCAGACGTCACTAAGACAAGATGTCTGCGCTCGTACCTGGCTTCCAGTCTCTGAAGACTAAGGATTACTTCAGAGCCGGATACTTATGAGAGCTAATAGCACTACTGTGAAGCTAGTCGCCGTGCCTAATTGTGATGTTTTGTTGATCGCCAAATAGAGAGCGACAGTTCAATAGGATACCAGCTGCCAAGTAGGCTACAGCCCCATATGCCAATGTGTTGTCCATGTGTGCTCCCTTATGCCTTTTCCCCATTGTGCCTGTGCTTCTCCCCTATGCCCATCTCATAGTTGTGTATAAAGGCAAAGTGGAGTAAAACATCTCTGTAGCATTCTAAGGGTTAAAAGCCCTATTTATATCATTGTGAATGTTGAAAATCTGAATTTGTCCCCCACAGTTCAGATGCTTTGCTCCAGAATTGGACAACATTGAATGTAACCCATTGTGTGCCACATACCTCCCAAGATTTCAAAAGGCCAAAGAGGGTCATTTTTGTGTTAGGTGAAGCTGCTGGGGACGTTGCATTAATGAGAATTTTTAAGGTATTTAATGACCTATTGAGACTTCTTTGGTCTTGATCTAAATCATTTATTCAGTTACACAAAGTATTTTATTTTTCACTGATTCCTTTATAAACACATGTACTGAAGTTTAAATACACATTTATGTGAGTTTTATTGTTGTGGAGCAATAGGATACAATTATTTACACGCCACACAGTCTGGTCTCCTAAACACAGGGACACCAGGGTGGTAAAGAGGGACAGAGGGATTTGGGTCTCAGGGACACTTGGGAGGTTTGGTGCCAGCAATGCATTTTGCTCCCCTCTGGTACTCAAAGGGTTAAAGTCAAACTTGTGCAATTCTGGAGAAAACATCTGCACAGTGAGGGGCAAAATAAAATTTACAAGATTAACATTTATTTAAATTGGGCTTTTAACCCCTAGAGTGCTAGTGAAGTCTATTTATTTTCCCCTATTTTGCAGTTAGTTTTTCCTGTAACTGATCCACTTTTATATCCATGGGACATTGAGGCAAAGTGGATCCATTTTGAAGCAAACCAACTGCAATAAATAGGGATATATATATATATATATATATATATATATATATTTCATTTTAATATTGTAAAAGGTTTAACCGTTTGAGTGCCAAAGAGGTATCCTACGCATTGCAAAACAATATGTTGGATAACGCTCTGGCACTCAAAGGGTTAATGAAGTACATTTGTTTCCAAATTTTGAAAAGTTTAAGGCGATTCCACTTTAACTTATCAGAATAAACCTTTATAATTTTTTTTCATAAAATATGTTCCTTTCACACTTCGATGCTTCTGGCGATATAAATATATATTATCTATTCACTAGCAGGGGGAAATGACATCACAACTATTGTAATACATAATAAACCCAAAGTATAACTACATGGTGCATGTCCCCTAGAAATAACATATACAGGTGTATTCAGCCTGGGGTATCCAGGATCATGGGAGACAGCACACAGTTATCAAATGGGAGAAAAACACCAAAAGGTTTATTAACCCTCTGAGTGCCAGAGGGGTGTCCAGCACATTGCTTTGCAATCTGTTGGATACCTGTTTAGCACTCAAATAGTTAAATAAGGAAACAGGATTTACATGAGAAATTTGTGTCTACAATATTACCATAGTAAATATTACTTCAATGCATCAAAGGTTTACACTTTAACATATAAATGATTTTCAACTGTCAGGACCATAGAAATCCCTGTGACAATATATAATAAATTAATGAAATGAGTCCAGTGTTTCACATGTCATGGTGTTTATTTGTGTGATGTTACAACAGATTTCTATGTAGGGGCCGGTGTTGATCCTGCAGCTTAAGGAGTCTTTGTAGGGGCCGGTGTTGAGTCTCCACCATCCAATCTCTCTGTAGAGACCGTTGTTGGGTCTGCTGGTTCCAGAGTCTCTGTAATGGCCTTTGGTGGGTCTATAGGTTCCAGAGTCTCTGTAATGGCCGTTGGTGGGTCTATAGGTTCCAGAGTCTCTGTAATGGCCGTTGGTGAGTCTATAGGTTCCAGAGTCTCTGTAGAGGATAGCGCTGGCTCTGCATCCTCTAGAAGCTTATCAGGGATTATGATGTTGGCCTGACAGCTTCTGTATTCTGCATAGCGCTTTGATGTAGTCTTGCGTCTTCCAGCGGCTTTGTAGTGTCTCTTTTTTGAAGACGCTTTTCTAGGGCTGGTGTTAGCCCCTTTGATTATATTGAATGTATAGGGGCTGTTGTTGGAGTCACAGCTTTCAGCGGCTGTATGGGGGCTGCTGTTGGAGTCGCAGCTTTCAGCGGCTGTGTGGGGGCTGCTGTTGGAGTCACAGCTTTCAGCGGCTGTGTGGAGGCTGCTGTTGGAGTCACAGCTTGAAGTAACTTTGCCAGGGCTGCTGTTGGACTTGCAGGTTCTCAAGGCTCTGCAGCAGTCTGCACGGGATCGTGCCTTCTTTTGGTGTTCCTCACGCCTTCTGGGTCTGGCAATCACTGCGACAAAAAGCAGGGTAAAGAACAGAGTAGGGAGGTAATTCATCTCTCTGTCATGTTTAGGATCAGGACGATCCATCCCAATCATCTGGGCATTGGTGTTATCCTTCTTCATCAAACCTTTAGTCTCTCCAGTCACTGGTTTTTGCAGTAGAAGCGAAATCGAGAGCATAAACCAAAAAATTCCTAAGCAACGTAGTGAAGCCATGGCTTTCCACTAGTAATTCTCAGAAGTGATTGAAATGATCTGAGAGCTGCCCACTAACTGACTCTCAGGACCCACATCACAGTGACCTCACAGTGAAGGTAAAGTTCCATCTGCACACATGGGTACTGATGGCAGAGTCCTGTACAGTAGAACAGTAGCAGGTAATATCTGACTCTCCAGCCAATGGAGACTACAACTGTCATCATTCCCAAACAGCCAGTCTCTGGCAGAGAATGAGGAGACATGTATCGAAAACGGCTGGAGAGGCACATGTTGCCTGTTCCTTCACTGTCTGGTACACTGAACTTGCTCTAGCTGCAGAGCTAATTTGGTGGAGACCAAGGTTGCTGCAGGACACTAACTGTCACTGTTTTCTGATCTGTAATGCCACTTAAAGCACACAGATACATTAGTCTTAAGTTCATACATAAAGAGACCAGGTAATAAATAGTTTTGAAGTCATGGATTTTGGGGCCTTAGAATTAACCCGCTGCACACCCATTTGGCAATCAAAGGGTTAACAAAGTTTCTTTGTCAGTGTAATTTAAAGTGGAAGTTACACTATATAATAGTGCAGGGGATTTTGAAGCATCTTTCAAACTTATTTATATTTATGTTCTTCATCTTTTATTTAACTTAATAGTTTAGGAGATATTTAGCTTTATGTAAATGTCGGTTTATGGTAATTCAGCAGTACTTGTCAGCACAGCCTGTTGTGTCATATACTTGCATTCCATTCTCCAGTCCAACTGTCATTTCCTACCAGGAAGTGCTGGCTAGTTTGTATAAACAGATAAATAATGTTAAATATCTTGTAAACTACAGATTTAAATAAAGAATGGCTCACTCAATAGATGATTTTGAAAGACCAATCATAAACACCCAAGTCTTTATAACGGTTTAGTTCCACTTTAATGTGAAATGTCAGTAGCAGTTACACATGTAGGCCCCATATTTAAATTTGTTTAAATATATAAATGATATTGTTTATTTCTCCAAATGTTTTATGTCTCTTACATTTTCTTAGATGTACTATTCGGTTTAAGTGCAGAAGATAACTTTATAGTAAATATGATTAAAGATGAAGAGATGGGGGTGAAAGTTAAAATATTAAATGTGCAAAAATGTCTGTTATTAACCCTTTGAGTGTCAGAAGGTGTGCAGCACAGAGGATAGGCAATGTGTCTTCCTATTCCTCTGGTATTTAAAGGGTTAATTAATTAAAATGATTTCAGTAAATAAATAAAACCATCGCCGTATCACTAGTACAATGATTCATTTACTGTAAGATTCCTGTGTTCAGATAGAACTCTTAGGTCCCTATTCACAAGATAAAGAAGTGCAACTCTCACACAAACCAACTGCACCACAGGGAACAATTACACTTCTCCTAATTCCATCTTATCTACATGTGGGGATTTTTATCCTCTAGAACTAGAGAGGTCTGCACCACATTGCTTCACAATGCACTGGAGATGTCTTTAGCATTCAAGGGGTTAAAAAATCCACAATTAGATCAATGTGGGTTCTAGAAACTGTATTTCTCCCCTATGGTGCAACTGGTTTGCTTCGGAGTTGCTCCTATTTCCTTTTGCATATAAGGCCCAAGATCTGTATAGTAACTCTTAGAGCGCCAATCAGTATGTATGTATGTATGTATGTATATCTTTATTTATATTGTAAGAAATTCTATATCCCCTCTTACCAAGGGTATCATTATTCTTTGGGCAGATGTGACTAAGAAAACACAAATAAGTGATAATAATAAAAATCACTACATTATGTACACAATCAAATTACTGTTACAGATTGGATGGTATATACACGAATAAAGCAATATTGTGAGTCACAGAAAGATGGAATGAAACTAACCTCATAGATTGTCAAAATAACCACATAGATATTTTTGACTGGGTAACTAAAATAATAGACCAAGGGGGAGCAGTAGATATAGCTTATCTAGATTTCAGTAAAGCAATTGACACTGTCCCTCACAGAAGACTCATTAATAAATTGCAGTGTTTGGGTCTGGATGCAAAAATAGTTAAATGGATAAGGCAATGGCTGAGCGACAGGACACAGAGGGTGGTAGTCAATGGAGAATATTCGGATGAAAGTAGTGTTACTAGTGGAGTACCTCAGGGATCTGTACTGGGACTCATTCTTTTTAATATTTTCATTAGTGATATTGCAAAAGGTCTTCAAGGTAAGGGATGCCTTTTTGCAGATGATACAAAGATCTGCAACAGGGTAGACATTCCAGGGGGAATAAGTCAAATGACAAATGATCTAGGTAAATTAGAAGAATGGACAAGAATGTGGCACCTTCAGTTTAATGTTGATAAATGTAAAAGAATGCACTTGAGACATAAAAATCTAAAGGTAACATATACTATTTAGGGTACTGTGCTGTGAGAGACAAAAGAGGAAAGGGATTTGGGATTAAGTATTTCTAATGACTCAAAGGTAGGCAGGTAATATAATAAAGCAGAAGGGAATGCAAGCAGGGTGCTGGGTTGTATAGCTAGGGGCATTAGTAGCAGAGAAAAGGAAGTGGTCATGCCACTCTACAGATGTCTAGTTCGACCTCACCTAGAGTATTGTGTACAGTACTAGAGACCCCATCTCCAGAAGGATATTGATACTCTAGAGAAAATTCAGAGAAGTGCTACTAAAATGGTGACTGGTCTACATGAAA
Source organism: Rhinophrynus dorsalis (assembly GCA_037306005.1). Classification (NCBI taxonomy): domain Eukaryota; kingdom Metazoa; phylum Chordata; class Amphibia; order Anura; family Rhinophrynidae; genus Rhinophrynus; species Rhinophrynus dorsalis. The sequence goes on along the minus strand of CM074724.1, from coordinate 371,044,154 downwards.
AGAAATATCAGGATAGACTAAAGGATCTGAATATGTATAGCTTGGCGGAGAGAAGACAGAGGGGAGATATGATAGACCCATTCAAATACATGAAGGGATTCAACAAAGTGCAGGATGGAAGTATATGTCAAAGGAGTAAAAGTGTTAGGACAAGAGGCCATAGTCTAAAACTAGAGGGACACAGGTTTAGACCTAAAGTAAAAAAGTTTTACTTGAGGGGTGGAGCAATGACGTAGACATGCTGTGCGTCGTTGCGGGGTAGTGGAGGAGTGAACAGGACTAATTATGCTGAACATTGGATGAGGCACCTCCCGCTCCAAAATAGCGAGGAGCTGTGGGCTGCTGACCGGGGATAGCCGAGGAACATGGCGTGAAGCCTTAAATTAGTGGAAGGCTGCCCACACAGGAGCCAGAGAGGCCACCACATAAGAAGAACTGCGGTCTTTGATTTAAAGTGACGGATGCATGCAGAGGCGGAGGAAGGAGGTGATGGGTGGTGGATGGAGAGGAGAGGTACGATGTATTGCATATGATGCCCGCCTGCAGTATCGAGTAAGAGCCGCAGCAGAGTGGATGGAAGGCGGTAAGCTGTACCAATGTTGACATTTTGACCGCAAGGAGAATGCTGTATGAAGGGTGGCGGAGTGGTGTGGAAAGAGGACAATTGTGATATACAGGTCCCAAATACAAAAGAATAATAGACATTACAAAAGAAGCACTGGCGGTGTATTTAAAGAAGTTTAAGAGGTTGTAGGAGGAGTGGAGGGATGACCTATAATAAAGATGTATAGAGGGCTTGACAGTTTCCCGGTCCTTTAAGAGATGGCTATTCCCCGGTCTAGAGAGCCATTGGGAGGCTTCAGTGATACTCGAAAAGGGAAAGCGAAAGAAATACGAAATAGAGTAGGGGAGATGGGTAGATTTTCGGAGGAAAGAAAGGAGAAAAGGGAAAAGAGAGAGAAGCGCATATAAGAGAAAGGAAAAGAAAATAGGTATTTAAAGAGAAAAAAGTGGAAAAAGTTTGTGAAATGGAAAAGATAGAGGACAGTCTTACTATGGCAGCCCAGAAGGGTGCGGATAATAAACATCAAAAAAAGATAAAGAGGCAGAGTAGTCAGAGGGTAAAACGGAAAAAAACTATCCTTTTTCTCCCCACAAACCTCCGCAACACAGACTTTATTGGATGATTCGCATGTGGGAGCTCGAGCGGAGTCGGGGGCAGAGACCCCTCAACCATCTTCTATTTCCCAGCTGGTTCAGGGGGTGCAACTTTAAGACCAGTTGGTGTTTTATATGGATCGGCAGTTTTCTAAAATGAAGGAGGACATGCACTCCAATACAGAAGCAATCAAGAAATCGTTAATTATAATACACTCTAAAATAGGCTTAATTGAGGATAGGGTGGTGGCTTTGGAAGGTAAAGCGGTATAACAAGAACAGCAGTATTTAAAGGTACAACAAAAGCTTAAAAAATTGGATATAAAGGCGGTAGAATTAGAAGATCGAATGCACAGAAATAATCTGCGAATGAGGGGAGTGCCTGAAGTAATCCCAGTTGCGGGCATTGACAAATATATAAAGGAAAAGATATTTGCCCCGGCGGGTGCGCCGTATAATAATGGCCCATTATTTGAAAGAACACACCTCCTGCCTAAGCCAAAGGGTATTGCAGTGCAGCTGCCTAGAGACATTATGCTTTGCTGCTCTTCCTCGAATATTAAGTGTTACGGTTATTAGGACACTCAGACCAGTAAAATAAAACTGGGTTTATTGAATTAAAATAAAAGCAAATAATCGCCCTCTACAGGAGACAGCAGCAATTGCAAAGTAAATACAATAGTACACAGAGGTACACTATACTGTAGAGAAGACCCACTCTAAACTGTACAGATAATAGCAAGCTGGACACTAAAGGGTAAATAAGAACAATCAGTCCGTCTCAGTTGTGGGGTTTGGCACGCCCAAATGGTGTAGTGATGTACTGAGAATATGTGCACAACACAGAGTTCATACGATGGAGGATAGTAGGTGTTCAGTGACCAGCATAAGGTTAGCAGAACAGTGACCCAATATAGCCCCCGCGGGCGTACCCAATGAGGCAACTGATACTGCAAGTGCGAGAGTATGTAGCCCCCACGGGTGTAATTGGAGAATAGCCTGAGATGCAAGCTTGCGTTTAGGCCCCATGGGCATATAACCGGAGACCAAAGTGAGCATAAGTCGAGCCAATAGCCCCCACTGGCGTAGACCTTCGGAACCTGCAAGAGCTTGGAGCCTAACCTTGTTTTCTCTCAGAACCAATAGCCGCAATGGATACCTCCGGTAATCAACGTAATACCGAGAGCCTACGGCGCCCAACCGGACCGACAACACTTGACTACTCTGCAGTTGTATATATGAGTCGCTGTCCACGCTAGCGGCCAAGTCAGCAGACGTAGACCAATAAGGTAAAGGCTCTATGACTGGAATGGAGGCTCTGCAAGAGAGAGGCGGCACTGCAAGGGTTAAAGAGTACGTTTAAATCTCCAAGGCTCGGTATGGTAACTAAGCTCTGCGAGCGTATGGAGGCTTGGTACAAGGAGCACAGCTCTGCAAATCAGCAAGGAACTCTGCACTGGAGAAGGGTTACGCCAGAGTGTAATGGTCAAACTGCGTCAGTACTCAGCACAGCAGGAGTCAGAATGTCGCAGAGGCGACAACAGGAAAACACAGGTCGCTGGAACAAGCCGTAGTCAATCACGAAGCAGGAAGTCAGCCAGGCCGGGTCGTAGCACGTAGGAGGTTCTCAGACAAGCCGGGTCAAACACGATCAGGAACACTGGAGCGTAGTCAGGACAGGCCAAAGTCGGTACACAGGAATCCGGATACTGGAACACAGCAACAGCAAGACTGGCTCAGAAACACCACGAAAGGGCATCTGACAGATGTAATGGTCAGGTATAAAAAGGTCACCAGGGGGCGGGCCAAACCAACTCAGCAAATCAGAGTATGCCACAGACGAGAGTGACAGGAAGATCACAGGCACTGTGATAGTACCCCCCTCTCAAAGACCCCCTCTCCCTGCCGGAGGTTTAGGTTTCTGGGGGTATTTAGAGTGGAAGTTGCGCACAAGTCTGGGCGCATGGAGGTCCTTCTGGTCAACCCAAGAGCGCTCTTCCGGACCATAACCTTTCCAGTGGACCAAATATTGCAACTTCCCTCTAAGTCGCCTAGAATCAATAATGCTCTGAACCTCGTATTCTTCTTGGCCCTGGACGTCCTCCGGCCCAGGAATTACCGGAGTGGTAGTGTAACGATTTCAAACCAGGGGTTTCAACAGAGACACATGGAACACATTATGAATATGCATAGATGGGGGAAGTTCCAATGCATAGGAGACGGGATTAATTTTGCGGATGATTTTAAAGGGACCAATGAACGGAGGAGCCAGCTTATTGGAGGGTACCTGCAGATTGAGGTTTCTGGAGGAGAGCCATACCCTGTCCCCAACCTGGAATGAGACCGCTGGCAGCCGTCTACGATTGGCATATCGCTGATGACGCTGGAAAGACTGACTGAGGGTCCTCTGCACCTGTGCCCAAGTGGAACGGAGCTGCGCCATATGCTCATCCAAGGCAGGAATCTGTTGTGACTGGAACGAGTCCGGGAGCAAACACGGCTGAAACCCATAATTGATTAGGAACGTGGAGCTCCCGGACGATGAGTTGACTGCACAATTCCTGGCAAACTCCGCCCATGGGAACAGGTCGGCCCAATTGTCGTGATGATCGGTAATAAAACAGCGCAGGAACTGCTCCAGTCCCTGATTGGCACGCTCAGTGGCTCAGTTGGTCTGGGGATGGTAGGCGGAAGAGAAGGACAATTGGATGCCCATCATGCCACAGAATGCCCTCCAGAACCTGGACACGAATTGACTCCCACGATCGGAGATCACAACTCTGGGTACCCCGTGCAAGAGAAACACTTCTCTAGCAAAGACTTTTGCCAATTCCTGAGCTGATGGAAGCCCCTTGAGGGGCACAAAATGAGCCATCTTAGAGAACCTATCAACCACCATGAGGATAAATTCTGGCAATTCTCCCAGAAAGTCGATGGATACATGAGACCAGGGCCGTTCTCCATTAGGCACTGGTTGGAGCAGGCCCACTGGGAGGTGCCTGGGGGTCTTGGCACGGGCACAAGTGGCACAAGCGGCAGTAAAAGCGGAACAATCGGCTCTGAGCGTAGGCCACCAGAACAATTGAGAAAGAGACCATACAAGTTGATCCCTGCTGATATGCCCAGCCGCTTTTGACGAGTGATAGGTCTCAAATAGGCGTGTACGGAATGGCTCATCCACAAAGCATTTACCAACTGGAGTCCCAGGCGGAACCCTAGACTTGGACCCCAAAATCTCCTTACCCAGAGGTGAAGTTATACTAGTGCGAATAGTAGCCATAATACGGTCGGGCCGAATGATAGATACTGTTTCTTCCTCCCTCTCAGTGTCCGACGCGAAATGTCGGGACAAGGCGTCTGCCCTCACGTTCTTAGAATCCGGAAGGTAGGATACTATAAAGTTAAACCGGGACAAAAAGAGTGCCCACCTGGCTTGTCGAGAAGACATTCTCTTAGCCTCAGAGAGATATGTCAGATTCTTGTGATCGGTAAGGATTAGTATTGGGTTCTTGGTGCCTTCCAATAGGTGGCGCCACTCCTTCAGCGCCAAAATAATGGCCAATAGCTCCCTGTCGCCAATCTCATAGTGGCTTTGTGCGCTGGACAATTTCTTAGAGAAGAACCCACAAGGTTTCAAGGTACCACCTCCCACAGGATGCTGGGAGAGTACTGCCCCAACCCCAACCTCAGAGGCGTCAACTTCCAAGGTAAATGGCAGGGAGGGATTGGGATGGGACAGCACTGGTGCAGACGCAAAGGCAGATTTTAAGGTCTCAAACGCATTTTCAGCAGCCTCGGACCACTGAGAGGGAGTAGCGCCCTTATGTGTCAAATCCGACAAAGGTTTCACAATAGTGGAAAAGTTACGTATGAATTTTCTGTAATAGTTGGCAAACCCTAGAAAGCGCTGAATCGCTTTTAACCCTTTAGGGCGAGGCCAATGTAATACTGCTGCCAACCTATCTTGGTCCATAGCGATTCCATCTTTGGAGATTACGAACCCCAAGAATGGTACTTGAGACATATGGAATTCGCATTTCTCTAATTTACAAAACAGTTTATTTTCACAAAGTCAGAGCAAGACTTCCGTGACATCTTTAATATGTTGGGAGAGGGTGGCGGAATGAATCAATATATCGTCCAGATATACCACCACGCAGGACTGAAGCATGTCACGCAGGATATCATTAATAAGCTCCTGGAATACCGCAGGTGCATTATATAAGCCAAAAGGCATTACCAGATATTTGTAGTGCCCTGTTCTGGTATTAAATGCCGTTTTCCACTCATCACCTTCCTTGATTGTAATTAGATTGTAGGCGGCCCACAAATCAAGTTTAGTGAAGATAGAAGAGCCCTTCAATCTGTCAAATAACTCGGTAATGAGTGGAATAGGGTATGCGTTCTTGGGCATCAGCTTATTAAGCCCCCGGTAATCAACACATGGCCTGAGTTCGCCACTTTTTTCTTTACAAAGAAGAATCCGGCACCAGCCGGGGAGGTAGACTTGCGAATAATTCCCCTCCTAAGGGCGTCCTCAATGTACTCCTCCATTGCCTTGTTCTGCTCACATGACAGTGGGTAAGTGCGTCCTCTCGGGGGAACTGCACCTGGAGGCAAAGCAATAGCGCAATCATAGGGTCTATGTTCGGGCAATGCGCTAGCCTCCCCCTTGCTGAACACGTCACCGAATTCCCCATATTCGGCTGGCACAGAAGGGGAGGTACACATAATCTTGACAGGGAATGATAGACAGTTCTTATTACAGTATTCGGACCAGGAACTAACCTCACATTTTTGCCAGTCAAATTGAGGATTATGCAGAAGCAACCATGGGAACCCCAAAATCACTGCATGGTGAGATGAACGAATAATTTGGAACCGTACCGCCTCCTTGTGGAGAGCCCCAACTGACATTGAAATAGGAATGGTTTCCATCGTAATAAATGCGGGTTCCCATGGTCTGCCATCAATGGCTTCCACTGCCAAAGGAGTCTCCTTCTTGCATAGAGGAATATTATGCAATTCAGCAAAAGATTGGTCCATAAAGTACCCGGCTGCACCAGAGTCTACCAGTACCAATGTCTCTACGACCTTGTCGGCCCAAAAGAATACCACCTGGATGGTGGGTTTAACAGTATTCGGATCTAGGGACTGTTGTACACCACCTAGGGCCTGTCCCCCAAGGTACCCTAGGTGCATGCGTTTCCCGGCCGTATCGGACAATTGCGCAAAAGGTGCCCCGGTTTGCACAATATAAACATAGGCCTTGCCTCTTACGGAAAGACCTCTCCTCTTTTGAGAGTCTAGTGAAACCCAGCTGCATTATCTCTGCTGCCTCTGCTGGACGCTCAGTAGGAAAGGGTGGAGAGGGTGGGTTAAAGGAACTGCCTTGCCCATGGTTTCAGGAACTCACCCTTTTTAACAACCGTCTCTCGTGGATACAAGAATCAATGAGCATGACATAGTCAATGAATTCGTCCAGGTCACTATGTACATCTAGGGCAGCTATTTCATCTTTGATTGGTTCAGAGAGCCCCTTAGCAAATGCTGCCACTAACGCTTCATTATTCCAGCCCACCTCCGCTGCCAGGGTCCGGAATTCGATCTCATAGTCGCCCAATGTGCGTTCGCCCTGCTGTATTTCCATTAGCCTCTTGGCAGCGGAGGCAGCTCTGCCAGGAACCTCAAACACTCGGCGGAACTTTTTCACAAACTCATTAAAGTTCAGAGTGCAAGGTTTGGCATTCTCCCACAATGGGTTCGCCCAAGCCAACGCTTTGCCTGTTAGTAGCGATATCATGAATCCGACCTTGCTCCGGTCGTTAGGAAATGCCTGGGGCGTCAATTCCAAATAGATCTCCAACTGATTGATAAAGCCCCTGCATAGGGAAGGTTCGCCATCATATCTCAATGGTAACGGCGCCGCTGCCGTTAAGCCTCTGGCACAAGTAGGAGGAGCTACAGGCGGATTATCCGGTGTCAAGACTGGGGGACCACCGGATTCGGACTAGGCTTATCAAGGTGTACCGTACGCTCAAGTAGGGTCTGTAAAGCCAGTGCCAATTGATCTAGGCGCTGCTCATGGACATCCATTCTCCAGTGGATGTTTTGTGTGTTACTTTCACCCTTACTGTCTGAGGTCATGGCCCTTTCGTACTGTTACGGTTATTAGGACACTCAGACCAGTAGGTAAAATAAAACAGCGTTTATTGAATGAAAATAAATGCAAATAATCGCCCTCTACAGGAGACAGCAGCAATTGCAAAGTGAATACAACAGTACACAGAGGTACACTATACTGTAGAGAAGACCCACTCTAAACTGTACAGATAATAGCAAGCTGGACACTAAAGGGTAAATAAGAACAATCAGTCCGTCTCAGCTCTGGGGTTTGGCACGCCCAAATGGTGTAGTGATGTACTGAGAATATGTGCACAACACAGAGTTCATATGATGGAGGATAGTAGGTGTTCAGTGACCAGCATAAGCTTAGCAGAACAGTGACCCAATATAGCCCCCGCGGGCGTACCCAATGAGGCAACTGATACTGTAAGTGCGAGAGTATGAAGCCCCCACGGGCGTAATCGGAGAATAGCCTGAGATGCAAGCTTGCGTTTAGCCCCCACGGGCGTATAACCGGAGACCAAAGTGAGCATAAATCGAGCCAATAGCCCCCACGGGCGTAGACCTTCGGAACCTGCAAGAGCTTGGAGCCTAACCTTGCTTTCTCTCAGTACCAATAGCCACAATGGATACCTCCGGTAATCAACGTAATACCGAGAGCCTACGGCGCCCAGCCGGACCGACAACACTTGACTACTCTGCAGTTGTATATATGAGTCGCCGTCCACGCTAGCGGCCAACTCAGCAGATGTAGACCAATAAGGTAAAGGCTCTATGACTGGAATGGAGGCTCTGCAAGAGAGAGGCGGCACTGCGAGGGTTAAAGAGTACGTTTAAATCTCCAAGGCTTGGTATGGTAACTAAGCTCTGCAAGCGTATGGAGGCTCGGTACAAGGAGCACAGCTCTGCAAATCAGCAAGGAACTCTGCACTGGAGAAGGGTTACACCGGAGTGTAATGGTCACACTGCGTCAGTACTCAGCACAGCAGGAGTCAGAATGTCGCGGCGACGACAACAGGAAAACACAGGTCGCTGGAACAAGCCGTAGTCGATCACGAAGCAGGAAGTCAGCCAGGCCGGGTCGTAGCATGTAGGAAGTTCTCAGACAAGCCGGGTCAAACACGATCAGGAACACTGGAGCGTAGTCAGGACAGGCCAAAGTCGGTACACAGGAATCCGGATACTGGAACACAGCAACAGCAAGACTGGCTCAGAAACACCACGAAAGGGCATCTGATAGATTTAATGGTCAGGTATAAATAGGTCACCAGGGGGCGGGCCAAACCAAAATCTCTATCTTTGCACTCAATCCGTACAAAAAGTTATTTATTTCTTCACTTAAAAAACTTATATATAATATAATGCTATCACCTACTCTGATAGATTCCATTTTTATGTTTGAGAAAGTGGCGGGTATTCGCCACGAAACGCGTTACATGGACTAAAACAGAGATTATTGTTTTTAAATATATAAATGTTTTAGAAAACATTTTTTTAAGTATAGCATTATATTATATATAAGTTTTTTAAGTGAAGAAATAAATAACTTTTTGTTACTTTGAAGCTACACATTCTTATTGCTACTTTTTGGCTTGTTTAAGCCCTTATAATTATATTGAAGGGGGTTTTATATTGCTTTTGTATGGATTGAGTGCAAAGATAGAGATTTTCTATATTTACCCCGGCATTGTTGGAGAACCAACACAGAGGATTACTTGAGCAGGGACAAGGAATTGAAATCTCCCTGCACGCTGTTTCAAACACCGGTGACAAGGATACACCGGTGTTACACATTGTGTGAGTATAGATGATTATTGTTTCCGTTATATAGCTGATTCAAGAGCTTCTTCTTCTATCCAGTAAGGATTGTACTGGCACTTTGTTTGTTTCTTTATTTTTGGTTCGTTGGATGGAACACATAGTGGAACACCGATCGAATCTGTGAGAGCAGCTGAGCAGCTTGGGATTCAATCCAAGTGGAAGTGGGTTCAATCAATATCTTCCATCTGTGAGTTACGTCTATCTTACATATATGTGTTAGATAGACCATCTAAATCTGTGAGTACCCATTCTTTGGGGGATTTTGAAGAAGTGGGTTTGAACTTTGAAGTTACAGAGATATAATACTCTATGAGGCGCCCATTTCTTTCTTTCTCTTTGTTTTCTTTTGTAAGATTAATAATGGTCTTTTACTCTTGCAAATACATATGCGCCAAATAAGATACCATTAACATTTATAAAGAAAGTGATGAAGAAAACTGAAAAGGTGAAACAAGGTAGAGTGTTGGTGATAGGGGACTTTAACTGTGTAGGGGACCCAGGAATGGATCGTAGGTCTGTAAGAGTGAGTTTAGTTAATAGGTCAGAGGCTGATTGATTTCAGGAACTTTTGAGGAATTATGCAATAAATTATATATGGCGGGTGTTTCATCCGACAGAGAAGGATTTTACATGCTATTCGAGACAGTTTAATTCATATTCAAGAATTGATTTGATGTTAGGAAATAATTCAATGATGCACACTGTTAAGAAAATTGAAATTGGTGTAATTACGTGGTCAGATCACTCACTTGTGACTATGGAATATCAAGACAGATATGATAGAAGAAATCGGGGGTGGAGACTAGATGTTCAGTTGTTAAGTAAATCAGAGACTTTAGAAAAAATTAGAGAGTCCACCAAACAATATTTTGAAGAAAATGGGAATGGGGAGGTTTCGGTATCGTGTGTCTAGTGTGCATATAAGTGTGTGGTACGTGGGCAGTTGATAAGTATTGCTGCTAATGATTTGAAGAATGCTCCACCTATATTACCTAAGGTATACATTGAATTGGCCAAAGTGAAGAGTAGCAATAAATGTAATCCTCCAAGGGAGAAGGCAGAGAGAATAGAAGAAATAGAGGGGCAAATTAATGAACAATTAATAAACAACGTATCAAGCGCGCTGGAATGATTTAAGATACGTTGCTACCACAGAGGTAATGGACTGGACTCACTCATGACAGATTAAAAAAGGAAAATAAGAGTGGGCTAATAACAAGGATTAGAGAGGGTGATATAGAGATCTTGAACCCAGATGATATTGGGGAAGCGTTTGCTAAATATTACCAGAGCCTATATAACCTGCCACAAGGGGGTACAGATAGTAAATTATCGGAATATTTTGTGAAGAGGAATCTCCCGAGAATAAATGTAGCACAGTCAGATAGGTTAAATAAAATAATATTGGAATTAGAGGTGGCTGATGCAAAAGATAGGCTAAAAGTGAGAACGGCCCCGGGACCGGATGGATTCCCTAATCTATATTACAAATTGTTAAGAGATGAATTGAAAGGGGAATTGGCGCTGTTATTTAATGCAGTGGCAGAACTGGGCAAGTGTCCGGATGAGCTGCTCAGAGCCAATGTGGTTTCAATACTGAAAGTAATTAAGGACCCCAAATTAATTAAGAATTATAGACCTATTTCGTTAATAAATACAGATGTTAAGATTTTTGCGTCTATTTTGGCAGATCGATTGAAAGGGATCATAGCCGATTTGGTGGAACAGGACCAGGTGGGCTTTATACCAGGGAGGTCCTCCGTGAACCATATGAGAAGAACGATTGACATTATTGATAAAGTGGAAGGGACTAAAAGTCCTCTTATACTCTTGTCATTGGACACAAAAAACGCGTTCGACAGGGTAGAGTGGGATTTCATGTTTGGTCTATTATAACAATATGGAATAGGGGGACAGTTCCTCTGCTCCGTAAAAGCCTTATATGATAATCCTAAAGCCAGAGTATTGGGAAAAGGATTCTTCTCTAATTGGTTCACGGTGGGAAATGGGACCCGTCAGGGATGTCCTTTGTCTCCATTGTTGTATGTGTTGGTATTGGAGCCATTGGCAATAGCAATATGGGAGTGTGAGAACAAAAGGGGATTCAGCACGCATAGGGGACAGGTGACGTTAAATCTGTAAGCCGATGATATCCTCCTTACGCTGGAAAGACCTGAGAAATCTATACAAGAGTTGTTTAAATTATTAGATGAGCATTCACAGGTGTCAGGTTATAAGATTAATATTGATAAATCAGAATTTTTGGCTATTAATGTTGACCCTCAGGTAGTGCAGTACTTAACACGGGAGTTGGGATTAGTATATAAGCAAGAACATGTTAAATACCTGGGGGTCAACATTATGCCCTCGGTTAAAAATTTAGTGGAATATTCTGCCATTATTGAGGTACACAAATAAATCTTTAACCCCTTCGCGTCCTGTGACGAACCCGGACTGTCACGCTGGTCCGGCACTTAAGGACCAGTGACGGTCCTGGTACGTCACGTACTTTTACTCACCGCGCTCCTGAAATTGATCGCTCCAAGACCGGAGCGATCTCTTTCAGTCGTACTTTCGATGTGCCGCCCCACGTGATCAGTCACGTGGGACGGCACGTCGAACGCGTCTATCTGGTCCTTAAAGGACCAGACACTGCGGGATCGTCAGACCATAAGGGGTTAAAGGATTGGAAGAAATTAGGGATTTCATGGGCAGGCAGGATTAATATCCTGAACCATTATGTGTTGCCGAAATGGTTATATATTTGGAGAATTATCCCGCTGGATTTTCCTAGAGCTTGGTTGGGTATGGTACATGCAGCCTTTCAGGCATTTATGTGGGAAGGGAAGAAAACTAGAGTGAGTTGGGGTATATTGGTCAGGAAAAAGAGGGAAGGAGGGTTGGGAGTTATGGAGATTCAGAAATGTTATACTGTTAGTCGGAAATTTCACGTACTAATGTCACACTGTCCCCTAGTAGATCAAGAAAGATGGTATAACATAGAGAAAGAGTAGATAGGGTTGCAGAGTGTTGCGTCAGGGTTTTGGCTGAATGGATTTAAAAAGAAGGTGGCAGAAGGAAGGAGAATACCAATGGTGTTGGATCACTTAAATAAAAGTTGGGAGATAATTCTAACACAGTTATAGTTGAGAAATAGAATAATTCCTGCTCTTCAGCTGAAACTGCTGAGTGATTTTGTGTATGATCCGAGGGTCGGTGGATGATGGAGAGCCGGAATTGTTAATATGGGGAGCCTATTTGTAGAAGAAAAGTTTAAATCCTTCTCTCAGTTGAAGAATGAATTCCAGCTGGAAAATAAGGATGTTTTTGTATACTTGAGAGTGAAGGGGTTTATGAATGTTCACATGGAATTGGGAGGGTGAGAAGTAAAGAGTAGGTTTAATCAATTATTTGAGTTGAAGGATTGCCGTAAATTTCTTTCCAATTGTGTGAAACTTGAATATGTGGTAAGACATCAAGACCCCCCCCCATTTGATTTTAAAAAAATGGGAGAAGGACTTTGGGAAAGCAATTGAGGTGAAGGAATGGGTCAGGGCTTCAAGTAAATTGGTAAACCAGATGCACTGTTTAAATCTATTGGATACCCAATTTAAATTGGTAAGTAGGTGATACTTCGTGCCAGATAACTTCATAAAATGTATGTGGGTGTCTCAGATAGGTGTTGGAGGTGTGAAGTTGATAAAGGCAGCTATATACATATGTGGTGGAACTGTGGCCCAGTCTTGGAGTACTGGAGAAGGGTGACGTGCCTGATTGATAGACTAACTGGTGTTGGGTTGTATTTGGATCCGATGAAATTATTGATGAACTTGGAATGGCCGCATATGAGTAGAGGAAATGAGACGATTATTATATATATATTAGCGGCAGCTAAAATGTGCCTGGCAAGAAGGTGGAAATCTTCCCTTGTTCTGGAGACAGCTGAGGTGGTGGGGCAGGTTAGATGGCAAATACAGATGGAAAGGGGTATGTTATATGGGACAAAAGGTATAAGTCAGAAGAGAAATATCTGGGATGGTTGGCTGAGGAGAATTGATCCCAATGTTCTGAGTGAATATGATTTACTATGCTGGCGAATCGGAAGTGCCCCCTGGTCAAGGGATGGGAAGTGTAAGGGGTTTGGATATATTTTGTGATATGGTTGTGGTTGATTCTATGCGGATATGTTTTGTTACTATTTAATAAAAATAAAAAAAATAAAAAAAAAAAGTTTTACTTCACTGAGATGGTAGTAGATAAGTAGAATAGCCTACCAGCAGAAGTGGTAGAAGTTAATACTGTGACAGAATTTAAGCATTCATGGTATAGGCATAAAGCTGTCCTTAACATAAGAAAAGACCAAGGACCAAAAAGGTTTGAGGTTTGTACAGTAGGAAAATGGGCAGACTAGATGGGCCAAATGATTCTCATCTGCCGTCAAATTCTATGTTTCTATGTAAATTGGATTCCAGTAAGTCTTATGATGACAATAATTTCACATCCTTCAGCACTGATCTCAGCTGGTTTCTGGTCTGCTCCTCTGCTGGGCTTACATCAGGACTCTCAAAGACAGGCCTTCCCTCTAAGACTCATGACTACTCACATAATGTACTGCTCATCTCCTAGGCTGTAGTCTTCACCACATGCTGCCCTCCATCACATGCTGCCCTCCATCACCTTCTGCTCTCTGGTACCACCCAGAAATACTGCTCTTTTATACCATTTTTCTATAGGTCATGTCTGGTGAAAACTGTTCAGCTAGATACAAGATGCATGACAACTGGCATTTTCTCACCACACCCACTTGCAATTTCATGGTGGCATCAAAGAAATAGTAATTTGAAGGGAAGGCTCCAGGAAGAGATTTATCAGATGTGAAGCATTTGTTTTCCTATCTGAACTCTTTGTTTAGTTGCCAAACAAAAGACAGTTTGGACATCTGTCCTCACTCATTTCATATTTCATAAGAAAGACCTTTCTTTGGGTTCTCAAATACTTAAAGCTGAACTTTCACTGTCTATAAAGTCGCCCTCCAATAATTAGGCATATGGTGACTAATAATGCTATTAGCTCTCATAAGTACCCGGTTGTGAAGTTATCCTTATTCTTCGGAGACCGACAACCAGGCTTCTTGCTTTAGTGACGACTGCACGCCTGTGCCGTCAGTCCCTTCTGGTGCTTTAAGGCACAGTGCAATGCCTCCTAGAGGAGACCGGGACTGACAGCAGGCGTGCAGACGTCACTAAGACAAGATGTCTGCGCTCGTACCTGGCTTCCAGTCTCTGAAGACTAAGGATTACTTCAGAGCCGGATACTTATGAGAGCTAATAGCACTACTGTGAAGCTAGTCGCCATGCCTAATTGTGATGTTTTGTTGATCGCCAAATAGAGGGCGACAGTTCAATAGGATACCAGCTGCCAAGTAGGCTACAGCCCCATATGCCAATGTGTTGTCCATGTGTGCTCCCTTATGCCTTTTCCCCATTGTGCCTATGCTTCTCCCCTATGCCCATCTCATAGTTGTGTATAAAGGCAAAGTGGAGTAAAACACCTCTGTAGCATTCTAAGGGTTAAAAGCCCTATTTATATCATTGTGAATGTTGAAAATCTGAATTTGTCCCCCACAGTTCAGATGCTTTGCTCCAGAATTGGACAACATTGAATGTAACCCATTGTGTGCCACATACCTCCCAAGATTTCAAAAGGCCAAAGAGGGTCATTTTTGTGTTAGGTGAAGCTGCTGGGGATGTTGCATTAATGAGAATTTTTAAGGTATTTAATGACATATTGAGACTTCTTTGGTCTTGATCTAAATCATTTATTCAGTTACACAAAGTATTTTATTTTTCACTGATTCCTTTATAAACACATGTACTAAAGTTTAAATACACATTTATGTGAGTTTTATTGTTGTGGAGCAATAGGATACAATTATTTACACGCCACACAGTCTGGTCTCCTAAACACAGGGACACCAGGGTGGGAAAGAGGGACAGAGGGATTTGGGTCTCAGGGACACTTGGGAGGTTTGGTGCCAGCAATGCATTTTGCTCCCCTCTGGTACTCAAAGGGTTAAAGTCAAACTTGTGCAATTCTGGAGAAAACATCTGCACAGTGAGGGGCAAAATAAAATTTACAAGATTAACATTTATTTAAATTGGGCTTTTAACCCCTAGAGTGCTAGTGAAGTCTATTTATTTTCCCCTATTTTGCAGTTAGTTTTTCCTGTAACTGATCCACTTTTATATCCATGGGACATTGAGGCAAAGTGGATCCATTTTGAAGTAAACCAACTGCAATAAATAGGGATATATATATATATATATATATATATATATATATCTATATATATAAAAGAAGACTTTGTGCCTGGCAAAACACACCCAGGGGCGGCAGTAAAAAGGATTACTGCTGCCATTGGGTGATTCTGTGGGAGTGTGATTTTTGGCCTGCCCCCACTATCCAGCCCGCCCACCACTATCTAAGGCTGAAAAAAAAAATGGCTGCCACACACTCCTACACCACAGACACATGCACATGCCCTCCCACACACACACACACACACACTAGCAGACACATACACACATATACACACACACACGCTGAGGATGATGGGAACAATGTTCAAGCTACAGCTGGAAGGCCATGGTCCAATCTGTATTATGCAGCTTCTTCATTCCCTGTCTTTGAGCCTACACAGCTCTGCTAATTACTACAAGTGAGCTGATTTCTAAACAATCAGCAGGAGGATACTGGCTTGCTGAGAAAGTGGAAACAACGGCAGAGAGGTGATCAGGCAGTGCAGAGCAAGGCTTCAGCTGAGCTGGTAAATGGCAGAGACATGGATGTGACTGTATTTATATATTGCACAAAGAGAGAGAAAGAGAGCAGGTTGTTTGTCAGTCTGTCTGTAAGTAGAGGTGCCAGTTCCTGCAATCATCTCCATGCTGTACATAGCTCACTGTATAGCATGTATGACAAACTATTTATATATGGTCTGGCATTGTATAGTATACAGTCTGTGTATAAGGACTGGCACTATACAGTATAGGAGGGACAGTCCCTGTTTGACACCCAAATCCCTCTGCTCCTCTATTTAGGAGATCACACGGTGTGGTGTATATACAGTAGGCTGACCAGACCTCACCTTTAACCGGGGACACATAGGAAATAAGCATATTTCAGGAGTGCACCAAAATCAAAGCAGCCCTGCAGTATGCATTTTTCATATGTGTCACTGGTTAAAGGTGAGGTCTGGTCAGCCTAATGTACAAGTGTATCAGATTGCTCCACATCAGTAAAACCCACGGTAATGTGGGTATAAACTTCTGTATATATCTGTTAAATTAGTCTGTGTAAAAAATACTTTCATCTTCTTCTAAATCATTCACTTACAGAAAGAGTAACTTAACCATTTCAGTGCCAGAGGAGATGCAATGCATTGCTTACCCCCTGGCACTCAAAGGGTTAAAAATTCTCTACAATGGTCTGGCACTGTATAGCAGTGGTTCTCAATCTGTGCCCTCAGTGGCTATTAACAGGCCAGGATTTTAGAATTTCCTTTTAAGAGCACAGGTGAGTTAATCAATATGACTGAGCCTCTGATCAACACACTTGTGTTCTAGCAGTGAAATTCCTAAGTCCTGGCCTGTTAGTGGCCACTGAGGGCATGGGCTAAGAACCTCTGCTGTATAGTATACAGTCTGCATGTGTCTGTGTATAAGGACTGGCACTATACAGTATAGGAGGGACAGTCCCTGTTTGACACCCAAATCCCTCTGCTCCTCTATTTAGGAGATCACATTGTGTGGTGTATATACCAGTGTATCAGATTTGCTCCACATCAATAAAACCCACAGTAATGTGGGAATAAACTTCTGTATATATCTGTTAAATTAGTCTGTGTAAAAAAAATACTTTCATCTTCTTCTAAATCATTCACTTACAGAAAGAGTAACTTAACCATTTCAATGCCAGAGGGGATGCAATGCATTGCTTACCCCCTGGCACTCAAAGGGTTAAAAATTCTCTAAAATACACCACCAGCCACGCCCCCAGTAACACCACCGAAAACACAAGTATCCCTCTTTGGCCATATGAAATGTTGGGAGGTATGTTACTTACACTGCTCACACTGTATGTATTTGTGTTCTGATTTGCAGCTGTGTGTCACTGTTTGTGTTGTCAGTGCATGTGTGTGTATATGTGTGTGTTGCATGTGTCTCTGTCTATCACTGTGTGTACCTTTCTGACACGTACACCCTACGCTATAATTCACTATCATAACATTTATTTTAAAAAAAAGAAACATTTCCTGCATAACATGACGGGCAACGCCGTCCCAAACTGCTAGTATATATATATTTCTTTTTAATATTGTAAAAGGTTTAACCGTTTGAGTGCCAAAGAGGTATCCTACGCATTGCAAAACAATATGTTGGATAACGCTCTGTCACTCAAAGGGTTAATGAAGTACATTTTGCAGAATGTTTCCAAATTTTCAAAAGTTTAAGGCGATTCCACTTTAACTTATCAGAATAAATCTTTATAATTTTTTTTCATAAAATATGTTCCTTTCACACTTCGATGCTTCTGGCGATATAAATATATATTATATATTCACTAGCAGGGGAAATGACATCACAACTATTATAATACATAATAAACCCAAAGTATAACTACATGGTGCATGTCCCATAGAAATAACATATACAGGTGTATTCAGCCTGGGGTATCCAGGATCATGGGAGACAGCACACAGTTATCAAATGGGAGAAAAACACCAAAAGGTTTATTAACCCTCTGAGTGCCAGAGGGGTGTCCAGCACATTGCTTTGCAATCTGTTGGATACCTGTTTAGCACTCAAATAGTTAAATAAGGAAACAGGATTTACATGAGAAATTTGTGTCTACAATATTACCGTAGTAAATATTACTTCAATGCATCAAAGGTTTACACTTTAACATATAAATGATTTTCAACTGTCAGGACCATAGAAATCCCTGTGACAATATATAATAAATTGATGAAATGAGTCCAGTGTTTCACATGTCATGGTGTTTATTTGTGTGATGTTACAACAGATTTCTATGTAGGGGCCGGTGTTGATCCTGCAGTTTAAGGAGTCTTTGTAGGGGCCGGTGTTGAGTCTCCACCATCCAATCTCTCTGTAGAGACCGTTGTTGGGTCTGCTGGTTCCAGAGTCTCTGTAATGGCCTTTGGTGGGTCTATAGGTTCCAGAGTCTCTGTAATGGCCGTTGGTGGGTCTATAGGTTCCAGAGTCTCTGTAATGGCCGTTGGTGAGTCTATAGGTTCCAGAGTCTCTGTAGAGGATAGCGCTGGCTCTGCATCCTCTAGAAGCTTATCAGGGATTATGATGTTGGCCTGACAGCTTCTGTATTCTGCATAGCGCTTTGATGTAGTCTTGCGTCTTCCAGCGGCTTTGTAGTGTCTCTTTTTTGAAGACGCTTTTCTAGGGCTGGTGTTAGCCCCTTTGATTATATTGAATGTATAGGGGCTGTTGTTGGAGTCACAGCTTTCAGCGGCTGTATGGGGGCTGCTGTTGGAGTCGCAGCTTTCAGCGGCTGTGTGGGGGCTGCTGTTGGAGTCACAGCTTTCAGCGGCTGTGTGGAGGCTGCTGTTGGAGTCACAGCTTGAAGTAAGTTTGCCAGGGCTGCTGTTGGACTTGCAGGTTCTCAAGGCTCTGCAGCAGTCTGCACGGGATCGTGCCTTCTTTTGGCGTTCCTCACGCCTTCTGGGTCTGGCAATCACTGCGACAAAAAGCAGGGTAAAGAACAGAGTAGGGAGGTAATTCATCTCTCTGTCATGTTTAGGATCAGGACGATCCATCCCAATCATCTGGGCATTGGTGTTATCCTTCTTCATCAAACCTTTAGTCTCTCCAGTCACTGGTTTTTGCAGTAGAAGCGAAATCGAGAGCATAAACCAAAAAAATCCTAAGCAACGTAGTGAAGCCATGGCTTTCCACTAGTAATTCTCAGAAGTATTTGAAATGATCTGAGAGCTGCCCACTAACTGACTCTCAGGACCCACATCACAGTGACCTCACAGTGAAGGTAAAGTTCCATCTGCACACATGGGTACTGATGGCAGAGTCCTGTACAGTAGAACAGTAGCAGGTAATATCTGACTCTCCAGCCAATGGAGACTACAACTGTCATCATTCCCAAACAGCCAGTCTCTGGCAGAGAATGAGGAGACATGTATCAAAAACGGCTGTAGAGGCACATGTTGCCTGTTCCTTCACTGTCTGGTACACTGAACTTGCTCTAGCTGCAGAGCTAATTTGGTGGAGACCAAGGTTGCTGCAGGTCACTAACTGTCACTGTTTTCTGATCTGTAATGCCACTTAAAGCACACAGATACATTAGTCTTAAGTTCATACATAAAGAGACCAGGTAATAAATAGTTTTGAAGTCATGGATTTTGGGGCCTTAGAATTAACCCGCTGCACACCCATTTGGCAATCAAAGGGTTAACAAAGTTTCTTTGTCAGTGTAATTTAAAGTGGAAGTTACACTATATAATAGTGCAGGGGATTTTGAAGCAGCTTTCAAACTTATTTATATTTATGTTCTTCATCTTTTATTTAACTTAATAGTTTAGGAGATATTTGGCTTTATGTAAATGTCAGTTTATGGTAATTCAGCAGTACTTGTCAGCACAGCCTGTTGTGTCATATACTAACATTCCATTCTCCAGTCCAACTGTCATTTCCTACCAGGAAGTGCTGGCTAGTTTGTATAAACAGATAAATAATGTTAAATTTCTTGTAAACTACAGATTTAAATAAAGAATGGCTCACTCAATAGATGATTTTGAAAGACCAATCATAAACACCCAAGTCTTTATAACGGTTTAGTTCCACTTTAATGTGAAATGTCAGTAGCAGTTACACATGTAGGCCCCATATTTAAATTTGTTTAAATATATAAATGATATTGTTTATTTCTCCAAATGTTTTATGTCTCTTACATTTTCTTAGATGTACAATTCGGTTTAAGTGCAGAAGATAACTTTATAGTAAATATGATTAAAGATGAAGAGATGGGGGTGAAAGTTAAAATATTAAATGTGCAAAAATGTCTGTTATTAACCCTTTGAGTGTCAGAAGGTGTGCAGCACAGAGGATAGGCAATGTGTCTTCCTATTCCTCTGGTATTTAAAGGGTTAATTAATTAAAATGATTTCAGTAAATAAATAAAACCATCGCCGTATCACTAGTACAATGATTCATTTACTGTAAGATTCCTGTGTTCAGATAAGGCCCAAGATCTGTATAGTAACTCTTAGAGTGCCAATCAGTATGTATGTATGTATGTATATCTTTATTTATATTGTAAGAAATTCTATATCCCCTCTTACCAAGGGTATAATTATTCTTTGGGCAGATGTGACTAAGAAAACACAAATAAGTGATAATAATAAAAATCACTATATTATGTACACAATCAAATTACTGTTACAGATTGGATGGTATATACACGAATAAAGCAATATTGTGAGTCATAGAAATGAAAAAGATGGAATGAAACTAACCTCATAGATTGTCAAAATAACCACATAGATATTTTTGACCGGGTAACTAAAATAATAGACCAAGGGGGAGCAGTAGATATAGCTTATCTAGATTTCAGTAAAGCAATTGACACTGTCCCTCACAGAAGACTCATTAATAAATTGCAGTGTTTGGGTCTGGATGCAAAAATAGTTAAATGGATAAGGCAATGGCTGAGCGACAGGACACAGAGGGTGGTAGTCAATGGAGAATATTCGGACGAAAGTAGTGTTACTAGTGGAGTACCTCAGGGATCTGTACTGGGACTCATTCTTTTTAATATTTTCATTAGTGATATTGCAAAAGGTCTTCAAGGTAAGGGATGCCTTTTTGCAGATGATACAAAGATCTGCAACAGGGTAGACATTCCAGGGGAATAAGTCAAATGACAAATGATCTAGGTAAATTAGAAGAATGGACAAGAGTGTGGCACCTGCAGTTTAATGTTGATAAATGTAAAAGAATGCACTTGAGACATAAAAATCTAAAGGTAAAATATACTATTTAGGGTACTGTGCTGTGAGAGACAAAAGAGGAAAGGGATTTGGGAGTAAGTATTTCTAATGACTCAAAGGTAGGCAGGTAATATAATAAAGCAGAGGGGAATGCAAGCAGGGTGCTGGGTTGTATAGCTAGGGGCATTAGTAGCAGAGAAAAGGAAGTGGTCATGCCACTCTACAGATGTCTAGTTAGACCTCACCTAGAGTATTGTGTACAGTACTAGAGACCCCATCTCCAGAAGGATATTGATACTCTAGAGAAAATTCAGAGAAGGGCTACTAAAATGGTGACTGGTCTACAGAAAAAGAAATATCAGGATAGACTAAAGGATCTGAACATGTATAGCTTGGCAGAGAGAAGACAGAGGGGAGATATGATAGACCCATTCAAATACATGAAGGGATTCAACAAAGTGCAGGATGGAAGTATATGTCAAAGGAGTAAAAGTGTTAGGACAAGAGGCCATAGTCTAAAACTAGAGGGACACAGGTTTAGAGCTAAAGTAAAAAAGTTTTACTTGAGGGGTGGAGCAATGACGTAGACACGCTGTGCGTCGTTGCGGGGTAATGGAGGAGTGAACAGGACTGATTATGCTGAACATTGGATGAGGCACCTCCCGCTCCAAAATAGCGAGGAGCTGTGGGCTGCTGACCGGGGATAGGCGAGGAACATGGCGTGAAGCCTTAAATTAGTGGAAGGCTGCCCACACAGGAGCCAGAGAGGCCACCACATAAGAAGAACTGCGGTCTTTGATTTAAAGTGACGGATGCATGCAGGGGCGGAGGAAGGAGGTGATGGGTGGTGGATGGAGAGGAGAGGTACGATGTATTGCATATGATGCCCGCCTGCAGTATCGAGTAAGAGCCGCAGCAGAGTGGATGGAAGGCGGTAAGCTGTACCAATGTTGACATTTTGACCTCAAGGAGAATGCTGTATGAAGGGTGGCGGAGTGGTGTGGAAAGAGGACAATTGTGATATACAGGTCCCAAATACAAAAGAATAATAGACATTACAAAAGAAGCACTGGCGGTGTATTTAAAGAAGTTTAAGAGGTTGTAGGAGGAGTGGAGGGATGACCTATAATAAAGATGTATAGAGGGCTTGACAGGTTCCCGGTCCTTTAAGAGATGGCTATTCCCCGGTCTAGAGAGCCATTGGGAGGCTTCAGTGATACTCGAAAAGGGAAAGCGAAAGAAATACGAAATAGAGTAGGGGAGATGGGTAGATTTTCGGAGGAAAGAAAGGAGAAAAGGGAAAAGAGAGAGAAGCGCATATATGAGAAAGGAAAAGAAAATAGGTATTTAAAGAGAAAAAAGTGGAAAAAGTTTGTGAAAAGGAAAAGATAGAGGACAGTCTTACTATGGCAGCCCAGAAGGGTGCGGATAATAAACATCAAAAAAAGATAAAGAGGCAGAGTAGTCAGAGGGTAAAACGGAAAAAAACTATCCTTTTTCTCCCCACAAACCTCCTCAACACAGACTTTATTGGATGATTCGCATGTGGGAGCTCGAGCGGAGTCGGGGGCAGAGACCCCTCAACCATCTTCTATTTCCCAGCTGGTTCAGGGGGTGCAACTTTAAGACCAGTTGGTGTTTTATATGGATCTGCAGTTTTCTAAAATGAAGGAGGACATGCACTCCAATACAGAAGCAATCAAGAAATAGTTAATTATAATACACTCTAAAATAGGCTTAATTGAGGATAGGGTGGTGGCTTTGGAAGGTAAAGCGGTACAACAAGAAGAACAGTATTTACAGGTACAACAAAAGCTTCAAGAATTGGATATAAAGGTGGTAGAATTAGAAGATCGAATGCACAGAAATAATCTGCGAATGAGGGGAGTGCCTGAAGTAATCCCAGTTGTGGGCATTGACAAATATATAAAGGAAAAGATATTTGCCCCGGCGGGTGCGCCGTATGATAATGGCCCATTATTTGAAAGAACACACCTCCTGCCTAAGCCAAAGGGTATTGCAGTGCAGCTGCCTAGAGACATTATGGTTTGCTGCTCTTCTTCGAATATTAAGTGTTACGGTTATTAGGACACTTAGACCAGTAAAATAAAACAGGGTTTATTGAATTAAAATAAATGCAAATAATCGCCCTCTACAGGAGACAGCAACAATTGCAAAGTAAATACAATAGTACACAGAGGTACACTATACTGTAGAGAAGACCCACTCTAAACTGTACAGATAATAGCAAGCTGGACACTAAAGGGTAAATAAGAACAATCAGTCCGTCTCAGTTGTGGGGTTTGGCACGCCCAAATGGTGTAGTGATGTACTGAGAATATGTGCACAACACAGAGTTCATACGATGGAGGATAGTAGGTGTTCAGTTACCAGCATAAGGTTAGCAGAACAGTGACCCAATATAGCCCCCGCGGGCGTACCCAATGAGGCAACTGATACTGCAAGTGCGAGAGTATGTAGCCCCCACGGGTGTAATTGGAGAATAGCCTGAGATGCAAGCTTGCGTTTAGGCCCCATGGGCATATAACCGGAGACCAAAGTGAGCATAAGTCGAGCCAATAGCCCCCACTGGCGTAGACCTTCGGAACCTGCAAGAGCTTGGAGCCTAACCTTGTTTTCTCTCAGAACCAATAGCCGCAATGGATACCTCCGGTAATCAACGTAATACCGAGAGCCTACGGCGCCCAACCGGACCGACAACACTTGACTACTCTGCAGTTGTATATATGAGTCGCTATCCACGCTATCGGCCAAGTCAGCAGACGTAGACCAATAAGGTAAAGGCTCTATGACTGGAATGGAGGCTCTGCAAGAGAGAGGCGGCACTGCAAGGGTTAAAGAGTACGTTTAAATCTCCAAGGCTCGGTATGGTAACTAAGCTCTGCAAGCGTATGGAGGCTTGGTACAAGGAGCACAGCTCTGCAAATCAGCAAGGAACTCTGCACTGGAGAAGGGTTACACCAGAGTGTAATGGTCACACTGCGTCAGTACTCAGCACAGCAGGAGTCAGAATGTCGCAGAGGCGACAACAGGAAAACACAGGTCGCTGGAACAAGCCGTAGTCAATCACGAAGCAGGAAGTCAGCCAGGCCGGGTCGTAGCACGTAGGAGGTTCTCAGACAAGCCGGGTCAAACACGATCAGGAACACTGGAGCGTAGTCAGGACAGGCCAAAGTCGGTACACAGGAATCCGGATACTGGAACACAGCAACAGCAAGACTGGCTCAGAAACACCACGAAAGGGCATCTGACAGATGTAATGGTCAGGTATAAAAAGGTCACCAGGGGGCGGGCCAAACCAACTCAGCAAATCAGATTATGCCACAGACGAGAGTGACAGGAAGATCACAGGTACTGTGATAGTACCCCCCTCTCAAAGACCCCCCTCTCCCTGCCGGAGGTTTAGGTTTCTGGGGGTATTTAGAGTGGAAGTTGCGCACAAGTCTGGGCGCATGGAGGTCCTTCTGGTCAACCCAAGAGCGCTCTTCCGGACCATAACCTTTCCAGTGGACCAAATATTGCAACTTCCCTCTAAGTCGCCTAGAATCAATAATGCTCTGAACCTCGTATTCTTCTTGGCCCTGGACGTCCTCCGGCCCAGGAATTACCAGAGTGGTAGTGTAACGATTGCAAACCAGGGGTTTCAACAGAGACACATGGAACACATTATGAATATGCATAGATGGGGGAAGTTCCAATGCATAGGAGACGGGATTAATTTTGCAGATAATTTTAAAGGGACCAATGAACGGAGGAGCCAGCTTATTGGAGGGTACCTGCAGATTGAGGTTTCTGGAGGAGAGCCATACCCTGTCCCCAACCTGGAATGAGACCGCTGGCAGCCGTCTACGATTGGCATATCGCTGATGACGCTGGAAAGACTGACTGAGGGTCCTCTGCACCTGTGCCCAAGTGGAACGGAGCTGCGCCATATGCTCATCCAAGGCAGGAATCTGTTGTGACTGGAACGAGTCCGGGAGCAAACACGGCTGAAACCCATAATTGATTAGGAACGTGGAGCTCCCGGACGATGAGTTGACTGCACAATTCCTGGCAAACTCCGCCCATGGGAACAGGTCGGCCCAATTGTCGTGATGATCGGTAATAAAACAGCGCAGGAACTGCTCCAGTTCCTGATTGGCACGCTCAGTGGCTCCGTTGGTCTGGGGATGGTAGGCGGAAGAGAAGGACAATTGGATGCCCATCATGCCACAGAATGCCCTCCAGAACCTGGACACGAATTGACTCCCACAATCGGAGATCACAACTCTGGGTACCCCGTGCAAGAGAAACACTTCTCTAGCAAAGACTATTGCCAATTCCTGAGCTGATGGAAGCCCCTTGAGGGGCACAAAATGAGCCATCTTAGAGAACCTATCAACCACCATGAGGAGAAATTCTGGCAATTCTCCCAGAAAGTCGATGGATACATGAGACCAAGGCCGTTCTCCATTAGGCTCTGGTTGGAGCAGGCCCACTGGGAGGTGCCTGGGGGTCTTGGCACGGGCACAAGTGGCACAAGCGGCAGTAAAAGCGGAACAATCGGCTCTGAGCGTAGGCCACCAGAACAATTGAGAAAGAGACCATACAAGTTGATCCCTGCCGATATGCCCAGCCGCTTTTGACGAGTGATAGGTCTCAAATAGGCGTGTACGGAATGGCTCATCCACAAAGCATTTACCAACTGGAGTCCCAGGCGGAGCCCTAGACTTGGACCCCAAAATCTCCTTACCCAGAGGTGAAGTTATACTAGTGCGAATAGTAGCCATAATACGGTCAGGCCGAATGATAGATACTGTTTCTTCCTCCCTCTCAGTGTCCGACGCGAAATGTCGGGACAAGGCGTCTGCCCTCACGTTCTTAGAACCCGGAAGGTAGGATACTATAAAGTTAAACCGGGACAAAAAGAGTGCCCACCTGGCTTGTCGAGAAGACATTCTCTTAGCCTCAGAGAGATATGTCAGATTCTTGTGATCGGTAAGGATTAGTATTGGGTTCTTGGTGCCTTCCAATAGGTGGCGCCACTCCTTCAGCGCCAAAATAATGGCCAATAGCTCCCTGTCGCCAATCTCATAGTGGCTTTGTGCGCTGGACAATTTCTTAGAGAAGAACCCACAAGGTTTCAAGGTACCACCTCCCACAGGACGCTGGGAGAGTACTGCCCCAACCTCAGAGGCATCAACTTCCAAGGTAAATGGCAGGGAGGGATTGGGATGGGACAGCACTGGTGCAGACGCAAAGGCAGATTTTAAGGTCTCAAACGCATTTTCAGCAGCCTCGGACCACTGATAGGGAGTAGCGCCCTTATGTGTCAAATTCGACAAAGGTTTCACAATAGTGGAAAAATTACGTATGAATTTTCTGTAATAGTTGGCAAACCCTAGAAAGCGCTGAATCGCTTTTAACCCTTTTTGGGGCGAGGCCAATGCAATACTGCTGCCAACCTATCTTGGTCCATAGCGATTCCATCTTTGGAGATTACGAACCCCAAGAATGGTACTTGAGACATATGGAATTCGCATTTTTCTAATTTACAAAACAGTTTATTTTCACAAAGTCAGAGCAAGACTTCCGTGACATCTTTAATATGTTGGGAGAGGGTGGCGGAATGAATCAATATATCGTCCAGATATACCACCACGCAGGACTGAAGCATGTCACGCAGGATATCATTAATAAGCTCCTGGAATACCGCAGGTGCATTATATAAGCCAAAAGGCATTACCAGATATTTGTAGTGCCCTGTTCTGGTATTAAATGCCGTTTTCCACTCATCACCTTCCTTGATTCTAATTAGATTGTAGGCGGCCCACAAATCAAGTTTAGTGAAGATAGAAGAGCCCTTCAATCTGTCAAATAACTCGGTAATGAGTGGAATAGGGTATGCGTTCTTGGGCATCAGCTTATTAAGCTCCCGGTAATCAACACATGGCCTGAGTTCGCCACTTTTTTCTTTACAAAGAAGAATCCGGCACCAGCCGGGGAGGTAGACTTGCGAATAATTCCCCTCCTAAGGGCGTCCTCAATGTACTCCTCCATTGCCTTCTTCTGCTCACATGACAGTGGGTAAGCGCGTCCTCTCGGGGGAACTGCACCTGGAGGCAAAGCAATAGCGCAATCATAGGGTCTATGTTCGGGCAATGCGCTAGCCTCCCCCTTGCTGAACACGTCACTGAATTCCCCATATTCGGCTGGCACAGAAGGGGATGTACACATAATCTTGACAGGGAATGATAGACAGTTCTTATTACAGTATTCGGACCAGGAACTAACCTCACATTTTTGCCAGTCAAATTGAGGATTATGCAGAAGCAACCATGGGAACCCCAAAATGACTGCATGGTGAGGTGAACGAATAATTTGGAACCGTACCTCCTCCTTGTGGAGAGCCCCAACTGACATTGAAATAGGAATGGTTTCCATCGTAATAAATGCGGGTTCGAATGGTCTGCCATCAATGGCTTCCACTGCCAATGGAGTCTCCTTCTTGCATAGAGGAATATTATGCAATTCAGCAAAAGATTGGTCCATAAAGTACCCGGCTGCACCAGAGTCTACCAGTACCAATATCTCTACAACCTTGTCGGCCCAAAAGAATACCACCTGGATGGTGGGTTTAACAGTATTCGGATCTAGGGACTGTTGTACACCACCTAGGGCCTGTCCCCCAAGGTACGCTAGGTGCGTGCGTTTCCCGGCCGTATCGGACAATTGCGCAAAAGGTGCCCCGGTTTGCCACAATATAAACATAGGCCTTGCCTCTTACGGAAAGACCTCTCCTCTTTTGAGAGTCTAGTGAAACCCAGCTGCATTGGCTCTGCTGCCTCTGCTGGACGCTCAGTAGGAAAGGGTGGAGAGGGTGGGTTAAAGGAACTGCCTTGCCCATGGTTTCAGGAACTCGCCCTTTTTGCCAACCGTCTCTCATGGATACAAGAATCAATGAGCATGACATAGTCAATGAATTTGTCCAGGTCACTAGGTACATCTCGGGCAGCTATTTCATCTTTGATTGGTTCAGAGAGCCCCTTAGCAAATGCTGCCACTAACGCTTCATTATTCCAGCCCACCTCCGCTGCCAGGGTCCGGAATTCGATCGCATAGTCGCCCAATGTGCGTTCGCCCTGCTGTATTTCCATTAGCCTCTTGGCAGCGGAGGCAGCTCTGCCAGGAACCTCAAACACTCGGCGGAACTTTTTCACAAACTCATTAAAGTTCAGAGTGCAAGGTTTGGCATTCTCCCACAATGGGTTCGCCCAAGCCAACGCTTTGCCTGTTAGTAGCGATATCATGAATCCGACCTTGTTCCGGTCGTTAGGAAATGCCTGGGGCGTCAATTCCAAATACATCTCCAACTGATTCATAAAGCCCCTGCATAGGGAAGGTTCGCCATCATATCTCAATGGTAACGGCACCGCTGCCGTTAAGCCTCTGGCACAAGTAGGAGAAGCTACAGGCGGATTATCCGGTGTCAAGACTGGGGGACCACCGGATTCGGACTAGGCTTATCAAGGTGTACCGTACGCTCAAGTAGGGTCTGTAAAGCCAGTGCCAATTGATCTAGGCGCTGCTCATGGACATCTATTCTCCAGTGGATGTTTTGTGTGTTACTTTCACCCTTACTGTCTGAGGTCATGGCCCTTTCGTACTGTTACGGTTATTAGGACACTCAGACCAGTAGGTAAAATAAAACAGCGTTTATTGAATGAAAATAAATGCAAATAATCGCCCTCTACAGGAGACAGCAGCAATTGCAAAGTGAATACAATAGTACACAGAGGTACACTATACTGTAGAGAAGACCCACTCTAAACTGTACAGATAATAGCAAGCTGGACACTAAAGGGTAAATAAGAACAATCAGTCCGTCTCAGCTGTGGGGTTTGGCACTCCCAAATGGTGTAGTGATGTACTGAGAATATGTGCACAACACAGAGTTCATACGATGGAGGATAGTAGGTGTTCAGTGACCAGCATAAGCTTAGCAGAACAGTGACCCAATATAGCCCCCGCGGGCGTACCCAATGAGGCAACTGATACTGCAAGTGCGAAAGTATGTAGCCCCCACGGGCGTAATCGGAGAATAGCCTGAGATGCAAGCTTGCGTTTAGCCCCCACGGGCGTATAACCGGAGACCAAAGTGAGCATAAATCGAGCCAATAGCCCCCACGGGCGTAGACCTTCGGAACCTGCAAGAGCTTGGAGCCTAACCTTGCTTTCTCTCAGTACCAATAGCCGCAATGGATACCTCCGGTAATCAATGTAATACCGAGAGCCTACGGCGCCCAGCCGGACCGACAACACTTGACTACTCTGCAGTTGTATATATGAGTCGCCGTCCACGCTACCGGCCAACTCAGCAGATGTAGACCAATAAGGTAAAGGCTCTATGACTGGAATGGAGGCTCTGCAAGAGAGAGGCGGCACTGCGAGGGTTAAAGAGTACGTTTAAATCTCCAAGGCTTGGTATGGTAACTAAGCTCTGCAAGCGTATGGAAGCTCGGTACAAGGAGCACAGCTCTGCAAATCAGCAAGGAACTCTGCACTGGAGAAGGGTTACACCGGAGTGTAATGGTCACACTGCGTCAGTACTCAGCACAGCAGGAGTCAGAATGTCGCGGCGGCGACAACAGGAAAACACAGGTCGCTGGAACAAGCCGTAGTCGATCACGAAGCAGGAAGTCAGCCAGGCCGGGTCGTAGGATGTAGGAAGTTCTCAGACAAGCCGGGTCAAACACGATCAGGAACACTGGAGCGTAGTCAGGACAGGCCAAAGTCGGTACACAGGAATCCGGATACTGGAACACAGCAACAGCAAGACTGGCTCAGAAACACCACGAAAGGGCATCTGACAGATGTAATGGTCAGGTATAAATAGATCACCAGGGGGCGGGCGAAACCAAAATCTCTCAGCCTATATTACCTAAGTTATACATTGAATTGGCCAAAGTGAAGAGTAGCAATAAATGTAATCCTCCAAGGGAGAAGGCAGAGAGAATAGAAGTAATAGAGGGGCAAATTAATGAACAATTAATAAACAACGTACAAAGCGCGCTGGAATGATTTAAGATACGTTGCTACCACAGAGGTAATGGACTGGACTCACTCATGACAGATTAAAAAAAGGAAAATAAGAGTGGGCTAATAACAAGGATTAGAGAGGGTGATATAGAGATCTTGAACCCAGATTATATTGGGGAAGCGTTTGCTAAATATTACCAGAGCCTATATAACCTGCCACAAGGGGGTACAGATGGTAAATTATCGGAATATTTTGTGAAGAGGAATCTCCCGATAATAAATGTAGCACAGTCAGATAGGTTAAATAAAATAATATTGGAATTAGAGGTGGCTGATGCAAAAGATAGGCTAAAAGTGAGAACGGCCCCGGGACCGGATGGATTCCCTGATCTATATTACAAATTGTTAAGAGATGAATTGAAAGGGGAATTGGCGCTGTTATTTAATGCAGTGGCAGAACTGGGCAAGTGTCCGGATTAGCTGCTGAGAGCCAATGTGGTTTCAATACTGAAAGTAAATAAGGACCCCAAATTAATTAAGAATTATAGACCTATTTCGTTAATAAATACAGATGTTAAGATTTTTGCGTCTATTTTGGCAGATCGATTGAAAGGAATCATAGCTGATTTGGTGGAACAGGACCAGGTGGGCTTTATACCAGGGAGGTCCTCCGTGAACCATATGAGAAGAACGATTGACATTATTAATAAAGTGGAAGGGACTGAAAGTCCTCTTATACTCTTGTCATTGGACACAAAAAAAGCATTCGACAGGCTAGAGTGGGGTTTCATGTTTGGTCTATTACAACAATATGGAATAGGGGGACAGTTCCTCTGCTCCGTAAAAGCCTTATATGATAATCCTAAAGCCAGAGTATTGGGAAAAGGATTCTTCTCTAATTGGTTCACGGTGGGAAATGGGACCCGTCAGGGATGTCCTTTGTCTCCATTGTTGTATGTGTTGGTATTGGAGCCATTGGCAATAGCAATATGGGAGTGTGAGAACAAAAGGGGATTCAGCACGCATAGGGGACAGGTGACGTTAAATCTGTAAGCCGATGATATCCTCCTTACGCTGGAAAGACCTGAGAAATCTATACAAGAGTTGTTTAAATTATTAGATGAGCATTCACAGGTGTCAGGTTATAAGATTAATATTGATAAATCAGAATTTTTGGCTATTAATGTTGACCCTCAGGTAGTGCAGTACTTAACACGGGAGTTGGGATTAGTATATAAGCAAGAACATGTTAAATACCTGGGGGTCAACATTATGCCCTCGGTTAAAAATTTAGTGGAAGGTTCTGCCATTATTGAGGTACACAAATAAATCTTTAACCCCTTCGCGTCCTGTGACGAACCCGGACTGTCACGCTGGTCCGGCACTTAAGGACCAGTGACGGTCCTGGTATGTCACGTACTTTTACTCACCGCGCTCCTGCAGGAGCGCGGTGAGTAATACTGTGGACTGAAATTGATCGCTCCAAGACCGGAGCGATCTCTTTCAGTCGTACTTTCGATGTGCCGCCCCACGTGATCAGTCACGTGGGACGGCACGTCGAACGCGTCTATCTGGTCCTTAAAGGACCAGACACCGCGGGATCGTCGGACCATAAGGGGTTAAAGGATTGGAAGAAATTAGGTTTTTCATGGGCAGGCAGGATTAATATCCTGAACCATTATGTGTTGCCGAAATGGTTATATATTTGGAGAATTATCCCGCTGGATTTTCCTAGAGCTTGGTTGGGTATGGTACATGCAGCCTTTCAGGCCTTTATGTGGGAAGGGATGAAAACTAGAGTGAGTTGGGGTATATTGGTCAGGAAAAGGAGGGAAGGAGGGTTGGGAGTTATGGAGATTCAGAGATGTTATACTGTTAGTCGGAAATTTCACGTACTAATGTCACACAGTCCCCTAGTAGATCAAGAAAGATGGTATAATATAGAGAAAGAGTAGATAGGGTTGCAGAGTGTTGTGTCAGGGTTTTGGCTGAATGGATTTAAAAAGAAGGTGGCAGAAGGAAGGAGAATACCAATGGTGTTGGATCACTTAAATAAAAGTTGGGAGATAATTCTAACACAGTTAAAGTTGAGAAATAGAATAATTCCTGCTCTTCAGCTGAAAATGCTGAGTGATTTTGTGTATGATCCGAGGGTCGGTGGATGGTGGACAGCCGGAATTGTTAATATGGGGAGCCTATTTGTAGAAGATAAGTTTAAATCCTTCTCTCATTTGAAGAATGAATTCCAGCTGGAAAATAAGGATGTTTTTGTATACTTGAGAGTGAAGGGGTTTATGAATGTTCACATGGAATTGGGAGGGTGAGAAGTAATGAGTAGGTTTAATCAGTTATTTGAGTTGAAGGATTGCTGTAAATTGCTTTCCAATTGTGCGAAACTTGAATATGTGATAAGACATCAAGACCCCCCCTTTGATTTTAAAAAAATGGGAGAAGGACTTTGGGAAAGCAATTGAGGTGAAGGAATGGGTCGGGGCTTCAAGTAAATTGGTAAATCAGATGCACTGTTTAAATCTATTGGATACCCAATTTAAATTGGTAAGTAGGTGATACTTGGTGCCAGATAAACTTCATAAAATGTATGTGGGTGTCTCAGATAGGTGTTGGAGGTGTGAAGTTGATAAAGGCAGCTATATACATATGTGGTGGAACTGTGGCCCAGTCTTGGAGTACTGGAGAAGGGTGACGTGCCTGATTGATAGACTAACTGATGTTGGGTTGTATTTAGATCCGATGAAATTATTGATGAACTTGGAATGGCCGCATATGAGTAGAGAAAATGAGACGATTATTATATATATATTAGCGGCAGCTAAGATGTGCCTGGCAAGAAGGTGGAAATCTTCCCTTGTTCTGGAGACAGCTGAGGTGGTGGGGCAGGTTAGATGGGCAAATACAGATGGAAAGGGGTATGTTATATGGGACAAAAGGTATAAGTCTGAAGAGAAATATCTGGGATGGTTGGCTGAGGAGAATTGATCCCAATGTTCTGAGTGAACATGATTTACTATGCTGGCGAATCGGAAGTGCCCCCTGGTCAAGGGATGGGAAGTGTAAGGGGTTTGGATATATTTTGTGATATTATTGTGGTTGATTCTATGCGGATATGTTTTGTTACTATTTAATAAAAATGTAAAAAAAAAAGTTTTACTTCACTGAGATGGTAGTAGATAAGTGGAATAGCCTACCAGCAGAAGTCGTAGAAGTTAATACTGTGACAGAATTTAAGCATGCATGGGATAGGCATAAAGCTGTCCTTAACATAAGAAAAGACCAAGGACCAAAAAAGGTTTGAGGTTTTTACAGTAGGAAAATGGACAGACTAGATAGGCCGAATGGTTCTCATCTACCATCAAATTCTATGTTTCTATGTAAATTGGATTCCAGTAAGTCTTATGATGACAATAATCTCACATCCTTCAGCACTGATCTCAGCTGGTTTCTGGTCTGCTCCTCTGCTGGGCTTACATCAGGACTCTCAAGGACAGGCCTTCCCTCTAAGACTCATGACTGCTCACATGCTGTACTGCTCATCTCCTAGGCTGTAGTCTTCACCACATGCTGCCCTCCATCACATGCTGCCCTCCATCACCTTCTGCTCTCTGGTACCACCCAGAAATACTGCTCTTTTATACCATTTTTCTATAGGTCATGTCTGGTGAAAACTGGTCAGCTAGATACAAGATGCATGACAACTGGCATTTTCTCACCACACCCACTTGCAATTTCATGGTGGCATCAAAGAGATAGTAATTTGAAGGAAAGGCTCCAGGAAGAGGTTTATCAGATGTGAATCATTTGTTTTCCTATCTGAACTCTTTGTTTAGTTGCCAAACAAAAGACAGTTTGGACAGCTGTCCTCACTCATTTCATATTTCATAAGAAAGACCTTTCTTTGGGTTCTCAAATACTTAAAGCTGAACTTTCACTGTCTATAAAGTCGCCCTCCAATAATTAGGCATATGGTGACTAATGGTGCTATTAGCTCTCATAAGTACCCGGTTCTGAAGTTATCCTTATTCTTCGGAGACCGACGACCAGGCTTCTTGCTTTAGTGTCGACTGCACGCCTGTGCCACCAGTCCCTTCTGGTGCCTTAAGGTACAGTGCAATGCCTCCTAGAGGAGACCGGGACTGACAGCAGGCGTGCAGACGTCACTAAGACAAGATGTCTGCGCTCGTACCTGGCTTCCAGTCTCTGAAGACTAAGGATTACTTCAGAGCCGGATACTTATGAGAGCTAATAGCACTACTGTGAAGCTAGTCGCCATGCCTAATTGTGATGTTTTGTTGATCGCCAAATAGAGGGCGACAGTTCAATAGGATACCAGCTGCCAAGTAGGCTACAGCCCCATATGCCAATGTGTTGTCCATGTGTGCTCCCTTATGCCTTTTCCCCATTGTGCCTATGCTTCTCCCCTATGCCCATCTCATAGTTGTGTATAAAGGCAAAGTGGAGTAAAACATCTCTGTAGCATTCTAAGGGTTAAAAGCCCTATTTATATCATTGTGAATGTTGAAAATCTGAATTTGTCCCCCACAGTTCAGATGCTTTGCTCCAGAATTGGACAACATTGAATGTAACCCATTGTGTGCCACATACCTCCCAAGATTTCAAAAGGCCAAAGAGGGTCATTTTTGTGTTAGGTGAAGCTGCTGGGGACGTTGCATTAATGAGAATTTTTAAGGTATTTAATGACCTATCGAGACTTCTTTGGTCTTGATCTAAATCATTTATTCAGTTACACAAAGTATTTTATTTTTCACTGATTCCTTTATAAACACATGTACTGAAGTTTAAATACACATTTATGTGAGTTTTATTGTTGTGGAGCAATAGGATACAATTATTTACACGCCACACAGTCTGGTCTCCTAAACACAGGGACACCAGGGTGGGAAAGAGGGACAGAGGGATTTGGGTCTCAGGGACACTTGGGAGGTTTGGTGCCAGCAATGCATTTTGCTCCCCTCTGGTACTCAAAGGGTTAAAGTCAAACTTGTGCAATTCTGGAGAAAACATCTGCACAGTGAGGGGCAAAATAAAATTTACAAGATTAACATTTATTTAAATTGGGCTTTTAACCCCTAGAGTGCTAGTGAAGTCTATTTATTTTCCCCTATTTTGCAGTTAGTTTTTCCTGTAACTGATCCACTTTTATATCCATGGGACATTGAGGCAAAGTGGATCCATTTTGAAGCAAACCAACTGCAATAAATAGGGATATATATATATATATATATATATATATATATATATATATATTTCATTTTAATATTGTAAAAGGTTTAACCGTTTGAGTGCCAAAGAGGTATCCTACGCATTGCAAAACAATATGTTGGATAACGCTCTGGCACTCAAAGGGTTAATGAAGTACATTTTGCAGAATGTTTCCAAATTTTCAAAAGTTTAAGGCGATTCCACTTTAACTTATCAGAATAAACCTTTATAATTTTTTTTCATAAAATATGTTCCTTTCACACTTCGATGCTTCTGGCGATATAAATATATATTATATATTCACTAGCAGGGGGAAGTGACATCACAACTATTATAATACATAATAAACCCAAAGTATAACTACATGGTGCATGTCCCATAGAAATAACATATACAGGTGTATTCAGCCTGGGGTATCCAGGATCATGGGAGACAGCACACAGTTATCAAATGGGAGAAAAACACCAAAAGGTTTATTAACCCTCTGAGTGCCAGAGGGGTGTCCAGCACATTGCTTTGCAATCTGTTGGATACCTGTTTAGCACTCAAATAGTTAAATAAGGAAACAGGATTTACATGAGAAATTTGTGTCTACAATATTACCGTAGTAAATATTACTTCAATGCATCAAAGGTTTACACTTTAACATATAAATGATTTTCAACTGTCAGGACCATAGAAATCCCTGTGACAATATATAATAAATTGATGAAATGAGTCCAGTGTTTCACATGTCATGGTGTTTATTTGTGTGATGTTTCAACAGATTTCTGTGTAGGGGCCGGTGTTGATCCTGCAGTTTATGGAGTCTCTGTAGAGGCCGGTGTTGAGTCTCCACCATCCAATCTCTCTGTAGAGACCGTTGTTGGGTCTATAGGTTCCAGAGTCTCTGTAATGGCCGTTGGTGGGTCTATAGGTTCCAGAGTCTCTGTAATGGCCGTTGGTGGGTCTATAGGTTCCAGAGTCTCTGTAATGGCCGTTGGTGAGTCTATAGGTTCCAGAGTCTCTGCAGAGGATAGCGCTGGCTCTGCATCCTCTAGAAGCTTATCAGGGATTATGATGTTGGCCTGACAGCTTCTGTATTCTGCATAGCGCTTTGATGTAGTCTTGCGTCTTCCAGCGGCTTTGTAGTGTCTCTTTTTTGAAGACGCTTTTCTAGGGCTGGTGTTAGCCCCTTTGATTATATTGAATGTATAGGGGCTGTTGTTGGAGTCACAGCTTTCAGCGGCTGTATGGGGGCTGCTGTTGGAGTCACAGCTTTCAGCGGCTGTGTGGGGGCTGCTGTTGGAGTCACAGCTTTCAGCGGCTGTGTGGAGGCTGCTGTTGGAGTCACAGCTTGAAGTAACTTTGCCAGGGCTGCTGTTGGACTTGCAGGTTCTCAAGGCTCTGCAGCAGTCTGCACGGGATCGTGCCTTCTTTTGGCGTTCCTCACGCCTTCTGGGTCTGGCAATCACTGCGACAAAAAGCAGGGTAAAGAACAGAGTAGGGAGGTAATTCATCTCTCTGTCATGTTTAGGATCAGGACGATCCATCCCAATCATCTGGGCATTGGTGTTATCCTTCTTCATCAAACCTTTAGTCTCTCCAGTCACTGGTTTTTGCAGTAGAAGCGAAATCGAGAGCATAAACCAAAAAATTCCTAAGCAACGTAGTGAAGCCATGGCTTTCCACTAGTAATTCTCAGAAGTGATTGAAATGATCTGAGAGCTGCCCACTAACTGACTCTCAGGACCCACATCACAGTGACCTCACAGTGAAGGTAAAGTTCGATCTACACACATGGGTACTGATGGCAGAGTCCTGTACAGTAGAACAGTAGCAGGTAATATCTGACTCTCCAGCCAATGGAGACTACAACTGTCATCATTCCCAAACAGCCAGTCTCTGGCAGAGAATGAGGAGACTTGTATCGAAAACGGCTGGAGAGGCACATGTTGCCTGTTCCTTCACTGTCTGGTACACTGAACTTGCTCTAGCTGCAGAGCTAATTTGGTGGAGACCAAGGTTGCTGCGGGTCACTAACTGTCACTGTTTTCTGATCTGTAATGTCACTTAAAGCACACAGATACATTAGTCTTAAGTTCATACATAAAGAGACCAGGTAATAAATAGTTTTGAAGTCATGGATTTTGGGGCCTTAGAATTAACCCGCTGCACACCCATTTGGCAATCAAAGGGTTAACAAAGTTTCTTTGTCAGTGTAATTTAAAGTGGAAGTTACACTATATAATAGTGCAGGGGATTTTGAAGCAGCTTTCAAACTTATTTATATTTATGTTCTTCATCTTTTATTTAACTTAATAGTTTAGGAGATATTTGGCTTTATGTAAATGTCGGTTTATGGTAATTCAGCAGTACTTGTCAGCACAGCCTGTTGTGTCATATACTAACATTCCATTCTCCAGTCCAACTGTCATTTCCTACCAGGAAGTGCTGGATAGTTTGTATAAACAGATAAATAATGTTAAATATCTTGTAAACTACAGATTTAAATAAAGAAAGGCTCACTCAATAGATGATTTTGAAAGACCAATCATAAACACCCAAGTCTTTATAACGGTTTAGTTCCACTTTAATGTGAAATGTCAGTAGCAGTTACACATCTAGGCCCCATATTTAAATTTGTTTAAATATATAAATGATATTGTTTATTTCTTCAAATGTTTTATGTCTGTTACATTTTCTTAGATGTACAATTCGGTTTAAGTGCAGAAGATAACTTTATAGTAAATATGATTAAAGATGAAGAGATGGGGGTGAAAGTTAAAATATTAAATGTGCAAAAATGTCTGTTATTAACCCTTTGAGTGTCAGAAGGTGTGCAGCACAGAGGATAGGCAATGTGTCTTCCTATTCCTCTGTTATTTAAAGGGTTAATTAATTAAAATGATTTCAGTAAATAAATAAAACCATCGCCGTATCACTAGTACAATGATTCATTTACTGTAAGATTCCTGTGTTCAGATAGAACTCTTAGGTCCCTATTCACAAGATAAAGAAGTGCAACTCTCACACAAACCAACTGCACCACAGGGAACAATTACACTTCTCCTAATTCCATCTTATCTACATGTGGGGATTTTTATCCTCTAGAACTAGAGAGGTCTGCACCACACTGCTTCACAATGCACTGGAGATGTCTTTAGCATTCAAGGGGTTAAAAAATCCACACTTAGATCAATGTGGGTTCTAGAAACTGTATTTCTCCCCTATGGTGCAACTGGTTTGCTTCGGAGTTGCTCCTATTTCCTTTTGCGTATAAGGCCCAAGATCTGTATAGTAACTCTTAGAGCGCCAATCAGTATGTATGTATGTATGTATGTATATCTTTATTTATATTGTAAGAAATTCTATATCCCCTCTTACCAAGGGTATAATTATTCTTTGGGCAGATGTGACTAAGAAAACACAAATAAGTGATAATAATAAAAATCACTACATTATGTACACAATCAAATTACTGTTACAGATTGGATGGTATATACACGAATAAAGCAATATTGTGAGTCACAGAAAGATGGAATGAAACTAACCTCATAGATTGTCAAAATAACCACATAGATATTTTTGACTGGGTAACTAAAATAATAGACCAAGGGGGAGCAGTAGATATAGCTTATCTAGATTTCAGTAAAGCAATTGACACTGTCCCTCACAGAAGACTCATTAATAAATTGCAGTGTTTGGGTCTGGATGCAAAAATAGTTAAATGGATAAGGCAATGGCTGAGCGACAGGACACAGAGGGTGGTAGTCAATGGAGAATATTCGAACGAAAGGTGTGTTACTAGTGGAGTACCTCAGGGATCTGTACTAGGACTCATTCTTTTTAATATTTTCATTAGTGATATTGCAAAAGGTCTTCAAGGTAAGGGATGCCTTTTTGCAGATGATACAAAGATCTGCAACAGGGTAGACATTCCAGGGGGAATAAGTCAAATGACAAATGATCTAGGTAAATTAGAAGAATGGACAAGAGTGTGGCACCTGCAGATTAATGTTGATAAATGTAAAAGAATGCACTTGAGACATAAAAATCTAAAGGTAAAATATACTATTTAGGGTACTGTGCTGTGAGAGACAAAAGAGGAAAGGGATTTGGGAGTAAGTATTTCTAATGACTCAAAGGTAGACAGGTAATATAATAAAGCAGAAGGGAATGCAAGCAGGGTGCTGGGTTGTATAGCTAGGGGCATTAGTAGCAGAGAAAAGGAAGTGGTCATGCCACTCTACAGATGTCTAGTTAGACCTCACCTAGAGTATTGTGTACAGTACTAGAGACCCCATCTCCAGAAGGATATTGATACTCTAGAGAAAATTCAGAGAAGGGCTACTAAAATGGTGACTGGTCTACAGGAAAAGAAATATCAGGATAGACTAAAGGATCTGAACATGTATAGCTTGGCGGAGAGAAGACAGAGGGGAGATATGATAGACCCATTCAAATACATGAAGGGATTCAACAAAGTGCAGGATGGAAGTATATGTCAAAGGAGTAAAAGTGTTAGGACAAGAGGCCATAGTCTAAAACTAGAGGGACACAGGTTTAGACCTAAAGTAAAAAAGTTTTACTTGAGGGGTGGAGCAATGACGTAGACACGCTGTGCGTCGTTGCGGGGTAGTGGAGGAGTGAACAGGACTGATTATGCTGAACATTGGATGAGGCACCTCCCACTCCAAAATAGCGAGGAGCTGTGGGCTGCTGACCGGGGATAGCCGAGGAACATGGCGTGAAGCCTTAAATTAGTGGAAGGCTGCCCACAGAGGAGCCAGAGAGGCCACCACATAAGAAGAACTGCGGTCTTTGATTTAAAGTGACGGATGCATGCAGGGGCGGAGGAAGGAGGTGATGGGTGGTGGATGGAGAGGAGAGGTACGATGTATTGCATATGATGCCCGCCTGCAGTATCGAGTAAGAGCCGCAGCAGAGTGGATGGAAGGCGGTAAGCTGTACCAATGTTGACATTTTGACCGCAAGGAGAATGCTGTATGAAGGGTGGCGGAGTGGTGTGGAAAGAGGACAATTGTGATATACAGGTCCCAAATACAAAAGAATAATAGACATTACAAAAGAAGCACTGGCGGTGTATTTAAAGAAGTTTAAGAGGTTGTAGGAGGAGTGGAGGGATGACCTATAATAAAGATGTATAGAGGGCTTGACAGTTTCCCGGTCCTTTAAGAGATGGCTATTCCCCGGTCTAGAGAGCAATTGGGAGGCTTCAGTGACACTCGAAAAGGGAAAGCGAAAGAAATACGAAATAGAGTAGGGGAGATGGGTAGATTTTCGGAGGAAAGAAAGGAGAAAAGGGAAAAGAGAGAGAAGCGCATATAAGAGAAAGGAAAAGAAAATAGGTATTTAAAGAGAAAAAAGTGGAAAAAGTTTGTGAAAAGGAAAAGATAGAGGACAGTCTTACTATGGCGGCCCAGAAGGGTGCGGATAATAAACATCAAAAAAAGATAAAGAGGCAGAGTAGTCAGAGGGTAAAACGTAAAAAAACTATCCTTTTTCTCCCCACAAACCTCCGCAACACAGACTTTATTGGATGATTCGCATGTGGGAGCTCGAGCGGAGTCGGGGGCAGAGACCCCTCAACCATCTTCTATTTCCCAGCTGGTTCAGGGGGTGCAACTTTAAGACCAGTTGGTGTTTTATATGGATCGGCAGTTTTCTAAAATGAAGGAGGACATGCACTCCAATACAGAACCAATCAAGAAATAGTTAATTATAATACACTCTAAAATAGGCTTAATTGAGGATAGGGTGGTGGCTTTGGAAGGTAAAGCGGTATAACAAGAAGAGCAGTATTTAAAGGTACAACAAAAGCTTCAAGAATTGGATATAAAGGTGGTAGAATTAGAAGATCGAATGCACAGAAATAATCTGCGAATGAGGGGAGTGCCTGAAGTAATCCCAGTTGTGGGCATTGACAAATATATAAAGGAAAAGATATTTGCCCCGGCGGGTGCGCCGTATAATAATGGCCCATTATTTGAAAGAACACACCTCCTGCCTAAGCCAAAGGGTATTGCAGTGCAGCTGCCTAGAGACATTATGCTTTGCTGCTCTTCTTCGAATATTAAGTGTTACGGTTATTAGGACACTCAGACCAGTAAAATAAAACAGGGTTTATTGAATTAAAATAAAAGCAAATAATCGCCCTCTACAGGAGACAGCAGCAATTGCAAAGTAAATACAATAGTACACAGAGGTACACTATACTGTAGAGAAGACCCACTCTAAACTGTACAGATAATAGCAAGCTGGACACTAAAGGGTAAATAAGAACAATCAGTCCGTCTCAGTTGTGGGGTTTGGCACGCCCAAATGGTGTAGTGATGTACTGAGAATATGTGCACAACACAGAGTTCATACGATGGAGGATAGTAGGTGTTCAGTGACCAGCATAAGGTTAGCAGAACAGTGACCCAATATAGCCCCCGCGGGCGTACCCAATGAGGCAACTGATACTGCAAGTGCGAGAGTATGTAGCCCCCACGGGTGTAATTGGAGAATAGCCTGAGATGCAAGCTTGCGTTTAGCCCCCACGGGCGTATAACCGGAGACCAAAGTGAGCATAAGTCGAGCCAATAGCCCCCACTGGCGTAGACCTTCGGAACCTGCAAGAGCTTGGAGCCTAACCTTGTTTTCTCTCAGAACCAATAGCCGCAATGGATACCTCCGGTAATCAACGTAATACCGAGAGCCTACGGCGCCCAACCGGACCGACAACACTTGACTACT
The DNA here is from genome assembly GCA_037306005.1 of Rhinophrynus dorsalis. NCBI lineage: Eukaryota > Metazoa > Chordata > Amphibia > Anura > Rhinophrynidae > Rhinophrynus > Rhinophrynus dorsalis. Next base: position 371,001,997 of record CM074724.1, on the reverse strand, counting down.
CTGCAGTTGTATATATGAGTCGCTGTCCACGCTAGCGGCCAAGTCAGCAGACGTAGACCAATAAGGTAAAGGCTCTATGACTGGAATGGAGGCTCTGCAAGAGAGAGGCGGCACTGCAAGGGTTAAAGAGTACGTTTAAATCTCCATGGCTCGGTATGGTAACTAAGCTCTGCAAGCGTATGGAGGCTTGGTACAAGGAGCACAGCTCTGCAAATCAGCAAGGAACTCTGCACTGGAGAAGGGTACACCAGAGTGTAATGGTCACACTGCGTCAGTACTCAGCACAGCAGGAGTCAGAATGTCGCAGAGGCGACAACAGGAAAACACAGGTCGCTGGAACAAGCCGTAGTCAATCACGAAGCAGGAAGTCAGCCAGGCCGGGTCGTAGCACGTAGGAGGTTCTCAGACAAGCCGGGTCAAACACGATCAGGAACACTGGAGCGTAGTCAGGACAGGCCAAAGTCGGTACACAGGAATCCGGATACTGGAACACAGCAACAGCAAGACTGGCTCAGAAACACCACGAAAGGGCATCTGACAGATGTAATGGTCAGGTATAAAAAGGTCACCAGGGGGCGGGCCAAACCAACTCAGCAAATCAGAGTATGCCACAGACGAGAGTGACAGGAAGATCACAGGCACTGTGATAGTACCCCCCCTCTCAAAGACCCCCTCTCCCTGCCGGAGGTTTAGGTTTCTGGGGGTATTTAGAGTGGAAGTTGCGCACAAGTCTGGGCGCATGGAGGTCCTTCTGGTCAACCCAAGAGCGCTCTTCCGGACCATAACCTTTCCAGTGGACCAAATATTGCAACTTCCCTCTAAGTCGCCTAGAATCAATAATGCACTGAACCTCGTATTCTTCTTGGCCCTGGACGTCCTCCGGCCCAGGAATTACCGGAGTGGTAGTGTAACGATTGCAAACCAGGGGTTTCAACAGAGACACATGGAACACATTATGAATATGCATAGATGGGGGAAGTTCCAATGCATAGGAGACGGGATTAATTTTGCGGATGATTTTAAAGGGACCAATGAACGGAGGAGCCAGCTTATTGGAGGGTACCTGCAGATTGAGGTTTCTGGAGGAGAGCCATACCCTGTCCCCAACCTGGAATGAGACCGCTGGCAGCCGTCTACGATTGGCATATCGCTGATGACGCTGGAAAGACTGACTGAGGGTCCTCTGCACCTGTGCCCAAGTGGAACGGAGCTGCGCCATATGCTCATCCAAGGCAGGAATCTGTTGTGACTGGATCGAGTCCGGGAGCAAACACGGCTGAAACCCATAATTGATTAGGAACGTGGAGCTCCCGGATGATGAGTTGACTGCACAATTCCTGGCAAACTCCGCCCATGGGAACAGGTCGGCCCAATTGTCGTGATGATCGGTAATAAAACAGCGCAGGAACTGCTCCAGTCCCTGATTGGCACGCTCAGTGGCTCCGTTGGTCTGGGGATGGTAGGCGGAAGAGAAGGACAATTGGATGCCCATCATGCCACAGAATGCCCTCCAGAACCTGGACACGAATTGACTCCCACGATCGGAGATCACAACTCTGGGTACCCCGTGCAAGAGAAACACTTCTCTAGCAAAGACTATTGCCAATTCCTGAGCTGATGGAAGCCCCTTGAGGGGCACAAAATGAGCCATCTTAGAGAACCTATCAACCACCATGAGGATAAATTCTGGCAATTCTCCCAGAAAGTCGATGGATACATGAGACCAGGGCCGTTCTCCATTAGGCACTGGTTGGAGCAGGCCCACTGGGAGGTGCCTGGGGGTCTTGGCACGGGCACAAGTGGCACAAGCGGCAGTAAAAGCGGAACAATCGGCTCTGAGCGTAGGCCACCAGAACAACTGAGAAAGAGACCATACAAGTTGATCCCTGCCGATATGCACAGCCGCTTTTGACGAGTGATAGGTCTCAAATAGGCGTGTACGGAATGGCTCATCCACAAAGCATTTACCAACTGGAGTCCCAGGCGGAGCCCTAGACTTGGACCCCAAAATCTCCTTACCCAGAGGTGAAGTTATACTAGTGCGAATAGTAGCCATAATACGGTTGGGCCGAATGATAGATACTGTTTCATCCTCCCTCTCAGTGTCCGACGCGAAATGTCGGGACAAGGCGTCTGCCCTCACGTTCTTAGAATCCGGAAGGTAGGATACTATAAAGTTAAACCGGGACAAAAAGAGTGCCCACCTGGCTTGTCGAGAAGACATTCTCTTAGCCTCAGAGAGATATGTCAGATTCTTGTGATCGGTAAGGATTAGTATTGGGTTCTTGGTGCCTTCCAATAGGTGGCGCCACTCCTTCAGCGCCAAAATAATGGCCAATAGCTCCCTGTCGCCAATCTCATAGTGGCTTTGTGCGCTGCACAATTTCTTAGAGAAGAACCCACAAGGTTTCAAGGTACCACCTCCCACAGGACGCTGGGAGAGTACTGCCCCAACCCCAAACTCAGAGGTGTCAACTTCCAAGGTAAATGGCAGGGAGGGATTGGGATGGGACAGCACTGGGGCAGACGCAAAGGCAGATTTTAAGGTCTCAAACGCATTTTCAGCAGCCTCGGACCACTGAGAGGGAGTAGCGCCCTTATGTGTCAAATCCGACAAAGGTTTCACAATAGTGGAAAAGTTACGTATGAATTTTCTGTAATAGTTGGCAAACCCTAGAAAGCGCTGAATCGCTTTTAACCCTTTAGGGCAAGGCCAATGTAATACTGCTGCCAACCTATCTTGGTCCATAGCGATTCCATCTTTGGAGATTACGAACCCCAAGAATGGTACTTGAGACATATGGAATTCGCATTTCTCTAATTTACAAAACAGTTTATTTTCACAAAGTCAGAGCAAGACTTCCGTGACATCTTTAATATGTTGGGAGAGGGTGGCGGAATGAATCAATATATCGTCCAGATATACCACCACGCAGGACTGAAGCATGTCACGCAGGATATCATTAATAAGCTCCTGGAATACCGCAGGTGCATTATATAAGCCAAAAGGCATTACCAGATATTTGTAGTGCCCTGTTCTGGTATTAAATGCCGTTTTCCACTCATCACCTTCCTTGATTCTAATTAGATTGTAGGCGGCCCACAAATCAAGTTTAGTGAAGATAGAAGAGCCCTTCAATCTGTCAAATAACTCGGTAATGAGTGGAATAGGGTATGCGTTCTTGGGCATCAGCTTATTAAGCTCCCGGTAATCAACACATGGCCTGAGTTCGCCACTTTTTTCTTTACAAAGAAGAATCCGGCACCAGCCGGGGAGGTAGACTTGCGAATAATTCCCCTCCTAAGGGCGTCCTCAATGTACTCCTCCATTGCCTTGTTCTGCTCACATGACAGTGGGTAAGTGCGTCCTCTCGGGGGAACTGCACCTGGAGGCAAAGCAATAGCGCAATCATAGGGTCTGTGTTCGGGCAATGCGCTAGCCTCCCCCTTGCTGAACACATCACTGAATTCCCCATATTCGGCTGGCACAGAAGGGGAGGTACACATAATCTTGACAGGGAATGATAGACAGTTCTTATTACAGTATTCGGACCAGGAACTAACCTCACATTTTTGCCAGTCAAATTGAGGATTATGCAGAAGCAACAATGGGAACCCCAAAATGACTGCATGGTGAGGTGAACGAATAATTTGGAACCGTACCTCCTCCTTGTGGAGAGCCCCAACTGACATTGAAATAGGAATGGTTTCCATCGTAATAAATGCGGGTTTGAATGGTCTGCCATCAATGGCTTCCACTGCCAAAGGAGTCTCCTTCTTGCATAGAGGAATATTATGCAATTCAGCAAAAGATTGGTCCATAAAGTACCCGGCTGCACCAGAGTCTACCAGTACCAATGTCTCTACGACCTTGTCGGCCCAAAAGAATACCACTTGGATGGTGGGTTTAACAGTATTCGGATCTAGGGACTGTTGTACACCACCTAGGGTCTGTCCCCCAAGGTACCCTAGGTGCGTGCCTTTCCCGGCCGTATCGGACAATTGCGCAAAAGATGCCCCGGTTTGCACAATATAAACATAGGCCTTGCCTCTTACGGAAAGACCTCTCCTCTTTTGAAAGTCTAGTGAAACCCAGCTGCATTGGCTCTGCTGCCTCTGCTGGACGCTCAGTAGGAAAGGGTGGAGAGGGTGGGTTAAAGGAACTGCCTGGCCCATTGTTTCAGGAACTCACCCTTTTTAACAACCGTCTCTCGTGGATACGAGAATCAATGATCATGACATAGTCAATGAATTTGTCCAGGTCACTAGGTACATCTCGGGCAGCTATTTCATCTTTGATTGGTTCAGAGAGCCCCTTAGCAAATGCTGCCACTAACGCTTCATTATTCCAGCCCACCTCCGCTGCCAGGGTCCGGAATTCGATCGCATAGTCGCCCAATGTGCGTTCGCCCTGCTGTATTTCCATTAGCCTCTTGGCAGCGGAGGCAGCTCTGCCAGGAACCTCAAACACTCGGCGGAACTTTTTCACAAACTCATTAAAGTTCAGAGTGCAAGGTTTGGCATTCTCCCACAATGGGTTCGCCCAAGCCAACGCTTTGCCTGTTAGTAGCGATATCATGAATCCGACCTTGCTCCGGTCGTTAGGAAATGCCTGGGGCGTCAATTATAAATAGATCTCCAACTGATTGATAAAGCCCCTGCATAGGGAAGGTTCGCCATCATATCTCAATGGTAACGGCGCCGCTGCCGTTAAGCCTCTGGCACAAGTAGGAGGAGCTACAGGCGGATTATCCGGTGTCAAGACTGGGGGACCACCGGATTCGGACTAGGCTTATCAAGGTGTACCGTACGCTCAAGTAGGGTCTGTAAAGCCAGTGCCAATTGATCTAGGCGCTGCTCATGGACATCCATTCTCCAGTGGATGTTTTGTGTGTTACTTTCACCCTTACTGTCTGAGGTCATGGCCCTTTCGTACTGTTACGGTTATTAGGACACTCAGACCAGTAGGTAAAATAAAACAGCGTTTATTGAATGAAAATAAATGCAAATAATCGCCCTCTACAGGAGACAGCAGCAATTGCAAAGTGAATACAATAGTACACAGAGGTACACTATACTGTAGAGAAGACCCACTCTAAACTGTACAGATAATAGCAAGCTGGACACTAAAGGGTAAATAAGAACAATCAGTCCGTCTCAGTTGTGGGGTTTGGCACGCCCAAATGGTGTAGTGATGTACTGAGAATATGTGCACAACACAGAGTTCATATGATGGAGGATAGTAGGTGTTCAGTGACCAGCATAACCTTAGCAGAACAGTGACCCAATATAGCCCCCGCGGGCGTACCCAATGAGGCAACTGATACTGTAAGTGCGAGAGTATGAAGCCCCCACGGGCGTAATCGGAGAATAGCCTGAGATGCAAGCTTGCGTTTAGGCCCCATGGGCGTATAACCGGAGACCAAAGTGAGCATAAGTCGAGCCAATAGCCCCCACTGGCGTAGACCTTCGGAACCTGCAAGAGCTTGGAGCCTAACCTTGCTTTCTCTCAGTACCAATAGCCACAATGGATACCTCCGGTAATCAACGTAATACCGAGAGCCTACGGCGCCCAGCCGGACCGACAACACTTGACTACTCTGCAGTTGTATATATGAGTCGCCGTCCACGCTAGCGGCCAACTCAGCAGATGTAGACCAATAAGGTAAAGGCTCTATGACTGGAATGGAGGCTCTGCAAGAGAGAGGCGGCACTGCGAGGGTTAAAGAGTACGTTTAAATCTCCAAGGCTTGGTATGGTAACTAAGCTCTGCAAGCGTATGGAGGCTCGGTACAAGGAGCACAGCTCTGCAAATCAGCAAGGAACTCTGCACTGGAGAAGGGTTACACCGGAGTGTAATGGTCACACTGCGTCAGTACTCAGCACAGCAGGAGTCAGAATGTCGCGGCAGCGACAACAGGAAAACACAGGTCGCTGGAACATGCCGTAGTCGATCACGAAGCAGGAAGTCAGCCAGGCCGGGTCGTAGCATGTAGGAAGTTCTCAGACAAGCCGGGTCAAACACGATCAGGAACACTGGAGCGTAGTCAGGACAGGCCAAAGTCGGTACACAGGAATCCGGATACTGGAACACAGCAACAGCAAGACTGGCTCAGAAACACCACGAAAGGGCATCTGACAGATGTAATGGTCAGGTATAAAAAGGTCACCAGGGGGCGGGCCAAACCAAAATCTCTATCTTTGCACTCAATCCATACAAAAAGTTATTTATTTCTTCACTTAAAAAACTTATATATAATATAATGCTATCACCTACTCTGATAGATTCCATTTTTATGTTTGAGAAAGTGGCGGGTATTTGCCACGAAACGCGTTACATGGACTAAAACAGAGATTATTGTTTTTAAATATATAAATGTTTTGGAAAACATTTTTTTAAGTATAGCATTATATTATATATAGAAGTTTTTTAAGTGAAGAAATAAATAACTTTTTGTTACTTTGAAGCTACACATTCTTATTGCTACTTTTTGGCTTGTTTAAGCCCTTATAATTATATTGAAGGGGGTTTTATATTGCTTTTGTATGGATTGAGTGCAAAGATAGAGATTTTCTATATTTACCCCGGCATTGTTGGACAACCAACACAGAGGATTACTTGAGCAGGGACAAGGAATTGAAATCTCCCTGCACGCTGTTTCAAACACCGGTGACAAGGATACACCGGTGTTACACATTGTGTGAGTATAGATGATTATTGTTTCCGTTATATAGCTGATTCAAGCGCTTCTTCTTCTATCCAGTAAGGATTGTACTGGCACTTTGTTTGTTTCTTTATTTTTGGTTCGTTGGATGGAACACATAGTGGAACACCGATCGAATCTGTGAGAGCAGCTGAGCAGCTTGGGATTCAATCCAAGTGGAAGTGGGTTCAATCAATATCTTCCATCTGTGAGTTACGTCTATCTTACATATATGTGTTAGATAGACCATCTAAATCTGTGAGTACCCATTCTTTGGGGGATTTTGAAGAAGTGGGTTTGAACTTTGAAGTTACAGAGATATAATACTCTATGAGGCGCCCCTTTCTTTCTTTCTCTTTGTTTTCTTTTGTAAGATTAATAATGGTCTTTTACTCTTGCAAATATATATGCGCCAAATAAGATACCATTAACATTTATAAAGAAAGTGATGAAGAAAATTGAAAAGGTGAAACAAGGTAGAGTGTTGGTGATAGGGGACTTTAACTGTGTAGGGGACCCAGGAATGGATCGTAGGTCTGTAAGAGTGAGTTTAGTTAATAGGTCAGAGGCTGATTGATTTCAGGAACTTTTGAGGAATTATGCAATAAATTATATAAGGCGGGTGTTTCATCCGACAGAGAAGGATTTTACATGCTATTCGAGACAGTTTAATTCATATTCAAGAATTGATTTGATGTTAGGAAATAATTCAATGATGCACACTGTTAAGAAAATTGAAATTGGTGTAATTACGTGGTCAGATCACTCACTTGTGACTATGGAATATCAAGACAGATATGATAGAAGAAATCGGGGGTGGAGACTAGATGTTCAGTTGTTAAGTAAATCAGAGACTTTAGAAAAAATTAGAGAGTCCACCAAACAATATTTTGAAGAAAATGGGAATGGGGAGGTTTCGGTATCGTGTGTCTAGTGTGCATATGAGTGTGTGGTACGTGGGCAGTTGATAAGTATTGCTGCTAATGATTTGATTGAATTGGCCAAAGTGAAGAGTAGCAATAAATGTAATCCTCCAAGGGAGAAGGCAGAGAGAATAGAAGTAATAGAGGGGCAAATTAATGAACAATTAATAAACAACTTATCAAGCGCACTGGAATGATTTAAGATACGTTGCTACCACAGAGGTAATGGACTGGACTCACTCATGACAGATTAAAAAAGGAAAATAAGAGTGGGCTAATAACAAGGATTAGAGAGGGTGATATAGAGATCTTGAACCCAGATGATATTGGGGAAGCGTTTGCTAAATATTACCAGAGCCTATATAACCTGCCACAAGGGGGTACAGATGGTAAATTATCGGAATATTTTGTGGAGAGGAATCTCCTGAGAATAAATGTAGCACAGTCAGATAGGTTAAATAAAATAATATTGGAATTAGAGGTGGCTGATGTAAAAGATAGGCTAAAAGTGAGAACGGCCCCGGGACCGGATGGATTCCCTAATCTATATTACAAATTGTTAAGAGATGAATTGAAAGGGGAATTGGCGCTGTTATTTAATGCAGTGGCAGAACTGGGCAAGTGTCCGAATGAGGTGCTGAGAGCCAATGTGGTTTCAATACTGAAAGTAAATAAGGACCCCAAATTAATTAAGAATTATAGACCTATTTCATTAGTAAGTACAGATGTTAAGATTTTTGTGTCTATTTTGGCAGATCGATTGAAAGGGAGCATAGCCGATTTGGTGGAACAGGACCAGGTGGGCTTTATACTAGGGAGGTCCTCTGTGAACCATATGAGAAGAACGATTGACATTATTGATGTGGAAGGGACTGAAACTCCTCTTATACTCTTGTCATTGGACGCAGAAAAAGCGTTTGACAGGGTAGAGTGGGGTTTCATGTTTGGTCTATTACAGCAATACAGAATAGGGGGACAATTCCTCAGCTCCGTAAAAGCCTTATATGATAATCCTAAAGTCAGAGTATTGGGAAAAGGATTCTTCTCTAATTGGTTCACGGTGGGAAATGGGACCCGTCAGGGATGCCCTTTGCCACCATTGTTGTATGTGTTGGTATTGGAGCCATTGGCAATAGCAATATGGGAGTGTGAGAACAAAAGGGGATTCAGCACGCATAGGGGACAGGTGAAGTTAAATCTGTGAGCCGATGACATCCTCCTTACGCTGGAAAGACCTGAGAAATCTATACAAGAGTTGTTTAAATTATTAGATGAGTATTCACAGGTGTCAGGTTATAAGATTAATATTGATAAATCAGAATTTTTGGCTATTAATGTTGACCCCCAGGTAGTGCAGTACTTAACACAGGAGTTGGGATTAGTATATAAGCAAGAACATGTTAAATACCTGGGGGTCAACATTATGCCCTCGGTTAAAAATTTAGTGGAAGGTTCTGCCATTATTGAGGTACACAAATAAATCTTTAAAGGATTGGAAGAAATTAGGGTTTTCATGGGCAGGCGGGATTAATATCCTGAACCATTATGTGTTGCCGAAATGGTTATATATTTGGAGAATGATCCCGCTGGATTTTCCTAGAGCTTGGTTGGGTATGGTACATGCAGCCTTTTAGGCCTTTATGTGGGAAGGGATGAAAACTAGAGTGAGTTGGGGTATATTGGTCAGGAAAAGGAGGGAAGGAGGGTTGGGAGCTATGGAGATTCAGAGATGTTATACTGTTAGTCGGAAATTTCACGTACTAATGTCACACAGTCCCCTAGTAGATCAAGAAAGATGGTATAACATAGAGAAAGAGTAGATAGGGTTGCAGAGTGTTGTGTCAGGGTTTTGGCTGAATGGATTTAAAAAGAAGGTGGCAGAAGGAAGGAGAATATCAATGGTGTTGGAACACTTAAATAAAAGTTGGGAGATAATTCTAACACAGTTAAAGTTGAGAAATAGAATAATTCCTGCTCTTCAGCTGAAAATGCTGAGTGATTTTGTGTATGATCCGAGGGTCGGTGGATGGTGGAGAGCCGGAATTGTTAATATGGGGAGCCTATTTGTAGAAGATAAGTTTAAATCCTTCTCTCAGTTGAAGAATGAATTCCAGCTGGAAAATAAGGATGTTTTTGTATACTTGAGAGTGAAGGGGTTTATGAATGTTCACATGGAATTGGGAGGGAGAGAAGTAATGAGTAGGTTTAATCAATTATTTGAGTTGAAGGATTGCCGTAAATTGCTTTCCAATTGTGCGAAACTTGAATATGTGGTAAGACATCAAGACCCCCCCTATCACGGTGCCCGTGATTCGTGCTGTTCTGTGTCTGTCACTTGCTGAGTATTCCTGATTGGCTGTCTGCTATTAGCCCTCCTTTTTAAATCCAGGTTGAACACTTCCAGCTGTCTGCTATTAGCCCTCCTTTTTAAACCCAGGTTGAACACTTCCAGCTTGCCCTTTCGTGGTGTTTCTGACTCCACTTGGCCTGATCTGTATGTCAGGCTTCTGGGCCTGCTGTTCCTGCTGATCCTGCGTTCCGGTGTCCAGTGTTCTTATGTTCCTGTATGCTAGTGTTCCGGTGTTCCTGTGTTCCAGCACCTAGCGGGTTAATCTTACTGAGTTCCTGAGTCTCCTGCCTGCCGCTTCTCAAGCCGGTTCGCTATGCACCGGCGGTTCCGGTGGTTCCAGTCAACTGTCAGTGCTTCAGTCTCGCCCCGGTGGATTCCCCGTTGGAGTGTAGGGCTCCTGCTCTAGCCCCGTCGCTCCGGCGACATTGTTCTTTTCGCTGCTGCTTATACTCTGTTGGTTCCAGCGTGCGGACACTGATTCACTCCATTAACCTGGTGGCGACACTTACTGATGGTTCCAGCGTGAGGACGCTGGTTTACTCCATTAGATCTGGTTGCAATATACATTGTTGGTTCCCGCGTGCGGACGCTGGTTTACTCCATTAAACCTGGTGGCGACACTTACTGTTGGTTCCAGTGTGAGGACGCTGGTTTACTCCATTAAACCTGGTTGTGATATACATTGTTGGTTCCAGCGTGCGGACGCTGGTTTACTCCATTAAACCTGGTTGTGATATACATTGTTGATTCCAGCGTGCGGACGCTGGTTTACTCCATTAAACCTGGTTGCGATATACACTGTTGGTTCGAGAGTAGGACGCTGGTTTACTCCATTAAACCTGGTTGCAATATTCACTGTTGGTTCGAGAGTAGGACGCTGGTTTACTCCATTAAACCTGGTTGCAATATTCACTGTTGGTTCCAGCGTGCGGACGCTGGTTTACTCCATTAAACCTGGTGGCGACATTTACTGTTGGTTCCAGCGTGTGCACGCTGGTTTACTCCATTAAACCTGGTGTCGATACTCTGTTGGTTCCAGCGTGCGGACGCTGGTTTACTCCATCAACCTGGTGGCGATATCTATGGTTGGTCCAACGTGCGGACATTGGTTTGCTCCTGATCTATCCAGTACTGAGGCCAGGTCGGTGTGATATACATTGTTGGTTCCAGCGTGCGGACGCTGGTTTACTCCATTAAACCTGGTGGCGACACTGTTGGTTCCAGTGTGAGGACGCTGGTTTACTCCATTAAACCTGGTTGCGATATACATTGTTGGTTCCAGCGTGCGGACGCTGGTTTACTCCATTAAACCTAGTTGTGATATACATTGTTGGTTCCAGCATGCGGACGCTGGTTTACTCCATTAAACCTGGTGGCGACACTTACTGTTGGTCCCAGCGTCAGGACACTGGTTTACTCCATTAAACCTGGCTGCGATATACACTGTTGGTTCCAGAGTAGGACGCTGGTTTACTCCATTAAACCTGGTTGCAATATACACTGTTGGTTCCAGCGTGCGGACGCTGGTTTACTCCATTAAACCTGGTGGCGACATTTACTGTTGGTTCCAGCATGTGGACGCTGGTTTACTCCATTAAACCTGGTGGCGATACTCTGTTGGTTCCAGCGTGCGGACGCTGGTTTACTCCATCAACCTGGTGGCGATATCTATGGTTGGTCCCAACGGGCGGACATTGGTTTGCTCCTGATCTATCCAGTACTGAGGCCAGGTCGCTGTCCACTCCTATGCAGTCGTCGGATTTTCCCTGACAATAGACTTCTGCTGAGTAAGACCTTAGTTCCTATTCCTCTCTGCTGTCATAGTCATCAGACAGCTGGTCTACTCGCTTAGGCTGCTCTGCCCGGTATTGGTAAGGCCGGTAGAACCTTTGTCGTTACCATCCTTAAGGTTGCCTTTCCGGTAGAGCCTGTTATTGCTACTGTCACTTGGGTTGCCTTGCCCGGTATTTTAGGCAAGGCCGGTAGAACCTATTGTATGACTATTATTGTTGTATTGTTATGTATAGAAGATCTGCCTTCTACTTCAGAGCTCCAAAAATCTGGAACAATCTGCCGGAAAAAATCACATCTGCACCCAGTCTAAAATCCTTAAAAGCAAATGTTTCTTTATATCTACAAACAGTGTGTAACTGCAAATAATCCCATTATTTAATAAGTATGTATATTTCTGTATGTTTGTATATAATGTCTCACAATTAGTGTAAATATGTAACCTTTTACTGAAAACTATCCAGGACATACTTGAAAACGAGAGAAATCTCAATGTATTCTTCCTGGTAAAACATTTTCTAAATAAATAAATAAATAAATGTTTCCCTATGGGGATTACCTTAACGTTTCAATAAAGTTACGTTTTTACCAAACCTTACGTCTGAGAGTCTTTAAAAACCGTGACACCCCCCCTTTGATTTAAAAAAAATGGGAGAAGGACTTTGGGAAAGCAATTGAGGTGAAGGAATGGGTCGGGGCTTCAAGTAAATTGGTAAACCAGATGCACTGTTTAAATCTATTGGATACCCAATTTAAATTGGTAAGTAGGTGATACTTGGTGCCAGATAAACTTCATAAAATGTATGTGGGTGTCTCAGATAGGTGTTGGAGGTGTGAAGTTGATAAAGGCAGCTATATACATATGTGGTGGAACTGTGGCCCAGTCTTGGAGTACTGGAGAAGGGTGACATGCCTGATTGATAGACTAACTGGTGTTGGGTTGTATTTAGATCCGATGAAAATATTGATGAACTTGGAATGGCCGCATATGAGTAGAGAAAATGAGACGATTATTATATATATATTAGCGGCAGCTAAGATGTGCCTGGCAAGAAGGTGGAAATCTTCCCTTGTTCTGGAGACAGCTGAGGTGGTGGGGCAGGTTAGATGGCAAATACAGATGGAAAGGGGTATGTTATATGGGACAAAAGGTATAAGTCAGAAGAGAAATATCTGGGATGGTTGGCTGAGGAGAATTGATCCCAATGTTCTGAGTGAACATGATTTACTATGCTGGCGAATCGAAAGTGCCCCCTGGTCAAGGGATGGGAAGTGTAAGGGGTTTGGATATATTTTGTGATATTATTGTGATTGATTCTATGCGGATATGTTTTGTTACTATTTAATAAAAATTAAAAAAAAAAAAAAAGTTTTACTTCTCTGAGATGGTAGTAGATAAGTGGACTAGCCTACCAGCAGAAGTGGTAGAAGTTAATACAGTGACAGAATTTAAGCATTCATGGGATAGGCATAAAGCTGTCCTTAACATAAGAAAAGACCAAAGACCAAAAAAGGTTTGAGGTTTTTACAGTAGGAAAATGGGCAGACTAGATGGGCCGAATGGTTCTCATCTGCAGTCAAATTCTATGTTTCTATGTAAATTGGATTCCAGTAAGTATTATGATGACAATAATCTCACATCCTTCAGCACTGATCTCAGCTGGTTTCTGGTCTGCTCCTCTGCTGGGCTTATATCAGGACTCTCAAGGACAGGCCTTCCCTCTAAGACTCATGACTGCTCACATGCTGTACTGCTCGTCTCCTAGGCTGTAGTCTTCACCACATGCTTCCCTCCATCACATGCTGCCCTCCATCACATGCTGCCCTCCATCACCTTCTGCTCTCTGGTACCACCCAGAAATACTGCTCTTTTATACCATTTTTCTATAGGTCATGTCTGGTGAAAACTGGTCAGCTAGATACAAGATGCATGACAACTGGCATTTTCTCACCACACCCACTTGCAATTTCATGGTGGCATCAAAGAGATAGTAATTTGAAGGGAAGGCTCCAGGAAGAGATTTATCAGATGTGAAGCATTTGTTTTCCTATCTGAACTCTTTGTTTAGTTGCCAAACAAAAGACAGTTTGGACATCTGTCCTCACTAATTTCATATTTCATAAGAAAGACCTTTCTTTGGGTTCTCAAATACTTAAAGCTGAACTTTCACTGTCTATAAAGTCGCCCTCCAATAATTAGGCATATGGTGATAATAGTGCTATTAGCTCTCATAAGTACCCGGTTCTGAAGTTATCCTTATTCTTCGGAGACCGACGACCAGGCTTCTTGCTTTAGTGTCGACTGCACGCCTGTGCCATCAGTCCCTTCTGGTGCCTTAAGGTACAGTGCAGTGCCTCCTAGAGGAGACCGGGACTGACAGCAGGCGTGCAGACGTCACTAAGACAAGATGTCTGCGCTCGTACCTGGCTTCCAGTCTCTGAAGACTAAGGATTACTTCAGAGCCGGATACTTATGAGAGCTAATAGCACTACTGTGAAGCTAGTCGCCATGCCTAATTGTGATGTTTTGTTGATCGCCAAATAGAGGGCGACAGTTCAATAGGATACCAGCTGCCAAGTAGGCTACAGCCCCATATGCCAATGTGTTGTCCATGTGTGCTCCCTTATGCCTTTTCCACATTGTGCCCATGCTTCTCCCCTATGCCCATCTCATAGTTGTGTATAAAGGCAAAGTGGAGTAAAACATCTCTGTAGCATTCTAAGGGTTAAAAGCCCTATTTATATCATTGTGAATGTTGAAAATCTGAATTTGTCCCCCACAGTTCAGATGCTTTGCTCCAGAATTGGACAACATTGAATGTAACCCATTGTGTGCCACATACCTCCCAAGATTTCAAAAGGCCAAAGAGGGTCATTTTTGTGTTAGGTGAAGCTGCTGGGGACGTTGCATTAATGAGAATTTTTAAGGTATGTAATGACCTATTGAGACTTCTTTGGTCTTGATCTAAATCATTTATTCAGTTACACAAAGTATTTTATTTTTCACTGATTCCTTTATAAACACATGTTCTGAAGTTTAAATACACATTTATGTGAGTTTTATTGTTGTGGAGCAATAGGATACAATTTTTTACACGCCACACAGTCTGGTCTCCTAAACACAGGGACACCAGGGTGGGAAAGAGGGACAGAGGGATTTGGGTCTCAGGGACACTTGGGAGGTTTGGTGCCAGCAATGCATTTTGCTCCCCTCTGGTACTCAAAGGGTTAAAGTCAAACTTGTGCAATTCTGGAGAAAACATCTGCACAGTGAGGGGCAAAATAAAATTTACAAGATTAACATTTATTTAAATTGGGCTTTTAACCCCTAGAGTGCTAGTGAAGTCTATTTATTTTCCCCTATTTTGCAGTTAGTTTTTCCTGTAACTGATCCACTTTTATATCCATGGGACATTGAGGCAAAGTGGATCCATTTTGAAGCAAACCAACTGCAATAAATAGGGATATATATATATATATATATATTTCATTTTAATATTGTAAAAGGTTTAACCGTTTGAGTGCCAAAGAGGTATCCTACGCATTGGAAAACAATATGTTGGATAACGCTCTGGCACTCAAAGGGTTAATGAAGTACATTTTGCAGAATGTTTCCAAATTTTCAAAAGTTTAAGGCGATTCCACTTTAACTTATCAGAATAAACCTTTATAATTTTTTTTCATAAAATATGTTCCTTTCACACTTCGATGCTTCTGGCGATATAAATATATATTATCTATTCACTAGCAGGGGGAAATGACATCACAACTATTGTAATACATAATAAACCCAAAGTATAACTACATGGTGCATGTCCCATAGAAATAACATATACAGGTGTATTCAGCCTGGGGTATCCAGGATCATGGGAGACAGCACACAGTTATCAAATGGGAGAAAAACACCAAAAGGTTTATTAACCCTCTGAGTGCCAGAGGGGTGTCCAGCACACTGCTTTGCAATCTGTTGGATACCTGTTTAGCACTCAAATAGTTAAATAAGGAAACAGGATTTACATGAGAAATTTGTGTCTACAATATTACCGTAGTAAATATTACTTCAATGCATCAAAGGTTTACACTTTAACATATAAATGATTTTCAACTGTCAGGACCATAGAAATCCCTGTGACAATATATAATAAATTGATGAAATGAGTCCAGTGTTTCACATGTCATGGTGTTTATTTGTGTGATGTTACAACAGATTTCTATGTAGGGGCCGGTGTTGATCCTGCAGTTTAAGGAGTCTTTGTAGGGGCCGGTGTTGAGTCTCCACCATCCAATCTCTCTGTAGAGACCGTTGTTGGGTCTGCTGGTTCCAGAGTCTCTGTAATGGCCTTTGGTGGGTCTATAGGTTCCAGAGTCTCTGTAATGGCCGTTGGTGGGTCTATAGGTTCCAGAGTCTCTGTAATGGCCGTTGGTGAGTCTATAGGTTCCAGAGTCTCTGTAGAGGATAGCGCTGGCTCTGCATCCTCTAGAAGCTTATCAGGGATTATGATGTTGGCCTGACAGCTTCTGTATTCTGCATAGCGCTTTGATGTAGTCTTGCGTCTTCCAGCGGCTTTGTAGTGTCTCTTTTTTGAAGACGCTTTTCTAGGGCTGGTGTTAGCCCCTTTGATTATATTGAATGTATAGGGGCTGTTGTTGGAGTCACAGCTTTCAGCGGCTGTATGGGGGCTGCTGTTGGAGTCGCAGCTTTCAGAGGCTGTGTGGGGGCTGCTGTTGGAGTCACAGCTTTCAGCGGCTGTGTGGAGGCTGCTGTTGGAGTCACAGCTTGAAGTAAGTTTGCCAGGGCTGCTGTTGGACTTGCAGGTTCTCAAGGCTCTGCAGCAGTCTGCACGGGATCGTGCCTTCTTTTGGCGTTCCTCACGCCTTCTGGGTCTGGCAATCACTGCGACAAAAAGCAGGGTAAAGAACAGAGTAGGGAGGTAATTCATCTCTCTGTCATGTTTAGGATCAGGACGATCCATCCCAATCATCTGGGCATTGGTGTTATCCTTCTTCATCAAACCTTTAGTCTCTCCAGTCACTGGTTTTTGCAGTAGAAGCGAAATCGAGAGCATAAACCAAAAAATTCCTAAGCAACGTAGTGAAGCCATGGCTTTCCACTAGTAATTATCAGAAGTGATTGAAATGATCTGAGAGCTGCCCACTAACTGACTCTCAGGACCCACATCACAGTGACCTCACAGTGAAGGTAAAGTTCCATCTGCACACATGGGTACTGATGGCAGAGTCCTGTACAGTAGAACAGTAGCAGGTAATATCTGACTCTCCAGCCAATGGAGACTACAACTGTCATCATTCCCAAACAGCCAGTCTCTGGCAGAGAATGAGGAGACATGTATCGAAAACGGCTGGAGAGGCACATGTTGCCTGTTCCTTCACTGTCTGGTACACTGAACTTGCTCTAGCTGCAGAGCTAATTTGGTGGAGACCAAGGTTGCTGCAGGACACTAACTGTCACTGTTTTCTGATCTGTAATGCCACTTAAAGCACACAGATACATTAGTCTTAAGTTCATACATAAAGAGACCAGGTAATAAATAGTTTTGAAGTCATGGATTTTGGGGCCTTAGAATTAACCCGCTGCACACCCATTTGGCAATCAAAGGGTTAACAAAGTTTCTTTGTCAGTGTAATTTAAAGTGGAAGTTACACTATATAATAGTGCAGGGGATTTTGAAGCAGCTTTCAAACTTATTTATATTTATGTTCTTCATCTTTTATTTAACTTAATAGTTTAGGAGATATTTAGCTTTATGTAAATGTCGGTTTATGGTAATTCAGCAGTACTTGTCAGCACAGCCTGTTGTGTCATATACTAACATTCCATTCTCCAGTCCAACTGTCATTTCCTACCAGGAAGTGCTGGCTAGTTTGTATAAACAGATAAATAATGTTAAATATCTTGTAAACTACAGATTTAAATAAAGAATGGCTCACTCAATAGATGATTTTGAAAGACCAATCATAAACACCCAAGTCTTTATAACGGTTTAGTTCCACTTTAATGTGAAATGTCTGTAGCAGTTACACATCTAGGCCCCATATTTAAATTTGCTTAAATATATAAATGATATTGTTTATTTCTCCAAATGTTTTATGTCTCTTACATTTTCTTAGATGTACAATTCGGTTTAAGTGCAGAAGATAACTTTATAGTAAATATGATTAAAGATGAAGAGATGGGGGTGAAAGTTAAAATATTAAATGTGCAAAAATGTCTGTTATTAACCCTTTGAGTGTCAGAAGGTGTGCAGCACAGAGGATAGGCAATGTGTCTTCCTATTCCTCTGGTATTTAAAGGGTTAATTAATTAAAATGATTTCAGTAAATAAATAAAACCATCGCCGTATCACTAGTACAATGATTCATTTACTGTAAGATTCCTGTGTTCAGATAGAACTCTTTGGTCCCTATTCACAAGATAAAGAAGTGCAACTCTCACACAAACCAACTGCACCACAGGGAACAATTACACTTCTCCTAATTCCATCTTATCTACATGTGGGGATTTTTATCCTCTAGAACTAGAGAGGTCTGCACCACATTGCTTCACAATGCACTGGAGATGTCTTTAGTATTCAAGGGGTTAAAAAATCCACAATTAGATCAATGTGGGTTCTAGAAACTGTATTTCTCCCCTATGGTGCAACTGGTTTGCTTCGGAGTTGCTCCTATTTCCTTTTGCGTATAAGGCCCAAGATCTGTATAGTAACTCTTAGAGCGCCAATCAGTATGTATGTATGTATGTATGTATGTATGTATATCTTTATTTATATTGTAAGAAATTCTATATCCCCTCTTACCAAGGGTATAATTATTCTTTGGGCAGATGTGACTAAGAAAACACAAATAAGTGATAATAATAAAAATCACTACATTATGTACACAATCAAATTACTGTTACAGACTGGATGGTATATACACGAATAAAGCAATATTGTGAGTCACAGAAAGATGGAATTAAACTAACCTCATAGATTGTCAAAATAACCACATAGATATTTTTGACTGGGTAACTAAAATAATAGACCAAGGGGGAGCAGTAGATATAGCTTATCTAGATTTCAGTAAAGCAATTGACACTGTCCCTCACAGAAGACTCATTAATAAATTGCAGTGTTTGGGTCTGGATGCAAAAATAGTTAAATGGATAAGGCAATGGCTGAGCGACAGGACACAGAGGGTGGTAGTCAATGGAGAATGTTCGGACGAAAGTAGTGTTACTAGTGGAGTACCTCAGGGATCTGTACTGGGACGCATTCTTTTTAATATTTTCATTAGTGATATTGCAAAAGGTCTTCAAGGTAAGGGATGCCTTTTTGCAGATGATACAAAGATCTGCAACAGGGTAGACATTCCAGGGGGAATAAGTCAAATGACAAATGATCTAGGTAAATTAGAAGAATGGACAAGAGTGTGGCACCTGCAGTTTAATGTTGATAAATGTAAAAGAATGCACTTGAGACATAAAAATCTAAAGGTAAAATATACTATTTAGGGTACTGTGCTGTGAGAGACAAAAGAGGAAAGGGATTTGGGAGTAAGTATTTCTAATGACTCAAAGGTAGGCAGGTAATATAATAAAGCAGAAGGGAATGCAAGCAGGGTGCTGGGTTGTATAGCTAAGGGCATTAGTAGCAGAGAAAAGGAAGTGGTCATGCCACTCTACAGATGTCTAGTTAGACCTCACCTAGAGTATTGTGTACAGTACTAGAGACCCCATCTCCAGAAGGATATTGATACTCTAGAGAAAATTCAGAGAAGGGCTACTAAAATGGTGACTGGTCTACAGGAAAAGAAATATCAGGATACACTAAAGGATCTGAACATGTATAGCTTGGCGGAGAGAAGACAGAGGGGAGATATGATAGACCCATTCAAATACATGAGGGAATTCAACAAAGTGCAGGATGGAAGTATATATCAAAGGAGTAAAAGTGTTAGGACAAGAGGCCATAGTCTAAAACTAGAGGGACACAGGTTTAGACCTAAAGTAAAAAAGCTTTACTTGAGGGGTGGAGCAATGACGTAGACACGCTGTCGTTGCGGGGTAGTGGAGGAGTGAACAGGACTGATTATGCTGAACATTGGATGAGGCACCTCCCGCTCCAAAATAGCGAGGAGCTGTGGGCTGCTGACCGGGGATAGCCGAGGAACATGGCGTGAAGCCTTAAATTAGTGGAAGGCTGCCCACACAGGAGCCAGAGAGGCCACCACATAAGAAGAACTGCGGTCTTTGATTTAAAGTGACGGATGCATGCAGGGGCGGAGGAAGGAGGTGATGGGTGGTGGATGGAGAGGAGAGGTACGATGTATTGCATATGATGCCCGCCTGCAGTATCGAGTAAGAGCCGCAGCAGAGTGGATGGAAGGCGGTAAGCTGTACCAATGTTGACATTTTGACCGCAAGGAGAATGCTGTATGAAGGGTGGCGGAGTGGTGTGGAAAGAGGACAATTGTGATATACAGGTCCCAAATACAAAAGAATAATAGACATTACAAAAGAAGCACTGGCGGTGTATTTAAAGAAGTTTAAGAGGTTGTAGGAGGAGTGGAGGGATGACCTATAATAATGATGTATAGAGGGCTTGACAGTTTCCCGGTCCTTTAAGAGATGGCTATTCCCCGGTCTAGAGAGCCATTGGGAGGCTTCAGTGATACTCGAAAAGGGAAAGCGTAAGAAATACGAAATAGAGTAGGGGAGATTGCTACATTTTCGGAGGAAAGAAAGGAGAAAAGGGAAAAGAGAGAGAAGCGCATATAAGAGAAAGGAAAAGAAAATAGGTATTTAAAGAGAAAAAAGTGGAAAAAGTTTGTGAAAAGGAAAAGATAGAGGACAGTCTTACTATGGCAGCCCAGAAGGGTGCGGATAATAAACATCAAAAAAAGATAAAGAGGCAGAGTAGTCAGAGGGTAAAATGGAAAAAAACTATCCTTTTTCTCCCCACAAACCTCCGCAACACAGACTTTATTGGATGATTCGCATGTGGGAGCTCGAGCGGAGTCGGGGGCAGAGACCCCTCAACCATCTTCTATTTCCCAGCTGGTTCAGGGGGTGCAACTTTAAGACCAGTTGGTGTTTTATATGGATCGGCAGTTTTCTAAAATGAAGGAGGACATGCACTCCAATACAGAAGCAATCAAGAAATAGTTAATTATAATACACTCTAAAATAGGCTTAATTGAGGATAGGGTGGTGGCTTTGGAAGGTAAAGCGGTATAACAAGAAGAGCAGTGTTTAAAGGTACAACAAAAGTTCAAGAATTGGATATAAAGGCGGTAGAATTAGAAGATCGAATGCACAGAAATAATCTGCGAATGAGGGGAGTGCCTGAAGTAATCCCAGTTGTGGGCATTGACAAATATATAAAGGAAAAGATATTTGCCCCGGCGAGTGCGCCGTATAATAATGGCCCATTATTTGAAAGAACACACCTCCTGCCTAAGCCAAAGGGTATTGCAGTGCAGCTGCCTAGAGACATTATGGTTTGCTGCTCTTCTTCGAATATTAAGTGTTACGGTTATTAGGACACTCAGACCAGTAAAATAAAACAGGGTTTATTGAATTAAAATAAAAGCAAATAATCGCCCTCTACAGGAGAAAGCAGCAATTGCAAAGTAAATACAATAGTACACAGAGGTACACTATACTGTAGAGAAGACGCACTCTAAACTGTACAGATAATAGCAAGCTGGACACTAAAGGGTAAATAAGAACAATCAGTCCGTCTCAGCTGTGGGGTTTGGCACGCCCAAATGGTGTAGTGATGTACTGAAAATATGTGCACAACACAGAGTTCATACGATGGAGGATAGTAGGTGTTCAGTGACCAGCATAAGGTTAGCAGAACAGTGACCCAATATAGCCCCCGCGGGCGTACCCAATGAGGCAACTGATACTGCAAGTGCGAGAGTATGTAGCCCCCACGGGTGTAATTGGAGAATAGCCTGAGATGCAAGCTTGCGTTTAGGCCCCATGGGCATATGACCGGAGACCAAAGTGAGCATAAGTCGAGCCAATAGCCCCCACTGGCGTAGACCTTCGGAACCTGCAAGAGCTTGGAGCCTAACCTTGTTTTCTCTCAGAACCAATAGCCGCAATGGATACCTCCGGTAATCAACGTAATACCGAGAGCCTACGGCGCCCAACCGGACCGACAACACTTGACTACTCTGCAGTTGTATATATGAGTCGCTGTCCACGCTAGCGGCCAAGTCAGCAGACGTAGACCAATAAGGTAAAGGCTCTATGACTGGAATGGAGGCTCTGCAAGAGAGAGGCGGCACTGCAAGGGTTAAAGAGTACGTTTAAATCTCCAAGGCTCGGTATGGTAACTAAGCTCTGCAAGCATATGGAGGCTTGGTACAAGGAGCACAGCTCTGCAAATCAGCAAGGAACTCTGCACTGGAGAAGGGTTACACCAGAGTGTAATGGTCACACTGCGTCAGTACTCAGCACAGCAGGAGTCAGAATGTCGCAGAGGCGACAACAGGAAAACACAGGTCGCTGGAACAAGCCGTAGTCAATCACGAAGCAGGAAGTCAGCCAGGCCGGGTCGTAGCACGTAGGAGGTTCTCAGACAAGCCGGGTCAAACATGATCAGGAACACTGGAGCGTAGTCAGGACAGGCCAAAGTCGGTACACAGGAATCCGGATACTGGAACACAGCAACAGCAAGACTGGCTCAGAAACACCACGAAAGGGCATCTGACAGATGTAATGGTCAGGTATAAAAAGGTCACCAGGGGGCGGTCCAAACCAACTCAGCAAATCAGAGTATGCCACAGACGAGAGTGACAGGAAGATCACAGGCACTGTGATAGTAACCCCCTCTCAAAGACCCCCTCTCCCTACCGGAGGTTTAGGTTTCTGGGGGTATTTAGAGTGGAAGTTGCGCACAAGTCTGGGCGCATGGAGGTCCTTCTGGTCAACCCAAGGGCGCTCTTCCGGACCATAACCTTTCCAGTGGACCATATATTGCAACTTCCCTCTAAGTCGCCTAGAATCAATAATGCTCTGAACCTCGTATTCTTCTTGGCCCTGGACTTCCTCCGGCCCAGGAATTACCGGAGTGGTAGTGTAACGATTGCAAACCAGGGGTTTCAACAGAGACACATGGAACACATTATGAATATGCATAGATGGGGGAAGTTCCAATGCATAGGAGACGGGATTAATTTTGCGGATGATTTTAAAGGGACCAATGAACGGAGGAGCCAGCTTATTGGAGGGTACCTGCAGATTGAGGTTTCTGGAGGAGAGCCATACCCTGTCCCCAACCTGGAATGAGACCGCTGGCAGCCGTCTACGATTGGCATATCGCTGATGACGCTGGAAAGACTGACTGAGGGTCCTCTGCACCTGTGCCCAAGTGGAACGGAGCTGCGCCATATGCTCATCCAAGGCAGGAATCTGTTGTGACTGGAACGAGTCCGGGAGCAAACACGGCTGAAACCCATAATTGATTAGGAACGTGGAGCTCCCGGACGATGAGTTGACTGCACAATTCCTGGCAAACTCCGCCCATGGGAACAGGTCGGCCCAATTGTCTTGATGATCGGTAATAAAACAGCGCAGGAACTGCTCCAGTCCCTGATTGGCACGCTCAGTGGCTCAGTTGGTCTGGGGATGGTAGGCGGAAGAGAAGGACAATTGGATGCCCATCATGCCACAGAATGCCCTCCAGAACCTGGACACGAATTGACTCCCACGATCGGAGATCACAACTCTGGGCACCCCGTGCAAGAGAAACACTTCTCTAGCAAAGACTATTGCCAATTCCTGAGCTGATGGAAGCCCCTTGAGGGGCACAAAATGAGCCATCTTAGAGAACCTATCAACCACCATGAGGATAAATTCTGGCAATTCTCCCAGAAAGTCGATGGATACATGAGACCAGGGCCGTTCTCCATTAGGCACTGGTTGGAGCAGGCCCACTGGGAGGTGCCTGGGGGTCTTGGCACGGGCACAAGTGGCACAAGCGGCAGTAAAAGCGGAACAATCGGCTCTGAGCGTAGGCCACCAGAACAATTGAGAAAGAGACCATACAAGTTGATCCCTGCCGATATGCCCAGCCGCTTTTGACGAGTGATAGGTCTCAAATAGGCGTGTACGGATAGGCTCATCCACAAAGCATTTACCAACTGGAGTCCCAGGCGGAGCCCTAGACTTGGACCCCAAAATCTCCTTACCCAGAGGTGAAGTTATACTAGTGCGAATAGTAGCCATAATACGGTCGGGCCGAATGATAGATACTGTTTCTTCCTCCCTCTCAGTGTCCGACGCGAAATGTCGGGACAAGGAGTCTGCCCTCACGTTCTTAGAATCCGGAAGGTAGGATACTATAAAGTTAAACCGGGACAAAAAGAGTGCCCACCTGGCTTGTCGAGAAGACATTCTCTTAGCCTCAGAGAGATATGTCAGATTCTTGTGATCGGTAAGGATTAGTATTGGGTTCTTGGTGCCTTCCAATAGGTGGCGCCACTCCTTCAGCACCAAAATAATGGCCAATAGCTCCCTGTCGCCAATCTCATAGTGGCTTTGTGCGCTGGACAATTTCTTAGAGAAGAACCCACAAGGTTTCAAGGTACCACCTCCCACAGGACGCTGGGAGAGTACTGCCCCAACCCCAACCTCAGAGGCGTCAACTTCCAAGGTAAATGGCAGGGAGGGATTGGGATGGGACAGCACTGGGGCAGACGCAAAGGCAGATTTTAAGGTCTCAAACGCATTTTCAGCAGCCTCGGACCACTGAGAGGGAGTAGCGCCCTTATGTGTCAAATCCGACAAAGGTTTCACAATAGTGGAAAAGTTACGTATGAATTTTCTGTAATAGTTGGCAAACCCTAGAAAGCGCTGAATCGCTTTTAACCCTTTAGGGCGAGGCCAATGTAATACTGCTGCCAACCTATCTTGGTCCATAGCGATTCCATCTTTGGAGATTACGAACCCCAAGAATGGTACTTGAGACATATGGAATTCGCATTTCTCTAATTTACAAAACAGTTTATTTTCACAAAGTCAGAGCAAGACTTCCGTGACATCTTTAATATGTTGGGAGAGGGTGGCGGAATGAATCAATATATCGTCCAGATATACCACCACGCAGGACTGAAGCATGTCACGCAGGATATCATTAATAACCTCCTGGAATACCGCAGGTGCATTATATAAGCCAAAAGGCATTACCAGATATTTGTAGTGCCCTGTTCTGGTATTAAATGCCGTTTTCCACTCATCACCTTCCTTGATTCTAATTAGATTGTAGGCGGCCCACAAATCAAGTTTAGTGAAGATAGAAGAGCCCTTCAATCTGTCAAATAACTCGGTAATGAGTGGAATAGGGTATGCGTTCTTGGGCATCAGCTTATTAAGCCCCCGGTAATCAACACATGGCCTGAGTTCGCCACTTTTTTCTTTACAAAGAAGAATCCGGCACCAGCCGGGGAGGTAGACTTGCGAATAATTCCCCTCCTAAGGGCGTCCTCAATGTACTCCTCCATTGCCTTGTTCTGCTCACATGACAGTGGGTAAGCGCGTCCTCTCGGGGGAACTGCACCTGGAGGCAAAGCAATAGCGCAATCATAGGGTCTATGTTCGGGCAATGCGCTAGCCTCCCCCTTGCTGAACACGTCACTGAATTCCCCATATTCGGCTGGCACAGAAGGGGAGGTACACATAATCTTGACAGGGAATGATAGACAGTTCTTATTACAGTATTCGGACCAGGAACTAACCTCACATTTTTGCCAGTCAAATTGAGGATTATGCAGAAGCAACCATGGGAACCCCAAAATGACTGCATGGTGAGGTGAACGAATAATTTGGAACCGTACCTCCTCCTTGTGGAGAGCCCCAACTGACATTGAAATAGGAATGGTTTCCATCGTAATAAATGCGGGTTCGAATGGTCTGCCATCAATGGCTTCCACTGCCAAAGGAGTCTCCTTCTTGCATAGAGGAATATTATGCAATTCAGCAAAAGATTCGTCCATAAAGTACCCGGCTGCACCAGAGTCTACCAGTACCAATGTCTCTACGACCTTGTCGGCCCAAAAGAATACCACCTGGATGGTGGGTTTAACAGTATTCGGATCTAGGGACTGTTGTACACCACCTAGGGCCTGTCCCCCAAGGTACCCTAGGTGCGTGCGTTTCCCGGCCGTATCGGACAATTGCGCAAAAGGTGCCCCGGTTTGCACAATATAAACATAGGCCTTGCCTCTTACGGAAAGACCTCTCCTCTTTTGAGAGTCTAGTGAAACCCAGCTGCATTGGCTCTGCTGCCTCTGCTGGACGCTCAGTAGGAGAGGGTGGGTTAAAGGAACTGCCTTGCCCATGGTTTCAGGAACTCACCCTTTTTAACAACCGTCTCTCGTGGATACGAGAATCAATGAGCATGACATAGTCAATGAATTCGTCCAGGTCACTAGGTACATCTCGGGCAGCTATTTCATCTTTGATTGGTTCAGAGAGCCCCTTAGCAAATACTGCCACTAACGCTTCATTATTCCAGCCCACCTCCGCTGCCAGGGTCCGGAATTCGATCGCATAGTCGCCCAATGTGCGTTCGCCCTGCTGTATTTCCATTAGCCTCTTGGCAGCGGAGGCAGCTCTGCCAGGAACCTCAAACACTCGGCGGAACTTTTTCACAAACTCATTAAAGTTCAGAGTGCAAGGTTTGTCATTCTCCCACAATGGGTTCGCCCAAGCCAACGCTTTGCCTGTTAGTAGCGATATCATGAATCCGACCTTGCTCCGGTCGTTAGGAAATGCCTGGGGCGTCAATTCCAAATAGATCTCCAACTGATTGATAAAGCCCCTGCATAGGGAAGGTTCGCCATCATATCTCAATGGTAACGGCGCCGCTGCCGTTAAGCCTCTGGCACAAGTAGGAGGAGCTACAGGCGGATTATCCGGTGTCAAGACTGGGGGACCACCGGATTCGGACTAGGCTTATCAAGGTGTACCGTACGCTCAAGTAGGGTCTGTAAAGCCAGTGCCAATTGATCTAGGCCCTGCTCATGGACATCCATTATCCAGTGGATGTTTTGTGTGTTACTTTCACCCTTACTGTCTGAGGTCATGGCCCTTTCGTACTGTTACGGTTATTAGGACACTCAGACCAGTAGGTAAAATAAAACAGTGTTTATTGAATGAAAATAAATGCAAATAATCGCCCTCTACAGGAGACAGCAGCAATTGCAAAGTGAATACAATAGTACACAGAGGTACACTATACTGTAGAGAAGACCCACTCTAAACTGTACAGATAATAGCAAGCTGGACACTAAAGGGTAAATAAGAACAATCAGTCCGTCTCAGCTGTGGGGTTTGGCACGCCCAAATGGTGTAGTGATGTACTGAGAATATGTGCACAACACAGAGTTCATATGATGGAGGATAGTAGGTGTTCAGTGACCAGCATAAGCTTAGCAGAACAGTGACCCAATATAGCCCCCGCGGGCGTACCCAATGAGGCAACTGATACTGTAAGTGCGAGAGTATGAAGCCCCCACGGGCGTAATCGGAGAATAGCCTGAGATGCAAGCTTGCGTTTAGCCCCCACGGGCGTATAACCGGAGACCAAAGTGAGCATAAATCGAGCCAATAGCCCCCACGGGCGTAGACCTTCGGAACCTGCAAGAGCTTGGAGCCTAACCTTGCTTTCTCTCAGTACCAATAGCCACAATGGATACCTCCGGTAATCAACGTAATACAGAGAGCCTACGGCGCCCAGCCGGACCGACAACACTTGACTACTCTACAGTTGTATATATGAGTCGCCGTCCACGCTAGCGGCCAACTCAGCAGATGTAGACCAGTAAGGTAAAGGCTCTATGACTGGAATGGAGGCTCTGCAAGAGAGAGGCGGCACTGCGAGGGTTAAAGAGTACGTTTAAATCTCCAAGGCTTGGTATGGTAACTAAGCTCTGCAAGCGTATGGAGGCTCGGTACAAGGAGCACAGCTCTGCAAATCAGCAAGGAACTCTGCAGTGGAGAAGGGTTACACCGGAGTGTAATGGTCACACTGCGTCAGTACTCAGCACAGCAGGAGTCAGAATGTCGCGGCGGCGACAACAGGAAAACACAGGTCGCTGGAACAAGCCGTAGTCGATCACGAAGCAGGAAGTCAGCCAGGCCGGGTCGTAGCATGTAGGAAGTTCTCAGACAAGCCGGGTCAAACACGATCAGGAACACTGGAGCGTAGTCAGGACAGGCCAAAGTCGGTACACAGGAATCCGGATACTGGAACACAGCAACAGCAAGACTGGCTCAGAAACACCACGAAAGGGCATCTGACAGATGTAATGGTCAGGTATAAATAGGTCACCAGGGGGCGGGCCAAACCAAAATCTCTATCTTTGCACTCAATCCATACAAAAAGTTATTTATTTCTTCACTTAAAAAACTTATATATAATATAATGCTATCACCTACTCTGATAGATTCCATTTTTATGTTTGAGAAAGTGGCGGGTATTCGCCACGAAACACGTTACATG
Source organism: Rhinophrynus dorsalis (assembly GCA_037306005.1). Classification (NCBI taxonomy): domain Eukaryota; kingdom Metazoa; phylum Chordata; class Amphibia; order Anura; family Rhinophrynidae; genus Rhinophrynus; species Rhinophrynus dorsalis. The sequence continues at coordinate 370,973,712 of CM074724.1, read as the reverse complement.
GAATAAAACAGAGATTATTGTTTTTAAATATATAAATGTTTTGGAAAACATTTTTTTAAGTATATCATTATATTATATATAAATTTTTTAAGTGAAGAAATAAATAACTTTTTGTTACTTTGAAGCTACACATTCTTATTGCTACTTTTTGGCTTGTTTAAGCCCTTATAATTATATTGAAGGGGGTTTTATATTGCTTTTGTATGGATTGAGTGCAAAGATAGAGATTTTCTGTATTTATCCCGGCATTGTTGGATAACCAACACAGAGGATTACTTGAGCAGGGACAAGGAATTGAAATCTCCCTGCACGCTGTTTCAAACACCGGTGACAAGGATACACCGGTGTTACACATTGTGTGAGTATAGATGATTATTGTTTCCGTTATATAGCTGATTCAAGCGCTTCTTCTTCTATCCAGTAAGGATTGTACTGGCACTTTGTTTGTTTCTTTATTTTTGGTTCGTTGGATGGAACACATAGTGGAACACCGATCGAATCTGTGAGAGCAGCTGAGCAGCTTGGGATTCAATCCAAGTGATAGTGGGTTCAATCAATATCTTCCATCTGTGAGTTACGTCTATCTTACATATATGTGTTAGATAGACCATCTAAATCTGTGAGTACCCATTCTTTGGGGGATTTTGAAGAAGTGGGTTTGAACTTTGAAGTTACAGAGATATAATACTCTATGAGGCGCCCCTTTCTTTCTTTCTCTTTGTTTTCTTTTGTAAGATTAATAATGGTCTTTTACTCTTGCAAATATATATGCGCCAAATAAGATACCATTAACATTTATAAAGAAAGTGATGAAGAAAATTGAAAAGGTGAAACAAGGTAGAGTGTTGGTGATAGGGGACTTTAACTGTGTAGGGGACCCAGGAATGGATCGTAGGTCTGTAAGAGTGAGTTTAGTTAATAGGTCAGAGGCTGATTGATTTCAGGAACTTTTGAGGAATTATGCAATAAATTATATAAGGCGGGTGTTTCATCCGACAGAGAAGGATTTTACATGCTATTCGAGACAGTTTAATTCATATTCAAGAATTGATTTGATGTTAGGAAATAATTCAATGATGCACACTGTTAAGAAAATTGAAATTGGTGTAATTACGTGGTCAGATCACTCACTTGTGACTATGGAATATCAAGACAGATATGATAGAAGAAATCGGGGGTGGAGACTAGATGTTCAGTTGTTAAGTAAATCAGAGACTTTAGAAAAAATTAGAGAGTCCACCAAACAATATTTTGAAGAAAATGGGAATGGGGAGGTTTCGGTATCGTGTGTCTAGTGTGCATATGAGTGTGTGGTACGTGGGCAGTTGATAAGTATTGCTGCTAATGATTTGAAGAATGCTCCGCCTATATTACCTAAGTTATACATTGAATTGGCCAAAGTGAAGAGTAGCAATAAATGTAATCCTCCAAGGGAGAAGGCAGAGAGAATAGAAGTAATAGAGGGGCAAATTAATGAACAATTAATAAACAACGTATCAAGCGCGCTGGAATGATTTAAGATACGTTGCTACCACAGAGGTAATGGACTGGACTCACTCATGACAGATTAAAAAAGGAAAATAAGAGTGGGCTAATAACAAGGATTAGAGAGGGTGATATAGAGATCTTGAACCCAGATGATATTGGGGAAGCGTTTGCTAAATATTACCAGAGCCTATATAACCTGCCACAAGGGGGTACAGATGGTAAATTATCGGAATATTTTGTGAAGAGGAATCTCCCGAGAATAAATGTAGCACAGTCAGATAGGTTAAATAAAATAATATTGGAATTAGAGGTGGCTGATGTAAAAGATAGGCTAAAAGTGAGAACGGCCCCGGGACCGGATGGATTCCCTAATCTATATTACAAATTGTTAAGAGATGAATTGAAAGGGGAATTGGGGCTGTTATTTAATGCAGTGGCAGAACTGGGCAAGTGTCCGGATGAGCTGCTCAGAGCCAATGTGGTTTCAATACTGAAAGTAAATAAGGACCCCAAATTAATTAAGAATTATAGACCTATTTCATTAGTAAGTACAGATGTTAAGATTTTTGTGTCTATTTTGGCAGATCGATTGAAAGGGATCATAGCCGATTTGGTGGAACAGGACCAGGTGGGCTTTATACCAGGGAGGTCCTCTGTGAACCATATGAGAAGAACGATTGACATTATTGATGTGGAAGGGACTGAAACTCCTCTTATACGCTTGTCATTGGACGCAGAAAAAGCGTTTGACAGGGTAGGGTGGGGTTTCATGTTTGGTCTATTACAGCAATACAGAATAGGGGGACAATTCCTCAGCTCCGTAAAAGCCTTATATCATAATCCTAAAGTCAGAGTATTGGGAAAAGGATTCTTCTCTAATTGGTTCACAGAGGGAAATGGGACCCGTCAGGGATGCCCTTTGCCACCATTGTTGTATGTGTTGGTATTGGAGCCATTGGCAATAGCAATACGGGAGGATGAGAACAAAAGGGGATTCAGCACGCATAGGGGACAGGTGAAGTTAAATCTGTAAGCCGATGACATCCTCCTTACGCTGGAAAGACCTGAGAAATCTATACAAGAGTTGTTTAAATTATTAGATGAGTATTCACAGGTGTCAGGTTATAAGATTAATATTGATAAATCAGAATTTTTGGCTATTAATGTTGACCCCCAGGTAGTGCAGTACTTAACACAGGAGTTGGGATTAGTATATAAGCAAGAACATGTTAAATACCTGGGGGTCAACATGACGCGCTCGGTTAAAAATTTAGTGGAATGTTCTGCCGTTATTGAGGTACACAAATAAATCTTTAAAGGATTGGAAGAAATTAGGGTTTTCATGGGCAGGCGGGATTAATATCCTGAACCATTATGTGTTGCCGAAATGGTTATATATTTGGAGAATGATCCCGCTGGATTTTCCTAGAGCTTGGTTGGGTATGGTACAAGCAGACTTTTAGGCCTTTATGTGGGAAGGGATGAAAACTAGAGTGAGTTGGGGTATATTGGTCAGGAAAAGGAGGGAAGGAGGGTTGGGAGCTATGGAGATTCAGAGATGTTATACTGTTAGTCGGAAATTTCACGTACTAATGTCACACAGTCCCCTAGTAGATCAAGAAAGATGGTATAATATAGAGAAAGAGTAGATAGGGTTGCAGAGTGTTGCATCAGGGTTTTGGCTGAATGGATTTAAAAAGAAGGTGGCAGAAGGAAGGAGAATATCAATGGTGTTGGAACACTTAAATAAAAGTTGGGAGATAATTCTAACAGTTAAAGTTGAGACATAGAATAATTCCTGCTCTTCAGCTGAAAATGCTGAGTGATTTTGTGTATGATCCGAGGGTCGGTGGATGGTGGAGAGCCGGAATTGTTAATATGGGGAGCCTATTTGTAAAAGATAAGTTTAAATCCTTCTCTCAGTTGAAGAATGAATTCCAGCTGGAAAATAAGGATGTTTTTGTATACTTGAGAGTGAAGGGGTTTATGAATGTTCACATGGAATTGGGAGGGAGAGAAGTAATGAGTAGGTTTAATCAATTATTTGAGTTGAATGATTGCCGTAAATTGCTTTCCAATTGTGCGAAACTTGAATATGTGGTAAGACATCAAGACCCCCCCTATCACGGTGCCCGTGATTCGTGCTGTTCTGTGTCTGTCACTTGCTGAGTATTCCTGATTGGCTGTCTGCTATTAGCCCTCCTTTTCAAACCCAGGTTGAACACTTCCAGCTGTCTGCTATTAGCCCTCCTTTTTAAACCCAGGTTGAACACTTCCAGCTTGCCCTTTCGTGGTGTTTCTGACTCCACTTGGCCTGATCTGTATGTCAGGCTTCTGGGCCTGCTGTTCCTGCTGATCCTGCATTCCGGTGTCCAGTGTTCTTATGTTCCTGTATGCTAGTGTTCCGGTGTTCCTGTGTTCCAGCACCTAGCGGGTTAATCTTACTGAGTTCCTGAGTCTCCTGCCTGCCGCTTCTCAAGCCGGTTCGCTATGCACCAGCGGTTCCGGTGGTTCCAGTCAACTGTCAGTGCTTCAGTCTCGCCCCGGTGGATTCCCCGTTGGAGTGTAGGGCTCCTGCTCTAGCCCCGTCGCTCCAGCGACATTGTTCTTTTCGCTGCTGCTTATACTCTGTTGGTTCCAGCGTGCGGACACTGATTCACTCCATTAACCTGGTGGCGACACTTACTGTTGGTTCCAGCATGAGGACGCTGGTTTACTCCATTAGATCTGGTTGCAATATACATTGTTGGTTCCAGCGTGCGGACGCTGGTTTACTCCATTAAACCTGGTGGCGACACATACTGTTGGTTCCAGTGTGAGGACGCTGGTTTACTCCATTAAACCTGGTTGTGATATACATTGTTGGTTCCAGCGTGCAGACGCTGGTTTACTCCATTAAACCTGGTTGTGATATACATTGTTGATTCCAGCGTGCGGACGCTGGGTTACTCCATTAAACCTGGTTGCGATATACACTGTTGGTTCGAGAGTAGGACGCTGGTTTACTCCATTAAACCTGGTTGCAATATTCACTGTTGGTTCCAGCGTGCGGACGCTGGTTTACTCCATTAAACCTGGTGGCGACATTTATTGTTGGTTCCAGCGTGTGGACGCTGGTTTACTCCATTAAACCTGGTTGTGATATACATTGTTGATTCCAGCGTGCGGACGCTGGGTTACTCCATTAAACCTGGTTGCGATATACACTGTTGGTTCGAGAGTAGGACGCTGGTTTACTCCATTAAACCTGGTTGCAATATTCACTGTTGGTTCCAGCGTGCGGACGCTGGTTTACTCCATTAAACCTGGTGGCGACATTTATTGTTGGTTCCAGCGTGTGGACGCTGGTTTACTCCATTAAACCTGGTGGCGATACTCTGTTGGTTCCAGCGTGCGGACGCTGGTTTACTCCATCAACCTGGTGGCGATATCTATGGTTGGTCCAACGTGCGGACATTGGTTTGCTCCTGATCTATCCAGTACTGAGGCCAGGTCGCTGTGATATACATTGTTGGTTCCAGCGTGCGGACGCTGGTTTACTCCATTAAACCTGGTGGCGACACTGTTGGTTCCAGTGTGAGGACGCTGGTTTACTCCATTAAACCTGGTTGCGATATACATTGTTGGTTCCAGCGTGCGGACGCTGGTTTACTCCATTAAACCTAGTTGTGATATACATTGTTGGTTCCAGCATGCGGACGCTGGTTTACTCCATTAAACCTGGTGGCGACACTTACTGTTGGTCCCAGCGTCAGGACGCTGATTTACTCCATTAAACCTGGTTGCGAAATACACTGTTGGTTCCAGAGTAGGACGCTGGTTTACTCCATTAAACCTGGTTGCAATATACACTGTTGGTTCCAGCGTGCGGACGCTGGTTTACTCCATTAAACCTGGTGGCGACATTTACTGTTGGTTCCAGCATGTGGACGCTGGTTTACTCCATTAAACCTGGTGGCGATACTCTGTTGGTTCCAGCGTGCGGACGCTGGTTTACTCCATCAACCTGGTGGCGATATCTATGGTTGGTCCCAACGGGCAGACATTGGTTTGCTCCTGATCTATCCAGTACTGAGGCCAGATCGCTGTCCACTCCTATGCAGTCGTCGGATTTTCCCTGGCAATAGACTTCTGCTGAGTAAGACCTTAGTTCCTATTCCTCTCTGCTGTCATAGTCATCAGACAGCTGGTCTACTCGCTTAGGCTGCTCTGCCCGGTATTGGTAAGGCCGGTAGAACCTTTGTCGTTACCATCCTTAAGGTTGCCTTTCCCGGTATTGGCAGGGCCGGTAGAGCCTACTACAGTGTTCCTCCGGCTGCCCTGCCTAATATTGGTAAGGCCGGTAGAACCTTGTACATTACCATCTTTAAGGTTGCTTTACCCGGGATTGGTAGAGCCGGTAGAGCCTACACTCAGTACTCCTTTGGGCTTCCTTGCCCGGTATTGGTAAGGACGGTAGAACCGGTATATGTCATCTCACGGTTGCCTTACCCGGTATAGGCAAGGCCGGTAGAGCCTGTTATTGCTAGTGTCACTTGGGTTGCCTTACCCGGTATTTTAGGCAAGGCCGGTAGAACCTATTGTATGACTATTATTGTTGTATTGTTATGTATGTTTCCCTATGGGGATTACCTTAACGTTTCAATAAAGTTACGTTTTTACCAAACCTAACGTCTGAGAGTCTTTAAAAACCGTGACACCCCCCCTTTGATTTAAAAAAAATGGGAGAAGGACTTTGGGAAAGCAATTGAGGTGAAGGAATGGGTCGGGGCTTCAAGTAAATTGGTAAACCAGATGCACTGTTTAAATCTATTGGATACCCAATTTAAATTAAGTAGGTGATACTTGGTGCCAGATAAACTTCATAAAATGTATGTGGGTGTCTCAGATAGGTGTTGGAGGTGTGAAGTTGATAAAGGCAGCTATATACATATGTGGTGGAACTGTGGCCCAGTCTTGGAGTACTGGAGAAGGGTGACGTGCCTGATTGATAGACTAACTGGTGTTGGTTTGTATTTAGATCCGATGAAAATATTGATGAACTTGAAATGGCCGCATATGAGTAGAGAAAATGAGACGATTATTAGCGGCAGCTAAAATGTGCCTGGCAAGAAGGTGGAAATCTTCTCTCGTTCTGGAGACAGCTGAGGTGGTGGGGCAGGTTAGATGGCAAATACAGATGGAAAGGGGTATGTTATATGGGACAAAAGGTATAAGTCAGAAGAGAAATATCTGGGATGGTTGGCTGAGGAGAATTGATCCCAATGTTCTGAGTGAACATGATTTACTATGCTGGCGAATCGGAAGTGCCCCCTGGTCAAGGGATGGGAAGTGTAAGGGGTTTGGATATATTTTGTGATATTATTGTGATTGATTCTATGCGGATATGTTTTGTTACTATTTAATAAAAATTAAAAAAAAAAAAAAAAGTTTTACTTCTCTGAGATGGTAGTAGATAAGTGGAATAGCCTACCAGCAGAAGTGGTAGAAGTTAATACAGTGACAGAATGTAAGCATGCATGGGATAGGCATAAAGCTGTCCTACACATAAGAAAAGACCAAGGACCAAAAAAGGTTTGAGGTTTTTACAGTAGGAAAATGGGCAGACTAGATGGGCCGAATGGTTCTCATCTGCCGTCAAATTCTATGTTTCTATGTAAATTGGATTCCAGTAAGTCTTATGATGACAATAATCTCACATCCTTCAGCACTGATCTCAGCTGGTTTCTGGTCTGCTCCTCTGCTGGGCTTATATCAGGACTCTCAAGGACAGGCCTTCCCTCTAAGACTCATGACTACTCACATGCTGTACTGCTGATCTGCTAGGCTGTAGTCTTCACCACATGCTGCTCTCCATCACATGCTGCCCTCCATCACCTTCTGCTCTCTGGTACCACCCAGAAATACTGCTCTTTTATACCATTTTTCTATTGGTCATGTCTGGTGAAAACTGGTCAGCTAGATACAAGATGCATGACAACTGGCATTTTCTCACCACACCCACCTGCAATTTCATGGTGGCATCAAAGAGATAGTAATTTGAAGGGAAGGCTCCAGGAAGAGATTTATCTGATGTGAAGCATTTGTTTTCCTATCTGAACTCTTTGTTTAGTTGCCAAACAAAAGACAGTTTGGACATCTGTCCTCACTCATTTCATATTTCATAAGAAAGACCTTTCTTTGGGTTCTCAAATACTTAAAGCTGAACTTTCACTGTCTATAAAGTCGCCCTCCAATAATTAGGCATATAGTGATAATGGTGCTATTAGCTCTCATAAGTACCCGGTTCTGAATTTATCCTTATTCTTCGGAGACCGACGACCAGGCTTCTTGCTTTAGTGTTGACTGCACGCCTGCACCTTCAGTCCCTTCTGGTGCCTTAAGGCACAGTGCAATGCCTCCTAGAGGAGACCGGGACTGACAGCAGGCGTGCAGACGTCACTAAGACAAGATGTCTGCGCTCGTACCTGGCTTCCAGTCTCGGAAGACTAAGGATTACTTCAGAGCCGGATACTTATGAGAGCTAATAGCACTACTGTGAAGCTAGTCGCCATGCCTAATTGTGATGTTTTGTTGATCGCCAAATAGAGGACGACATTTCAATAGGATACCAGCTACCAAGTAGGCTACAGCCCCATATGCCAATGTGTTGTCCATGTGTGCTCCCTTATGCCTTTTCCCCATTGTGCCCATGCTTCTCCCCTATGCCCATCTCATAGTTGTGTATAAAGGCAAAGTGGAGTAAAACATCTCTGTAACATTCTAAGGGTTAAAAGCCCTATTTATATCATTGTGAATGTTGAAAATCTGAATTTGTCACCCACAGTTCAGATGCTTTGCTCCAGAATTGGACAACATTGAATGTAACCCATTGTGTGCCACATACCTCCCAAGATTTCAAAAGGCCAAATAGAGTCATTTTTGTGTTAGGTGAAGCTACTGGGGACGTTGCATTAATGAGAATTTTTAAGGTATTTAATGACCTATTGAGACTTCTTTGGTCTTGATCTAAATCATTTATTCAGTTATACAAAGTATTTTATTTACACAGATTCCTTTATAAACACATGTACTGAAGTTTAAATACACATTGATGTGAGTTTTGTTGCTGTGGAGCAATAGGATACAATTATTTACACGCCACACAGTCTGGTCTCCTAAACACAGGGACACCAGGGTGGGAGAGAGGGAACGAAGGACAGAGGAATTTGGGTCTCAGGGACACTTGGGAGGTTTGGTGCCAGCAATGCATTTTGCTTCCCTCTGGTACTGAAAGGATTAAAGTCAAACTTGTGCAATTCTGGAGAAAACATCTACACAGTGAGGGGCAAAATAAAATTTACAAGATTAACATTTATTTAAATTGGGCTTTTAACCCCTAGAATGCTAGTGAAGTCTATTTATTTTCCCCTATTTTGCAGTTAGTTTTTCCTGTAATTGATCCACTTTTATACACAAGGGACATTGAGGCAAAGTGGATCCATTTTGAAGCAAGCCAACTGCAATAAATAGGGATATATATATATATATATATATATATATATATATATATATATATATATATATATTTATATTTATATTTCATTTTAATATTGTAAAAGGTTTAATGAAGTACATTTTGCAGAATGTTTTCAAATTTTCAAAAGTTTAAGGCGATTCCACTTTAACTTATCACAATAAACCTTTATAATTTTTTTTCATAAAATATGTTTCCGGTTCCTTTCACACTTCGATGCTTTTGGCAATATAAATATATATTATATATTCACTAGCAGGGGGAAGTGACATCACAACTATTATAATACATAATAAACCCACAGTATAACTACATGGTGCATGTCCCATAGAAATAACATATACAGGTGTATTCAGCCTGGGGTATCCAGGATCATGGGAGACAGCACACAGTCATCAAATGGGAGAAAAACACCAAAAGGTTTATTAACCCTCTGAGTGCCAGAGGGGTGTCCAGCACATTGCTTTGCAATCTGTTGGATACCTCTTTAGCACTCAAATAGTTAAATAAGGAAACAGTATTTACATGAGAAATTTGTGTCTACAATATTACCGTAGTAAATATCACTTCAATGCATCAAAGGTTTACACTTTAACATATAAATGATTTTCAACTGTCAAGAAAATAGAAATCACTGTGACAATATATAATAAATTGATGAAATGAGTCCATTGTTTCACATTTCATGGTGTTTATTTGTGTGATGTTACATCAGATTTCTGTGTAGGGGCCGGTGTTGATCCTGCAGTTTAAGGAGTCTCTGTAGGGGCCGGTGTTGAGTCTCCACCATCCAATCTCTCTGTAGAGACCGTTGTTAGGTCTGCTGGTTCCAGAGTCTCTGTAATGGCCGTTGGTGGGTCTGTAGGTTCCAGAGTCTCTGTAATGGCTGTTGGTGAGTCTATAGGTTCCAGAGTCTCTGTAGAGGATAGCGCTGGCTCTGCTTCCTCTAGAAGCTTATCAGGTATTATAATGTTGGCCTGACAGCTTCTGTATTCTGCATAGCGCTTTGATTTACTCTTGCGTCTTCCAGCGGCTTTGTAGTGTCTCTTTTTTGAAGACGCTTTGCTAGGGCTGGTGTTAGCCCCTTTGATTATAGTGAATGTATAGGGGCTGTTGTTGGAGTCACAGCTTTCAGCGGCTGTATGGGGGCTGCTGTTGGAGTCGCAACTTTCAGCGGCTGTGTGGGGGCTGCTGTTGGAGTCACAGCTTTCAGCGGCTGTTTGGAGGCTGCTGTTGGAGTCACAGCTTGAAGTAACTTTGCCAGGGCTGCTGTTGGACTTGCAGGTTCTCAAGGCTCTGCAGCAGTCTGCACGGGATCGTGCCTTCTTTTGGCGTTCCTCACGCCTTCTGGGTCTGGCAATCACTGCAACAAAAAGCAGGGTAAAGAACAGAGTAGGGAGGTAATTCATCTCTCTGTCATGTTTAGGATCAGGACGATCCATCCCAATCATCTGGGCATTGGTGTTATCCTTCTTCATCAAACCTTTAGTCTCTCCAGTCACTGGTTTTTGCAGTAGAAGCGAAATCGAGAGCATAAACCAAAAAAATCCTAAGACACGTGGTGAAGCCATGGCTATCCACTAGTAATTCTCAGAAGTGATTGAAATGATCTGAGAGCTGCCCACTAACTGACTCTCAGGATCCGCATCACAGTGACGTCACAGTGAAGGTAAAGTTCCATCTGCACACATGGGTACTGATGTCAGAGTTCTGTACAGTAGAACAGTAGCAGGTAATATCTGACTCTCCAGCCAATGGAGACTACAACTGTCATCACCCCCAAACAGCCAGTCTCTGGCACAGAATGAGGTGACTTGTATCCAAAACAGCTGGAGAGGCACATGTTGCCTGTTCCTTCACTGTCTGGTACACTGAACTTGCTCTAGCTGCAGTGCTAATTTGGTGGAGACCAAGGTTGCTGCAGGGCATTAACTGTCACTGTTTTTAGATCTGTAATGTCACTTAAAGCACACAGATACATTAGTCTTAAGTTCATACATAAAGAGACCAGGTAATAAATAGTTTTGAAGTCATGGATTTTGGGGCCTTAGAATTAACCTACTGCACACCCATTTGGCAATCAAAGGGTTAACAAAGTTTCTTTGTCAGTGTAATTTAAAGTGGAAGTTACACTATATAATAGTGCAGGGGATTTTGAAACAGCTTTCAAACTTATTTATATTTATGTTCTTCATCTTTTATTTAACTTAATAGTTTTGGAGATATTTAGTTTAATGTATATGTCGGTTTATGGTAATTCAGCAGTACTTGTCAGCACAGCCTGTTGTGTCATATACTAACATTCCATTCTCCAGTCCAACTGTCATTTCCTACCAGAAAGTGCCTGATAGTTTGTATAAACGGATAAATAATGCTAAATATCTCGTAAAACTACAGATTTAAATAAAGAATGGCTCACTCAATAGATGGTTTTGAAAGACCAGTCATAAACACCCAAGTCTTTATAATGTGTTAGTTCCACTTTAATGTGAAATGTCAGTAGCAGTTACACATCTAGGCCCCATATTTCAATATGTTTAAATATATAAATTATATTGTTTATTTGTCCAAATGTTTTATGTCTCTTAAATTTTCTTAGATGTACAATTCGGTTTAAGTGCAGAAGATAACATTATAGTAAATATGATTAAAAATGAAGAGATGTGAGTGAAAGTTAAAATGCTAAATCTGCCAAAATGTCTGTTATTAACCCTTTGAGTGTCAGAAGGTGTGGATGGGCAATGTGTCTTCCTATTCCTCTGGTATTTAAAGGGTTAATTAATTAATTAAAATGTTTTCAGTAAATAAATAAAACCATTGCCGTATCACTAGTACAATGACTCATTTACTGTAAGATTCCTGTGTTCAGATAGAACTCTTAGGTCCCTATTCACAAGATAAAGAAGTGCAACTCTCACACAAACCAACTGCACCACAGGGAACAATTACACTTCTCCTAATTCCATCTTATCTACATGTGGGTATTTTTATCCTCTAGAACTAGAGAGGTCTGCACCACATTTCTTCATAATGCAGTGGAGATGTCTTTAGCATTCAAGGGGTTAAAAATCCACAATTAGATAAATGTGGGTTGTAGAAATTGTATTTCTCCCCTATGGTGCAACTGGTTTGCTTCAGAGTTGCTCCTACTTCCTTTTGTGTATAAGGCCCAAGATCTGTATAGTAACTCTTAGAGTCCCAAGCCATATGTATGTATCTTTATTTATATGGCGCCACACAGTATTTTCAGCGCTTTACAATAGAAGTATGTTACAGTAAATAAAAGGGGATAAAATAAGCGTCACAGTCATAGAAACAACAGGAGAGAGGTCCCTGCCCCAAGGAGCTTTCAATGTAAATGGGTAAGAGGAGATGGACAGCAGGGTATGAGGGTGTCAAGTGCAGTGATTACAAGTCCTGAGTTTGCCAGTAGGTAGTGCATGGTCCTAGTGCTCCAGAAGATAAGATTTCAGGGTAGACATAAAGATAGAGGGGGATTGTACAAGATGTAAGGAGAGGGATATGGAGTTCCAAAGGTAAGGAGTGGAAAGTGAGAAAGGTTTGAGACAGGAGAGGGCAGAAAGGGTGGATGGTGTAACAAGAAGGGCTTTGTGTGCTGAGAGAAGGAGGCAGCCGGAAACATAAGAGTAGATGAGGGAAGAGATGTAAGGACGGGTATCAGTGTAGAGATCATTAAAGGTGAGAGGACGGGCTTTGTAAGTGATTTGTTGCTGAATAGGGAGCCATGTGAGATGTCTAATAATGATGTGAGCAGCTTCAGTTTTTGGAAAGTGTGGTGATTCGTGCAGCTGAGGTCAAAACAGATTTCATAGGGGAAAGATGGGAAGCAGGGAGGCCAGTTAGTAGGACACTGCAATATTCTATGTGAGACAGAATGAGGGCAAGCACAGGAGTTTCAGTAGTTTTTTGGGAGAGGAAGGGGTGGATTTTAGCAATGAAAAATGTTGCATGTTCTAGCCATGGATTTAATGTGAGAGGAAAAGGAAAGGGAGGAATCAAGTATGGCCCCAAGGCAGAGTGCTGAGCTGACTGGATCAATATCAATTCCATCAACTGTGATGGTGAAGCTGGGTGTTGGGCGAGATCTTGGAGGGAAAATGAGAAGTTTGGTTTTGGACAGGTTTATCTTCAGCTGACTGTGGGCCATCCAGGAGAATATGGCCAAGAGGCTGTCTGAAATTTTAATTGGATTTGAGGTGAAAGGTCTGGAGCATCATCAGCCTATACATGGGGCCATATGTACCCACATGGCCATTCCCATGCCCAACATGTGGTTGGGGTGCCCTCCCACACCCCACCTTTCTTTCCCATTTGTTTATTTTTTAATGTTTTTTTTTTTTTTTTTAATATATCATTGTGGGTGGGCAGGCATCAATTCAGGACCCCCTCCTGATGACCCCAAAGTATTAGTATCCCAGCCGATCTCAGTAAGAGATCAATATTAGCAACTGCTACACTCCTACCCGAACTTCTGGGTAGGAGTGGGCAGAATCGAGTAAATCCTCCCCATGTTTCTGGTGACATGATCAGATACGTGAGAAAGCTTTCCCCAATACTGCCCACCGATTTGGGTAGGAGTGAGTCAGGAATGCACATCATTCCCCAACGTCGGTAATATTGATCTTCCAGCACTATAGGCTGATAGATCAATAGCTTGGGAGGCATCCGGTGGGGTCCTGATGACCGCCAATGAGGTCTGAGCCATATAAAAATAATCCTTTATGTGCCACAGAGGTTCCAACACATTGCTTGATAGTTTGTTGGAAACCCCTACTCCTGTGACACAAACAGGATTTGTTTTGTCATTATTTTTTTTATTCAGACCTCAATGGGGGGCATCAGGAGGGTCCTGTTACCCATCCAATGAGGTCTGCATAAAAGTAATGCAACAAAAATGAATTAACCTGTGTGTCCCATGTGTGTGTGTGTGTTTGTGTGTATGTGTGAGGGACCAATGGATTGCTTTATTTAAATGTATTGTGTTAGACCTCAATGGAGGGGTGTCAGGAGAGGTCCTGATGGCCTCCTCCCAATGAAGTCTGAGTCATAAAAATAATAACAAATATAATTAATCCTTTATATGCCACAGGGGGTCCAATGCAATGCTTTGCAATGTGTTGGACACCCCTGAGGCGCACACAGGATTAATATTTTTTTATTACTTCTATGCAGACCTTGATGGGGGGCATGAAGAGGGGTTGTGACTCCCACCCAACAAAGTCTGCATAAAACTAATATAAAAGTGAATTATCCTGTCTGTGCCACCGGTGGGGGGGTACCAACTCATTGATTTCTGATGCATTGGACACCCCTGAGGCGCACACAGGACTTTTTTTTTTTCATTATTTTTATAAAGACTTTGATGGGAGGCATCAAGAGGGGTCCTGGTCCCCTCATATGGGGTCAGAATAAAAAATAATCAAAAAAATGAACCCTATGTGTGCTGCATGTGGTCCAACACATTGCTTTGTAATGCTTTAGACTCCCCTGTGGCATGCACACTAACTGCCTCCAATTCCACCACATACCCTGCCCCCCCCAGTCTGGTTCTGTAGTACATTGGTAGTTACATCCCCAGCCTGCCCACTGGTAGGCACAGGATACAGGAGTGCACTGGAATTAGGCTGGGAATAAAACTGTACATGTGGGGAACATACTCTGATTCCAGTGCACACTGATAGTCACAGACCCCCTGCCCCTACATGTAATATCTGACCCCTCCCCCTTGTTCCGCTTCCCACTGGTAGTCAGACATACCCACATACACTGTCTGAACCCCTTCCACCTTGATTCCAATGGCAGTCACAGGTTTGAATTCCATAGGGATGTGCACTGCTCACCCCTGTGGCATTCATAGCGTTATAAAAAGAAAACTAGTACACCAAGCACTACACAATGCCCCCCTTCGACATCCCCCCTTAATATGTCACATATATTGCATATATGTGACATACTAACTCCATCCACATCCACCTCAAGGAGTGCCATGTAGTGGACAAATCTGTCTGATATTCAACACTTAACTCTTCGAGTACCAGAGAGGTAGGAAAGCATTGCTTAGCATGTTTCCTACCCCTCTGGTACCCAAAGGGTTAATAGGCAAGGTATGGACTACATACCTTGACTGTATATGTGTATGTGTGTGTGTGTGTGTGTGTGTGTTTTAAACATTTTTTTATTAAAAAACTATTATTAAACATATACATATTAGACGAAGGAGGGACGAAGTTCTAGAATGTGCGACGCCAGGCAGGGGAGAATGCCGACAAGTGAGGAGGGGAGAGAGGTATCGGAGGAAGCGAGCAGCAAATACAAGCTTGCCACCCACTTCCTCCGATGTCTCTCTCCCCTCCATCCGTTTCCTCAAATGCCTCTGTTCTCTTCAATGTCCCCAGCCGTCGTGATGCCCCCACTAATATGTTAATGACAGGATGTGAAGGTAGCGCTGCTCTTAGAGGGCAGGGCTGCTTCCTCAATTGTTCCTTTACTTAGATGTCATTCATTCATTATGTCCTACCTCCCGTGTCCCATTGCTATTACTACTTTAGCTCCACTCTCCCTTTGAAGGAGAGTGGAGCAAAAGTACTAAAAGCAATGGGACACAGGAGGTAGGGCATTAAAAATGAATGAATCTAAGTAAAGATACATTTGTGTAAGCAGCCCTGCGCTCTGATCAATTAATCAGTCACCTGGTTTGACCCTGGGTGACTGACTGAATGATGGGACAGCCGCAGCATCAAGAAGGTAGTGAATTGTTTGGGGTCACCCCATGGATCATCTATCATTTTGGATAGATGATCCATGGTAGGGGGTCTACCAGGAGAGGTCCTGGTGCCCCCCATTGAGGTCTGATGGTTTCATAAACCATAAAAGCACATATAAGCTATGTTGCACATAGCTTATATGCGCTTAACGTTATGAAAGGGCAATTGTTGTCCTCATGGTAGGGAGGTGTCATGAGGGGTCATGACACCCCCCTTGAGGTCTAATATGTATATGTTTTATAATAGTTTTTTAATAAAAATAAAATGTTTAAAACAGACACACACTCATACACACATTTACAGGCAAGTTATGTAGTCCATACCTTGCCTATTAACCTTTTGGGTACCAGAGGGGTAGAAAACATGCTAAGCAATGATTTCCTAACTCTCTGGTAGTCAAAGACTTAAGTGTTGAATATTAGACAGATTTGTCCACTACATGGCAGTCCCTGAGGTGGATGGACTTAGTATGTCGCATATATGCAATATATGTAACATACTAAGGGGGGGGGATGTCGAAGGGAGGCATTGTGTAGTGCTTGGTGTACTAGTTTTCTGTATTGTAACACTTTGAATGCCACAGGGGTGAGCGGTGCACATCCCTATGACATTCAAAGCTGTCCATGGTGCTGAAAGCCATCTCTATGGTGCCCTTCTGGCTGGGTAGGGAAGCACAGAGAATGCTGTTCAGAACTGTCGTCGTGATTTTGGGTTTTCTGACTGAACTTTCTACTACGGAGTGATTGGCTGTGGTGCTAGGTAACATTTTTATAGTGTGTTTTTAGGTAAGATTTTCTATGCGACGCAGGTTTAAGGTGAACGTGTATTTTGTTGGTCATCGCTCGTTAGCCTTACTGGGTAAGGAAGATTTGAATCTCACGTTACCCGGTCTTGGTTAACTCGCGAAGGCAGTTTTTTTCTCCAAGTTGGTTTTAACGCCAACATTTGGATCGAGCCCTCAATTTCTCCTCGCCAAATGCGAGGAGGCGAGTGGAAATTTTTGAGCCCTGATCTTACTATCTTTGAAATAATCAATATTTAAAAAAGTTTTGTTTCCTATACCCCCACAGCCTGGAAATAATTGTGCACACTAACTTAGGGGTAGAAAGTTCCCCTTCATTTGATGTGTCTAATTGTCTACTTTCTAAATTGTATGCTTTATCCCTTTGAGTGCCAGTGGTGTATGCAACGCATTGCAAAGCAATGTGTTGCATAACCATCTGGCACTCAAAGGCTTAACTATCTTTTCCCCTCATTGTTATAACTATTTTAGTACAGGCAAATCACAGTTGAAAAATGCATGAATAATGATAGATTGCATATGGTGTAGTTTTGTGGCACTCCCTACAGTATGTCAACTCATACGAACAGGGTGTCATTTTTCTTGGAAGAGTAGTAGCTAATGATTACAGTTATAAATTCCATGTTTTTTTTCAAAGCTTTCTGTGTCTTTGAAGAGGTACAAATGTAAAATAGCTAGATTTTTTTGTATAGAACCACCTTCTGGAGACATTTGTGCACACCAGCCTAAAAAGTAAAGTGGCTTCTCATTTTATGTAGGTGGATGTCTACTTTCCAGAATGCTATACCTTGCATACCTTTTAATATAGGAAGTCATTTTCAAAAAAGAAAAAAAGCTAGGTGCAGTTTTGTGCTTTTGGTACCTCTTACAATATGTGACCTCAGTGGGGTACATTTTTGTTTTGAAAGCATTATCTAATTAATAATGTTGGAAACTCCATAGTGTTCAAAGATTTCCACATACATGTGTTTGATATGTAGGGATCAATTCAATTGTCCCTGCTAAGCAAAAAACAAACCTGCAGCCATTATTTTCTAGCACTGTTAGCAATGAAATTACCTGCACTATGAAACAAAAGATGTCAAAATAACTGTCAGGCACTAAAATTAGTGGTGTTTTCACCCATTCAAAATAAAAAAAAAATGACACAAGATGCCCTTCAATTGACCACGTTAGCCCTTAAGATCTGATAAGGGATATCGAAGATGGGGAACGTGTGATCCCAGAGCTCCGGAGCCCTACTATTATTTTTTAGCTACACCATAGCTTTCTCAACACATCTAGTGGGACATTTCTTCCCCTCTGGCATTGTCACTGTCCCAGCAAGGAAAACACAGGACAAGTACTATAGGTAACACCAACTTTATTAAGGCAGCAAAAATACAGAGATATTACCAGACAGAGTACAAAATGTACGAGGCTAAAGAGAAGCGCACAACGGAGCAAGAGAGAACTACCAGGAATAGAAGCCTGCTACCGTGTGATTCTCTTACAACAGGATCCCAGCACTGGAACTAGGAGAATCTACAGTACCACAGGTCCGCACCTGGGTGAAGCCAGAAAGAGATGAGGGGAGCCAAGTCCCAGGTCCGCACCTGGGAGCGCCAGCAACTGGGAAGGCACCAGGGAAGCGTCTGCCAGAGCAACAAGCCTGCACCAGGTTGGATATCTAACTGAACGGAAGGCCACTCTCAAGGTAGTTAGACAGAGCCACAGGTCAGCACTAGACTGGGTGGTCAGACAAGCCAGTGGTCATACACAGAACGGGTCATCAGCCAGAGCCACAGGTTTGCATCAGATAGACTGTCCGCTGAAGCATTTGTATGCTGGAGACTCAGTGGACAGAGACCCAGGTCAACACCAGAACGGGTAGTCAGACATGCCAGAAGTCATAAACGGAACGGGTAGTCTGCCAGAGCTGCAGGTCTGCACCAGAATGGATGTCCACCAAGCCAAGGGTCATACACTGAGCGGGTAATCAGACAGAACCACAGGTCAGCACTAGGTTGGTTAGTCAGACAAGCCAAATCATACACAGAGCCCAAACTCAAGAACTGCACTGGACACCATTGAAAGGGCAACTAAGCCCTGTGTCCAGGCAGTTTAAATAGTAGGAACCCAAAGGAAGAGGAGGAGCAGCTAACAGGTGGCTGTCTCTTTAAATGGAGTGCACGTCCATGCTTTTGGACGTGCGCCCAGTAATGACATCACCCGCTGCTGGAGCCCAGCAACAGAAGCGGCTGAGCCGCACCAGAACCACTAGCGGCTTAGCTGCCCAACAGAAGGGGATCCTGCCTCAACGGAGGCACAGAGTGGAGCGGACAATGCGGCTGGAGCCGCTGAGGGCAAATGCGGTCGGCTCGAGCAGCTGCCGCGCAAGGTATCCTGATAGTACCTCCCCCTCAATGGCCACCCCTTAGCTGACCGGGGCGTGGTTTAATGGGAAATCGGGAACGAAACTTGCGAATCAGACGAGCAGCATGTACATCTTCCGAGGAGACCCACGAGCGTTCCTCTGGACCGTACCCTCTCCAGTGTATCAAATATTGTAATCGACCCTTAATTCTCCAGGAGTCTAGAATAGTCTGTACTTTGTACTCGTCATGGTCTCCCACCCGAATGGGGGCTAGGTGAACCGAAGTGGAAGTATAGCGGTTACATATCAATGGTTTGAGCAGAGAGACATGGAATACATTATGGATTCTCATAGAGCTCGGAAGCTCTAGTACGTAGGTCACTGGATTGATTCTGCAAATGATCCGAAATGGACCCACAAAATGGGGAGCCAGCTTCTTTCAAGGTACCTGAAGGTTAAGATTGCGGGAAGACAGCCATACCCTCTCCCCAATTCGAAAGGAAGGAGCCGGTAATCGCCTACAGTCAGCCTGCTTCTTAGATTGTTGCCTCAAGCCACGTAGGGTATTCTGTACTTGTATGCAAGAGGAACGGAGAGCCCGTAAGTCCTCATCCAGAGCCAGAATAGCTTGTGCCTCAAAAGTCTCAGAAGTGCGGAAGGCTGAAACCCATAATTAATCAGGAACGGAGAACTCTGAGAAGAGGAGTTAACGGTACAATTCCTGGCAAACTCCGCCCAAGGTAACAAGGCAGCCCAATTATCGTGGTGGTTAGTTATGTAGCAACGGAGGAATTCCTCTAGGCTTTGGTTGGATCTTTTGGCCGCATCATTCGATTGAGGGTGGTAAGCAAGCTGAATCCCCATTTGCAAGCACAAGCACCTCCAGAATCTGGATATAAACTGACTCCCCCTGTCTGACACAATCACCTTAGGTATGCCATGAAGTTGAAATACTTCCCTCGCGGAAACCTCCGCCAATACCTGTGCAGACGGTAATTTTTTGAGGGGTATGAAGTGTGCCATCTTGGAGAACCTGTCCACTATCATAAGGATAACCCAAGGAAACTGGAAGTTCAACCATGAAATCTATAGACAGGTCTGACCACGGTTGGTCCCCATTTGTAATAGGTTGCAAGAGGCCCACAGGTAGGCTCCTCGGGGATTTGTTTTGGGCACAGGTGGAACAAGCTGCCACGAAAGCTGCACAATCCTTCCTCTGGATTGGCCACCAAAATAATCGAGAGATTGCCCCTGTCAACTAGTTACACCCCGTATGACCAGCGGTCTTGGAAGTATGGTAAGTCTCCAAGAGTTTCGTGTGTAGCTGGACTGGCAGAAAACATCTCCCACTAGGTTTCTCTGCTGGAGCAGAAGCCTGGGCCGCCAAAATCTCCTCTCTCAAGGGAGAGGTGATACTAGTACGAATAGTAGCCAGAATACGATCTGCCGGAATGATAAGGGAAGGCGGGGACTCTTCTTCAGAGTCGGAGCAAAATTGACGGGAAAGTGCGTCCGCACGGGTGTTCTTGGACCCTGGAAGGTATGACACGACAAAGTGGAATCTGGAGAGAAATTGTGCCCATCTCACCTGGCGGGCAGACAAGCATTTTGCCTCCGACAAGTAGGTTACATTTTTATGGTCCGTCAGGATCAAGATCGCAGTCTTAGTCCCCGCCAAAAGGTAGCACCACTCCTTGAGTGCCAAAATGATGGCCATCAATTCTCTATCACCAATGTCGTAGATCTGCTCTGCCTTGGATAATTTCTTAGAAAAGTATCCACAGGGAAGAAGAGCCTCACTAGGATCCGAACGCTGAGACAGGAGGGTGCCTACTCCCACCTCAGACGCATCAACCTCCAGAGTAAAGGGCAGGGCGGAATTAGGGTGTATTAATATTGGTGCCATAGAAAATGCAGTTTTGAGCCTTTCGAAGGCAGATAGCGCATTGGGAGACTAGTTTGAGACATTTGCGCCCTTGCAAGTCAGGTCTGTAAGCGGTTTGACCACAGAGAAGAAGTTTTTGATAAATCTCCTGTAATAAATGGTAAACCCCAGGAATCTTTGCAGTGATTTCAGCTGATAGGTTTTGGAGGTCCATCGCAAAACCAGATACAGATATCACATACCCCAGGAGCGTCAGTTGTGACTTGTGAAACTCGCATTTCTTTAGTTTGCAGTATAGCCCATTCCCTCTCAAAAGTTGTAATACCCTGGACACATCCACACTATGAGTCTCCAACGTAGGGGAATGGATAAGAATGTCGTCTAGGTATACGACAACCGAGGATTGCAACAAGTCTCTTAGTACATCATTGATCAGCTCCTGGAAGACAGCAGGAGCATTGCACAACCCAAAGGGCATGACTAGGTATTCATAGTGACCGCTCCGAGTGTTAAAAGCTGTCTTCCATTCATCTCCTTCCTTAATACGGACCAGATTGTATGCTGCCCTTAGGTCCAGTTTGGTAAACACCATAGAGCCCTTTAGTCTGTCGAAGAGCTCCGTGATCAAGGGTATCGGGTAGGTGTTTCTTATCATCAATCTATTGAGTCAGCGGAAATCAATGCAGGGACACAGCTCTCCATCTTTCTTTTTGCCAAAAAAGAACTCTGCACCAGCAGGTGAGGCAAATTTGTGGATGATACCTGTAGCGAGAGCATCGGACACATATTCCTCCATGACCCTTGTCTCCTCCACCGATAATGGATATACCCGGCCCTTGGAAGGAATTGCTCCTGGAATCAGATTAATCTCGACACTGAGTCTATCAGGCAATCTGACGCGCTGTTCATCATTCCTGAGAGTCCCTGGGCAGGAAGACCTGCATCCAAAGTGACTATTGCTTCTTGGATCAAGTCCACTATTTGTATGTCTTACGAGCTGAGGAAAAAGCCTGTCCCCTTTCATGTCACAGCTCATTCTACAAGATCTATTGGGGCTTCTTGAACTTACAAGAATCAGGCCTTCTCTGATAAGTTGTGCAAGGCTTCCACTTGGTTGTCTGTGTGCTGGCATCGGTGACACCAGCTTTGGGAGGAAAATCCTGGAGGCAGCCTTGGCTGTCTAGGATTTTCTTCGGTTCTTGGTGCTTCCTTCACTTGAGCCCGTTGGCTCTAGTTCAGTGTGCTGTGTAACAGTTGGGGTGTTGTTACCCCTGTTCAGTGTCTGTTGACACTTCAGTGTTGTTGGGCTATCTCTGATCTGATGGTTCATATCTGCTCTGCTGGCTTTGGGGGCCTTGTGCCTAGTCCTTGCCTTACTTTGCGCCTCTGGGAAAATCAATGTTTGGACATCCCAAAGTTACCAGTAACCTGTATTGGACGACAGAGAAAAGAGGATTTTAGTCTTACCTGTTAAATCTTTTTCTCTTAGTCCATACAGGTTACTGGTCTCTCACCCTATCAAGGGACCATGCTTGGCTGTCCTGTGGCAGACCATGGGGGTCTTTCAGGGTCATCCTCACAGAGGTCTTCTTTCCATTCCACTATCTAGTCAATAGTTAGTGTCTCAGATTTTTCTGGAGCTGGTTGGCTAGCTGCAGCCAAGGAAGGAAGGTAGGCTCCACCCCCTGCATACAGTTCGAGAATTGCTCCTGCCTACAATTAAAGGGGCAGATCACCATCTCAAAGTTACCAGTAACATGTATGGACTAAGAGAAAATGATTTAACAGGTAAGACTAAAATCCTCTTATAAGCTTCTTTTGTGGTGGTACAGGACACTGGTTGCCTTACATATTTATTATCCATCTACTCCTGCCACTTGATGGCGCTGTGGTACAGATGTTGGAGATATCTCATATTTGGTGGTCCTGTCCCTTGCTCCTGGGATATTGGACATCCATTGTCTCAGAGATTAACAATATACTGCCACTGACTCTGCCCTCGGACCTGACTGTTCTCAGTGGGATTGGTTTCTCTATTCAAGTGCAAGGGTAAGAGGATTTTGCTTATCCATCTGCTGAATACAGTTAGGATGTGCATACCACTGTGCTGGAGGTGCTCAGCCCCTCCTACTATCCAGATGTGGCAGGCCAAGGTAAACTATATTATGATTTATGAGAAACTCTCTTATATACATTCTGGAAGTGGTGCCATGTTCCTTGATGTGTGGGGTTCGTGGCTAGACTCTCCTGCACATAGGCCACCTCCTGACACTACCCTCAGTTAGGCAGTGATGCTTATGTTTTCTCCCTTTGCCTCCGACCCCACATCCGGATGCAGAGCCATGCGACCACCCCCTCGCCTGCTGGTAGTCCTTATACAATTACCAATTTACTCTTGATCAGCAGTGGACCACGCAAGGAACTGCCTATCTGTTCCTCTCATCCTCCTCTCTCCCTTTTCTTGTTTTTCTTCTCCCTATGCTCCTGCTCTTCTCTTGCACTGAGTTAACCTGCTACTGCATGCCATAAATTTCAAGTATTGTACGCACTGACTGTTTCTGTTATGGCTCCAACTTAGTTGGTTCCTCACCTTCGTGTGGGAATTTCTTTGTGAATACCAGTTCACTTCCGACTATTTTGATGCTGTCTGTATTGTAATATTATCCCCTTTTACTTTTTCTTCTGTACTTGCTTTAGTCTTTCAATAAACTTTATAAAAAAAAGAAAAAAAAGTAAAAAAAATCCTCAGTCCCAGTGGATGTATTGATATGGGGCCCTAAGCCCAATATCAATACATCCATAGTACACTCAAAATAGATATGGGATACCACCATTAGGTGGATTACCATCACTGACAATTCCCATCACCCAAATGTGGATAGCTCAGTTTACCAGGTGCTTTTGTGGACCTGAGCCCTGGGTGGAAAATCTTGGCAGCAAGTCTTTCCCCAGGAGTTGCCCACTGAGGCTTCTTCTTCATATATGGTAATCTGAAGACAGAAGATCTGCAGAAAGGTGAGCAACTTTGAGTGCTGAGGTCCACATGTCCCATGCTTCCCCTCTGCACAGGGGTCTCATTTGGATTTCCTATTACATACTCATGCACTCATTGGGTTTATTCTGTATGTCTGTGAGGTGTTTGGAGCAAGTTTCTGTGGTAACGTAACCGTTATGGTCCTGCACAACATACTTTTAGGGCATTTTGGGCACTTTCCCTACTGGGAACAGTTTTTATTGGGTCTACTGACTTGTTCTATTGGGCTTTTCAGTGGTTTTACTTTTGGTGTTAAATTGTCAAACGCTCTTTTACCGCATAGACGCCATTGCTCCATTCACTTCTATGGGACTTTACAGTTTGGGACATATCTCTGTAACCGCTCCAAGTAGCGAGGTCAGAGATGGCTCATTTTGTGGGTTTACCCTTGCTCTGTTATTCGGTCAACGTTGTGGACATGTTGGGGACTTTAGTGGACTTTGGGCAGTGTTGGGGTACTCCATTAGCGAAACTATGATTCCCATGAGTGATCACTTCGCTCGCTCATTTCTGTTTGGCTCCCAACGTGGCAGCCATTTTGTGTCTACGCAGGGCTTGGACTCTCCTTCTCTCCTCCGTAGTTTAACCCTTCGCCTACCAGATAAGTCTTAATTAGCATTTTTGGGTTGAATTTATTTATCATACACACTGTTTTGTGGGTGTTTGATTCTTTGACCGTTTGACTCTGTGAGAATGTCTTCTCCGTTAGACCTTGGGGCTAAACCTAACACTAAGGACTCTGGAGTGTCTGTGTTCCCCATTGCTCATTGATCCTCATGTTAATCAGGGTTACCTAGAGAATACTCAGGTCATGTTTGCCCAGCATGCGCTGATGCCCCTGAATCCTCTGCATGAACCTCCAGCCATGCACTAGAACCAGTATGGATTCAAGAGTTTAAGGCTACTACTAGGGACCTTCGGTCCGCCTTACAGCTCCTTCCATCCACTTTACAGGGAGTCTTCAACTAGTGGCAGACCCTCACCCCTGTCAGATCTTCTCTGTCTAAACCGCCGGGTATACCCGATGTGTCTGACTCCTCTGAGGAGGAATTATTGGTGGACTCTGATGATGATGACTGTTCAGCTGTTCCTTCATCTCAGTTTTCTTGGGACCCCTTTGAGGCTGACTCATCCCCTCAGCTGAGGGCCTGATCAGGGCTGTATTGAACACCCTTAACATTCCCTTGGTGCAGGAGGTTTCCTCTGATCCCTCTGATGTGTTCCTGGAGCCTGTAAGGCTTCATACTTGTTTTCTGCCTAACCCCACCCTTGACCGCTTGGTGTCTGAGGAGTGGAAACTTCCAGACAAGAAACCGTCTGTGTCTAGGAAGTTTACTAAGTTTACTTACAAAGTGGGTTCATGCCCTCACGGTGGATGCCCCTGTTTCCAGGCTTTCTAAATCCACTGCCTTGCCTGTGACTGATGCATCTGCTCTGAAAGACTGGACTGACAAGAAGCTTGATACCTCTGTCAAGGCTATTTTTGTGACGGCTTGTTCTGCCCTTTGCCCTGTATTTGCTGCGGCGTGGGTGAACAGAGCTGTGGCTGTTTGGACTGAGCAGCTGACTTCAGCTGTCCTTCAGGGGGCCCCTATTGCTGATATGTTGCGGCTTCTACCCAAACATCTCTGAGGCTCAGCATTATGTTTCTGCTGCACTGTTTGACACTGTGCGTATGGTAGCCAGGACATCTACCATGTCTGTGGTAGCTAGGCGTGCTCTTTGGCTCAAGATCTGGTCTGCTGACAAGGCCTCTAAGAGGGCTCTCCTGTCTTTGCCCTTTTCAGGGCCTGAGCTTAAGGATCTGATCAGCGAAGCCACTGGAGGGAAGAGTACTCACCTTCCAGTGGTCCTAAGGAAGAAGGCGCCTGTCAAAAGGAATCAGCTTTTTCGTCCCTTTCTGGCTGAATCACACCAAGCGACCCAGACAGTCCCTCGTGGTCCATGCTCCTCCTCCAAGCCTAAGCAGCAATGGAGACCCAAAGCTTCCAAACTTTCTTCTGCATGACTCACCGGACCCGGGTCCCCACCCTCCGTTAGGTGGCCGCTTACGCTACTACCTCTCGGCCTAGCAAGCCTCTGTGATGGACCTGTGGGTTTTACAGGTGGTGGCTACGGGGTACAGGATCCCATTCACCTCCCTTCCTCCTTCCAGAACCTTCTTTTCTCTTTCTCCTTTGGGAGAAGAAAAGCGACGCCTTTTCGAAGTGGCCATTCAGGCTTTTCTGGACAAGACTGTACTGGAACCAGTTCCTCCTCAGGAAAGGGGCTTGGGGTTCTACTCTAACCCATTTGTGGTCTCCAAGAAGGACTGCGGCTGTTGTCCCATTTTGGAATTGAAGGATCTCAACTCCTTTGTGGTCAGGTCCTGATACCGCCAGGAGTCTCTGCACACAGAGATAGCAGCCATGTCCCCAAGGGAATTTCTGGCCTCCTTGGATCTTCAGGATGCCTATCTACACATCACCATTCATCCAGAGAGTCAGCAATATCTCCGCTTTGCCTGCAACCTAGGGAATTTCCAGTTTCCCGCCCTCCCCTTTGGCCTGACCACGGCTTCTCAAGTCTTCAACAGAGTCCTGGGAGCATTGATCTCTGTCCTACATCAGAACAGCATCAGGGTCACTTTATATATATGGACGACCTCATTCTGAAGGCCTCTTCTCCAGCACTCCTGCATCAGCAGGTGCAGGATTGCATTCATGCTCTCTCCCATCACGAGTGGATCATCTGGACAAGTCGGATCTTGTTCCTTCTCAGAGGATGGTTTTTCTGGGCATCCTCTTCAACACTCAGAGGGGGATGATGTTTCTCACGGATGAAGTGGCTCATCAGATAGCACTGAAGATCCTGGCTATCCTGTCTCAGGATCTAGTTCCAGCCAAGAAGTTATCATCCCTGGTGGGGAAGTTCATTTACACCATAGAAGCAGTCCTGTTTGCCATGACTCATACCAGGGAACTTGCAGAGGTTTCTAATCCTAGCATGCAAGGGTCGACCAGATCACCTGGAAAGATCCCTATCTCTCCCTCTTCATGTGGAGCAGAGCCTTCTGTGGTGGCTCAACCTGAATAATCTCCTGAATGTCAGACCTTTCCTAGTGCCCTTCTGGACAACAGTAATGATGGATGCCAGCATCTCTGGATGGGGAGCGGTACTGGGGTACTTGAGTGTTCAGGATCGGTGGTCCCAGGAAGAATCTCTCCTTCCCATAAATGTCTTGGAGCTTCAGGCAATATTTCATGCCTTACAATACTGGACACGGCAACTGGAGGATTGCCCAGTCAGGGTGCAGTCGGACAACCCACGGCTGTAGCCTACATGAACAAGCAAGGCGGCACAAGAAGTCTCGCAGCTTGGCTAGAGGTCAAGGCTATTTTATCATGGGCAGAGGAGCATGTTACTGCCATTTCCTCAGTACATGTTCCTGACGTAGGCCACGTCCTGGCAGACGAGTGGACAGCGGAGAGTGGGAACTGCATCCAGAGGTTTTCAACCTCATCATCCAGCAGTAGGGTGTTCCATGCATCGACCTGATGGCAACCAGGCACAACAGGAAGGTTCCAACGTTCTGCTCTCGATGGGCAGATCCACTGGCTCTGGTAGTGGATGCTTTGTCAGTCCCGTGGACAGTTCCTCTGGCATACATCTTTCCTCCGATTCTCCTGCTTACCATGGTGCTAAGGAAACTGAGACTAGAACACTGTACAGTCATACTGATTGCTCCGTATTGGCCTCTACAAGCATTTGGACCTCTCAATGGCGGAACCTCTTCGAATTCCCACATGTCCGGATCTTCTTTTACAGGGTTACCTTGGGAAGGAAGACGTTCATCGTCTGGGTTTGATGGCATGGAGGTTGAATCCGCAATTTTGAAGAAGAAAGGATTTTCTTCTGGTGTGGTGGCTACTATGCTTAGTGCCCATAAGCCGGTTTCCTCTAAGGCCTACCATCGAGTTCGGTCTGCCTTTGTATCTTGGTGTGCTGACAAAGACCTATCTCAATATTTTGACCTTCCTACAGTTCTCTCCTTCCTCCAGGATGGTGTGGAAAAGGGTCTCAGTCTGAGTTCTTTTAAGGTTCAGACTTCTGCGCTCTCTGTCTTCTTTCAGAGGCACCTTGCTATCATTCCTGATGACATGGTTTTCTTCCAGGGTGTTGCTCATACACGTCCTGTGTTTAAATCTCCTGCTCCTCAGCGGGACCATAACTTGGTTTTAGAAGCATCCTCCTTTTGAGTCATTGGCCACCATTCATCTATGTATGCTGATGTGGAAGATAGCTTTTCTCCTGGCAATTGTTTCTGTTTGCCGTGTTGTGGAGCTGCATGCCCTATCTTGTAGACCACCCTTTTTGGTGGTTCACAAGGACAAGGCAGTGCTTCGCACTTCACAAGAGTTTCTCCCGAAGGTGGTGTCTGAGTTCCACATTAATCAGGAGATTGTGGTTCCTTCCTTCTGCCCTAGACCTACTTCTGAGAAAGAGAGGGATCTTCATCTGTTGGATGTTGTTCGTTGTCTCAAGTTCTATGTGCATCGCACTGAGTCCTTGCGGCAGTCTGACACTCTTTTTGTCATTCCTGAGGGTCCTAGGACAGGGAAGCCTGCTTCCAAGTTGACCATTGCTTCTTGGATCAAGTCCACAATTCGTAAGGCTTACGAACTTAGGAAGAAGCCTGTTCCCTTCAGGTCATGGCTCATTCTGCGAGGTCTATTGGGGCATCTTGGGCCTACAAGAATCAGGCCCCAGCTGATCAGTTGTGCAAGGCGGCCACTTGGTCGTCTGTGCATACCTTTTCAAAACAGTACCGTGTGGATGTGCTAGCATCGGCTGATGCCAGTTTTGGGAGGAAGATCCTAGAGGTAGCCTTGCTTGTCTAGGATCTCTTAGTCTCTCAGTGCTCTTTCACTTTTGAGCCCAGTTAGCTCTAGTTCAGTGTGCTGTGTAACAGTTACTGGGGTCTATTTTATCCCTCTTCTAAGTGTCGAAGGGAAGGCCCAGGAAGACCAGACTCTGCGATGGGACAAGATCTGACTTGTCCAACTTGATAATCCACCCGTGATGGGTGAGAGCCTGAATGCAGTTCTGAACTTGCTGATGAAGAAGTTTGCAGAGGGGGCTTTCAGAAGCAAGTCGTCCATGTAAGGAGTAACTGTGATGCCGTCCTTGTGAAGGACAGATTTCAAGGCACCCAGGACACAGTTGAAGACCTGAGGAGCCATTGTCAGACCAAATGGAAGGGCAGAGAACTGATAATGTCCCCTGTTGCAGGCAATCCGGAGATACTGCCGACTCTCTAGATGAATGGCAATGTGTAAGTACTCGTCCTGAAGATCCAGAGACACAAAGAATTCCCTCGAGCACATGGCAGAAATCACTGTGCGTAGAGACTCCTGATGATAATGAGTCCGGGTCACAAAGGAATTGAGATCCTTCAAGTCCAAAATAGGGTGACAACTGCTGTCCTTTTTGGCGACCAGAAACAGGTTTGAGTAGAAACCCGAACTCCTCTCCTGAAAAGGTACTGAGTCTAGAACATCCTTGTCCAGAAAAGCCTGAACAGCGATGTCGAACAGACAGTGTTTTCACGGCACCCTGAGGCGTATGAAAAGGACGAAAGCGAAAAGTAGAAAGATAAATGAAAGGGATCTTGTACCCTTCCTTCACCACCTGAAAAACCCATAGGTCCGTCACTGAATCCTCCCAAATGCTGTGATAGTCGCAGACAACCACCCACAGCAGGGTGCGGACCCGGGTTCAGCGAGTCATGCCGAAGAAGTCTTGGGAGCCTTGGGCTTGGTGGAGACCTTGGGCTTCCATTGTTGTTTGGGCTTGGAGGAGGTACGCGAAGCTGAGGGAACCGTCTTGTTCGCCTGATGTGTCTCATTCTGAAAGGAACAAAAATACCGGTTACGCTTAAGCGGCAATTTCGTCCTGGGAACCAAGGTTAGAAGAGTACTGTTACCCCCTGTGGCCTCACTGATCAGATCCTTAAGACCTGGCCCAAACAAAGAAGTACCCTGAAAGGGTAGGGAGAGCAATGCTTTCTTAGAAACAGTGTCAGCAGACTAGATCTTGAGCCAAAGAGCCTGTCTGGCCACCACAGACATGGTGGAAACTCTAGCCACCAAACAAATGGAATCAAACAAGGCAGCAGAAACATAGTGCTGTGCCTCAGATATGTTGGCAAGAAGGCGCAATTTATCTGGTGCATCCTGACAGATAGCCTTGCTGAGCTGTTCAATCCAGACCGCAATGGCCCGATTCACCCATGCAGAGGCAAAAGCTGGACGCATAGCAGAGCCATCAGTGGCAAAAATGGACTTGAGGGAAACCTCAAGTTTCTTGTCTGTCCAATCCTTCAGAGCAGAGGCATCAGAGACTGGTAAGGCAGTAGATTTAGATAGCCTGGAAACAGGGGCATCAACTTTGGGGGGATGAACCCACTGAGCAAGCGCGACTTCAGAAAAGGGATAAAGCTTAGCAAATTTCTTGGACACAGATGGTCTCTTGTCTGGGGATTTCCAATCCTCAGACACAAGGCGGTCAAGAGTGGGGTTAGGTGGAAAGTAAGTGAGGGGCTTTGCAGGCTCCTGGAACACATCAGAGGAATCAGAAGGGACCTCCTGAACTAAGGCAATGTTAAGGGTAGTTAAGACGGCCCTGATCAGGCCCTCAGCGGAGGGTTCAGGATCAGCTCAAAAGGGCTACCAAAAAAAAAAGAGAGGACCCCAACACAGAACATTCCTCAACATCTGAATCCACCAGCAGTTCTTCTTCAGAGGAATCTGACACATCAGGTATACCCTGAGGTTTGGGCAGGGAAGATCTGATTGAGGAGGGGGCCTCCCAAGTCTGAAAGGCCCCCTGTAACTGGGATGGAAAGCGTTGCAATGTGGTCCTAAGGTCCCTAGTCGCAGTCTTGAACTCTTGCACCCAAGCTGGCTCTATAGCATGGCGGTAGGTCCCTGAAATGCTGTCAGGGACATCAGAACATGCTGGGCATAAATGACCTGAGAATTCTCTAGGTAGCCCTGAATGACAGGAAGAGCAATGCGCAATGGGGGATACAGAGACCCCAGCCTCCTTAGCCTTAGGTCTGGCCCCAAGCTCCAGCGGTATAGACATTCTCACAGTGTCAAATAACCTACAGTATTCTATTTTTAGATAATGCAATTGCTTTGAAAAAAGCAATGGATGCCTATCTAGCACAGAACAATATTGAAAATTATGACAGATGGTTTCAAGGGATAGTAATACTTTAAATGTAAAAAAATATGTTGTAGGGTTTATCCCCCTGAGTAAAACAAGGGAACTCCAACTGCTGAAAGTTTAGTTTTTTTGGTGCAATATCACAGTGGCCTGAAATTGTACAGTGGTGCCTTTGATACACCATCCTATGGACAGCTCTGGTCCTGGGACCATAAATCTCCATAGGATGGTGTAGCAACAGCGCCACTGTACAATTTCAGGTCACTGTGATATTGCACCTAAAAATTTAAATCTGTCATAATTTTTAATATTGTTCTGTGCTAGATAGGCATCCATTGCTTTTTTGAAAGCAATTGCATTATCTGAAAATACAGCATCCCGAAGCAAAGAATTCCATCGCTTTACCTCCCTTACACAGAGAATCCCTGCCTTTGTTTTCGTTGAAATGCCTTTCTTCTAGTCTTAATGTATGACCTCTTGTTCTTAGCTCAGCTCTTTGTTGGATAGTCCTTTGCATTGACCTTGAATGTATTTGTAAATGATAACTATATCAACCCTTAGACGTCTCTTCTCCAATGTAAACAAACCCAGTTTGGCTAGTCTGTCTTTATAACTCAGATCCTCCAATCCCTTTATTAGTTTTGTTGCACGGCTCTGCACCTTTTCCAGTTCAGCAATGTCTGACTAGTTTTGGGGTAAGAACACTGGTCTGTATTCCTGTCACTGTGACCCTGTGATAGAACTGAACACCACAACTTGTACATCTCGTATTACAGGCTAAAATGAATATCAAAGAAAGGCAAATTAAGTGCAGCACAATCACACAGTCGGTGATGATGAATCCCACTAGAAGCTGATTGGCTGGGAGGTGCATAAGCTTGGTTCAATTTATTTTGAACCAAGACTGGTATATAATCCACCCTCAGTTCAAAATTCTGGCACTCTGACTCGTGCAACGGCCCAGGAGGTCACAAGGCTCCCTCTTTGCCAGTCCAAATGCCTGGTAAAGGATTTTCACATAATACACATATGGACCCAGAATAAGGACAATTAATATTTATATTTAATATTAACAATAACATGCCACCAATAGTAACCCTTTGAGTGCCAGAGGGCTACCGCTCCAGAGCTAAAAGGGTTAACAGTAGTAGCTATGGGGGACTATTTGTTTTTTTAAACAGCAACACACTAACGGATATTTTTTATTTTAAGGGAAGAAGAGAAGAAAATCAGAGGAAGAAAAGAAGAGTGAAGAAACAAGAAAGAAGGAAAGATTAATGAAGAAGATGGACAGAGGATGACAGGTAAGTGTTACATTTTCTGACTAGTTTAAGATCACTTTCGTTGTTTCACTCTGTCAGACAATGACGGTTTCTTTTCCTTTGCTGTTCCCACAATTCATGCTATTTACCGCGAGTTGAGGAAACCAGAAACCATACTGAGCATTTTCCCAAAACGCGAGTTTTGGCCAAGAAACTCTTTTTGTCATGTACCTCTCCAGCAATAGAATAGCTGGGGTACATGGCTGATTTTTTTGGTGCTCCTGTTTTTGCTATAACCTCCGGTTTCACCGGTGGTAATAGTATCGAGCCCACAGAGCACTATACAGGAATGACAATAAATCAGTAAAATAAAAGAAATAATAAAGTACTAAATAATTAATACATTAAATAATTTCTTTAAAAATATGACATAAATAAGTAAATAATTAAATAAAGAAGTCAATACCACCTGGGTATGTCCCCTGAAGCATTCACCTACTACCTATCAAACCTTCTCTCCTGCAGCCAAAGGCTGAACTTGGGTCTCTGTGATTCAAATGGTAAGCTGTTCTAATAGAAGAAAGCTGAGGAATCAAACAGTTAAATATGAGGACTCTACTCACAAAGTGAGGACACTCAGAAGCATCAAGGGACAAAAGTAAAATAATAAAAGAGCTAACTAAATAACTGCTCTCAGGAGAAATGTTGCCATGGACCTCCTTGAGGGACATTCTTTTAAATCCAAAGGCAGTTGGGCAGCAGAGGGAGGGGATAGCAGCTAGGAAGGGGGAGTAGATTTATTGCTTAGTGTGCCCTCCCTCCTATAGGCAAGCTGCTTAATCCCATGGTTCCTGCATCCCTGAAGGATACTAGAGAAATCACTCTTCCCTCCCCAGTCTCCCCTCCATTTCTTACTGCATGCCTTTGAGTAAAAAATATGTAAATAAAGAAAAAAAAGAAGACGATACAAAGTACAGGGACTTCCCTCCTCAAAAGTAAACTCAAAATCAATATAAGCAACAAAAATAATAATAAATACAAGTGCAAATACAAAAATTAACTATTTAATAAGATGCACAGTAGGGGTAAGGGAAAAGCAAGTGGTGACGTATCCCCCCCACACACCCCCACCAAGTATCCCCACACCCTAATCCTAAGTCTAAAAACAACACTACTGAACGCTAGATGCCAGCATCTACACTAATCTGAAGCAGCTAACTGCTGATGTACATCAGAAAAACTGTAGAAAATGAATAAAGGGAGAACAAAAAAAACTATCCCCCACATCCGGAGCAACAAAAAGTTGCAAAATAAAGTTCTTAATTCATAATAGATCTCAATATGTATACTCGGATACACTCAGTGGCGTAACAATAGGGGTCACAGCGGTCGCACCTGCGGCCGAGCCTGTCACTTAAGGGGCCCGGCCACCCCCTCGCCCGCAGCAGCGCGTGGGAGCTCCGGTTACAGAGATCTGTGCTGAAGGAGGCACAGATCTGTAAAGACACTCCGCTACACCACCAGGACTGGAGGTAGGTGCAATGTGCAGATGAAGGGGCAATGTGAAGATGGGGGCATTGTGGAAGGGGCATTGTGGAGATGAAGGGGGCATTGTGGAAGAGGCATTGTGGAGATGGAGTGGGCATTGTGGAAGGGGCATTGTGAAGATGAAGGGGGCATTGTGGAAGGGGCATTGTGGAGATGATGGGGGCATTGTGGAAGAGGCAGTGTGGAGATGGAGTGGACATTGTGGAAGGGGCAATGTGGATGAGGGGGCCAATGTGGTTGGGGGGGGACCATGGCAATTCTTGCACCAGGACCCGGTGGCTTTTAGTTACGCCTCTGGATACACTGTATCTTTAAGGCTGTAACCCTTCACCACACTAAGACCAGCACCTCTGAACAATCACATATACCATGTATAATAAGGTCCCAACACGTACCCACTTGCTTTTCCCTTACCCCTGCTGTGCATCTTATTAAATAGTTAATTTTTGTATTTGCACTTGTATTTATTATTATTTTTGATACTTACACTGATCTTCAGTTTACTTTTGAGGAGGGGAGTGCCCGTACTTTGTATCTTCTTGGGTTTTTTTTTTCCTTTTTTCTTTCTTTATATATTTTTTAGTTAGATTTGGATACTTAGGCACCTCATGTATGATATACATGGTTTCCTCCCTAGGTTTATTTCTGAGTGTGCCCAACCTATTTTTCTTTCTTTTTTTCTGCATGCCTTTGATGGCTTCTCCCACATCCAGGTCATGAGTGGTGAAACTTACACACCATGTCCCTATTACAGGTTCAGTCATTGTGCAGAGTCACTCAGCTGCTGCAAGAGCAAATAGGGTAGTATCCTTCATAAAAAGGGGTATAGATGCACGGAATGCAAATATAATTACCATTTACATATACATTCAAGGTCAATACAAAGAACTATACAATTAATTATTTACTCAAAGAACTGCGCTAAGAACCAGAGGTTATCCATTAAGAGTAGAGGAAAGGCGCTTTCAACTAAAACAAAGACAGGGATTTTTTTTACAGTAAGGCAGTAAAGTTATGTAATTCCTTGCCTTGGGATGCTGTCCTTGCAGATACTGTAACTGCTTTCAAAAATATTGCGAATTATGCCAGATGGCTTCAATGCAGATAGGATGTTGATCCAGGGAACTATCTGACTCCATTTGGAGTAATGGATACAAAATGTGAGATGCTTCTGAGAACAAACAAACAAACAGAACAATGGCCATTGTGCTGTTTGTTAGTTCTCAGAAGACTCTCACATTTTGTATGCATATTTTAAATACTCTTAGGAGGTCTCCCTAAGAGTGAAGGGTAATCCAGACATGGACCCCTTGCTCTCAGTGCCTAGAGAATCCAGCTGCACCTCCCTGATGAAGTCCAGCAAGGCCGATATGTAAGTCAGGGGTTTGCTGGTGTTACTGTGCGGAGGGGGCATGCCTATCATTTTGGAAAGGACTGTCCTTTTGGGTGGGATTAGTCTGGTATGTATGTGGAAATTTCTCCTTTGTAATGGCACTAGGGAGCTAAAACATGATGCTTCTGAGGGGTGGCAAGCCATAGAACAGGCAATTGCGCTGTTTGTTCATTCTCAGAGCTTCTTACATTTTGTATGCATATTTTTAATACTGTTAGGAGGCCTTCCTAACAGTGAAGGGTAATCCAGACGTGGACCCCATGAACTCAGTGCATAGGGACTCCAGCTGCACCTCCCTGACAAGGCCCAACAAGGCCGAAACATACATTGGGGTTAGTGTCACGGACTCAATAAAGAGGACTTGGACCAGTACTGAAGGTAACACAATCTTTATTAAGGAGCACAGCGTACAGGACAATGTAACACAGCAATAATACAGGCAAAGTAGAGGACATCAGGAAGGATCCCGCTGCTGTATTGGTACTGACTAGTTTCAGAAGGCAGAGAAGGGAAACAGTCTTAGGTCTGCATCTGAGGATAACTCCAGGTCTACATCTGAAAATCAACGTACCAAGGAAGGCAACAGCGCTACAGGTCCGCACCTGTATAGACAACGCTCCCAGAAAAACCAACTGCGCTATAGGTCCGCACTGAATGCCACAGAGGTACAAGGTTGAGAGGAAGTCCACCAGATCCACCAAGGGCACCCACTAAGTTATCCACTGGAGCATTGGTATGCTGGGTGCTCAGTGGACAACTCCGAGGCAACATCAAGGTGGGTAGTCAGACAAGTCGGAATGGGACGGAGCGAAACTTAACCCAGACCCGCAGGTTTGCACCAGATTGGATGTCAGACATGCCAAGGGTTGTGCACAGAGCGGGTAGTCAGACAGAGCCACAGGTCAACAAAAGAACAGATAGTCAGCCAAACCAGTTCATACACAGACCCCAAACACAACTGCACTGGAACACCACGAAAGGGCAACTGAAGTGGTGTCCACGCAGTTTATAAACAAATTGCTCCACCCCTTGAGGTGGAGCAAAATTGTCTCTTTAAGAACCGGGTCGCAACGTCATCAGGGAATCCCTGAGACGCGAGCCAGAGTTCAGATGCAGCTGGAGGCCGTCAGAGGGAGCAACGAGGAGACTGGTCGCCTGGAAGGAACCCAGCGCGTACCGGTACTCCCAGAGAGCACGGCAAGCCACGAGGAAAGGAAGCCGGCCACCTACCGGGTCTGGCGGTCGGCAGAAAGTAAGCCGCTGCTTACAGTACCTCCCCCTCAACGCCCCCTCCCCTGCGGGCTCGATCGAAGTTTAGAAGGAAAACAAGAGTGAAATCTCCGTATGAGAACAGGAGCATGCATATCAGTGGATGACCCAGGAACGTTCTTCGGGACCATACCCTCTCCAGTGTACAAGATATTGTAATTGACCCCGTACCCAACAGGAGTCGACAATGCTTTGTACTTCACATTCCTCATGATCTGCAACTCTCACGGGGCCCTGGCGTACAGGGACTGAGGTATACCGGTTGCAGACCAAGGGTTTCAATAAGGAGACATGGAATACATTATGAATACGCATATTGTCCGGCAGTTCCAGGACATAAGCGACAGGATTGATCCTACGCAAGATCCGGAAGGGACCCACAAATAGAGGAGCCAATTTTCTACAAGGTACTTGTAAGTTCAAGTTACGTGTGGATAGCCAGACTCTCTCCCCCACCTGAAACACAGGTGCTGGTAGCCGTATACGATTGGCCTGACTCTTTTGCTGCTGAGTGGACTGTTGTAAGGTTCTCTGATCCTGTACCCATGTGGAACGGAGTTCCCTTAAATGCTCCTCTAGAGCTGGAATATTCTGTGCCTCAAATAATTCAGGAAGCATTGAAGGCTGGGAGCCATAGTTAATCATGAACGGAGAAGTCTGAGTCGAAGAGTTCAAGGCTCAATTCCGGGCCAACTCCGCCCAAGGTAACAGGCTCGCCCAGTCATCGTGATGGTCCAAGATATAGCAGCGCAAGAACTGTTCCAAGGCCTGGTTAGCTCTCTCAGCCGCACCGTTAGACTGCGGGTGATAGGCGGAGGAGAAAGAGAGTTGGATATCCAATTGTACACAAAAGGCTCTCCAAAATCGAGACACAAACTGGCTACCCCTGTCCGACACAATGACTTTTGGTACCCCTTGGAGCCGAAAAAACCTCCTTGGCAAAAATCTTAGCCATTTGTTGGGTGGTAGGCAGTTCTTTGAGGAATACAAAATGAGCCAGTTTCGAAAAACGGTCTACAATCATCAGAATAACCGTGCAGCCCTCGTAAACTGGTAATTCCACCATAAAATCGATGGAAATGTGTGACCATGGACGCTCCCCATTAGGCACTGGAAGAAGGAGAAACACTGGTAGGTGTCTAGGAGTCTTGGTAGAAGCACAAGTCTGGCAAGCTGCTACGAAAGCAGACACATCAGTAAGGATACCAGGCCACCAAAATAGTCGAGATACAGACCAGAGCAACTGATCTCTTCCAATGTGTCCAGCAGCCTTGGAAGAGTGATATGTTTCCAACAATTTTGCCCTTAAGCCCTCAGGCACAAAGTATCTCCCATGTGGTTTCTCGGCTGGGGCCGTACCTTGAGTAAATGCTGCCATTCATGAAGAGCCAAAATAAAGGCTAACAGCTCACGGTCCCCAGTGTCATTCAGAGTCTCAGCCTTAGATAGTTTGCAGGAGAAGAAATCGCATGGCATGAGTGGTGCCTCTGGAGAAGACCGCTGAGACAGGAGGGCGCCTACTCCCTACTCAGACACGTCAACCTCCAAAGTAAACGGAAAATTCGGATTCGGATGTCGTATTACTGGTGCAGCGACAAAAGCAGCCTTTAAGCGATCAAAAGCCTGTAAAGCCTTCGGGGACCATTTGGAAGAGTTAGCTCCCTTGTGCGTCATGTCAGTAAGGGACTTGACAATCGTGGAAAACTGGCTTATAAATTTCCTGTAGTAATTAGCAAACCCCAGGAAAAGCTGAATCGCTTTAAGTCCCATGGGAGGGGCCAATTGGAGTACTGCCGAAAGCTTCCCGGGGTCCATAGCCAGCCCGGAAGAGGAGATCACATAGCCCAGAAAGGTTACTTGTGACTGGTGAAACTCGTACTTTTCTAGATACAGAAAAGATTCTTGGCCCTTAAGAGTGACAACACCTTTGCAACATCCTTTCGTTGTTGTTCCAAATTCGCAGAGTGGATGAGGATGTCATCTAGGTAAACAACCATGAAACTCAACAACAGGTCCCTCAAAACATAATTAATAAACTCCTGGAAGACAGCGGGAGCATTGCAGAGGCCAAAGAGCATTACCAAGTATTCTTAATGCCCACTCCTGGTGTAAAATGCTGTCTTCCACTTATCGCCCTTACGAATACGCACCAGATTATAAGGTCTAGCTTTGTAAAGACCGTAGATCCACGCAATCGGTCAAACAGTTCCGTAATCAGAGGTATCGGATAAGCATTCTTGACCATGAGTTTAAGACCTCGAAAATCAATACATGGCCTCA
Source organism: Rhinophrynus dorsalis (assembly GCA_037306005.1). Taxonomy (NCBI): domain Eukaryota; kingdom Metazoa; phylum Chordata; class Amphibia; order Anura; family Rhinophrynidae; genus Rhinophrynus; species Rhinophrynus dorsalis. The sequence goes on along the minus strand of CM074724.1, from coordinate 370,934,882 downwards.
ACTCGCCATCCTACTTTTTAACAAAGAAGAACCCTGCCGCAGCCGGGGAGGAGGATTTCCAAATAATCCCTCTGGCGAGAGCATCAGTTACGTACTCCTCCATAACCTGATTCTCCGCCACGGAGAGAGGGTATACGCGACCCCTCGGAGGAACATCCACTGGTACCAGGTCAATCGAGCAATCATACGGCCTATGAGGAGGTAAAGTTGTGCCCAGGGTATATAAAGGCAAGCCCTAGTAGTAGCAATTAAGACCAGCCAATCAGAGAACGGCAGTGATAATAATGTCGCCGTTCAGAATAGGAAAGCACGGGCACCGTGATACCTGGGGACTGAGACACCCCACCTAGAGTCTGACCCCTCCGTGACTCTAGGTGCGCCATTTCCTGGACGTATGGGACAAGCACGCAACAAATGTCCAGCTTTGCCACAATATATGGAGAAGCTCCTCCCTTCTACGATACGCTCTTTCTTGAGCAGAGAGCCGGGTGAATCCCAACTGCATGGGTTCCCCCCCCCCCAGCTCTGAACCTGGAGGCATGGGAGGAGAGGGAGGAATGGGTGGGCAACTGAAATTCGGAGCCAGTGTGCCGGAGGCCTCCGTGTGCTTTCTTTAAAGGAGGGTCTCTCCCTGATACGGGTGTCGATCAATATGGTAAATGAGATCAGTTGGTCAAGATCCAAAGTCAATTATCTGGCCCAATCTCATCTTTAATGACATCACTTAATCCCTGCGAGAAAGCGGCTACCAGTGCCTCATTATTCCAACCGACCTCTGCTGCCAATGTGCGAAATTCAATTGCATATTCGGCCACCATACGACTGCCCTGGTGGATAGACACAAGATGTTTAGCAGCAGAGGCAGAGCGGGCAGGCACATCAAACACCCGTTTGAATGCCGACGCAAACTTGGAAAAGTCGTGAATGATAGGTTTATCATTCTCCCAAAGCGGATTTGCTCCTGCCAAGACCTTGCCCAGCAAAAGTGAGATCAACAGTCCGACTTTACTGCTCTCATTGGGGAACGGTTGCGCTACCATCTAAATATAGATGCCCAATTGGTTTAGGAACCCACGACACAGTGTTGGGTTTCCCCCATACTGCTCTGGAAGCGGAGCGCGACAGGAAAAACCCCTGATCACGCCTGCATCAGGGGCTGCTTGTACTTGGACTGTTTGTACTACCGGTGCCTTTCTAACAGAGGAGGCCACCGGTTGTCCGACAGGACGGTCAAGGTGAGCACTGCGGTTCAATAGTGTTTGCAATGCCATCGTAATCTGATCAATACGCTTCTCCTGAGCCTCAACCCTGCTTAGTAGGTGCTGGACAGAACGGTTACCAGTACCGTCCGTAGATCTGGCCCTTTCGTACTGTCATGGACTCAATAAAGAGGACTTGGACTAGTACTGAAGGTAACACAATCTTTATTAAGGAGCACAGCGTACAGAACAACATAACACAGCAATAATACAGGCAAAGTTGAGGACGTCAGGAAGGATCCTACTACTGTATTGGTACTGACTAGTTTCAGAAGGCAGAGAAGGGAAAGTCTCAGGTCTGCATGTGAGGATAATTCCAGGTCTGCACCTGAAGATCAACGTACCAAGGAAGGCAACTGTCCTACAGGTCCGCACCTGTATAGACAACGCTTCCAGAGAAACCAACTGTGCTACAGGTCTGCATCTGAAATGCCACAGAGGTACAAGGATGAGAGGAAGTCCACCAGAGCCACCAAGGGCACATACTAAGTTATCCACTGGAGCGTTGGTATGCTGGGTGAGCAGTGGACAACTCCGGGCAACACCAAGGTGGGTAGTCAGACAAATCGGAATTGGACGGAGCGAAACTTAACCCAGACCCGCAGGTTTGCACCAGATTGGATGTCAGACACGCCAAGGGTCGTAAACGGAGCGGGTAGTCAGACAGAGCCACAGGTCAACACCAGAACGGATAGTCAGCCAAACCAGTTCATACACAGAGCCCAAACACAACTGCACTGGAACACCACGAAAGGGCAACTGAAGTGGTGTCCACGCAGTTTATAAACAAATTGCTCCACCCCTTGAGGTGGAGCAAAACTGCACTGTCTCTTTATGAACTGGGTCGCGCCTGAGTTCAGATGCGGCTGGAGGCCGCCAGAGGGAGCAACGAGGAGACCGGTCACCTGGAAGGAACCCAGTGCATACCGGTACTCCCAGAGAGCGCAGCAAGCCGCGAGGAAAGGAAGCCGGCCGCCTACCGGGTCTGCTGGTTGGCAGAAGCCGCAGCTTACAGTTAGCTGGTGTTCTGTGCGGCGGGGACTGGCCCATTATTTTGGAACTGGACCTCTGCACTTTTGGGTGGGATTAGTCTCATATGTATGTAGAAATTTCTCCTCTGTAATGGCACTAGAGAGCTAAAACATGATGCTTCTGAGTGGTGACTAGCTGTAGAACAGGTTAGTGTCCTGTTTGTTCTCAGAAGCCTCTCACATTTTGCATGTCCATTTGGAGTTGGGAAGGGATTTTATTTACCCACTTAATTGGAAATGGCTTCCATGGATTTTTTTTTTCCTTTCTATGGATCAACAGGGTGATTTGGCATTGGCTAGAGGTGATGGACGCATGTCTTTTTTCAGCCTCATCAGCTATGTTACTATTGAAAACATAACATACATCATGCTGAAGTCAGCACCCATGATTTTTACCTGCATTCTTGCAAAACCTGCATGCCTGTTGTGTGTCACCAACTTGGACTAAGTGCCCATATCCCTTCTCCCAAACGTGAGGACTTTGCTCCCTGCCACCTTGTGCTTAAATGCCTTATCATACTTGAACCATGCAACTCCTCCATTTTTAAAATAACCTAAAATTCTTAGTAATGCCCCACCTACCAGCCACACCCCCAGAATGCATACAGAGTGAGAGGGATTAGGAGGAGCTTGTCCTGAATATGGATGGGAACAGGGTGTGGGTGAGCAGAATGGGGAGGAGTTACCAGGGAACTCACTAACTCTGAGAATCTGCTGGAGAACTGGTAATTAACTCTGAAACCTCAGTCTTCATGGCAGATCCAGAGGTTCCCAGGTGCCAAGGGGTTAAGGTGTAACAGAATAAACCTGAAGAGGGGTGCACTGTGAGCAAAATAAAGACTGTGTGTTTAATGGAGTGAAAATAGATTGCGTGAGTGTTTGTGTGTATGTATGTCTGTGTGTGTGTGTGTTGAGAGTGTGTATGTGTCTTGAATGTATGTATGTGTGTGTTTGTGTATGTATCTGTTTGAGTGTATGTATTTGTGTGCAGGAGTGTATATTTGAGTGTATTTTTCTGTGTATGCGAGTGTGTATGTATATAGGTGTGTTTGTGTGTATTTGTATATGTGTGTGTGTGAGTCTATAATTAACTGTTTATGTATGTATGTCTGTGTGAATGTGTTTGTATGTCTGTGTGTGTTTGTGTGAGTATGTATCTGTTTGAGTGTATGTATTTGTGTGTGTGGAAGTGTATATTTGAGTGTGTATGTATATATGAGTGTGTATGTATTTAGGTGTGTTTGGATGTGTGGGAGTGTATATTTGAGTGAGTATGTATATATGTGTGTGTGTGGGAGTCTATAATTAACTGTTTATGTATGTATGTATGTCTGTGTGTATTTGTGTGAGTATGTATCTGTTTGTGTGTATGTATTTGTGTGTGGGAGTTTATATTTGAGTGTGTATTTTTGAGTGTATGTGAGTGTGTATGTATATATGAGTGTGTATGTACATACGTATATGTGTGTATATGTATATGTGTGTATGTGTGAGTATGTATGCTTGTGTAAATGTTTGTTTGTGAGTCTGTATATATGTGGGTATGTGAGTGTGTGTGTGTAAAGTATGTGTGTGTATATATATATATATATATGTGTATGTGTCTGTAAATGTCAGAGTGAATGTGTATGTGAGTGTGTTTGTGAGCATGTGTGCGAGTGAGTATGAGTGTGTGAATGTCTATGTATGTGTGAGTATATGTCTGTGGGCATGTGTCTGTATATGTGTGTTTGTGCATATTTATGTTTGGATATGTGTGTATGTTTCCGAGAGTAGTGTGTGTATGTATGTATATGTTTGTGTGAGTATATATATATGTGTGTGTGTGTGTCTGTTCATATATATATATTCCATGGGGCTTTCTATTCCTAATTTTACACTGGCCCCAGGTCTCCCATTAATATAACTATCTTGATGGAAGGATAATGTTTATTGTGTACAAATGGCCTCAAAATTGGTCAGCCTTTCTGGGTATTATTCTCAATACAGTAACAGTATTATCTCTGTATAAACAATTAAAGGGGAATGTTCACCCCTATTAAAGTTGTCCTCGTCGTAAGGTTCCCTTTGATTTAATCTTGAATCCTTTTTTTAATTTCATTCTGTATAGCCCGAGATTTTACCTTATAAAGATAAACCGGAGATGTCAGTTCTGGACTGGCTGTGGTAGAGCTCTGTACCACAGCCTGTCACTCTTTTCCCCTCCCCAGTAGCGCCTCGTTCTCACCTCCTACTCTAACAGAGGATTCTTCCATGTAAGCTGGAGTGCTCTATTGCCAATGAGGTCTCTCCAGCTCACATGGAAGAATCCTCTATTAAAGTAGGAGGTGAGACTGAGGCGCTACTGGGGAGAGGAAAAGAGTGACAGGCTGTGGTACAGAGCTGTACCACAGCCTGTCTATAACCGCGTCACAGGCTTATCTTTATAAGGTAAAATTATATAACCAATTTCGTCTAAAGCTGTTTGTGTCCTTTTAAACTTTTTTACACATACAACTAGAGTATGCACAGGCCTATTAAAAATGGCATCCCTAATAAGCCACAAAATTGTGGGGTGCTCTCCAGACCTACATAAATTCAAAAGAGAAAAGTATCCTATGGGGTAAGCTACAGAAAGTAAACCCCACAAGAAAAAGAGGTCCACTTATTGAGGCACTCAAATACCAAAATTATATTTACTCATCAAAATATTTATTAGTGTACAAAAAACATAGAATACACATACAATATAAAAACAAGTAAAAACATCGGAGGATCAAGCCCTAGACATGCCTGCTAGAGATATACATTGCTAAAGGTACTATAAACCTCAAAAATTATGTCCCTATACATCAGCAGGTAATCAAAATAAAGAGGACAAGCTAACAAAATGACACAAGGTACTCAGTACAATTACTATACCTTACCATACAGAGGTAAAAAATTTATTTTTTCAAAACGATAATAAATCTCTACAAGATGAGGTAAATCAATAACAGAATATGAATGAGCATGTACTTATCGTCAATATAAATATAAACAGTCAGGACTCTTTCCATCTCCTACCATCCCGACGCGTATCGCCTATACTTAGGCTTTTTTATCATTTACCCACCTTTCCTCTTTGTAGGTCCATTCCTTTAATCCATTGAATGCCGGAGGGGAATCCGGATACCTCTTTGGCATTCAAATGTTTAAAAAAGGAAAATGTATTTCCATGAGAAATTTGCGTTTACAGTACTGTCAAAGTAAATATCACTTCAATAGAGGAAAAGGTTACACCTTAAATTACACATGATTTTTTGAAGGCTCTGCAGCAGTTGGCACAGTATCATGCCTTCTTATAGTGTCCTCTAGCCTTCAAGGTCTGCCAATCATCGCAGCAACAAACAAGGCAAAGAACTCAGCAGGGTAGAAATTCATTTCTCCATCTTTTTTTAGGACCTGTAAGAACCATCTACCTGTTGTTGATCCTGCAGTTTAAGGAGTCACTGTAGAGGCTGCTGTTGGATGTGCATCGTCTGGAGGATTATCAGGGGGTGTGGTGTTGGCCTCATAGCTTCCACAGTCAGGTAGAGCTTTGATTCAGGCTTGCGCCTTCCAGCGTCTTTGTAATGTTAGTTTTTGAAGGTTCTGCAGCAGTTGGCACGGTATCATGCCTTCTTATAGTGTCGTCTAGCTTTCGAGGTCTGCCAATCATAGTAGCAACAAACAAGGCAAAGAACTGAGCAGGGTAGAAATTAATTTATCTGTCTTTTTTAGGACCTGTAAGAACCATCTGGATCATATGGGGGTTGATCCCATTCTTCTTTGTGATAATTTTAGTCTTTCCAATCCCTGGTTTTTGCAATAGAAACAAAATCCAAATCTTTCAGTGTCTCCTGAGCACCGTGCTGAAGCCATGGCTCTTCACCAGTAAGTACTTCTCAGACCTGATTAAATGATCCAAACGCTGCTCAAAAACTGATTCCCAGGAACTGCATCACAGTGGCCTCGCAGTCAAGGTAAAAGTCCATCTGAGAATATGAAAACGAAGAAACAACGGGGTGACTTTCAGCAATGTAAATTATATTTGATCAGAATAAAACTATCAAATGAAAATAATCATGTACTCACGCTTAGTATTATACTTGCCAGATACACAACCGGTCTGAAGCCACAGAGGTCATCCTGCCCTGTACAGGTACTACAGGAATCAGCTGCACTGTTCTTCCATAAAACACAGTGAGTGCAAGAACAGAGACAATCAGCAACAGGTTAAAAGTATAACAATTATTTATTAATAAAAATAATAAAAACAGTTCCAATAGTTATCACCAACACGTTTCTGGATCCATAGATCCTTTCATCAGGGTGTGTGATCTATAGATGGTGCAGCTGATTCCTGTAGTACCTGTACAGGGGCAGGATTAACCCCTGTGGCTTCAGACTGATTGTGTATCTACCAACCAGTAGATTACTAAGTGTGAGTACATGATCATCCTTATTTTATATTTTTAATTTGATTAAATATCATTTATACTGTTTAAAGCGCCCTTTGAGTTTCAGAAGGGCAATGTGTCTTCCTATTCCTCTGGTACTCAAATGGTTAACAAATTAAATTTCTTTCTATAATGTGATAAAGCCACTGCCATTTCTGTTCACAAGTAAAACTTCTCATTTACTATAAGATTCGTATATCTAGGTAGAACTCTTAGGGTCTTATTTATCAAGCTAAGGTGGCACATTCTGGAGCAAACCAACCGCAACATTGAGAACAATTAAAGCTCTCCAAATTCCAATTTATCTCAATTGGATTTTTAACCCATTGAAACTACAAAGGTCTCCAATGCATTGGAGACTAGTTTGCATTCAAGGGGCTTAAAATCCACTATTAGATCAGTGTGATTTTTGGAAATTTTATTTCTTCCCTATGGTGCAACTGGTTTGCTCCAGAATTGCTCCTATTTGTGTATAAGGACCAAGATTTCTAGTTTAAAGGAGCAATAAAAGTTAGTAATGAAAAATGACTTGATGTAATTCCTGTATGAAAAAACACCCATCTCTACATTTTGTATTTTTACAAAAATGATTGATTTGCCAAGAAAATAAATATATATTTTTTTTCCCTTATCGGCATACATATTGGCACAGACCCCCCTCCATACCTTCTGGGCTATTGCCCTAATCCGAATGACAGAATTTTGAACAGAGAATGGCTTTTTATATGCCAGTCACTGTCCAAAATTAGTACCAGCCTCTAATTGACAGGGATATGTATTTACGTACATTCCAGCCAATCATCTTCTAGCAGGTTTCGTCATCCTCCCTCTAGAAGCTGATTGGCTGGGAGGTGCGAAAGAGCATATCCCAGCAAATTGGAGGCTAGTATCCATTTTGATCAGAGACTGGCATATAAAAAGCCAGTCACTTCAAAATTCCCTCATTCGAATTTGGGCAACAGCCTGGAGGGTGTGGAGGAGGGGGTGTCTGTGCCAATATGCATGTCTGCCGCCACCAGCAGAGGCAGCAGCGGAGGACATATTATTAACATTGGAAGCCCTTTTATTTCTGGAAAAAGGAATGACTTAGACTTTTTTTTCAAACAGAATGGCAGAATATTATGTTTAAAGGGATAGTAATGATTCACAATAAAAGCAGCTCCAATTACTCTTCACAGTATTTGGGATATGGAGAGTATTTCAGTACTGTCAGAGTTGTAGTTCAAGAGTAATTGAATGATAAAGTATCCCCCTCTTGCCCCTTTTACTGATGTAACACTGCTCACATCAGAGCAGCAAGGTGGTGTCCAGGTGGATCACAGAGGGGGACAATCTTCAATTAGATAAGGGAAAAACCTGAAAAACCCATCAAGGGGGCAAGGTTTTCATTGTTCTCACAGTAAGAAGATTGTCCCTTGCTGTGAGCTGTCTGGTCTTAGGACCAGATTCCACATCTGAGGGGAGGTGGCTTACACTAGGTAAGGGAGGGGGATACTTTATCATTCAATTACTCTTGAACTTGTCAAACTATTTATGATGAAGGTACCCAAATGGTTAAAACAAGAGACCCAACCAGGCTGGATATCTTCACTTAAATAGATAAATGACAATATTAAATAATTTAGAGAACTTTACAGTATATTAGGTATTGACACGCTACTTCACAGTAAAGAATTGATAGAAATAATCAATCCCACATATTTGTGCAAAAATATATATAATTTATTAAAATACAATATACTATATATATATAAAAGTGTCAGCAACAATGAAATAAATGAGTGATCAGCAATTACAATAGATACATAGTAAACCAAACCACAATTATTACCTTGAGGATTACCAGCAAGGAAAGGGTTAGCCACATATAGGTATATTCAGAGGTATTAGATAACAATAATTTACTCAGCAGCATAGAAAAGGATAATTGATCCTTACAATTAATAAAATACAGTTGTCATCAGTGTATATGAATACCTTCTGCCCCAGAAACTGTATAGACTATGCTAATTATGGCTTAGGGTATATTGTCATGTGGATTGACCTTAAAGGGATAGTAATACTTCGTTTTAACTTTATTTTATTTTGTAGGCATTAAAAAATATGAAGAATGATATAAGTCTTATCTCTCAAACCTTTATGGTTTAAGAGATATTCACAAGCAAAGTTTCCCCTCCCGCCCCTTTTTCATAGTGTAAGTCATCTCTTCTCAGATGTGGAATCCAGTCCATAGACCAGACAGATAACAGCAGGGGACAATCTTCTTACAATGAAAACAATGAAAGCCCTGCCCCTCTTGACAAGCTTTTCAGGTTTTTCCCTTATCTTAATTGAAGATTGTCTCTCTCTGCAGTCTGCCTGGGCACCTCCCTTCTGCTCTGGTTGAGCAGTGTTACATCAGTAAAAGGGGCGGGAGGAGGACACTTTGTCATTGAATTAATCTGGAACTACAACTCTGACAGAATTGAAATAGCACTCTCCAAAGTCCAAATACTATGATGATTAATTAGAGCTGCTTTTATTATGAAACATTACTATCCCTTTAATATGAAGCCAGTTCCTTTGACAATTCTCCTTGTACCATATATATAATAATCAAATTTAGAGACTAACTGGAATAGAATCCCAGATTTAAATCACCATAATTTAATTATGTACTGATTTCAAATATCGCATACCTTCTGAATAAAACATATAAATTGCAATTAATATAGTCAATTATAGACTATACCGAGAATATACTTAGAATCAATCCAATAATATACGTCTAGACAGTATACCAACTTCATGCAACATATATCATAAATATGACTATAGCAATAGATTGTAAAACCAATAGGCACTTCAAGGGTTAATCCACATATAAGGACAGGACACCACACCCAGGATGGCAGCTTCTTTTGTCTAGTGAAAGTTAAAAATAAACCATCAATTTACAAAAGTGAGGCCTAGCACATGCACAAGGAAATCTATACGGAATACCACAAATAAATAGACCAATAGCAGTTAAAGGGTTAATAAATGAATTCAAAGAATTTCTCTGATCAAATATTAGCTATTATAATCTTTCCAGAAGCACAATATTCTAGAAATAACAGAAATTATATTAACCAATATATACAAGGATAAATATATTTTACTGCTATCACTATTTTATGATCTCTCTGGCAATTTATAACAATAAATTAATTAATTAAAGGAGCAGTAAACTTATTTTTATGAAAACATGTATTTTATAAAGCTTTTCCTTCTGAATAAAACAATGTCATGCCCACTGCTGTCAGATGTTTTATTAAAAATTTATAGCAGTTTAAAATAATCAGGAAGTGAATGTACTGTGTTTACTTCCTGATAGTTGTAACTGACAGGAAGTGACATGCAGTTTTTATTACATTCTATGGAGAATTGTATGTCTCTGACTTTTCTGACTTTCCATTAGAATCTAACAGGAAATCTAATTAGAAATTGAACACTAGAGGGCACTGCTAATGTAAAAAAAAATGAGTTTAAACTGTAATAATACTGGAAATAGAAATCTCTCAGCAGTGGGACTACCATTATTTTACTGAGTGGGAAATTCCTTACAATAAATATTTTTTCATAAAAAAAGTTTACTGCTCCTTTAATCCTGCGTAATTTCAGAATTACTATAACTAAATATAGCTTATCATAATATTTGCTACATATAACTGGTCAGGCTTATACTTAGCAAATAATAGATATCTTTCCTCAAATATCAAGGAAATATATTTACTCTGAAATTTAGCAGAATAAAAATAAAGAAAAAATATAGTTACCAGGTCAATCAGTGTGGGTATTTAGATTATCTTTGGTAGCTCAGCAAACAGGTTAGCATGAATTGAACCAGGAACCCAAGAGGAACTGAAGCCTCTGCCTATTCCCAGTGATTGGACAAAGATCCGTCTCATTATACCGTGACATCATCAGTATTACCTGATTGGACAATCTCCCATCCCTAATTATACTAGGAATGTGAGTACCCAGTAATGACGCTATAAAAACTATAGATGGCATGCTTATTCTACATTAAAATTCACACCTAAAATTATACCTTCTCTGGGTTCTATCAAAGTTTAGGAATGTAAACTTTGACCTTACGTCATATAAAGATGTCACCTTTTCAGACGTTCTCATAGGGGAGTATCTCTCTGTTTAAGATTTTAAGATTCTCATAAGATACCAATACTGCTTGGCACCATGGTTGTTTGCAATTCTCTATCCATCACCATTAATGTTGCTCAAATATTTACTCCCCAATTAAAGGAAAAAATATTCCTTTGTTTTAAGGATGAGGTAATTTGAACACATTTTAAACACAGGTTTTCAGAAATTTCTGTTATTAAAATTAACCCTGTATGCTCCACCAGGGCAAAGTTTCTGACAAACTACAACTCTGAAAATATTGAAATAACACTCTCTATGGCTCAAATACTATGAAGATTAATTGGAGCTGCTTGTTTTTTTGTGAAACATTACTATCCCTTTAAGGCATATGTCACACTGTATTTAACCATTTGAGCGCCGGAGGGGTACCCCTCCAGTATTCAAAGGGCTAACTCTGGCATATCTTGGGGGCATTTTTTTTTAATAGAAGTTTTATTGGATATGTTTTTAATTAAACAGAGTTTAAAGAAAAAAGAAGAGAAGAAAGATTACAGAAGAAGAAGGACAGAAGATTCAAGAAGAAGAGAAACAGTTAATGACAGATAAGTGTTATATATATGGGTGTTAGGACAGTGTTAGGGGTAGTATTGTTTAAGTGTCAAGTTAGGGATAACGTAGAGTTAGTGTATGGAAGGTGGGGGTAGGGTGTCTGTGTTTTGAGCTCACTCTGGTTGTTTGGAACTGTGTTGAACAAACAGAGTTTGCTTTTTTCCTTTGATGTTCCCACAAATCACACTATTTAGAGTAAGTTGTAGCAACAAAAATCTACAATGAGCATTTGGCCACAACTTGGCTTTTGGCCAACAACGCTTGTGTTTTTTTCCCTTATTGGCTGTTTTACCAGATGAGATAGAATCCAGGCACAAAAAAAGTACCTTTGGTAGTTTCAAGTCACAGGTATTGTATTACTTGCGCTGTGACACTACCGAACTATAAACATTGACAGTGAGCACTAAATTTGCACCCATTGGAGTCAATGACAAAGGGAACAAATCTGGAATTCAAATACATGCCATGGGTAGTAACAAGTGTTTAGGGACTCACTTTTATTGCCAAAAATTTGAACCTAACAAATTTGAAGTACACGTGTTCCTAATCACCCTGAGCCACATATCAATACATCCAAGAAACCAAATACATGAGTGTGGAAAAAAAACAAAAACCCTTTCAGTGCTAGTGGGGTATGCAACAAATTGCACAATGTTGCATACCCGATTGGCACTAAAAGGATTAATCCTCCTAAAACTAACACCATCCCATTAACATTACACTTACCTGTAAGTCAGCAGGGTCTTCTGCACCCTGATCATCCGCTTTAGCTCTTGTTCTGTAACTTCTATCTTCCTCTTCTTCATCTGTCATCTTCTCTCTTCTTCACCTGTGCCCTTCTTCCATCTTCATCATTACACTTTGTGTTGCCCGCTAAAACAAATATAGGTATTAAAATTAATATTTCCATTAAGCCGCTGAAGCCGGAGGCAGCAGAAAAAATAGAACGAAAATCCCCCCTTCTTGTACCTTTCAGGCTTTTGCCTGATCCACACTGAGGGAAATTTGAATAGGGACTTGCCTTTATATGGCCAGCCCCTGTTCAAAATGGTTCCCATGCCCTTTGGCTGGGATGTAGGGCTACGCAGGGCACCACACTTCCCAGCCAATCAGTTTCTAGTGCATTCTGTCATCCCTCCAGCTACTAACAGATTGGCTGTGAGGTGTGGTTACTGCAGGGCATGTTCTGTGCTCTACATAACCCCACATGCCAGCCAATACGAGCGTGGGAACTTTAACTGAAACATTCATTTTAATACCTGTATTTTTTTACGGGCAACACAAAATCTAATGATGAACACGGAAGAAGAGCACAGATGAAGAAGAAAGAAGAAGATGATAGATGAAGAAGACAGATGCTTACAGAAGAAAGAGAAAGATCAGTGTGCAGAAGACTCCCCTGGACGTCAGATTTCCAGGTAAGTGTTACAGTTATGGGTGATGGGATAGTGTTAGTATTTGAAAATGACCCACCTAGGGGTCAAGAGTCCTGGCAGGAGGACAATCTGCCAAAGATAAAAAGACCAACATCGAGGAATACACGGGGAGACCAGGGCAGAAAAGAAAATCTCAACCGAGACCACACAGACCACCATCAGGCAAGGCAAAAGCCCCAAACAGCAAATGCCGAACTGAAACCCCAGGAAACACAGATGAAAGATCCGTGAGGACCCAAAACTGAACCCCCAAAGTGGGAAAGGAAAATGCCCTTTCCGAACAGAAAGAAAGAGAACTGTAGAAAGAGAAACAGACCAAGCTGCATAGATAAAAGGTAGAAAATGGCACAAGGGGAAACCCATAGACCAAACCAAACAGCAAGAAAAGCAAACGCAATGCAGACATACCCAAAAGGAGAAAGAAAAGAGGAGAAACAGACGCTGTATATCGAAGCCGACCAAAGCAAGAACACCAACCGACCAGATGGCTCTTCACCAAAGATGACTCGACGCAAAGCCGAAGAGATACCAAGGATGCACAGTAGAGGCCTACCGCAGCCAAACAGAAAACACGACCAGACCGTCAAACAGAAACAAGATCAAAGCAAAAGCCAGTGGTGGGAAAAGCGGGAGAGTCTGCCCCCCCCCCCCCCCAATTTCCCAATGGAACAAAAGAAACCCTGGAAAAACAAAAAACCCTGTAGAGGAAAGGATGTAGTGAGGAACTAAGCCGCCCCAACCAAAGCCGTCCAAAGCAGAGGCGTCAAGACACGGATGCAACAAGCGAGAACACATGCAACAACAAGCAACCCCGGCGAAGAGGGGAAACAAGAGTACAACCAGAATTGGGTTCCACCTACAAGATTATGACCACAAAACATTGTCCTATTGAGGAGAGGTTCACATGTGGGAAACTAAGGTGCACAAAGTAAAGTAAAATAAATCCGAGCATACTAGGCATAGGCAAGAGATCGGGCTGAACACATAATATCTCCATTCAGCAGGATATACCTTCCTTTTGAGGAAGGATCTCATGTGTGGGAACTAAGCCGCAGAAAGTATAGGAAAATAGTCCAAACTAGGCATAGGCAAGAGATTGGGCTCAAATGCGAATTCAAATTTCCTAAGTATATAACCTCCTCCTTAGGAGAGGATCTTTGTGTGTGGGAACTAAGCCGCACAAAATCAAAGCTGGTCATAAGACATAGCGAGTATGTGCTAAAGGGAGGCATCCCCATCAGAATATTAACTGGCAGCATAGTAGGAGTCAGGTTAAACACCTGAATGCTTCGTATACCCTCAGATGTATTCCCTCCTGAGGTGAGGATCTTTCCTCAAATGTACTTCCTCCTTCTGAGGTGAGGGTCATTTTAGTGGGACGGAGCCACACCATTCATAACCGCCTGTACCAGCGGAGTCAAAGCAGGATACAACCTGCGCCAGCAGAATTAGCCGTATGCCAAAGTAAATAATTTGAGCCATGGACAAAAAGTCTGCACTAAACAGAAAATATTCCTGCGGGATGAATGTAAGCCGCCGTCCCAGGGATGGTCGATACAGACATGAGGGGGCATCATGCGCAGTACTACCCACTGCTGGGGTCATGTGAGTCATAGCCACAGACAGGGACACATAAGGGAAAAGGAGACAGATAGTAAACATGCAGAGTATGGAATGCACCATTATACTGTGGGACTGCGCAGTCCGTGCGTCAAAAGCAGAGGGAGATCCCAGTCCAGGTCAGCCAGCCTGCTCCACCAGAGTAGAAACCCCCTCTGCCCTGCCAGACAGACAGCCAGCATCAAAAGCGGAATATAGCCAAAGAGAGGGAACCCTATAACACTGAAGGAAAAAATGGGGGCTAGAAGATCCCTATATATACATAAGTGGAAACAGGTATACCAGATCTGCACACATAGAGACAAAGGTACACATGATGACACACCAACACATTTCCACACATGGAAATACCAGGGGAAAGCAGACATGGAAGTAGAGATAGACCCAAATAGGAAGGAAGGGTGAAAACATATACCAATACAGCCAAAACCCAGCTAGGAGAGCTAGGGTAACAGACAAGTAGAGCCATGCCTAGATAGGAATGACTAGGGCTAAAAGTCTAAGCAAAAGTATCAAGGAAAACTAGGGAAAGAAATACAAAGAGACCGAAGGCCAGAGGGGAAAACCAGGTAAAACAGATGCAAGTAGATTGATGCCTAGATAGGAAAGCACTAAGGGCTAAATATGCCCAAGAAGAGCCATGGCTAAATAGGAATGAACAGGGCTAAAGGCTTGAACAAGCAAATCAACTCGTTAAGTAGGTCTATGCTAGATAGGAGTTACTAGGATCGACATATATATACATACACATATACAGCAACTTATATACCCATACAAACATACACACACATACAGATATATATATATATATATATATATATATATATAGATATATAGACACATATATAGATACTTATACATACACACACATATAAATCCCAATAGCTCTATGCCCAGCGGAAACAGTAGGGTTAAATATTAATGCAAATAGAATGAAGCCCAGAAGAATAGAAGGGAAAAAAAGGTACAAGCCAGTAAGTCTAAGCCCAGATACGAGTTACGTCAAAAGAAACATACACATAGACACACAAATATACACACACATAGACATTAACAATATACCTACAGAGACACACACCGATAGATAATACTAGATCCTGACATACACTGCAGAATAATACCACAGATGCAGTGGTTTCACTATAGACACATCTAGAAAGCTGCATAGTATACAGATGCAGAGCCAAATTTACCAAGTAGCTCAGAGTCACAGATGCAGAGTTATTTATACACTACAATATAAATCTAAAAATGCACCCAGATGAGACGTGAGGAGGGGTAAGAAAGAATAGCCCATAGGGTGGAATCCAAAGACTCAAAAGACACTCTGGTGAGGAGACACACAGCACTGGATAATCAACAATAAAAGATGTGGGCCAATAATGAGAAACATATCCAGAAAATATATCCAGAAATATACTCCCTGCTGTATAGGATTGTAAAGTACAGAGGTACAGCTGTAGCCCACAAAGTGCAAAAATACCCATTATAATCTGCATGGCCATGAACTACAGGACACAGAGAAAACCCCACTGGACTGATAAAACAGGCAAACAAGAGTATCAGAAGGCACAGGAGGGAGATAAACATATCAGAAAAGAAAACGCAAGACCTGCAAGGTAAAGCGCTCCAAAAACGGATGCTGCCTCTCGGGTATCCCGCGAGTGAACACACAGACGGAAGAAAAGGGAAGAGGCTTCCAAAGCCGAACCGCGCATGTGCGATGCCACGGACCGGCCTAAACAACAAAGACCATTGCGTCTTTCTTAAGACGTGAAGGGGCAAGAGGCCAGAAACGGAGCGTGTAATAAACACCAAAGAGCTCCGGGCAGAGCAGTAAGACAAAGGGTGTAAGAAAACAGAAACCAAGGGTAAGACACAAAAAGAAAAACTCGAGGGCAAGGAGGCCAGGCAGCAGAGCAACGATAAGCCGCGCGAGAAAAAACACAGAACTGGGCACAATGCCCAGGGCAAAAACCACACAAATCCCATCGCAAAAAACTAGCAGTAGCGACCCTTAGGAAGAGAGAGACCCAGCCTAGCTGTAGAAACATATAAAAAAAGATACCCTACAGATTAGAGGAGAAACCCATAAAACAGGCACCAAAAGGATGTACAAGTCTGTATAAAAATAAAGGGTACCCCAGAAATGCACAACAATATTTAGGTTTTTCTATAACCACAAAATAGAGATCATTCAGTCCTACTACTCTGATGGATGAGAACCAGAGTAGCATTCCCCTTGTCAGCTATCTGGGCAATGTGTAAAGCCCTTACAGAACAAGAATAAAAACATCAAATAGCGATATGAACACTTATACCATTAAAACACAAGATAACTTAATCCAGGCACAAGTATTAAAATTAAAGCCAACAGAGTAAAAGACATTTAATGGAGAATGAAATGGAGAGTACTTATCTGAGGGAGCAGCAGCAAGAAAGAGGAGGAGTTGAAGGCAGCTTCCCAGTTTATAGGGATTGTGGGAGTGGTTAACTGGGGGTGGAGTATGATGGGTTCAGTTCTTTTTTGTCTGCATGTAACAATAAAGTTTCTCTTGCTGCTGAGTGGAGCAGTGGAGAAGGATTATAGCATAATATGAAGCCTCCGTCAGGTATATCTATATAATTACTGCGTGTAACAGAAGGACTTATTTAGGCAGGAGTCCATTATATATCAGTCAGGTATATGTATATAATTACTGTGTGTAACAGAAGGGCTTGCCTAGGTAGTAGTCCATCATACAGCAATTAGTTGCATCTTATAATTATTGTGTGTAACAAAAGGATTTACCTAGGAAGGAGTCCATCCTACAGCTGTCAGGTGTATCTATATAATTACTGTGTCACAGAAAGACTTACCTAGGTAGGTAGCTTTCATACAGCAGTCAGGTATATCTATATAATTACTGTGGGTAACAGAAGCACTTACCTAGGTAGGTATCCTTCATACAGCAGTCAGGTATGTCTATATAATTACTGTGTGTAACAGAAGCACTTACCTAGGTAGGTATCCGTCATACAGCAGTGAGGTGTATCTATATAATTACTGTGTGTAACAGAAGGACTTACCTAGGTAGGAGTCTATCATACAGCAGTCAGGTGTATCTATATAATTACTGTGTGTAACAGAAGGACTTACCTAGGTACGAGTCTATCATACAGCAGTCAGGTGTACGTATATAATTACTGTGTGTAACAGAAGGACTTACCTAGGTAGGTATCCGTCATACAGCAGTCAGGTGTATCTATATAATTACTGTGTATAACAGAAGGATTTACCTAGGTAGGAGTCTATCATAAAGCAGTCAGGTGTATTTATATAATTACTGTGTGTAACAGAAGGACTTACCTAGGTAGGTATCCATCATACAGCAGTCAGGTATGTCTATATAATTACTGTGTGTAACAGAAGCACTTACCTAGGTAGGTATCCGTCATACAGCAGTGAGGTGTATCTATATAATTACTGTGTGTAACAGAAGGACTTACCTAGGTAGGAGTCTATCATACAGCAGTCAGGTGTATCTATATAATTACTGTGTGTAACAGAAGGACTTACCTAGGTATGAGTCTATCATACAGCAGTCAGGTGTACGTATATAATTACTGTGTGTAACAGAAGGACTTACCTAGGTAGGTATCCGTCATACAGCAGTCAGGTGTATCTATATAATTACTGTGTATAACAGAAGGATTTACCTAGGTAGGAGTCTATCATAAAGCAGTCAGGTGTATCTATATAATTACTGTGTGTAACAGAAGGACTTACCTAGGTAGGTATCCATCATACAGCAGTCAGGTATGTCTATATAATTACTGTGTGTAACAGAAGCACTTACCTAGGTAGGTATCCGTCATACAGCAGTGAGGTGTATCTATATAATTACTGTGTGTAACAGAAGGACTTACCTAGGTAGGAGTCTATCATACAGCAGTCAGGTGTATCTATATAATTACTGTGTGTAACAGAAGGACTTACCTAGGTACAAGTCTATCATACAGCAGTCAGGTGTACGTATATAATTACTGTGTGTAACAGAAGGACTTACCTAGGTAGGTATCCGTCATACAGCAGTGAGGTGTATCTATATAATTACTGTGTGTAACAGAAGCACTTACCTAGGTAGGTATCCTTCATACAGCAGTCAGGTATGGCTCCGACATGTAACTCCCCATCCCCAGAACTCTTTCTACCAAAAAAGACCTTTAACCCTTAAATGTCATAGAGGTATGCATTAAACAGCAACCCAACGCACTTGATACCTTCTGCACTCAAAGGGTTAACTCTCCACCAGCCACATCTCTCTGTAACTCCCCATTACTTCCACACTGTTCATTGCGTCTCTCCCCGCAACTCATGTGTCTTTTACCCACACATAACGGCCCCACACATACCTCTGTGTCACACTATCTCCTCCCCTGCAGTGGACTTGATGGGACTCACAGAGGATCACTGAAGTGCACTGCTTGGTGAATCACACTGTCTTTCACAATTTAGATTAAATAAACCCCCAAAGCACTCCTCTGTATATAACTTCCCAGGTGCTGAAGTAAAGTAGTATTAGTTGCTGTGACTGGCTGAATGATATGCTACTTCTGCGCTGCACTGCCTAGTTATCTCTAGTATTGGCTACACCATGTATAGTAAGTAAATATTCTTCTGACTGTGGCTCTATATGAGTCCAAACATGTTTGTTGTGCACACATGCATTAGTCACAGCACTTTTAACACGTTGAATGCCAGAGAGGTTTCCATTGAATTGCATTGGATACCTCTCTGGTACACAAAGGGTTAAACATAGCAATCTAATGGCAGAGTAACCATACTATAACTGTTGTCTGCATCACTCCACATACCCACTATGTCCCACCTATCTCTGGTTATATGACAGAGCAGCACTGCCAGAGAAGCATGTGATAAAAGGATGAGTTCCACTTACTGGCAGCTCCTGCTCCTCTCTCCTCAGTCTGTCAGGTAGAGGTGCAGGGGGAAGACACACCTCTCATGTCCTGGACTTTTCCCTGTTGGGACTTGTGTGTAGATTAATGCTGGTCTGGGGCTGCTGTATGAGACATACCTTCCACCAGCCAATCCAGAGCCAGTATGCAGTCAGGCCAACACCAGCTTCTCTCATTGGCTGGAGATACTTCTTACCATCACAAATTAAAGGAGAAGTAAGCTTTTTCATGAAAACATATATGTTATACAGCTATTCCTGCTGAGTAAAACAAGGTCACTCTTGCTACTATCGGTTGTTTTATTCAATACAGACTCTCAGTGCAAGTTTGAAAGTGGCTCTCCAGCTGATTAAGAAAACCCCAGCATCCATTGGGTGGCGCCATGTTAACATGGAGCTTCACATACAGTTTCTCTGTCCTTTGCAATAATTTTGCTACACTACATTATCCATTTGGGGCTGGTCAATGACACACTCAGGGCTTCAGTACCCTAAGCTTCCCCCACTCCCCCATTGATGTCTCTTCAGACTCAGGGAACAGTTTATGTACCATCCACATTAATTTTTAACCAGATGTTGGCATGATTCAGGTGAAACATAATTTCCAGTAAGCTGAAAATGTCCCCTTCCTTGCTTCAAGTTGTTCATCATATCAGGGGAAGCATCCGCTGGTTCGCCAAGGTGGTGCCCGCTGGGTGAAGCATCCTCTGCCAGGAGACACCCTATTTGGCGAAGCAGCAGATACTTTGCCAGGTATGATAAATATAGCACATAGTTACCTAAGACAAAAGATAAAGGAGTCCGTGTAGGACAGATCTAGAACCATTGTGTTCTGTGGTGTAGTGGATGTGCAGCTAGACCTATATGCTATGAGACCAGGGTTCAACTCCTATTTTTTTATCAGTATGAGTTACATTTTACATTGAAGAAAAATTAACAACATTAGAATATGTTGTTAATAATGCAGCTTTTAACCCTTTCAGTGTCACAGAGAGGGCAGATGCTGGGTCTCCACTTTAGCATCGACAGTAAAGTGTCATCTGTCTCCACAGAGAGCCAGCTGCCTCCAAATATACGTTTTACTGCTGGTATGGAGGGTAGTGGGGAGGGAGTGGACTTTGTACAGGAGGAGGCGGGGGTAACGAAGTAGCAGGGAGATCCTCCACAAGAGGGGAGGAATGCTGGGGAAGGGGTTATGTTTCAGAACGGATAGGGTTGGGGAGCCAGAACAGCGGGCTTGTAGGGGCCAAGGGAAGAGGCACAGAGAGTGGGATCGGAGGGGTAGGGTCTCTCAAGAGTTTGGCATAGAGAGGGTCTAGGGGGCGTTCAGGTGGCCTGGGGGGAGGAACAGGAGTCTGGTGAGGGGGACTGGAGCAGTGGGGAGGAAGGTTGTGCGGCATGTGGGGAGGGGAGGGATGAAGGTGGGTGGTTAGTTCCTGGGGAGGAAGGGTGGGGTATTGGAGAGGGAAAATTGGATCTTATGTCTGGCGGCCTGAAACTTACACCATGTTTTCCCCAATAGCAGCAAGTAATAGGAGAAGGTTGCAGAAGGAAGGCAGGGTACGGCAGCAGGAAGCTCCCGCAGAATATCAGGACGGACGTCAGGAAAGCAGGAAGGGGGAAGGGTACACGACCGCCTGAAGTCGACACTGCATTGGGTGAGTAATCTGAAACTAATTCAGTTGTTTCTGGGGAGGAATAGGAAGATGTTACAGACACTGGGTCATCTGATTCAGAGCCGGGCATGGAAGTATCAGACTCTGACTCAGATGCCAGCAATAAGACATACAACTTGCTTAACCCCTTAAGGACTGGGAAAATCTGGGGTGGATTCCACTTATGGGCCGGAGCAATTCTGACGTTTTTGAACATGTCTTTGTTCAACAGAGTTTTCTCTCTAAGGCTTTTATTTCAGCCACACAAATTATATACTACTTCTCTGTCGTCCAATACAGGTTACTGGTAACTTTTGGGTAGGCAATCAGCCCCTTTAAGTAGGCAGGAACAATTCTGAGACGTGAATGCGGGAGTGGAGCTTACCTTCCCTCCTTGGCTGCAGCTAGCCAATCAGCTCCAGTAAGATTTGTTCCTTGGTGAAGACACAAGGCAAGAGAACAGTTCTGCTATAGTTCTAGCTTGTTTATTATCTTTCTGTTAGATATGGGATACCACCATTAGGCGTATTACCATCACTGACAGTTACCATCACCCAAATGTGGATAGCTCAGTCTGCCAGGTGCTTTTCTGGACCTGAGCCCTGGGGGGAAAATCTTGGCTGCAAGTTCTTTCCCCAGGAGTTGCCCACCGATGCTTCTTCTTGATACATGGTAATCTGAAGACAGAAGATCTGCAGAAAGGTGAGCAACCCTTTGAGTGCTGAGGTCCACATGCCCCACGTTGCCCCTCCGCACAGGGGTCTCCTTTGGAGGTCCTATTGCATACTGCTGCATTCATTGGGTTTATCTGTATGTCTGCTGTGTGTTTGGAGCAAGTTTCTGTGGTAACTTAACCCTTTGGTTGTTGGTTAGCATCTTTTGGGGGTTTTGGGCACTTTCCCTGCAGGGTTTCAGTGTTTATTGGGTCTAGTGACCTGTTTTAGTGATATTTGGTGCAAATTTACTTCACAGTTACAATTTTGCAAAAATTGTGTTCCGACGCGCTTTTATCACAGGTGCCATTGCCCCATTCACTTCTATGGGACTTTACAGTTTGGGACATATCTCTGTAACCGCTTAACGTAGCAAATTCAGAGACAGCTCATTTTAATTCCCTGCCCTTGCTCTTCTATCCGGTCAATGTTTAGTGTGTGTTGGGGGCTTCGGGCACTTTGGGGTACTTTTTCTGGGAAAACTACATTTTCCATAAGCACGTGCATTGCGCGCTCATTCCTGAATGGCTCGCATCGCGGCAGACATTTTGAGCTTTTCCTGAATAAGTGTCCTACTCTGGGACTGGACTCTCCTTCTCTCCTCAGCAGATTAACCCTTCGCCTGCCAGATAAGTGTATTTTAGCGATTTCTGGGGTGAAATTTTAATCATACACACTGTATTTGGGTAATTCCTTATCCCTTGAACATTTTGACACTGTGAGAATGCCTATTCCTTTGGAGCTTGGGGCTAGGACTATGACTGAGGACGCTGGGGTTTCTGCATCCCCCTTTGCGCATTGATCCTCATGTCAATCAGGGTTGCCTAGAGAATTATCAGGTTATTTATGCCCAGCATGTTCTGTTGTCCCTGAGTCTCCCCCAGGGACCTGCAACCATGCATTAGAGGCAGTTTGGGTGCAAGAGTTTAAGGCTGCTACTAGAGACCTCCAGTATACATCACAACTCTTGCCATCCCAGTTACAAGGGGGCTTCCACTCCTGGCAGTCCCCTACTTCTGTCAGATCTTCCCTACTGAAACCGCAGGGAGTACCTGAGGTATCAGATTCCTCCGATGAGGAACTGTTGGTGGATTCTAGTGCTGAGGAATATTCTGCGGTTGTCTCCTATCAGTTCTTTGGCGACCCCCTTTTGAGGCTGACCCTGATCCCTCTGCTGAGGGCCTAATCTGAACCGTTTTAAACGCACTAAACATTCCCTTGGTTCAAGAGGTTTCTTTGGACCCCTCTGATGTATTTCAGGAGCCCAAATGGCCCATACTTGCTTTCCGCCTCACCCCACTCTTGACCGGTTAGTGTCTGATGAGTGGTAGTCTCCTGACAGAAAGCCTTCTGTCTCCGAGAAGTTTGATAAGCTTTACCCCTTTTTTGATGCAATGCTAGCTCAGTGGGTTCATCCCCCCAGGGTCGATGCCCCTGTTTCTAGGACTTCTAAGTCCACTGCTTTGCGAGAGGCTGATGCCTCTGCTGTTAAAGACTGGACTGATGAGAAACTTGAGACCTCTCTCTAGTCCATGTTTTTGCCACCGCTGGTACTTCCCTTCGTCCAGCATTTGCTGTGGTATGGGTAAATAGGGCCATTGCTGTTTGGACTGAACATCTCACACTTGCAGTTCCTCAGGGAGCTCCTACTTCTGCCATGTTTCAACTTTTTGCCAACATTCTGAAGCCCAGCACTAGGTCTCTGCTTTGTTGATACCATCAGTGGTGGCAAGGGTTCCGCCATGTCTGTGGTTGCCAGATGAGCTCTTTGGCTCAAGATCTGATTTGCTGACACTGCTTCTAAGAAAGCATTGCTCTCCTTGCCCCTACCGGGCTCTCCATTGATTGGGTAATAATAACATCTATTATTTCAGCTGCCGATTCGGTTAATTCCGAGAGTGTGTGCTAAAAGAGCTTTGAGTCCCACTGGGAGAAAGGCACTATATAAATACTAGTTATTATTATTATTATTATTATTCTCTGTTTGGGCCAGATCTTAGGATCTGATTAGTAAGGACACGGGAGGGAGAGTACCCTCCTGCCTATGGTTTTCAGGAAGCAGACGCTTATCAAAAGTAATTGGCTTTTTAGTGCTTCCAGTCTGAGACACTTCTAGCGAACCAGGCGGTTCCCCCAGCTCCACGTTCCTCCTCAAGCCTGAACCACAAGGGAAGCCTAAGGCCTTCTCTAAGCCCAAGGCTTCCAAGCCCTTTTCGGCATGACTCGCCAACTTAGGTCCCCACGCCGCTGTGGGTGACCGTCTGTACCACTACCGCAGCATTTGGGAGGACTCCATGGAGGACCCCTGGGTTTTTTGCAGGTGGCAGCAGAGGGGTATAGGATTCCTTTCACCTCTCTTCCTCCCTTCGGGTTTTTCCCTTCGCACGCTCCTCAGGGTGCAGAGAAATGCCGTCTGTTCAACAGCTCCATCCAGGCCCTTCTGGACAAGGAAGTTCTGGAACCGGTTCCCGTTCGGGGCAGGGGTTTGGGTTTTTACTCAAACCTGTTTGTGATGTCCAAAAGCGACGGCGGCTGTCGTCCAATTTTGGACCTAAAGGACCTCAATTCCTTTGTGGTCAAGACGTATTATTCCCAGGAGTCCCTACGAATGGTGATCGCTGCCATGTCCACTGGGGCATTCCTTGCTTCTCTGGATATTCAGGACGTGTATCTGCACATCACCATTCTTCCAGAGAGCCGGCAGTATCTCTGATTTGCCTGTGACCAAGGACAATCTTAGTTTTCTACTCTTCCCTTTTGGTATGACTACAGCTCCTCAAGTCTTCAATCGTGTCTTGGTAGCCTTAGTGTCCGTCTTCCATCAGAACGGCATCAGTGTCACTCCATACATGGACGACCTACTCCTGGAGGCTACTTCACTGGAACTCCTTCATCGACAGGTTCAGGACAGCATTCCAGCACTCACCCATCATGGGTGGATCCTCAATATGGACGAATCGGACCTTGTGCCATCCCAGAGGCTGGTCTTCTGGGCCTGCTCTTAGACACTCAGCAGAGCATGGTGTTTCTCACGGGTGAGGTGGCTTACCTGATTGCCCTCAGGGCTCTGCTGTTCTGGCTTACGATCCAGTTCCAGACTAGACATTGTCCTCTCTAGTGGGGAAGTTCTTTTCCACCATTGAAGCAGTCCTGTTTGCCATGGCTCACACCAGAGGTTTGTGATCCAAATGTGGAGGGGTTGGCCGGATATCCTGAAGATGTTAGTGTCCCTTCCTCTTCATGTGGAACCGAGTCTGTTGTGGTGGCTCGACCTATCCCATCTGCTGAAGGGCAAGTCCTTCCTGGTGTCCTTCTGGAACACGGTGCCAACGGATGCCAGCCTGTGTTCCATGTTCCTGCCATATTCGCAGTTCATATTCCCAGCATATACGACGCCCTGGCAGGCTTTCTCAGTCGACACACAGTGGAGAGTGGGAACTGCATCCAGAGGTGTTCAACTTCATTGTTCAGAGGTGGGGTCTTCCTGATGGCGACAAGACCCAACCGGAAGATTCCGACGTTCTGCTCTCGCTGGAGGTGTCCTTTGGCTCTGGCAGTGGATGCCATATCCTTTCCTTGGATGTTTCCTCTTCCTTACATCTTTCCTCCCATTCCCATGTTGCACAAGGTGATATGGAAACTGAGACTGGAGCACTGTCCAGTTTTTTTCTGATTGCTCCGTACTGGTCTCACCAGGCTTGGTTTCTGGAGCTTTGGTTCTCTCAATGGCGGGGCCTTTCCGACTCCCTTGCCATCAGGATCTTCTTCTGCAGGATTACCTGCGGAAGGAGGATGTCCGTCATCTAGCTTTGACGGCTTGGAAATTGAATCCTCACTACTGTGGAAGACAGGGTTTTCTTCTGGTGTGGTGGTGACTGTGCTTAGTGTACGCCATCCTGTTTTCTCTAGGGCTGACCATTGAGTCGGGTCTACCTTTCTCTATTGGTGTGCTGATAAGGACCTGTCTCCGGATTTTGATTTTTCTTTGGTCCTGGCCTTCCTACAGGAAGGTGTGGACAAGGGCCTCAGTTGAGTTCCCTTAAGGTTCAGACATCTGCTCTCTGTTTTTCGTTCAGAGGCGCATTGCTATTCTTCTAATGTGTAGGTTTTCTTGCAGGGCGTTGCTCATACCCATCCTGTATTTCAGACAACCGCTCCTTAGTGGGATCTTAACTTGGTTTAGGGGATCCTTCTGCGCCCCTCCCTTTGACTCTTGGCTACTATTCCTCTACGTCTGCTGACGTGGTACATGGCCTTTCTCCTGGCGATCGTGTCTGTTCGCCATGTCGCATAGTTGCATGCTCTTGTACACCACCCCTTTTTTGGTGTTTCATTAGGAAATGGCGGTGCCTCCAACTTAGCGGGAGTTCTCCCGACAGTGGTTCTGAGAGCCTTACTACTCAGAAGATTGTGGTTCCTTTTTTCTGCCATGACCCTTCTAATGACAAGGAGAAGGATTTTCACTGTTCGCTGTGGTGCGTTATCTCATTTGACGTTGTCCATTTGACGGTCTGACAAGCTGTTCGTCATTCCTGAGGGTCCCAGGGCATGGCGACCTGCATCCAAGTGACCTTTGTGTCTTGGATTAAGTCCACTGTTCGTATGGCTCACGAACTGTGGAAGAAGCCTGTTTCCTTTTGGGTCATGGCTCCTTCCACTAGGTCTATTGGGACATCTTGGGCTTCCATGAATCAGGCCTTAGCTGTTCGGTTGTGCAAGGCCACCACTTGGTCATCTGCACACTCTTTTTCAGAGCACCCCTGTTTTGCTATTCTGGCATCAGCTGATGCCAGTTTTGGGAGACAGTGTAACAGTTCCTTGGGTGTTGTTACCTCTGTTTAGTGTACATTGACATTTCATTGTTGTTGTTGGACTATCTCTGATCTGATGGTTCATATATACCCTGGTGACTTTGGGGGCCTTGCACCTGATCCTTGCCTTACTTCCCACCTCTGGAAAACTCAATGGTTGGACATCCCAAAGTTACCAGTAACCTATATTGAATGACAGAGAAAATAGGATTTTAGTCTTACCTGTTAAATCCATTGATCTTAGTCCATATAGGTTACTGGCAACTTTGGGTAGGCAATCAGCCCCTTTAAGTAGGCAGGAACAATTCTGAGAAGTGAATGCAGGGGTGGAGCCTACCTTCCCTCCTTGGCTGCAGCTAGCCAACCAGCTCCAGTAAGATTTGAGACACTAACTATTGACTAGGTAGTGAGAAGGAAAAGAAGACTCCTGTGAGCATGACCCTGAAGGACCCCCGCGGTCTGCCACAGGAGAGCCAAGCATAGTCCCTTGACAGGGTGGGAGACCAGTAACCTATATGGACTATGAGAAATGGATTTAACAGGTAGTACTAAAATCCTCTTTTTTCACACACAATTAGGACTTTCTTTTGATACTACTCTTATATGGATAACCCACCATTTATTTTATTAAATTTAAAGTAAACGGTAAAAAAACACAATTTTTATTTTTTCTTTTGGGATCATTTGGAGGCAGTGAGTTAAATTTTTATGGAGCTGCATGAAAGGTATTACCGGTCATTCATACCTACAAAATGGGCAGTTTTATGTGGGCACTGTTCCCCCTGGGTGAAAATCCCCATGTCCCTCTTTCCCTCCCTATTTTCCCACTTTTTTATTGATAAGATTTGGTGGTGTGTATAAGTGTATTACATGGCTCCACAACAATAAGATGACCATTATGTTTGTTTAAACTTCAGTAGAAGTGTTTATTAAATAGTGTGTGTAAATAAAATAATTTGCTTTGTTTTAGATTTATTAAAAAATTAAAGAAGTTGCTCTTAGCAGGTCAGAATTGGACCTGCATCAATCCTGCCCCCAGCACCAGCACTGAAGGGGTTAACAACCCCAACTCTTGTCTATTTTTATTTGATTAAAAGTCTGCTCTCTGCTTCTGTCTTCCTTACTCTCATAGTAAGGAAGAGAGGGGCAGAGAGCAGTCACAAAGGAAATTCGTGGACCCCATTGCCTTTGTGAATGAAAATGCCTGTACATGTGATCTCTCCTGGAGCGATCACGTGTACCGGCAGAAGAGAGAAGCACTGAAACTGAACGCTCTGGTTGTGGAGCGATCAGTTTCAGCTTTTGCAGAATGATAGCGGCGTGCAACAAGGCACACTGCTATCATTTAACCTATGATGTGCCAAGACCATCATGGGTCCTTATGAGTAGTTTACCCATGACGGCCCTGGAACGTCATGGGTCTTTAAGCGGTTACACACGCAGCAAAAGTGGAAGGGAATCACAAAAAGAGATGGCAGGATGCATTAGCTTGTATGGTAATTGCCCCACACGATCATGTCCCAAAAAAATGTAAGAAACAGATAAAAGCAGGGAAGTATGTTGATATCTGTAAGATATCATGGCAGGCAGGAGGAGGGGGTGAAAGAGGACAGGGTTAGGACCAGGCCACGGGATATCACAGAATGGTTGAGAGGTTTTTTGCCTTACGTAAGCCTGTATTTGAAGTACAATCCAGGTCAGGGGGGGAATATTCTGAAATATTTGGATGTTATTGTGGCTATTCATGGCATATATGGGGGAGTAACGTGGTATGAGTATGATAAGGCTTTAGGTGCAATTTGTCTTTCCCAATGATAGCATTAGAGAATGATGTGATTAGCCCAGAGGAATGCAGTGTGGTGTCCCAGACATTTGTGGAAGCAGTGCAGTTGGTCAATGAAGCAGGGTTAACAGGGAGTTATTTTCATTGGGGGTTTTTTGTTGATAAATATTTACAGATGGGTTGTTCATTTTCATGTGCATATTTTGAGGCATTTAGCTCATGTTTACATTGGATTGTTGAGCAAAGGGCAGGACAGCTGGGGTGGCACACTATCTGGGTGATTTTTTTGTTTGTCGGACCAAGATAGTGAACTTTGGGGGAGATTGTTAGCCTTTGCACAGGGTTTTTTTCA
This sequence comes from Rhinophrynus dorsalis, assembly GCA_037306005.1. Classification (NCBI taxonomy): domain Eukaryota; kingdom Metazoa; phylum Chordata; class Amphibia; order Anura; family Rhinophrynidae; genus Rhinophrynus; species Rhinophrynus dorsalis. The sequence continues at coordinate 370,906,070 of CM074724.1, read as the reverse complement.
GGAGGTAGGGGAGCCAGTGACAAAGTAGAAAACAATGTATCTTACAACCAAGTTTACATTTTTAGGGATTGAAATTGATTCTGCAGAGAGGAAGGTACAGTTACCTGAAGATAAGGTCATCAGAGCGAGAGATTCAGTAGCAAGAATGGTGGGAGCAGTGCAGGTAGCAATGAGGGAGATACAAGCCTTGCGGCGACTTCTTAACTTTTCTAGTATGGTCATACCCATGGGTAAGGTATTCAGTCGTGTTCATAAGATTTGCATTACAGACCAGTTGAGGGAAGACTTGAGAGTGTGGGATGCCTTTTTTGCACAAATTGAATGGAGTCAGTTTATGGTAGGAGCCAGGAATATCTAGTGAAAAGTTTCAGTTGCAGACAGATGCAGCAGGGGTGATAGGATTTTTTTTGGGGGGGGGTCTTCCAAGGGGAGTGGTGTGCACAGAGATGACCAGGGAATGGCATGTCAAGTTAATGATCAGGAACCTCACATTGTTGGAACTGTTTCATATAGTAGTGGCACTGGAATTTTGGAATGGAAGGTTGGCAAACAAGGAGGTGACATTCTGGACAGACAACATGATTGTGGTATATGCGATCAACCAGTTGTCATCAGGGTCATTTCCAATGCTAGGGCTGTTGCACAGGTTAGCACCGTGTTGCCTGGTGGCTAACATCAGGTTTGTGGGTAGGCATGTGGCAGGAGTAGACAACACAATAGCAGATGCGCTATCCAGATAATAGTGGGGGCTGTTTTTCCAGATGGTACCAAATGCTAACAGAGTTGGGTGTGTTTGTCTCCCTTACATGTGGCAGTTGGGGATGAAGACTTAGATGAGCTTGTCAAGGCATCCTTGGCTCCTAACACTTGGAAGGCATACAGGAAGGCTTATCAGGAATGGCGGGAATTCAAGGAGGTGCAAGTAAGTAAAGGGGGAAGTGTGCATCTGAAATTGCTATTAAGGTACTTGAAGCAGATATGGAGGCAAGGGAAGCCAAGGGGGAGGGCAGTAACGGCATTGGCAGAAATTTCATTTTTTGTCAGGGTAACAGGTGAGCCAGTGTTACCAGATAGTTTTGCAGTGAGGAAGGTTATGAAGGGATGGAGTAGAGTTAGGGGGAAGGAAAAGGATAAAAGTAGGCCCCTTGATGAGGGAAGGTTTAAGCAGCTGTGTAAGGTACTAGGGAGGCTGTGCACCAGTGAGTATGAAGTAACCTTGTTTAGGGTGGCATTCATAATGGCATACACTGGGGTATTCAGAATTAGTGAGTTGTTGGCACCTGCAAAAGACAAACTGGATAAGGGGCTGCAGATGGAGGAGGTGGACTGGTCACAGGAAGCAGTGTGCTGCTGGCTGGCAAGGGCAAAGACGGATCAAGGTGGTAAGGGCCAATGGGTGATCCTTGCTGGCAGGAAGGGCCAGTTGTGCCATGTGAGAGCGGTCAAGAGATTTTTGTGGATGTGGCCTACAGGCAGAGGAACTTTGTTGATACACCTGGATGGCAGCTCACTGTCCAAGTACCAGTTTAAAATGGTGATATGCAGGGCGTTGAGGGCATAGGGGGTAGATCCAACATGCTATAGGGCTCATTCATTCCGCATAGGGCCAGTCACAGAGGCAGCAGCAATGGGGATTAGTGAACGAGAAATAAAGAGGATGGGGTGCTGGCGTTCCAACACGTATGAAACTTATATTAGTTTGGGGAAATACTATGTTTGTGTCTTTTACAGGTGGAAGCAGGGTCAGGCCATGTAAAGCATTCATTTTGGGCCATTCATTTGTCCAGTGGGCAAGAAAATTCATAGACAGGGAAGAGAGAATTTAGGAATACCGCAGCAGCACATGAAGATCTTCTGGAATGCTAAGAGGGGCCTTGTGTGGGGACAGATGGACATCTTGTTTTGGGAGGCATGTTGGAAATGGGGAAACCGGATGTGGTACTTATGCACGTTGGTGATAATGATCTTACCTCCTTGCTATCAGTTGCATTGATTGAAAACATTAAGGCCACTTGCAGGCAATGGATTCCATCTGTCCTGGTCTCAAGGTCATCTGGTCACAGATTGTGAGTAGGCGTTCTTGGAGGGGGGCAGTCTTGCCCCATACCATAGAAAAGTCTAGGCGTAAGGTGAACTATGCCTTAGCCAGGTTCATCTGCTCCTGTGGAAGTGCCACCATTAGTCATAATAAGATCAAAATGGAAGAGGAAGGGTGATAAAGGGGAGATGGAGTGCACCTAGGGGATAAGGGGCTACAGAAATTTACTCAAGTTATAAAAATAAAGATGAAAAGTCAAAAGGTTATTCCTTATTTCACTATTCCTTTTTTAAAGCCCATTTCTCTGTGAAATCGGCAATAAAAAAATATGGATTTAACATTTATGGAGAAGCACGTTTCGAAGGACATTATAGGAGGTGAGAGTTCCCCTTTAAGGTGTTGTGGTTGCCACTAGAGAAAAATATAATAAATTATTTATCAAGTAAATACTAATAATTACGTCTCTGATAGCCATGATCATTCCTGAGCAGATTCCACTTATAACAGATTATGACAGAAGTATGAAGAGAAGAGCAGAGGGGAATCAGTCAATAAATTATAAAACTGCAGATCTTTATTATGTCCATAGACAACACTCAAATCAATAAGAGGGAAGAGGTTACTAGATAGTAAAATGGATACTCACTAGATAGCACCCATCCAAATAAAGGTGATAACTGTTTCACACTTACTAGTGTTTCATCAGGGCTGGTGAACAACTGAGTGCTTTTCCGCTACTCTCCTCTTCATAATAGTAAGTGCTGTATATAGCTCCATAGACAGCAATGGGGACTGTCACCTCCTGATAATTGCTGCCTAGGGGGATGGCTTTGTAGCAAGGAAAATCCTGTGGGTTAAGCCATGGGCATCCCCCAGTAAAGCCCCGCGCACTTTCAGCTGTGAGGAGTCATTTTGGTGCTGAGATGTATGTGTTAATAAGGGTCACATACACAGAAAGGAAGAGAAATTCTGGGGAAAACCATCTGCATGTCTAGGAACAAATAAAATGACCACTCATTATACAACATGGTGTTATGGAGATGTGCCATTCAAGGGGTTACATGCATAAATTAAATACCTAGTGATTTTAGTTGTTCCCTGCAGTGCAGCTGGTTTGCTCCAGAATTGCTCTTCTTTTGTCTATGTATATGGCCCTAACCCTTTGCAAGCCAGAGGCGTATGCGGTGCTTCCATAGGAGAAAAAGAACATTTTGTAATATTCACAGACATCTCTGTAAATGTTTCTGTCTCCTGATAGAACTTAATAGGAGCAACATTTCCTGTGCTTTTCCAGAATGCTAAGGCAAGAAATATTTGTTAGAATTATTAACTTAAAGATTAACTCTTTACCTTCTAACATTTCAGTAACTAAATTCACTCACTTCTAACAAAGTTATCTCCTGGAATGCAAGAGTGACATCATAGGACAGAGGTGTCTTGCTGCACCCTCTCGTGAAGGCCCTAGATACCTTATGCAATTTAACTGTTTTGAACAGGGCTGAATTAAGACTATATTGGGACCTAGGCAGGATCCCAAATTGCCCCCACCCCCGCCACCAAACCCTTCTGCAAAACTTTCTTGGTATGTCCATTGTACTTGTGATTAGACGTAATAGAACTAATCTATGACCTAAGTAAATTAAATGCTCTAAGTATATTAAAAATGAACCACAGAGTTTATACTTGAAATAGTGCTACACAAGTGATTCCACTGAGCTTACAGTTAAAATGGAAGTACAAAGTTATACCACAGAGCTTACAATTGAAATGGGAGTACAAAGTTATACCACTGAGCTTGCAATTGAAATGGGGCTACTTAAGTGGTACCACAGAGCTTATAGTGGTAACATGGCTAGACAACTGATTCCAGAAAGCTTACAAATGAAATGGGGCGACAACATTATCCCACAAAGCTTACAATTGAAATAGGACTACGCAAGTGATACCACAGAGCTTACAATTGAAATGGAGGTACATTATTGATGCTACAGAACTTACAGTTGAAATGCGGCAACACTAGTGAAATCAACCACAGAGTTTACAACTGAATGTTGCTACATGCACCATCTGCCCACCAGCCTGGTTTCACTGGTAGTCACAGATCCCCACATAGACTGTCTTACCCCAAGCATGGTTCCACTGGTAGTTACAGTCTATACATACCTACATACATTGTCTGCCTGTCCCCAGCCGGGTTCCACTGTTGTCACAGCCCCCACACATGTTGTTTGCCTGTCCCCAGCTTCATTACACTGGTAGTCACAAGCCCCTACATACAGTGACTTCTCCCAGCCTGGTAACACAAATATATCCACTACGTGCCCCCAGACACCCACACACGCACACACACACACTAAATAAATCTTATTTTGTCTTTTTTTTATAGGGACACTAATGTCCCATGAAAAACGTTTCTTGTTTTGTACAGTTTAAAAAACCTTTACGGTTTGAGAGATATTCACATGTAAAGTTTCCCCTCCCTCCCCTTCTCCTGACATTAGCGCTCTGCTGACAGCAGTAGATTGCTGTCCTGGGACCAGCCGGTGGCTCTGCAGCAGAGCCGAAATATTGATATTGGAAAAGAATTGCTTTATTGTAAAGGTCTACAAAGTGTCCCTGGTTTCCATGCACATTTTGTAGACTGTTCCAATGAAGTAGTTCTTTTAAAAAAAATGTGATTTCGGCTCTGCTTTACAGCTTACATCAGGAGAGAGGGAACTTTAATGGTTTGAGAGATATTCGCCACTAAAGTTTGAGAGATAGAATTTGTGCCACATAATTTATTTTTTTAAACTGTACAAAACAAGAAACATTTTTCATTGTCGTCCAATACAGGTCACTGGTACTTCTGGGAGGCGATTCGCCCCTTTAATAGGCGGGAACAATTATGCAAATGATTGCAGGGGGCGGAGCCTCCCCTCCTACTTAAGCCACCTTCAGGCCAGAGCCACTAGATTGATTTGTTCCTGTGTGCTGTGCACACCAGGTGGAGAACATCTATGCATCAACTTAGTCTTTTGTTATTTTTTTATTCAAATATGGAATACCACCATTAGGAGGGTGACCATGGCTGTGAATTGCCCTCTTTAAAGTGGCTGGTGCAGCTTCCAGGGATTTTCTGTGGACCTTATGCCCTGAAGAGGGAACAGCTTGAGTCAAGCAGCTTCCCTACTGGGGAATTTTCCTCTGGTCTATTCCCACTTCATCATGGTCACCTGAAGACAGAAGTCCTTGCAGGAAAGGTGAGCCACCCTTTGAGTGCTGAAGGTCCACTTGTCCCCACAGTGTTCCTTTGCTGGGCTTGTATTTGGGAGTTTGCTTTGCACTCCAGCACTCATAGGGTGTTTTTATTTGCATTTAATGTATTTAATGCAGTTTCTGTGGTATTCTCTGAGTTTGGAGCCTTGTATAGTATTTCTTTATGTGTTTTATGTATGTTTGGGCACTTTTTAATGTTTACTTAAACTTTATTGAAAATGGTGTTCCGCGCCTTTAAGCGCGGCTTTCCCGCTTAGACGCTATGGCTCCTTTACTCTCTATGAGATTTCACAGTCTGGGACGTATCTCTGGAACCGCTTGTCACAGCAACTCCAGAGAGGGCTCATTTTAATGCTAAGCTCCTGCTCTATCATCCGGTGTATGTTTTATTAGTGTGGGGTGTTCAGGGGGGCTTCGGGCACTGTTTGGGGTACTTGTATGGGGAAAACTACATTTCCCATGAGCGCCCGGTTCGCGCTCGTTTCTGATTGGCTATCCTGACGGCCGCCATTTTGTGGAGCTCTTCCTCAGCGAGTACACTACGCAGGGACCGAGCCTTCTCTCCCCTCATCAGATTAACCCTTCGCTGGCCAGATAAGTCCAATATTAGGCATTTGTGGGGTGAAACTTTAATCTTCCACACTCTTTCTGGGTGATAGAGTTTAAAGTGGGGTATATTGACGCTGTGAGCATGTCTACTTCACTGGAGCTAGGGGCTAGACCCAAGTCTAAGGAGGATGGGGGGTCTGCTCCCCCCATGGCGTTTTGCTCCTCTTGTCACACTGGGTTATCTAGTGATAATGTGGGTGATCTTTGCCCTAACTGCACTGGTCAAGATAGCAACCCTGGGCTTCCCAGCCACGCTATTGAGCCATCTTGGGTGAGGGAGTTTAAAGCTGCCACTAGGGATCTCAGATCCACTCTTCAACTTTTTCCCTCTCAGGTACAGGGGGCTCTCCAGGTCTGGCAGACCCCCACTACAATCAGGACCTCCCTGCCTAAGCCACAGGGTTCTCCTGATGTGTCTGATTCTTCTGAGGAAGAACTCTTGCAGGATTCTGATGCTGAGGAACGTACTGTTATTGAGTCTAACAGGTCCATTGGGGACCCTTATGAATGTGACCCTGAAGTTTCGACTGAGGGTCTGATTAGAGCTGTGCTGTATACGCTTAACCTTCCTCTGACTCAGGAATCCACTTATGATCCTACTGATGTTTTTCAAAAGAAACCATCTAAACCTGTTGTTTGTTTTCCAACTAACCCTACTCTTGCCCGTCTAGTCTCTGAGGCATGGAAGAATCCTGATAGATCCTCCTCTGTCTCTAAAAAGTTTGCTAAACTGTACCCCTTTCCTGAGACTGAGCTGGCAAAATGGGTTCATCCCCCCAAGGTGGATGCTCCTGTTTCCAGACTATCCAAGTCTACCGCTTTGGCTGTCTCTGATGCCTCTGCCCTGCAGGATTGGACGGATAAAAAGCTAGAGCTTTCTCTTAAATCTATATTTGCCTCCATTGGCACTGCCATGCGTCCAACCTTTGCAGTTGCTTGGGTTAATAGAGCCATTGCGGCCTGGACTGAACGACTGACTGAAGCGGTTCGCCAGGATACACCAGTATCTGAACAGTTGCAGCTTCTTGCTAACATCACTGAAGCTCAGAACTATGTTGCTGACGCTGCTTTTGATGCTGTGCGCATGATGGCGAGGGCCTCCACTGCCTCTGTGGTGGCTAGACGTGCCCTTTGGCTGAAAATTTGGTCTGCTGATACAGCCTCTAAGTAAGCCTTGCTTTCCTTGCCCTTTCAGGGGAATTTGCTCTTTGGATCTGAGCTCAAAGAAATGATCAGTGAGGCTACTGGTGGTAAAAGTACTCTTTTACCCTCAGTCTTTAAGAAAAAGTTTCCAGCCAAACGCAATCGGTCCTTTCGTTCCTTTCAGACTGAGACACGCTCCTCAGCCCAGACGGGTCCTCCCGCTACGCGCTCCTCCTCCAAGCCCAAACAGTCCTGGAAGCCCAAAGTGGCCCCCAAGGCCAAGACCTCCAAGACTGCTTCGGCATGACTCGCCGAACCCGGGTCCGCATCCGGCTGTAGGTGGACGTCTCCGCATCTTTCGCCGGACTTGGGAGGAGTCAGTGGCGGACCCATGGGTTCTTCAGGTGGTGTCAGAGGGATACAGGATCCCTTTCTCCTCCCTTCCTCCTTTTCGGTTCCATTTTACTCGTCCTTCTCAGGAACCCACAAAAAGACGTCTGTTCTACGACGCTATTCAGGATCTCTTGGACAAAGAGGTTCTGGAAGTGGTTCCTCAGGAGGACACAGGTTCAGGATTTTATTCCAACCTGTTATTGGTCGCCAAAAAGGACGGAGGGGCTCGTCCTATTTTGGATCTCAAACATCTCAATGCCTATGTGGTGACTTCCCACTTTCGCCAGGAGTCCCTGCGCTCTGTGATTGCAGCAATGTCTCCAGGGGAGTTCCTTGCCTCCCTGGACCTTCAGGATGCTTATCTTCACATCCCTATTCATCCAGAGAGCAGGCGGTACCTCAGGATTGCCTGCCACAGGGGACACTTTCAGTTTTCTGCTCTTCCCTTTGGGCTGACATCAGCTCCTCAGGTCTTCCAGAGAGTGTTGGGCTCCCTGATAGCGGTGCTTCATCAGGACGGGGTCAGGGTGACTCCCTACATGGACGATCTCCTCATCAAAGCTTCTTCGGCGGAGCTTCTTCACCAGCAATTGCAGAAGTGTATCCACACTCTGAACCGCCATGGCTGGATCCTGAATCTGGACAAGTCGGACTTGGTCCCATCTCAGAGGCTTCTGTTCCTGGGTCTCCTGTTCGACACTCGCCAATGCATGGTGTTCCTGCCGGAGGATGTGGCTCATCAGATAGCTATCAGAGTGGCGGGGATTCTGGAACTGGACTTAGTGCCGGTAACGAAGTTGTCATCCCTGGTGGGAAAGTTCATTTCCACGATCAAAGCGGTTCCTTTTGCCATGGCCCACTCCAGGGAACTTCAGAGATTTGTGATCCAGACGTGCAAGAATCATCCAGATCATCAGCATCTGTCAGTCTCTCTACCTCCTCATGTGGAATCGAGTCTGCACTGGTGGACTGCAAGGGAGATCCTTTCTAGTTCCTTGTTGGACCACGATCACAACGGATGCCAGCCTTCGGGGCTGGGGTGCTGTGTTGGGTCGCTTCAGTGCTCAGGGGAAATGGGGTCTGGAGGAATCTCTTCTCTCCATCAATGTTCTGGAACTACGTGCCATCCGGCTTGCCCTGAGACACTGGGAATCTCAACTGACCGGTCTTCCGATCAGAGTGGAATCCGACAACGCCACTGCGGTGGCTTACATCAACAGGCAAGGCGGCACAAGAAGCGGCACCGCCTGGTTGGAGGTCAAGGATATTTTGTCTTGGGCAGAAGATCACGTGCCTGTCATCTCTGCAGTTCATATTCCAGGCGTGGACAACGTCATGGCAGACTTCCTCAGTCATCATACTGTCGACAGCGGAGAATGGGCTCTTCATCCAGAGGTGTTTCAATTGCTCACCCAGAGGTGGGGGATGCCGGAGGTGGACCTGATCGCCTCCAGACACAACAGGAAGGTTCCGGTGTTTTGCTCCCGGCGGAGGGACTCCCTTGCTCTAGCAGTGGATGCCTTGTCGATCCCTTGGGATTTTTCCCTGGCTTACATCTTTCCTCCTCTTCCTCTATTGATCAGAGTCATCCAGAAACTGAAGCGGGAGCGTTGTCCTGTGATCCTGATCGCTCCAAACTGGCCTCGCCAGTCCTGGTATCCGGAGTTGATGGCCATGTCAGTGGCGGATCCGTTCCCACTTCCTGCCCGTCCGGACCTACTTCTTCAGGGATATCTGTGGAAGGAGGATGTTCACTCTCTCCATTTGATGGCATGGCGGTTGAATCCTCGATTCTAGCAAAGAAAGGTTTTTCTCCTTCTGTGGTCGACTATGCTCAGTGCTCGTAAGCCTGTGTCTTCCAAGATCTATCTCGCATATGGTCAACTTTTGTGACATGGTGCTCTGATAAGAAGTTATCCCTTGAGTTTCATCTTCCCACTGTCCTGGCTTTCTTGCAGGACGGTGTGGATAAGGGGCTCAGTCTGAGTTCCCTCAAAGTTCAGACTTCTGCATTGTCTGTGTTTTTCCAGGAAAGGATTGCTATCCTTCCTGATGTGAAAGTTTTCTTCCAGGGTGTGACTCATGTTCGACCTGCCTTCAAGAGTCCTGCTCCCCAGTGGGACCTCAATTTGGTGCTGGGAGTTCTCCAGCGACCACCGTTTGAATCCTTGGCTTCCATTCCATTACGTCTCTTGACTTGGAAGATGGCCTTCCTTTTGGCTATTGTTTCAGTTCGCCGGGTAGCAGAGTTACAAGCTCTGTCTTGTAAACCTCCTTACCTGGTGTTCCACAAGGATAAGGCTGTGCTTCGCACTACCAAGGAATTCTTACCCAAGGTTGTGTCTGAGTTTCACATCAATCAGGAGATTGTGGTTCCCTCTTTCTGCCCTAATCCTTCATCTGACAAGGAAAGAGATCTCCATTTGTTGGATGTGGTGCGTTGCCTCAAGTTTTATGTTCATCGCACCGAGTCTATCAGGAAGTCTGACGCTCTATTCGTCATTCCTGAGGGGCCTAGGGCAGGGAGACCGGCTTCCAAAGTTACCATTGCCTCTTGGATTAAGGCTACTATCCGTGAAGCCTATAAGTTGCGTAATAAGCATGTTCCCTTCCGGGTGACTGCCCATTCCACCAGATCTATTGGGGCCTCTTGGGCCTACAAGAATCAGGCTTCCGCTGATCAACTGTGCAGAGCGGCCACTTGGTCCTCTGTGCACACTTTTTCTAAGCACTATCGAGTTGATGTACTGGCTTCGGCTGATGCCAGTTTTGGAAGGAAGGTCCTGGAGGCAGTTTTGCCTGTGTAGGTCTTCCGCTCTGTGATCCTTAGTGCTTCCTTACTGTTGAGCCCTGTTGGCTCTACTTCCGTGTGCTGTGTTAGTTCAGGGATTGTTCCCTTGATTGGTGTCCGTTGACACTTACAGTTTGGGCTATGTTATTAACTGGTTCATAGCAGTTTTATGACTTGGGCCTTGTTCTGGTCCTTGCCTTCTTCCCACCTCTGGATCAGCTCAATGTTTGTACATCCCAGAAGTACCAGTGACCTGTATTGGATGACAGTGAAAATAGGATTTTAGTCTTACCTGTTAAATCCTTTTCACTTAGTCCATACAGGTCACTGGTCTCCCACCCTGTCAAGGGACCAGACCTGGCTCTCCTGTGGCATTCAGTGGGAGACCTTTGGGGCATGCTCACAGGAGTCTTTCTTCTTGCTTACCTGGGGTCAGTTTTAGGGTCTCAAATCAATCTAGTGGCTCTGGCCTGAAGGTGGCTTAAGTAGGAGGGGAGGCTCCGCCCCCTGCAATCATTTGCATAATTGTTCCTGCCTATTAAAGGGGCGAATCGCCTCCCAGAAGTACCAGTGACCTGTATGGACTAAGTGAAAAGGATTTAACAGGTAAGACTAAAATCCTATTTTTGTGGGACATTACTGTTACTTTAAAGAGGAACTATCACCTTCTGAATATTGCCCCCAGATCCTTACCTAATGTAGCGATATATAAAGCCATGCTGTTAATATGATGAAAAAGTCCACGTTATTAAAGAAAGTAAACGTCTTCTGCAGGCATCCAGCGGACAACAGCGCAGACATCTTAGAGGTAAGGTACCTCTGAGTCTGCTCTGTGTGTCCCATGCACTGCCCGGATTGGTGGTGACTTAATTCCGTTACCTTAAGGTAACGGACATTGCTGGAGATGCAGGTGCACAGAGCTTCTCTTGTAATCTCTGTGCCCTGGATGCCTACAGAAGACGTTTACTTTCTTTAATAACGATGACTTTTTCTTCATAATAACTGTATGGCTTTATATATTGCTACATTAGGAAAGGATTGGGGGGCAATATTAAGAAGGTGATAGTTCCGCTGTAATCTATATATATGTAAAAGAGAGAAGCTCATTGTCAGGAGACACACACCCAGGGGTGGCAATAAGGAGGAGTTACTGCTCCCATTGGGTAATTCAGTGGGGGCGTGATTTTCACAGGAGGTGCAGTACTGCTACTCCTGTGAAAATCATGCAGGGAGTTGGCCGACCCCCACTCTCCAGCCCGCCCACCACTATCCAGGAAAAAAACAAAATGTGTAAAAAATGAGGAAAAAAACAAAATGGCTGGCACTTGCTCCTACACCACCCTAATACACACATACAGAAAAAGGAGGGGAGCTCCTAGTGTAATATATCCAAAAGTCAGTGACCTTCACCAATTCATCACCGTACTTACAATGAATCAGGCCACTGTGAAGTGGCCAGCAGGACAGATGAGGGTCTCAGACTGCCCCCAGTCAGTCAGTCCACAATAGGAATGGATCGCAGCTCGCCAACAATACCAAGACACCTCTATTGAGATCCTTAGAAAACAAAAACACAAACAACCAGAAGGGGCGCTATCCACAAATAGATAAGTGCAAAATACACCTCAAAATGAAAAGTGATACTCACAGAATCAAAATCACCGGCTAATCCAACTAAGCCAGTGATAATAGCATGCAGGGTATAACTATCCACCCTGCTCAGAGTTCCACCTCCCGTAAGTATAGTCCATTCATCCAACTGATGAAATATTTATTCTCAAAAATATAATAATATTGAAATATGTTTAAAACAAATTTAAAATGCCAGAAACGTTCAACGCGTTTCAAGGCTACAGCCTCTTTCTCAAGAGCTACTCTGGAAATATACAGATAAATAATAATACACACATGCTCCACTCACACAGCACCAAACAAACACACACACCACCAAACACCCCCCCCCCCCCACACACACACACACACACAGCATCAAACACACACAGCACCAATCATAGCATCAAACACACACAGCATGAAACACACACAGCATCAAACACACAGCATCAAACACACAGAGCCATAAAGGTATCCCACACATTGCAACCCAGCACATGGGATTCCTTTCTGGCAATCAAAGGGTTAAGGCTGTAACTGTGTTTCTGCTTCCATACTGACACTTCTGCATTCCTAATAATGACTACAGGTTTACACCACACAGTGTGATCTCCTCCAAGAAAATAACAGCCAAATAACTCTTATTTCACCTGATTCCCCTCCCTACAAACCTTCCTACCTGCACAGAGCCATGTCTGCTGGTTGCCTAGCAACCACCCCACCGCCTCCACTATACAGGAAGTTGTGAGGAACCAAAACCTGTTTTTGGTGCTGGGAGAAATACCCTGACCTGCTCTGTGTGTCATCACATAGGACTCAAGAACACTGTTACTGTATGTATGTCTCACACTATGGGGACACTGTGTAAGTCTCAGTATGGAATGTGTATGTGTGTGTCTCTATGGGTTGTGTATTTGTGTCTAAGTATGACATGTGTATGTGTGTGTCACGGACTCAAAAACGAGACTTGGACCAGTACTGACAGTAACACAATCTTTATTAGGATATACAAGTACAGAGCAACGGTACAGTAAGAACACCATACAATGTAAGCACGTCCAGAAGGAATGTTCTTCTGTGGTAGTAACGAACCGAGCCCAGAGGAAAACTGGAGAGTACCGACTCAGGTCTGCACCTGAGCCCCTACTACAGGTTCGCACCTGTATGGACAAGATATCAAAGTCGGATGCTGCGCCACAGGTCCGCACCTGTAAGGACAAATAACAAGGCAGCCACAGGTCCGCACCTGTACAGGCAATATAACTAGGCAGGTATAGCACACAGGTCCGCACTTGTACCGATAACGTAACAAAGGTAGGCACTGCGCCACAGGTCCACACCTGTACAGGCAGTATAGAATGGAAACCAGTGAAGTCTGCCAGAACCACCGGGATACCCAACAAATTATCCACTGGAGCATTATTATGCTGGGTGCGCAGCAGACAATCCCAGGTACACCAAGGTGGATAGTCAGACAGGCTGGAAAATGGATAGAGCAAAAGCAACCCAGAGCCGCCAGTCAGACCCAGATAGGTATAGGACTTGCCAGAGTGATCCACAGAGCAGGCAGCCAGACAGTGCCATGAGTCAGTGCCAGAACGGGTAGTCAGCCAGGCCAAGGGTCATACACAGAGAGGATAGTCTACCAGAGCCGCAGGTTCTGCACCAGAATGGTCCTCAGACAAGCCAGGGTCATACACAAAGCGGGTACTCAGAACAGAGCCAATTGGTCAGAACCAGGACAGATAGTCAGCACAACCTCAACCGCTCACCAGCACTGGACACCACGAAAGGGCATGTGATTGTGGTGTCCATTGAGTTTATAAGGTCTGCAGCCCAGGAAGAGGAGGAGTCCCTAAAGTGTGCTGTGTCTTTAAATGTGAACGAGTGTCCCACGTGGATGAGCGCCAACGTGGATGAGCGCCAACTACAGGAGCTGCTGGGAAGCTGAGCGGCTCAGCAGCCGCAGACCAACAAGATGTTCTGCGGCTGGACCTGCCCGACGTGACTGTGCGGTAAGGTAGCGGTCGGCTCGGCAGCCACCGCTACTATTACAGTGTGTCTCACTATAGATCTGTGTGTGTGTGTGTCACTATGACATCTGTATGTGTGTCTCAGTATGGAATGTGTGTGTCTCACTATGAGATCTGTATGTGTGTGTGTCTCACTATGAGATCTGTATGTGTGTCTCAGTATGGAATATGTGTGTGTATCTCACTATGAGATCTGTATGTGTGTTATGTGTGTGTGTGTGTGTGTGTGTGTGTGTTTTTCACTATGAGATCTGTATGTGTATCTAAGTATGGAATGTGTATGTGTGTGTCTCACTATGAAATCTGTATGTGTGTCTTGGTATGGAATATGTGTGTGCATGTGTTTCACTATGAGATCTGTATTTGTGTCTCAGTATGGAATATGTATGTATGTCTCACTATGAGATCTGTATTTGTGCGCATGTCTCACTATGAGATCTGTACGTGTGTGTGTTTCTCACTATGACATCTGTATGTTTGTCTCAGTATGGAATGTGTATGTGTGTGTCTCACTATGAAATCTGTATGTGTGTCTTGGTATGGAATATGTGTGTGCATGTGTTTCACTATGAGATCTGTATTTGTGTCTCAGTATGGAATATGTATGTATGTCTCACTATGAGATCTGTATTTGTGCGCATGTCTCACTATGAGATCTGTACGTGTGTGTGTTTCTCACTATGACATCTGTATGTTTGTCTCAGTATGGAATGTGTGTGTGCGTCTCACTATGACATCTGTATTTGTGTCTCAGTATGGAATGTGTGTGTCTCACTATGAGATCTGTATGTGTGTGTGTGTGTTTCACTATGAGATCTGTATGTATATCTAAGTATCGAATGTGTATGTGTGTGTCTTGCTATGAGATCTGTATGTGTGTCTCAGTATGGAATGTGTGTATCTCACTATAGGATATGTGTGTCTCACTGTGGTGTGTGTCTGTCTCATTATGGGATGTGGATGTGTAGCACGTGTGTGTCTGTCTCACTACGGCATGTGTAGGTATGTATGTGTGTGTGTGTGTGTGGCTGTGTGTGTCTCTCACTATGACCATAGCTGGGAACTTTTGAAATACCATCACTCACAGATCTGATATTAACCCTTGAAGCCCAGTGGGGGGGGGGAAAGAGTACATTGCATTAACTGTTTCACTGTCAGAGGGGTAGGCAATGCATTGCAAATTAATAACAAATATACACTTCTGGATGGTTATATGTGTGTGTATGCCTCACTATAAGATGTGTATATGTGTGTATCTCACTATGGGATGTGTGTTTGTGTGTGTGTATCACTATGCCATGTGTATGGGTGTGTGTCTCCTCATGGGATGTGTATCTCTTTGTCTCACTATAGGGTCTGCGTGTGTGTCTCTCACTATGGGATGTGTGTGTCTGTGTATGGGATGTGTATATGTGTGTGTCTCACTATGGTGGGTGTGTGTGTCTGTATGGGATGTGTATGTGTGTGTCTCACTATGGGATGTGTGTGTCTGTGTATGGGATGTGTATATGTGTGTGTGTCTCACTATCGTGGGTGTGTGTGTCTGTATGGGATGTGTATGTGTGTGTCTCACTATGGTGGGTGTGTGTGTCTGTATGGGATGTGTATGTGTGTGTCTCACTATGGGATGTGTGTGTCTGTGTATGGGATGTGTATATGTGTGTGTCTCACTATGGTGGGTGTGTGTGTCTGTATGGGATGTGTATGTGTGTGTCTCACTATGGGATGTGTGTGTCTGTGTATGGGATGTGTATATGTGTGTGTGTCTCACTATCGTGGGTGTGTGTGTCTGTATGGGATGTGTATGTGTGTGTCTCACTATGGGATGTGTGTGTCTGTGTATGGGATGTGTATATGTGTGTGTGTCTCACTATCGTGGGTGTGTGTGTCTGTATGGAATGTGTATATGTGTGTCTCACTATGGCATGTGTGTGTCTCTGTATGGGCTGTGTATGTGTGTGTATCTGTATGGGATGTGTATGTGTGTGTGTGTCTCACTATGGCGTGTGTGTGTCTCTTTATGGGAGTGTATGTGTGTGTGTCTCACTATGACATGTGTATGTGTGTGTGTCTATGTATGGGATTTGTATATGTGTGTCTCTGTATGGGATGTGTGTGTGTGTCACTATGGCATGTGTTTGTGTCTCTGTATGGGATGTGTGTGTGTGTGTCACTATGGCATGTGTTTGTGTCTCTGTATGGGATATGTGTGTGTATCTCTGTATTGTATGTGTGTGTGTGTCTGTATGGAATATGTATATGTGTCTGTCTCACTATCGGATGTGTATGTGTGTGTCTGTATGGGATGTGTATTTGTGTGTCTGTCTCACTATGGGATGCATATGTGTTTGTGTCTCTGTATGGGATGTGTATGTGTCTGTCTCACTATGGGATGTGTATGTGTAAGTGTGTGTGTCTCTATGGGATGTGTATGTGTCTTTCTCATTACGGGATGTGTATATGTATGTCACTATGGCATGTGTGTCTTACTATGGGATGTGTGTGTGTGTGTCTCAATATAGGTGTGTGTGTGTCTCACTATGGGATGTGTGTGTGCCTCACTATGGGGACACTATGGCAGTTCAAGTCAGCTGGGGGGGGGGGGACAGCTAAAACAGAATGTGATGACATGAATTTTACAGAACTTTCATAAATAAAAACAGTCGGGCAATGCCGTCCCACACTGCTAGTTTTGAATAAATGATTACATAATGTAATATATGATAATATAAATGGTCCCTGGGTTGGGGGCTGAGAGAGGACAGGGAACTCAGAACGGATAGTGGGATAATAGAGAGGGGGGGCAGAAAGAGAAAGCGGTAAAGAGAAAGTATGGGTGACAGAGGGAAGGCATGGGACTAAGAGGGAGGATGGACAGCTGAAAGAGAAAAATGTGGAGCAGAATGATTTACCATTTGGAGGCCACATAGCTCTTGAGGCTGTGATGGAGTCAGTTGGCTAGCAGGAAACAGAGAGAGCCAATGGGAGGAAGAGCAGACCAATGGACGGAGGGAACTCAGACCAGTGGGAACAAGCTATAGAGCAGGCCTGCAAGGGACTCTGAACTGGTGAGTATGCCAGGCCAGCAGAGAAGTAATTATAGGCAGGAGGGAGAGTGAGTGGGGGAGCATGAGATGCCAGTGTGGAAGGGCCAGGGAAATTCTTGGTATTGCTGTGCCCACAAGCCACGTCCCCTCAAAACCACCTAAACCAAAAGTGTCCCTGTTTGTCCATTTGAAATATTGGGAGGTGTGGGGCAGGTATCCCCAGGATAAAAAAGAAGCTTCCTTGTTCACACGACACAGGATTTTTTTTCAAAAGGATTTAACCCTTTGAGTGTCAAACAGGTATCCTATGCATTCCAACACATTGTGGTGTATACTTCTCTGGAACTCAGAGGGTTAATGGCGTACATTTTTCAGAACATTTCAGATTGTCCACGTTTAAGGCGATTCCACTTTAACTTATCAGAATTTTTATTTTTATGTTTTTCTCATAAAATATGTTTCCGCCTCCTTTCACACCTCGATGCTTCTGGCGATATAAATATATATTATATAATCACTAGCAGGGGGAAGTGACATCACAACTATTATAATACATAATAAACCCACAGTATAACTACATGGTGCATGTCCCATAGAAATAACATATACAGGTGTATTCAGCCTGAGGTATCCAGGATCATGGGAGACAGCACACAGTCATCAAATGGGAGAAAAACACCCCACGGTTTATTAACCCTCTGAGTGCCAGAGGGGTGTCCAGCACATTGCTTTGCAGTCTGTTGGATACCTCTTTAGCACTCAAATGGTTAAATAAGGAAACAGTATTTCCATGAGAAATTTGTGTCTACAATATTACAGTAGTAAATATCACTTCAATGCATCAAAGGTTTACACTTTAACATATAAATGATTTTCATCTGTCAGGACCATAGAAATCACTGTGACAATAAATAATAAATTGATGAAAAGAGTCCATTGTTTCACATGTCATGGTGTTTATTTGTGTGATGTTACAACAGATTTCTGTGAAGGGGCCGGTGTTGATCCTGCAGTTTAAGGAGTCTCTGTAGGGGCCGGTGTTGAGTCTCCACCATCCAATCTCTCCGTAGAGGCCGTTGTTGGGTCTGCTGGTTCCAGAGACTCAGTAGTGACCGTTGTTGGGTCTATAGGTTCCAGAGTCTCTGTAGTAGCCGTTGGTGGGTCTATAGGTTCCAGAGTCTCTGTAATGGCCGTTGGTAGGTCTATAGGTTCCAGAGTCTCTGTAGAGGATAGCGCTGGCTCTGCATCCTCTAGAAGCTTATCAGGGATTATGATGTTGGCCTGACAGCTTCTGTATTCTGCGTAGCGCTTTGATTTAGCCTTGCGTCTTCCAGCTGCTTTGTAGTGTCTCTTTTTTGAAGACGCTTTACTAGGGCTGGTGTTGGACCTTTCAGTTTTAATGTATGCATAGGGGCTGCTGTTGGAGTCACAGCTTTCAGCGGCTGTATGGAGGCTGCTGTTGGAGTCGCAGCTTTCAGCGCTTGTGTGGAGGCTGCTGTTGGAGTCGCAGCTTTCAGCGGCTGTGTGGGGGCTGCTGTTTGAGTCACAGCTTTCAGCGGCTGTGTGGAGGCTGCTGTTGGAGTCGCAGCTTGAAGTAACTTTGCCAGGGCTGCTGTTGGACTTGCAGGTTCTCAAGGCTCTGCAGCAGTCTGCACGGGATCGTGCCTTCTTTTGGCGTTCCTCACGCCTTCTGGGTCTGGCAATCACTGCAATAAAAAGCAGGGTAAAGAAGAGAGTAGGGAGGTAATTCATCTCTCTGTCATGTTTAGGATCAGGACGATCCATCCCAATCATCTGGGCGTTGGTGTTATCCTTCTTCATCAAACCTTTAGTCTCTCCAGTCACTGGTTTTTGCAGTAGAAGCGAAATCGAGAGCATAAACCAAAAAATTCCTAAGCAACGTGGTGAAGCCATGGCTATCCACTAGTAATTCTCAGAAGTGATTGAAATGATCTGAGAGCTGCCCACTAACTGACTCTCAGGATCCACATCACAGTGACCTCACAGTGAAGGTAAAGTTCCATCTGCACACTTGGGTACTGATGGCAGAGTTCTGTACAGTAGAACAGGAGCAGGTAATATCTGGCTCTCCAGCCAATGGAGACTACAACTGTCATCATTCCCAAACAGACAGTCTCTGGCAGAGAATGAGGTGACTTGTATCCCAAACAGCTGGAAAGGCACATGTTGCCTGTTCCTTCACTGTATTGTAAACTGAGCTTTATTGCTGGAGCTGCAGTGCTAGTCTGGTGGAGACCAAGATTGCTATAGGCCATTAACTGTCACTGTATTCTGATCTGTAACGTCACTTAAAGCAGATATATTAGTCTTTAATTCATACATAAAGAGACCAGGTAATAAATAGTTTTAAAGTCATGGATTTTGGGGCCTCAGAATTAACCCACTGCACACCCATTTGGTAATCAAAGGGTTAACAAGGTTTCTTTGTCAGTGTAATTTAAAGTGGAAGTTACACTATATAATAGTGCAGGTGATTTTGAAACAGCTTTCAAACTTATTTATTTTTATGTTCGTCATCTTTTATTTAACATAATAGTTTAGGAGATATTTAGTTTAATGTATATGTCGGTTTATGGTAATTCAGCAGTACTTGTCAGAACAGCCTGTTGTGTCATATACTAACATTCCACTCTCCAGTCCAACTGTCATTTCCTACCAGGAAGTGCTGGCTAGTTTGTATAAATGGATAAATAATGTTAAATATCTTGTAACCTACAGATTTAAATAAAGAATGGCTCACTTAATAGATGATTTTGAAAGACCAGTCATAAACACCCAAGTCTTTATAACGTGTTAATTCCACTTTAATGTGAAATGTCAGTAGCAGTTACACATCTAGGCCCCGTATTTCAATATGTTTATATATATAAATTATATTGTTCATTTGTCCAAATGTTTTATGTCTCTTAAATTTTCTTATATGTACAATTCGGTTTAAGTGCAGAAGATAACTTTATAGTAAATATGATTAAAAGTGAAGAGAGGGGAGTGAAAGTTAAAATGCTAAATCTGCAAAAATGGCTGTTATTAACCCTTTGAGTGTCAGAAGGTGTGCAGCACAGAGGATGGGCAATGTGTCTTCCTATTCCTCTGGTATTTAAAGGGCTAATTAATTAAAATGTTTTCAGTAAATAAATAAAACCATTGCCATATCACTAGTACAATGACTCATTTACTGTAAGATTCCTGTGTTCAGATAGAACTCTTATGTCCCTATTCACAAGATAAAGAAGTGCAACTCTCACACAAACCAACTGCACCACAGGGAACAATTACACTTCTCCTAATTCCATCTTATCTACATGTGGGGATTTTTATCCTCTAGAACTAGAGAGGTCTGCACCACATTGCTTCACAATGCACTGGAGATGCCTTTAGCATTCAAGGGGTTAAAAAATCCACAATTAGATCAATGTGAGTTGTAGAAATTGTATTTCTCCCCTATGGTGCAACTGGTTTGCTTCAGAATTGCTCCTACTTCCTTTTGTGTATAAGGCCCAAGATCTGTATAGTAACTCTTAGAGTCCCAAGCCATATGTATGTATATCTTTATTTATATGGCGCCACACAGTATATTCAGCGCCTTACAATAGAAGTATGTTACAATAAATAAAAGGGGATAAAATAAGCGTCACAGTCATAGAAACAACAGGAGAGAGGTCCCTGCCCCAAGGATCTTTCAATCTAAATGGGTAAGAGGAGATGGACAGCAGGGAATGAGGGTGTCAAGTGCAGTGATTACAAGTCCTGAGTTTGCCAGTAGGTAGTGCATGGTCCTAGTGCTACAGAAGATAAGATTTCAGGGTAGACATAAAGACAGAGGGGGATTGTACAAGACATAAGGAGAGGGGTTAGGAGATCCAAAGGTAAGGAGTGGGAAGTGAGAAAGGTTTGAGACAGGAGAGAGCACAGAGAGTGGATGGTGTAACAAGAAGGGCTTTGTGTGCTGAGAGAAGGAGGCGGCCGGAAAAATAATAGGAGATTAGGGAAGAGATGTAAAGAGGGGTATCAGTGTAGAGATCATTAAAGGTGAGAGGACGGGCTTTGTAAGTGATATGTTGCTGAATAGGGAGCCATGTGAGATGTCTAATAATGATGTGAGCAGGTTCAGTTTTTGGGGAGAGTGTGGTGATTTGTGCATCTGAGCTTAAAACAGATTTCATAGGGGAAAGATGGGAAGCAGGGAGGCTATTTAGTAGGACACTGCAATATTCTATGCGAGACAGAATGAGGGTAAGAGTTTTAGTAGTTTTTTTGGAGAGGAACGGGTGGATTTTAGCAATGAAAAATGTTGCATGTTCTAGCCATTCAGTTAATGTGAGAGGAAAAGGAAAGGGAGGAATCAAATATGGACCCAAGGCAGAGTGCTGAGCTGACTGGATTAATGTCAATTCCATTAACTGTGATGGTGAAGCTGGGTGTTGGGCGAGATCTTGGAGGCAAAATGAGAAGTTCGGTATTGTACAGGTTTATCTTAAACTGATTGTGGGCCATCCAGGAGGATATGGCCAAGAGGCTGTCTGAAATTTTAACTGGATTTGAGGTGAAAGGTCAGGAGCATCATCAGCATATACATGGGGCCATATGTACCCACATGGCAATTCCCATGTCCCACACGTGGCTGGGGTGCCCTCCTGCACCCCACCTCTGTTCGCCATTTTTTAAAATTTTTAAATGTGTTTTTAATATATATCATTGTGGGTGACCCCAAACTATTAATATCCCAGCTGACCTCAGTATGAGATCAATGTTAGCAAATGCTACACTCCTACCCGAATTTCCGGGTAGGAGTGGGCAGAATCGAGTAAATCCTCCCCATGTTACCAATTACATGATCACCATGTTTTGGTGATCCCCCATACTACCCACCGATTTGGGTAGGAGTGAGGCAGGAATGCACATCACTCTCCAACATCAGTAATATTGATCTGCCAGCACAATGGGCTGATAGATCAATAGCTGGGGAGGCATCAGGTGTGGTCCTGATGACCCCCAATGAGGTCTGAGCCATAAAAAAAATAATCCTTTATGTGTCACAGAGGTTCCAACGCATTGCTAGATAATTTGTTGGAAACCCCTACCCCTGTGACACAAACAGGATTTGTTTTTTCATTATTTTTTTTTATTCAGACCTCAGTGGGGGCATCAGGAGGGGTCCTGTTACCCATCCAATGAGGTCTGCATAAAAGTAATGCAACAAAAATAAATTAACCTGTGTGTCCCATGTGTGTTGGAGTGTCCAGTGGATTGCTGTATATAAATTTATTTTTTTAGACCGCAATGGAGCACTCCAGGCCTTAAGGGGTTAAGGGCCAGTGACAGACCTGGCATGTCACGTACTTTTTACTTACAGAGCTCATGCGGGAGCATTGTGAGTAAAATCTGAAACTGACTTCTCCAAGACCGGAGCGGTCTCTCTCAGACACCCACTTGGGGCACCCGTACACGTAACAAGTCAAGTGTGCTGGTGCGTCTCCATACTTCAAAACAGACCTTAACCTTTTGAGTGCCAGGCGTTGCGTACCCCTTTGACATTCAAAGGGTTAACCCCTTAAGGATCAGCGGTCTCAGGGTGTGTTGTCCTTTAAGAACCACGTAGGGCCGCCACACTTGACTGATCACGTGTGCCGGTACGTTGAACGGGGGACTGAGAGTGACCTCTCCGGTCTTGGAGTCCCCACTACTACTCACAGCGTTCCTGCAGGAGCGCAGTGAGTAAAAAATATGTGACGTGTCAGGACCATCACTGGTCCTTCAGGCAAAAACAGCAGTAATGGTCCTGGCACATCACTGGACATTAACGGGTTAAGGGAAGGTAAATTCCTGGGACTGCTGGTGTTTAAGGGGTTAACCCTTTGAGTGTCAGAGGGGTGAGAAATGTGTTGCAGACTCCAGCAATCAAAGGGTTGTTTTTTTTTCCCTTTGTGTGTTTTGGGGAGAGAAGGCTTGAGGATGTTTGTATGTATATATATATCTTTATTTATATGGCGTCACACAGTGTACGCAGGGCCTTACAATAGAAGTATGTTCCAATAAATAAATGGGGATAAAATAAGTGTCACAGTCATAGAAACAATATGAGAGATATCCCTGACCCAAGGAGCTTACAAGTTAAAGGCCTGTGGGTGTGTTTAATATCTATCTGGGAAGAGATGACAAATATAGTGAGTATATGGGAGCCATACTTGACTGCTGTATGATGGACTCCTACCTAGTTAAAGGGATAGTATAGTCCCATAAAAAGTATGTCTTAAATCGTAGCTGCAGTAAAAAAACATTCAGTGTGCTTACTCCTTTCTATCAAGCCGTTATGGTTTGAGAGAAATAAGAAAATAAAGTCCTCCGTTCCCTGACCTTTCTGCCTGACGAGCTGTAAAGCTGTCAGAGGCAGAATCCGGTCACCCGACTGTAGGCAGCTTTTCAGGAGCGCTGTCATCGGGATATCTAACTATAATTACTTCATCTGTATGGTCTACAGCGTGTGCCTGGCTTACAAGCACACGTTGTGGACCACTCCGATGAAGTAATTATACTTAGACATCTAGATGACAGCGCTCCTGAAGAGCCGCCGTCTGGTCCCGGAAGCAGGATTTCATGACGTCCACTGTACAGCAGACGCATGGGAATGGAGGTCTTTATTTTCTTATTTCTCTCAAACCATAATGGCTTGAGAGAAAGGAGTAAGTACGTTGAATGTTTTTTCACTGCAGCTTCGATTTAGGACATACTTTTTATGGGGCTATACTATCCCTTTAAGTCCTTCGGTTACACACAGTAATTATATAGATATACCTGAATGCTATATGAAGGATACCTACCTAGATAAGTGCTTCTGTTACATACAGTAATTATATAGATATCCCTCGCTGCTTTATGATGGACTCCTACCTAGGTAAGTGCTTCTGTTACATACAGTGATTATATAGATATACCTGACTGCTGTATGATGGACTCCTACCTAGGTAAGTGCTTCTGTTACACACAGTAATTATATACATATACCTGACTGCTGTATGATGGACTCCTACCTAGGTAAGTGCTTCTGTTACACACAGTAATTATATACATATACCTGACTGCTGTATGATGGACTCCTACCTAGGTAAGTGCTTCTGTTACACACAGTAATTATATAGATATACCTGACTGCTGTATGATGGACTCCCACCTAGATAAGTGCTTCTGTTACATACAGTAATTATATAGATATACCTGACTGCTGTATGATGGACTCCTACCTAGGTAAGTGCTTCTGTTACACACAGTAATTATATACATATACCTGACTGCTGTATGATGGACTCCTACCTAGTTAAGTGCTTCTGTTACACACAGTAATTATATAGATATACCTGACTGCTGTATGATGGACTCCCACCTAGATAAGTGCTTCTGTTACATACAGTAATTATATAGATATACCTGACTGCTGTATGATGGATACCTACCTAGATAAGTGCTTCTGTTACACAGTAATTATCTAGCTATACGTGACTGCTATATGAAGGATACCTAGGTAAGTGCTTCTGTTACACACAGTAATTGATGAGGACATGACATCACATGTGCTTCTTTCCTGTCCTCTCAGCCTCTACTCCAGTAAGTGTTGACTCTCAGATAAGGTATGGGACCTTTTTCCTTGTTCTATCGCCCCCATTGTGCTCTTTACCCTGCATTTGCTTCTCTGGTACCACTCTTTTCCCCATATTTAACTCTCTGATCTCCCATGCCATCTTTTGTGCCTCAGTTTCTCCTGTTTTGCCAATCGATTGCTCCATGTGCCACTCTGTTGTCCATGTGTGCTCCCTTATGCCTTTTTCCACACTGTACCAATGCTTCTCCCCTATGCCCATCTCACAGTTGTGTATAAAGACAAAGTGGAGTAAAACACCTCTCTAGCATTCTAGGGGTTAAAAGCCCTATTTATATCATTGTGAATTTTGAAGATATCAATTTCTCCCCCACAGTTCAGATGCTTTGCTCCAGAATTGCACAACATTGACTTTAACCCTTTTTGTGCCTGAGGGGTGCACACTATACAACACATTGGTTTGCAAGGTCTTGTGACCTTGTTGTCCGCAGCCTAGACCAAATGGCCTTAACCCTTTGAGTGCCAGAGGGATGCTCAACGCATTGCAAAGAAAAATTTAGTGTGATAGACACCATAGAGTAATGTATACAGTGGAGTGTATGGAGCTTTTACTGTCTGGGGAGTTCTCATCATGTAGAGCCTTTTCCACACTGAGATCTATTCATTGAAATGCAATATTATTTAGACTCTGATGTTTTAACTTTCTGTTTTTGAAAAACTTTTGCTGTCTGTCTGATTGGGGAAACATATGGGTTGGTTACTAATGATCCCTTTGTCTTAAAACATAGTCACTACTAGGAATAATCTTCACAAATAGGTACAAAGGGCCATATGCAGAGAGTTAAAGTTTGATTGCCTTTCCTGCACGAAGAAGAGTGGTAGTGGCCACTACAGAGCGCACAGGGGTACAGATGAAATGGGTTTTCAGTGCATCAAAAATGTATAAATTGTGTTCCTTCATAGTGTCCAATTATTTAATGGGATAAGAGGATTTTAGTCTTACCTGTTAAATCCTTTTCTCTTAGTCCATACAGGTTACTGGTAACTTTGGGTAGGCGATCAGCCCCTTTAAGTAGGCAGGAACAATTCTGAGAAGTGAATGCAGGGGTGGAACCTACCTTCCTTCCTTGGCTGCAGCTAGCCAATTAGCTCCAGTAAGATTTGAGACACTAACTATTGACTAGGTAGTGAGAAGGAAAAGACAACTCCGGTGAGCATAAACCCGAAAGGACCCCCACGGTCTGCCACAGGAGAGCCAAGCATGGTCCCTTGACAGGGTGGGAGTCCAGTAACCTGTATGGACTAAGAGAAAATGATTTAACAGGTAAGACTAAAATCCTCTTTTCTCTGTTGTCTAATACAGGTTACTGGTAACTTTGGGATGTCCAACCATTGAGTTTCCCAAGGCGGGAAGTAAGGCAAGGACCAGGCGCAGGTCTCCAGATCATATTTGGACCATCAGAGCAGAGATGGCCCAACAATAACAAATGTATTGTCAACGGACGCTGAACAGGGAACTGTTACACAGCACACTGAACTAGAGCCAATAGGACTCAAAGTTGAGAACCCGAAAAGAAGATCCAAGACTGCCTCCAGGATCTGTCTCCCCAAAATTGGCATCAGCAACACCAGCACAGCAAAACAGAAGTGCTTCGAAAAGGAGTGCCCAGACGACTAAGTGGTGGCCTTGCACAACCGATCTGCTAAGGGCTGATTCTTGGAAGCCCAAGAAGGCCCAGTAGATCCAGTGGAAGGAGCCATGACCCAAAAGGAAACAGGCTTCTTCCTCAGTTTGTGAACCTTACGAACAATGGACGTAATCCAAGACATAAAGGTCACTTGGATGCAGGTCTCCCTTCCCTGGGACCCTCAGGAATGACGAACAACACATCAGACTGTCGAAAGGACTAAGTGCGATGCACCCAAAACTTGAGACAATGCACCACAGCTAAAAAGTGGAGATCCTTCCCCTTGTCAGAAAAAGGTCAAGGGCAGAAAGAAGGAACCACAATCTCCTGATTAGGGAGGAATTAAGAAACCACCTTTGGGAGAAACTCCTGCGAAGTTGGAAGCACCACTATGTCCTAGTGAAACACCAGAAAAGGATGATTTACAAGACAGAGCATGCAACTCCGCGACACTGCGAACAGAAACAATCGCCAGGAGAAGGCCATGTACCACGTCAGCAGACATAGAGGAAAGTAGCCAAAGACTAAACCAAGTTAAGATCCCACTAAGGAGCGGAAGACTGAAATACAGGACGAGCATGAGCAACACCCTGGAAGAAAACCTAGACATCAGGAAGAATAGCAATGCGTCCTGAACGAAAAACAGAGAGCAGATGTCTGAACCTTAAGGGAACTCAAACTGATGCCCTTGTCCACACCTTCCTGTAGAAAGACCAGGACTGCAGGAAAATCAAAATCCAGAGATAGGTCCTTATCAGCACACCAATAAAGAAAGGTAGACCAGACTCGATGGTAAGCCCTAGAGGAAACAGTCCTTCGTGCACTAAGCATAGTTGCCACCACACCAGAAGAAAGCCCTTTCTTCCCCAGTAGTGAGGATTCAATTTCCAAGCCATCAAGGTTAGACGATGGACATCCTCCTTCCGCAGGTAACCCTGTAGAAGAAGATCCGGACGGCAAGGGAGCCAGAAGGCTCCGCCACTGATAGGTCCAGAAGTTACGGAAACCAAGCCTGCTGAGGCCAGTATGGAGCAACAGAATGACTGGACATTGCTCCAGTCTCAGTTTCCTTATCACCCTGTGTAACATGAGGATGGGAGGAAAGATGTAAGCCAGAGGAAATAACCAAGGAACAGACATGGCATCCACTGCTAGAGCTAGAGAATCTCTCCAGTGTGAGCAGAACATCGGAATCTTCCGGATGTGTCTTGTCGCCATCAGGTCGATGCATGGAAGACCCCACCTCTGAACAATGAGGTTGAACACCTGTGGATGCAGTTCCCACACTCTGCTGTCCACAGTGTGTCGACTGAGGAAGTCTACAATGACATTGTCTACACCAGGAATGTGACCTGCAGATATGGCAGGAACATGTTTTTCTGCCCAGGACAAGATAGCCTTGACCGCTAACCAAGCTGCGAGACTTCGTGTTCTGCCTTGCTTGTAGATGTAAGCCACTGCCGTGGCTTTGCCGGACTGTACCCGGACCGGGCAATCCTCCAGCTGGCAAGTCCAGTGGCGAAGGGCATGAAATATCGCCCAGAGCTCCAACACGTTGATGGGAAGGAGAGACTCCTCCAGAGACCCCCGACCCTGAGCATTCAGGTGACCCAGGACCTCTCCCCAGCCAAACAGGCTGGCATCCGTCGTCTCCGTGGTCCAGAAGGACACCAGGAAGGGCTTCCCCTTCAGCAGATTGGGGAGGTTGAGCCACCACGACAGACTCAGTTCCACATGAAGAGGGAGGGACACTGACATCATCAGAAGGTCTGGCTGACCCTTACACAAGTGGATCACAAACCTCTGGAGTTCCCTGGTGTGAGCCATGGCAAACAGGACTGCTTCTATGGTGGAAATGATCTTCCCCACTAGAGAGGACATCTTCTTGGCTGGAACTGGATTGTGAGCCAGAACAGCGGAAACCCTGCGGACGATCTGATGAGCCACCTCATCCGTAAGAAACACCATGCTCTGCTGAGTGATGAAGAGATGGCCCAGGAAGACCAGTCGCTGGGATGGGACAAGATCCGACTTGTCCATGTTGAGGATCCACACGTGACTGGTGAGTGCGTGAAAGCAGTCCTGAACCAGCTGATGAAGTTCCGAAGAAGGGGCCTTCAGAAGCAGGTCGTCCATGTGTGGAGTGACTCTGATGCTGTTCCGATGGAGGACGGACACTAAGGCTCCCAGGACACGATTGAAGACTTGAGGAGGTGTAGTCAGACCAAAGGGAAGAGCAGAAAACTGAAAATGCCCTTGGTCGCAGGAAAATCTGAGATACCACCGGGTCTCTGAATGAATGGCGATGTGCAGATACTCGACATCAAGAGCCAGAGAAGCAAGGAATTCCCCGGGGGACATGTCAGCAATCAGCATCCTTAGGGACTCCTGGTGATAATGAGTCTTGATCACAAAGAAATTGAGATCCTTCAGGCCCAAAATCGGATGACAGCCACCATCCTTCTTGGAACCACAAATAGGTTTGAGTAAAAACCCAAACCGCGGTCCTGAACGGGAACTTGTTCCAGAACTTACTTGTCCAGAAGGGCCTGGATAGTGCTGTCGAATAGACAGTGTTTCTCTACGCCCTGACGCGTGTGAGAAGGGAAAAAACCTGAAAGGAGACAGAGAGGCGAAAGGGATCCTGTACCCTTCTGCCACCACCTGCAAAACCCACAGGTCCACCACTGAGTCTCAGATGTTGTGGTGGTGACGCGGATGGCCACCCACAGCCGAGTGGGGACCTGGGTTCGGTGAGTCATCCCGAAGAAGATTGGAAGCCTTGGGCTTGGAGCTGGGGGAACCGCCTGGTTCGCCAGATGTGTCTGTCTGGAAGCACGAAAAAGCCAATTACGATTGAAAAGAGTCTGCTTCCTGGAAACCATAGGCAGGAGGGTACTCTTTACCCCCTGTGGCCTCACTAATCAGATCCTTAAGATCTGGCCCAAACAGAGAAGTGCCCGGAAGGGGTAAGGAGAGCAATGCTTACTGAGAAGCAGAGTCAGCAGACCAGATCTTGAGCTAAGGAGTTCATCTGTCAACCACAGACATGGTGGAAACCCTTGCCACCAACTGATGGCATCAAACAAAGCAGCAGAAACCTAATGCTGAGCTTCAGAACTATTGGCAAGTAGCCGCAACATATAAGGAAAATGGGCTCCCTGATGAACAGCAAGTGTGAGCTGTTCAGTCCAAACCACAATGGCCCTACTTAGCTAGGCCGCAGCAAGTGCTGGACGTAGGGAAGTACTAGCGGTGGCAAAAATGGACTTGAGGTAGGCCTCAAGTTTCTCATCAGTCCAGTCTGTAAGAGCAGAGGCATCAGCAACTGGCAAAGCAGTGGACTTAGAAGTCCTAAAACAGGGGCATCCACCATTGGGAGAATGAACCCACTGAGCTAGCGCCACATCAAAAAATGGGGTAAGGCTTAGCAAACTTATTGGAGACAGAAGGCTTTCTGTCGGTAGACTACCACTCATCAGAAACTAATTAGTCAAAAGTGGGGAGAGGTGGAAAACAAGTATGGGACGTTGTGGGATCCTTAAAGACATCAGAGGGGTCCGAAGAAAGCTCTTGAAGCAAGGGAATGTCTAGGGTGTTATATACGGCTCTGATCAGGCCTGCAACAGAGGGATCAGGGTCAGCCTCAAAGGGGGGTCTCCAAAGAACTGATAGGAGACTACTGCAGAACATTCCTCAGCGTCAAAATCCACCAATTGTTCCTCAGAGGAATCTGATACGTCAGGTACTCCCTGCGATTTCAGTAGGGAAAATCTGACCGAGGTAGGGGCCTGCCAGGAGTGGAAAAACCCTTGTAACTGGGATGGAAAGAGTTGTGAAGTATACTGGAGGTCTCTGGTAGCAGCCTTAAACTCTTGCACCCAAACTGCCTCTAATGCATGGCTGGAGGTCCCTGGGAAAGACTCAGGGACAACAGAACATGCTGGGCATAAATAACCTGAGAATTCTCTAGGCAACCCTGATTGACATGAGGATCAATGCGCAAGGGGGACGCAGAGACCCCAAAGTCCTCAGTCTTAGTCCTAGCCCCAAGCGCCAAAGGAACAGACATTCTCACATAGTCAAAACGTTCAGGGTATAAGGAATTACCCACATACAGTGTGTATGATTAAAATTTCACCCCAGAAATCGCTAATACACACTTATCTGGCAGGCGAAGGGTTAATCTGCTGAGGAAAGAAGGAGATTCCAGGCCCAGGGTAGGATACTCGTTCAGGGAAAGTCAAAATGGCTGCCGCGACTGGAGCCAATCAGGAATGAGTGTGCGCAGCAAGCGCTCATTGGAAATGTAGTTCTCCCAGAAAAAGTACCCCAATAGTGCCTGAAGCCCCCTGAGCCCCCCAACACACACTAAACGTTGACCGAATAGTAGAACAAGGGCAGACAATTAAAATGAGCTGTCTCTGAAGTCGCTACGTTAACGGTTGCAGAGATATGTCCCAAACTGTAAAGTCCCATAGAAGAGAATGGAGCAATGGCGTCTATATGGGTAAAAGAGCATGGGAATACAATTTTTGCAAAGTTGTAACTGTAAAGTAATTTGGACCAACATCACTAAAACATGTCACTAAATCCAATAAACACTGAACCCAGTAGGGAAAGTGCCCAAAACCCCCCAACAGATGCTAAACCAGCAACCAAAGGGTTAAGTTACCACAGAAACTTGCTCCAAACACCCAACAAGCATACAGATAAACCCAATGAGTGCAGCAGTATGCAGTAGGAACTCCAAAGGAGACCCCTGTGTGGAGGGGCAACTTGGGACATGTGGACCTCAGCACTCAAAGGGCTGCTCACCTTTCTTCAGATCTTCTGTCTTCAGATTACCATGTATCAAGAAGAAGCCTCAGTGGGTAACTCCTGGGGAAAGAACTTGCAGCCACGATTTCCCCCCCAGGGCTTAGGTCCACAAAAGCACCTGGTAAACTGAGCTATCCACATTTGGGTGATGGGAATTGTCAGTGATGGTAATACGCCTAATGGTGGTATTCCATATCTAGCAGGAAAATAATAAACAAGCTAAAACTATAGCAGGACTGTTCTCTTGCCTTGTGTCTTCACCAAGGAACAAATCTTACTGGAGCTGATTGGCTAGCAGCAGCCAAGGAGGGAAGGTAGGCTCCACCCCTGCATTAACAAAAATAATAACAAAAGCACAGAAGTCTCTCTAAGCGTAGTATTTCATAAATCAGTAAAACCTCCACCTGCACCCTGTGCTCTCATAGTAATGCACTCACTTGTTAGAGAGGTTTTCTGTGCTGCCTCTCCGTTTACTTGGCTTTCCTGGTATAAACCCCAGGTAGGTTTCTTTCTTGATGTAGTGCAGATAGCTTCTGCCTGTGTCCTTCTTCCACATTCCTCCTTTTTTCTCCTTTTTTTTTTCCAACGGCCAGATATCAAGGAATAAACTATCCGAAAGTAATCCTCTTATGGGAAAAAATATCTGGATTCTTATTGGGAGTACTAACACAGAGGCCTTTTTATGTGCCCCGACCCAACCTAAAATCTGCGAAGGAATCATCTAGGTGTGTATGAATGGTCCTGGTCTGTAATTGAAAAGACTATTTGTAAAAGACAATATGTGAACATTGAGAAGTGTTTATATTTTATTATGTGACAGTATATATATTATAACACCAATATTATCTACCATATATACACATTAAGTGGTTAACTATCTTTTCTCTTTTTTATAACCCATTCAGAAGAGGTAGGGTCTAAGTGGCGCTCTCTGTTTTTGGTGTATTGTAGGATAACACATTGGTGTTAGTCCACTATATATCCATAGTTTTTTTTTTCCACCTCTGCATTCACTTCTCAGAATTGTTCCTGCCTACTTAAAGGGGCTGATCGCCTACCCAAAGTTATCAGTAACCTGTATTGGACCAGATTTCACATCTGAGGGGAGGGGGCTTACACTAGGTAAAGGGGGTGGGAGGGGGATACTTTACCATTCAATTACTCTTGAACTACAACTCTGTCAGTATTGAAATAACAGTATCTATGGCTCAAATACTATAATGAGTAATTGGAGCTGCTGTTTTTGTGAAACATTACTATCCCTTTAATTGAAGATTGTCCCTCTCTGCAATCCACATGGACACCACCCTGCTGCTCTAAGCTGAGCAGTTTTACATCAGTAAAAGGAGGGGGATACTTTATCATTCAATTACTCTTGAACTACAGCTCTGACAGTATTGAAATAACACTATCCATGGCCCAAATACTATGAAGATTAATTGGAGCTGCTTTATTATGAAACATTACTATCACTTTAACTAGGGTGCATACATACATGATTAATCCTTTAGCACAGTAGGTGTTGTGCCCTGGAACTTCTGGCACTGTCTGTTGCAGATTAACCCTTTGAGTACCAGAGGGGTTCGCAACACTTTGCAATGCATTGTGTACCATCCAGGCATTCAAAGTGGTAATAGGATTTTAAAAAAGATTCAGGAAGTGTTATCAGTAACTGGTGAAGGGGGGGGGGGTTAAAAAAATAAAATGTGAAACAATATGAAAATCAAGGCATGCTGTGCAGACAGAGTGATAGCAAAAACCAAATATGGTGGCACACAGAAGAAAGACAGAAATGTGTAAGCCAGAATAAGTGCCACAATGCCTTTTAATAACTTGGGACTGGCCTGGTAAAGGCTCACTGTGGGTGGAATACCAAGTGAGTGTACCAGGGCTGAGCCTAGCAACATCACAGTTAAAGGGAGCAGGTGGTTTAGTCAGGGCTGGTTTTGTAGTGGGGTTATACTTTGTGCTTTCAGTATCTGACCTGCCATTTCGAGCTCCTTTTCTGCATGTAGAAGAGCAGCAGTTGCCATTACAGAGCACACAGGGGTACAGGTGAGATGGGTTTTCAATGGAGGAATAAATTCATAAATTGTGTTTTATCATAGTGTCTGTCAAACCCAATTACTTAACTAGAGAGTAAACATGAAGACAAATGCATCCATGATTAACATTTTCAGCACAGTAGGCATTGCACCCTGGAACTGCTAGCATGTCTATTGCAAATTAACCCTTTGGGTGCCAGAGTGGTTCACACTTTTGGCATTCAAAGTGTTAATAAGATAAAAAAAGATTCTGTTAGTGTTATCAGTAACTGGTGAAGGGGGAGGGTGTGAAAAAATAAAATGTGAAACAATATGAAAATCAAGACATGCTGTGCAGACAGAGTGATGGCAAAAACCAAATGTGGTGGCACACAGAAGACAAATGTGTCAGACTTACACACTTCTGTCTTTATTCTGTGTGCCACCAGATTTGTTTAATGCCATCGCCCTGTCTGCACAGCATGCACTGATTTTGTTATTGCATGCAGTTATCAGCCTTACTGATAACACTTCCAGAATCTTTTTTTATCCTATTAACACTTTAAATGCCAGGCGGGTACACAACGTATTGCAAACCCCTCTGGCACTTAAAGGGTTAATCTACAACAGACAGTGCCAGTAGTGTGTGTAGGTGATTATTCTGTGTGGAGTTAATTATAATATCTCTATTATAAAACCATGTGATATTCTGATCATGCTGCGCAGTCACACATATCTGTATATTTATGTTCTAGTTGTGTCCGGCTCCCCAACATGTTGCTCCAACAAAATCCGTCCCGCCACACAGACAAAGCTGGACAGCACTGCTCTAGTGTATAGAAACCTGTGACAGTATGTTGGAAAGTGTCCAGAAGGTTCCAGTAACTTCCAGTAACTTCCTAGTGAAGAGCCATGACTGCTGGTGCACTCACTCAGGAGCATTTGGGAGAGTCAAGTGGAGGCTATTGATTCTATTTCTACTGCTAAAACTAACAAATGGAGAGACTCAAAGTCTCATTGAGACGAATGGGCTCAACCCCAAGATGGATCAGATGGTTATTCCAGATCCTAAACAAGATGGAGAAATGAATGCCTATTTTGCTCTGTTTTTTGCCATTCTTGGCGTGGCTGTTATAGGCAGACCTAGATGGCAAAAGGGTCACTATAAAAGAGCACAATCCATCACTAACTACTACAGAGCATTAAGAAGCAGCAAGTCCAAAACCAGCCCCTGCAAAGCTTCTACAATCTGCAAGACTAACGGCAGTCCCTGTACAACATCTGAGAGCTGTAATTCCAATAGCAGCCCCTGTATAGCCTCTGAGAGCTACACAATCATTACCAGCCCCTGCACATCCGCTGGAAGATGCACACAAAAAACACCCATTACAAAGCTTCTGCAAGGCGAAAGCCCAAATCCAAACGCTACAAAGAATATGGAAGCTGCCAATCCAACATCAACTTCCCTGCAAAGCCTCCAACATCAGTTACTACAGAGCATCATGGAGATGAAGAATGCACACCCCCTACAGAGCCTATTGAAGCGGCAGGACTAGTAACATCAGCTACTACAGAACCTCTGGAGGCTCCAGGACACACACCTCTTACACAGCCTCTTGATGCTACAGGCCCAACATCAGTACCTACAGAGCCTCTTGATGCTACAGGCCCAACATCAGTACCTACAGAGCCTCTTGATGCTACAGGCCCAACATCAGTACCTTATACAGCCTCTTGATGCTACAGGTCCAATATCAGTGCCTGCACAACCTCTTGAAGCTGCAGAACTTGCAGCAGAGCCTAAAGAGTCAGCATTAGCTCTTGCAGGACCTCTTAAAGCTTAAAGAAGAGGAAATATATTGTTTCATCAAAAAAAACAAAAAAAAAACACCATGTACTATGAAACATTTAACGAATGTGTCTATTCATTTTTGTATTTTCAAAGTGGTTTGTATGGTTTTGCCTGTTGATTATAATTTGAAATAAACATTTTGATGAATTAAAGTGATGTATACCCTGAAAATAATGTACAAATTAATTACCAAAAAAATACATTTTCTACATTTAAAAAAAATGAAAGTAAAAGTTAAATGACCTAATTAAAGCATTATGGACTGTCATTTTCCCCATGTGTAATTTGCTTGCTCCAGAATTGCACCTCTTTAGTACTCACGTTCCTGCGACCTGTTAGTGGTCCTCTTGGACAGTGTAGAGAACCACTGCTTACATCAGTAGAGGGCAACCTGTAGCTCTCCAGTTGTTATTATAACTCAAATCCAACCCATCGGGCCTTGGACTACACTTGATGAAAGTTTTGCCCAACAATAGCCAGAGAACCACAGTTTGCCCAATCCAATTCTGTAGCCAAGGCAGCCTTATGCCTATCACAAGCAATGTCCATGTTATTATTGTGTTAACAGCTATAACCCCTGCTTTGAAGCTTTTCCATGCATTTACTCCCCATCTGTAAACATGTACCTCCTAAGGAAAGACAAACTTTATGACATTATTTTAAAGGGATAGTAATACCTGAAAATAAGTTTATTTTATATTGTAGCCCTTACAAAAACATGAAAAATGATATAAGTCTTATCTCCCAAACCTTTATGGTTTGGGAGATATTCAGAAATAAAGTTTCCCCTGGAGTGACGTCATTGCTCCACCCTTCAGATTTGGAATCTGCTCCCGGGACCAGCTGTGCCTCTCCAGAAGTGCTGAGATCACCATCTTTAAAAAGAATTTCTTAATTGGAATGGTCTACAAAGTGTGCTTTCAAGCCAGGCACACTTTGTAGATAGTTCCAATTATGTAGTTCTTTTCAAAGATCGTGATCTCGGCACTGCTAAAGAGCTGCCAGTTGCTCTGTGGACCAAATTCCAAATCTGTCCACTAGATGGCAGACTTGGCTGAAACAGCCAGGAAAGAGAATTTTACTATATTTTACATGTGAATATCTCCCAAACCATAAAGGTTTGGGAGATAAGACTTATATCATTTTTCATGTTTTTTTAAGGGCTACAATATAAAATACAATTATTTTCAAGTATTACTATCCCTATAACACCTGGGTCTCAATACTATTAACCCCTCGAGTGACAGAGGGGTACACAACACATTGCTCTGCACTCCAAGGGTTAAACCAGCAATGGTGGTTTTGACAGCACAGTTTACTATTCCATTAACTCTGCTGTCAACAACTACCGCCGCGTAAGAATGCCCAATGGGTGCAAATTACGCTCCCATTGGATATCACGTAAAACTAGTAGAATTTGCTATCCTGTTCCATGTGGTGGCCTCACCGCATGCTAAAGACAGCACTTTTCATGGCGAAAAACCTGCTCCATGAAAAGGAGGAGCAGAGTCACTAACACGTGGTGAAAACCACCGGTTTGTGTTGGAAAACTGGTTTCCAACACATACTTGTGGTTGAAAAAAAAAGAAGAAGATTAACCCTATGAGTGCCAGTGGGGTATGCAATGCATTGTACAGCGTTTCATATCCCACTGACACCAAGACTTAACATGTCCCGACAAATAAAAACTTACCAGTAATTCTGTAATTTAGTGGGGTCCTGCGCATCTTCTTCAATCTTCTGTCTTCTCTTCTTCTTTCTTCTTTTCTGTGTTGTAAAAAAAACAAACATCATTTAGTTGTGTTTTTGATTTAAAAAAATAAATAAAATAAAGCCCCCAAAGAAACCACGGTTAACCCTCTGAGTGCCGGAGCGATACCCCTCCGGCGCTCAAAGGGTTTAAAATGTGTAGAATCTGTATTTCCTCTTTCTTGTTAAAATATAATGTCCAGTAGTGTCCTTTTGGTTATAAAAAATAAATGCGGGTCAATGTTATCCCTTGCCTCTGCTGTCTTTGCTTGCGGTGGCAGGCATTTGCAGTGGCAGACCCCCCCTTCTCTACCTCTGACTTCGAGTCAGACTGCTAGAATTTTGAACTGAGATTGGCTTTTATATGACAGTCTCGGTTCAAAATAATTGAAAGCCACCAGTTGGCTGGGATGTGTGCTTACTCACCTCCTAGCCAATCAGCTTCTAGTGGGAGAGGATGACAAACTGGCACATAAAAGCAAGTCTTGGTTCAAAACTCTGGCAGTCTGACTCAGGCAATGGCCCAACAGGTAGGGGTAGGGCGGCCAATACAAATGACCCGCACAACACACACACAATATACAAAATACAAGCATACAATGTACAAATACACACAGTAAACAGAATACAAACACAATACACACACACTATATACACAGAGCACATGATACACACAATACAATACTCACACAATATACACTAAATACATACTACACACAACACACACACACTGCACAAAATGTGTACAATACACAACACACAGTGCACAAAAACAATATTACACACTTAAACAACAATATACACTCACA
Source organism: Rhinophrynus dorsalis (assembly GCA_037306005.1). NCBI lineage: Eukaryota > Metazoa > Chordata > Amphibia > Anura > Rhinophrynidae > Rhinophrynus > Rhinophrynus dorsalis. Next base: position 370,868,589 of record CM074724.1, on the reverse strand, counting down.
TGCAACGCACACATGGAATGCACACATACAATAGACACAAAGCACAGATGCAATATACACACGTTGTTGTTTTTAAACTAAATGTTTATTGAAATTTTGATAAAAGAACAACAAGAAGGAAAAAAAAATAACAGAGAATTAGAGAACATAAAATAAATATTAAATTTACAGTGGCACATGAAAAAAACAAAAAATAAATAGAGCCAGGAAGAGGAGACCATCAGATGTCCAATAAGAAAGCAGTATCAAAACCAGAACTGCTCTCCAACCAAGGAGACCAAACAGAGGAAAATTTACTGAAGTCTCCCATTTCAATTGCACATAGGTGTTCCAGTTTTGCAGACATAGTTTATTTTATCTAAAATGGCATTCCAAGAGACATCCAAGTTCTTCCACTGAGAACCACGGCTAGATCTGACAGCAGAGCAAATCCTTAAGACGAGTTTATCTTGAAATTTATTGAGAGAGTTGACTTTCTTTCCGAGAAGGGCTTCAGCTGCATCAAGTTTCAGTGGCCTGCAAAGGGAACGAGAAAGGAGGAGATTCACCTTGCTCCAAATGGATTTGACTTTGGGGCAACTCCACCAGATGTGAAGAAAAGTTCCAGATTCAAGGCAACCGTGAAAGCATTGATCCGAAGCTTCACTATACATTAGAGAAAGTTTTGAGGGAACTAGTTGGTAAAGGTGTAGCATTTTATAAGATTGTTCTGAAAGATTGATATTTAAAAAACTTTTATGTATGCGTAGCATTATAGTTCTCCATTCATCTTCCGACCAGGACTGATTCAACATAGTTTCCCACGAATACTGACAAGAGAGTGTAGACGTATCATGAAGTAAAATGTTATGTATCAATGAAATTGAATTTTGTCCGTGGTTCCAAAGTCTAAAAAAAGATTTGAATCTAGTAAGAGGAAATGTAATATAGCCTTCAAGAAATGAAGATAAAACACATAGGGCCAAATGTTCAAAGAAGTAACAAAATAGTTTTGTCATTTATAACGACTTTTCAAAGTACAGTGTCATTGGGATCATTAATATTTTCAGAGGGTGTCGGTTGTGATTGGAAATGTGGTGTTTGTCCTGACTGAAATTGTTATATGGGATGACAAAAAAATGACTTAACAACAAAAATGTCTTAACTAACGACAAAAATGTCTTAACTAAAGACAAAAATTCTCACATTCAGAACACATTCCCTCCACTTTTTTCATAACGTACAAATTTTGTCTTTTGAAAGACATTTTTTTTTGTCGTTAGTTACGACAAATTTTCTTTTCCTCTATACAACACTGGAGAATAGCTTAGCCACCACCTAGCCACGCCCCTTTGCCCACCAATTCTGGAATTGTATCGTACACAACGGACATTACTAGTTTTTGTCGTATAATCTATAGAAAATATGTCGTTCATGCACACAATTACATATTTTTTTCTTTCATATGACAATTTTTTGTCGTTATCCCTTTGAACATATGGGCCTTAGAATGATAAACAATCTCGTCTTCTGAGGACCCCTTGAGTTTCACATTAATTATGTCCCAACGAAGAAATTCATCCCTGAAGTTCAGAGATCTTAGAGTTTTGAAGCCATTAGCGAACAATTTGTTGACAAGAGTACGTTGGTTCAGATTCCAAAGAAAGAAAGGAGAGGTAATAGGAAGGAGTTTGGTTCTGAAGTCCATTAATTTAAGCTTAAATCTGTTCTTGTCCCAAATCCATAAGTCAATTTTTGTGGAGGCCAATGTGTTCTGTAATCTAAATAATTTCTGATGCGGAAATGACCACATCCATTCCAATAACTGTTGTCTTGAGGACAGATGAGTTTCTAATCTGATCCAGTAGAGAGTTAACCAATGGAGATCATAGCAGAGTGCTGTAAATTGAGCAAATCTAGCCACAAGATAATAATTGTACAGATTAGGCATCAAAACTCCACTATGTTGTTTTTCTCTGTAAAGGGTTTCTTTAATACAGGGATGTTTATATAGCCAAATAAATCTGAATAAATCATTTTGAAAGCCTAGGAGATCAGATTTATTGATACGAATTGGGAGGGTACGGAATAGGTAGAGGATACTGGGAAGAAGGCACATTTTGATAGCATTGATCCTTCCATAAAGAGAAAGGGGCAGAGAAGTCCAATTAGAAATTTTCTCAGATAAAGATTTCCACAGTGCTTTGAAGTTGAGAGAAAAGGTTTTACTTAACAATTTAGGAATTTTAACCCCAAGATATGTAATGTAATCTTCTCTCCAAATGAATTGGAAGTCTTCAGCAATAGAGTCTTTAACATTTTTATCAAGATTAAGACAAAATATTTCAGATTTGCATTGATTAACAGTTAAGCCAGAGATTTCACTAAAAGCAACTAGTTTACTCCATAGCCTTTTGATAGATGTGCTGGGTTCAGAAATAAAAAGTAGGAAATCATCAGCGTAGAGATTTGGCTCAGAATTTATGCCATCATTAATGCCTCTAATATCTTTGTCAGCTCTAATAGCAGCTGCCAGAGGCTCTATACATAAGGCGAAAAGCATTGGAGACAAGGGGCATCCTTGCTTGGTACCATTGCTGATTATCATTTCTTCGCTCTCCAGACCCATCAATCTCAAGAAACCAACAGCATTACACTGGACAGCGCTGAAGTATTGTTCAATGTAGCCATTAAGACCGAAAATGGAAATGATCTTCTGAAGATAAGGCCAGTTGATAGAATTGAAGGCCTTGGAGATGTCAAGAGAAAGGAAAAGGGAGTTAGTCAGCTTTGAACGTGAGCAGATATCGACAATGTCAAAAACTCGTCTAATGTTGTCAGCTGTACTTCTGCCAGGAATGAAACCACAGTGGTCAGGCTACGTTACTGAGACCCTGCCTGCCTCCAATCACTAGAAGCGGCCCGGTGGTTCTTCAAATCTCTCCTTTTGTCACCTTGTGGCCGCGAGTAATTGACAATGACGTGTGTATTTAAGCAGCGCTTAGCAGCCCCAGCCAGCCCCAGGGAAGCCCAGTGCAGGCGGCCTACCGGGAAATTTCCCGGTATCCCGGTAGGCCAGTCTGGCCCTGCACACGTTATACACAAGCATGCTCACAAAACACACAATATACAACATACATGCTACATACACAATATACTCACAAACACGCACAATACACACATATGTACAACACATACATTACATATGCCACACACACACAATATACACACAAAATACACATGCAGACACACATGGGCGTTCACAGGGGGGCAAGAGGGGGCACTTGCCCCCCCCTCCGGAAAGGCACAGATCAAAATGAGGCAAGAGAGAGGGAGGACATGATGGTGGGATGAAAAGCAGGTCAAGCAACCTGCTTCTGGCCTGAGACCTACCACATCCAAGTCATCACGTGGGGGAACAGAGCAGGAGCAGAGTGAGGGCTCACTGCAGCAGAGGAGAGGAAAGAATTCTGCTAGTCTGGATAGATCCCATAGAGAGAGAGGTACTAGTATGCCCTCTCTCTGTGTACTAGTAGAACATTTGCACCAGCAGCTCCCTTCTCAGTGCTTCTATACTTGCATAGAATCTGTCTGCAGGATTGATTAACTTGCAGATACAGAACAGACTCCCCGCCCCATGGAAGCATAGAAGCACTGAGTGGAAAGCAGCCTGCACAGTGAGCAGGACATTTTTAAAAATAAATGAAGTGAATGGGGACAGGGGTAAATGGGGTAGTTCATGTAATGAAAGGGGAAGAAACAGGAACCAGAGCAGACCTCACCTCAGTTAAAAAAAAGTAGGCAGCTGTGTCAAGCATTTGATATGCTGCAGTGCTGCCTGGACTCACTATTTATCTGCCTGTTCAGTGGTGAGTTGAGGGCTGCTGAGCACTTCTTAGGACGAACAAAAGAAGATAGAAGGCGCTCCTAGTCTAACACTGTATAGAAAAATATAGCAGTATCAGTGCCCTTCCCCCAAGCAATACTACTCACAGAAATCACTTCCAGCCAAACACTTATGTGTTTGCTGGAAATAAATGCAGGAGGGATATCAACTGTCCCAACAACGATATTGCTCAATAGACTTCTACAATCAGGACTCTTCTGTGGGCCGTTCCCAAGGAAGTATATATAATGGAGCAAAAAAAAACAAACAAAAGACAGGGGTGCCCAATAGTGCCTGGTCAGCTGGAAATGAGCATATCATACAATTATGAATATACTCACAATGATAGTGGTTGTGGAAAGTGTATACTGACGCCCCACTATAGAGGCATGCAGAGAATTCAATCCTGTCTCTGCACAGGATACCAAATGGAATTGCTGGAACACAGGATATAGATCAAAGCATAGAAAAACTGCTGCCAAAAACGATGTATCAAAAATACAAATTTATTTAACAAAATTACAAAAAGTAAATATAAAAACAATATTATAGCAAAAAGAAGTCAACACGTTAACGCATTTCACAGTTTACACTGCTTTATCCAGACTTATTGGCTTTTCAGTACAAGTGAATAATACAATGAAGTTGTGCAGAGACAGGAGTTAATTATCTGCATTCCTCTATAGTTGAGTGTCAGTATACACTTTCCCCAACCACTATCATTGTGAGTATATTCATAATTATGTAATACACAAATTTCCATCTGATCAGGCACTATTGGGTGCCCCTGTCTTTTGAGCACTACTTAGTTCCCCTTGCTTTTCCCCTTCCTGCTCCAGTTGCCTGGATTCTGATAGGAGGATCCCCCTGCTGTGAGTCAAGTGACCTTGGGAGAACATGACATCACACATTGTTCCTTCCTGTCCTCTCAGCCTCTGCTCCAGTAAGTGACCTTCTCCCTTGTTCTATTTTGTCCCTCATTGTGTTCTTTACCCTCCATTTGCTTCTCTGATAACTCTTTTGCCCCATATTTAACTCTCTGATATCTCATTGCCCCCTTTTGTGCCTCAGTTTCTCCTGTTTTGCCCCATATACCAGTTTGTTGTCCATGTTTGCTCCATTATGCCTTTTCCCCATTGTGCACTCACACTGAAATCTACTGCATCAACATTGTGTACACCGTGTAGTAAAACATGAAAAATATTTATTTCATCATATTAAAAACAAGACAATACTTATCAAATCTTTGGACTCGTATAATCAGAAGACCTCAGATGACCGGAGGTATGGCAGCATCAACGCGTTTTGCGTATTCACCGCTTAATCATCATGAATCATGGTGCAGTGGATTTCAGTGTGAGCGTATCTTTAATTAGACCGGGGACGGTCTTTTGTCCATCTGGCACATGCTGTAGTACGTCTGTTAGTTGCAGTTTGCAAATCCATTAGATGCTGGATACAGACACTTTTGGAGATGCTTAAAATCACAATCTTTTCTTATTTCAAACACTTTTCCCCATTGTGCCCCCATGCTTCTCCCCTATGCCCTTCTCATAATTGTGTATAAAGTCAAAGTGAAGTAAAATACCTCTTTAACATTCTAGGGGTTAAAAGCCCTATTTATATCACTGTGAATCTTGAAAATATTAATTTGCCCCCCCAATTCAGATTTTTTGCTCCAGAAGTGCACAACATTGTGCCAGAGGGGCGCACACTACATACCACACTGATTTGCAACGTCTTGTGACCTTGTTGTCAGCAGCCTAGACCAAATGGCCTTAACCCTCTGAGTGCCAGAGGGATGCACAATGCATTGCAAAGCAATGCAGTTTGCTCCCCTCTAGTACACAAAGGATTAAAGTCAAAGTTGTGCAATTCTGAAGCAAACCATCTGCACTGTGGGGGTCAAATTAATATTTCCAAAATTCAAATTTATTTAAATTGGGATTTTAACCCCTAGAATGCTAGAGAGGTATTTTTATTTTCCCTATTGTGTGGTTAGTTTTACCTGTTATTGTGTCACTTTGCCTTTATAAATAAGGGCCACTGAGCTTTTTGTAACTTAGGCAAAGTGGATAAGTTTTAGAACAAACCAAGTGAAATAGGGAAAATAAACATTTCCAAAATGAACACTGATTTCAATAAGGTGTTTAACCCCTAAAATGCTAGCAAGGTCTCCAATACTTAGCTACACAAAGCTTTGGAGGCCTCTGAAGCATTCTAGGGGTTAAAAGCCCCATTTAAATATAGGGGTGAGAGATCAGGGCATTGTATCTATTGTGAGGTCCCTGACACTTGTACATGTCCCACGGCCTATGATTTGTGATGGTGGCCCTGACTAAAGACACATAAAACTGGAGGATTGCCAGAATAAACCAAGGGAAGATCATCCTGTCGGGGAATGTGGTATCGCCCAGTGGGACGTGCATTCATGGGCCAGTTGGGAAGCTCAGAGAATTTCTCCTGAACAGTCCGCAATGCTTTGCTCACCCATTCTAGTTCCCTTCAGTTCAGCATTAGCCCTGTAGTATTGTTCATCTCTGTCTCATCCCTCCCTAACTCCCACTCAGTGAAGGCTTAGCTCTGTAGTACTGGCCAAGTCTGTCTCATCCCTCCCTAATTCCCACTCAGTGCCGGGTTAGCCCTGTAGTATTGGCCAAGTCTGTCTCGTCCCTCCCTAACTCCCACTCAGTGAAGGGTTAGCCTTGTAGTACTGGCCAAGTCTTTCTCATCCCTCCCTAACTCCCACTCAGTGAAGGGTTAGCCTTGTAATATTGGCCTAGTCTGTCTCATCCCTCCCTAACTCCCACTCAGTGAAGGGTTAGCCTTGTAATATTGGCCTAGTCTGTCACATCCCTCCCTAACTCCCACTCAGTGAAGGGTTAGCCCTGTAGTATTGGCCAAGTCTGTCACATCCCTCCCTAACTCCCACTTAGTGAAGGGTTAACCCTGTAGTATTGGCCAAGTCTGTCTCATCCCTCCCTAATTCCCACTCAGTGAAGGGTTAGCCCTGTAGTATTGGCCAAGTCTGTCTCATCCCTCCCTAACTCCCACTCAGTGAAGGGTTAGCCCTGTAGTATTGGCCAAGTCTGTCTCATCCCTCCCTAACTCCCACTCAGTGAAGGGTTAGCCCTGTAGTATTGTTCATGTCTGTCTCATCCCTCCCTAACTCCCACTCAGTGAAGGGTTAGCCCTGTAGTAATGGCCAAGTCTGTCTCATTGCTCCCTAACTCCCACTCAGTGAAGGCTTAGCCCTGTAGTATTGGCCAAGTCTGTCTCATTGCTCCCTAACTCCCACTCAGTGAAGGGTTAGCCCTGTAGTACTGGCCAAGTCTGTCTCATTGCTCCCTAACTCCCACTCAGTGAAGGGTTAGCCCTGTAGTATTGGCAAAGTCTGTCTCATCCCTCCCTAACTCCCACTCAGTGAAGGGTTAGCCCTGTAGTATTGGCCATGTCTGTCTCATCCCTCCCTAACGCTCACTCAGTGTAAGGTTAGCCCTGTAGTACTGGCCAAGTCTGTCTCATCCCTCCCTAACTCCCACTCAGTGTAAGGTTAGCCCTGTAGTATTGGCCAAGTCTGTCTCATCCCTCCCTAACTCCCACTCAGTTAAAGGTTAGCCCTGTAGTATTGGCCAAGTCGTTCTCATCCCTCCCAAACTCCCACACAGTGAAGGGTTAGCCCTGTAGTACTGTCCAAGTCTGTCTCATCCCTCCCTAGCTCCCACTCAGTGAACAGTTAAACCTAAGTATTGGCCATGTCTGTCTCATCCCTCCCCAGCTCACACTCAGTGCAGGTTTAGCCCCCCTACCTTGATCCTGACACCGTCCTTTTCACGGTTTACTTTTAAAAGGTTGCATAAGAAATAGCGTGCTACCAAATAATACAGTAACCATGTCACCATAATAAAAATGGCAACATGAGAATCTCGCTGTGCAAGACAGCGCAAGATTCTCAGGTCGGGTAGGGAAAGGTCACATCCCAATCTTGAAGTAAATGCAGATTTTTACAATTTCAAAATAAAACTTTTAATTCTTACTGTGTACATTTGCCAACATTTCCATGAGAATCCTCCATGTATCCTCCACTTTCTCCATCAGCAGTGAGGATGGGGAAAAGTCTTACAATGAGTGGGAGATAGGCATGGAATGCATTGAATATCAATGCACTCCATAACCCTCTGGCACTCAAAGGGTTAAACCTTTTATTTTGACACTGCAAGACTTTTCACCATCCTCACTGCTGATGGAGAAAGTGGAGGATGCATGGTGGATTCTGATGGAGATGTTGAGAAATGTACACAGTAAGAATTCAATCTTTTATTTTGAAATTGCAAAACATCTAGATTTTCTTCATGATTGGGATGTGATCTTTCTCTGCCCGACCTGAGAATCTTGCGCTGTCGTGCACAGCGAGATTCTCATGTCGCCATTTTTCTTATGGCGACATGGTTACTGTATTATTTGCTTGCACGTTCTTTCTTGTGCAACCTTTTAAAAGGATACCCCTTTTCACCAGCCCTACACAGTATTAGCTGAATCACCTGCACAGGGGAAAGGTTTAGACCCTCACCTACCCAAGAGAGAATTATCCCACCCACTCTTATACTATAGGGACATACACGAGTGTTTAATGGTAGTGATCCCAAAGATGCTGCTCTATGTGTGCTTTTTGGAAGTCTTCTTTTAACCAGCCATCCTTTCCCATCCACCTGTCTCCTTCTGTTAGTATTGTCACCTACTGTCTAACCCACCTCCTTTTAGTCCTCTCATTCTCCCTCTCAGCCCTCTATCTCAGCTCCCCCATTTTTTTGTATCTCTGAACATCCCATGTGTTAACCTTAAGTACATGCTGTAAAAAACATATTCATATTCTTAATTTAACCCTTTTGGTGTCAGGTATTACATATCACACAGCAAAGCTCTGATACTCAAAGGGTTAAAACCTACTCTTAAGATACATTTCAGTAATCTAAAGATTTGACATTCTGATGCCAACCAACTGCACTATAGGGAACAAATATATATTTCCCAAATTTCCATTGATTTAATTGGGACTTTTAACCCCTGGAATGCTAGAGAGCCATTGTTGGGAGACCTTTCTAGCATTCAAATACTTAACCCTTTGAGCGCCAGAGGGGTACTGAGTGCACTGCAAAGCAATGCATTCCATACCCCCCTGGTACTCAAAGGGTAAAAAATGTAAATCAATGGGTATTTTAATTTCCTCTCTACTGGTCGGATGGTTTGTTCCAGAATCACACCTCTCACTCTTTATATTATTGACTTGCTCTCTTAACCCCTTAAAGACCAGGCCTTTTTAATTTTGGTCTTTTTAGTATTCCTTTGTTCAACCATGTTTTTCCTCTAATTCATTTAGTATATCCACACACACAAAATATACACCATTTTTCATCATAAGCAGAGCTTTTTTTATACCACATGTATATGTATAACTTGGTTGACATATTTTGTTTATTATTATGCATATTTTATGTTAATAAATTTAAGTTAATATATTTGAAATCATATTTAAGTTAATATATTTCAAATTAAACAGTTTGAAATGTTACTCTCCTGCTTTGCTAATATTGATCTCACACTGTGATCGGCTGGGAGATTAATAGGAGGGGGTCCTGATGCCTGCCCACCCACAATGATGTATTCAAAAAATAAAAAAATGGGGAACAGAGCTGGGAGGAGGGGCACCACAGCCATGTATGGGGCAGTGGCATGGCCATGCAGGTACACATGGCCTCATCTATACGCTGATGATTCCCAATTTACATGTCTTTCACATCAAATCCCACTAACATTTCAGACAGCCTCTTGAGCAGATTCTCCTGGATGGCCGACAATCAGCTGACGATAAACTTGTCCAAAACCAAACTTCTCATTTTCCCTCCAAGACCTTGCCCAGTACCTAGTTTCGCCATTACATTTGATGGAACTGACACTGATCCAGTCAGCTCAGCACTCTGCCTTGGGACCATATTAGATTCCTCCCTTTCCTTCTCCCCTCCCATTAACTCTATGGGTAGCAGGGGCAAACTGACAGGACCCAGGGCCCCTGGTTCAAAAAGAGGTCTGGGCCCCCTGCAGAAATCTCCACATTGCCCCCTTCATCTCCACAATGCCCCTATCTCCACATTGCCCCCTTCATCTCCACAATGCCCCCTTCATCTCCACAATGCCACTGTCTCCACAATGCCCCCTTCATCTCCACAATGCCCCCTTCATCTCCACAATGCCCCTATCTCCACATTGCCCCCTTCATCTCCACAATGCCCCCTTCATCTCCACAATGCCCCCTTCATCTCCACAATGCCCTTTCCACAATGCCCCCTTCATCTCCACAATGCCACTGTCTCCACAATGCCCCCTTCATCTCCACAATGCCCCTATCTCCACATTGCCCCCTTCATCTCCACAATGCCCCCTTCATCTCCACAATGCCCTTTCCACAATGCCCCCTTCATCTCCACAATGCCCTCATCTCCACATTGCCCCTTCATCTCCACATCGCCCCTACCTCCAGTCCCTGGTGGTCTAGCGGTGTGGCTGTGCGAAGTCCCAAGCGCCTCTAGTAATGCAGAGGCTGGGAGATGATGTCATCTCCCAGCACTCTGTATTACTAGAATGGCGCGAAAGCCCGTATGGTCAGTCCGCCCCTGATGGGTAGAACATGTCACTTCTTTCTCTGCAACATTGCTAAAATCCACCTGTTCCTCACCTAAAAAACTACTAAAAGTCTTGTGCATGGCCTCATTCTGTCCCACTTAGGCTATTGCAAAGTCCTATTAACTGGTCTCTCTGCTTCCCATCTTTCCCCTATGCAATCTGTTTTAAGCTCAGCTGCATGAATCATTACACTCTCCTGCTCACATCATCCTTAGACAGCTGACATGGCTCCCTATCCAGCAACAAATCATTTACAAAGTCCTTCTTTTAACCATTAATGATCTCCACACTGCTGCTCCCCCTTACATTTCTTCCCTCATCTACTTTTATGTTCCTTGCCTCCTCCTTTGCTCAGAACACAACCTTCTTGTTACAACATCCACACCCTCTGCCCTCTCCTGTCTCAAAAATTTCTCACTTCCTATACCCCTCTCCCTACGTCTAGAACAATCCCCCTCTGTCTTTAAGTCTACCCTGAAATCTTATCTTCTGGAGCACTAGGACCATGCACTACCTATTTGCAAACTCAGCATTTCTAATAACAGCACTTGACACCCTTATACCCTGCTGTCCTCCCCTATTACCCATTTAGATTGTAAGCTCCTTGGAGCAAGGACCTCTCTCCTATTGTTTCTATGACTGTGACACTTATTTTATCCCCTTTTATTTATTGTAACATACGTCTATTGTAAGGCGCTGAATATACTGTGTGGCGCCATATTGTAAGGAAGCCAAAATAAACAAACATGACCTATAACAGGTGTTTGTGTATGTGGGGAGATATATATGTGTGTGTTTATATATATATATATATATATATATATATATATATATATATATATATATATATATATATATGTCTGTGTGGCTGACCTAAAACAGAGATTTCTAGGCATACAACATACCAAACCATACAAGTATTACCGATACATCGATGATATTTTCATCATCTGGACCGAGAGTGAGGAAAAACTCATACAATTCCATGATTCTTTTAACTCATTCCACCCTTCAATCAAACTACAAATGGAATACTCTACGAAATCTATAAAATTTCTGGACACTACGGTGGCAGGTACCAATGGCACAATCCACACCTCGCTCTACAAAAAGCCCACAGACAGATGCAGCTACCTTCACAGCTACAGCTTCCACCCCTCCCATACTAAACAGGGCATCATCTACAGCCAAGCAACTAGATACCATCGAATTTGCTCTGACCCCAATGACCGTAACTCACAACTAAGTGTACTCTCCCAGTCTATGAGACAGAAAGGCTACAAATCTAGGATTATTACCAAACAAATCCACTCTGCTCTAAAACACCACGCACCTGCTGCAGTACAGGAAGAAAAAAATCTCTACACGGGTACCACTTGTAGTCACCTACAACCCAGCTCTTGAAGAAATACAGAAAATTATTAAAGGGATAGTAATGTTTCATAATAAAAGCAGCTCTAATTAATCATCATAGTATTTGGACTTTGGAGAGTGTTATTTCTATTCTGTCAGAGTTGTAGTTCCAGAGTAATTCAATGACAAAGTGTGCCCCTCCCGCCCCTGTTACTGATGTCACACTGTTCAGCCACAGCAGAAGGGAGGTGCCCAGGTAGATTGCAGAGAGGGACAATCTTCAGTTAAGATAAGGGAAAAACCTGAAAAGCTTGTCAAGGGGGGCAGGGATTTCATTGTTTTCATAGGAATAAGAGTGTCCCCTTCTGTTATCTGTCTGGTCTATGGACTGCATTCGACATCTGAGAAGAGATTGCTTACACTAGGTAAAAGGGGCGGGAGGGGGAAACTTTGCTTGTGAATATCTCATAAACCATAAAGGTTTGAGAGATAAGACTTATATCATTCTTCATGTTTTTTTAATGCCTACAAAATAAAATAAAGTTAAAACAAAGTATTACTATCCCTTTAAAGATCTACAACCAATGCTAACAGAAGATGATACTCTGAAAAATATCTTCTCTGAAACCCCCATTTTGGCCTTTAGACAACCACCAAACCTTCAACAAAAACTAATCAGCAGGAAACTACACACTGATGAGAAGAATACAGAAAAAGGTACCAGACAATGCAAGAAACCTCGCTGCAAACTATGACAGTATATATGCCCAGACAACAAAAACAACCCACAACAACAAAACCTACAGCATTAACCCCTTAGGGACCCTTGACATACCAGGACCGTCAAGGGTAAATTTGCTCGAACGACCCTTGACGGTCCTGGTACGTCACGTACTTTTTACTTACAGCGCTCTACCGGGAGCGCTGTAAGTAAAACATAGGGCATGAAATAGACCGCTCCAAGATCGGAGCGATCTGTTTCAAGCCCCATAGTGACGCGCCGATACACGTGACAGGTCACGTGTACCGGCTCGTCAAAGTGCCCCTATGCGGTCATTATGGGATGGAAATGTCCCATAACCTCCGGTCCTTAAGGGGTTAAAGGATCATACTCCTGCACATCTAGCAATGTGGTATATATGATACATTGCACCAAATGCCACCTAGGGTGCCACATTGGGGAAACCACCCAGCAATTAAATGGCAGAATGAACATGCACCCCTGTGGGACACCATTTTACCCAGCATGAACACTCAATTAAGGGCCTAAAAATCAAAATGCTCAAAGGGAACTTTAGAAATACCCAAGAAAGAAAAACTTTTTAATTCAGAAGGATTATATTTTTAACAGCAGAGGACTAAATGTTGATTTGGGTTTCCTGTCCCACTATCAAAGTTTCACATGACCCCTCTATCATTATCTTACTCTTCTTATATATCCACATGTTAAAGGGATAGTAATGTTTCACAAAAACAGCAGCTCCAATTAATCTTCATAGTATTTGAGCTATAGAGAGTGTTATTTCATTACTGTGAACGTTGTAGTTCAAAAGTAATTGAATGATAAAGTTTCCCCCTCCCACCCCTTTTACCTAGTGTAAGTCACCTCCCCTCAGATGTGGAATCCAGTCTATAGACCAGACAGATAACAGAAGGGGACAATCTTCTTCCTATGAGAACAATGAAAACCCTGCCTCCCTTGACAAGCTTTTCAGGTTTTTCCCTTATCTTAATTGAAGATTGTCCCTCTCTGCAATCTACCTGGGCACCTCCCTTCTGCTCTGGCTGAACAGTGTTATATCAGTAAAAGGGGCGGGAGGGGGATACTTTGTCATTGAACTACAACTCTGACAGAATTGAAATAACACTCTCCAAAGTCCAAATACTATGATTAATTAGAGCTGCTTTTATTATGAAACATTACTATCCCCTTTAACATACATTCTAATGACCGGTTTCATATTATTATTAACATATTAAGTATACGTATTGACATACATACATACATGCAGGCGTATATATATATATATATATATATATATATAGATATATATATATATATATATATATATATATGTGGATGGACTATTCTATATGCATTTATGGGCTTATGTGCATATATGTACATGTAGGTATGTGTTTATGTATGTATAAGTATATGTATATGTACTAGTACAAGGTACTTGTGTATAGATATATGTTTTAGTATGCATTCCTACATATTGTGTGTACTTATTTAGGTATATGCATTTATGTGTATATATATGTGTCCATATGTATGTGTTTATATGTATATGTGTTTATGCTATATACATGTATGTTTTTGTGTGTGTATATATAGATATATTGTATGGGTATGTGTATGTGTGTATGTACATATATATATATATATATATATATATATATATATATATATGCATATGTATATATATTCTGGGTGACCTAATTGGGTCCCGCCTCCTTCTGCTCCTTTATAAACCTCCTTGGGCCTGGGAGTCATTGTCCTCACATGGTGTTCCTGTTAGTTACTTTTGTGCTCCGTTGTGACCTGTGCTTATCTGAGAATCCGCTCCGTGTATGACCCCAGCTTCTCTGACTACTCACATCGGTTCTGACCTGTGGCTCTGGCTGACTTACTCGCTCTGTGTATGACTCCGGCTTGTGTAACTACCCACATTGGTTCTGACCTGTGGCTCTGGCTGACTAACTCGTTCTGTGTTGACCCCGGCTTGACTGACCAGTGGCCCTGGCTACAACTCACCAAATAATAATACCAATAGTATCAGTGATATATATGATCTAATACTCACAACTCTGAGACTGATATGCTGGTTGCCAGAGCAAATTTTTTTATTATTTGTGGACTTTCTTTATTTTTTTTATTTTGGAAGATTCAGCTGAATCAGGGCAGCTTTTGTGACCCCATTGGAATTTGCTGGTTGCTCTGGCAACCAGCATATCAGTCTCAGAGTTGTGAGTATTAGATCATATATATCTGTGTGTTCTTCTTCTGGCTACAACTCACTCAGTGTAGTCACCGGTTTGCCTGACCAGTGGCTCTGGCTATTACTCGCTCCATGTAGTCTCCTGTGGCTCTGGCTACTACTCACTCTGTGTATTCCTGGTTTGTCTGGCCTGTGGCTCTGGCTGAGTACTTGCTCCCTACACTACTGGCCTGCCTGACCTGTAGTCTCGGTGCCTCGTGGCTCTGGTCTGCTCTTGCTCCCTGTTGCCTCCGATCGCAGACCAAAGTGGTGACTTATGCATATTATACTATTCAGACTATTGTCCCACTCAAGCCGCTCCCCTAGTCTCGGTTTCTCGCAGTAGTTAAGTGCACAGCACACTGTGCATCTCCGGAGGGACCTTGGGTCCTATCAGCCTGTGTCTGGGGTTATATGTGGGTCAATAGCTTATTGTTGTATATATTTCATAAAGGTGGTTATATATTATCTCTGTGTCTGTCCTTCTTTGTCTGCATACCGTGACAGTACGTAAGAGCCATGTCTACTGAAAGATCAGGCAGTCCACCTAGTCAGAGCATCCTGTCCAGGATGGATTCTCAGGACCAGAGAATCGACCAGCTGTCTTTTGCTTTGCAGCCACTATTGAATCACACGGCTCACCTTGATCGCTTCACTCAGTAACCGGTATCTTCCCCAGTACCTGCACCATTTGTGGCAACTTCCTCTGAGGCTGGCATGAGTAGAGGGTTGTCTGGCTCCTCTCCCTTACCCCAAAGATATGATGAGGAACCTACACTGTTCCAGGGGTTCCTTAATCAATTGGGATTTTTTTTTTAAATGGTACCACATGCCTTTCCTACTGAGTGAAGTAAGGTGGGATTCCTGATCGCCCTCCTGTCTGGCAATGCATTGGCCTAGGCCAACCCAATCTGGGAGACTGAGAAACCCATAATTCATAACTTCACAGAACTTTTGGCCTCGTTTCAGACAGTTTTTGATGTACATGGGCGCGCAACCTCTGCTACCAAAAGGCTTATGACAATACGGCAGGGCTCACGTACAGTAGAGTGCAGATCCTTCAAATTCAAAATGGGATGACAGCCGCCGTCCTTCTTGGAAACAATGAAGAGGTTGGAGTAGAATCCCAACCCCCTTTCTTGAGGTAGAACTGGTTCCAAGCCCGCCTTGTCCAGAAGGTCCTGAATGGCTCCCTCGAAAAGGCAGCGCTTTTCTGTGCCCAGAGTAGACCAAGAAGAGAAGGTGCGGGAAGGCGGAAGGGAGATGAAGGGGATCCTGTACTCCACAGACACCACCTGCAAAACCCACGGGTCCGCCACAGAGGCTTCCCAAGCCGAGAGGTAGTGGCATAAGTGGCCACCCACCTGCGGGTGGGGACCGGGATTTGGCGAGTCATGCAGAAAAAGGTTTTGAAGCCTTGGGCTTAGCGGAGGACTTAGACCTCCATTGCTGCTTAGACTTGGATGAGGCATGCAGAGCCTGAGGCACCACTTGGGTCGTCGAACGCGAGTCAGCCTGAACGGGACAAAAAAAATGATTCCGTTTGACAGACGTCTTCTTCCTCTCGACCACTGGCAGGTGAGACTCTTCCTTCCAATGGCTTCACTAATCAGATCCTGAAGATCAGGTCCAAACAGTGAGGTGCCCTGAAAGGGCAGGGACAGGAGAGCCCTCTTGGAGGCCATGTCAGCAGACAAGATCTTGAGCGAAAGAGCACGTCTGTCTACCACAGACATGGGGGATGCCCTGTCTACCATACGCACAACATCAAACAGGGCAGCAGAAACATAATGCTGGGCCTCAGAGCGGTTGGCGAGAAGCTGTAACATTTTAGCAGTAGAAGCTTCCTGACGGACAGCTGAGGTGAGTTGTTCACTCCAAACAGCCACAGCTCTGTTCACACATGCCACTGCAAATGCGGGGCGAAGGGCAGAACCAGCCGTCACAAAAATAGCCTTGATAGAGGTCTCAAGCTTCTTATCAGTCCAGTCTTTTAGAGCAGATGAATTAGCCACAGGCAAAGCGGTGGACTTAGAAAGCCTGGAAACAGGGGCGTCCACCTTGGGAGGATGATCCCACTGAGATAGGGCTGCTTCAGAGAATGGATAAAGCTTGGCAAATTTCCTAGAGACAGACGGCTTTCTGTCTGGAAACTTCCACTTTTCAGACACCAAGCGGTCAAGAGTGGGATTAGGTGGAAAACAAGTATGGGGCCTAACAGGCTCCTGAAACACATCAGAGGGATCAGTGGAAACCTCCTGTACCAAGGGAATGTTCAGGGTGGTCAACACAGCCCTGATCAGGCCCTCTTCTGAGGGAACAGGATCAGCCTCAAAGGGGTCCCCAAAAATTGAGAGGAAGGAACAGAAGAACAGTCTTCATCACCAGAATCCACCAATAATTCCTCCTCAGAGGAGTCAGACACATCAGGTACACCTGCCGGTTTAGGCAGGGAAGATCTGATAGTGGTGGGGGCCTGCCACGAGTGGAAGACCCCCTGCAAGGTGGATGGAAGGAGTTGTAAAGTAGACCTAAGGTCCCTGATAGTAGCCTTAAACTCTTTCATCCATTCTGGCTCTAGTGCATGGGGTCCCTGCAAGGGATTCTGGGGCAGCAGTGCATGCTGGGCAAACATGACCAGAGTATTCTCTAGGTAACCCTGAGTGACATGAGGAACAAAGAGCAATGGGGACACAGACGCCCCAGTGTCCTTCGACTTAGGCCTAGCCCCAAGGTCTAACAGAATAGACATTCTCACAGAGACAAATGATCAAAGTATCAGAAACACCCAAAAAACAGTGTGTATGATAAATAAAATGACCCCAGAAATGCTAAAATAGACTTATCTGGTAGTTGAAGGGTTAAACTGCTGAGGAGAGAAGGAGAGTCCAAGCCCTGCTTTGGATACTCATTCAGCCAAAGCACAAAATGGCTGTTGCGGCTAGAGCCAATCAGAAATGAGCATGCGAAATAAGCACTCATGGGAATTTTAGTTTCACTAAAAAAGGACCCCAACAGTGTCCGAAGCCCCTTGAGCCCCCTAACTTGCCAAGAACATTGACCGGATAATAGATCAAGGGCAGACCAACAAAACAAGCCATTTCTGACCTCGGTATGTGGAGCGGTTGCAGAGCTATGTCCGAAACTATAAAGTCCCATAGAAGTGAATGGAGAAATGGCGTCTAGGTAGTAAACGCTCACCTTAAAGGTGCGGAGCACAAAGTTAACAAGGTGAATACCAAAATGTAAAACCACTCAAAAGCCCACTAGAACAAGTCAGGAGACCCAATAAACACTGGTCCCAGTATGGAAAGTGCCCACTACACCCCAAAAAATGCTAACCAGCAGCAAAAGGGTTAAGTAACCACAGAAACATATTCAAAACACCCCACAGACATACAGAATAAACCCATTGAGTGCATGAGTATGTAATAGGAACTCCAAATGAGACCCCTGTGCAGAGGAGAAGCATGGGACATGTGGAACTCAGCACTCAAAGGGTGCTCACCTTTTTAGCAGGTCTTCTGTCTTCAGATTACCATATATGAAGAAGAAGCCTCAGTGGGCAACTCCTGGGGAAAGAACTTGCAGCCAAGATTTTCCCCCCAGGGCTTAGGTAAACTGAGCTATCCACATTTGGGTGATGGGAATTGTCAGTGATGGTAATTCGCCTAATGGTGGTATCCCATATCTAACAGAAAGATAATAAAAAAGCTAAAACTACAGCTGAACTGCTCTCTTGTCTTGTGTCTTGACCAAGGAACAATTCTTACTGGATAGGGATTGGTTAGCTGCAAGCTAGGAGAGGACATAGGCTCCACCCAGCAGTCACTTCTCAGAATTGTTCCAGCCTACTTAAAGGGGCTGATCGCCTACCCAAAGTTACCAGTAACCTGTATTGGACGACAGAGAAATACAATTTCTATAACCCACATTGATCTAATTGTGGATTTTTTAACCCCTTGAATGCTAAAGACATCTCCAGTGCATTGTGAAGCAATGTGGTGCAGACCTCTCTAGTTCTAGAGGATAAAAAACCCCACATGTAGATAAGATGGAATTAGGAGAACTGTAATTGTTCCCTGTGGTGCAGCTGGTTTGTGTGAGAGTTGCACTTCTTTATCTTGTGAATAGGGACCTAAGAGTTCTATCTGAACACAGGAATCTTACAGTAAATGAGTCATTGTACTAGTGATATGGCAATGGTTTTATTTATTTATTTACTGAAAACATTTTAATTAATTAACCCTTTAAACACCAGAGGAATAGGAAGACACATTGCCCATCCTCTGCGCTGCACACCTTCTGACACTCAAAGGGTTAATAACAGCCATTTTTGCAGATTTAGCATTTTAACTTTCACTCCCATCTCTTCATCTGTAATCATATTTACTATAAAGTTATCTTCTGCACTTAAACCGAATTGTACATCTAAGAAAATCTAAGAGACATAAAACATGTGGAAAAATAAACAATATAATTTATATATATAAACATATTGAAATATGGGGCCTAGATGTGTAACTGCTACTGACATTTCACATTAAAGTGGAATTAACACGTTATAAAGACTTGGGTATTTATGACTGGTCTTTCAATATCATCTATTAAGTGAGCCATTCTTTATTTAAATCTGTAGTTTACGAGATATTTAGCATTATTTATCTGTTTATACAAACTAGCCAGCACTTCCTGGTAGGAAATGACAGTTGGACTGGAGAATTGAATGTTAGTATATGACACAACAGGCTGTGCTGACAAGTACTGCTGAATTACCATAAACCGACATTTACATAAAGCTAAATATCTCCTAAACTATTATGTTAAATAAAAGATGACGAACATAAATATAAATAAGTTTGAAAGCACTTTGATAATCACCTACACTATTATATAGTGTAACTTCCACTTTAAATTACACTGACAAAGAAACCTTGTTAACCCTTTGATTGCCGAATGGGTGTGCAGTGGGTTAATTCTAAGGCCCCAAAATCCATGACTTGAAAACTATTACCTGGTCTCTTTATTTATGAATTAAAGACTAATATATCTGCTTTAAATGACATTACAGATCAGACTACAGTGACAGTTAATGACCTGCAGCAACCTTGGTCTCCACCAGACTAGCACTGCAGCTCCAGCAATAAAGCTCAGTTTACCATACAGTGAAGGAACAGGCAACATGTGCCTCTTCAGCTGTTTTGGCTACAAGTTGCCTCATTCTCTGCCAGAGACTGGCTGTTTAGGAATGATGACAGTTGTAGTCTTCATTGGCTGGAGAGCCAGATAGTACCTTCTCCTGTTCTACTGTACAGAACTCTGCCATCAGCACCCATGTGTGAAGATGGAACTTTACCTTCACTGTGAGGTCACTGTGATGCGGATCCTGAGAGTCAGTTAGTGGGCAGCTCTCAGATCATTTCAATCACTTCTGAGAATTACTAGTGGAAAGCCATGGCTTCACCACGGTGCTTAGGAATTTTTTGGTTTATGCTCTCGATTTCAATTCTACTGCAAAAACCAGTGACTGGAGAGACTAAAGGTTTGATGAAGAAGGATAACACCAATGCCCCGATGATTGGGATGGATCACCCTGATCCTAAACATGACAGAGAGATGAATTTCCTCCCTACTCTGTTCTTTACCCTGCTTTTTGCCACAGTGATTACCAGACCCAGAAGGCGTGAGGAACGCCAAAAGAAGGCACGATCCCGTGCAGACTGCTGCAGAGCCTTGAGAACCTGCAAGTCCAACAGCAGCCCTGGCAAAGTTATTTCAAGCTGTGACTCCAACAGCAGCCTCCACACAGCCTCTGAAAGCTGTGATTCAAACAGCAGCCCCAATACAGCCGCTGAAAGCTGTGACTCCAACAGCAGCCCCCATACAAACATTATAATTGAAGGGGCCAACACCAGCCCTAGAAAAGTGTCTTCAAAAAAGAGACACTACAAAGCTGCTGGAAGACGCAAGAGTAAATCAAAGCGCTACGCAGAATATAGAAGCTGTCAGGCCAACATCATAATCCCTGATAAGCTTCTAGAGGATGCAGAGCCAGCGCTATCCTCTACAGAGACTCTGGGACCTATAGTCCCACCAACAGCCACTACAGAGACTCTGGAACCTATAGACCCACCAACAGCCACTACAGAGACTCTGGAACCTATAGAACCAACAATGGCCACTACAGAGACTCTGGAACCTATAGACTCAACAACGGCCTCTACAGAGAGATTGGATGGTGGAGACTCAACACCGGCCCCTACAGAGACTCCTTAAACTGCAGGATCAACACCGGCCCCTACACAGAAATCTGTTGTAACATCACACAAATAAACACCATGAAATGTGAAACAATGGACTCTTTTCATCAATTTATTATATATTTTCACAGTGATTTCTATGGTCCTGACAGTTGAAAATCATTTATATGTTAAAGTGTAAACCTTTGAAGTGATATTTACTACGGTAATATTGTAGACACAAATTTCTCATGGAAATACTGTTTCCTTATTTAACCATTTGAGTGCTAAAGAGGTATCCGACAGACTGCAAAGCAATGGGCTGGACACCCCTCTGGCACTCAGAGGGTTAATAAACCTTGGGGTGTTTTTCTCCCATTTGATGACTGTGTGCTGTCTCCCATGATCCTGGATACCTCAGGCTGAATACACCTGTATATGTTATTTCTATGGGACATGCACCATGTAGTTATACTGTGGGTTTATTATGTATTATAATAGTTGTGATGTCACTTACCCCCCTGCTAGTGATTATATAATATATATTTATATCACCATAAGCATCGAAGTGTGAAAGGAGGCGGAAACATATTTTATGAAAAAAAAATTATAAAGGTTTATTCTGATAAGTTAAAGTGGAATCACCTTAGACTTAGACAATTTGAAAATATTCTGCAAAATGTACTTCATTAACCCTTTGAGCGCCAGAGAGTTATCCAACGCATTTTGTTGCAATGCGTAGGATACCTCTTTGGCACTCAAACTGTTAAACCTTTTTCAATATTTAAAAAAATAAATAAATAAAAATTTTTATATATATATATATATATATATATATATATATATATATATATATATCCCTATTTATTGCAGTTGGTTTGCTTCAAAATGGATCCAATTTGCCTCAATGTCCCTTGTGTATAAAAGTGGATCAATTACAGGACTGCAAAATAGGGGAAAATAAATAGACCTCTAGCATTCTAGGTTAAAAGCCCCATTAAAAGCCCAATTTAAATAAATATGAAGATTGGAAAAATGAATTTGCCCCTCACTGTGCAGATGTTTTCTCCAGAATTGCACAAGTTTGACTTTAACCCTTTGAGTACCAGAGGGGAGCAAAATGCATTGCTGTCACCACACCTCCCAAGTGTCCCTGAGACCCAAATCCCTCTGTCCCTCTTTCCCACCCTGGTGTCCCTGTGCTTAGGAGACCAGACTGTGTGGCGTGTATATAATTGTATCCTATTGCTCCACAAAAAAACTCACATAAATCTGTATTTAAACTTCAGTACACGTGTTTATAAAGGAATCTGTGCAAATAAAATACTTTGTGTAACTGAATAAATGATTTAGATCAAGACCAAAGAAGTCTCAATAGGTCATTAAATACCTTAAAAATTCTCAGTAATGCAACGTCCCCAGCAGCTTCACCTAACACAAAAATGACCCTCTTTAGCCTTTTGAAATATTGGGGGTATGTGGCACACAATGGGTTACATTCAATGTTGTCCAATTATGGAACAAAACATCTGAACTGTGGGGGACAAATTCAGATTTTCAACATTCACGATGATATAAATAGGGCTTTTAACTCTTAGAATGCTAGAGAGGTGTTTTACTCCACTTTGCCTTTATACACAACTATGAGATGGGCATAGGGGAGAAGCATGGGCACAATGGGGAAAAGGCATAAGGGAGCACACATGGACAACAAATTGGCATATTATGCTGTAGCCTACTTGGCAGCTGGGGTATCCTATTGAACTGTCGCCCTCTATTTGGCGATCAACAAAACACCAAGTTTAAAATGAAGCTCCCATCAAAAGGGCTACATTCTGATTTCACAGGATTAAGTGTCGCCAAGTAGCCCCCATCTGTGCCTGATAATGATTGCCAGAGGGGTCCACAACACTTTGTGACACGTATGTGTGACTGTGATGAGGGCGACATTCTGACCCATATGTGTGTGTGTGTGCGTGTGTGTGTGTGTGCTAAATACGCATAATAATTTAATTGGAATATGAGCTGTTCTGAGATACACGCAAGCATAGTAAAACTGACTCGTACTACACGTGGCATCTCATTGATAAAGGAGAACTTGGTAAAATGCCCATCAGACTAAATTTATCTGTTAGCAACACTTAGGTTCATGTACCATGTTTGCATTATAACCAGTAACCCTTTGAGTGCCAGAGGGTGTTTTGGGGAGAGAAGGCTTGAGGATGTTTGTATGTATGTATATCTTTATTTATATGGCATCACACAGTGTACGCAGGGCCTTACAATAGAAGTATGTTACAATAAATAAATGGGGATAAAATAAGTGTCACTGTCATACAAACAATATGAGAGATATACCTGACCAAGGAGCTTACAGTCTAAGTGGGTAATAGGAGACGGACAACAGGGTATGAGGGTGTCAGGTGCTGACATTACAAGTGCTGAGTTTGCCAAAATATAGTGTAAAGTCCTACTGCTCCAGAAGATAAGATTTCAGGATAGACTTAAAGATAGAGTGGGATTGTTCTAGACATATGGAGAGGTGTATGGCGTTCCATAGGTATGGAGTGTAAAGTGAAAAATGTTTGAGACAGGAAAGGGCAGAGAGGGTGTAGATGGTGTAACAAGAAGGGTGTTGTGTGCTGAGCAAAGGAGGCGGCTGGGAACATAAGAGGAGATGAGGGAAGATATGTATGGGGGGGCAGTGGTGTGGACAGCATTAAAGGGATAGTAATGTTTCATAATAAAGGCAGCTCTAATTAATCATCATAGTATTTGGACTTTGGAGAGTGTTATTTCAATTCTGTTAGAGTTGTAGTTCAAGAGTAATTCAATGACAAAGTATCCCCCTCCCACCCCTTTTACTGATGTAACACTGTTCAGCCAGAGCAGAAGTAGGTACCCAGGTAGACTGCAGAGAGGGACAATCTTCAATTAAGATAAGGGAAAAACCTGATAAACTTGTCAAGGGGGGCAGGGATTTCATTGTTCTGATAGGAAGAAGGTTGTCCTCTTCTGTTATCTGTCTGGTCTATGGACTGGATTCCACATCTGAGAAGAGATGGCTTACACTAGGTAAAAGGGGCGGGGAGGGGAAACTTTGCTTGTGAATATCTCTCAAACCATAAAGGTTTGAGAGATAAGACTTATATCGTTCTTCATGTTTTTTTTAATGCCTACAAAATAAAATAAAGTTAAAACGAAGTATTACTATCCCTTTAAAGGTGAGAAGAAGGACTTTGTAAGTGACGCCTTGCTGAATAGGGAGCCATGTCAGATGTCTAATGATGATGTGAGCAGGTTCAGTTTTTGGGGAGATTGTGGTGATTCGTGCAGGTGACCTTAGGACAGATTGCACAGGGCAGGGCTGTCCAAGTGTGTGTATATACCCTTCACTCTTAGGAAGACCTCCTAAGAGTATTTAAAATCCTATATAATAATTCGCTAAAATGTGTGTAACGCCATAGGCATGCACAGTAGAGACTGCTGCACATGCTGCAGTCATGCACAGTAGAGACTGCCCGCGCCGCGGGCTGAGCATCCAGCTCTGTATCAGCCGCGGAGTGGGCAGTCTCTACTGCGCATGACTGCACCGTGACCAGCTGGCAGTGGCACTGTGGCCCATGTAACGGGCTCTTCAACTAGTATGCATATAAAATGTGAGAGGCTTCTGAGAACTAACAAACATCACAATGGCCATTGTGCTGTTTGTTTGTTTGTTATCAGAAGCCGCTCACATTTTGTATCCGTTACTCCAGTGGAGTCAGATAGTTCCCTGGATCAACATCCTATCTGCATTGAAGACAACTGGAATACTTCTCAATATTTTTGAAAGCAGATACAGTATCTGCAAGGACAGCATCCCGAGGAAAGGAATGACATAACTTTACTGCCTTACTGCAGAAAAAATCCCTGTCTTTCTTTTAGTTGAAAGCGCCTTTCCTCTATTCTTAATGGATAACCTCATGTTCTTAGCTCAGCTCTTTGAGCAAATAATGAATTGTATAGTTGTTTGTATTGACCTTGAATGTATATGTAAATGGTAATTATATCCCCATTAGACATCTCTAACGTAAACAAATCCAGGTTATATAGTCTCTCTTTATAACTCAGATCCTCCAATCCGTTTATAAATTTTGTTGCATGTCTCTGCACTTTTTCCAGTTTAATAATGACTTTTTTTAAGAACAGATGCCCAAATCTGTGCTCCATATTCTAGATGAGGGCCCACCAAGGATTTATATAGAGGTAGGATTATACTTGCATTCCGTGAATCTATACCCCTTTTTATGAAGGATACTACCCTATTTGCTCTTGCAGCAGCTGAGTGACTCTGCACAATGACTGAACCTGTAATAGGGACATGGTGTGTAAGTTTCACCACTCATGATCTGGATGTGGGGGAAGTCGGCCATCAAAGGCATGCAGTAAGAAATGGAGGGGAGACTGGGGAGGGAAAAGTGATTTCTCTAGCATCCTTCAGGGATGCAGGAACCATGGGATTAAGCAGCTTGCCTATAGGAGGGAGGGCACACTAAGCAATAAATCTACTCCCCCTTCCTAGCTGCTATCCCCTCCCTCTGCTGTCCAACTGCTTTTGGTTTTAAAAGAATGTCCCTCAAGGAGGTCCACGGCAACATTTCTCCTCAGAGCAGTTATTTAGTTAGCTCTTTTATTATTTTACTTTTGTCCCTTGATGCTTCTGAGGGTCCTCACTTTGTGAGGAGAGTCCTCATATTTAACTGTTTGATTCCTCAGCTTTCTTCCATTAGAATAGCTTACCATTTGAATCATAGAGACCCAAGTTCAGCCTTTGGCTGAGAGGGAGAGAAGGTTTGATAGGTAGTAGGTGAATGCTTCAGGGGACATACCCAGGTGGTACTGACTGTTTTATTTAATTATTTACTTATTTATGTCATATTTTTAAAGAAATTATTTAATTTATTAATTATTTAGTACTTTATTATTTCTTTTATTTTACTGATTTATTGTCATTCCTGTATAGTGCTCTGTGGGCTCGATACTATTACCACCGGTGAAACCGGAGGTTATAGCAAAAACAGGAGCACCAAAAAAATCAGCCATGTACCCCAGCTATTGTATTGCTGGAGAGGTACACGACAAAAAGAGTTTTCTTGGCCAAAACTCGCGTTTTGGGAAAATGCTCAGTATGGTTTCTTGTTCCCACAACTCGCGGTAAATAACATGAATTGTGGGAACAGCAAAGGATAAGAAACCGTCATTGTCTGACAGAGTGAAACAACGAAAGTGATCTTAAACTAGTCAGAAAGTATAACACTTACCTGTCATCCTCTGTCCATCTTCTTCATTAATCTTTCCTTCTTTCTTGTTTCTTCACTCTTCTGTTCTTCCTCTGATTTTCTTCTTTTCTTCCTTTAAAATAAAAAATATCCATTAGTGTTTTGCTGCATAAAAAAACAAATACTCCCCCATAGCTACTACTATTAACCCGTTGAGATCTGGAGGGGTCGCCCTCTGGTGCTCAAAGGGTTATTATTGGTGGCATGTTATTGTTAATATTAAATATAAATTTTAATTGTCCTTATTCTGGGTCCATATGTGTATTATGTGAAAATCCTTTACCAGGTATTTGGACTGACACAGACGGAGCCTTGTGACCTCTTGGGCCGTTGCACGAGTCAGAGTATCAGAATTTTGAACCGAGGCTGGCTTATATATGCCAGTCTTGGTTCAAAATAAATTGGCACTCTCCTACTGACTGGGAAGTGCTTATGCACCTCCCAGCCAATCAGCTTCTAGTGGGATTCATCATCATCGACTGTGTGATTGTGCTGCACTTTATTTGTCTTTCTTTGATATTCATTTTAGCCTGTAATACGAGATGTGCAAGTTGTGGTGTTCAGTTCTATCACAGGGTCACAGTGACAGGAATACAGACCAGTGTTCTTACCCCAAAACTAGTCAGACATTGTTGAACTGGAAAAGGTGCAGAGCCGTGGAAAATACTGATAAAGGGAATGGAGGATCTGAGAGAGACTAGCCAAACTGGGTTTGTTTACATTGGAGAAGAGACATCTAAGGGGTGATATGATTACAATTTACACATATATTCAACGTCAATACAAAGAACTATCTAATTAATTATTTACACAAAGAGCTGAGTTAAGAACAAGAAATCATCCATTAATGCTAGAGGAAATGTGCTTTCAACTAAAACAAAGGAAGGGATTCTTTACAGTAAGGGAGGTAAAGCTACGGGATATTGTACTTGCAGATAATGCAATTGCTTTCAAAAAAGCAGGACAATAGTGAAAATTATGACAGATGGCTACAATGCAGAGAGTATGTTGATCCAGGGAACTATCTGACAGCCAGTTGGAATCAGGAAAGACTTCTTTACCTACTTGGGGCTAAATTGGAAATGGCTTCAGAGGGCTTTTTTTTTGCCTTCCTCTGGATCAACAGGGGTGTTTTTTGGCATGGGCTGAACTTGATGGACGCATGTCTTTTTTCAGCCTCATCAACTATGTTACTGTGACTGAGACAGAATACACAAAAGGGAGTGAAAACATGAGTGGGTGAGAAAGAAAAAGAGTACAAGAGGGTAAAGCATGAGGGGGAGAGCATAAGAATACAATACAGGGAGAGTATGAGACAGTACAAGAGAGCACAAGCATAAGAAGAAGAGATAGCACCATAGAGAGAGGGCTTGGGACAGAGTATGTAAGAGGGAAAGAGTGCAAAAGAGCACAAGAGACAGGAAGGGAGAGAGAGTGCACAGACACAGATGAGAGGGACAGAGAAAGAATGAGAGAGACAATAAACCAAAGATAGAGAGTGAGAGACTGTTCTAGAGAGAGAGAATAAGAGGGAAGAAAAGAGAGAGAGAGCAGGAGAGATAATGAGACAAAGCATGGAGGACAGCACAGACAGCATAGAAGAAAAGAAAGTAAGAGTAAAAAAGAGTACAAACAAGAGCATGAGAGACAGAGAAAACAAAAAGAAACAGACAAGGAGAGATAGAGAGACCACAAGAGAGAGACTATAAAAACAGAGACAGACAGAATAATGACAACAGAGAGCGTTTGAGTGAATGAGAGATTGACATGATGGTAGTGAGAGGGAGTGGGAAAGTCAGAGAGGCAGTGAGACAGACAATGACACTGTGTGCTGTCTGAGTATATTGGTTCATATGTTACACACTCTGGGACTTGCCAGGCCGCTGGTGCTAGCAGTAAATATATGTGTTTATGTACTTTATAACCTGTTCCTCATCTTTGTTTTCTCTGCAGGATCAAAGGTACTGCAGTTCACTGGTGAGTAACTGGTGGCCCTGAGGCCACAGGCGGCCCTCAGATCATCCCTCATGCAGCCCTAGACTATACTCTGGTAGAGTGGGAAGACCAGATCATTTCCCTGGATTACATCACACACTCCCTGTTATAACCTCAAATACACATGTCCTCTTCTTTATGCCTCAGAACATACCTCCCCCTTCACACTTAAACTGACAACACCTTAACCCTTTGGGTACTAGAGATACACTGCAAACTAATGTATAAAGGACCTTTCAAGGGTTTCATCTTCCTTTTTTCAACCCTCAATTTAGAATATTGAACAGTAATGTGCAGCCATTTGGTGGGCTTGATAAGATATAGGTGTTTTTTTTCTCATACATTTTATTAAATGCATTATTACTAGTGATGATCGAGCACCCCAATGCTCGGGTGTTCGGGTGCTCTGGCCGAGCACCCCCTGAGGCTCGAGTGCTCGGCCGAGCACCCGAGCCCCATTGAAGTCAATGGGAGGACTCGAGCATTACACCAGGCACCCCCTGCTCTGATGAGGGGAGGGTGCCTGGTTCATAGGAAAAGGTCAGAAAATGATGGAAACACCACAGAAATGGTTCAGGGACAGCATAGGGAGGATGTCTGGATGCATCTTGGACTCCAACGTCGCTGCTGGGAACAATGTTTCGCCCGTAGTACGCCATTTTTACAGACTGACCGTAAAACACACAAAAAGGAAGATAAAAATGACTTTAGGCGAAAAATTGTTACCAAACAGTATTTGCTGTATATTTACTTGTATATCATCTGCAAATTCTGTAAAAAATGTCATCGATTTTTCGGAACTGGGGCCATGATTAAGAGGGAAACGTGCACAGAGGCAAATTCTGCAAAAAATTTCCTCGATTTTTCTGAACTGGGGCCAATATTAAGAGGGAAACGTGCGCTGAGCCGACCATCTAAAACATTATGGGTGAGGGTCTGCTGCGGAGCTGACCATCCTAAACATTATATGCGAAGGCCCGTTAGTGAGCTGACGCTATAAAACATTATATGAGAGGGCCCGCTAGAGAGCTGACCCAATAAAACATTATATGAGAAGGCCCGCTGGTGAGCTGACCTATACAAAAATTGTCAAACAGCGCCCGCTGGTGAGCTGGCCCTATATAAAAATTATATCACAGGGCCCGCTGGTGAGCTGGCCCTATATAAAAATTATATCCCAGGGTATATGGAAGAGAGTCAACCATATACCCATTTTTTGGGTGGAAGGGGTGAATGGGAATACAGAGTATTCCCATCATTGTAAATAACATATATAAAGTCACTTTATGTTCACCCGGGGCTTTCCTCCAGTGGAGTGGAGAAGTCAGGGGAAATCCAGGCCTTGTTCTTTTTATAAGTGTCAACCTATC
This sequence comes from Rhinophrynus dorsalis, assembly GCA_037306005.1. Lineage (NCBI taxonomy): Eukaryota > Metazoa > Chordata > Amphibia > Anura > Rhinophrynidae > Rhinophrynus > Rhinophrynus dorsalis. The sequence goes on along the minus strand of CM074724.1, from coordinate 370,838,784 downwards.
AGCATTTTCGGTGGAAAGGCGGATACGCTTATCTGTTATGATGCCACCAGCAGCACTAAATACCCGCTCAGACAGAACGCTGGCGGCAGGGCAGGCCAGCACCTCCAAGGTGTAGAGTGCCAGTTCATACCACGTGTCCAGCTTGGACACCCAGTAGTTGTAAGGCACAGAGGGATCATTGAGGACGCTGACACGGTCTGCTACGTACTCCTTCACCATCTTCCAAAACTTTTCCCTCCTTGTGACACTAGGCTGCGCATCAGGGTGAGGGTGCTGGCGGGGTGTCATGAAGGTGTCCCACGCCTTGGAGAGTGTTGCCCTGCCTTTGTCGGAACTGCTGTGTGCTCCCCTTTTCTCCCCTTCTCGGTTGGCCAAGGTAGCACGTACTCTGCCGCCAGCGTTGTCAGATGGAAAATTTTGGAGCAATTTTTCGACAAGAACCTTCTGGTATTGCACCATTTTGCTTGTCCTCTCCACCGGAGGAATGAGAGATGAGAAATTCTCTTTGTAGCGGGGGTCCAGAAGGGTGAACACCCAGTAATCCGTGTTGTCTAAAATGCGTATAACGCGTGTGTCACGGGAAAGGCAGCCTAACATAAAGTCAGCCATGTGTGCCAGAGTACCAACAGGCAAGATTTCGCTGTCCTCACCAGGAGGATGACTCTCAATCTCCTCATCCTCTTCCTCCTCTTCTGCCCACCCACGCTGAAGACATGGAACTAAAGTTCCATGGCTACCCTCTGTAGCGGAGGCAACCGTGTCTTCCTCCTCCTTCTCCGCCTCCTCCAATTGTCGCTGAGAAGACGAAGTGAGGGTGCTCTGGCTATCACCTTGTGTAAGCTCTTCCTCCCGCATTTCCACCTCTTCCACATGCAAAGCGTCGGTTTTAATTGTGAGCAGTGAGCGTTTCAGTAGACACAGAAGTGGGATGGTTACACTGATAATAGCGTTATCGCCGCTCACCATCTGTGTCGATTCCTCAAAATTGTGTAAAACCTCACAGAGGTCTGACATCCATTCCCACTCCTCACTTCTGATTAGAGGAAGTTGAACGGAGAGGCGACGACCGTGTAACAGCTGGTACTCCACTACTGCCCTCTGCTGCTCACAAAGCCGGGCCAACATGTGTAAGGTGGAGTTCCAGCGCATGCTCACGTCACACAGCAGCCGGTGAGCTGGCAATTGTAAGCGCTGCTGCAGCTTCAACAGGCCGGCTGAAGCTGTTGATGACTTACGGAAATGTGCACACACGCGGCGCACCTTGGTCAAGAGATCATGCAAATTGGGGTAGGTTTTTAGAAATCGCTGAACCACTAAATTAAATACATGCGCTAGGCATGGTACGTGTGTGAGCTTGCCGAGCTCCAAAGCCGCCACCAAGTTACGCCCATTATCACACACAACCATGCCTGGTTGCAGGTTGAGTGGCGAGAGCCACTGCTCGGTCTGGTGACTAATCCCCTGCAACAGCTCTGAGGCCGTGTGCTGTTTGTCCCCAAGGCAGATCAGCTTCAGCACGGCCTGTTGACGCTTCCCCACTGCAGTGCTACACTGCTTCCAGCTACCGGCTGATGGGTGAGTGGCGTTGCGCGCAGAGAATTCGGAGGTGGAATAAGAGGAGGAGGAGGAGCCAATAACGTAGGTGCTGGCGGAAACCCTGATGGAGGTAGGGCCCGCAATCCTCGGCGTGGGTAGCACCTGTGCCATCCCAGGGTCCGAGTCGCTCCCAGCCTCCACGACATTCACCCAGTGTGCCGTCAGGGAAATGTAGCGTCCCTGGCCACAAGCACTTGTCCATGTGTCAGTCGTTAAGTGGACCTTCCCAGTAACTGCGTTGGTCAGGGCACGGGTGATGTTACGGGACACATGGTGGTGTAAGGCGGGGACGGCACACCGGGAAAAGTAGTGGCGGCTGGGGACTGCGTACCGAGGGACAGCTGCTGCCATCAGGCTGCGGAAGGACTCAGTCTCCACAAGCCTAAATGGCAGCATTTCGATGGCCAGTAATTTGGAAAGATGTGAGGTTAGTGCTATGGCCTGTGGGTGGGTGGCTGGGTATTTTCGCTTGCACTCAAATGCCTGGGGTAATGACATTTGGACGCTGCGCTGGGACAGGGAAGTGAATGTGGTCGCTGATGGTGCTTCAGATGGTACAGGTGCAGGGCGGGAGGTATGCGGGCCTGCGCCTTCGACAGGCGATTGGCCGGCACCGAAAACAGGGGAAGAGGAGGCAGTGGTGTGGCCTGCAGACACAGATTGGCGATCCGGGCGTTCCTCCCACTTATTACGGTGCTTGGATGCCATGTGTCGGATCATGCTGGTGGTGGTGAGGTTTCTAGTGTTCATGCCTCGGCTCATTCTGGTGTGGCACAGGTTGCAAACTACAATTTTTTTGTCGTCCGCACTTTCCTTAAAAAAACGCCATACCGCGGAACACCTAGCCCTTGGCAAGGGAGATTTACGCAAGGGGGTGCTCCGTGGAACATTTGCGGGCCGGTTTGGTGCGGTCCGCCTTCTTTCTTTAGCCACACCACTGCCTCTTCCAGCCTGTTGCGGTGCTGCAGATGGCTCACCCTCAGGACTGCTGTCATCGCTCGGCTCTCCACCTTCCCAGGTGGGGTCAGTCACCTCATCGTCCACCAAGTCCTCCTCCACTTCCTCACTCTGATCATCCTCCTCATTTCTTGATCCCACCACATACTCAGTCATTGACAACTGTGTATCATCCTCCTCATCAAGGTCTTGAGACAGTAATAGTGGTTGATTTGATGGCAACTGTGTCTCATCATCATCATCATCCACTTCCTTTGACCTTAAATGCCGTTCCCCTCTGTCATCTTCTTGTGATTGGGTACCCTCTAGAGGTTGTGAATCAGGGCACAAGATGTCATGTTCCTCTGCAAGCGTGCTTGGAGAGAGGTTCAAATGAAGGATTGGTGATGAGACGAGCTCCTCACTATATCCCAGTGTGGGATCACTTCTTTGGCCAGACCCTCTATGGTGGGAGGAAGGATGATCAGGGTGAGGATTATGTTGACCAGACTCTTGGCTACTGAGAGTGGACTTGGTGGAAGACAGGGTGGTGCTTAACCGACTGGAAGCAGTATCAGCTGAAATCCAACCGACCACCTGTTTCGCAGTGGTCTGACCTCGAGAGTGATGTCCTGCGACGCCCTGTAAACTGAGACATGAAGCTAGGTATGGTGGATGTCTTTCTTTCTTGTGCTCTGGCACCAGGCACAGTTTCTACGCGTCCTGACCCGCGCCCTGAACTATCAGGATCACGTCCACTTCCCCGTCCCTTTTTACCCGCCTTCTTCATATTACATGGAATATGTGCTGCTAATCTGCAACTTTGCACACTAAACAGAATGTGCTGCTAATCTGCGGCTAGGCACAGTGAATGGAATATGTGACTTTTATTTTTTACACTTTGCACACTAAACAGAATGTGCTGCTAATCTGCAACTTTGCACACTAAACAGAATGTGCTGCTTATCTGCGGCTAGGCACAGTGAACGGAATAAGTGACTTTTATTTTTTACACTTTGCACACTAAACAGAATGTGCTGCTAATCTGCAACTTTGCACACTAAACAGAATGTGCTGCTTATCTGCGGCTAGGCACAGTGAACGGAATAAGTGACTTTTATTTTTTACACTTTGCACACTAAACAGAATGTGCTGCTAATCTGCAACTTTGCACACTAAACAGAATGTGCTGCTAATCTGCGGCTAGGCACAGTGAACGGAATAAGTGACTTTTATTTTTTACACTTTGCACACTAAACAGAATGTGCTGCTAATCTGCAACTTTCCACACTAAACAGAATGTGCTGCTAATCTGCAACTTTGCACACTAAACAGAATGTGCTGCTTATCTGCGGCTAGGCACAGTGAACGGAATAAGTGACTTTTATTTTCAACACTTTGCACACTAAACAGAATGTGCTGCTTATCTGCGGCTAGGCACAGTGAACGGAATAAGTGACTTTTATTTTTAACACTTTGCACACTAAACAGAATGTGCTGCTAATCTGCAACTTTGCACACTAAACAGAATGTGCTGCTTATCTGCGGCTAGGCACAGTGAACGGAATATGTGACTTTTATTTTTTACACTTTGCACACTAAACAGAATGTGCTGCTAATCTGCAACTTTGCACATTAAACAGAATGTGCTGCTTATCTGCGGCTAGGCACAGTGAACGGAATAAGTGACTTTTATTTTTTACACTTTGCACACTAAACAGAATGTGCTGCTAATCTGCAACGTTCCACACTAAACAGAATGTGCTGCTAATCTGCAACTTTGCACACTAAACAGAATGTGCTGCTTATCTGCAGCTAGGCACAGTGAACGGAATAAGTGACTTTTATTTTTAACACTTTGCACACTAAACAGAATGTGCTGCTAATCTGCAACTTTGCACACTAAACAGAATGTGCTGCTTATCTGCGGCTAGGCACAGTGAACGGAATATGTGACTTTTATTTTTTACACTTTGCACACTAAACAGAATGTGCTGCTAATCTGCAACTTTCCACACTAAACAGAATGTGCTGCTAATCTGCAACTTTGCACACTAAACAGAATGTGCTGCTTATCTGCGGCTAGGCACAGTGAACGGAATAAGTGACTTTTATTTTTTACACTTTGCACACTAAACAGAATGTGCTGCTAATCTGCAACTTTGCACACTAAAAAGAATGTGCTGCTAATCTGCAACTTTGCACACTAAACAGAATGTGCTGCTAATCTGCAACTTTGCACACTAAAAAGAATGTGCTGCTAATCTGCAACTTTGCACACTAAACAGAATGTGCTGCTAATCTGCAACTTTGCACACTAAACAGAATGTGCTGCTAATCTGCGGTTAGGCACAGTGAACGGAATATGTGACGTTTTTTTTTTTTAAACTCTGCCCCCCAAAACAAAATATAACTGCTGCCCCCACACACAATAGTCCTAAAAAGGACTTTTGGGTCTTTATGTTGTTCAAACACACTTTTCTTCTCCCTACACTGACTTTCCCTTCCTATCCTCATCTCTCCCTTGCTAAGACTGAGCCGAACTCGCTGGTCAGGTGCTATACAGCACCCGATCACGGGTTCTGGCCAGCCAATCAGTGTAATGCCAGCAGCCAACATGGCTGCTGGCATTACACTGATGTCAGAGCCTCGCCGCACGTTTATTGGCTGCGCAGCAGCCGCGAAACGTGCGGGGAGGAGACCCGAACATGGCGGGCGAGCACATGCGGTACTCGTACGAGTACCGCCATGTGCCGAGCAGAGCGATGCTCGAGCCGAACCGAGCTTCGGCCGAGCATGCTCGCTCATCACTAATTATTACATGCTAATCCTTACTGCTGATTTAACCCTTTGCATGCCAGGGGATTGAGTCATTTTTTGCACCCTGTAGGCCAGACACATATTTAGCATTTTTGCTACCCATCTATGTGGATATGATCTCCGTAGGTGACTTTCTATTTACTTATGGAAAAGTACTGTATGTAACGGATCCTACCCGTTACTTGAGCCCTAGAGACTGGGTACCCAAACCATCCTACAAACTATGGACATTTTGCCCTATTGGGACACTATTCTGAGACTGATTGTATGACTCTTCGAACCAGAGTCGTACACTAAAATAGACACTGGGTGAATGGGTAGCTTGATACATAAAGCTGCATTGGGTTACATTCATGTACAAGTGCATTAAGTTTGGTTTTATGTATTGTCAAATACTGTATGTATTGTAGAAGAGGGTAAATGTGTTTAATTGTACTTGCCCAATTCGAAGGTTTGTGCAATCATCAACTACCAGGTATGTAAATATTTTCCACAGCCTAACATGGAGAAAGGTAGGAAGATCAGTGATTGGTCAAGGTTTGAGCAGGACATTCAAAATAGTCAAACAAAGGCTCCAACCTTGGGCCTTGTCCCTAGGATGTGTATTGTAGCCACTCCATCCATTGACTACGTGTACTGTAGCTAGACCCATTATGAACTGCAGTCAGACCCCCTGCCGTGTGGTAATTCATTCAAGCCCTCAAGTCTCTGTTCATCAAACCCTTTTGTATCTGAAATATAATCACGTCTGAATCATTGTATCTGTTAAGACCATCTGTTGCTGGCCTTTGTCTGATGTGTTGTGATTGAATTATGTTGCCCATTGTATCTGGTTTCCCCGTGAGTTTCAATGTAAGATTCATGTATAAATATGTGTGGTTTGTGTCAATAAAATGAGAGTTACTTTTGGAGTGAACAAGCATCCTGGAGTCTTATGTTCTCATGGTATTATAGCGGCCACTCTGACGTCCATATGAGCTGAGTATCCTGCATCATTCAACCATCTGCTGCCAGCATCCTGCGACCCAACTTCGGATGCTGTCAGACGTCAACGTGGACGCTTCCCTGCTTCTTCAAGTTCCTGCAATCTTTCGATTCGAGCTGCAGAGTGCTCGAATCTGCTTGGCGACCGCTAGTTTCGTTCCTGCTACAATTTCCCTGTTTGTCATAGCCCGGGAGTAAAAGCCTCACTCTCTACTGCCCGGTGTTCCAGTTCTGCGACGCTCGACTGTTCGGGAGACTTGTCGACCCCTCCTAGATCCGCATCCTTCGACGTAGAGTCGACTACACCGGGGTTCGACGCCACTTTGAGTCGACCACCGGGCCGGTTATCTGCTCAACCGGTGCATCGAACGGCGTCAGTCCGGCGTCGAGAAGAAGAGACCCGGGAACGACGGCGGAAGGTGACGCGGTCCCTTCTTAGCTTCCGCTACACTGTATGTAAAATTTATTCAGATCAAATTGATCTTTTTTATGGTGCTTCACAAAAAGCAAACTTTGCATTGTGCAACAAGCTATGATGTCATAATAGCAAAAAAGGAAAAATTTACTTATTTTGCTACATTCACACACTTGATTCAGTTCTAACGAGCTATTCAATTGCCCTACCAGCTGAAAGTACTTTAGATTGTAATTTGCAAGCTTTCCAGCAGGGACCCAGTGTTTTACTCTACAAAGCACTTGTAACCCTGTATTGTCTATACCCTTACACTGTAAAGTGTTGCATACACTTGTTCCACTGTATAAATAAACATATTCATTCATTCAAGTACAAAGGACAGTGGGCCACTTAAAAGGTCATGTGGCCAAACTTCTGTTTGTGCGTTAAGTTCCCAAAATGCAGCTAAATATCGGCAATAATGGGAACTTCAAAGGAAAAAAGCTAATGATCAGAGCCTGACACACTGTCAAGTACTGATCGATACCTTATCTGTGTTACACTTACTTGTCATCCACTGTCCTTCTTCTATCTTACTTCTTCTTTATCTTCTCTTCTTTCTTCCTGTGGTCCTTCTCCTGTTTTCCATCTTCTCATCAGGTACCTGTAAATATATTAAGAGATATGAACAAATGTTCCTTAAAAAAGAACCCACACACCTATGCATAGTTTAACCTCTTGAGTGACAGAGGCATACACAAAGTATTGCTTCTTTTGAACAGAGACTGCCCATATATAAAGGCAGTCTCTGTTCAAATTCCCTCACAGTGGAGCGGGCATCAGCCCATGAGATACAAAGGGGGGGTGGGGGTGCTGCTACTTACTTTCTCTGCCGCCATTGTGGCCGCACACAGCAGCTGAGAGATGAAAAATGGGTATGATGATATTTGTATTCAGAACGTCTGTGGCATTGTTTAATTCATGGGGACAATTTATTATAAACCATTTTATAAACTATTGACCCTCACATCTAAACATTGTATAACCCTGTGAGTGCCTGAGAGGTACGCAGCACATTGCTATGCAATGAGTTGTGTACCGCTCTGGCACTCAAGAGGTTAAACTATGCATAGATGTGTGGGTTATTTCTATAGAATATTTATTATTATCTCTTGAGTTTTCTTTAGGTTTATGAAGAGAAGATGGAAGAAAGAAGACGGACCAGAGGAAGAAAGATGATAGAAGCAGAAGATGGACAGTAGCTGACCAGGGTGCTGACGACTCTGCAGGAGATCAGAATTAATGGTAAGTGTTTATTTTAATGGGCTGCTGCTTTGTTACTCAGGCAAATTATCCCGGTGAGTCTCAGTGAGGTCATTTTACCCCACTGGCACTCATAGGGTTAATTCTACTAACGTTGGACACATTTTGGGTGTACTATGGATGTATTGATATTGGGCTTAGGGCCCCATATCAATACATCTACTGGGGACTAAGGATTTTTTTTTAACTTTTTTATTTTGTGTTTTTTTTTAAGTTTATTGAAAGACTAAAGCAAGTACAGAAGAAAAAGTAAAAGGGGATAATATTACAATACAGGCAGCATCAAAATAGTCGGCAGTGAACTGGTATTCACAAAGACATTGCCACACAAAGATAAGGAACCCATTAAGTCGGAGCCATAACAGAAACAGTACATGCGTACAGTACTTGAAATTTATTGCATGCAGTAGCAGGTTAATTCAGTGCAAAAGAAGAGCAAGAGCATAAGTAGAAGAAAAAACAAGAAAAGGGAGTGAGGGGGAAGAGAGGAACAGATGGGCAGTTCCTTGCGTGGTCCACTGCTGATCAAGAGTAAATTGGTAATTGCGTAAGGTCTACCAGCAGGCGAGGGGGTGGTCGCATGGCTCTGCATCAGGATGGGGGGTCGGAGGCAAAGGGAGAAAATATAAGCATCACTGCCTAACTGAGGGTAGTGTCAGGAGGTGGCCTAGGCCTATGTGCAGGAGAGTCTAGCCACGAACCCCACACATCAATGTACATGGCACCACTTCCAGAATGTATATAAGAGAGTTTCTCATAAATCATAATATAGTTTACCTTAGCCTGGCACATATGGTATGCACATCCTAGCTGCATTAAGAGATGAATAAGCAAAATCCTCTTAACCTTGCACTCGAGTAGGGAACCCAATTCCATTGAGAAGAAAAGGAGAGTCGGGTCCGAGGGCAGAGTCAGCGACAGTAAATTGTTAATCTCGGACACAATGGATGTCCAGTATCCTGAAAGCAAGGGACAGGACCACCAAATATGGGACGTATCTCCCACATCTGTACCACAGAGCCAACAAATGGCCGGAGTAGATGGATAATAAATATGTAAGGCAATCGGTGTCCTGTACCAGCGCGAAAGAAGCTTATAATTGGTTTCAACAGCCATCAAATTCCTGGAGGAGTGCAAAGCAGCCTTGACAGCCTGAACCCAAGCGTCACCTGGAATCATAACACCTAATTCTCTTTTCCATGCATGTCTGTGTTATGAAAAATAGATCTCCTCTTCACCAAGAAGTCTGTAAAGTTTCGAGATGGAGTGGGACAGAGGGAGGAGAGAAGGAGCTGTGAGGTGACAGAGTCTCTCAAAAGAGGTGAGGTCCCTGGTAAGTGAGAGTATTGATGGGTGAGAGGAAAGGAAGTGAGAGATCTATAGATAACCCTGGTAATCATGAGATTGCAGATTAAAGAGATTTTGTAAGGTAGAGAAGTCGACTAGAGAGCCACCCTCACCAAATCAGATATCAGCAATTGGCCACCCATGTGCCAATGTAAGAAGGCAGTAGATGACCGTCCTGTAGGAAAGTCAGAGTGGGAGAGCAGAGATAAAAGGGGGGAAGGGATACTGGAGAGTGAAGAAGCAACTGAGTCCCAGAAGGAGAAAATAGGACACAGAACGGGAGGACAGAAGGAGCGAACAAGGCCTAGAGAATGAAGAAAAGCATAAGCAGTTCAATAATGGAGCACCCGGGAAAAAAGATTGGAGGAGAGAAATCCACATCTTATCCGCAGAAGAGTGGTACCAATGCAGAATCGAGGGTAAATGAACAGATCTGGAGCACTCAGACCACACTCCCTCCGAGACCTGGTAAGTATAGAGAACTTAATCCTGGCAAGCTTACAGTTCCAGGAAAGAGCAGTGAAAACACTTTGGAGGGACTTCAGATAAGATTTGGAGAGGGTAATAGGACAGCCTGCATGAGATACAAAACTATAGGCAAATAAATTTATTTCAGCACATTGATACAACCAGTCCAAGAAAGTTAACAAGTCTTTACATTTCGAAGCTCCTTGTCTAGGCGAGAAAGAAGGGGAAGATAGTTAGCACAGAACTTGGAGGATACCAAAGGTGTGAGGTGAATCCCTAAGTAAGGTATATATGATCCAGCCCAGTGGAAAGGAACTATAGAGCTCAAGGAAGGGATCAGGTACTGTGGAATAGTAAGACTTGAGGATTTCTGGTTTCTGTAGGTTGGCTTTGAAGTTACTGACCAGGCAGAACTGACTTACTTCTGCCAAAACAGCCAGGAGAGAAACTACCAGATCTGAAAGGAGAAAGATGAGATAGTCAGCAAAGAGAGCAAGTTTGTGTTCTCGGGCAGCCATGGGTATCACCCTTACATGAGGTGAATCACAAATCCTATTAGCCAGGGTCTCCATGACCAAGATAAAGATAAGCGGGGAGAGGGGGCAGCCTTGTCTAGTTCCATTGCGGAGGGAGAAAGGAGCTGACAGAGTCCCATTAACCCTAACCTGGGCCGAAGGTTTGATATATAGGGTTCGGACGTAAGAAATGAAATGCTCGCCCAGACCAAAGCCCTCCAGAACCAAGGTAATAAAGTCCCAGTTCGCCCATTCGAACGCCTTTTCAATGTCGGGCGAGAGAAAGAGAGAGGAGGCCTGAATGACACAAGCATGGTTCAACAGGAAAATAAGATGGATAGTGTTGTCCCGGGCTTCCCTGCCAGGACAAAACCAGCGTGATCGGGGTGGACCAAGTTAGGAATGTGAGATTTAAGGCGGTTCACCAAGAATTTGGCATAGACTTTAATGTTCACATTCAGAAGGGAGATGGGGCAGTAGTTTGAGCACGGAGCAGAGTCCTTACCTGGTTTGGGGATCACAGTGATGTTAGCCTCTGTAAGGCTTTCTGGGTAGCTGCGTCATGACGTAGGACGCTGAGACGTGTGTTGTGAGAGCCGGCGTGAAGATGGAGAGCGGGTGGAGGAATTAGCCTACAGAGCGGCGTTGCTGACCCCTCGTGATTCGGGCTGCGGATGGCGGTGGAGGGGCCCCTTTATGGTGGTAACCTGTAGTGGCGTGCCGACTGGGGAATTGCGCATCAGGGGATTGCTCTTCTGCGGTTCTGAGGCGATTGATCGCCGATTTAGGATTCCAAGGAGGTGAAGTCAGGAGGCAAGTGGTGATAACATAGGATACAGAAGTGCGACGAAATCGTAATTTGATGTCGAAATCCTGCTCCTGTTTAAGTCCTCCAGGGAAATCGTGAGTAAAGAACTCCCTGTATATTACTGTGTGCTGTAGTCGGTACTGCCCTGATGTTATGAGTTAAGGCCCTTTCTGGACTTACCGCAATTGGAGTAATGGTGAACGTATTGGGAACTTATTGTGAAAGTGGTACAGAGTCCACCTTAATCTTTGCAGCATACTGGTCTAACAAGTTAATTTATGAGGGGTCAGAGCCGGACTCTCTGTACGATTTTTTGGACTCCCCATGAGTGTGGGATAATTATTAAACAAGATTGGAGTAAAGGAAGTAAAGGATAAATTCAGCTTTGTATTATTCCTCCTCGGCTATGTTTGGGAGGTTATTAGCCCTTGTAATATAGTAAGGGATTGTTGTTAAGTTATAATGGGTCCAAAGAAGGATAAGGACAAAAATCAAGAAAGGAACCCTCAAGTTAGGGCAATAAATGCCTATTACTCCTCGCCTGCAGAAAAGAGTGGTCGGAAATCATTGCTGGGCTCTATGGAGAAGGGGGCGAGCCCAGTAAGTGACCAGAATAAGGGTGATTCCCTGGAGAAAGCCGATTTAAGTGATCAAGTGACAAAGGGTATCTTATCTCAGGAGCTGGAAGGTGTTTATCTGAAGATTAAGGCAGATCTACAATTGACGGTTAAGGAGTTAAAACAAGATGTCAATCATATTTATGAATGTGTGTCTGCCCAGAAGATGGAAATTCTAGAGATAAAGAAAGAAATGGAATTATTACAGCAAAGCAAATTGAAGTTTGCTGAGGATTTAAATAATACCAATTTAAAGTTGGCGGACTTAGAGGATCGATTGAGGCGAAGGAATCTGAGGATTAGGGGGGTTCCGGAGGAAATTGCCAAAGATAACTTAGTGAACTTTTGTATGGAAATGCTCGCCTACTATTTGGATGCAGATAGGATTGGCAATTATCCATTTGAAGGAATCCATAGAATTGCCAAACCTCAGAGAGAAGACCTGAAGGATAAACCAAGGGACATAATTGTTCGTTTTAATAATGTACATGTGAAGGATTTATTTGTTAAAGAGCATAGATTGAAGTCAGGGGGTGAGAGATTTAAACAGATCGGTCTCCTACCTGACTTATCTATGACCACTAGAATTGAGAGAAAAAAGTTCAGTGGTGTAACTAATTGTTTAAGGGAGAATAAGATTCCTTATAGATGGGCCTTTCCGGCAAAATTAATAATGACGTATGAGGGGAAACAACTGGTTTTTGGAAATTGGGAAATGGCTAAGGAGAAACTGGTACAGCTAGACTTGTTTAAAAAATAATATATTTTTTGTTTAGATGGGTTGGGGACACCCAGAGGTTAGGGTATATAAGGGGGAGGGTGGATAGGGTTTAGTGACATTTAAATATTGGTTAATAAGGTCTATTTATTACAAATGTGGAGATGTATTCCCCAACGATTTATTAGAGTTTCTCTAGGTAGGTTCAGGCACATTGGGTGTTTATTATAATAAGTTTGGGGGTAAAGACATTTTGGTTCAGGAATGTTATTAGGATACGAAGTATTCAGTAGGGGAGGTAAACTAATGGATATATAGGGTAAATGGTTTTTAGATGTTAGCCTCTGTAAGGGTGAGAAGAAATGGAAAATGGTAGCTGACTGAAAGCCTTGGTAAGGTAAGGGTAAACGTAAAGGGAAGCCATCTGGGCCTGGGGACTTCCCGAAAAGCATCTGTTTGATAGCCAACAGAATTTCAGAGTCAGAAATATTGTCGTCTAACTGAAGAGATTGAGAGGGAGTCAAAGAGGGGAGATGGGAGTCCCTGGCATGTGCAGCCTGATTGTCGTGAAGAAGGGGATCGTCGAGGGTAGGTAGAATATAGATCTCTGTATAGCAATCCCTAAAGGATTCAGAGATAGTGGGAAGGTCTTGGACCCTTTGACCAGTTGGCAACTGAATGGAGTGAATCTTAAGAGAGGGAACAGGATAAGTCAGCTGGCGTGAAAGACAGTTACCGCACTTGTTGCCCTGTTCGTAAGTGAAATGCTTTGTCCGTACATATGACTTACCGATCAAATAAAGAAGTACGGATCAAGCCTGTTCACGCTGGGAAAGGAGATCCTGCAGCACAGAGTCCCCTTCTGATTCCTGGTGGCACCTTTCAAGTGAAACAATATTCTGCAACAGGAGATCAAGGTCCTGTCTGGCCTTAAGTCTTTTCTCAGACTGCAAGAGGATACATTCACCTCTGATAACCCACTTCAAAGCTTTCCAGAGTATGATCGATGGCTAGTCGTCTAGCCTCCATCTTCCGGGGGGGGGGGGGGGCATGCCGCTTAGTCAAAGTCACCTCGACTTCAACTGGGGCGTGGTCCAACCATGTAATGAAGTGGATAGAGGCAGCGGTAATAAAGTGAACAAGGAAGAGGTCGATGGAATAGGTGGAGTGTGGTGCAGAGTAGAAAAAATAGGAACGAGGTGTTTAGGAGGCAGCACACATCAGGTATGGAGTGTGAAGACAGCAGTCCTCGGAGGCTAGCGTAGTGGGTAAATGAGAGGGAAGAGCCCTGGGAACAGTCCATGAGGGGGTTAAGAATGAATTTGAAGTATCTTCCCAGGAGGAGAAAACCTTCCTCGAAAGCAGAGGGAGAGGAAAGAGCCGAGGTCATGAAAGGGAGTTGGTGAGATTTAAGAGCGTACAGAGTGCTGAAAGTACAAACCAAAGATCCCACCTTCCCTTTAATGAGCTTGAATCTGCCCTTGTCATCCGACAAGGTATCAAATACAGTGAAATGAAAGCTCTTATGGAGCAGAATGGAAACCCCTCTGCGCTTAGAGGGAGCAGACCTGAAGTACTGATGAGGATATAAATGGTTATAAAGTTTAGGCAGTCTACAAGAGGTATAGTGAGTCTCCTGCACAAAGCAAAGGCGGGAGCATTCCTGATACAAGAGGGACCTTTTCTTGGGTGTGTTGAGGCCCTTATCATTAATGGATATTGTCTTAAACATGTAGGCCATGTTGAAGGGGAATAAGACAGCATACCCAAAGCACCAACCTGCAGGTGCCAAAGGAGGTACAAACTGCCCATCGGGGAAGGGACAGGGAAGAAAGGAAAGGGGGGACAGGAGAGAAAAGTGAAAAGAACAGGTGAAAGGCCAGACAGTTAAGGCCTGTAACAGAGACATGGTCAACAACCAGCAATTTAAAACTGCACAACTAGCAATGATGGTAGGAACAAAAATAGATCTGTTGGCAGTCAATTGGGGGGGGGGCAAAAGCATGAAAGAGGGGAGACGGAGCCCGGACAAATAGTAGTGACTTCTTGAAGGGACTCAACAAGGTTGTAGTGGGAAGGAGAAGAACAGAAAGAGGATAGAAAGACAGATTAAAGCGGAGTAGAAGTGGCAAAGCACAAGGGAAGCTTAGGGCAGAGAGGAGGGGTAGAAGAATTGCCCAGGAGGCAGTTAGGCTAAATGGGAGATAAGAGGGAGAGAGAGAAAATGGCCGCATATGAGGAGTATAGAAAGGCAGTGAACAAGGGCTGAGGGGGGCAGACAGAAGTGCAGTTGACAGCCTCCGCACATAAGATCAAAAACACATAAAATAGGATTCATTAGCGCATATTCAAAACCTCAGGCATGATAATAGTAGCACAAGGTAAATATGGGATGCGTCCGTGGGGTTCCCAGGGCCAGGAGCCCAGGGCCACAATCCAAGGTGTACATAAAAAGCAGCCCCGTCACCCGGCAGGTGAACCCAGGAGGCACACAAAAGGGCAAACAGGCAGACATAGGGTGATGAGAGACAGCCAATGGCATGGTAAAAATAAGCAAATTTAGGGTGATGTAACATGGGCACAGACACAGAAGAATATGGCTAACAGAACAATGGGGCCGGAACTACTGAGTCACTTAGATGTAAAGAACAGGTTACCCATATCCATCAGAATGGAGGCAACAAATGACATCTCTGGGGTGATCCCCCACCTGGCTCTGTCGACGCAAGGCCTGCTGGGCTCGTTCCAGCATGATGGTGGTATCACTGGGAACATCCAATAGTTTACCAAATAGATCTTGTAGGGTCTGAGTAAGCGACACTGGCATGATAGATTCAGGCAGTCCTTGCACCCTGATGCTGAATCTGCAGCTCCGATTCTCCAGATGGTTGAGCTGGGATTGGAGAAGATCAGTTAGTCTCATCCTGGTACTCGAGTTGTTGATGTATACAGTCCTGAGTAGTAAAGATAGATTCCTGGACCTCCTCCAGGTCCCTGACCTTCGAGCCCAGACTGTGCAAATCAGATCAAAGATCTGCAATATCGGTCTTAATCGAGTCCTGGGATGAGTACAGAAAGCGTTCCATGTCCTCTCTATTTTGGAGGTCACCCCACGAAGCAGATTCAGCAGGGCAAGAAGGAGAGTCCGAGCCCACCTCAGCTTCCATGGGGCACGGGGGAGAGGCAGCCCAAAAGGATTTTGTGCCTTTTTTTCTGCCGCTATGAGTCCAGCTCAAAATAGGTGCCAACAGGGAAAGATTTCTTCTTTTTACCAGGCATAAAGAAGGCCTGAGAGAACAGGATGCCAGAGGGGAAGAAAGGTCCCACTAGATGTGTTGAGAAAGCTATGGTGTAGCTAAAAAATAAAAGTAGGGCTCCGGAGCTCTGGGATCACATGTTCCCCATCTTGGACATCCAGACACTTTTTGAGATCTGATAAGGGACTCTAAGGCCAAACAAACTGGGTCTTAACTTTCCAGCGATCGGATCTTAAGGGCTAACATAGTCAATTGAAGGGCATCTTGTGCATTTTTTCATAGCGCAGGTAATTTCATTGCTAACAGTGCTTGAAAATAATGGCTGCAGGTTTGTTTTTTGCTTAGCAGGGACAATTGAATCAATCCCTATATATCAAAAAATGTATTTTGATCGTGAAACTTTTATTTGAAAAATGTCTGAATCCCTCAAGTGCAAAAATACCAAATATAGTTTTGGCTACATTCATTACCTGTGCAGAGCCCTAATTACCAGGTCACAAAATGGTATTTTCAATGTATCAGCTAATATGCTTATTCTAGTGGTTACATGGTAAAACTACTCTAATATAGCTGAATAATTATATCAAACTAAATATTTCCAGAAACTCCACTGCATCAAATGAGGGGTCACTTGCCTTTCTACCGCTAGCCTGGAGTGTGCAAATATTTACAGAAGGTGACGCCCACTCCTTCAAATGAAATCTTTGAAAACTATGGAGTTTCCAACATTATTAATTAAATAATGCTTTCAAAAGAAAAATGTACCCCACTGAGCTCACATATTGTAAGAGGTACCAAAAGAACAAAACTACACCTAGCTTTTTTTCTTTTTTGAAAATACCTTTCTATATTAAAAGGTATGCAAGGTATAGCATTCTGGAAAGTAGACATCCACCTACATAAAATGAGGAGTCACTTTCCTTTTTAGGCTGGTGTGCACAAATGTCTCCAGAAGGTGGTTCTATACAAAAAAATCTAGCTATTTTACATTTGTACCTCTTCAAAGACACAGAAAGCTTTGAAAAAACATGGAATTTATTACTGTAATCATTAGCTACTACTCTTCCAAGAAAAATGACACCCTGTTCGTATGAGTTGACATACTGTAGAGAGTGCCACAAAACTACACCAAATGCTATCATTATTCATGCACTTTTCAACTGTGATTTGCCTGTACTAAAATGGTTATAACAATGAGAGAAAAAGGTAGTTAAAGCATACAATTTAGAAAGTAGACAATTGGCCACATCAAATGAAGGGGAACTTGTCTTTCTACCCCTAAGTTAGTGTCCACAACTATTTCCAGGCTGTGGGGGTATAGGAAACAAACACTTTTTTAAATATTGATTACTTAAAAGATACTAAGATCAGGGCTCAAAATTTCCACTCGCCTCCTCGCATTTGGCGAGGAGAAATTGAGTAAGGGTGTAAATTGAAGTCTTGTATAAAAATGGCCCCTTTCCCTGCAATCCCTGAATTTGGGGCCCAATCCCACTGTCCCACCTTACTAACATTATGTTCCGCTTCCAACGCTTGTGCCCCGCTTCCCAGATTTATGCCCAGCAGCTTTGGCACCCTTGAATAGTCACACACACTGCTTCCCTCTGCTGCGTGAGTGAAGCAGAGCAGTGAGACAGATGTCAAAAAACGAAATGGGCATGATCGTCATGCTTAATAAGATGCACACGCAAGCCGTAAGTTGGTTCCCATCTGGCTGCCTGCTGAGCGCATCCTTCTCTCCTTGGTAGCGCATAGTCTGTGAGCACATGGATCACATGGACCAGGACTCCAGCCGGCACTTAGCCGCTCATCTCTGACAGGTACTGGAGTCTGAGTCAGATACATTTAACACACTGCTAGATTCAATGCAATGAATGCCGGTTGAAGGTTGTGCACTTACATTCCACATTGAAAAATGACCCACAAATTACAATGGGGGGGGATTTGTCAGAATGGTGCAATCTCCCCTCAAAATATGGAACCCAAGTTGATTGCTTACTTTTCCTGGATGGATAGCTTTGATGTCTGTCTATATTTACTTTTATCTGCATAAATATTTTTTTAACCTCTTGGAGACCAAGGGTGTGCAACAACAATGTCCCACACCTCTGGCCCTCAGTGGATAAACTCTTGTGCTTTGGAGATGTGCAGTGCACTAGATTCCTAGAAGTTAACATTTATCAGTCAACAAAAGGGCAACCAAATATACCTATTTATCTTCTTAACCAGCTGACAATGGGTTAAGAAAAGTAGATTTTGTTTGTCCTTTTGCTAGTTGATAAATGTTAACTCCTAGGATGCTAGTGCACTGCACATCTCCAAAGCACAATTGATTTGAGACATTTCTTGTAAAGAGTTAACCCACTGAGTTCCAGAGCATATCTTACAAGTGTCCCTATTTTGAAGGGACAGTTCATCTTTTATATCCAAATGCCTCTCTCCATCTTTCCCACCCTGATGTCCTTTTTAGCAGATCAGATTGTGTGTGTATGTAAGTGCTTCAGGATGCAAAATTTTTTTGTAAAGTTGATACCTTTATTGGCTAACTAAACAGATTTAAAATGCAAGCTTTCAAGACTTCTTAGGTCTCTTCCTCAGGCATGTTATACAGATGAATATGAAAACTTCTCTCTTAAATACAAGTACACATTACATTGTTTATAATGGAAATCAGATAACAACGTTAGTCCAGATACCAATTCCTTGATCAGTCAATGGTAGAGGATGTGATTTAAATAGCATTCTTCCTCTGGGTCCAGGTATTTATGATTCCAGAGGGACTGTCGTAAAAGTTAATTCACCATTAAGTACTGTGTCAGGAATTCCCTGTCCCTGTTCATGCCATAGGTCAAAGAGTCAAATTGTAACATTAATTTTACCTCCCATAATTTTCTGTCCCTCTGATTGCGAAATTGTCCCATTAGTACAGTCAATTTAATATCCCTGATACTGTGCCCACTTTGGCAAAAATGTTCTCCCACTGGTGTCTCTGTCTTTTTGTTGTTAATACTGGATCTGTGGGAATTAAACCTCTTATGTAATTTCTGTCCTGTTTCCCCCACATAGAGAGCTGTTGGGCATTTTGCACACATGATAAGGTATATTACATTGGATGATTTGCAGGTGAAATTACCATTGATCTTATGGTGTAACTGGGTGTTTGGGATGGGTATCTTGTCTGTGGTATAAATGTGTGCACAGGTTTTACACCTACTTTGTAGACAGGGTAATGTGCCATTTTTTGTATTTTTGTTCAGGGCACTCCTTACCATCAGTTACTTTAAATTGGGAGGCTGTCTGAAGGAGAGTAAGGGAGGCTGTGGAAATATGTTCTTAAGTCTTTCATTTGTGTGTAAGGTTGCTTGAAGTTCTCTTGATATTTTGCGCAGAGCTTCAACCTGGGGGTGGTAAGTGACAACAAGTGGCACACGGTTTCCCTTATGCTGTTCTTTGTAGCTCAACAGATCTTTTCTTGGTATGTGAGTAGCTTTCTGTATCAGACTGTCAATAATCCTTGCACTGTAACCCTGTCTTACAAAGACAGGCTTAAGAAAGACTTAAGAACATATTTCCACAGCCTCCCTTACTCTCCTTCAGACAGCCTCCCAATTTAAAGCAACTGATGGTAAGGAGTGCCCTGAACAAAAATACAAAAAATGGCACATTACCCTGTCTACAAAGTAGGTGTAAAACCTGTGCACACATTTATACCACAGACAAGATACCCATCCCAAACACCCAGTTACACCATAAGATCAATGGTAATTTCACCTGCAAATCATCCAATTTAATATACCTTATCATGTGTGCAAAATGCCCAACAGCTCTCTATGTGGGGGAAACAGGACAGAAATTACATAAGAGGTTTAATTCCCACAGATCCAGTATTAACAACAAAAAGACAGAGACACCAGTGGGAGAACATTTTTGCCAAAGTGGGCACAGTATCAGGGATATTAAATTGACTGTACTAATGGGACAATTTCGCAATCAGAGGGACAGAAAATTATGGGAGGTAAAATTAATGTTACAATTTGACTCTTTGACCTATGGCATGAACAGGGACAGGGAATTCCTGACACAGTACTTAATGGTGAATTAACTTTTACGACAGTCCCTCTGGAATCATAAATACCTGGACCCAGAGGAAGAATGCTATTTAAATCACATCCTCTACCATTGACTGATCAAGGAATTGGTATCTGGACTAACGTTGTTATCTGATTTCCATTATAAACAATGTAATGTGTACTTGTATTTAAGAGAGAAGTTTTCATATTCATCTGTATAACATGCCTGAGGAAGAGACCTAAGAAGTCTTGAAAGCTTGCATTTTAAATCTGTTTAGTTAGCCAATAAAGGTATCAACTTTACAAAAAAATTTTGCATCCTGTATTTCTACGGCTAACACGGTACCAACTCTCATCTATATGTAAGTGCTTCACAGCAATAAAAGTCACATTAATGTTTGTTTATAGTATATGAGTTTATACATTAGTTTGTGTAAATAAAACACCACCTTAAAAAGAAGTGTCCCTGTTTGGCCATTTGAAATGATGGGAGGTATGAGACAAGAGTACAGAGGGCGTAAACAGACAGCGCAAAGTCAGAAGAGAGATAAGCACAGTGGCCCGGAATAGAGACCCCCAAGCAGTTCCAGCTGCAGGGAGAGAACAGAGGAAGCGAGCAAGTGGAACAGGTGCAATGAATAAGAAAGAGAGTGACTGAAGTGACAGACGGAGAATTGGGTAAATGGAGTGACAGGACGATAGACACAGACTGGAAGGAAGAGAGGCAGACAGGTTGAGAGGCAGAAGAAACAAGTAAAAATGGAGAGAACTGAGGTAAGACACAGTGAGTGTGCATGCAAGTGAGAGTGGGACAAGGCAAAATAAAAAACTGGGAATAGTGGGGGATTCCGAATTCTGAGAGACAGACCCTCAGGTACCACCTACTGTAGACAGACTGAGTGACGAGGTGCAGGGACAAGGTGACAGTACATTAGAAGAGAGCTCCTTCTCAGGATGGTGAAGCTGTGCACAAAAGCTGAGGACACTTTAGTCCCTGAGCTCTTTCCTCTGGGCTCCTACCAATGGAATAAAGACTCTCTGCAAAAGTGCAGTGTGTAGGGGAGTACACAGGCCAAATCACGATACATGCGCTCAGTGTCAAACCTCCTGGGACAGAGAAAAGAAACATGCCAACCAGCTCAGGGCACAGAATTTGAGTAATGAGTGTCACTTGGTGGAGGCAGAGTTAAGGGATAATGCACATATGCGGGTTCGGTTGAAGCTCTATATAAGGAAGTGCCATGAGAATCCCGCCTTTTTGCAGGGCAATAGTCTCATGTCGCCCCTTTGATCACGGGAACCTAATTAATGCGGGGTGTAGCCACACGCTATTATGCAGTTTTTGTCCCCTATGCCATATGCTGAATAAAACATAGAACAACAGTGTCATTACATGAAAGAGAACTTGAGATGGGAGGAGTTAAAGGCGGGGATATAGGTGGGGTTAAAGGAAGAGATATGGGTGGGGCTAGGCATGGAAACTGGTGGTGAATAACTTTTCAGGCCTGGCTACTAGCTCAGGACTTGAAATTTTGAGCCCTGCTAAGATGGTTCAACACCACGGGGTTTCATAGTGTATTCAGTACTTACTGCCAGCCTAAGAATAATGGTACCCCACTGGTACGGGTTGACATACCATATTTCATAACAGGAGCGTGGCCACCAGTGGAAAAAGGATGAAAACCAAATAATGTATGTGTGGTACTACGGCTACCAACTGAAGAAGGCTGCGGCGGTGCCAGACAGTGTATGTGTGAATTGGTCAGGTAGTGCATGTGGTGCTCTTTGACTACCAGTGGGCAGTTAAAACAGGCAAGGTGGTCAGCCAGTGTATGTGCGAACCTGTGACTGCCAGAGGAATCAGGATGGAAGGGGTTCAGACAATGTATG
Organism: Rhinophrynus dorsalis; assembly: GCA_037306005.1. NCBI lineage: Eukaryota > Metazoa > Chordata > Amphibia > Anura > Rhinophrynidae > Rhinophrynus > Rhinophrynus dorsalis. The sequence goes on along the minus strand of CM074724.1, from coordinate 370,817,041 downwards.
TGGGTATGTCTGACTACCAGTGGGAAGCGGAACAAGGGGGAGAGGTCTGATATTGCATGTAGGGGCAGGGGGTCTGTGACTACCAGTGTGCACTGGAATCAGAATAAGTTCCCCACATGTACAGTTTTATTCCCAGCCTAATTCCAGTGCACTCCTGTATCCTGTGCCAACCAGTGGGCAGGCGGGTAATGTAACTACCAATGGACTACAGAACCAGACTGGGGGGGCAGGGTATGAGGTGGAATTGGAGGCAGTTAGTGTGCATGCCACAGGGGAGTCTAAAGCATTACAAAGCAATGTGTTGGACCACATGCAGCACACATAGGGTTCATTTTTGTGATTATTGTTTATTCTGACCCCATTTGGGGGGGCCAGGACCCCTCTTGATGCCTCCCATCAAAATCTGTATAAAAATAATGAAAAAAAAAATCCTGTGTGAGCATCAGGGGTGTCCAATGCATCGGAAATCAATGCGTTGGTATCCCCCCCCGGTGGCACAGACAGGATAATTCACTTTTATATTAGTTTTATGCAGACTTTGTTGGGTGGGAGTCACAACCTCTCTTGATGCCCCCCATCAAGGTCTGCATACAAGTAATAAAAAAAAATATTAATCCTGTGTGCACCTCAGGGGTGTCCAACACATTGCAAAGCATTGCATTGGACCCCTTGTGGCACATAAAGGATTAATTATATTTGTTATTATTTTTATGACTCAGACCTCATTGGGAGGAGGCCATCAGGACCTCTCCTGATACCCCTCCGTTGAGGTCTAACATAATACATTTAAATAAAGCAATGCATTGGTCCCTCACACACACACGTGACACACAGGTTGATTCATTTTTGTTGTATTATTTTTATGCAGACCTCATTGGATGGGTAACAGGATCCCTCCTGATGCCCCCCATTGAGGTCTGAATAAAACAAATAATGACCAAACAAATCCTGTTTATGTCACAGGAGTAGGGGTTTCCAACAAATTATCTAGCAATGCGTTGGAACCTCTGTGGCACATAAAAGATTATTTTTTTATGTCTCAGATCTCATTGGGGGCTGTCAGGACCCCACCTGATGCCTTCCCAGCCATTGATCTATCAGCCTATTGTGCTGGAAGATCAATATTACCGACATTGGGGAATGATGTGCATTCCTGCCTCACTCCTACCCAAATCAGTGGGCAGTATGGGGGAAAGCTTTCTCACGTAACTGGTGATCATGTCACCAGTAACATGGGGAGGAGTTACTCAATTCTGTCCACTCCTACCCGGAAATTCGGGTAGGAGTGTAGCAGTTGCTAATATTGATCTCATACTGAGATCGGCCCGGAGATTAATAATTTGGGGCCATCAGGAGGGGGTCCTGAATTGATGCCTGCCACCCACAATGATATTTTAAAAAAACATTAAAAAAATAAACAAATGGGAAACAGAGATGGGGTGTGAGAGGGCACCCCAGCCACATGTGGGGCATGGGAATGGCCATGTGGGTACACATGGCCCCATCTATATGCTGATGATGCTCCTGACCTTTCACCTCAAATCCAGTTAAAATTTCAGACAGCCTCTTGGCCATATCCTCCTGGATGGCCCACAATCAGCTGAAGATAAACCTGTACAATACCGAACTTCTCATTTTCCCTCCAAGATCTCGCCCAACACCCAGCTTCACCATCACAGTTGATGGAATTGAAATTGATCCAGTCAGCTCAGCACTCTTCCTTGGGGCCATACTTGATTCCTCCCTTTCCTTCTCCTCTCACATTAACTTCATGGCTAGAACATGCCACTTCTTTCATTGCTAAAATCCACCCCTTCCTCTATAAAAAAAACTACTAAAACTCCTGTGCTTGCCCTCATTCTGTCTCGCATAGAATATTGCAGTGTCCTACTAACTGGCCTCCCTGCTTCCCATCTTTCCCCTATGAAATCTGTTTTAAGCTCAGATGCACGAATCACCACACTTTCTCCAAAAACTGAACCTGCTCACATCATTATTAGACATCTCACATGGCTCCCTATTCAGCAACAAATCACTTACAAAGCCCGTCAACTCACCTTTAATAATCTCCACACTGATACCCCTCTTTACATCTCTTCCCTCATCTCCTCTTATGTTTCCGGCCGCCTCCTTCTCTCAGCACACAAAGCCCTTCTTGTTACACCATCCACCCTCTCTGCCCTCTCCAGTCTCAAACCTTTCTCATTTCCCACTCCTTACCTATGGATCTCCACACCCCTCTCCTTACGTCTTGTACACCCCCTGTGTCTTTATGTCTACCCTGAAATCTTATCTTCTGGAGCACTAGGACCATGCACTACCTATTGGCAAAATCAGGACTTGTAACCACTGCACTTGACACCCTCATACCCTGCTGTCCATCTCCTCTTACCCATTTAGATTGAAAGCTCCTTGGGGCAGGGACTTCTCTCCTGTTGTTTCTATGACTGTGACACTTATTTTATCCCCTTTTATTTATTGTAACATACATCTGTTGTAAGGTGTACACTGTGTGGCGCCATATAAATAAAGAAATACACATATACATACGGGATTGGCACTCTGGGAGTTACTATCCAGATCTTGAGTCTTATACACAAAAGGAAGTAGGAGCAACTCTGAAGCAAACCAGTTGCACCATAGGGGAGAAATACAATTTCTACAACCCATATTGATCTAATTGTGGATTAAATAACCCCTTGAATGCTAAAGACATCTCCATTGCATTATGAAGCAATGTGGTGCAGACCTCTCTAGTTCTAGAGGATAAAAATCCCCACATGTAGATAAGATGGAATTAGGAGAAGTGTAATTGTTCCTGTGGTGCAGTTGGTTTGTGTGAGAGTTGCACTTCTTTATCTTGTGAATAGGGACCTAAGAGTTCTATCTGAACACAGGAATCTTACAGTAAATGAGTCATTGTACTAGTGATACGGCAATGGTTTTATTTATTTACTGAAATAATTTTAATTAATTAACCCTTTAAATACCAGAGGAATAGGAAGACACATTGCCCATACTCTGCGCTGCACACCTTATGACACTCAAAGGGTTAATAACAGACATTTTTTTCAGATTTAGCATTTTAACTTTCTCTCCCATCTCTTCACTTTTAATCATATTTACTATAAAGTTATCTTCTGCACTTAAACCGAATTGTACATCTAAGAAAATTTAATAGAGACATTAAACATTTGGACAAATAAACAATATAATTTATATATATAAACATATTGAAATATGAGGCCTAGATGTGTAACTGCTACTGACATTTCACATTAAAGTGGAACTAACACGTTATAAAGACTTGGGTGTTTATGATTGGTCTTTCAAAATCATCTATTGAGTGAGCCATTCTTTTATTTAAATCTGTAGTTTAAGTGATGTTTAGCATTATTTATCCATTTATACACACTAGCCAGCACTTCCTGGTAGGAAATGGCAGTTGGACTGGAGAATGGAATGTTGACACAACAGGTTGTGCTGACAAGTACTGCTGAATTACCATAAACCGACATATACATAAAGCTAAATATCTCCTAAACTATTATGTTAAATAAAAGATGACAAACATAAATATAAATAACTTTGAAAGCACCTTGATAATCACCTACACTATTATATAGTGTAACTTCCACTTTAAATTACACTGACAAAGAAACCCTGTTAACCCTTTGTCAAAAGGGTGTACAGTGGGTTAATTCTAAGGCCCCAAAATCTATGACTTTAAAACTATTTATTACCTGGTCTCTTTATGTATGAACTTAAGACTAATGTATCTGTGTGCTTTAACTGACATTGCAGATCAGAATACAGTGACAGTTGAAGGAATAGTAATAATGTATTGTAAAAAAAAATATGTTGTAGGGGTTATCCCTCTGAGTAAAACAAGAGTACTCCCACTGCTGAAAGGTGTTTCATTCAAAAGTTATAATTTTCAAAGTTGAATTTTTTAGGTGCAATATCACAGTGGCCTGAAATTGTACAATGGCGCTGTTGCTACACCATCCTATGGACAGCTCTGGTCCTGGGACCATAAATCTCCATAGGATGGTGTAGCAACAGCGCCACTGTACAATTTCAGGTCACTGTGATATTGCACCTAAAAATTCAACTTTGAAAATGAATAACTTTTGAATGAAACACCTTACAGCAGTGGGAGTTCTCTTGTTTTACTCAGAGGGATAACCCCTACAACATATTTTTTTTTTACATTTTAAGTATTACTATCCCTTTAATGACCTGCAGCAAACTTGGTCTCCACCAAATTAGCACTGCAGCTCCAGCAATAAAGCTCAGTTTACCATACAGTGAAGAAGCAGGCAACCTGTGCCTCTCCAGCTGTTTGGGATACAAGTCACCTCATTCTCTGCCAGAGACTGGCTGTTTGGGAATGATGACAGTTGTAGTGTCCATTGGCTGGAGAGTCAGATATTACCTGCTCCTGTTCTACTGTACAGGACTCTGCCATCAGTACCCATGTGTGCAGATGGAACTTTACCTTCACTGTGAGGTCACTGTGATGTGGGTCCTGAGAGTCAGTTAGTGGGCAGCTCTCAGATCATTTCAATCACTTCTGAGAATTACTAGTGGAAAGCCATGGCTTCACCACGTTGCTTAGGAATTTTTTGGTTTATGCTCTTGATATCACTTCTACTGCAAAAACCAGTGACTGGAGAGACTAAAGGTCTGATGAAGAAGGATAACACCAACGTCCCGATGATTGGGATGGATCGCCCTGATCCTAAACATGACAGAGAGATGAATTTCCTCCCTACTCTGTTCTTTACCCTGCTTTTTGTTGCAGTGATTGCCAGACCCGGAAGGCGTGAGGAACGCCAAAAGAAGGCACGATCCCGTGCAGACTGCTGCAGAGCCTTGAGAACCTGCAAGTCCAATAGCAGCCCTGGCAAAGTTACTTCAAGCTGCGACTCCAACAACAGCCCCCACACAGCCGCTGAAAGCTGCGACTCAAACAGCAGCCCCCACACAGCCTCTGAAAGCTGTGAGTCCATCAGCAGCCCCCATACAGCCAGTGAAAGCTGCAACTCCAACAGCAGCCCCGATACATACATTATAATTGAAGGGGCCAACACCAGCCCTAGCAAAGTGTCTTCAAAAAAGAGACACTACAAAGCTGCTGGAAGACGCAAGAGTAAATCGAAGCGCTATGCAGAATACAGAAGCTGTCAGGCCAACATCATAATCCCTGATAAGCTACTAGAGGATGCAGAGCCAGCGCCATCCTCTACAGAGACTCTGGAACCTATAGACCCAACAACAGCCACTACAGAGACTCTGGAACCTATAGACCCAACAACGGCCACTACTGAGTCTCTACAACCTATAGACCCAACAACGGCCACTACAGAGACTCTGGAACCTATAGACCCAACAATGGCCACTACTGAGTCTCTGGAACCAGCAGACCCAACAACGGTCTCTACAGAGAGATTGGATGGTGGAGACCCAACACCGGCCCCCACAGAGACTCCATAAACTGCAGGATCAACACCGGCCCCTACACAGAAATCTGTTGTAACATCACACAAATAAACACCATGACATGTGAAACAATGGACTCTTTTCATCAATTTATTATATATTGTCACAGTGATTTCTATGGTCCTGAAAATCATTTATATGTTAAAGTGTAAACCTGCATTGAAGTGATATTTACTACGGTAATATTGTAGACACAAATTTCTCATGGAAATACTTTTCCTTATTTAACCATTTGAGTGCTAAAGAGTTATCCAACAGACTGCAACGCAATGTGCTGGACACCCTTCTGGCACTCAGAGGGTTAATAAACCTTTTGGTGTTTTTTCTCCCATTTGATAACTGTGTGCTGTCTCCCATGATCCTGGATACCCCAGGCTGAATACACCTGTATATGTTATTTCTATGGGACATGCACCATGTAGTTATACTGTGGGTTTATTATGTATTATAATAGTTGTGATGTCACTTCCCCCTGCTCGTGAATATATAATATATATTTATATCGCCAGAAGCATCGAGGTGTGAAAGGAGCCAGAAACATATTTTATGAAAAAAAATTATAAAAGTTTATTGTGATAATTTGAAAACATTCTGCAAGATGTACTTTATTAACCCTTTGAGCGCCAGAGAGTTATCCAACACATTGTGTTGCAATGTGTAGGATACCTCTTTGGCACTCAAAGGGTTAAACCTTTTACAATGTTAGAAAAACATCCTGTGTAGTGTGAACAAGGAATCTCTTTTTTAGCCTAGGGGATACCTGCCCCACACCTCCCAATATTTCAAATGGACAAAGAGGGACACTTTTGGTTTAGGTGGTTTTGCTGGGGACGTGGCTTGTGGGCACGGCAATACCAAGAATTTCCCTGGCCCTTTCACACTGGCATCTCATGCTCCCCCACTCACTCTCCCTCCTGCCTATAATTACTTCCCTGCTGGCCTGGCATACTCACCAGTTCAGAGTCCCTTGCAGGCCTGATCTATAGCTTGTTCCCACTGGTCTGAGTTCCCTCCGTCCGTTGGTCTGCTCTTCCTCCCACTGGCTCTCTCTTTTTCCTGCTAGCCAACTGACTCCATCACAGCCTCAAGAGCTATGTGGCCTCCAAATGGTAAATCCTTCTGCTCCACATTTTTCTCTTTCAGCTGTCGATCCTCCCTCTTAGTCCCATGCCTTCCCTCTGTCACCCATACTTTCTCTTTACCGCTTTCTCTTTCTGCCCCCCCCCTCTATTATCCCACTATCCGTTCTGAGTTCCCTGTCCTCTCTCAGCCCCCAACCCAAGGACCATTTATATTATCATATATTACATTATGTAATCATTGATTCAAAATTACAGTGGAACTATCACCTTCTTAATATTGCCCCCCAATCCTTTCCTAATGTAGCAATATGTAAAGCCATACTGTTATTATGATGAAAAAGTCATCGTTATTAACCCCTTAAGGACCCTTGGCAGTCCTGGCACGCCATGGGTTGGCGAGGGATAAGGACCCATGACGTGCCAGGACTGTCATGGAATTCAGGGCTCCCTGCGCGGCTGCACTCAGTTCAGGGAGCTCTGAACCGGATGCTGTAAAAATAAATGGTCTGTGGTCCATAAGTGCCATAAGGGGTTAAAGAAAGTAAACGTCTTCTGTAGGTATCCAGGGCACAGAGCTTACAAGAGAAGCTCCACCTCCAGCAACGTCCATTACCCTAATGTAACGGAATTAAGTCACCACCAATCCGGTCAGTGCATGGGACACACAGCGCAGACTCAGAGGTACCTTACCTCTAAGATGCCTGCGCTGTTGTCTGCTGTATGCCTACAGAAAAAGTTTACTTTCTTTAAAGGGATAGTAATACTTCGTTTTCACTTTATTTTATTTTGTAGGCATTAAAAAATATGAAGAATGATATAAGTCTTATCTCTGAAACCTTTATGGTTTAAGAGATATTCACAAGCAAAGTTTCCCCTCCCGCCCCTTTTACCTAGTGTAAGACATCTCTTCTCAGATGTGGAATCTGTTTGTAAGACCAGACGGAAAACAGAAGGGGACAATCTTCTTCCTATGAGAACAATGAAAGCCCTGCCCCCCTTGACAAGTTTTTCAGGTTTTTCCCTTATCTTAATTGAAGATTGTCCCTCTCTGCAGTCTACCTGGGCACCTCCCTTCTGATCTGGCTGAGCAGTGTTACATCAGTAAAAGGGACAGGAGGGGGATACTTTGTCATTGAATTACTCTTGAACTACAACTATGACAGAATTGAAATAACACTCTCCAAAGTCCAAATACTATGATGATTAATTAGAGCTGCTTTTATTATGGAACATTACTATCCCTTTAATAACGCAGACTTTTTCATCATAATAACAGCATGACTTTACATATTTCGCTACATTAGGTAAGGATAGGGGGCAATATTAAAAAGTTGATAGTTCCCCTTTAAGGTAACAGTAATGTCCCATAAAAAATGTTTTTTGTTTTTTAGAGTTTATAAAAATAAATTATGTGGCACAAATTCTATCTCTCAAACTTTAATGGTTTGAGAGATATTCGCCACTAAAGTTCCCTCTCTCCTGATGTTAGCTGTAAAGCAGAGACAAAATCACATTTTTTAAAAGAACTACTTCATTGGAACAGTCTACAAAATGTGCTTGGAAACCAGGGACACTTTGTAGACCTTTCCAATGAAGCAATTCTTTTCCAATATCGCTATTTCGGCTCTGCTGCAGAGCCACCGGTTGGTCCCAGGACCGCGATCTCCTGCTGTCAGCGGAGTGCTAATGTCAGGAGAAGGGGAGGGAGGGGAAACTTTACATGTGAACATATCTCAAACTGTAAAGGTTTGAGAGATATGATTTTTGCCACATAATTTATTTTTTGAAACTGTGTAAAAGAAGAAAAAAATGTATGGGACATTAGTGTCCCTTAAAAAACAGACAAAATAAGCTTTATTTAGCGTATGTGTGTGTGTGTGTCTGGGGACAGGTAGAGGATATATTTGTGTTACCAGGCTGGGAGAAGACACTGTATGTAGGGGCTTGTGACTACCAGTGGAACAAAGCTGGGGACAGGCAAACAACATGTGTGGGGACTGTGACAACCAGTGGAACTCAGCTGGGGACAGGCAGACCATGCATGTATGTATGTATCGACTGTAACTACCAGTGAAACCAGGCTTGGGGTAAGACAGTGTATGTGGGGATCTGTGACTACCAGTGAAACCAGGCTGGTGGGCAGATGGTGCTTGTAGCAACATTCATTTGTAAGCTCTGTGGTTGATTTCACTAGTTTTGCCGCATTTCAACTGTATCATCAATAATGTACCCCCATTTCAATCGTAAGCTCTGTGGAATCACTTGTGTAGTCCTATTTCAATTGTAAGCTTTGTGGTATAATTTTGTCACCCCATTTCAATTGTAAGCTTTCTGGAATCAGTTGTCTAGCCATGTTACCACTATAAGCTCTGTGGTACCACTTAAGTAGCCCCATTTCAACTGCAAGCTCAATGGTATAACTTTGTACTCCCATTTTAATTGTAAGCTCTGTGTTATAACTTTGTACTCCAATTTCAATTGTAAGCTCTGTGGTATAACGTTGTACTCCCATTTCAATTGTAAGCTCAGTGGTATAACTTTGTACTTCCATTTCAACTGTAAGCTCTGTGGTATAACTTTGTACTTCCATTTTAACTGTAAGATCTGTGGAATCACTTGTGTAGCACTATTTCAAGTATAAACTCTGTGGTACATTTTTAATATATTTAAAGCATTCATTTAGTCATTAGATTAGTTCTAGTACTTCTAATCACAAGGACAATGGACATACCAAGAAAGTTTTGCAGAAGGGTTTGGTGGTGGGGGTGGGGGCAATTTGGGATCCTGCTTAGGTCCCAATGGAGTCTTAATTCAGCCCTGTTCAGAACAGTTAAATTGCATAAGGTATGTGTTATCTAGGGCCTTCACAGAGGCTGTAGCAAGACTCCTCTGTCCTATGATGTCACTCTTGCATTCCAGGAGATAACTTTGTTAGAAGTGAGTGAATTTAGTTACTGAAATGTTAGAAGTTAAAGAGTTAATCTTTCAGTTAAGAATTCTAACAAATATTTCTTGCCTTAGCATTCTGGAAAAGCACAGGAAATGTTGCTCCTATTAAGTTCTATCAGGAGACAGAAACATTTACAGAGATGTCTGTGAATATTACAAAATGTTCTTTTTCTCCTATGGAAGTACCGCATACGCCTCTGGCTTGCAAAGGGTTAGGGTCATATACATAGACAAAAGAAGAGCAATTCTGGAGCAAACCAGCTGCACTGCAGGGAACAACTAAAATCACTAGGTATTTAATTTATGCATGTAACCCCTTGAATGACACATCTCCATAACGCCATGTTTTAATGAGTGGTCATTTTATTTGTTCCTAGACATGCAGATGGTTTTCCCCAGAATTTCTCTTCCTTTTTGTGTATGTGACCCTTATTAACACATCTCAGCACCAAAATGACTCCTCACAGCTGATAGTGGGCGGGGCTTTACTGGGGGATGCCCATGGCTTAACCCACAGGATTTTCTTTGCTACAAAGCCATCCCCCTAGGCAGCAATTATCAGGAGGTGACAGTCCCCATTGCTGTCTATGGAGCTATATACAGCACGTAGAATTATGAAGAGGAGAGTAGCGGAGAAGCACTCAGTTGTTCACCAGCCCTGATGAAACACTAGTAAGTGTGAAACAGTTATCACCTTTATTTGGATGGGTGCTATCTAGTGAGTATCCATTTTACTATCTAGTAACCTCTTGCCTCTTATTGATTTGAGTGTTGTCTATGGACATAATAAAGATCTGTAGTTTTATAATTTATTGACTGATTCCCCTCTGCTCTTCTCTTCATATTATAAGTGGAAACTGCTCAGGAATGATCACGGCTATCAGGGATGTAATTATTAGTATTTATGTGATAAATCATTTATTATAATATTTTTTTCTAGTGGCAACCACAACACCTTAACCCCTTAATGACACAGGACGTACATGTACGTCCTGTGTGGCTGTCACTTAGTGACAGAGGACGTACATGTACGTCCCGGAAATCCGGCTCCCCGCGCGGCTGCGCGCCGTTCGGGGACTCCGGATTATTTTAAAAAAATAAAAAAAAATGTTAGACGGGCGTTAAGTGACGGCCGCGTCTGCACGCGGCCGTCACTAAGGGGTTAAAGGGGAACTCTCACCTCCAATAATGTCCTTCTTGTTTGAATTTTGCTTCTCCATAAATCTTAAATCCGTTAAAAAAAACAAAAAAAAAAACAGTTTTCACAGAGAATTAGGGTTTAAAAATCTAACTATGTGACGTCACTTCAAGATGTCTATACCTTCTGTCAATTTTCGCCTCTTCCCCTCCACAGTTGTTCCCCATTACCACCTCCTCCTCTGATGGAAGAATACAGCATGTGAGCTGGAGCACTCTAATTGCTCTCTATAATTCAGTTATTCGGACCCAAAAAAATGTATAGAGAGGTTTGGACTTAACAAAATCTCTCTACATATTTCCTGAGAAAAACAGAACCCAAAATCTTCATAATTTTCAATGTAAAGAGGAACAGTGAAATAAGGAATAACTTTTACTTTTCACCTTTATTTTTATAGATAGAACCTATTTTCAAATATAAACCTTCATAGCATAAATCTTAAAATGTATATTAACTCCTCCCATTAGGTGGGTTTGTGAAAAATGTACTCACTTTTTAGAATTATTAATAAAGTCACTTAAAGATTTTGTATATCTTCCAAGAGTGAGAAGTTTAATCTATACAGCAGTAATAAGTGTATCTTATAAACATGCAGTGTAACAATTGTCTATGTATACTCCAATGTGTATTATATAGTACTGTCACAAAATTACTTCTTTAAATGCAGTACCTAAGCTCTTTAAACTTCATTTTCTCAAAATGAAATAACCTAACTTCTTTCATAAGCCTTTCTGCTTCATTTTTAAAAGAAATTCAATGTATCCACCCTGGACACCATACAGCCTCTCTGTACTATTTATCACAATAAAACAAAATAATTCCTGAGCTCAGTTAAATACAAGCTTATCCTACATGGATATGTTATGCCAGGCTTTTTTCATAAAGTAATATGTACAGCTTCTACAGCATTACAACTGTTTAACAATACTCCCTTTATCTGTGAGAACCCACAACAGTTAGCACTCTTAAAACAACATAAACAATAGTCCTAATGATCAAACATTGTACTACATTGTATGTGTACATCTATATGTATAAATGTCGACTGTGTGTGATCTAATCAGCTGCTGTCGGAGTAAACCATTCATTTCACTTTACTTACTATTAACACATTCCAATACTGAGCTTGTCTTTCACTCAGGCTCTGTTTAGACATTTTTTACTATTAAAGGGTGCAGGTTTTGTAGCGGGGTTATGCCTCACTCTTTCGATATCTGACCTGCCATTTCGAGCTCCTTTTCTGCAAGTAGAAGAGCAGCAGTTGCCATTACAGAGCACACAGGGGTACAGGTGAGATGGGTTTTCAATGGAGGAATAAATTAATAAATTGTGTTTTATCATAATATCTGTCGAACCCAATTACTTAACTAGAGAGTAAACATGAAGACAAATGCATCCATGATTAACCTTTTCAGCACAGTAGGCATTGCACCCTGGAACTGCTAGAATGTCTGTTGCAAATTAACCTTTTGGGTGCCAGAGTGGTTCACACTTTTGGCATTCAAAGTGTTAATAAAATAAAAAAAAAGATTCTGTTAGTGTTATCAGTAACTGGTGAAGGGGGGGGTATGAAAAAATAAAATGTGAAACAATATGAAAATCAAGACATGCTGTGCAGACAGAGTGATGGCAAAAACCAAATGTGGTGGCACACAGAAGACAAATGTGTCAGACTTACACACTTCTGTCTTTATTCTGTGTGCCACCACATTTGTTTAATGCCATCGCCCTGTCTGCACAGCATGCACTGATTTTGTTATTGCATGCAGTTATCAGCCTTACTGATAACACTTCCAGAATCTTTTTTTATCCTATTTACACTTTAAATGCCAGGCGGGTACACAACGTATTGCAAACCCCTCTGGCACTTAAAGGGTTAATCTACAACAGACAGTGCCAGTAGTGTGTGTAGGTGATTATTCTGTGTGGAGTTAATTATAATATCTCTATTATACTAAGTATAACTTCCGCTCCACCACATACAACTCGCTACGTATACCACAATACAAGAGAGAAACAGGAAGATCTGCCTTCTCCTTCAGAGCGCCGAAGGCCTGGAACAATCTGCCTGAAATAATCACATATGCTCCCAGTCTAAAATCCTTAAAAGTAAATGCTTCTCTATATCTAAAAACAGAGTGTAACTGTTTATAATTTTAAAATTTCCATATGTATGAATATTTGTATATATATTTAATAACATGTAATATATAATGTTTCTCAGTTTGTAGAAATATGCAACCCTCTACTGAAAACTGTCCAGGACTTACTTGAAAATGAGAGAAATCTCAATGTATTCTTCCTGGTAAAACATTTTCTAAATAAATAAATACATTTTAAAACCATGTGATATTCTGACCATGCTGCGCAGTCACACATATCTGTATATTTATGTTCTAGTTGTGTCCGGCTCCCCAACATGTTGCTCCAACAAAATAAGTCCTTCCACACAGACAAAGCTGGACAGCACTGCTCTAGTGTATAGAAACCTGTGACAATTTGTTGGAAAGTGTCCAGAAGGTTCCAGTAACTTCCAGTAACTTCCTAGTGAAGAGCCATGACTGCTGGAGCACTCACTCAGGAGCATTTGGGAGAGTCAAGTGGAGGCTATTGATTCTATTTCTACTGCTAAAACTAACAAATGGAGAGACTCAAAGTCTCATTGAGAAGAACGGGCTCAACCCCAAGATGGATCAGATGGTTATTCCAGATCCTAAACAAGATGGATAAATGAATGCCTATTTTGCTCTGTTTTGCCATTCTTGGCGTGGCTGATATAGGCAGACCTAGATGGCAAAAGGGTCACTATAAAAGAGCACAATCCATCACTAACTACTACAGAGCATTAAGAAGCAGCAAGTCCAAAACCAGCCCCTGCAAAGCTTCTACAATCTGCAAGACTAACGGCGGTCCCTGTACCACTTCTGAGAGCTGTAATTCCAATAGCAGCCCCTGTATAGCCTCTGAGAGCTACACAATCATTACCAGCCCCTGCACATCCGCTAGAAGATGCACACACAAAAAACACCCACTACAAAGCTTCTGCAAGGCGAAAGCCCAAATCCAAACGCTACAAAGAATATGGAAGCTGCCAATCCAACATCAACTTCCTTGCAAAGCCTTCAACATCAGTTACTAGAGAGCATCATGGAGATGCAGAATGTACACCCCCTACAGAGCCTATTGAAGCGGCAGGACTAGTAACATCAGCTACTACAGAACCTCTGGAGGCTGCAAAATGCACACCTCCCACACAGCCTCTTGATGCTACAGGCCCAACATCAGTACCTACAGAGCCTCTTGAAGCTACAGGCCCAACATCAGTACCTACAGAGCCTCTTGATGCTACAGGACTGGCAGCAGAGCCTTAAGAGCCAACATAAAGAGCCAGTCATGCATATATACAAACATTCACACCCCAGGGGACTACACACGTAAACACACACACACACACACACACACACACAATTATTTGTTTTTTTTCCACAGATGCATAGACATATTTCTAACAATAAAATAATTTAGAGATTATTACTACTTGCCATGTAGCAATAGTGTCGGCAGACAGATGAACTACAGATATACTGTCTGATACCTCAGCCTTGTTCCATTAGTAGCACATAACCATACATACAAAGTCTGATACCCCCAGCCTTTTTCCACTGGCCACTGACAGACACAGAACCACAAACATATACACTTTATGCTATCCTGCCTTGTTTCACTGTCCACTGGTAGTAATAGAACTACACATACACTGATAACCCAGCAACTGGTGACACTATAATCACACACATACACGGTCTGATACCCAGCATTGTTCCATTGCCCACTGGTCGCCATAGAACCCCTCATACACTGTCTGATAACCTTTTGCTACTAGCCCCTAGTAGCCGCACATTCACTGTATGACACCCCAGTGTTTTGCCACTGGTAGCACCAGGCCTAGACTGATATCCCAGCCTTCTTCTATTGGCCACTGGCAACCATAGAACCACACACATATATTGTCTGATACTACAGCATTGTTTCACTGGTTACTGGTATCCACAGAACCACACATACACTGTGTGATACCCCATCATTGTTCCACTGATTTCCTGTAGCCAATCATACACTGTCTGATTGCCAGCATTTTTCAATTGGTCACTGGTAGCCACAGAACAACACACATACAATTTATTATACCGCAGCCTTGTTCCACTGGCAGCCACAGATTTTCCATATACACTCTGTGACCCCCACCAGCTTTGTTCCCCTGCCTACTGGTAGAAAATATTCCCCACATACACTGTGTTACCCCACCAGCCTTATTCCTCTGCCTACTGGTAGCCACTGATTTCCCACATATATTATGTGACCTTGTTTTCCTGCCTACTAGTAGTCACAGATTCCCCACATACACTGTGTGACATCGCCCCCCCCCCCCCCGTGTTCCTCTGCCCACTGGTATCCACAGATTCATCACATAAACTATGTGATTCCCAACAGCATTTTATCCCTGCTCATCTGTAGCCACAAATTCCTAACATACACTATGTGACCTCCCCTCCTGCCTTATTAACCTGCCCACTGGTAGCCAGTCCACAACTTCTCCACATATACTATGTGAACCCCACCACCCTTGTTTACCTGCCCACTAGTAGCCATATATTTTCCTCATCTATACTGTCCCTCATACCTTTGTTACTATTAACATGGAGTTTCCTTGAAATGACTTCAGATGTATATGTCCTACCATCTCTTCTCTCCTTACCATAACTGCATTGCATTCACCACATCCCTGCTACTTAACAAGAGACCATAGTTTATTGCAACCAAACTTGAAACGACAACACAACAGTTTTGGTGGGAAAATGGGGATCACAGTTTAATTAAGGCTCATTTAACCCCTTAATGACGCATTGCTGAGCCATGGCATCCTGGCATGGAAACAGCAGTACCCTCAAACCCACAGCCATGGCAGCTACCTAGGTGGGAAGGCCTTTTATGAGACATTCATAGTTCAACCTCCCACTATCCGCAGAAGCTCACCATTTTGTACCCACTGGTGTTGTCATTTGGTTATGTGGCCCTACACTGTACCTCCAGGGATGGCACTCCGGGAACTGTAGGCCCAACACTGGCCCTACAATGACTCAGGAAGCTGCAGACCCAACACTGGACCATATAGAGACTCTGGAAGCTGCAGACCCAATAGCAGCCCCTATAGAGACTCCTTAACTTGCAGACCCAACACAGGCCCCTACACAGAGACTCTTGACATTGCAGACCCAACGCCGGCGTTTTACAGGTAAATCTACTGTATTTCATGCACTGAAGTGATGTTTACTGTGTATAATCTCATTTCTCATTGAATTGTGTTTCAATGGGAAAATAGATTTTACATTATTGTAATGAATTTGGTTTATATAATTTTAAATATCCTGTATTTCCAGCTAGCATCTATAAAATGTATTTTTTTGTCAGATGCATAAAATCTAATGCTAAAATGCATTTGTAATGCATTTGTATCACATACACACACTGGTTAAAGTGGATCTATCACATATAGAGAAGTAATGCTCATTAGTTAGAGCATTTAGTGAAAAAGTTTAACATGTTACTCATTTTTTTTTTTTAAACCTGTTATCTGCACAAAAATTAATGTTTAAAAAGTGCCCAGCAGCCTACTTCCGCTTGCTGCAGATTGCCGCGCAGAGGCTGCTCCCATCCCACTACCCAGCATCCTCCGATGACGGAGGCTGTCTGTCTCTAAGCTGGAATGATCTTATTGGCTAGATATCGATCTCTGCCAATGAGATCGCTACAGCTTAGAGAAAGAAAGCGTCCATCATCGGAGGATCCTGGGTAGTGGGACGGGAGCAGAGGCAGTGCTGCAAGCTGGAAGTAGGTTGCTGGGCACATTTAAACGTTAATTTTTGCGCAGTTAACGTGTTTTTTTAAAAAAATGTGTAACATGTTAAACTTTTTTCCGCTAAATGCTCTAACTAATGAGCATTACTTCTCTATATGTGATAGATCCACTTTAATTGTTTGTGCAGAGATAATACTGTTTTTGTTTTGAGATTAGTACCCTGTTTTTCTATTCTGAAAGGCTGGCCCATATTCTCAGCCCATTTACATACACGAAACACTATCACACATGAGATTCCCATCATTTGGACACTCACACCTCCAGTCCTTCCAGTTACTACAAGAGCTGGTGACAACAAGGTTACCAGGTATGTCCCTTGGATGCTAGAGATCACTCCAAAGCAATGAAAAGCAATGTGTTCAGCCCCTCTCTAGCATCCAAGGGGTTAATCTGCTTTATATAGTCTCTTATTTAGGGTTTTGAACCACAATGTATAGTCTTTTTATGGACCTGAAGGCCATAAGTGAGGAGCTTATGGTGAATCTGCCTACCTGTCATTACTGCTGTTGCTAGGATACAGACTGGAGAGGGGGTGGGGCTTCACCAACTGTTCATGCCACACCTACCTCCAAAGTAAGCTTCTTACAGTTCTTTATATGATGGATAACCCACCATTTATTTTATTAAAATTAAGGGAAACGGTTAAAAAAAAAATGTATCCCTTGGGATCAGTTGGGCACAATGGGTTAAATTTTTATGGAGGCTGCATGAAAGGTATTACCGGTCAGTCATACCTACAAAATGGGCAAGTGGGCACTGTCCCCCTGTGTGAAAATCCCCATGTCCCTCTTTCCCACCCTATTTTCCCACATTTTTATTGATAGGATTTGGCAGTGTGTATAAGTGTATTACATGGCTCCACAACAATCACACTCCCATTATTTATTGTTTCAAGTTAGAATATGTATTTTACAAATACAATGTTTAAATAAAATATTTTCTCATGTTTACATTTATTTAAAAAAAACACGTTGCTTTTAGCAGGTAAGAAATGGATCTGCATCCAGCCAGCCCGGAAACACCAGCACTGAAGGGGTTAATGCCCCCAACTACTGCATTGTTTATTTTTACTATGTGTCTGCACTCTGCTTCTCTCTCCCTTACTTTAACCCCTTAAGGACCGGGAAAATCTGAGTTTGATTTGACTTAAGGACCGGAGCAATTTTGACTTTTTTGACTATGTCTTTGTTCAACCATATTTTCTCTTTAATTCCTTTTGTGCACCCACATAAATTATATACTGTTTTTTTAAGCACAAGTAGGGCTTTCTTTTGATACAACAATTATATGAATACCTCATTGTTTAATTTGATTAAAATAGAAAAAAAGAGGAAAAAAATTGAAAAAAAACAACATTTTGCTTATATTTTCGTGTCAGGATTTGCATACAATTAGTTTATGACAAAAAAATACCCCTAAATATATTCATTTGCTTCTCCTGAATATAAGAATACCCCATATGCCTAGTATTTCAATCAATTCCTCACATTTACAAGGTAAATATTACAAGATGGATGCCATTATCTCCAACTTGTAATTTCTCAACAATTGGCATGTGAGCATCATAGCTTAGCTGACGGTGCCAGAACCAAAAATGTCCCACAAAGGTATATGTTTCTGAAAACTACACAACATAAGGTAAATAATCAGGAGAATTTTGGAGTTTTTCATGCAGCTATTTTTCCAGAAAAAAATTTCAAAATTGTGGTAATATTTTGTTTTTTTGCAGTTTTCACACTTACATTTCAATACTACTGTTGATATCAAGCACATGATAGGTGAAGATTTTTAAAAATGCATTGTTTAGTGTTCAGCTCCTTCTTCTGAGTACGGCAATACCCCATATGCATAGGTTTCTCAAGGTTTGGGAGAGCTACGGGGCCCAAATTGGAACATGCGTGTTTCCAGTTTCACACTTTGAATTTTCACAGCTTGCATCACTGGTGCCATGTCTCATTTGGGGCTGTGTAACAATGCTCCACTCTAACATTTCCCCCCAAAAGTATATATTTTTGGAAAGTAGACACCCCAGGCTTTCATTTTATGTATGTTTTCAATTTTTTTACGCAGCCATTTTACCACCAATCGCTCGTAAATCTTGACGTAAGTTAAAAAAACATCGTTTTTCACACTTGCACTTCAATGTTGATGTGAATTTCAAGCACATGATAGGTGAAGATTTTTAAAAATGCATTGTTTAGTGTTCAGCTCCTTCTTCTGAGTACGGCAATACCCCATATGCATAGGTTTCTCAAGGTTTGGGAGAGCTACGGGGCCCAAATTGGAACATGCGCGTTTCCAGTTTCACACTTTGAATTTTCACAGCTTGCATCACTGGTGCCATGTCTCATTTGGGGCTGTGTAACAGTGCTCCACTCTAAGATTTCCCCCCAAAAGTATATATTTTTGGAAAGTAGACACCCCAGGCTTTCATTTTATGTATGTTTTCAATTTTTTTACGTAGCAATTTTACCACCAATCACTCGTAAATCTTGACGTAAGTTAAAAAAACAGCGTTTTTCACACTTGCACTTCAATGTTGATGTGAATTTCAAGCACATGATAGGTGAAGATTTTTAAAAATGCATTTTTTAGTGTTCAGCTCCTTCTTCTGAGTACGGCAATACCCCATATGCATAAGTTTCTCAAGGTTTGGGAGAGCTACGGGGCCCAAATTGGAACATGCGCGTTTCCAGTTTCACACTTTGAATTTTCACAGCTTGCATCACTGGTGCCATGTGTCATTTGGGGCTGTGTAACAGTGCTCCACTCTAAGATTTCCCCCCAAAAGTATATATTTTTGGAAAGTAGACACCCCAGGCTTTCATTTTATGTATGTTTTCAATTTTTTTACGCAGCCATTTTACCACCAATCGCTCGTAAATCTTGACGTAAGTTAAAAAAACAGCGTTTTTCACACTTGCACTTCAATGTTGATGTGAATTTCAAGCACATGATAGGTGAAGATTTTTAAAAATGCATTGTTTAGTGTTCAGCTCCTTCTTCTGAGTAAGGCAATACCCCATATGCATAGGTTTCTCAAGGTTTGTGAGAGCTACGGGGCCCAAATTGGAACATGCGCTTTTCCAGTTTCACACTTTGAATTTTCACAGCTTGCATCACTGGTGCCATGTCTTATTTGGGGCTGTGTAACAGTGCTCCACTCTAAGATTTCCCCCCAAAAGTATATATTTTTGGAAAGTAGACACCCCAGGCTTTCATTTTATGTATGTTTTCAATTTTTTTACGTAGCAATTTTACCACCAATCGCTCGTAAATCTTGACGTAAGTTAAAAAAACAGCGTTTTTCACACTTGCACTTCAATGTTGATGTGAATTTCAAGCACATGATAGGTGAAAATTTTTAAAAATGCATTGTTTAGTGTTCAGCTCCTTCTTCTGAGTACGGCAATACCCCATATGCATAAGTTTCTCAAGGTTTGGGAGAGCTACGGGGCCCAAATTGGAACATGCGCGTTTCCAGTTTCACACTTTGAATTTTCACAGCTTGCATCACTGGTGCCATGTGTCATTTGGGACTGTGTAACAGTGCTCCACGCTAAGATTTCCCCCCAAAAGTATATATTTTTGGAAAGTAGACACCCCAGGCTTTCATTTTATGTATGTTTTCAATTTTTTTACGCAGCCATTTTACCACCAATCGCTCGTAAATCTTGACGTAAGTTAAAAAAACAGCGTTTTTCACACTTGCACTTCAATGTTGATGTGAATTTCAAGCACATGATAGGTGAAGATTTTTAAAAATGCATTGTTTAGTGTTCAGCTCCTTCTTCTGAGTAAGGCAATACCCCATATGCATAGGTTTCTCAAGGTTTGGGAGAGCTACGGGGCCCAAATTGGAACATGCGCTTTTCCAGTTTCACACTTTGAATTTTCACAGCTTGCATCACTGGTGCCATGTCTCATTTGGGGCTGTGTAACAGTGCTCCACTCTAAGATTTCCCCCCAAAAGTATATATTTTTGGAAAGTAGACACCCCAGGCTTTCATTTTATGTATGTTTTCAATTTTTTTACGCAGCCATTTTACCACCAATCGCTCGTAAATCTTGACGTAAGTTAAAAAAACAGCGTTTTTCACACTTGCACTTCAATGTTGATGTGAATTTCAAGCACATGATAGGTGAAGATTTTTAAAAATGCATTGTTTAGTGTTCAGCTCCTTCTTCTGAGTACGGCAATACCCCATATGCATAGGTTTCTCAAGGTTTGGGAGAGCTACAGGGCCCAAATTGGAACATGCGCGTTTCCAGTTTCACACTTTGAATTTTCACAGCTTGCATCACTGGTGCCATGTGTCATTTGGGGCTGTGTAACAGTGCTCCACTCTAAGATTTCCCCCCAAAAGTATATATTTTTGGAAAGTAGACACCCCAGGCTTTCATTTTATGTATGTTTTCAATTTTTTTACGTAGCAATTTTACCACCAATCACTCGTAAATCTTGACGTAAGTTAAAAAAACAGCGTTTTTCACACTTGCACTTCAATGTTGATGTGAATTTCAAGCACATGATAGGTGAAGATTTTTAAAAATGCATTGTTTAGTGTTCAGCTCCTTCTTCTGAGTACGGAAATACCCCATATGCATAAGTTTCTCAAGGTTTGGGAGAGCTACGGGGCCCAAATTGGAACATGCGCGTTTCCAGTTTCACACTTTGAATTTTCACAGCTTGCATCACTGGTGCCATGTCTCATTTGGGGCTGTGTAACAGTGCTCCACTCTAAGATTTCCCCCCAAAAGTATATATTTTTGGAAAGTAGACACCCCAGGCTTTCATTTTATGTATGTTTTCAATTTTTTTACGCAGCCATTTTACCACCAATCGCTCGTAAATCTTGACGTAAGTTAAAAAAACAGCGTTTTTCACACTTGCACTTCAATGTTGATGTGAATTTCAAGCACATGATAGGTGAAGATTTTTAAAAATGCATTGTTTAGTGTTCAGCTCCTTCTTCTGAGTAAGGCAATACCCCATATGCATAGGTTTCTCAAGGTTTGTGAGAGCTACGGGGCCCAAATTGGAACATGCGCTTTTCCAGTTTCACACTTTGAATTTTCACAGCTTGCATCACTGGTGCCATGTCTTATTTGGGGCTGTGTAACAGTGCTCCACTCTAAGATTTCCCCCCAAAAGTATATATTTTTGGAAAGTAGACACCCCAGGCTTTCATTTTATGTATGTTTTCAATTTTTTTACGCAGCAATTTTACCACCAATCGCTCGTAAATCTTGACGTAAGTTAAAAAAACAGCGTTTTTCACACTTGCACTTCAATGTTGATGTGAATTTCAAGCACATGATAGGTGAAGATTTTTAAAAATGCATTGTTTAGTGTTCAGCTCCTTCTTCTGAGTACGGCAATACCCCATATGCATAAGTTTCTCAAGGTTTGGGAGAGCTACGGGGCCCAAATTGGAACATGCGCGTTTCCAGTTTCACACTTTGAATTTTCACAGCTTGCATCACTGGTGCCATGTGTCATTTGGGACTGTGTAACAGTGCTCCACTCTAAGATTTCCCCCCAAAAGTATATATTTTTGGAAAGTAGACACCCCAGGCTTTCATTTTATGTATGTTTTCAATTTTTTTACGCAGCCATTTTACCACCAATCGCTCGTAAATCTTGACGTAAGTTAAAAAAACAGCGTTTTTCACACTTGCACTTCAATGTTGATGTGAATTTCAAGCACATGATAGGTGAAGATTTTTAAAAATGCATTGTTTAGTGTTCAGCTCCTTCTTCTGAGTAAGGCAATACCCCATATGCATAGGTTTCTCAAGGTTTGGGAGAGCTACGGGGCCCAAATTGGAACATGCGCTTTTCCAGTTTCACACTTTGAATTTTCACAGCTTGCATCACTGGTGCCATGTCTCATTTGGGGCTGTGTAACAGTGCTCCACTCTAAGATTTCCCCCCAAAAGTATATATTTTTGGAAAGTAGACACCCCAGGCTTTCATTTTATGTATGTTTTCAATTTTTTTACGCAGCCATTTTACCACCAATCGCTCGTAAATCTTGACGTAAGTTAAAAAAACAGCGTTTTTCACACTTGCACTTCAATGTTGATGTGAATTTCAAGCACATGATAGGTGAAGATTTTTAAAAATGCATTGTTTAGTGTTCAGCTCCTTCTTCTGAGTAAGGCAATACCCCATATGCATAGGTTTCTCAAGGTTTGGGAGAGCTACGGGGCCCAAATTGGAACATGCGCTTTTCCAGTTTCACACTTTGAATTTTCACAGCTTGCATCACTGGTGCCATGTCTCATTTGGGGCTGTGTAACAGTGCTCCACTCTAAGATTTCCCCCCAAAAGTATATATTTTTGGAAAGTAGACACCCCAGGCTTTCATTTTATGTATGTTTTCAATTTTTTTACGCAGCCATTTTACCACCAATCGCTCGTAAATCTTGACGTAAGTTAAAAAAACAGCGTTTTTCACACTTGCACTTCAATGTTGATGTGAATTTCAAGCACATGATAGGTGAAGATTTTTAAAAATACATTGTTTAGTGTTCAGCTCCTTCTTCTGAGTACGGCAATACCCCATATGCATAGGTTTCTCAAGGTTTGGGGGAGCTACAGGGCCCAAATTGGAACATGCGCGTTTCCAGTTTCACACTTTGAATTTTCACAGCTTGCATCACTGGTGCCATGTGTCATTTGGGGCTGTGTAACAGTGCTCCACTCTAAGATTTCCCCCCAAAAGTATATATTTTTGGAAAGTAGACACCCCAGGCTTTCATTTTATGTATGTTTTCAATTTTTTTACGCAACCATTTTACCACCAATCGCTCGTAAATCTTGACGTAAGTTAAAAAAACAGCGTTTTTCACACTTGCACTTCAATGTTGATGTGAATTTCAAGCACATGATAGGTGAAGATTTTTAAAAATGCATTGTTTAGTGTTCAGCTCCTTCTTCTGAGTACGGCTATACCCCATATGCATAGGTTTCTCAAGGTTTGGGGGAGCTACGGGGCCCAATTTTGAACAAATATTGAATTTTCACATCTTGGTTAACTGATGCCATTACTCATTTTGGGCTATGTTCCAGTGCTGCACTTTAGAATTTCCCCCCAAAAGTGTATATTTTTGGAATGTAGATACCCCCAGCTTTCATTTTAGGTGTGTTTTCAAATTTTTTACACGGCCATTTTACCACCACTTTCTCATAAACTTGACGTAAGTAAAAAAACAGCGTTTTTCACACTTTGCCTTCAATGTTGATGTGAATTTCAAGCACAGAATAGGTGAAGATTTTATAAACTGAATTGAATAGTGTTCAGCTCCTTCTTCTGAGTACGGCAATACCCCATATGCGTAGCTTTCTCATGGTTTGGGGGAGCTACGGGGGCCAAATTGGAACATGCGCGTTTCCAGGTTCACACTTTGAATCTTCACAGCTTGCGTTACTGGTGCCATGTCTCATTTGGGGCTGTGTAACAGTGCTCTTTTTTTAAGATTTCCCCCCAAAAGTGTATATTTTTGGAAAGTAGACACCCCAGGCTCTCGTTTTAGGTTTGTTTTCCAATTTTATACACTGCCATTTTACCACCAATCCTGTGAAAATTTGACGTAAGTAAAAAAAATTCAGCATTTTTCACACTTTGCCTTCAATTTTGATGTGAATTTCAAGCACAGAATAGGTGAAGATTTTATAAACTGAATTGATTAGTGTTCAGCTCCTTCTTCTGAGTACGGCAATACCCCATATGCGTAGCTTTCTCATGGTTTGGGGGCGCTACGGGGGCCAAATTGGAACATGCGCGTTTCCAGGTTCACACTTTGAATCTTCACAGCTTGCGTTACTGGTGCCATGTCTCATTTGGGGCTGTGTAACAGTGCTCTTTTTTTAAGATTTCACCCCAAAAGTGTATATTTTTGGAAAGTAGACACCCCAGGCTCTCGTTTTAGGTGTGTTTTCCAATTTTATACACAGCCATTTTACCACCAATCCCTCGTAAACCATGATGTAAGTAAAAAACAAAACAAAAAAAACAGCGTTTTTCACACTTAGGGTTGGCGGCAGTATACTGGGCTGCATACAAATTGGTTTGGGAAACAATTTCACCTAAAATGTCTTCCCCCAAAAACAAATCAAAAAAATGATCATGGATAAATCCTTCCACATCAATTTGAATCCCTGGGTTGCCTGTGAATTCTGAGATTTGTGGGCATAAATTGATACCCATTCATTAGGATACGGAGTGGCAGGTGTTGGGGCATTTCTTTGGGCAGGTCTTTTGGCAGGTCTTTGGGCAGATCTTTTGGCAGGTGCTGGGGCAGTTGCCAGGGCAGCTCTTGGGGCAGCACTTGGGGCATTTCTTTGGTAGGTCTTTGGGCAGATCTTTTGGCAGGTGCTGGGGCAGTTGCCGGGGCAGCTCTTGGGGCAGCACTTGGGGCATTTCTTTGGGCAGGTATTTTGGTAGGTCTTTGGGCAGTTCTTTTGGCAGGTGCTGGGGCAGTTGCCAGAGCAGCTCTTGGGGCAGTGCGTCTTTTCTTGACAGAAGGCCCAGCGTCATCACTAGAGCTGCTCTCACTTTCTGAAAACTGCGCTATGTCAAAATCTGACGCAGTGTCTGTTGCCTCAGAGTCAGACGCCAAAAAGGCATATGCCTCTTCAACGCTGTACCTGCGCTGCATTTTGCCCACTAAAAAAACTTTTTTTTTTTCTTACGCTATCCCTAAACCTAAATCTAACCCTAAAACTTACCCTAGCCTACGTATATCCTGAACCTACCTAACCCAAGTGAACTACCTATCTAAACTGCACTTATTATATATATATTTTTTTTTTGGGGGGTTGGGTTTTTTTTTTTTTTTTTGTTTTTTTTCTTACGCTATCCCTAAACCTAAATCTAACCCTAAAACTTACCCTAACCTACGTATATCCTGAACCTACCTAACCCAAGTGAACTACCTATCTAAACTGCACTTATTATATATATATATTTTTTTTTTTTTTGGGGGGGGGGTTTTAGGGTTTTTTGGGTTTTTTATTTTTCTTACCCTATCCCTAAACCTAAATCTAACCCTAAAACTTACCCTAACCTACGTATATCCTGAACCTACCTAACCCAATTGAACTACCTATCTAAACTGCGCTTATTATATATATATTTTTTTTTTGGGGGGGGGGGTTTGGTGTTTTTTTTTTTTTCCCCCTAAACCTAAATCTATCCCTAAAACTTTCCCTAACACACGTCTACACTAAACCTACCCAACTACCTACCAAAATACCTAAACTATATTTAATATTAAAAAAAAAAAAAAAAATTTTTTAAAAATTTGAAAAAAATTTGAAATTTTTAAAAAAAAATCTAAAAAAATTCAAGGGGGATGGGGGGTGTCCCACAGATCAGAAAACACTGATCTGCAGCAAATTGATCACTCCAAGAGTGATCAGATGGGGAGGGCACTTATTGATCACTGCAGAACAGTGATCAAAGGGTTAATTTTCTTTATTTAAACTTTTTTTTTTATTTTTTTTTTTTACAGGCACACTGGAACACCATCTCCCTCTGTCTCTCTCCACCTTAGCAGTATGCAAGGTGGAGGGAGGCAGAGAGATCTGACAGGGACAGTATTTACAAATACTGTCCCTGTCATTCAGGTTTTGCAACATGTGATTCGCTTTTGAAGCGAATCGCATGTTGCAACAATGTTTCAGCCGCTTGTTACTAAGTGTCCCGATACGGGGACACTTAGTAACAAGCGGCTTGAACTCTTCCATCGCTCCGTGCGGCCGCGATGGAAGAGTTTAACCCTTGACGTACCAGGACCGTCAAGGGTCGTTCAGTCACATTTACCCTTGACGGTCCAGGTACGTCAAGGGTCGCTAAGGGGTTAATAGGAAGAGAGAAGCACAGGGCAGACGCAAAGGCAGTGAGTCAAACACACTGCCTTTTTGAATTAAAGGATTAATATTGTTTAAATCTAACCAATGTTAAATATATATGCCCATTCTATTATTTATTTCTTTTTAGTCCTGTACTCCATTCCGAGGCCTTTGTTACCTTTAACATGGAGTTTCCTTGAAATGACTACAGATGTATATGTCCTACTATCTCTTCTCTACCATAACTGCATTGCATTCACCACACACACCTGCTGCTTAGCAAGAGACCATGGTTTATTGCAACCAAACTTGAAACGACAACACAACAGTTTTGGTGGGAAAATGGAGATCACAGTTTATTTAACAGATGAGAGTTGGTACCGTGTTAGCCGTATAAATACTATATTTGCCTACAGTTTATTTAAGAAATGTATTATATATAAATTCGGCGCTATGTGTCCCTATAGTACAGTAATACAATATATGGGAAATTTACAGGGTTCAGCCCAAATCCTTACTTTACTCAAAATAATTCAAAAGCAAAATATATATATATACACATAAATATTTAAGCGATCCCACAATCCCTC
Source organism: Rhinophrynus dorsalis (assembly GCA_037306005.1). NCBI lineage: Eukaryota > Metazoa > Chordata > Amphibia > Anura > Rhinophrynidae > Rhinophrynus > Rhinophrynus dorsalis. Next base: position 370,789,938 of record CM074724.1, on the reverse strand, counting down.
TCTAAATGCTCTAGAAATTTGAAGGAGCGTTTAGTACCTAGTTTTTTGAACTACATAAAACCTAATATATCGTATTTTAAAAGGGACCTTAAAGGGTTCTATAGGTGCAATAGGTGTATAGTTTGTAGAACAATAAAGAATGGTGATCGCAATACAAGACAATTTAAAAGTAATCAAACAGGGAGAATATATGATATTGAAAAGGTGATAATGTGTAATAGTAAAAATGTTGTTTATTTGTTGGAATGTCCATGTGGGCTTCAATATGTGGGTCGTACCAATAGATGTCTCCACATCCATTTAGCAGAACATATTAGGAACATTAGGAAAGGATTAGAGACACATAGTGTTTCTGAGCACTTCTTAAAGAAACATAATAAGGATCCAACTCAATTAAAATTTGTAGGAATAGATTTAATTGGAAAGCATTGGCGAGGAGAGGATATTGTTACGAAAATTTCTAAGAAAGAGATGCAATGGATATACCATTTAAAAACATTGGTTCCAAAAGGTCTCAATATCATTATAGACCTCAACTGTTTTTTTAAAATAATATATGTTTAAATTTGGGAATGTTTTATAAGGTTTTAACTATACATAGACATGACATTGTCAAATGTACATTGATAAAGTTCATTTGGTTTGAATGACGAATTCCATGCACGTTGTGATGTCATGATGTCCAAACTATAAATGTTGAGGAGATTCATATTGAGAGAGATAGCCCCTGAGGAAGTACGAAACGCGTGGGCCATTTTGACTAGTTGATGAGAGCAGACCGCAATAGTGTATGGCCGGTATTTGTTAGTGTCGGTTATGCGCTATGTGATTGGGAGACTGCGCTGGCGCAGGTTACTAAGCCGAGTCTCGATAGACCTGTGTGTTTGCTGCTAAGGATTAACACTGTTAAGAAGTATTTAGTGTATGACTTTTAACACTACTTTGTTATTAATAAAGGATTTTTAATATACAGCTGAGGTCACTTATTTATAATAGCGCTTAAGCGCTAGAAAGATATGGACGGTCTCTCCAGCAGGTGATGAGTTAAATTACGGTGGACCTGTTACATAGAGAGCATCCACTGGAGCGTTACATTAACAGCGGAGGATTATGCCGGCATAAGGACATCATTCATGTGAGTGGATATTATATAGCTTCCAGATAATCTATACCGCTGTATTGAGTGTGCCCTTCTCTTGTGTTACCATATGTTTCGGTAAGGGAATTGGCAAGAACAGAAAGGAGTTTGAAGGAGATCGACGATCTGTTTTGGAGTACATCGTTTAAGAGAGATTGTACCCGGATGATACGGGGATTCCCCTGCAAGCCATGCTACAGTAACAACTTAAAAGTGAGTGGATACTATTGTGTTTGTTACTTTATAAAACGTTGGCTGATGAGTTCCTTTCTCTTCTTTTCCTTTGGTGTATTCGATGAACTCTGAGGTGATCAGGCTACTGAAATACAAGTAGAAGATTCCTGCATATATAAAGACATTTTATTCTGTATTGTGAACAAGTGTTGGTATTGCACATTTTGGGGATTGTGGGATCGCCTAAATATTTATGTGTATATATACAGTTTATTTAAGGCTTATTTAACACCTTAATGAGGCATTGCTGGACCATGGCATCCTGACATGGAAACAGCAGTACCCTCAAACCCACAGCCATGGCAGCTACATACGTGGGAAGGCCTTTTATGAGACATTCATAGTTCAACCTCCCACTATCGGCAGGAGCTCACCATTTTGTACCCACTGGTGTTGTCATTTGGCTATGAGGCCCTACAGTGTACCTTGGTCAAATAAGCAGTGATACCTGAACAGAGCTAAAACCTTCAGGCATGGCACACCGGCCCTACAGAGACTCAGGAAGCTGCAGACCCAACATTGGACCATATAGACACTGTGGAAGCTGCAGACCCAATAGCAGCCCCTATAGAGACTCCTTAATTTGCAGGCCCAACGCCGGCCTTTTACAGATAAATCTACTGTATTTCATGCACTGAAGTGATATTTACTGTGTAAAATCTCATTGAATTGTGTTTCAATGAGAAATTAGATTTTACATTATTGTAATGAATTTGGATTATATAATTTTAAATATCCTGTATTTCCAGCTAGCATCTATAAAATGTATTTTTTTTTTGTCAGATGCATAAAATTTAATGGTAAAAGTGCATTTGTAATGCATTTGTATCACATACACACACTGGTTAGAGTGGATCTATCACATACAGAGAAGTAATGCTCCTTAGTTAGAGCATTTAGCGAAAAAGTTTAACATGTTACTCATTTTAATTTTTTTTTTTTTTAAACCTGTTATCTGCGCAAAAATTAATGTTTAAAAAGTGCCCAGTGGATCTATATGTGATAGATCTACTTTAAATCTTTGTGCAGAGATAATACTATTTCTGTTTTGAGATTAGTACCCTGTTCTTCTATTCAGAAAGGTTGGTCCATATTCTCAGCCCATTTACATACAAGAAACACTATCACACATGAGATTCTCATCATTTAGACACTCCCACCTCCAGTCCTTCCATGTACTACAAGAGCTGGTGACAACAAGGTTACCAGGTATGTCCCTTGGGTGCTAGAGATCACTCCAAAGCAATGAAAAGCAATGTGTTCAGCCCCTCTCTAGCATCCAAGGGGTTAATCTGCTTTATATAGTCTCTTATTTAGGGTTTTGAACCACAATGTAAAGTTTTTTTATGGACCTGAAGGCCATAAGTGAGGCGCTTATGGTGAATCTGCCTACCTGTCATTACTGCTGTTGCTAGGATACAAACAGACTGGAGAGGGGGTGGGGCTTCACCAACTGTTCACGCCACACCTACCTCCGAAGTAAACTTCTTACAGTTCTCTATATGATGGATAACCCACCATTTATTTTATTAAAATTAAGTGAAACGGTAAAAAAAAAATGTAAAAAACACCGTTTTTATTTTATCCCTTGGGATCAGTTGGGCACAATGGGTTAAATTTTTATGGAGCTGCATGAAAGGTATTACCGGTCAGTCATACCTACAAAATGGGCAAATGGGCACTGTCCCCCTGTGTGAAAATCCCCATGTCCCTCTTTCCCACCCTATTTTCCCACATTTTTATTGATAGGATTTGGCAGTGTGTATAAGTGTATTACATGGCTCCACAACAATCACACTCCCATTATTTATTGTTTCAAGTTAGAATATGTATTTTATAGATAAAATGTTTAACCCCTTAACGACCGGCCAATCGACGTGGCGCGGTCAGTTAAGGACCACGGAGCACTTTTTTTTTGTTCTTCCGGTTCCGTACTCCCCGAACGGCGTGCAGCCACGGGGGGAGCCTGGAACTCCATGACGATCATAGTACGTCATGGGTCGTTCAGTCAGATAGACCCATGAAGTACTATGACCGTCAAGGGTCGTTAAGGGGTTAATTAAAATATTTTCTCATGTTTACATTTATTTAAAAAAAAACCACATGTTGCTTTTAGCAGGTCAGAAATGGACCTGCATCCAGCCAGCCCGGAAACACCAGCACTGAAGGGGTTAATACCCCCAACTACGGCATTGCTTATTTTTACTATGTGTCTGCTCTCTGCTTCTCTCTCCCTTACTTTAATAGTAAGGAAGAGAGAGGCACAGGGCAGACACAAAGGCAGTGAGTCAAACACACTGCCTTTTTGAATTAAGGGAAAGTAATAAATAATAAAGGGAAATTATTATTGTTATTGTTTAAATTATTATTGTTTAAATCTAACCAATGTTAAATATATATATATATATCCATTCTATTATTTATTTCCTTTTAGTCCTGTACTCCATTCTGAGGCCTTTGTTTCCTTTAACATGGAGTTTCCTTGAAATGACTGAGGTATGAGGCGAAGGTTGAACTTGATGGACTGGTGTCTTTTTTCAACCTAATTTACTATGTTACTTCAGATGTATATGTCCTACTATCTCTTCTCTACCATAACTGCATTGCATTCACCACAAACCTGCTGCTTAGCAAGAGACCATAGTTTATTGCAACCAAACTTGAAACGACAACACAACAGTTTTGGTGGGAAAATGGAGATCACAGTTTATTTAAGGCTTATTTAACACCTTAATGAGGCATTGCTGGGCCATGGCATCCTGGCATGGAAACAGCAGTACCCTCAAACCCACAGCCATGGCAGCTACATACGTGGGAAGGCCTTTTATGAGACATTCATAGTTCAACCTCCCACTATCGGCAGGAGCTCACCATTTTGTACCCACTGGTGTTGTCATTTGGCTATGAGGCCCTTGGTCAAATAAGCAGTGATACCTGAACAGAGCTAAAACCTTCAGGCATGGCACACCGGCCCTACAGAGACTCAGGAAGTTGCAGACCCAACATTGGACCATATAGACACTGTGGAAGCTGCAGACCCAATGGCAGCCCCTATAGAGACTCCTTAATTTGCAGGCCCAACACAGGCCCCTACACAGAGACTCTTGACATTGCAGACCCAACGCCGGCCTTTTACAGATAAATCTACTGTATTTCATGCACTGAAGTGATATTTACTGTGTAAAATCTCATTGAATTGTGTTTCAATGAGAAATTAGATTTTACATTATTGTAATGAATTTGGATTATATAATTTTAAATATCCTGTATTTCCAGCTAGCATCTATAAAATGTATTTTTTTTTTGTCAGATGCATAAAATTTAATGGTAAAAGTGCATTTGTAATGCATTTGTATCACATACACACACTGGTTAGAGTGGATCTATCACATACAGAGAAGTAATGCTCCTTAGTTAGAGCATTTAGCGAAAAAGTTTAACATGTTACTCATTTTAATTTTTTTTTTTTTTAAACCTGTTATCTGCGCAAAAATTAATGTTTAAAAAGTGCCCAGTGGATCTATATGTGATAGATCCACTTTAAATCTTTGTGCAGAGATAATACTATTTCTGTTTTGAGATTAGTACCCTGTTCTTCTATTCAGAAAGGTTGGTCCATATTCTCAGCCCATTTACATACAAGAAACACTATCACACACACATTTTAATTTTTTTTTTTTTTTAAACCTGTTATCTGCACAAAAATTAATGTTTAAAAAGTGCCCAGTGGATCTATATGTGATAGATCCACTTTAAATCTTTGTGCAGAGATAATACTATTTCTGTTTTGAGATTAGTACCCTGTTCTTCTATTCAGAAAGGTTGGTCCATATTCTCAGCCCATTTACATACAAGAAACACTATCACACACGAGATTCCCATGATTTGGACACTCCCACCTCCAGTCCTTCCTGTTACTACAAGAGCTGGTGACAACAAGGTTACCAGGTATGTCCCTTGGGTGCTAGAGATCACTCCAAAACAATGAAAAGCAATGTGTTCAGCCCCTCTCTAGCATCCAAGGGGTTAATCTGCTTTATATAGTCTCTTATTTAGGGTTTTGAACCACAATGTATAGTCTTTTTATGGACCTGAAGGCCATAAGTGAGGCGCTTATGGTGAATCTGCCTGCCTGTCCTTACTGCTGTTGCTAGGATACAAACAGGCTGGAGAGGGGGTGGGGCTTCACCAACTGTTCATGCCACACCTACCTCCGAAGTAAACTTCTTACAGTTCTTTTTGTGATGGATAACCCACCATTTATTTTATTAAAATTAAAGGAAACAGTAAAAAAAAAATGTAAAAAAAACAGTTTTTATTTTTCCTCTTGGGATCAGTTGGGCACAATGGGTTAAATTTTTATGGAGCTGCATGAAAGGTATTACCGGTCAGTCATACCTACAAAATGGGCAAATGGGCACTGTCCCCCTGTGTGAAAATCCCCATGTCCCTCTTTCCCACCCTATTTTCCCACATTTTTATTGATAGGATTTGGCAGTGTGTATAAGTGTATTACATGGCTCCACAACAATCACACTCCCATTATTTATTGTTTCAAGTTAGAATATGTATTTTATAAATACCATGTTTAAATAAAATATTTTCTCATGTTTACATTTATTTAAAAAAATACACATGTTGCTTTTAGCAGGTAAGAAATGGACCTGCATCCAGCCAGCCCGGAAACACCAGCACTGAAGGGGTTAATACCCCCAACTACTGCATTGTTTATTTTTACTATGTGTCTGCTCTCTGCTTCTCTCTCCCTTACTTTAATAGGAAGAGAGAAGCACAGGGCAGACACAAAGGCAGTGAGTCAAACACACTGCCTTTTTGAATTAAGGGATTAATATTGTTTAAATTTAACCAATGTTAAATATATATACCCATTCTATTATTTATTTCCTTTTAGTCCTGTACTCCATTCTGAGGCCTTTGTTACCTTTAACATGGAGTTTCCTTGAAATGACTTCGGACGTATATGTCCTACCATCTCTTCTCTCCTTGCCATAACTGCATTGCATTCACCACACACCTGCTACTTAGCAAGAGAGCATAGTTTATTGCAACCAAACTTGAAACGACAACACAACAGTTTTGGTGGGAAAATGGAGATCACAGTTTATTGAAGGCCTATTTAACCCCTTAATGAGGCATTGCTGGACCATGGCGTCCTGGCATGGAAACAGCAGTACCCTCAAACCCACAGCCATGGCAGCTACCTAGGTGGGAAGGCCTTTTATGAGACATTATCCACAGAAGCTCACCATTTTGTACCCACTGGGGTTGTCATTTGGTTATGTGACCCTACAGCATACCTTGATCACATAAGCAGTGATACCCTGAACAGAGCCAAAACCATCAGTCATTGCACTCTGGAAACTGGCCCAAACAAAATGCCTGGACATGTAATCGCTCCCGGAGCGCACAGTCTCAGCCTCTGCAGAACGGAGGCGCGCTGCTATCATTTAATCCATGACATGCCAGGACCGTCATGGGTCTTTAAGGGAAGTGCACCCATGACGGTCCTGGCATGTCATGGGTCGTTAACCCCTTAAGGACCAGTGACGTGGCAGGACCGTCACGCTTGTCCGGCACTTAAGAACCAGTGACGGTCCTGACGCGTCACGTACTTTTACTCATCGCGCTCCTGTAGGAGCGCGGTGAGTAATACCGGGCACTGAAGTTGATCGCTTCAAGACCGGAGCGATCTCTTCCAGTGCCCCGTTTGGCGTGCCGCCCCACGTGATCAGTCACGTGGGACGGCACGTCAAAGTTTCCTATGCGGTCCTTAAGGGACGGCACACCCCGGGACCGCTGGTCCTTAAGGGGTTAAGGACCCATGACGTTCCAGGGCCGACATAGGTAAATTTGCCATGACGGTCCTGGCACGTCATGGGTTAACTCCCCCATCGCTGCCGCACAGGGTTGGCTGTTGCTAAGTGCTCCGATACTGGCGCACATAGTTTCAGCCAGTGAATACAATGTTGTAACGTGTGATTCTCTAGATTAGCGAATCACATTTAGCAAAAGCAGAATGACAGGATGGTGTTTACACGCACTGTCCCTGTCACATCTCTCCGTCTCCCTCCTTCTCACAGACATCTGAGAGAAGAGAGACAGACAAGACATACTGAAAAAGTGTATCCAGTATCCAACAATGTGATCAAGCACAAAACTTGTTAAAAATAGATTAACCCTTTGATCACTCTACTTACAGTGATCAATTCCTGCCCCCCAAACCTCTGATCACTTAAATAGTGATCAATTGCTGCAGATCAGCATTTGTTGAACTGTGTGTGGGGGGGGGTTTGCCCCTGTTCTTTTATTTATTTATTTTTTAATTAAAAATTATTTTTTGGGGTTTTATAATGCTATTTAGGTAGTTTAGCTAGGTAATTGGGTTAGTTAGCAAGCTTTAGGGTGTATGTGGGTTAAGGTAAGGCTTAGGGTAAGATGTAGGTTTAGAAGTAGCGTTAAAAAAATGTTTATTTTATTTAAAAATGTATTTTGTTTAAATGTTTAGAGTTAAGATAGTTTAGTTAGGTAGTTGGGTTGGGTAAGGTAGGTGCAGGGTATACCTGGGTTAGGGTAAACCTTAGGGTTAGATATAGGTAGCTTCAGGAGTAGCTTTTCATACATAAAAAATATATTTCTATCATAGGAATAGTGACCATTTGGGGTTTGTGTTTTTTTTTTCTGTAAATTAATTTGGGTCCTGTTCTGTTTCTTCTTTTTCAAATTTGTTATTACATGAAGGTATTTTATATTCAGTTAATTAATTAGATAGTGTGGGTGGGTAGTTACTGTTAATTTAGGTAGGATTAGTGTTTAAGTGGGTTAGGATGTGGTTTAGTGTTAGAGGTAGGCAGAGAAAAAAAATATAGGCTTGACATAGTAGTAGTTAAGTAGGTTAGTAAGTGTGGGTAGGTAGTTATTTAGTAGAAATTAGACATTTAGGGCTAGATTCTATTACGTGTGCTAATGCTATCACTGCTTTTATCTCCAGTTTTACCCATAGACTTCAATAGGAAAATATCTGATGAAACGGGAGGTAACATTTATCTCCTGCAATACAATCTGGCCTATAGTTTACAGTAGGTAGGTAGATCGCTAAGTACATAATGCAGCATATGTACGCTGATGAAGAGGCATATGCCTTTGTGGTGTCTGATTCAGAAGCCACAGATACTGTGTCAGACTTTGACATCACAGTTATTGGAGAGTGATAGCTCTAGTGATGATGCTGGGCCTTCTCATACCTCCCAATATTTCAAATGGCCAAAGAGGGACACTTTTGTTTCAGGGGGTGTTTCTGGGGGCGTGGCTGGTGGACTGGGCATTACAAAGAATATATAGATTATTTAATGACCTACTGACATCTCTTTGTGTAAATGAATAAATGATTTAGAGCAAAACCAAAGTATTTTATTTACACAGACTAATTTATATACACATATACTGCAGATTAATTAAACATTATGTGAGTTATATTCCTGTGGAGCAATGTAATACACACTGCTCATTCTGATCTCCTAAAAAAGAGGGACAGAGGGATTTGGGTCTCAAAGAGGGGCTGCCCCTCCTAAATAGTGACACTTGGGAGGTATGCCTTCTGCCAAGAAGAGATGTACTGCCCCAAGAGCTGCCCAAAGAGTTGCCCATACACCTGACCAAAGACCTGCCCTAAGACATGCCCCAAGATCTGCCTCAAGAGCGGCCGCATGTACTACCACTACTCCTGACCCTAATGAATGCCCACAAATTCCTGAATTCATAGGCAACCCAGGAATTCAAGTGGATGTGGCAGGATTTACCCATGATCAGTTTTCTTATTTATTTTTTGGGGAAAACATGTTTGGGGAAATTGTGTCATAAAACAATTTGTATGCAGTCCAAAATATTGCCTACCGCTCATCAGCTTTCGTTCTAAGCAAGAAATATGGCAACCCACAGACCTCTTGGAAATAATTCTGGGTCCAAACAATGGCAATGGGGATAATTAAAAGAACAAGTATTAGATCATACTGGAGCAAAAATCTCATATGTGACTTCCCTATTTTCTCCAAAACAATGACCAGGACTAGATTTGAAATGATTTTGTGGTTCATGCATTTTAATGATAAATCCCTGCATCTCCCAAAAGAACACCCCCAATATGACAGGCTGTACAAAATTCTCCCCCTAACAAATAATTTACAGAAAAAGTTTTCTCAAGTATATACTCCACAAAACACATAAGCATTGATGAATCACTAATGAAATATAAGTGCAGGTTAGCTTCCAAACAGTATATCCCCTCCAAGCGCTCCAAGTTTGGAGTAAAATTGTATAAATTGTGCGAAAGCGCCACAGGTTATACCCAGGCTTTTAGAATTTATGAGGGAAAGGACAGCTAACTTGGGACTCAATTCTATTACCAGCACTCAAAAAAAAAAAAAAAAAAAGGCATTGCGTTTTTTAAGTCAGGGTTTAGTATTCTATTACCCGACTTGTGAAAACAAAATCAGTGGTAACGATACACACCGCCAGTCAAAAAAAGCCCACAACTAAAAACAACGTGCAAGTAGCATTCTATTACCCACCCTCAGTATTACCGCTTGTTTTGTGGTTACATTTTCTGTCTGTAATCCTGCTCTTTATAGTTGAGGTGTAGAAGCCTCAACTGTTTTAAAACCATTGTTGTTCGAACAAAAACAGTATACAGCATAGAAATCTGACACAGAATGCTCCCTTCAACATATTAAACTCCATTTAAAATTCAAATTATAGTGCTTACTTTCACCATTTTAATTTGACAAATATTGTTCACATTCAATATTTTACCCCCCCTTTAAATTTGACATTGTACCTCTACAAATTTTTTTTTTACATGCCCTCGTTGTATTTGTATTGCATGATTAACCCTACAAGTACCAGTGAGGTAGCAACACATTGCAATGTGTACACCTCTGGTACTCATAGGGTTAATAGGCAAGGTATGCGGCTACATACCTTGCCTCTATATGTGTAAAAAGTTTATTTTAATTGTATTTGTATAGTATTTAAAAAAAAATTCAGACCTCAAGAGGGGGATCGGGACCCCTCCTGACACCCCTTAGCATTGATCACCTATCCAGTAGGATAGGTGATCAATGCAGGCGACAATTGCCAGCATTTTTAATAAAGCCCAAATAACATATGTGTCACATATGTTATATTGGCTTTCTTCTGCTTTTTTTTGTTTAATGTGTTTTAAATGTATTGTTCAGACCTTCAGGGGAGCACCAGGACCCCTCCTGACACCCCCTAACATGGATCACCTATCCAGAAGGGTAGGTGATCCATGGGGCGACTTTTTTAATAAAGTGCATATAACCTATGTTTAATATGGATTATATGCACTTTTTATTAATGTATAATGATTCAGACCTCAAGGGGGAAACCGGGACCCCTCCTGATATCCCCCCCCCATCATGGATCATCTATCCAGAAGGATACATGATCCATGTGTCGTGACACAAAAGGCATTTTCTGCCTTCCTTAGAACTGGAGCGGCTGTATAAGCCACTGCAGTACAAGCTTGAATGAATGAACCATGTTACCGGGTCATTCTTAAAAAGCGCAGTCACCAGATCTGACCAGAGTCTAATTTTAAAGGGGAGGGGGGTTAAAATATTGAATGCGAATAATATTTGTTGAATTAAAATGGTAAAAATAAGCACTATTTTATTGAAAGGGGGGGCGTTAATATGTCAAGGGAGGCACTCTATGTGGGATTTTGATAATGTGGGGAACACATATAACAGTAAACTTGATCTTTCTGTTGTCAAACATGCGCCTATTTCCTTGGACTTTTACATTTTGCTCTGTTTTTTTAGGCGGTAGCTGAATAGAAACAAACAGTGCCAATTTTGTTAGTTTGTAGAAATGTGCTGTCTACACCAGTTCTATTTTACTGTGGTTCTGCAATAACACATTTGCAAAATACATGTTGCTTGTTTTTAGTGTAACATGGGAAATCGAATCGAGCTCTTGATCCTCCTGGTTGCACTGAATATCTGGGAAACAATGGGAAAATGGATCTTATTTAACACATTAAAGGGATAGTAATACTTCATTATTACTATTCCCCATGTTGTAGCCCTTAAAATTCTGAATTCAACAATACCAGCGGCATCTCTCAAACCTTTATCGTTTGAGAGATATCCGCTTTCAAAGTTCCCTCTATTTGGCTTTTCCCCTGATGTTAGCGTTCTAGCTGAGAGCAGGGGAACCCGGTCAGTGAGCAAGCAGTGGCTCTGCAGGAGTCCTGAGATTGCGTTATAGAAACAGAAATCCTTCACTAAAATGGTCTTCTATGGGTGCTTGGTTTGCCGGTCCCAGGACCGGATTCCCCTGCTGTCAGATAGAATGCTGACATCAGGGGAGAGGGAACTTTGAAAGCGGATATCTCTCAAACCATAAAGGTTTGAGAGATGCCACTGGTATTGTTGAATTCAAAATTGTAAGGGCTACAACATGGGGGATAGTAGTAATGAAATAGTACTATCCCTTTATTTAAAGGATATCATTTATTTGTTGACAATTACTACACAAGCCCCCATTCAGTTAAATCACTTTTTTTGTTTTGACACAGTGGCCTGTGACACTGTTAGGCACAATTGCAGGGTGCCCAAGGAACTGTTAAATTCAAATCTACAAAAAGCGGGACTTCCTCAGCTTTGTGCCAACACAAGCTGCTGGCAGTTAAGTTTAGGGACAAAAAAAGACATCTACGTGCTGACCACCATGCATGAGGATAGAACTGTGCCAGTCACTGTTCATGGCAGAAGTGAGGTACTGAGAAAGCCAGAGCGAGAGAGAGTGGGAGATCAGCGCTCATGTTGAACAATAGCAGTAATCTTGGAGACTTGGCCTTTGGGATGTCAAAATGAAAGTATTTGGCCACGGATATGGTACAAGTACATGTAAAAATATACAAGAAAATGCAAGACATTTACAAACAACTATCCCTGTTGGAAGTCTTATTTAAGTCTAAGACAGTGCCCTTGCTGCTATTCTTTTAGTTCAGGTATATACATAAATTCCCATGAAGTTCGGTATCATACATGAAAAACAAGATACGGATAGTTGGGGGAACAGTGGAAAAATAGGCCTCTAAGAGTAGTATAAGACTATAAAAGCAAAAACAGAATCATACATATGTATAGTATATATATATTTCAGTACAAACACATAAGATAGATGGTGGGAAATCTAATAAAACTAGTTCAGGAGCCCGTTACACGGGCCACAGTGCCACTGCCAGCCGGTCCCGCGCTGCTCTGTATCAGTCTGTATCAGTCTACTGCGCATGACTTCATCGTTACACACATTTTAGCGAATTATTATATAGGATAGATTCCAAAAAAGAAGTATTATATGGGGCAATATGTGATTAGAGGTATATCAAAGTAAATACTTGATGGTGTTATGTCATACTAATGCAATATATAGTATATATATAGAAAATCCTCTGTGGTGAGGTATAGAATTAGTGGTGGAGAGGAAAGAGAAGCTGGTTTCCTCGTGATCAGCTGAAGCATGGTAGTGAACTATAGGTACGGTTCAGGGGGCGTAAAAGACAAGAGCAAATACGCAAGTAATTCAATGCGCTTACAAGTAACACCATCAAGTATTTACTTTTATATACCTTTAAGCACATATTACGCCCATATACTACTACTTTTTTGGAATCCGTTTTAATATATTTCTGACCATCATTCTTATATTATATTATATATATATATATATATATATATATATATATATATATATATATATATACATACACATATACATACAGGGCTCAAAATTTCCACTCACCACTAGCCAATGGCGAGTAGAAATTCAGCCCTGGTGGGTATGTTATGGCTTGCAGTGGCGAGTAACTTTTCAGGTCTGGCTAGTAGCAAAGGACTTCATATTTTAAGCCCTGATATATATACATACTATACATACGTATGATACATGTTTTTGCTTTTTAGGTTTATCTGTAAAATAAATCTTATACTACACTTAGAGGCTTATTTTTGCGATGTTCCCCCCACTACCCCTATACTTAGAAAGCCAGTCTGCATCAGAGACTATAATAAGCAGATGGGGGAGTAGATCTATGTGATCAACTCACGCAGTCATACCTCCCTATGAGAAAGTGCAGGGCATGGTACAAAATGGTTGCCATTTACATGATGCAGACTGCCATATGCAATTCTGTTTCAATTTTAAAATTGGCAAACTCCACTCCAAAATTTAGTTTTTTTCAGTTACAACTGCATCTAATTTCCAGATTTTTGTTTCAAGAGGTAACTGAAGTCATTCCGTAAAGACCTGGGGTAGTACACTTTATAAAATCCCCCCAAAAGAAAAACCCACAGAAGCGCTGCAGGGTTTGCTACATCAAGGGAATATGGATAGACACCACCACTTACTGTCCTAATTGCCCTTCAAAACCTGGGCTCAGCCTGGGTGACTGCTTCAATCAATACCAGGTAGGCACAATGCAGTACTGCTGTAAAGGTTATTTTATTATTTGGCCACGTTTCCCCTGAAATATCCTGTTTTTTATTTTTCAAAATACATCCCTCCTTAGATCTAAAACTATCAAAATATAATGGAAAGCAATACACCCCAAGTTTTTTCCATGTCTGAAAATGGAAATGTGCTTGTTCCCAACTGGTCCCAGTAGCTCCCCCAAATCCCAACAAACCTATACATATGGGGCATTGCCGTACTCAGGCTATAGTCTGAACACTAATGTGATGCAATTAAACACTTTCCAAATATCCTCTGCTTGAAATCCACAGCAACACTGAAATATACTTCTGAAAAACATTTTATTTTCTATTGCAGGTTGTCCGAGGGATTGGTGAGTGGCCATGTGAAAACTGCGACACTACACCAGAAATGAAACCATGTGTTGTCTACCTCTCAAAACTATACACTTTTGGGGAATAATTTTAAAGAGGAGCACAGCTAAGCAGCCCCAACTGAGTCATAGCACCAGTAAAGCAGACAGTGAAAATTCAATGTTTGTTTAAAAGTTGGCCCTAGGGTTGCCACCTTTTCTTCAAAAAAATACCGTCCAAGGCATTCCCTCCATAGACTTAACATTGAAAAGAAGCCAATTTTTTACCAGCCTGCTGGTAAAATACCGGCCGGGTGGCAACCCTAGTTTGCCCTGTAGTTCCCCAAACCCTTACAAACCTATGCATATTGTGTATTGCTGTACTCAGAAGGAGTTGAACACTAATCAATGCATTTTTTAAAATCTGCATCTATCCTGTATTTCAAATCCACAGCACATTGAAATCTAAGTGTGAAAAACACAGAATTTTTTCCTTACATCAAGGTTTATGAGGGATTGTTGATAAAATGGCTTCATGAAAAATGTGAACACACACCTAAAATGAAAGCCTGGGTTGTCAACTTTTCAAAAATATACACTTTGTGGGGATGGGAGAATTTTAAAGTGGACTGCTGGAACACAGCCCCAAATGAGACATGGCACAAGTGAAGCAAGCTGTGAAAATTCCATGTGTGTAACTGGAAATGCGCATGTTCCAATTTGGGCCCTGTAGCTCCCCCAGACCCGGAGAAACCTATGCATATGGGTATTGCCGTATTCAGAAGAAGGAAGTGAACACTAATACATGTATTTTTTAAAAACCGCAACTACCCTGTGCTTGAAATCCACATCAGCATTGAAATCTATGGTTGAAAAATGTGTGAAATCTAAATGTGCTCCTCTTAAATATACATGGAGGTGGAGAAATGGAGAACTCAAGGATCTCCTGAACATAGGAAGGTATATTACTCACAAAAGAGATCAATGTTCGAACCCATGCAGGCTCCGGTTCAGTAGAAGATGGGGCTCAGATGCTGCGTAGGGGCCACAGTACAAGAGGGGCATAAAAGTACCAGAAGAGTCTTAGGAAGACTGATCTGACATGAGGAGGAAAGGGGAGACCCTGAAACCCTGATGGTTTGGATTTGCCCATGTCTCCCTTGTTTCCTCAGACATAGCCAGGAGTCCCCAAATAAACAATACAGGACAGAAGTGTAATAGAAAAATACTTTTCTGTCTGAAGGGGATAAAGCAGAATGAAAAGAGGGAGAATGAAACGTTTTGTGTCACACGCTGCAAGAAAAGAGGAAGACTGTAGCACTGGACCTCTCCTTCCTACTCCCTGAGTACTGGGGAGTAACCGGGCCTATAGGAAAGGTAATTTCATTTTTACCTCCAATATAAATGACACTATGGCTCTACAAACGCCACCCTGCTAGCACGTGAGGTCCTCAAGGGCATAATTTAAATGTATTAGGTAAGGGTAGAAAAGGAGCCCCATTATGCCTAATGGAATTCACCCAGAGAATCATAACTTTACTGTCTACGCCCCATCCAATATGGCCCCCACGCATGTCCATTTCTTAAAGGCACAACAGATCTATAATGCAAGTATAATTTAGCAAATTCCTGAAAAAGGCCACCTCGATAGAGAAGAGGTATCTGAATGGGACTAACAGAAAAAAGAACAGGGTGCAGATCTAGCAATTTTACCACAGACCAATCTGAATTTGGTCGCTAGACAGACAGACAGGGACATACTCACAGGACCTGTATACCCTGAATACTGGAATCCTCTTCAGGCTCCTATATACATATATCATGATCAGACAAGCCAAGCAGATAAAAGGGGGAAAAAGGCTGATTGAGCAAGCCATCATCTAGCAGACCCAGGTCATGTACATTTTGCACTCTGGTTCAAACAAGCAAGGATGCCAAAGGTAGAAGCCCACCTAATGGTGATTATTCAACCCTATATAAGTTAGGAAAATAAAGGCTAACAGTCTTTGCCCTGATGTACCTCCTTTGAGGTCACTTTTAAAACGGAACATGACTGTAGGTGGTAAAATGGAGTAGGAATTAATAAGCCTGACTGTCTGAGGTAAGGTGTATTCTTGAAATGCTTTACTTTCAGGCTTTTTAACAAATTAATTCATTTTTGTTTATAAATGTGTTACATTAATCAATTACACTCTGGTTATCGGTCTCCTTTTGGATATTGTTTTCTTACCTGTTCAGGTGCAGGTGTTCCCTTGTTGTCCTACCGGTTGGATACATACCAACCAGTCTTCTACTCAAACGTGAATAATCCATCATGTGTTACAATATTGTCATAATAGATGTGTGATCCTAAGATTGCCCCTTGTTTCTTTGGATTCTGACTTCAAATAAATACTTACTGCAGTTTGTCACCCAATAGCAAAACTACACTAAACAGCCTGAAATATCTACAAATCCTAACTCCATAAGAACACTGCACATCCCCTCCCAATATGACACTACTATAGTTTATAAAAATTATCCGTCATGAAGTGTAACAATCCGTGTCCGCAGCCACTGATGGTGTAATTTGTGGTGTCATGTATGAGGTTATCTAAATTGGAGGCAGAGACGCTTAATTAGGATGGATCCTGAAATAGAAATTTGCAGTCTCTCTAGGAGTGGTGTCCTACCCAGGGTGCAGTTTATTTTAGCCCGCTAGTGTCTTTCACAGAGAGGAAATATCCTAAAGCATATTATACTGGTGCTGCCAGGATAGCAGACCAGCCACAAAATGCCAGGCAATTCTTCTTGGAACAAGAGAAGCAGCCAACCCCATACATAAGTTTTGGCCTTGTTGGTGTCAAGGTTTTGCTGAGCTGCTCCCATTCTGTCTATTGATTCTGCTGTCTGAGCTAATCTAGTGCTCTGCTATCCACTGCTGCTGTCTTCTGAGTTTCTGGCTCAGGATGAATCAGCTGACCTCTCTGATTACTCACCTGAATGTTATCAACCAGCCCTCTCAGGGTATTTATAGCAGATTGGCTGATGTCCCTATTGTCCTTGTTTGCTGACCTGTTGCTGCTGTGGATTTTCCTGTGCGCCTGACCCCTTGGCTTGTTCCAGACATCGTGGACTTCTGTGCTTCTGACCCTTGTTCCTGACTTTGCAGACTTCTGGTTTCCTGACTGTGGCTCGGCTGAATACCTGTCTTGGTTCCTGACTCTGGTTTGTCTTTTGGTTTATGGTCTTGGATTATGCTTCTGTTTTTGTTGCACTAATAAAGGTGTATTGCATTTTACCTTTGTGTGTCCTGTCTGGTTACTGGTCCCTAACAGTTGAGCCTGGTCAGTGAGGTGCAGCAGTGGACCCCTTGCTCACAATGCCTAGAGAGATCAGCTACATCCCACTGATGAGGCAAACATATGTCGGTGGTTACCTGCTTCTCTTGTTCAGAGAGGAATTGCTTGGCATTTTGTAGCTGGATTGCTGCTATGGCAGGACCAGTGTTATATGCTTTAGGAGACTGCATATCTGTGAAAGGCACTAGTGGGCTAAACGAGACTGCACCCTGGGTAGGACACCACTCCTAGAAGAGCCTGCAAATTTGTATTGGAGACTAGTTCCCAGTTGAGCATCTCTGACTTCCAGAGGTTGAAAAACTTAACCTGCATTTCTTGGCCATTGTGCAATTAAGTGAGAATTTACTTTTTTTTTTTTTTTTGTTCCTCGAGTAAAACAAGGGACAAAGGGTATGAGCTGGAGGGAGATTTGTCATTACAACTCAAAACATTTTTCAGTTGTTAATTATACTGCAAGTCTGTACTGTGGTTACCAGGTGGTCCTGTTCTTATTACTTACAGTGGAATCATGACTTAACATATTGCTTTCCAATAGGTAAAACACTTGCTAGGCCTCCTAGGGGTGAACATTCCTCCTAGTTTTCAGCATCCAAAAGATATAGTCATAGATTAAACAAAGTTTGCCGATATTTATTTTATTAACAAACCTAGAAATGCCAAATAAGTTACACTTTTGTCCCTTATTAACCCACCTGTGTACACAAGGATTACAAACACAAACAAGATCAAGATTAATTATATTACAAAAAAACTTAAATTTAATTTAACTACTCAAGTTTCTGTGCCGATATGTATATATATATTTGTTACAGATTAAAATATTAAATAGAGGTAACAACTAGATCAGATGCTTGAGGAGGGGATGATTTGGTACATACTTTTTCTTTGGGGGAAAAGCAAAACCCAAGTTAAACTTTTCTTTGTGCCTTAATCCTTTGGGTGCTAGAGAGGTATAGTGTTGGATATCTCCCTGGTACTCAAAGGGTTAAATTCTGTATTGTATACCGATATATACGATCTCTTCACAACCCTACAAATCAAAGCATAAACACCAAAATAAGCACACGTAGTCACACCTAGGACCTTTTTGGTCTGGGTTCCCCGGAGGAAGTCCTGTGCTGCCACTGAGGGGACAGAAATGACGAGATTCGTGTCATAAAAGGGGCGGGACTTGTAAAACAAAAAAATAGGCAGAATAGACTGGAGAAGTAGGAAAAGAGGGCAGGGGGTGGGAGGAACAGATGGGGAAGGAGCACAGGAGGTCAGAGTTTCGAGTTAACCCAGAGACCAGTAAAGCAGAGTCAAAACCCAAGGCTCCGGGGCAAAACCAGAGTGTTCCCAGCTATGCGCGTAGTTTGTCTCTTGCACACACATATAAAAGTGGTTCAGACTTATGCAATATTACAGGCATTTAAAGTACTAATAAAGTCACTCTTTTACCTTAAAGGGATAGTAATGTTTCATAATAAAAGCAGCTCTAATTAATCATCATGGTATTTGGACTTTGGAGAGTGTTATTTCAATTCTGTCAGAGTTGTAGTTCAAGAGTAATTCAATGACAAAGTATCCCCCTCCCGCCCTTTTACTGATGTAACACTGTTCAGCCAGATCAGAAGGGAGGTGCCCAGGTAGACTGCAGAGAGGGACAATCTTCAATTAAGATAAGGGAAAAACCTGAAAAACTTGTCAAGGGGGGCAGGGCTTTCATTGTTCTCATAGGAAGAAGAGTGTCACCTGCTGTTATCTGTCTGGTCTATGGACTGCATTCCACATCTGAGAAGAGATGGCTTACACTAGGTAAAAGGAGTGGGAGGGGAAACTTTGCTTGTAAATATCTCTCAAACCATAAATGTTTGAGAGATAAGACATATCATTATTCATGATTTTTGAATGCCTACAAAATAAAATAAACTTAAAACGAAGTATTACTATCCCTTTAAAATAAATTATTATTTTGAATGCTTTCAAAATCACCTCTGTTTTGTTTTATTAACCATTGCTTATTTAGAAAACTCATTTTGGGGGGTATTTAGATGCATAGAGTATGCTGCTTAACCCTTTGAGTGCCAGAGGGGTACGCAACAATGCATTGCATACTCCTCCGGCACTCAAAGGGTTAAAGCATGCTGTGCAGGCACTGCGTCTTAGCCCTACATTTCTTATCTGTTAGTGTGTCCCAAGACTGGAGTAGGCAGTCATCTAAAGGGTTAACCCCTTAACAGTCCTGGCACGTCATGGGTATGTTTGCGTTAAGGACCCATGTTGTGCCAGGAACGTCATGGAATTCAGGGAGCCCTGAACCGGATGCGAAAGGGGGGGGAATGGTCCATGGTCTTTTAAAGGGATAGTAATACTTAAAATGTAAAAACAAATATGTTGTAGGGTTTATCCCCCTGAGTAAAACAAGAGTACACCCACTGCTGAAAGTTGTTTCATTCAAAAGTTATTAATTTTCAACGTTTCATTTTTTAGGTGCAATATCACAGTGGCCTGAAATTGTACAGTGGCGCTGTTGCTACACGATCCTATGGACAGCTCTGGTCCCGGGACCATAAATCTCCATATGATGGTTTAGCAACAGCACCACTGTACAATTTCAGGCTACTGTGATATTGCACCTAAAAAAATCCATCTTTGAAAATTAATAACTTTTGAATGAAACACCTTTCAGCAGTGGGAGTACTCTTGTTTTACTCAGGGGGATAACCCCTACAACTTTTTTTTTTTTTTTTTTTTTACATTTCAAGTATTACTATCCCTTTAAGTGACGGCCGCTGCTGTGGACATTCCAGATTCTAGTATGAACCAAAGAAAGTCTACTGCTGGCAGTTAATCAAGGGGAATTATTTTTCTTACTTCTCCAACACAAAGCATTGGAGACATCTCTAGAGTCCAAGAAATTAACCCTCTGAGGGCAAGAGGCGTGAGCAATGCAGTGTACCCCTGTCCAGTCATTTACGGGTTATGGAAATGTAATGCTTTCATTTTTCTACTTTCAGTGGTATATAATTTACTAGATACAATACTTATATGTAAACTTAAGTCTGAAACAAGTCCGTGACCAGGCTCCAACAAGCAATGTCTAGTTTTACAGCATGCACGCATAAGTGTATAATATAGGTACTGCACTCTGGACGGGGGAAGGATTTGTCAGTTTCTGCCCACCATAACCTTGGACAATACTACCGAATGGCCTTTTACTTTAAAGAGATTGTAAAAGGGTCATTTTATTTTTATTGCAATGCACTGTAAAGTATTAAATGAAAACTAACCCTAAAATAGGATTTTAGTGACACCGTTAAACCCTGTTTTCAGGCCATATGGAACACAGTAACTATGAGTTAAAGGGGATCTTTCACCCCATTACAACTTTGCCTAAATAGTTTTGTCATATATATCGTAGATAATGGAAGTTGTCTAAAAAACCCCCCAAACAAATGCTTGTTTGGCGAAATTAAAACCATAAATACAGCTCTGCCAGGCAGACTGCGGTTACCTGATCTGTACCGCAGCCTGCCCCTCTGCATCTCTCTATCCAGCCTCCTCAGATGACAGAGGCTTTCTGCCTATAAGCTGGAGTGCTCTCATTGGCCAAAAATCAATCTCTGCCAGTGAGAACGCTCCTGTTTACAGACAGAAAGCCTCCGTCATTGGAGGAGGCTGGATAGAGAGATGCAGAGCGGCAGGCTGCGGTACAGATCAGGTAACCGCAGTCTGCCTGGAACAGCTGTATTTATGGTTTTAATTTCACCAAACAAGCATTTGTGTGTTTTTTTGTTTTTTTTTTTTACATTTTTCATTATCTACAATAACCCCACCCCCAGATTCACGTATAACAAAATGGCACAAGAAACAAGAAATGTCCTCCCTTATTGTCACCGACAGCGAGAAAAGAACTCGACTCATCTCGGAAGAGTCTGGATCTGGTCTTCTGGCAGAATCAATCTCCCTTTGAGGGCATCAAATCTCATGCCTTAAAGAGTACAGAGTCTGAGAAGGAACTGGAGAAGACTGGAGATTGAAAACCCAAACATTATGTTCCAGAATGTGAAGGCATTCTAGTACTCGTGGCCAGAATAGCTTCCGGAGGAGCCTGGATAAAAAGGTGGTCTACGTAAGAGGTTAAGGAAATGGACACAAGCTTCCAAGGTGGCCATGACTTTCATGAAGATCTGTGTAGCTGGTGCTAGGCCAAAAGGAAGGGCAGTGAACTGGAACAGACTGCACTCTAAAGTGAAAGCAGCACTGATGGCCTGACTAAATTGGGATGTGGAGGCAAGTGTCCCTAAGACCAAGAAAGGCTAGGTGCTCTCCTGGGCACATTGTGGTGGTGACAGGACACATATTCCATCTTGAATCACAGAGCTTACACTGGTTCAAACATGGGACCAAAAATAGATTGGTGTAAAATCCTGAAGCACGTTCCTGGGCAAGAACCAGAGCCACAACAAATTTTCCCAACAGGGGTAACACTGCTTCTATGGACAGATGTTCTTTCTCAGAGTCCTGAGGATTTCTAGACAAAAATAAATGAGGTGGTGTAAAGGATTTGAAGTCTGTGCAACCACGAAACCCACTGGTTCATCACAAAGCTCCCAAGCATCTTGCAAAAGATGGCCATTACCCTGGACCAGAGCCACATGAGTCATATGGAGGTGAGCTTGTTATCCTTAAGCTTCTGAGCAGACGTCTTGTTCTTCCAAGCCTGCTTGGGCTTTGGGTCAGTGCTGGCCTAGGAGGCCTAAGGTGGTTGAACCGCATGTGCCTCAAACTGGCGGGAGAATTAAATCCATCCATCTTCCTAGGAAAGAATGTATGTTTTGTAGAAACCTGAGTCAGGAGCATGTGGCAACACGGATCTCCTTACCCAGGTCAGGTCTAAAGAGACTATTCCCCACAAAAGGAAGGGACACAAAGTATCTTTGAAGATTGTCAGCCAACCAATTCTTGACCCATAGAGTGCGATGCATGGCAGCAAAGGCCACTTGAGTCAGATATGCATTGGTCTCCAAAATAGTGACCAGCATAAGAAATTCCTCCTTAATAACATCCCCATGGATAGCCGCTGAATGTTGTTCACCCCTGACAGCTGTCTTTTTAGTGGCACAAGCCGTAGGATGGTGGGTTTCAGAGCGGCCTCAGTGGCCACAAAGTTTGCCTTTAATAAGGAATCTAGGCAGTTATCAGTCTGGCCCTTATCCCCTTAAGGACCAGCATGCATCCGGCATTCGCGTCCACGGGGCTTTTTTTCCCGCTGCCGGAGCAGGAGCCCTGAACTCCATGACGTTCCAGGACCGTCACTGGTCCTTAAGTGCTGGACCATCGTGATGGTCCTGGCACATCAGTGGCTGTGAAGGGGTTAAGAGCTGCAACATCTGCCAACGACAGAACAGTGTTTTAAGCTAAGTGAGATATAGGGGAATCAACAGCAGGTGGGGAATCCCTTTGCACTAAAACCTTAGCTGAAAAATGATTTAACTTGGAAATCTGGAGTCTTCCATTCCTCCAGCAAAACCTGATCTATAGAGTTGTTGCGAGGAAAAATGGTCTTTCTTGCATCTTTGGAAGATGTCTGGTAAGGAAAATCCTGCATCAGAGTACACACAGATCTGTAGGTTCTCCAACACCACTCTAATGAGCCCCTACTCTAAGGAACAAGAGTCAGTCTTAGGATTCCCAAAAAGGACATGGAAGAAACCTTGTCTTCATTTCCCCTTCATCCCCAACCAAGAGTGGCCACTAAAGACAGGGTCAGTAGGTCTAATGGTGGTCATGGGACATCCAGTTTGACATAAAGAACAATGAGCTAAAGAGGTTAAGGGTACCCCCTGAATCCTTAGGTTTTCTCATGTGGCCTGTGGGATCAGGCATGTTCCGAGAAAAGAATCCCCAAACCCAGGACGAAGTGGTCCAAAGTAGTTTAAAAATAAGAGTACAAAAACACCCAAAAAGTTACTTATCTGACTGCAAGGGGTTAAACTTTTAAAGAGAGCCAGCCACTGAAATGGTTAGAGAGAAAAAAACACTACCTCATTCATTCAGAAAGCCCAGGAAAGGGGATTCTGAGAAATGTAGTTTTTCTGTATTGTCCATACTCAAACTGTGGATCTCCGGACATGAAAACGCAGCAAAATCCATGTGTCTGCACAGGATTCATGCTGACCATGCGATAGAGCATGGTCAGTGGTTTGAGCCCACTCTGGCCTTTGTTTGTGGAATAGGTGCAGAGATATGTCCCAGAGGAGATTTTCCGTTGATCTCCATGTAACAAAGTTGGTCGCCTGCGCGCTCCTGTTCTTAAAGGGGCCACATCCCGGAAAATAAAAAAATAACTAGAATAAAGTTTGTAAATAGCAGAAATAGTGAAATGCAAAATAAATAAATAAAACCATAAATGGAATAAAGACTAGTAATCCAGACAGAAGAATAAAGTAAGAAGTAGAAAACAAATGTAGCCCTGAAAGAGTTGATATAACAATCAGAATAGCATCCACCTTTATATCACAGGATAGTTCAGTCCTCAAGGGCCACCAACAGGCCAGGATGTAAGGATTTCCCTGATTAATCACAGGTGAGTCAGTCACAATGAATAAGCCACTGATTAAAGGGATAGTAATACTTAAAATGTAAAAAAAAAAATATGTTGTAGGGTTTATCCCCCTGAGTAAAACAAGAGTACTCCCACTGCTGAAATGTGTTTCATTCAAAAGTTATTAATTTTCAAAGTTGAATTTTTTAGGTACAATATCCCAGTGGCCTGAAATTGTAGAGTGGCGCTGTTGCTACATGATCCTATGGACAACTCTGGTCCTGGGACCATAAATCTCCATAGGATGGTGTAGCAACAGCGCCACTGTACAATTTCAGGCCACTGTGATATTGCACCTAAAAATTAATCTTTGAAAATTAATAACTTTTGAATGAAACACCTTTCAGCAGTGGGAGTACTCTTGTTTTACTCAGGGGGATAAACCCTACAACATATTTTTTTTTTACATTTTAAGTATTACTATCCCTTTAACTCACCTGTGCTTCATCAGGGAAATCCTTACATCCTGGCCTGTTGGTGGCCCTTGAGGACTGAACATGGACAGTCCTGTCATAGGATATAATGAAAAAAAGGACTGGGTGCAATTTAAGCAGAAACTCTGCTTCAAGTGGGTGCCAAGAACTAAGTGGGACATTAAGAAATATGATCAAGGAACTCAGATGGTTAACTTACCAGTCTTCAGGCTCCCAGAAGAAAACACAGAACCTCAGAGAAGTTCAGCCGTGAGGAACAGACTTACAGTAACGTCACCTCCACAGGGAAATTGTCCAGAAACACACCTGTGAACTGGGCAATCCAACTCCAGGGAAATCAGTGAATGGGGGATTATACAGCCCTATATCAAAGTAAAAAAACATCTAGACCAGTGATTCTCAGCGCCAGTCCGAGACACACCAACAGGTCATGTTTTCAAGATCTCTAAATAATCACAGGTGAATCAATCATAATGACCGAACCTCTAATTACTCACCTGTGATTAAGCAGGAACAACCTGAAAACCTGCACTGTTGGTGTGCCCCGAGGACTAACGTTGAGAACACTGATCTAGACTATAAGATCAGTGCCAGTCTGTTCCTTACTCTGAGGAAGGTCACTTAAAGTGGAACTTTCAAGTATGTTAAAGTGCCCTCCAAATAATTTTCACATAGCGATATGCATATCAATACTTGCATTATCCATAGTAAGTTTGGCATTATTTAGAAATCCAACTTCTTGGAGACTCACCGGCAGGCATCCATATGTAGAGGAATCTGTGTGCCTGACCAGTCTGTCCACTGTCTGTACCTAAAAGGGATAGTAATACTTACAATGTAAAAAAAAAAAAAAAAATATGTTGTAGGGTTTATCCCCCTGAGTAAAACAAGAGTACTCCCACTGCTGAAAGGTGTTTCATTCAAAAGTTATTCATTTTGAAAGCTGAATTTTTTAGGTGCAATATCACAGTGGCCTGAAATTGTACAGTGGCGCTGTTGCTACACAATCCTATGGACAGCTCTGGTCCCGGGACCATAAATCTCCATAGGATGGTGTAGAAACAGCACCACTGTACAATTTCAGGCCACTGTGATATTGCACCTAAAAAATTCAGCTTTCAAAATGAATAACTTTTGAATGAGACACCTTTCAGCAGTGGGAGTACTCTTGTTTTACTCAGGGGGATAAACCCTACAACATATTCTTTTTTACATTTTAAGTATTACTATCCCTTTAAGGTACGATGCAACTCCCCAGTACCAACCATAGAGGAGACAGGGACGGACAGTGCAGGCGCCCAGATACCTCTTCAGCAAGATGTCTGCACTGTCGTCTGCAGTAAATCTCCAAAGAAGTTAGATTTCTAAATAATGTCAGATTTATTAAGGATAATACAAGTATTGATATGCTTATCTTTATGTGATAAAGGATTTGGGGGGCACTAATATGCCTGTAAGTTCCTCTTTAAAACTGGGAGTGAGGGATAAACCTGGAGGAAGAGAAGTCCACCTCACAGGTCCTGCGTTTTTGACATGCTCTTCCATCTGGAGGGAGAGATTTAACCCATGGTTCCAATGTTCCATATAGGATGTAACAAAAAAAAAAAAAAGTCTTTAAAGTTCAAGCTAGCATATGTAAAAATTATTTGTATATTACAACCCTAATGTATAATCTACACTTGCTTTTAACGCATAAGCAAATTGAGAACATTTAAAGTGTTAGTAATGTCCAGAAATAATTTGTAATAGATTTGTAGAGGGTAAAAAAAAAAAAAAAAATAGCATTGCCACAAAGCCCATCTCTCAAACCGCTATGGTATGCGAGATATTCACAATCAAAGTTCTCCCCTCCCCCTCTTCTGACGTCAGAATCTAGCTGACGGCAGGAGATTTCGGTCTGAGGATCAGCCTGCGGCTCTTCAGCAGAGTGGAAATCCCATTGTTGCAAAATAATTACTTCATTGTAAAGGTCTATAAAGTGTGCCTGGTTTGCAAGCACACTTTGTAAGACCTTTCCAATGAAGTAATTCTTTTGCAATAACGGGATGTCGGCTCTGCTGAAGAGCCTCATCGTGTAGGCCGACATGGATCTCCTTCTGTCAGCTTTACAGTTGACATCAAGAGGAGGGGAGGGGGAACTTTGACTGCGAGTATCTCTCATACCATAGCGGTTTGAGAGAAGGGGTTTGTGGCAATGCTATTTTTTTACCCTCTACAATTGTATTACAAATTATTTCTGGACATTACTAAAACTTTAAAGTGGAACTTTCACCTATGATAAACCCTGTCTCATATTAGTGTAGTGTAATTTTTTCTAGATCACAGTTTTGTTTTTTTTCTGTAAGTCCATAGTTAATGAGAAATTCACTGTCAGGGTACAGGGTAACGGCTGCACAGCAGAGCAGCACTTCCCAGTCCTGAAATTCTCCTCCTACCTCTACCAGGGAGCATGTCCCCTTCGTACTGGTGTATATCAAATCTATTGTTACAGCAAGCTCCGTTTATCATTATACTGATCACTCCCTGGTAGAGGTGGGAGGAGAATTTCAGGACTGCAAATTTTGACAGAAAATTTCTCTTCAACTATGGACTTACAAAAACCAAAAAAAAAAACAAAAAAACCCTGTGATCTAGAAACAATTGCACTACACTAATAGGAGACTGGGTTTATTACAGGTGAAACTAACACTTTAAATGTTTGTGCAGTTTGTATTGCGTTAAGACCAAAAGTCATTTAAAGGGATAGTATTACTTCAAAATTACTATCCCTCATATTGTAGCCCTTAATAAACTGAGTTAAATGACACCAGCGGCATCTCTCAAACCTTTATGGTTTAAGAGATAGCCGCTTTCAAAGTTTCCTCTCCCCTGCTGTCAGCGTTCTGCTGCCAGCAGGAGAATCCGGTCTCTGAATCAAGGGGAGACTCTTCAGCAGAGCCGATATCTCGTTATGAAAGGAAAAATGATTAATTGAAACAGTCTTCTACGTGTGCTTGGTAACCAAGCACACGTAGAAGACTGTTTCAATTAATCATTTTTCCTTCCATAACGAGATATCGGCTCTGCTGAAGAGCCTCCACTTGATTCAGAGACCGTATTCTCCTGCTGGCAGCAGAACGCTGACAGCAGGGGAGAGGAAACTTTGAAAGCTGCTATCTCTTAAACCATAAAGGTTTGAGAGATGCCGCTGGTGTCATTTAACTCAGTTTATTAAGGGCTACAATATGAGGGATAGTAATTTTGAAGTAATACTATCCATTTAATTCGATTCATGTCCATTGCTTTGGTATTCAGAGGTTATCATCTTATATCTGCCAGTTAAAAGATACCCCCGAACAATCAATGGGAACACACTTCTGAACATGGACTGAGCTTTAATCAGCGCTTTGGATACAGTAAAACTACCCACACAGAGACAAGTGTGTCTTCTGCGAGTGAACATTGTGCAGGTTGCCATAACATCTGGTCAGCTGACCATTCCCTCAGTTCTCAGGAGAACCAACTGATGTCAGAGAAAGTGGGAGGTGATCTTAAAAGCCAAGTAACTGAAAATAGTGATTTTTAATAGTGTGACAGTCACATTCTTTAATACTTTTTAGTGCATTGCAAAAATACGACCCATTATTATTTGATGTACATTTCAGCTATTTCTGTCCTCTCCTTGCATATTGCATGAACAGCCTCTGCCTTCAAATAAACAAGTCTGACTCACGCTACTAGATCTGGAAATCTCCCGTTAGTCTTCATTTTGCCCAACACCCATTCAGAGGCAGACATACACATAGTTCTCTAAATCATTTGCGCACACAGTTGAATCACTGAACTGTAAGGACTTTCACACAGGCACGTTTTTTGTAGCAGCGATAAGTGTTGGTGCACTTTTAATGTGACACTGTAGCAAGTTTCCCCATTCTGTCAAAATAAACAAAGGTGAGAAAATGACTGAAAACACAGCTACCAGTATAATTGCACAATATCAATGTATTTTCCTTGCCATATTACAATATTTGCAGCTATAACAATCACAGAGCATGTTGCCTGTGGGAGATGCCAAGTAGGTGAGACAGTGATTCACAACTCATGATTTTTTCTTGTGTTGGTTTAGCAAAGTCACCTTTGTGTAAAGAGCCTAAAAGGATGCTGGAACACAGAAAAATGAATTTGCTGATACCAGGTAAGCCAACTTAAAGGGATAGTAAACCCCCCAAAAAACTGTTGGCGAATTGATAGGACTAATAAAAACATGTAATGCCCTTATTACCATCTCTCAAACCGTTATGGTTTGAGAGATATAAGAAAATAAAGACCTCCGCTCCCACACCCTTCTCATGTGTCAGCTGTATAGCGGACATCATGAGATCCTGCTTCCAGGACCAGAAGGCGGCTCTTCAGAAGCGCTGTCATCTAGATGTCTGACTATGATTACTTCATCGGAATGGTCTACAACGTGTGCTTGCAAGCCAGGCACACGTTGTAGACCATACCAGTGAAATAATTATAGTTAGATATCTAGATGACAGCGCTCCTGAAGAGCAGCCTAAAGTCGGTCGACCGGATTCTGCCTCTGACAGCTTTACAGCTCGTCAGGCAGAAAGGGGAGGGAGCGGAGACCTTTATTTTCTTACATCTCTCACACCATAACGGAATAAGGGTATTACATGTTTTTTTTTATTATTCCTATCAATTCACCAACAGTTTTCTGGGGGGTTTACTAACGCTTTAGCCCTTTGAGGAACAATGCAGTGTGCAACTCATTGCAAAGCCACATGTTCCACCCTCTTCTGGTGCTCAAGGAGTTAACCCTTTGAGTGCCAGAGGGGTACGCAATGCATTGCAAAGCAATGCCTTGCGTACCCTTCCGGCACTCAAAGGGTTAAAGTATTATTAATTTATGTCCCCACGCTCTCCCTGCCTTGCCATATCGGCTCTCACCTCTACATTGGACACTCAGGGTCTCCACTCCAAAAGTGGAGGTGTGAACCAATATTGCAGAGCAGGAAGAAGCACAGAGACATAAGATAAGGGCAATTGAGTAGCAGAGGCCTGCTGTGCACGGGACCCCCACCAACACTATACAAAGGTAATAATGAAAACGTTTCAGAAGGTAGTGAAGCCCAGTGCTGTTCTATTACAGTGATCAGCTCCACATTACTGCTTCTACTATTTCCAAGGCACTGAGGTGAGGTCATTGCACCCGGAAGTGCTAGTGGAGGCAGGGAGATGATGAGTCCACACTAAAATGAAGGACAATGTGGGGCTCCACTACCACTACCCACAGAAACATTTTTTCCCCTGAAACTGAGGCAAGGGGAGGGAGCATCACACAGTGCATATGGTCAATCTGTGGCTGTCAGTGGGCAATGGAACCAGGATGGGGGTTAGACAGTGTATATGTGGATCTGTGACTACCATTGGGACAAGGCTGGTGGGTCAAACAGTGTATGCGGAGATATGCGACTACCAGTGGGCAGTGAAAACATGGTGATAAGACAGTATAATGTGAGGATCTGTGACCATCAGTGGCAACAAACTGGGGTGTGTGTGTGTGTGTGTGTCTCAGACAGTGTGTATGTGGGGATCTGAGACTCACAGTGGGAAGTGGAATCAGGCTGGGTTTCAGTGTGTGTGGGATCTGTGATAACCAGTGGGCAATGCAATCAGAATGGGGGGGGGGGGTCAGACAGTGTATATGAGTATATGTGACTACCAGTGGAAAAAGGCTGGTGGGTCAGATGTGTATGTGGGGATGTGTGACTGATAGTGGGCAGTTGATGAGTCTGAGGCTACCAGTGGGCAGTGGAACACTGGCATGGAGCCCCTCAGAGTTTGCAAGGCTGGCCCCATAATTTCTTTTTTACATTTGAGTGCCCACACCTCAGCCAGTAGGGAACGTATGGTATATTTTGTAATGAAGTTCCTTGTGCTGTAGCTGGCAGAGTGCATGATCCGGCAGCAGACTTACAGCTGCAGCGGGTGGAGCTTCAGAGGTCTGAGAATCCAGCAAGCAGCAGTCACGTTCGCCACATCCTCTGGCATGACAGTTGGGAGTGAAGAAGACTTCAACTTTGGAATCAAGGAAGGCAGAAGAAAAATCCAAGATGCAATGTGGGATGTCAGGACACAAGGTAAGGGGGCATTTATTAATTGGAGTGATAAGTTCCACCTTAATATCAGTATGGAATGGACTTTTTCCCCCCACATAGCCCAATAAGTCTATTTTTAACCCTTTAAAAGACTAAGAGTGAAAATAATTGCTTTAGTCAGCGACGGGGATACGATATATTCAGAATAAGCAGCTTCTTAGGGCCCCCACTTGGTCAGAGGGCCCCACAACACATATAGTAGTGTCGCCACATGCAAACACAATCAGATGAGACGGTCTTATTAGAAATACCAGTACGCGAGTAAAGGGCAGTGGGGGGGAGACACGTGAACTTTTTGCATAGGGTTCCCAAAACTTAGAGCCGCCCCTGCTTCTGGTCCTTGAAGAATTAAAATGAACACCAGAGCAAAAAATACAAGTTGATCTTATATGAAACTGCACGTTGTAACTTTCATAGGAATAAATATAAGTTCCCAAACCATTGTAGAATGCTGAATATTTGGTAATGCTATGCTGTTTTTCCTTTAGGTTGGAGGAAGCAATTTCCTTCTCACATCAGTCCTGGAGTGTCTTAGCTACCAGAGCGGCCAAGAAGTGAAGAGTGTAAAGGAAAATTCCCTCCCCACACCCACCAGCCAAACACCAGTGTATGAAATCCTATATATCATCATATATAATAAGTCACTAAAATGTGTGTAACGCTGCAGTCATGCGCAGTAGAGACTGCCTGCGCCGCGGCTGATACAGGGCTGGACACTCCGAAGGCGCGGGCAGTCTCTACTGCGCATGACTGCACTGTGACCAGCTGGCAGTGGCACGTGTAACGGGCTCTTCAACTAGTATATAATAGGTCTTAGAATTCCAATTTGTAACAAACATGCATACCTGGGAAACTTCTTGTTCCAAGTACCTGGAGAACTACTGTAGAGACAAGAATGTAATGCTCAAATGACGCATTCTTCTGTATTTGTGGGTGGGTAGTTGAAAGGAGGAGTTTGCCATGAAATGAGTGGAAAAGTGGGTTAAATAGGGCAGGTGTGAGATGAACCGACTGGAAAGTGAGTCTGCCTCTATCTGAAAAATGGAGTCTATGGGGTAGATCTGGAGGGTTCAGGGATTCAAATATGTGCTTTCTAAAGAGCCTTCACACTCATATATGTGCATTAGCCATTGTTATTTCAAACAATAGTGTGGATTTATTTCTCTAATTAGCTAGTACTGATCTGCAGGAAGTGACAGGTGGGAGGGAGATTCCAGTGTGGAATGTTAGTAGTATCTGGCATGCCAGCTAGAAACTGTAATTTACATAAAAAACCTAAACATCTCAAACCGATTTAGATTAAAAATTACTAAAGTGTAATTAAAAAAAAATTCTCATCTATTTGCTACAAAGTAACAGTTTCTTATACAAATCTGAGAGCCAGAGGGATATTCAAGTCATTGCTTTGTTTTAAGTATATTTGTTGAGTGTACAGAACAAATTGCATTTTAGCATTGGTTTTCTACGAAAAGATGAGTAAAGTGTTATAAAACACATATTGTAGGGTTGTTTCTGCCGAAGAATAAAAGAAAAATGTTATTACAGTTCAAACGGTCACAGAGTGGAGGAGCTGTAGCCAGTGGCTCACCTCTCTCATAGAGAGCAATAGGAAACTGCCTGAGCACTAGACACCTGACAGTTTAAAGCGGAACTACCACGTTAAGTCACCCTGCAATACTTAGGCAGGTGGCGACTAGCTTAATAATAGTTATATTACCTCTCAAAAGTACCCACTTGTAAAGGAATCCTTAACCCTTTGAGTGCCAGAGGGGTATGCAACACATGGCAAAGCAATGTGCTGTGTACCCCTCTGGCACTCAAAGGGTTATGCTTCCGAGACTGACGGCCAGGTTAGTGCAGTCTGTGCCGTCAGTCCCTTCTGGTGCTGTTCGGGCCAGTGTAATGCTGCTGAAGGGAGACCGGGACTGATAGCGCAGGAGCGCAGACATCTTGCCTGGCTTTCCTTCTCGGAAGATTAAGGATTATTTTACAAGCGGGTACTTTTGAGAGGTAATATAACTATTATTAACTTAGTTGCTACTTGCCTAAGTATTGCAGGGTGACTTTACGTAACATGGTAGTTCTGCTTTAAAACAAAATAAACAGTTGTTTGAGCTGTAATACCTTTTGAATGATTTACTCAACAGGAAAAAAGCCCTAATTATATGTATATAATTTATTTATTTATAAGTAATAGACATTTGCCTTGTGACACCCCTTTAACCCTTTGAGTGTCAGAGGGGTGTGCAGTGCATTGCAAAGCGATTCGTACCCTCCGGCACTCAAAGGATTAAGACACTGAGCTCCAAAGCGGTATCCAAAGCATTGCACTGCAATGTGTTGGATACCTCCCTGGCTCTCAAAGGGTTGACATCCAATCATGCATGTTAAATGACAATCTTTTACCAGCCTTTACATGTGGGAGTTTGCACTCCAATCTCAGAGAACCAAAAGGCTACACAACATATATTTGAGAGACCTATTTTATTATCCAGTGCAGATTTTCTAACCACGCACTGAAAATTAAACTACTACACCAGCACCCTCTAGTGGAGATCCGAAAGAGAGAGAGACAAGACCAAAAAATAAATAAAAAGAAATAAAAAATATCAAAATGCTTCAGTTACAAGCTGACCGGCAGTAGGTGGGCAGTTGTATCGTGAGCAGGAGACACAAATGTTGTGAGCAGCACCTCTGCCGAATTTACAGTAGTGAAAAAAATATATATTTTAGAAAGACATCCTTGAGGATGGAAATGAGCAAGAGGTGGGTGATATCTTTAATCGTTTGAGGGCCAGAGGGGTGCACAATGCAATATGATTTTTTTTTTATTTTTTTTTTTTAATTTTTAATATCCATCTGGCACTCAAAGTGTTAACTACATAAAGAAAAAAAATCCCCCCAAAAATTAAACTAAATTCTGATGGTTTTGAGTCCTCCATTCAGCCAGCTGGTACCAGAGCCCTGCAATATACAGTTAGACATTTGTTATCAACTTCTTGTACCCAATGGGAGGAACAGCTGACCAGCTTATTTACATATCTGTAGGCAGGAATTAAAAAAAACAAACAAACAAAAAAAAACGTGCATCACTCATACGTCAAGCTTCCTTTTAACACTTTGGGAAAGAAGTATAAATGCGAAAGGATTCTGGGGCAAAGAAACTACACTCAGACTAATAAAAATTCACATTCCTTTAAATACTCTCGTTCAGATCTGCTGATGAGTCACAAGTCCCAGCAGACCAATGGAGAGTTGAATGGAGAACCTGGGGATCTCTCATTGGTCCTATGAGAAGAGACTGAAGGGCAAGATGAGGTCTCATTGGTCCTATGAGAAGAGACTGAAGGGCAAGATGAGGTCTCATTCTGGTCTCGACAGACAATCTGCTTCAGACCTGAAAGCACAATGGAGGCGGTGTGAATAACTTGGAAAGTAATTGTCCTTTAAATGGGCTCCTTGATTGCTAAAGATGTATCTAGTGCATTGCAAAGGTGACCACCTCTCTAGCATTCTCAGAATGATAAGACCCTTTAACCCTCTGCATGCCAGAGGGGTATGCAATACACTGCAATGCATTGCACACCTCTCTGGGATTCAAAGGATTAAAACAGTGGGTAAAATTTGCTCCCTAAGGTACAGTTGCTTTGTCCCAGAATTGCTCCACTTTTGTCTTCAAACATATGTCCATTTATGATCTATGTTGGCTGGGTTCCATCAAAAGGCTTCGCGTCATACTGTGGGGGCGGAGTCAAAGGTTCGATCGTTTGATTCTGGGGCAAGTGGCTTTGACCCGAAAGATTTAGTCTGAACTCCTTTAGGTGAAGCTTGTCCGACTTAATCCTCCTCACATTTAAGGGCTTCTTCTCTTTCCCAGAGCGTGAATTTGTCCTTTGCGGTTGCTCGCCTTTAGCTGTTCCAGCATTAGGCCTTGTTGGCAGAGACTCGTCAAGTTCCGTTAATGACTCATAGGAGGGAAGAGAAACAGGAATTCTTTCATCTCCATCCATTTCTACGGTGTTAGACGTTGGATATCCAATCCTCATCACCTCTTCATAGCTGGGAGCGGAGTACCTGGGAGGGTTGGGTTCTTGGCTAAGAAAGAAGAGAAAAAAAAAAAATACACATTAACAAAAAAGGTTAGACTTGGTCCATACATTTCTCATTTATACTGAGTGAAAGGGGCACAAAAAATGTAAAATTCTTTATAGCCAGACAGAATTCTTAGGAGCCATTATGTTTTAACCCCTTAAAGGGATAGTAATGTTTCACAATAAAAGCAGCTCTAATTAATCTTCATAGTATTTGGGCCATGGAGAGTGTGATTTCACTACTGTCAGAATTGTAGTTCAAGAGTAATTGAAGTATCCTCCTCCCGCCCCTTTTACTGATGTAACACTGCTCAGCTTAGAGCAGCAGGGAGGTGTCCAGGTAGATTGCAGAGAGGAAATCTTCAATTAAGAGAAGGGAAAAAACTGAAAAACCTGTCAAGGGGCGGCAGGGCTTTCATTGTTCTCACAGGAAGAAGATCGTCCCCTTCTGTTATCTGTCTGGTCTATGGACTGCATTCCACATCTGAGGAGTGGGGGCTTACACTAGGTAAAAAGGGCGGGAGGGGGAAACGATCATTCAATTACTCGAACTACAACGCTCAAAGTATTGAAATAACACTCTCTATTGCTCAAATACTATGAAGATTAATTTGAGCTGCTGTTTTTGTGAAACATTAAAATCCCTTTAACCCCTTAACGACCCTTGACGGTCATAGTACGTCAAGGGTCGATTTGACTTAACGACCGATGACGTACTATGACCATCATCGAGTTCCGGGCTCCCCCCGCGGCTGCGCGCCGTTCGGGGTGTCCGGAACGCAACGGAGCAAAAAAAAAAATTTTGCTCCGTGGTCGTTGAGTCGCGTCTTCGGCCGGATTTCCCGGTCCTTAAGCGGTTAAGGACCAAGGACATACATATACGGCATGGGGTGAACATCCCTAAAGGACACATGATGTACAGGGCTCCCCGCGTGGCTGCATGTTGTTTTGGGAGCCCTGAATCGGATTCTGGGAAAAAAAAAACAAACAAAAAAAACTCTGTGGCCCTTAAGTGCCATGCGGTCAGTCCTTAAGGAGTTAAGAGCCATTAATTTGTAATTTTCTCCCTGCTGAATATAAACGAGGGTACTACTCCCACTGCTGGGGATTCCTCATTCAATACAAGATTTTTTTTTTTTTTTTTAAACCTTTTCTCTTTCTTCCTCAACTAAAGTACAATTTTCTATTTTTGTCACTAGGTAGCAGTGTTACATACTCAAGCTCTCTCACAGAATGCAATTTATATATTTTATATATATATATTATATACACACACAGTCATTTTCACAGAAGTCAACAGGGGATGAGACTCACCGCTGCATTAGTCCAGTGGGCCCCAAACTTAATGACGTGCCAAATCGTGGTCAACGCAGTGCACCATTTGATAGTTATATTATACATACACATATATTTCATTTATATATACGCACACATACATTCACGCATGTACTTAAATTAATGCCTTTTGGACACCAGTTAAAAAAAAAGTTTGAACTGTAATAGCTTTTGAGTCATGTGACAATCCCTATAACCGTTATAGAACAAGTTTATTGCTCCTTTAAAAATTCTAGTTGAAAGTACATGATATTGAAAAAGGGTATATGACCCCATATCATTTACCCCTGTGTCCATAGCACTGCAATTCCATCTTCAAAACAAGTTAATTGTGTATGACCTGTACACATTTAGTCACGTATCCATATTAAAAACATTGTGCTAGTACCATCAAACCCAGTGAAGAGAGACTGGGAAGTGGATTGGCCAGAGCAGATTTCCATTACAGAAGGCTTCCACCTCAAACATGTCAAGCAAGCAAATCAACTGATAGCACATCTAAAATCAGATAGAAAGCCCGTCTCTGTGGGAACAGACCCACTGACTCATTTAAAACCAATTATATATATCATATGCACCAAGGAAGAACTGAAAAGCACTCTAGAATTTGCATAATAATTATTTCTTGAAACTAATTCAATGTTTCGTCCCTTACTCAGGCCTTTATCAATGTCTAGCTTTAATAAATCTTTTTAGTTTATAAATCCTGAAGGGCTGTTTAGTTCTTGATTGACGTTTGTATATACAAGTCTGGGCACTGGATGATGGAAAGGAGTGTCATACACAGTGAAGAGGAGTACGGATTATATTATAGCTATAAATAAAATATAATACCAGAGTATGTAAATATCATTTTTACTTCTCCCACTTTCTCCTACCTGTAGCAGCAGACAGTTTGGGCTAAGCTTCCTCCCTCTCCAGCCACTCCCACTAACACTTGTTCAAGACTTCCAGTACAAGGGTGATCTGGGTCCTATCACTGCAGTGAACGGCAAAAGGACACCAACCAACATTAGACTGCACCGCGTGTCCCTATACTTACTTCTCTGGCAAGGGGTACACGGTATGTAACAGTTTATCCAAATCTCATAGTTTCATCCCTGGCTATGGGTCCTCTATGGTAAACAGTGGATTCAAGTTGCTCTTGTCCAACTAGCTAACCATGTGTTAACCAAGTCAATGATACATACGACCAGTTTTAAATAAAACACTGTAGGCCAAGGGTATCATATGGGATAAGTGTGTTCAATTTATGAATCCACCGGGATTCACTCTGTAAAAAAAAGGTCTCCTGCCTCTGTCTTCTCTTGGCTTCCAGAAAGTGGCGAGCTACAGGCCATCCCATAGTGCTTGTCTGATGGATGATCTGTGATTGTTCATTCGTTCACTGAAAGTTGTGATCGTTTTGCCTATGTACATCTTACTGCAAGGGCATATGATGAAGTAGATCACATAGGTGGACGTGCAGGAAAGATGTTTTTTGTTGTTGATAAGTTTGTTCGTATGAGGGTGGCAAAAGTAGAAGCCTGTGAGCAAATAACTACAAGCAGTACAATTTGCACATTTGTAACAACCCAGTGGTTTGTCAGGAAGCCAAGTCTTCTTATTAGAGGTGTAACCGTGGATAGGGTCAGTTTTAACCAAAATATCACATAGATCGTGACCCCGTCTGTATGATATCAGTGGATTCTGATGGAAGATTGAAGGGAAAGTCCTGTCTCGGCTGACAATAGGCCAATTCTTTTTAATGGCGGATGAAACAAAAACGGTATTCGGGAGCAAACTGGGTTTTAAATACAGTCCTGTTCGACTGGTCTTTTGGTGGATGCGGTTGCATCAGTTCTTCTCTGATGCTCAGTCTAGCCCTCTCATATTGTGTTTTCAATTCTCCCCAAGAATACCCCCTTTTGTGAAACCGGTCCATGAGTTCCTGGATTTGCATGAGCTCAGTATTGGTGTTATTACGCATTATGCGCAGCATCTGTGAGCATGGGATGCCGAGCTTAATGTGTTCTGTGTAACAGGAATACCTACCTTTTGAAATCTAGCTATCAGTAGGTTTCCAAAAATTTGTGGTAGCCAAATGGGGTCCATTCCTGGAAACCGTGAGGTCCAAATCGTCAACACTGGTTGAGTCACAATAGGACAGTCAAGTAGACTGAGTGCCAAAATAAAGGTGTTAAATGTCGACTCATCACCTCTCCACACCAGAAACATGTCCTCTATGAAGCGAAAATAACAGATAATCAAGTCGGCAAATGGAGTTAGAATATTATCATGTTCACAGACATCCATAAACAACTTCACAAATGAGGGAGCCACATTTGAATCCACAGTGGTCCCCGCTATCTGGAGAAAGTAATGGTGTTCAAACAAAAGAATTTCATTTAATGTACAATTTCAGTAATAGAATAAAACTCAGTGCAGGGTCTGCTGGGATCACTATTGGTGGCTATTGTTCTACGAATAACCTGGATATCCATGGGGATGAGGTTTTTAATCTTATTCAGAAAATCTGTAGCGTCTCGAATATAGGATTCAGATTTTTGTACCAATGGCTGCATTTAGTAAGCCAAAAAAATGGCTAAAGTTGGAAAGATAGAGTTTCTAGAGGAAACTATCAGGCGTCCTGTTGATTTTTATGTACTTTGAGAAGTGTATAAGTGATGGGGCAAACTGGATTGTCTTGTTTCAGGTATTTAACCCTTTGAGGACCGGCCACGCGCACACATGGCCGGCACTTATGGACTTTTTTTTTTTTTTGCTTCTGATTCCGGCGCTATCCGGATGACGTGCAGCCCGAAATTCCATGACAGTCCTGGCACGTCATGGGTCGTTAACGCAAAACAACCCATGACGTACCATGACCGTCAAGGGTCGTTACGGGGTTAAAAGTGGACTCCCTGATCCAGTTGTGGGATAAGGCTTCTCCCAAAATAGTGTCATCACCCATAGATAGAACATTGGTTGAATATATAATTAGGGTTTGAGGTGGATACCGTCCAGCGGAACAATAAAACCATCATTTTATACAGTTAGTGAAAATATTTATACAAGTTATTAAAAAAGGATATGAGAACTCATGTAAAAACAGAGAAGATCTGGACTCATTGGGGGGGTGGCATTATTATTTGGCAATGACCTTTGTAAATGTTTAAATCTAAAGTAGTTGCGTGGGAAAAAAATAAGCCAGACCACATAAAAATGACCTTTTACAGCATTTAAATAATGATTTTATATCTCTGCTTTTAGCAGATTAGTTGGTCTACAACATACAAAAACACCCGCAAGTCTCATTTTCATTCATCACGGCGGTGGAATTATCTGGAAATATAATTATATCTCAATGAACTTCAAATATGCTAAAAAAAAAATAGATTTTAGCTGGAGATTTTTCTACAGCATCTGAAAATAATAGACCACGGCTTTGAGACTGGGGAGATAAAAATGTAAATCTAATTCTATTATATTCAAAAGAAAAGAAAACAGAATGCATAGGGTAATTTTTTCCAGTCACAGTAGTTGTCATTGCGTACGACATTACAAAATAAGGTATATAAAACAAAATGTGTACTGCAATGCAGACCTCCCATAGATTCATTGTAAGATCACATTAAGTATTTAATAAAGCCTAACAGTTAGACAGAGCACTTTGTCAAAGAGCAAGATGTTATTCTCTGTGCCAGAACCCCACCCCCCAAAAACGGAAGCATAAAAAATAGTTTAAGATGTCACAGTTAACCCTTTGAGTGCCAGTGACAACGCATTACTTCAAGGGATTAAAGGAATAGTAATACTTATAAGAAAGTGCAGCGCCAAATCTTTATTTTATTTGTAGCATTTAGAGCTATATTTCAATACTAACAGTTTTGTAGTTCAACTGCAATTGAATCTGAAAGGATGCCATTCCCACCCCTTTTCTGTGTATCACTGCCTCTCATGCTGGGCTTTATGGAGCGCAGCGAGGGACAATCTTCGGTAAGCATAAGGAAAATCCTGCTCTCCATCATTACAGAAAATAAATCACATGTTCATGGCACTTTGGTACTGCCCACAGACCGTCCATCCGAAACTTAAGTCTGGGGTTGTGTTGTTTCTCTTGATCTAAGACGATTTGCGTACATTTTGGTGGTGGTCCATCTGTGGGTGGGACCAGACTTATGAATAAGGAAATCTGTTCCCTGTAATGGCAAGAGTGAAAAATGTCAGTGAGCAGCACTGATGGGAACACAACCCCCAAGAATAACGCCGGGTGTTATTCATTCTCAGTTTCCTTGGAACACTTTTAAAGGGATAGTAATGTTTCATAATAAAAGCAGCTCCAATTAATCATCATAGTACTTGGGCCATAGAGAGTGTTATTTCAATGCTGTCAGAGTTGTAGTTCAAGAGTAACTGAATGATAAAGTATCCCACCCCTTTTACTGATGAAACACTGCTCACCTCATCTATGTATGGATCGCAGAGAGGGACAATCTTCAGTGAGCATAAGGAAAAAACCTGAAAGACCTGTCAAGGAGGGCAAGGTTTTCCTTATGTTCACAGTAAGAAGACTGTCCCTTGCTGTGAGCTGTCTGGTCAAGAGACCAGATTCCACATCTGAGGGGAGGTGACTTACACTAGGTAAAAGGGACGGGAGAGGGATACTTTATCATTCAATTACTCTTGAACTACAACTGACAGTATTGAAATAACACTCTCCATGGACCAAATACTATCAAGATTAAATGGAGCAGCTGCTTTTGTGAAATGTTACTATACCTTTAAACACAGGAAGGAAACCTTCCTGAATAGTAATGATGTAACAGAGCTGTGCTGTAGCAATAATTGATTCCTGGGTGCCTAACCCTCAGATAGTTTGGTAATCTAACATCTCCAAGTCTGGTCATTTATCATCATCTACTGGACACACCTTTTGAGATACACACACACACACACACACACTTTAGTGCTGGGTAAGAAGGCTTTCATCACTCAGCAGTAAACCACCAGCTGTTTAAATGTGGATACTGTAAGGATAGCACACACTCTTATATGCTGCAGTCTGCTCGTTTTCATTTACAAACCTATAAAGACAATGTGGTTGGTTTAAAATATTCATGCTATCAGAGTACAGCAAACTGTTTTTGTGTTTAATTTTATAAAAGCTGATCTCTCTGGCCTTTTTATTTTCCCCCATACACAAGCTTTGCAGATATCTGATTTAAGTGTATGGATAAGTTCTCTGTGTATCTTCTGTCCATCAGACCTGCGTAGAGGCCTCTTTCAGCCCCTCCAGCCAAGTGTCCCGTTGTGTTACCAAGACCTGAGACGCGTTCCTTCTAATGGGAGCACTAGGCAGTGAGCTAGTGTCATGGGACTGCTGGTCAGGAAGGGGTGCCGACCACAGGCACAAAAGTAAATTAATAAAGTAGAACCCAGTGAGCAAAGAAACTAGCACACACACAATTAAGGGGGAAGCCAATGTATTTAACATTTGCATACATGGACAATTAAACAGCACTGCAAGACAAAATAAACAAAGAAACTGAAAAGGGCAGTGACTCAGGAATACTATGTACAGGACCTATGGACCAAACTAGGGACAGGACCTATGGACCAAACTAGGGACAGGACCTATGGGCCAAACTAGGGACAGGACCTATGGGCCAAACTAGGGACAGGGACTACTGAGAACGGGGCGCAAGGGCCACTGGGAACAGGGACAAGTCAACTGTGATACTCAAGGAATGCAGCCAGCTCTGGAACTCTGGGGGTGCAGCCGGGCTCAAGGAACAAGGTGGTGCACGGGCTGCACTGGAACACAAAGGGTGCAAGGGTGTGCACAATGAGCTGGCTGCACTGGAACAAGGTGGTGCATGGCCTGCACTGGAACACTGACTCAGGAGAGTAACAGTGAATACAGGAACGCAGGAGGGCCACTGGCAATTCAGGAACGCAGGAGGGCCACTGGCAATTCAGGAACGCAGGAGGGCCACTGGCAATTCAGG
Source organism: Rhinophrynus dorsalis (assembly GCA_037306005.1). Lineage (NCBI taxonomy): Eukaryota > Metazoa > Chordata > Amphibia > Anura > Rhinophrynidae > Rhinophrynus > Rhinophrynus dorsalis. Next base: position 370,747,775 of record CM074724.1, on the reverse strand, counting down.
AACGCAGGAGGGCCACTGGCAATTCAGGAACGCAGTAAAGTCTAGGCAGTGTGAAGGCAAGTATAATCTGGCCCAGAACAAGGGGAAAGACTACACTTAAATAGGGCAGAGGTGACTGCAGGTGATAGGGGCCAGCTGGGAAGAAAATCAGGTCTCTGTAATTAGATAGCTGCAGCCTGAAACAGCACCAAGGGAAAACAGTGGCACTGAAAGGTATTGAAGAGAGGACATGGACATGACACCTAGCACTTGGACTGTCAAAGAATTCAGGCACCCTGGGCAGCTGCTTGGGGACCCCTGAATCCATTGCACACATTTTAAAAAATGTTCCATGGTCCTTAATTGCAAAGGGCTAAAGAAATAGTAATGTTTGTAAATAAATGCCCTGTTGATTATTCTTCATAGTTTTTCGGCGATGTACAGGGTTATTAGAATACTGTCAGATGTGTAGTTCAAGAGTAAAATGATAAAGAGTCCCCCTTCCGCCCCTTTAAGAAGGTTGTCTCTTGCTGCGAGCTGTCTGGTCAAGCACCTGAATTAAACATCTGAGGGGAGGCGCCTTACGCTGGGCAGAAGGGGGAATCTTTATAATTTACTCTTGAACGACACATCGGACAGTATTCTAATAACGCTATACATGGCCAAAATCTATGAAGAATAATCTGCAGGGCATTTATTTTCACACATTAGTATCCCTTTAAGAGAGTAATTAAAACTAGACAGTGTCAAATGATTTACCGGTTATTCCCATGCAGCCCTGCATAAACACTCCTGTTTAACCCTTTCAGTGGCAGAAGGGTATCCAATGCATTGCCCTGAAATGGTTAATACTCATTTCTGGTCCACTCACCTGTATGCACTTTAGAGGAACACTACTGGTCCTGTGTGAAACACGATGTTTGGCTGCAGGAGCTAGAAGCGGCCACTACAAACTAGCCACAAACTATATGTACTGAAAAGAGTAAAAGCTTTGGCACTACTGGCTTTTATTATATAAAGTGCAAGGTCATTTTGCTGCGCTGTGGTAGTATAAATTATTAAATAATTAATAATAAAATGGAAAGTTTTAGTTATGAAGAAAGACTAGAAATGTTAAACTTGTACACACTAGAGAAATGGCGTCTTAGAGGGGATATGATAACACTATATAAATATGTTCAGGGCCCATACAAAGGGCTCTCCAAAGACCTGTTCATTAACAGAACAGTACACAGGACAAGGGGCCACCCGCTTAATAGAGATGCACCAATACCGATTTTTTAAGACCGAGTACCGATACTTTTTTCAAGTACTCACCGATACCAATTACCGATACCTTTTTTGTGAGGTCATTTGCCAGTTTTCTAAGTACCTATATGCTTTAGGTACTTGGAAAACCCTCTTGATTCCCACCTTTTGCTTCATTCTCCCCCTCTTGAGCCCCCTTCTTTTGCCTTGGCTTTTTCTCTCCCTTTTGATCCCCCTTTCTCCCACTCCTTCTCCTTGACTCACCCTTTTGCTTCTCTCTCCCTCCTGACCCCCCCTCCTTTTGCCTCTCTTTCTCCCTCTTTAGGGATTAAATCTTAATGCTTGGTAGAACCAGTTCTTTATGTAAGTATATAGTGGTAGTCATGTATGTGAAAAACTATTCTCATTAGCAAATTTTCACCAAGTTCTCTCAGAATATTCGCAGACATTTCTAAACTTGACTTTACGTCTTCATAATAGGATTCGTTTTTTTGAATTTTAGCAAAAATTCTTAAACATACACTAAGAATGCTTTTTATGCATCTCCCCCAGTGTTTGTTGGGAGGTGTCCTAGAGCAGATTTCTCTTCTACCTTTTCTGTAACAAGAACCCTGGCAGTGCGTTGTGAACCTCTATGGCACTCACAGGGCTAAAACTTTACAAGTATACCCCAACACAGAACATTTTTAAATTAAATATTTAAAATTTAAATTAAAAAAATCCATAATAGAAAGTGTGATATCAAGACACACACACCCTCATACATAGATTCACTCACTTTTGTAACATCTTATATAATAATTCTCTAAAACGTTGTCATAACACAGTCATGCGCTATAGAGACTGCCAGTGAAGCAGCTGATCTGGAGCGAGCAGGGCGCTCTGAATTCAGACCGAAGGTGTGCAGAGAGGAACACGGTCTGAATTCGGGGCGCCCTGCACCATATCACTGTGGCCCATATACACGAGCTCTTCAACGAATGTCATATATAAAACGTCAGTGAGTTTGTTTCTATATCTATTAAATGCAAGATGGCTATTTTAGGAAAGGGAATTAGGAATTGGAGAGGAAAGTGGGAGAGCTACCTTAAGTTTCATAATACATAAACTCCTTCACTTTGTCTCATTTATAAGTAGTTACTTAACCCCTTAAAAACTGGCAGGCATGCACGGTCGGCATTTAAGGACCATGGAGCATTTTATTTAATTTTTTATAGCAATCCAATTCAAGGCTTCCTGAACGGTATGCAGCTGCGCAGAGAGCCCTGAAATCCATGACGTACATGTAGGCATGGGTCCTTATCGCATGTTGACCCCATGATGCACATGTACCTCCTTGGAACTTAAAGGGATAGTAATACCTAAAATGTAAAAAAAAATATGTTGTAGGGTTTATCCCCCTGAGTACAACAAGAGTACTCCCACTGCTGAAAGATGTTTCATTCAAAAGTTATTAATTTTCAAAGTTGAATTTTTTAGGTGTAATATCACAGTGGCCTGAAATTGTACAGTGGCGCTGTTGCTACATGATCCTATGGACAGCTCTGGTCTCAGGACCATAAATCTCCATAGGATGGTGTAGCAACAGCGCCACTGTAAAATTTCTGGCCACTGTGATATTGCACCTAAAACATTCAACTTTGAAAATTAATAACTTTTGAATGAAACACCTTTCAGCAGTGGGAGTACTCTTGTTTTACTCAGGGGGATAAACCTTACAACATATATTTTTTTACATTTTAGGTATTACTATCCCTTTAAGGGGTCAAAAAGAGGATTTTAGTCTTAACTGTTAAATCCTTTTCTCTTAGTCCATACAAGTTACTGGTAACTCTGGGTAGGCGATCCGCCTCTTTAAGTAGGCAGGAACAACTCTAGAATTGATTTCAGAGGGTGGAGCCTACCTTCCCTCCTTGGCTGCAGCTAGCCAACCAGCTCCAGAAAGATTTGCGACACAAACTACTGACTAGATAGTGAAGGGAAAGAAGACTCCTGTGAGCATGACCCTGAAGGACCCCCACAGTGTGCCACAGGAGAGCCAAGCATGGTGAGATCAGTAACCTGTATGGACTAAGAGAAAAGGATTTAATAGTTAAGACTAAAAGCCTCTTTTCTCTGTCATCCAATACAGGTAACTGATAACTCTAGGATGTCAAACCATTGAGTTTCCCAGAGGCGGGAAGTAAGGCAAGGACCAGGCGCAAGGCCCCCAAAGTCACCAGAGAAGATATGAACCATCAGATCAGAGATAGCCCAACAAAACAACTGAAGTGTCAACGGACAGTGAACAGGGGTAAAAACACCCCAAAACCGCTACACAGCACACTGAACTAGAGCCAACAGGGCTCTAAGAACCGAAGGAGATTCTAGACAGGCAAGACTGCCTCCAGGATCTTCCTCCCAAAGCCGGTGTCAGCCGATGTCAGCACATCAACACGGTAGTGCTTCGAAAAGGTGTGCACAGACGACCAGGTGGCAGCCTTGCACAACATCAGCAGAGGCCTGATTCTTGTAAGTTCAAGAGGCCCCAATAGATTGAGTAGCATGAGCCGTGACCCTGAAAGGGACAGGCTTCTTCCTCAGCTCATAAGCCTTACGAATAGTGGACTTGATCCAAGAAGCAACAGTCACCTTGGATGCAGGTCTCCTTCCCCTGGACCCTCAGGGAGGACGTAAAACGCATCAGACTGTCTAATGGACTCAGTGCGATGGACATAAAACTTGAGACAACACACAACATCTAACAAGTGGAGATCCCTCTCCTTGTCAGAGGTGGGGTCAGGGCAGAAAGAGGGCACCACAATCTCCTGACTGATGTGAAACTCCGAAACCACCTTCAGAAGAAACTCCTGAGAAGTGCGAAGCACCGCCTTGTCCTTGTGAAACACCAAATAGGGTGGTTTACAGGACAGAGCAGGTAACTTTGCGACATGGCGAACGGACACGATCGCCAGGAGAAAGGCCATTTTCCACGTCAACAGGCATAGAGGAATAGTAGCCAAGGACTCAAATGGAGGGGGTTGAAGAACGCCCAAGACCATGTTAAAATCCCACAGAGAAGTGGAATTCTTGAAGGCAGGACGAGTATGAGCAATGCCCTGGAAGAAAACCTTGACATCAGGAAGGATGGCAATGTGCCTCTGAAAGAAAAGAGAGAGAGAGCATAAGTTTGAACCTTAAGGGAACTCAAATTGAGGCCCTTATCCACACCATCCTGCAAAAAGGCCAGGACCATAGGCAGATCAAATTCCTGAGACAGGTCTTTGTCAGCACACCAAGATAGAAAAGGTCGACCAGACCCGATGGTAAATCTTGGAAGAAACACGTTTGCGGGCACTGAACATAGTAGCCACCACCCCAGAAGAAAAACCTCTTCTTCAATATTGAGCATTCCATTTCCAAGCAGTCAAAGCTAGCCGGTGAACATCCTCCTCCCACAGGTAACCCTGTAGAAGAGGATACGGACAGCAAGGAAGCCGGAATGGCTCCGCCACTGACAGATCCAGAAGCTCTGGAAACCAAGCTTGGTGTGGCCAGTATGGAGCAATCAAAATAACTGGACAATGCTCCAGTCGTAATTTCCGTAACAACCTGTGCAACACTGGGAGGGGAGGGAAAAAACCAAGGAATGGACCTTGCATTCGCCGCCAGAGCTAGAGGGTCCCCCCAATGAGAGCAGAACCTCGGAACCTTCCTGTTGTGTCTTGTTGCCATCAGGTCGATGTAAGGAAGACCCCACTTCTGAACAATGAGGGTAAACACCTCTGGGTGCAGCTCCCACTCTCCGCTGTCCACTGTGTGTCGACTGAGGAAGTCCTCCATGACGTTGTCTACACTAGGAATGTGCACTGCGGATACGGAAGGAACATGTTCTTCTGCTCAGACAAAATAGCCTTGACCTTTAACCAAGCGGCAAGACTTCTTGTTCTGCCCTGCTTGTTGATGTAAGCCACAGCCATGGCGTTGTCGGACTCCACTCGGACCGGACAGTGCCTTGAAAAGGCAAGGAGAGCAATGCTTTCTTAGAAGCAGCATCAGTAGACCAGATCTTGAGCCAAAGAGCCTGTCTGGCAACCACAGACATGGTGGAAACCCTAGCCACCAAACGAATGGCATCAAATAAGGCAGCAGAAACATAGTGCTGTGCCTCAGAAATGTTGGCAAGAAAGCGCAACATATCTGAAGTAGAAGTACCCTGACGGACAGCCAGGGTGAGCGGTTTAGTCCAGACCGCAATGGCCTGGTTTACCCATGCTGCAGCGAATGCTGGACACATGACAGTACCAGCAGTGGCAAAGATGGACTTCAGGGAGACCTCAAGTTTCTTGTCAGTCCAGACGATGAACCCACTGAGCAAGTATGGCCTCAGAAAAGGGATAAAGCTTGGCAAATTTCTTGGACACAGAAGGTTTCCTGTCCAGAGACTTCCACTCATCAGACATAAGGTGGTCAAGAGTAGGGTTAGGTGGAAAGCAAGTAAGGGGCTTTATAGGCTCCTGAAATACATCAGAGGCATGAGAAGGAACCTCCTGCACCAAGGGAATGTTTAAGGTATTTAAAACAGCCCTGATCAGGCCCTCAGCTGAGGGCTCAGGATCAGCCTCAAAAGGGCCCCCAAAAAACTGAGCGGAGCCCACCGCAGAACATTCCTCAACATCTGAATCCACTAGCAGTTCCTCCTCAGAGGAATTGGACACGTCAGGTACTCCCTGAGGTTTTGGCAAGGAAGACCTGATGGAGGAGGGGGTCTGCCAAGACCTGTAACTGGGATGGAACTCTTGCACCCAAACTGGCTCTAATCCATGGCTGGAGGTCCCTGGAATACTCTCAGGGACATCAGAACATGCTGGGCATAAATGACCTGAGAATTCTCTAGGTAACCCTGAATGACAGGAAGAGCAATGCGCAATGGGGGATACAGAGACCCCAGTATCCTTAGTCTTAGGTCTGGCCCCAAGCTCCAGTGGTGTAGACATTCTCACAGTGTCAAAGAACCTTACTGTATAAGAAATCACCCAATTACAGGATTAAAGCTTCACCCCAGAAATCGCTAAAATAAACTTATCTGGCAGGCGAAGGGTTAATCAGCAGAGGAGAGAAGGAGAGTCCAAGCCCTGCATAGGATATTCATTCTGGAAACAGCACAAAATGGCTGCCGCAGCGGAAGCCAATCAGAAATGAGCGCGCGAAGCAAGCGCTCATGGGAAATATAGTTTTCCCAGAAAAGTTCAAACAGTGCCCGAAGCCCCCCAAGCCAAACCTGCAGCTAAAGGGTTAATTACCACATAAACCTACTCCAAATACCCAACAGACATACAGATAGACCCAATGAGTGCAGGAGTGTGCAATAGGAACTCCAAATGAAAAACGCCTGTGCGGAGGGGCACTGTGGGACATATGGACCTGCAGCGCTCAAAGGGTTGCAACTGTTCTCTTGCCTGTGTTATCTTCACCAAGGAACAAATCTTTCTGGGTCTGGTTGGCTAGCTGCAGCCAAGGAGGGAAGGCAGGCTCCACCCCCTACAATCAATTCTAGAACTGTTTCTGCCTACTTAAAGGAGCGGATCGCCTACCCAGAGTTACCAGTAACCCATATTGGACGACAGAAAAAGAGCAGTAAAAACTTTTGTTGTGAAAAAATTATTGTAGGGCTTTTCCTGTCGAGTACAACAAAGGTACTCCCACTGCTGAGAGACAAATTTTCAGTCATTACAGTTTTTTTTTTCTTTTCTTTAACACTGCCATCTAGTGGTCAGATTCCAAATTATTTTGTTCCATAGTCCAAAACCCTTGTTTTACTCAGCAGGAAAAAAAAAGTTATACATGTTTTCATAAAAAAAGTTTACTGCTTTTTTAAAGGTTGTATTAATCCGGAGGATATACCCATAGTACAGGCACGCCGGGCTGCCCCATTGTCTTATTATACGAGCACAGCAACTGGTGCAGCTTACATAAATTTTGCTGAGGGACAGCCCAACGCTCAAACCCTCTGCTGCCCAAGTACCCCCAGTGGTACTAGTAAGACAGGTTAAGAAACATGGACTTAGAAGCCAACTTCAGCTTATATATATTATCTATAAGGGGGGCAGAAACTGGCTACATGCAGAGAATCAGGGGCAGTGATTTTCACAGGAGTGAGCGTGGCATAGCCGTGTGTGTCCAATCTAATGGGCAATTCTGTGCACCAATCACTAGTGTGTATATAATTATATATATGCACACACACACACAAAACAGCTGTATAACATAGGAAAATCAACTTAAACAAAAGTACATTACAATATGCACATTTCTCATTTAACCCTTTGAGTGGCACAGACTTCTTCAACGCACGGGAACGTAATGCATTAGACAACTCTGGCTCTCAAAGCGTTAATCCTGAGTGGTGAAAGAGTTCAATGTATTGCTTCTGAGTTCATTGGAAAACCCTGGCACTCACAATTAACTCTCTACCTTCTTCTGTACCAAAGGACTTCACGGAGACATCCTCAGTCTTTGAGCCTTTGAGTGCCAAAGGGGTATCGAATGCATTGCTCTGCACTGCATTGAACACCCATCTGGTATTCAAAGGGTTAAAGAGACAAGGGACAGATCAATGTGCAACACGACAATCATAAAATCATTAACCCTTTAGGTGCTGTAGAGGTTCTCAACGCATTGCAAACCAACATGTTGCATACCGCTCTGGCACTCAAAGGGTTAAGCCAAGGTGTAGCCACAGGAGAGTTGACATGCACCAGACAACAGATTCAGCTGACTTCCCCTGGAAGTGCAAGACAATTAATGATACCGGGAGGCCAGCATAAATTTCACTTATCACAAGCCTGTTGAAGCATAATGATCCCCTAGTTGATATCCAGCTAATTTACATACATCCTATTAATAGAGATCAGCAGGGGAAAAGGGAATGTTCTGAAGTCTCCCATCACACCAGTCTAATTACCGCTGCTACATTTTGTTTTCCTGAAGTCTACCCACTGAGCCTTCTCAAGTGCCCGAGTGACTATTGTAAATATTTTTTTTTCTGCTGTGATTTAATTACCGCACAATTAAAATGAACAATGACTGTTCTAATATGCATCTTTATAATGACACTTACAATGAAGAATTCATGGGTAGTGCTGGGCTGGATAAAACAATGTGAACAGCCTTTTACTGCACGTTGGGGGTCTCCTGGAGACTTGAGGATTTGGAGGGGGTGTGTTGGTTACAACTGTGCAGAAACAAAGTCTGTATGAACACTGAGGACCAGGGGCATGTAATGCATTGTAAAGCAATGTGCTGAACACCTCTCTGGTCCAAGCAGGGCTGGTGCAAGGATTTTTGCTACCCTAGGCAAAACCTAATTTTGCCGCCCATTTGGCTCTGCCCTTTGTGCCCCACCCCTTTATACCCTGCCCACTTACACCCCACCTCATTTCAGGATTGTCCTCTCTTCCCCTGGTCTGGAGATGCCTGTAAGAGATGTCCCCCACCAGCTCCAACTTGCCCACACCAGCTCCAGCTTGCCCCTGTCAGCTCCAGCTTGCCCCCTATCAGCTCCAGCACATCAGCCCCAACTTTGCCCCCCATCATCTCCACTTTGCCCCCCATCACATACCTGGAGCTCCGCGTAGCCTTCTTTTCAGTAATGTAGAGCGTGCCGGGAGATCATGACTCCCAGCGCGCTCTGCATTACTAAAGAGTTGAGGACGATGAGGGAGCGCAGTAGAGACACAGGTTTCACTGTGTTGTGGTCCCGGTGCGGTGCGTGCGGGCAGTGGGCGTAGCTCTTCTCCGCTGCAGGCCGGCGCCTACCTCGCCTATAGGTGGTGCCAGCCCTGGGTCCAAGACAGTTAAACTGGACCTCCCCAAGACAAAATCTGGTTTGTTTTACAGAGAAATAAAGTTTCCCCTATAGGTTGTACGAACCATTTTTCTATTAAAAAAAATGTTGGGAAAGAATGAACCTGTTTTGGTGCACAGTGTGGCACTTTATGTTACAGAAGCAGTAAACACTTTAACCCCTTAAGGACCAATGGTCCAGGGAAGTTACCTTCCCTTAAGGACCCTTTGATCCTTGCTGACGCGTAGGTACACGTGACCTGTTATGCGTACCGGCGCTCCACTTTGGGGCCTAAGAGAGACCACTCCAGAGTTGGAGAGGTCAATTTTAGGCACTATTTTTACTCATAGCGCTCCCGGTAGCGTGCTGTAAGTAAAAAGTATGTGACGTACTATGACCGTCACCGGTCCTTAAGGGTATAAGGACCGTGATGATCATAGCATGTCATCTGGTCCTTAAGGGGTTAATAAAACTTTCCTGCTGAGTAAAACAAGGGCACTTCAACCACGGTCAGTTGTTTTATTAACTTTTTCATTCCCAGAGGTATTTGCAATGCATCGCATACCCCTCTTGCATTCAAAGAGTTACAGAGTTATAACAGTAGAAATTAATCAGGACGTGATTTTGTGTTTACTTCCTGAAAGTTCTTACAGGATTAATGGTGTCAGTGACTTACCTCTCAAACAGAATGTAATAGGATAACCAATTGGAATTAGGTTTAAACTGTAATAACTTTGGCAATATGCATCTCAGCAGTGGGTGTTCCCTTATTCTACTCAACAGGAAAATACTTAAAATATAAATATTTTCATAACAAACATTTACTGCTCAGTTAATTAATTAGTTTTGTTCTAGACCAAACTTACCACTCACAGTGCTATCATACAAGTCCCTCTCTAGCATTAAAGTGATAGTAGCACTTAAATTTAACTCCTCTCCATTTTGTAGTTCTTAAAATAAATAAATAAAATGACCAAAGTGGTATCTCTCAATACCCGCTTTCAAAGTCCCCCCCTTCCCTGACGTCAGCGCTCTAGCTGACTGCAGGGGAATCTGCTCCTGGGACCACCCGGCGGCTCTGCAGCAGAGCAGAGAGAATTATTGCAAAAGAAATTCTTACGTGTGCTTGGTTTGCAAAAACACATAGAAGACCTTTACTCTTTCCTCTTAGGAACATAGTAAAGTTGCAATAAGCAATCTCTGAGTGGTAGCCTATGTGGTCATCTGCACACAGCCTCCAATGAATGGCTGAGCCACGTGGGCAATGGCCAGCAATGTTGGCTGGAACTCACGTGGGCCAGCTGTCAGAACGCAGGAGGGCATGTGATGACCAGAATTCCCCTCCTGCTGATCGGAACACAGGATAGATGAGAGTAAAGATGCCCAGGCAACAGTATCGTCTAAGGAGGCTGTTACAGTTATGTCTCTCATGTGAAAGTGGCCCTAGGGCCAGATTCAGAAAGATAAAAGGAGATTAAATCCGAACAAACTCCACCACAGTGGACATTTAAAAATGTGTTATTATTAGGTGAGGTTAGTACTGTTCCGATCCAGGGCTCCCCGAGAGGCATCCAGGCGCGTGGGGAGCCCTGAATTCCATGACGTGCCAGGGCTGTCACTGGTCCTTAATTGCTGGACAGCCGTGATGGTCCTAGCACAGAACTGGATGTTAAGGGGTTAAATAATTGGAGTTACTTAATACATACAATAAAATAGTAGCCCCTGTGAATTAACCCCTTGTGCGTTTGTTCAAGAGATAACACCTTCAAATCGGCCGGGATATTGCATCCATGGAGGAAGACATGACGGTTGTTAGCAGGACAATAAGCTCTGCACATGGTTATCTAAACCCTTTGAGTGCCAGAGAGGTATCCAATGCATTGCAACACAGCCATTAGAATTTAATTTTGGCCATAGCAAGGTAAGTGGGCATTGTTAATAGGTGTTCGTTTGCATTTAAATGGGACTTTAGCCCTTTGAGTGCCAGACAGGTGGTATACAAGGCATTGCAATGCTTTGGATACCTCTCCGGAACTCAAAGGGTTAAAAATGTTGAATGCTACAGGGGTGTCTGAATGTGTTGGAGATGTCCCTAGCATTCAAGGGGTTTAAAAGCCCCATTTAATTCTTTTGAGTGGCAGAAAGGTATCCAATGCATTACGTTGCACTGGATACCTCACTGGTACCCAAGGGGTTAAATTATTTGGGAATATTCATTGTTCGTCCCCCGAGGCAGATAGATTACCCCGGAACGGAGGGGAATAAGACCCCTAGTTCATTCGACTCTCAAGTCCAGGAATTCCTATTTTAGGAGCACTTTATCACCTTTACAGGTACACCAAATCAGTGGAATGGGTCCCTTTGTCATTAAACGCTCTGGTAATTTAGTTCACCCCTGAAGAACAGCACAGTAAGGAAACAGCTCTTTTCTTTCCAGAACAGATACAAACTATCCTTTTATTATGAAGTACAATAGATAACTGCCAAGACAGAAATTAAATGGCCAATCGGTTCTCCGTGTTAATAGGATCTGCTGTCACCGATCTCCAGTGACTTGCCAGTGTGCACTTGAGGAATGTCCCTCAATGTCTCTCTTGTAGAAAATGTCTTCACAAGTTTCTTAAAGTTTTAATGAAGTTTAAAGTTTTTAGTATCACATCTCTGATAGCAAAGCTGAAGTACTCGTTTAAAGGAGGTCACCTAATTGCTTCTTTCCCTTGCTTCTTTGTCCACCAGGTAAAACGGTCACTCAGTCCTGGATGTCATGTCCGTGTATGTAGGACACAACAGTTGCCATCAGGCCCATGAACCTCAAACTGCTTGATAATCTTAACCCTTTCAGGACCAATGAGTTGTCCCTTTCAGTACCAGAGGGGTAAGCAATGTGCTTACACCTCTGGCACTCAAAGGGTTATAGGAGTTAAAGGGATAGTAATGTTTCACAAAAACAGCAGCTCCAATTAATCTTTATAGTATTTGGGCCATGGAGAGTGTTATTTCAATACTGTCAGAGTTGTAGCTCAAGACTCATTGAATGATAAAGTATCCCCCTCCCGCCCCTTTTACCTAGTGTAAGCCTCCTCTCCTCAGATGTGGAATCTGGTCTTAAGACCAGACAGGTCACAGTAAGGGACAATCTACTTACTGTGAGCATAAGGAAATCCCTGCCCCCTTGACAGGATTTTCAGGTTTTTCATTATGATCACTGAAGATTGTTCCTCTCTGTGATCCATCTGGACAGTCTTCTTGCTCTGAGGTGAGCAGTGTTACATCAGTAAAAGGGGTGGGGGGGATACTTTATCATTCAATTACTCTTGAACTACAACTCTGACAGTATTGAAATAACACTCTCCATGGCCCAAATACTATGAAGATTAATTGAAGCTGTTTTTATTATGAAACATTACTATCCTTTTAAGTAGGCCCGTTTACTTTTTATTTTATATTTTAAAGGGGAACTCTCACTTCCACTAAAGTCCTTCTTATATGAATCTTGCTTGCCAATAAATGGTCAAGCCATTTTTTTTTTTAAATGCTCTATCGACAGAGATATAGGCTTTATAATCTAACCGCGTGGCGTCACTTCAGGACAGACTGCAGTACAGCTCTGTACCGCAGCCTGTCAATCTTCACCTCTTTCCCTCCCAGGTGTTCCTAGTTACACCTCCTCCAATGACAAGAGCGCTCCAGATCACATGCTGGATTCCTCTGTCATCAGAGGTGGTGGTAATGGGGATAAACTGGGGAGGGGAAGAGGTGAAGATTGACAGGCCGTGGTGTACCTCAGCCTGTCCTTAAATGGATAGCAAAACTTAGTTTTACTTTATTTTATTTTGTAGGCATTAAAAAAACATTTAGAACAATATAAGTATTATCTCTCAGACCTTTATGGTTTGAGAGATATTCACAAGCAAAGTTTCCCCTCCCACCCCTTTTACCTAGTGTAAGCCATCTCTTCTCAGATGTGGAATCCAGTCTATAGACCAGACAGATAACAGCAGGGGACAATCTTCTTCCTATGAGAACAATGAAAGCCCTGCCCCCCTTGACAAGTTTTTCAGGTTTTTCCCTTATCTTAATTGAAGATTGTCCCTCTCTGCAGTCTACCTGGGCACCTCCCTTCTGCTCTGGCTGAGCAGTGTTACATCAGTAAAAGGGGTGGGAGGGTGAAACATTGTCATTGAATTACTCTTGAACTACAACTCTGACAGAATTGAAATAACACTCTCCAAAGTCCAATTACTATGATTATTAATTAGAGCGGATTTCATTACGAAACATTACTATCCCTTTAAGCAACAGGTTAGATTATAAAGCCTATATTTCCGTCAATTGAGCATTAAACAAAAAAAAAAAAAAAACAAAAAAAAAAAAAAAAAGAAGATTGAACATTTGGCAAGTAAGAGTCACAAAGTATTTATTGGAGGTGAGAGTTCCCATTTAAACTATACACATTTATTTTATATTTATTTTATTATGCAATGCTTTGGCTACCTCTCTGGCACTCAAAAGAGTTGCAATTGCCAGCACGTCCACCTCTGTCAACTTGTCATCCAGTAGGAATCTAAAATGGTATCTTTTGAATAAAAGAACAAGGCTAAAATCCATAAGGGCCATTAGGAGTTACTGCCCATGGGAAGGTAATTGGCCGGTTAAGAGGTGGTGTCAGTTCTCTTTTAAAAGGAAACCCAAGGTTAAACTAAGTCCTATCAGTGGTTTCCAAACTTTGACATGGTGCCACTCTTGGGTTTCACCAAATGCTAATTCCCCCTATTTTATGCACGCATTTCTATTTTTTTTTATTGAAATAAATTCAAATAATTCTAACCCTTAACTCTTCGACTGCCAGAGGTGAGAGCAACGCATTAAAAAGCAATGAGATGCAAAACTGTCGAGCACTCATGGGGTTAAGGCATGTATTTCTATTTTGCATTTTATATTTATGTTTAAATATATACATTTTTTTTTCCATTGCTGCAGACATTTCTACACACTACTATAATAGTTGATGAGGCTGAAAGAAAACAAAGAAGGGGAGAAAACAAAAAAAAAAAAACAAAAAAAATAAAAAAAAGGAAGACCTATGTCCAAGTTCAGCCCATGATATATAACCCTTGCTGATCCGGAGAAAAGCAAACAATCCAACCAAAACATAAAACAATGAAGTCATCCTATATTCTAATTCACTAGGATGTTTGTCAGAAGCAGCCATGCGCAGTAGAGATGGCTGTGCGCCACGGCTGATACGGAGTGGGGCGTTCCGAATTCAGACCAGAGTCTTCTCTGCGCAACTTCCTGGGACCGCAGAGAGTACCAAGCTCTGAATTCGGAGCACCCCGCTCCGTATCAGCCGCAACACATTTGGCTAGTCAGTACTGCGCATGACTGCAGCGCCGCCAGTGTTGGCCTGGGTACATGGGCTTTAAAGGGATAGTAATAATTATTACTAATCCCTATATTAAAAAGTAATATTAAAAAGAAATGTAATGCCCCTAGTATCATCTCTCAAACCTTTATGGTTTGAGAGATGATCGCTCCTAAAGTTGCCCTCTCCCCCCCATTCCCTAAAGTCAGCGTTGTAGCTGACTGAAGGGAAATCTGGTCTTACGATCAACAGGAGACTCTGCAGCAGAGCCACGATTGCGTTAATAAAAAAAATATTTCACTAAAACGGTCTTCTACGTGTGCTTGCTAACCAAGCACAAACCAAGAACACGTAGAAGACCATTTCAGTGAAAGATTTCTTTTTTAATTAACGCGATCGCAGCTGTGCTGGAGAGCCGCCTGAAAGTTGTGCGACTTGCTTCCCTGCAGTCAGCTAGAACGCGGACTACAGGGAAGGGGGAGGGATAGGGCAACTTTAGGAGCGATCATCTCTCAAACCATAAAAGTTTGAGAGAGGACACTGGGGGCAATACATTTACTTTTAATATGACTTTAATATAGGGATACATAATAATTAAGTATTACTATCCCTTTTAAACTAGTTCTATATAAACCCCAAGTGGGGGGAAAAAAAATCCTGACTCCAAATGGCAGGTGGATATTTCCCAGGATCAACATCCTATCTGCTGTAAAACCAACCGTCATAATTTTCAGTATGGACTAGAACGGTATCCATTACTTTTTGAAAGCAATTACAGTATCTGCAAACACAGCATCCTGAGGCAAAATAATTCCACACCTTCTCTGTAAAAATTATTATATTATATATATATATATATATATATATATATATATATATATATATATATATATATATATATATATATATATACACATATATATATATATTATATATATCTTGTAGGGCTTTCCCTGTTGAAACAAATTAGGGTACTCCCACTTCTGAGAAATGCATATTTCCAGAGTTTTTTGTTTACATATATACACACACACAAACATTGCCCTCTAGTGGTCAAATTCCAAATATATTCTGTTACATGCTATTTGAGAGGAAAGTTATTGACAAACAGTTCTCCATAGAATGTGACAGAAACTGCTAAGTCACTTCCTGTCAGTTAGAAGTATCAGGAAGTAAATGCACAGTAAATTCACTTCCTGATTATTTGAACTGTTGTAACATTTGAATGTAATAACTGACAGCAGTGAGAGTACTCCCATATTACTCAGCAGGAGAAATCCTATTAACCCTTTCAGTGCCGGAGGCTCGGGCCATTTCCTGTACCCTGCAGGCCAGACACATTTTCAGCATTTTTGCTATCCTTCTGTTTACGCTTGATTTCCTCTTGGGATTTTTAGTTAAATATGGAAAACTATATATTGTTTTTTTCAGAACGAATTGAGCTTTCTCATGGTACCTTACATGAAAAGAATTTTGCATCGTGCAAAAATCTATGATGTCATAATGACAAAAAAAAAGTGAAAATTTACTAATTTTGCTAAAATCACATACTATGTATCAAAAACATTTACCTTGATTGAAAAAGTGTCAATTATTTGAAAAAGCCCTGAGTCCCCCGAGTAAAAAAATACCAAATTTGTATAGTTTTACCTACGTCCATGGCTAGCGTAGAGCCATAATCACCAGCAGCGCAAAATGACATTTTCAACTTTATAAACTAAAATGCGCATTCTAGGGTTTTTGTGGTAAAACTACCCTAAAACAGTGGAATAACTATATAAAACTATATATTTCTGAAAAGTAGACAACCTGCCGCATCTAATGAGGGGTAACTTACCTTCTTGCCCCAAGCCTGTTGTGCACAAATCCTGCCAGAAGGTGGCACTATAGGAAAAAAATGGCATTTTCTTACGTTTCTGCCCCTTCATCTGTATGGAAATCTGTGAAAACCATGGAATTTCCAACTGTATTCATTAGCTAGTGCTCTTAGGAGAAAAATGACACCTCATTGGTATGAGTTCCCCTACCTTAGTGGGCGCTACAAGTACCAAACTACACCTATTGCAACCACTAATTTTTCTAACATTTTCTCAAACATTACTTGTCTGTACAAAAATGGTTATAACAACTAGAGAAGTGAAGAAAGGTTACACAAACCATACCATTTTGGAAAGAAGACAACCTGCCGCATCTAATGAGGGGTGAATTGCCTTCTTACCCCAAGCCTGTTGTGCCCAAATGCTTCCAGAAGGTGGCACTTTAGAAAAAAAATGGCATTTTCTTACATTTCTGCCCCTTCAAATGTACTGAAATCTGTAAAAACCATGGAATTTCCAGCAGTATTCATTAGCTAGTGCTCTTAGGAGAAAAATGACACCCCATTGGCATGAGTTGACCTACCTCAGGGGGCGCTATAAGTGCAAAACGACACCTACTACAACTTCTAATTTTTCTAACATTTTCTCAAACATTACTTGTCTATACAAAAATGGTTATAACAACTACAGAAGTGAAGAAAGGGTACACAAACCATACCATTTTGGAAAGAAGACAACCTACCGCATCTAATGAGGGGTGACTTGCCTTCTTACCCCAAGTCTGGTGTGCACAAATGCCTCCAGAAGGGGGCGCTAATGAAAAAAAAGGCATTTTCTTACATTTTTGCCCCTTTAAATGTACTGAAATCTGTGAAAACCATTGATTTTTCAAATGTATTCTTTAGCTATGGCTCGTAGGAGAAAAGTGACACCTCATTCGTATGAGTACACATACCTTAGGGGGCGCTACAAGTACAAAACTACACCAACCTCTAATTTTTCTAACATTTTCTCAAACATTACTTCTCTATACAAAAATGGTTATAAGAACTAGAGAAGTGAAGAAAGGGTACACAAACGATACCATTTTGGAAAGACGACAACCTGCCGCATCTAGTGAGGGGTGACTTGCCTTCTTACCCCAAGCCTGGAGTGCACAAATGCCTCCAGAAGGTGGTGCTAATGAAAAAAAAGGCATTTTCTTACATTTCTGCCCCTTCAAATGTATTGAAATCTGTAAAAACCATGGAATTTCCAACTGTATCCATTAGCTATTGCTCTTAGGAGAAAAATGACACCCCATTGGTATGAACTGACCTACCTTAGGGGGCGCTACAAGTACAAAACTACTACTGCTACAACCTCCTGATTTCTCTAACATTTTCTCAAACATTCTTGCGTGTATGAAAATGGTTATAACAGCTATAGAAGTGAAGAAAATGTAGCGAAACCATACCATTTTGGAAAGAAGATAACCTGCCGCATCTAATGAGGGGTCACTTGCCTTTCTACCCCTAAGTTAGTGTGCACAACTATTTCCAGAATGTGGTGCTACAGAAAAAAAAAAACTTTTTTTTTTTTTTTTTTTACAAATCAGTCACTTCAAAGATACGAAAATGGTTCAACACCATGGGATTTCCTAGGAGGACCTCCTGCCAGCCTACGATAAATGGTACCCCACTGCTGTGGGATGACATACCATATTGGGTGCCAGGAGTGTAGCTACCAGTTGAACAAGGATGGGGAAGCAAACAGCGTATGTATGATTCTATGGCTATCAGTGGTCAGTCAGTGTACGTGAGGACCTGTGACTGCCAGTGAAACCAGGTGGGGGGAGGGACGAGGGGTCAGGCAGTGTATGTGGGTATATCTACCACTGGGCAGAGCGCAAGTATGGCAGTGGTGGTGGGGGAGGTAAGGTAGTACATATGGGGGATCTGTGACTACCACTGTGCACTGTAAGTCCCCCACATACACTGTTCGATTTCCAGCCTGAATCCAGTGCGTATTGGCACTTGGGTTTACCAGTAGGCAGTGGAACCAGGCTGGGGGGGGTCAAACTGTGGGAATGGGACTGCCAGTAGGCTGTGTAACTGGGCTGGTGGGTAGGGTACGGGGGGGGGATTGAGTCATTTTGTGTGCATGCCACAGGGATGTCCGATGCATTGCAAAGCAATGCAATTGACCCCCTGTCGCACACAGAGGGTTCTTTTAAAAAAAAAAAAATTCTTCTTTATTCATAGCTTGTTGGGTGGCCTTAGGGCCCCCCAACAAGCTTTGAATGTAAAGCAATAGTAAAAAAAAAAAGTCCTGTGTGTGCCACAGGAGGGGGTCTAAAATGAACCCCCTCCCCTGTGGCACTCAGAGGGTTCATTTTTTTTTGTCTGTTTTTTATAGACCTCATTGGGGGTCTTCAGGACCCTTCCTTATGTCCCCCAATGAGGTCTTAGTAAAAAAAAATATGGGCTAAAAGAATTGACCCTGTGAGTGTCACAGGGTTCTCCAGCACATTGCAAAGCAATGTGCTGGGGACCACTGCGGCACTCACAGAGTTAATTTTTTTTTAATTTTTTTTTTAATTATTATCAGACCTTGTGGGGGGACATCAGGAATTCTCCTGATGTCCCCCCAACAATCTCTGATTATAAAATACTAAAAAATATTCCTATGTCTGCCACAGGAGGGGGGCTCTGCAATGAACCCCCTCCCCTGTGGCACACACAGGGTTAATTTTTTTTTTTTTTCTATTTTTTATAGACCTCATTGGGGGGCTTCAGGACCCTTCCTGAAGCCCCCCAATGAGGTCTCTGTAAAAAAAATACGGGCTGCAACAATTGACCCTGTGAGTGCCACAGGGATCCCCAGTGCATTGCAAAGCAATGCATTGGGGAACCCTGCAGCACTCACAGGGTTAATTTTTTTTTTTTTTTTTTTATTTATTTATAATTTTTATTTTCAGACCTCGCTGGGGCACATCAGGACCCCTCCTGATGTGCACCCAGTTATTGATCTCCCAGCCGATTGGGCTGGGAGCTCAATATGGCGACAGAAGGAGAGCAAAAGCTCTCCTCCTGTTCACTGCTACCTCCGGTAGGAGTGATCTTCATCGGGGAAAGCCTTGTAACGTCATCGGTGACTATGTCACCGATGACGTTGGGAGGCTTCCCCCGGTCCCGCCCACTCCTACCCGGAAGTTCGGGTAGGAGAGGAGGGATAGGAGAAGCTCTGCTTCTCCTTAGTAAATATTGATCTCCCAGCGCGATCGGCTGGGAGATCAATACCTGGGGGGACATGAGGAGTAATCCTCATGTCCCCCCACAAGTGCCAGGCAATTTATTTTTTTAAATGCGGCCACTGCATGCCGGTTATACCGGCCAATGCAGTGACCGCATTTAAGCTGTACAACGTACGAGCTTGGCACAGCAGGTACAGCTGTCCTCACTCGTACGTTGTACCCACTTGGCACTCTAGGGGTTAAAAAAAAAATAAGTTTACTACTCCTGGTGCCCAAAACTATACTCCATATTCTAGATTATCCTTATTAGTATAACAATTCAGTCACCATTCATTAGTTTATATTAAACCCTTGGTTTCACAAGATCGTAACCCCTTAAGGACCGGGAAAATCTGGGGCGGATTTCACTTAAGGACCGGATCAATTCTGACCTTTTTTTGACTGTCTTTGTTCAACAGAGTTTTCTCTCTAGGTATTTTATTTCAGCCACATAAATTGTATACCGTTTTTTACACACAAGTAGGGCTCTCTTTTGATACCACACGTATATGGATAACCTATTATTTATTTTATTAAAATTACAGAAAACTGTAAAAGTAAAATAAAAAATAAAAAAATATATATATATTTTTTTCTCTTGGGATCATTTGGGCATAATGGGTTACATTTTTATGGAGACTGCATGAAAGGTATGACCTGTCAGTCATACCTTCAAAATGGGCAGTTTTAAGTGAGCACTGTCCCTCCCCCCAGGGTGAAAATCCCCATGTTCCTCTTCCCTACCCTATTTTTCAATGTATTTATTTTTTTATTAGTAAGACTTGGTAGGGTGTATGAGTTTATTGAATTGCTCCACAAAAATCAAACTCCCATTATTACTATTTTATTTTTTTTATTTATTTATTTATTTTTTTTTTTTTTAACACTTAGCAAATTTGTTTTTTAAATGCCATGTTTTAATTTGCTGTTTGAAGTTTATATATTTAAAAAAAAAAAAAAAGTTGCTTTAAGCAGGTCAGACTGCCCCCAGCACCAGCATTGAAGGGGTTAATACCCCCAGCTATTTCTTTGTTTTATTTCTGTATGTGTCTGCGCTCTACTTCTTTCTCCCCTACTTTAATAGTAAGGAAAAGAGAGGCACAGGGCAGACACAAAGGCAGTGTGTCAAGTACACTCCTTGTTTGAATGAAAATGCCTGTACATGTGATCGCTCCTGGAACGATCACGTGTTCCGGCAGAAGAGACACAGGCTGAAACAGAGACCTCCGGTACCGGAGCGATTAGTTTCAGCTTGAACTCAATGATAGCAGCGTGCATGGAGACGCACTGCTATCATTTAACCCATAACGTGCCAGGACCGTCATGGGTCCTTAAAGGGATAGTAATACTTCGTTTTAACTTTATTTTATTTTGTAGGCATTAAAAAAACATGAAGAATGATATAAGTCTTATCTCTGAAACCTTTATGGTTTAAGAGATATTCACAAACAAAGTATCCCTTCCCTGTTCAACCAGATCAGAAGGGAGATGCCCAGGTAGACTGCAGAGAGGGACAATCTTCAATTAAGATAATGGAAAAAGCTGAAAAACTTGTCAAGGGGGGAAGGGCTTTCATTGTTTTCATACAAAGAAAAGTGTCCCCTTCTGTTATCTGTCCTGTCATACAACCAGACTCACATCTGAGAAGAGATGGCTTACACTAGGAAAAAGGGGCGGGGAGGGGAACTTTGCTTGTGAATATCTCATAAACCATAAAGGTTTGAGAGATAAGACTTATATCATTCTTCATGTTTTCTTAATGCCTACAAAATAAAATAAAGTTAAAACGAAGTATTACTATCCCTTTAAGGGAAGTTTACCCATGACGGTCCTGGCATGTCATGGGTCATTAACGGGTTAATGGATTCAATCATGGGTGTTAGATCTTAATTTATTAAGTCACAAATAAATTGGATGTATGTACAGTGAGGGAAAAAATTATTTGACCCCCTGATGATTTTGTACGTTTGTCCACTGACAAAGAAATGATCAGTCCATAATTTTAATAGTAGGTTTCTTTGAACAGTGAAATTCAGAACAACAAAAAATCCTGAAAAACACATTTAAAAAAAGTTATAAATTGTTTTGTATTTTACCAAGTGAAATAAGTATTTGACCCCCTATCAAATCAGCACGATTTCTGGCTCCCAGGTGTCTTTTATACAGGTAAAAAGTAAAAAAGGAGTGCTTCTAATCTCAGCTTGTTACCTGTATAAAAGAAACCTGTCCACAGAAGCAATTAATCAGATTCCAAACTCTCCACCATGGCCAAGACCAAAAGAGCTGTCCAAGGATGTCAGGGACAAGATTGTAGACCTACACAAGGCTGAAATGGGCTACAAGACCATCGCCAAGCAGCTTGGTGAGAAGGTGACAACAGTTGGTGTTATTCGCAAATGGAAGAAACACAAAATAACTGTTAATCTCCCTCGGTCTGGGGTTCCATGCAAGATCTCACCTCATGGAGTTTCAATGATCATGAGAACGGTGAGAAATCAGCCCAAAACTACACAGGAGGATCTTGTCAATGATCTCAAGGCAGCTGGGACCATAGTCACCAAGAAAACAATTGGTAACACACTAAGCCGTAAAGGACTGAAATCCTGCAGTGCATGCAATGTCCCCCTGCTCAAGAAAGCACATGTACAGGCCCATCTAAAGATTGCCAGTGAATATCTGAATGATTCAGAGGAGAACTGGGTGAAAGTGTTGTGGTCAGATGAGAACAAAAATCGAGCTCTTTGGCATCAACTCAACTCGCAGTGTTTGGAGGAGGAGGAATGCTGCCTATGACCCGAAGAACACCATCCCTACTGTCAAACATGGAGGTGGAAACATTATGCTTTGGGGGTGTTTTTCTGTCAGGGGGACAGGACAACTTCACCGCATCAAAGGGATGATGGACGGGGCCATGTACCATCAAATCTTGGGTGAGAACCTCCTTCAATCAGTCAGGGCATTGAAAATGGGTCATGAATGGGTATTCCAGCATGACAATGACCCAAAACACACGGCCAAGGCAACAAAGGAGTGGCTCAAGAAGAAGCACATTAAGGTCCTGGAATGGCTTAGCCAGTCTCCAGACCTTAATCCCATAGAAAATCTGTGGAGGGAGCAGAGTTGCCAAACGTCAGCCTCGAAACCTGAATGACTTGGAGAAGATCTGCAAAGAGGAATGGGACAAAACCCCTCCTGAGATGTGTACAAACCTGTTGGCCAACTACAAGAAACGTCTGATCTGTGTGATTGCCAACAAGGGTTTTGCCACCAAGTACTAAGTCATGTTTTGCAAAGGGGTCAAATACTTATTTCACTCCTTAAAATGCAAATCAATTTATACATTTTTTGAAATGCATTTTTCAGGATTTTTTTGTTGTTATTCTGTCTCTCACTGTTCAAATAAAACTACCATTAAAATTATAGACTGATCATTTCTTTGTCAGTGGGCAAACGTACAAAATCAGCAGGGGATCAAATAATTTTTTCCCTCACTGTATATATTTTTATTATTAATGTATGTATTTGGTATATGGGAGGTATGTATATTATCAAATTTCTATCATTAGTATATTCATTTTGATTACTTTTGCAATATGTTGTCATTATTAGTGTTATGTATATTGTCATTATAATAGTTGCATTAATATTGTTATGGTAATGTTATTAGTTTTGTATTATTGTAGGGAAGTATAGATTATTAGAGATAGTAACCAAAAGCAAGTTTAACTTAGAACAACTTTGGAATGTATTATCTCACAGTAACAGATGTAGCCATTTCATTCATTAGGAAAATAATTATTCATGTTTTTTTTTTCCAGTGTTATAAAGTTTCCTGCTCCTTTAATATTTATCTAATGCTACTTGGTAGGAAATGAGTGCAAGCACAAATACTTCCCCCAACCGGCTTTAGAGTCTTGGCACATTAGATTACAGTCTTCTAGCCAGGAAAAAGGAACTGCACATAGTTCTCCCAGACTGCTGAATGCTACAGTCAAATAGATCATGTTTTATTAACCCCTTAACGACCAGCGGTCCCGGGGTGTGTGGTCCTTTAAGGACCAGATATGGAATTTCGGCGTGCTGCCCCACGTGACTGATCACGTGGGGCGGCGCACCGAATGGAGGGCCTGAAAGAGATCGCTCCGGTCTTGGAGCGATCAAATTCAGTCCCCGGTATTACTCACCGCGCTCCTGCAGGAGCGCAGTGAGTAATAGTACGTGATGTATCAGGACCATCTCTGGTCCTTAAGCGCCGGACCATCGCGACGGTCCGGGTACGTCACCGGACGTGAAGGGGTTAAGGTAAGGAAACAAATTTCTGAACATTACAGTGTGTTCTTTCATGGAACAAAGTCGTATGTTAAAGTGTTAGTAATGTCCACAAAAAAGTTTTTTGCATATAGAAGAGCTTAAAAAGCTGAGCTAAATGCAACAAACTTATCTCTCAAACCGCTATGGTTTAAGAGATACAGGCATTTAAAGTTTGATCTCTCCTACTGACAGCTGTAAAGCTATCAGCAGGAGATTCGTGTCGGCCGACATGGAGGTGCTTGAGAAGTGCCGCAATCTCGTTATTTACCATCAATCCCTTCATTGGAAAGGTCTAAAACATGTGCTTGCAAACCAGGCACATGTTTTAGACCATTCTAATGAAGGGATTCATGGTAAATAACGAGATTGCAGCTCTGCTCAAGCGCCTCAGTGTCGACAGACACAGATCTCCTGCTGACAGCTTTACAGCTGTCAGTAGGAGAGATCAAACTTTAAACGCATGTATCTCTTAAACCATAGCGGTTTGAGAGATACATTTTTTGCATTTAGCTCAGCTTTTTAAGCTCTTCTACATGCAAAAAACTTTTTTGTGGACATTACTAACACTAAGAATGTTGGGTATAAAAGCAAAGTGGAACAATTCTGGCGCAAATCAACTGCATCACAGGCACAACGAATTTCCCAGTTTCGCACTAATTTAAATACGGCTTGAATACTAGAGTGGTCTCTGCACAAAGCACTCTAGAACAGTGGATTTAGGGCACCTAACAGGCCACATCTTTAGGAATTCCCTGCTTGAGTACAGATGAGTTAAAGGGATAGTAATGTCTGCTTTTAACCAAGTGTGATATTGTAGATATTAAAAAAATAAATTAATTGATGTAAGTCTGGTCTCTCAAACTTGTGTAGTTTGAGAGATAAGAGATTATAAAGCCCCCCTCCCTCCCCTTCACAGACTTCAGCTCTCGAGCTGACAGAGATGCTGGTACCGGGACCGGCCGTTGGCTCTTCATCAGAGCAAAATAACGCAATCTAAAAAATACTTCACTGGAACGGTCTACAAAGTGTGCCTGGTTTGCAAGCACACTTTGTAGACCGTTTCATTGAAGTATTTCCTTTTAGACATTTCAGCTCTGCTGAAGAGTTGCAGGACGGTCCCGGGACCAGGATCTGTCAGATAGAGGCTGACGTATGTGTAAGGGGGGGGGGGGGGGCTTTATAGTCTTATATCTCTCAACTATACAAGTTTGAGAGACCGGACTTAAATGAATTAATTTTTTTTTTAATATCTACAATATCACACTTTGTTAAAACCAGACATTACTATCCCTTTAATAAGAGGGTTTGTCAATTAACTCCCTAATGCATAAGTAGTTAAACATGGCCTGTTAGGGGCCCCAGAGGAGGGGGCTGGGAACCGCTATCTAGGACAAGGGGTAGCCAACCTTTAGTCTTCAGTTTTTTGTAGACTGCAACTCCCATCAACCCAGATCAGCCGAAGTTGCAGAATAAATAGGGTGGTGGGTCTGTCTTTAACCTTAACCCTGAGTGCCAGAGTACCCCTCTGGTACTCTAAGGGTTAACAGGTAGAGATTTCTCCAGTAATGCACTGGAGACATTGCAAAAGTTATAGCGAACCTCTGTGTATCCAGGCTACAATACCAACAGACATTTGCTTTACAAGATTTGCAATTCATTGATACTCTGGAGAAACATATTACCATCTGTATTTGTTTGAACTGTTCAGTTCCTGCATTATTTAGGATTTCAGCAGATCCATTCTAGTCTGTTCCTTAGGATAATGCTAGACAGCTGTCTGAGTCTCACTTACACAGACCAATAGAATCTGCTGTATAAAAGCACAAAGTGGCACATTGATAGAATACTTCAATATACCCAGAGCACAAACTAACAGCTACTTTGTTCACTGAAGAAACTGCAACATTGTGTCTGTGGAAGTAATGCTTAAACAAAAGGGTATTAGAACAATCTCAGACATTGGCTGCTAGATAATGGTCATGGCTGCAACCACTCAACTTTCCATCACAGATAAACCACAACAGTGCTTTACCTTATGCATTAACCCCTTAAGGACCATTGCTGTACCAGGACAGTCACGGCGGACCGGCACTTAAGGACCATTGACGGTCCTGGTACGTCATGGAGTTCAGGGCTCCCGCTGCGGCTGCACGCCACTCTGGAAGCCCTGTACCGGAACTGCAAAAAAAAAGCCCTGTGGTCCTCAAGTACCGGCCGCACATGCGCACGCCAGTCCTTAAGGGGTTAAAGGTATAGTAATGTTTCTATTAAAGTGCAGCTCGGAGTCTTCTTTATATTTTTGTAACACATAGCACTATAAATTACTTACAGTTTTGTAGTTCAAACAAACACCCTTCAAGCTGAAAGGATCCCCCTCCCGCCCCCCTTCCCTGCGTCTCAGTCCAGTCTGGATGGAGAGCGGCGAGGGACAATCTTCAGTGAGCAAAAGGAAAATCCTGCCCTACTTCATCAAGGGGGGGCAGTGTTTTCCTTATACTTACTGAGTAAAGATTGTGACTCACTGCATCCGTCCGGTCCCACAACCAGATTGCAGCTCTAAGGGGAGGTGGTCAGAAGGGTCGGGAGGAGGATCCTTTTGGCTTGAATAGCTTTTAATCTAAAAACACTGTTAGTAATTAAACATAACGCTACATGTTAAAAAAAAAAAAAAAAAAAAAACACACAAAGATGACTTGGAGCTGCACATTCATAGAAACATTACTATCCCTTTAAAAAGAATTAGTTAGTTTGTTCCAGTATAACTATTAAAATCAATATAGCTATGACATTAGTAATATAAAAAGTGAACACATTCAGAAGAAATGTAAATATATATTTTAGCTGAAGATCAGAAATAAGGCACACCTTGAGGACAAGAGGGTGTTAAACACTTTGCTTC
Organism: Rhinophrynus dorsalis; assembly: GCA_037306005.1. NCBI lineage: Eukaryota > Metazoa > Chordata > Amphibia > Anura > Rhinophrynidae > Rhinophrynus > Rhinophrynus dorsalis. The sequence goes on along the minus strand of CM074724.1, from coordinate 370,721,057 downwards.
TCAATGTCTTGCACGCCTGTCCCTTGAAGTGTTAATAATGTCCCATTGTTTTTTTTTTTTTTTTTAATAGATTTGTAGACGCTAAAAAAAAAAAAAAAAAAAAAAAAAAAGAATCTCATTGCCACAAACCCAATCTCTCAAACCACTATGGTTTGAGAGATATTGGCAAAGTTCCCCTTCCCCTTCTCTTGATGTCAGCTGTAAAGCTGACAGAAGGAGATCAGTGTTGGCTGACACGATGAGGCTCTTCAGCAGAGCCGAAAACCCATTATTAGAAAAGAACTTCATGAGAATGGTCTACAAAGTGTGCTTGCAAACCAGGCACACTTTGTAGACCTTTCCCATGAAAGTAATTATTTTCTAATAACTGGATTTCAGCTCTGCTGCAGAGCCGGCGGCTGATCCCCGGACTGGGATCGCCTGCTGTCAGCTAGAAACTGACATCAGGAGAAGGGGAGGGGAGGGGGAACTTTGACTGCGAATATCTCTCAAACCCGTAAAGGTTTGAGAGATGGGGTTTGTGTCACTGCGATTCTTTTTTTAACCTCTACAAACCTATTAATTTTTTTTTTGGGACATTACTAACTTTAAGATTTAACTACACTGTACTTCAATGGGGGCCTTTATAGACTCTTGTGACGATCATCTGCTATTTTGCATGAACTCCTTGAATGCTAGAGATGCAAAGCTATGTGTCTAAGGCATTACCGATTGATTCGCCTACGTCACCCGTGTTTAGTGGAGATTCTGAAAACCTGCACTATTGGGGTGAGGGTTGAGTGCCTTGCCCTGATGTTATTATCTTGTATTCTTATGGATAATATCTACCATCCTATATAATAACTCGCTAATGTATGTTTGTCAGAAGCGGTCTTGTGCAGTACAGACTCCCCACACCACCGCTAATAAAGGAGTGGGGCGCTGCAAATTTTGCATAGAGAGGACTACTGTCTGAATTCGGAGCACGCGGCTCCATTATCAGCCAAGGCGCGGGCAGTCTCTACTCTGCATGCCTGTGCCGCCTGGCACTGTGGCTCACGTACACGGGCTGTTCAACTAGTACGTAAATATTATACACAGATTAGAAATAAATTGAAGCTTTTTTCATTTTCCTCACATAAGGTTGAACTGAGCCAATGTAATTAAATAAGATCACAAAAATGTTACTTAAAATTACAAATATTTAGTTTCTTCTTTATGATTTTTGCTTGGACACATCAGGTGCCAAATATTTAGGAAGATATGCAAAAAAACACGTAACACTTTGAAGTAAGGATTTTTAGAAGCCAAATAGAAGTTTTAGGTGTTCATAAAAGGTGCGCATGTAGAAACCTTTACAGAAAATAACCCCAAAATTTATAAGCCAGAAATATTTTAGGAGCCCAGGCATTTTCCACCTCTGACCACAGGGGACAGATACAAATTCCCCAGCGTGTTTGAGACGCCACCACCATCAATGTAATGCATTTGAGAAAACTCTGCCATTCAAGGGGTTAAAAATCTCATTCAAAAATATGAATTCAGGAATTTTTATTTGTCCTCTATGTTGTGGTTTGTTTATTCCAGAACGATTCCTATTTGCTTTTACAGATATGGACCTTACATTGGGCGCCAGAGGCGTGTCCAAAGCATAGCACCGGAATGTGCTGGACAGCCCTCTAGCACTGAAAGGGTTAAAAAAACAACAACACACACACATTTAACTGTTTAAGGTCCAAGGACGTTCATGTACGTCATGGGGTCTCCGTGCCTAAAGGACCCACAATCTACATGTTTAAGTCATGGATTTCAGGGCTCTCCATGCGGTTGTACACCATTCGGGGACCCCTGAATCACATCCAAAAATAAATAAATAAATTTAAAAAAATGCTCCGTGGTCCTCAAGTGCCAAGGGCGCGTATCCGTGCGGCTGGTCCTTAAGGGGTTAAAAAAAAAAAAATTCAGATCCGAACTAAACCTACAAATAATGAAGGTCAGTGTAAATGCTTTGTAATCATTCAAATTTAAAATACAGTGAGCAGTGTGAAATTTAATTAACATTTACACTCTGGCTCATGGATTGCATTTCTTTTCCCCATTCTTCTTGTAGATGAAAAGCAAAGTCTGGAACAGACAACGTTTTAAAGTCTTGGGGGGGGGGGGGTTTGCCATCATACAAAAACTAAAATTCTATTACAATATGCTGAGTCTTGGAATCCAGACAACTACAGAAAACGATCGATCAATGCAACGGCAGAACTGCAAAGTAACATCAAAAGTTTAATCCCTGGAGGACCAGAGGTGTGAAAGATACATTTCTTAGATAGGTTTTCCATGACATTATCTGGTTCTCACGGTGATGAAGGTTCCATCCGCACTGCTGATGTTGAAGTAGAACTTCCACCTTAATTCAAGTTGCATTAAAACCTGCCTATGGGTCATGTTAGCCAAAAGACCAGCAAATGTACAGTCAAGGAGCCATTCATAATAGTGGTAATGTAGGCTAACTGCAGAACCCTTGCTGTACCAGTGCAGTTTCCACAAGCCACTGAAGCCTTTCAGTGCCGGTTTCACATGCCCCTGAAGCCTTTCAGTGCCGGTTTCACATGCCCCTGAAGCCTTTCAGTGCCGGTTTCACATGCCCCTGAAGCCTTTCAGTGCCGGTTTCACATGCCCCTGAAGCCTTTCAGTGCCGGTTTCACATGCCCCTGAAGCCTTTCAGTGCCGGTTTCACATGCCCCTGAAGCCTTTCAGTGCCGGTTTCACATGCCCCTGAAGCCTTTCAGTGCCGGTTTCACATGCCCCTGAAGCCTTTCAGTGCCGGTTTCACATGCCCCTGAAGCCTTTCAGTGCCGGTTTCACATGCCCCTGAAGCCTTTCAGTGCCGGTTTCACATGCCCCTGAAGCCTTTCAGTGTCGGTTTCATATGCCAATGAAGCCTTTCAGTGCCGGTTTCACATGCCAATGAAGCCTTTCAGTGCCGGTTTCATATGCCAATGAGGCCTTTCAGTGCCGGTTTCATATGCCAATGAAGCCTTTCAGTGCCGGTTTCATATGCCAATGAAGCCTTTCAGTGCTGGTTTCATATGCCAATGAAGCCTTTCAGTGCCAGTTTCACATGCCAATGAAGGCTTCAGTGCCACTTCATATGCATAGCTGGGAACTCTCCGGTTTTGCCCCGGAGACTCCGGATTTAACACTGTATTACCGGGTCTCCGGGGCACAGTCTAATTTGCCGGATGTGGGGAGTTTCCCTTGAAACTCTACCCACTTGTGCTCCATCCCGCCCCGTTTCTCCCACTCCCCGCCCCATTCTCCTACTTCCCCAGGCTTTTCTGTATTTTTTTTTTCTTTTTCTGTGGTTTTTTTCTTCTGTTCTACAACCCCCCGCTCCCGTCGCGATTAAGCCCCGCCCCTTTTTAATGACGCGAATCGCGTCATAGAGCTCACCCGGCGACTACCCTCCGGGTTGCACCTTATGTAAAGTTCCCAGGTATGTTCATATGCCAGTGAAGGCTTAAGTGCCATTTCGTATGCCAGTGAAGGCTTCAGTGATATCTCATGTGCTTATGAAGATCTGTGCTGTACCAGGAAATATTACATTTCATTTTCCCCCTGAAATAAGCATGAACATCTCCTAAACTGTACAATCTGCTGGACTTTTGGCTAATGCAGTTTTCAAATATGCAAATTTGAATTTAAGTGAAAGTCCCACTTTAACTCAGCATTGATAAAATTAACCCTCCACTTCTTATAATAGCCAGAAAATGCTAATGGCCCCATGGTTGTGCTAGCAACTGTCATGTCCTCCTCCATGGACATAGCTTCTTCAATCAATTCTGGTTTTTATCTCTTGAACCAAGGCAGAAAGACAAAATTCATAGGGGCATACCTGGGAACTTTCAAGATGAGCTGACTCTGAGATCTTTAAAATATTAACCCTTAAAGCTTCCCATAATGTAGACTTTATGCGATATGTGCCTGCTTGCTCTAACACAGTGGTGCTCCGGTCCATGTGCGAGGGACCTTTAACATGCTACAGTCTGGCTAACTAACTGCCTGAACACAAACAAGACAAGCAGGACATCTCCCACTGTCTTTCTGGTACTAATGGCACCAGTTTAGAGGCCAAGGAAACATTTAATTGGGGAAATTCATAATAGGTGACAGACCTCTCTCACCCTGAGAATTTGGCCCTTCCCCCTGAGAGTTGGGTCAAACCCTGAGAGTTATATAAAGCACAAAGACCACGCATATCAGCTTCTTTTTGTGTCAAAACCCCCAATCTAAAACCACTTGTCACCAGAGAGTCCAAGAGGTGATAGCAGTCCCTGGTAGGATCTGCAGACAATAATGTATAAGCTTCTTTATCCTCCAATTGCCTTAATGCTTCTTTGTGATAATCAATCACATTCAATCACATTCATCACCACCACAGCTCCACCTTTGTCAGCACTCTTAATTACAACCTCTTTAATTTGAGATAGATGTTTTAATGCAGATTTTTCATCAGGGCTCAAGTTGGAAGGTTTTTTTAACCCAATTCTTATTAAGCAGAACTAGATCCCTTTCAAAAAGATCATGAAATATATCAACAACTTTCCCCCTTAAGCCAACTGGCTAGGAGGAGGATCTGGAGGAAAGATTGGCGGGCTTGCAGGTCAACGGATCCGATGAAATATCATAAGAGCCGACCAGCTGCATGTCCGTCAAATCAGTAATAGTACAGTATTCTCGAAATGAAAAATTCTGTAATTGGATTGGATTGGTTGGGTTAATTTCAAAAGGGGAAATCGTTGCAATGGTTTGGCGTCTTCGATCATGAGTAAGTGCTGTATGCGTGAAACGCGTTGATCTGAAGCTATGGTTTGTTTCACCTGACTAGATTCAATTGTAAGTCTTTCCTAGCTCTATATTTTGGGTTGTTAACGATTGCAAGTATTTTTAACAAAGAAGTTACTATAATAAAGAATTTCAGTGTTTTTATCTTTCACTTGCGTCTGATGGTGATTTTTAACCATTGTGGTGCTGATCTGCATGGTCTTTGTGCTTTATATTGCTGAAGTCTTGGGAAGAGATTTGATTTAGGACACAAGGTTTTCATGGACTATGGAAGATTAAGTTTGTCCATGATAAGTGGATTTCATTATGACACTGTTTGAGTGATTATATCTGGATTATGATTTCCACATAAAGGCTGAAGTAGAGCTGCTAGCTTTGTTGTGGTTATACAAACCCTGAGAGTTCCCAGGTATGCATAGGAGCCATTAAGATTTTTATGACATAGTAAGGTATGCGGGGGTTATAATGAGGTTCTTGCTCTGCTAAATGCATCCTTGTGGAATACACTGCCCCCAGTGGTGCTGTTCACACAAGTGGATTTGGTTTTGTGCAACACAGCATTTTCTGAAATGTCTGGAAATACATTTGAGACCTTTCTAGCAATCAAGGGGTTAAAACCATTTTTAAAGTCAGTGGGATTTTGGGAATTTCTTAGTTCCCCATGATGCAGTTGATTTGCACCATAACAATTCTAGATCTTCTCAGTATATCAGTAGAAGTCTGTGTCGCTTGTAAAGTATTGTACAACCTGAGACGGTTGATGCAATTTCCTAGTTTTTGTTTCATTAGAAGCCGTACAAAGTGCTTTGTAAAAAGAGGAAGAACAATTGTGATTAATCATTTTACAGCATAATAGGAGTCTGCTGTCCCAGAGCCTTGTCTTGCCCTTTTCACACGGGTGAAAAATGTATTGACACATTTCTGTTTCCAGTGACCTGAACTTGCCTCTCCCATCTCTCTACTGCCTATCCCATTTCAGGGCTGTGTGCCTGACTGCCAGCCAATGTAATTATCAGCTAAATAATGTGGTCTGATGTCCGTGTGGGTCTCTGTCATTTATCAGAGGTTGTGTTGAGCATTGCTACTTCCATTGTACCTTGTGTGAGAGATCTGTTGGTGGTCCCATAGGCTGTGGTACAGAAAATTCCTACTGTAGCTTCACTTGAGCTCCAGGGTGGGTGCAGTAGACACAGCTTTTTAGACTTGGTTGCATTCATTTAAAGGGATAGTCATGTTTCATAATAAAAGCAGCTCTAATTAATCATCATAGTATGTGGACTTTGGAGAGTGTTATTTCAATTCTGTCAGAGTTGTAGTACAAGAGTAATTCAATGACAAAATATCCCCCTTCTGCCCCTTTTACTGATGTAACACTGCTCAGCCAGAGCAGAAGGGAGGTGCCCAGGTAGACTGCAGAGAGGGACAATCTTCAAGATAAGGGAAAAACCTGAAAAGCTTGTCAAGGGGGGCAGGCCTTTCATTGTTCTCATAGGAAGAAGATTGTCCCCTTCTGTTATCTGTCCTGTCTATGGACTGGATTCCCCATCTGAGAAGAGATGGCTTACACTAGGTACAAGGGGAGGAAGGGGAAACTTTGCTTGTGAATATCTCAAACCATAAAGGTTTGTGAGATAAGTCTTATCATTCTTCATATTTTTTTAATGCCTACAAAATAAAATAAAGTTAAAATGAAGTATTACTATCCCTTTAAGGTGACTGTCAACCATGGGAAAAAGTACCTTAATCCAAAAGTATCCCACTATTGGGGTTGCCTCAGAGAAAAGGGGACTTCAATTTCAAAGGTCGCAAAACCAATGGTTGCAAAAAACCTTCTGTGGTCTTCCCCACCATCTGTTTCGTTTGTGTCAATAAAACTAGTCAATTTAAAAATAAATAAAACACAATATCATCTGATTAATTTCCCCAAATCGATTGTATAAGGAACACCAATTCCTAATAAAAACCCTCGTGTACATTCATTTTAATTGGTTCCCCAAAAAGAATCTTAAATTGGCATTTGATATCAGGGCCATGAAGGCAGACATATTTCTTTCTGCTTGCCCCCTGGACTCTGTTCCACCCACTGAAGTCTTAGGACACCTTCAGCTTCTAGCAGTCCTGCAACAGAAACTTCTATCTCCTTCTAGGGAAATTAAATGCGGAGCTAATTATAGTTTGGCGAACTAATCCACATAGCGTTTATTCATAAATGGCAGTTAGGATTTTCTGCCCAGATTAAAAAGGTCAGAGCCAGATTAAGACACTACAGGGCAGTAGGTAAGATTTCAAATTGCCTCCTCCCCCCCCCCCACCGGAAAACATCTCATTTGTCCATTGTTCTAGCGCCAACTTAAAGGGATAGTAATGTTTCATAATAAAAGCAGCTATAATTAATCATCATAGTATTTGGACTTTGGAGAGTGTTATTTCAATTCTGTCAGAGTTGTAGTTCAAGAGTAATCCACCTCCCGTCCCTTTTACTGATACAACACCGTTCAGCCAGATCAGAAGGGAGGTGCCCAGGTAGACTGCAGAGAGGGACAATCTTCAATTAAGATAAGGGAAAAACTTGTCAAGGGGGGCAGGGCTTTCATTGTTCTCACAGGAAGAAGATTGTCCCCTTCTGTTATCTGTCTGGTCTATGGACTGCATTCCACATCTGAGAAGAGATGGCTTACACTAGGTAAAAGGGGCGGGAGGGGAAACTTTTAGAGATAAAACTTTTAATCGCTCATGTTTTTTTAATGCCTACAAAATAAAATAAAGATAAAATGAAAGTATCCCTTTAATAAAAGACAAATATTATTGCAGGAGAGAAGAGCGTGTAGATAAATGGGCAACAGAACTGTCACAAGGGGCTGAAACAGAACTGTCACCTGTGTGAAGAGGCCCATCAATTAGTAATGCATTGCGTACCTCTCTAGCACTCAAAGGGTTAATCTGGGGGAAAAACTCCTAACGGCCACTAAGAGTCAAATTCTGCTAGGGTTGGCTTCCTAAAATTAATATTTTATTAGCACTTGTTATGTCTACAGAGGTGGATGTTATTCTTTGTGAAGTCTAACTACTTCTTAGGAAGACCAGTGGGAGGAGTCTGGGGTCCTGTGTCTGACAAGTCATGTCTGCCTCCATGGACATTAGCGCCAATAATAATAAAAGATTCATTTTGGAGAGCCAATCCACAGAGAACTGACCCGTAGCGGCCGTTAGGATTTTCTGCACAGATTAAGGCAAGCCAAGTTTATTGTAGGAGGTGTTAATGTTCATATAACTGTCAAAAACAGGGTCTTTGTTGTACTAAAAAACATTTATAGCATCTTATAGGGATGCACCAATACCGATACTAGTATCGGTATTGGTGCGGATACCAGCATTTGCGTGAGTACTTGTACTCGCGCAAATGCGGCTGATGCCAGCACTGATACCCTGTGTCAGGGTCGGTGCTGCAGAGAGGGAGCCTGGGGAGCTGCTCACAACGCTCCCCGGTCACCTCTCTCACTCCTGCAGCGTCGGAGCATTGCCGCGGGTTACCATGGCAACACTCGGACGCTGACCTCTGCTGGGGCTCGCGACAGAACAGCGAGCACCCGGCAGAGGAGGCTAAGGGAGGCAAGATAGATGTGGCAGCGGGTGGTGAAAGAGGCAGAGAGTGGGGTCAAGAGGGAGAAAAAGGCAAAAGGAGGAAGGATCAGGAGACAGAAGGAGGGGGGACAAGAAGAGGCAAAAGGAGGGGGGATCAGGAGAGAGAGAGAGGCAAAAGGGTGGGATCAAGAGTCAAGGAGGGGGACAAAGGGGGATCAAAACAGAGAGAAAAAGCCAAGGCAAAAGAAGGGGGCTCAAGGGGGGAGAATGAAGCAAAAGGTGGGAATCAAGTGGGGGAGAAAGAGTCAAAAGGGGAGAATCAAGAGGTGGTGTGTGTGTGTATATATATATTTCAAGTACTCACAGATACCAATTACCTATACTTTTTTTTGTGGTCATTTGCCAGTTTTCCAAGTACCTAAAGCATATAGGTACTTGGAAAACTGGCAAATGACCGCAAAAAAAAGTATCGGTAATTGGTATCGGCGAGTACTTGAAAAAAGTATCGGTATTCGGTCTTCAAAAATCGGTATCAGTGCATCTCTAGTATTTTAGTGAAATTATATTAGATAAGACAAATGGAGATTGATAAGAGATAAGCTAAATATATTTAGATAGGCAGACAGACAGAATTAGATACAGTACAGCTTTTACAATTATAAAAAAAAAAAAAAAGCCCACAGCTGGGAAATAATCAATTAAAAAGTGTTTACACCTCAAACATGTTTGTTTGCCATCATTTATTTTTCTTTAATCTAAAATTCTTCTACACATTGACACTTCATAATATACTCAACTAGTGTAAAAGCCTGTGTACACAGGCCAAGGTCCGGGTAATATTAGGAGGCTGCCACCTCACTGCTCCACACGATGCAGTCTTGCGTCGCCTCACTGACGCAATGCAATCATGAGCAGTAGAGACTGACTGAACGGGGGTAGTCTCTACTGTGCATGACTGCATCATGACAAACATCCTAGCAAATTATTATACAGGATAGGATGGAGAACTGCTTTCTTCGACTGTATATATCCAAACACACAGACACGGAGCCATTATCATGAGCTTCAATAACAATAACCTCCCCTTCTCCTGATGTCAGCTGTAAAGCTGACAGCAGGAGAATCAAGTCGTACGGCTCGAGGAGGCTCTGCAGCAGAGCCGAGATTGCGTTATCTGTAAAGAATTCATTAATTGGAAAGATCTACAAAGTGTGACTGGTTTGCAAGTACACTTTGTAGACGTCTCCAGTAAATTAATTCTTTATAGATAACGCAATCTCTACTGTGCTGCAGAGCCACCTGCTGGTCCTCCTGCTGACGTCAGGAGGGAGGGGGGAACTTTGAATCCCTATATCTCTCTAACCATAGCAGTTTGAGAGATCGGGTTTGGAGCATATTGATTTTTTTTTTTTTTTTTTTTAAAGGCTACAAAAAACTGGATATGTTATTTTTGGGACATTACTGTCCCTTTAAACAAATATTTGTATAACTTTAACCCCATGAGCTCCACAGAGGTATCCAACGCATTGCAAAGTGTTGCATGCCACTTTAGCACTCAAAGGGTTACCATTTCAAGTGCCAGCAGGGGCAGGCAATGGATTGCTTCGTTTGGGTTGCACACCCCTTCCAGCACTTCAACATACCTGCCAAAGAGGGACACTTGTGTTTTAGGTGGTGTGTCTGGGGGAGTGGCTGGTAGACGGGGCATTACCGAGAACTTTTAGGTTATTTCATGATCTATTGACACCTTTTTGAGCAAATTAATAAATGGTTTAGAGCAAGACCAAAGTATTTTATTTACACAGACTAATTTAATTACACAAATACTGAAGTTTATACAAAAAATGAATGTGAGTGTTATGTGATACACTTCTATACACACCACACAGTCTGATCTCCTAAACACAGGGACACCAGGGTGATACACTTCTATACACACCACACAGTCTGATCTCCTAAACACAGGGATACCAGGGTGATACACTTATATACACACCACACAGTCTGACCTCCTACACAAAGGAACACCAGGGTGATACACTTATATACACACCACACAGTCTGATCTCCTAAACACAGGGACACCAGAGTGATACACTTCTATACACACCACACAGTCTGATCTCCTAAACACAGGGACACCAGGGTGATACACTTCTATACACACCACACAGTCTGATCTCCTAAACACAGGGACACCAGGGTGATACACTTATATACACACCACACAGTCTGATCTCCTAAACACGGGGGCACCAGGGTGATACACTTCTATACACACCACACAGTCTGATCTCCTAAACACAGGGACACCAGGGTGATACACTTATATACACACCACACAATCTGATCTCCCAAACACAGGGACAACAGGGTGATACACTTATATACACACACCACACAGTATGATCTCCTAAACACAGGGACACCAGGGTGATACACTTCTATACACACCACACAGTCTGATCTCCTAAACACAGGGACACCAGGGTGGGAAAGAGGGACTTGGGTCTCAAAGAAAGACTGTCCCTCCTAAAAAGGGACACTTGGGAGGTATGCTTCAAGTTTGTTTGCTTCAACACTTAAAGGGTTAAGGCAGAAACATTTTCCTGTACTCCATTATTCAACAGAGTCTTTGGCATCTACACAGCCACAGGATCTGGCTGATATTCTGATGTTATGAAATACGGCCCTGTGAGCAGGACAGAAGCATGGCACTGTGACAGACTAATGTCCCCCGGACAGCATTTGTACTGTTTAAGGCAAGATTAAGAGGGGACGAGGAACAGCTTTCCAACTGGATACTGAAGATGGATGCTGAAAGCTGCCCATTATCATAACCATCAATTGCATCCATAATTCACATTACTAATTAACGGCATTGGAAGAACAGGTTTATGCACAATGTGGAAAGGAAGGGGGATGGTCAAAGAGGCAGTGATAGTTAAGTGAGGGGCTCCTAAATCTGTGCATTTACATGTATGTAACAATTGGTAACAATCTCCAGCTGGCTCCTAGCAATAACCCCAAACAAACTTACCAGAAAATCCTAATGGCCTGTATGAATGTTGACCTTGTGATTATGTTCAAGAAAGAATATCTCCAGCTCAGTCAGCCCTGGCTGTCCCGTCCATAGAGTCCGACATGACAGCTGCTGGCGGATTTTACACACTGAAGCAGGCAGATTGCATGAACCTACTCAACCTTTAACCCTCTGAGTGCCAGAGGTACGAAATTCATTGCAAAGCAGTGCATTCCGTACCTCTGGCACTCAAAGGGTTAACAAGTAGAGGAGTGTCCAGTGATCAGTGTGTTGTACACCCCTCTAGTCTTTAACCCTTTGAGTGCCAGAGGTTAACGCAACACATTGCTCTGCAATGCGTTGCTTACTTCTCTAGCAATCAAAGGGTTACAATTACCACATGCAGCAGAATTTGAAGTCATGAGGTCCTGCATCTAATAGTCACAGTCCATATGTGGTCTGAAGAGGTTCTCTTGAATAAGTAGTAATGGAAATGCATATAGACCGTTAATATTTGTATAGGCAGGAAAATCCTAAGTGGCGAGTAGGAGATGCTAGCAACGCATTGCACCGCCCTCTGGTACTCAAAGGCAGAGCGGAGCAGCATGCTGCAACTTCCATCAGACTATACAATAATGAAGCAGGTACAAATTTAGTATGGACTTCAACAGAACTGCACAGCTGTCACACTGAACTGTATTTTCCCTGTGATTGTTACTTCTGATTATACCAAGAGACACAGCAAGAGAATGGGAGGCTGAAGAATATTGTCATACCTCCCACGCGTCCCTCTTTAGGAGATATTAGGGGTACACACATCCCAAGTGTCCCTCTTTAGGAGATATTAGGGGTACATACCTCCCAAGTGTCCCTCTTTAGGAGATATTAGGGGTACATACCTCCCAAGTGACCCTCTTTAGGAGTTATTAGGGATCCATACCTCCCAAGTGTCCCTCTTTAGGAGTTATTAGGGATCCATACCTCCCAAGTGTCCCTCTTTAGGAGTTATTAGGGGTTCATACCTCCCAAATGTCCCTCTTTAGGAGTTATTAGGGGTCCATACCTCCCAAGTGTCCCTCTTTAGGAGTTATTAGGGGTCCATACCTCCCAAGTGTCCCTCTTTAGGAGATATTAGGGGTCCATACCTCCCAAGTGTCCCTCTTTAGGAGATATTAGGGGTCCATACCTCACAAGTGACCCTCTTTAGGAGTTATTAGGGATCCATACCTCCCAAATGTCCCTCTTTAGGAGTTATTAGGGGTCCATACCTCCCAAGTGTCCCTCTTTAGGAGTTATTAGGGGTCCATACCTCCCAAGTGTCCCTCTTTAGGAGTTATTAGGGGTCCATACCTCCCAAGTGTCCCTCTTTAGGAGTTATTAGGGGTCCATACCTCCCAAGTGTCCCTCTTTAGGAGATATTAGGGGTCCATACCTCCCAAGTGTCCCTCTTTAGGAGTTATTAGGGATCCATACCTCCCAAATGTCCCTCTTTAGGAGTTATTAGGGGTCCATACCTCCCAAGTGACCCTCTTTAGGATATATTAGGGGTCCATACCTCACAAGTGACCCTCTTTAGAAGGAACAGTCCCTCTTTCCCACCTGTCCCTCTTTTTAGGAGATCAGACTGTATGGTGTCTACAAAAGTGTATCACATTGCTCCACAGCAATACAACTCACATTAATGTTTAATCTTCAGTGTCTGTGTTTATACATTAGTCTGTATAAATAAATACTTTGGTTTTGCTCTAAAATCATTTATTCAGTTACACAAAGAGGAGGTCAATATGTCATGAGAGAACCTAAACATTCTCAGTAATGCCCCTCCCACAGTAAAGCCACCCAAAACAAAAAAAAAGTACCTCTTTGGCCATTTAAATGTTGGGGGGTATATCTCGCCAAAGTACCCCCCCAAGCATTTTCAATTGCTCAACAGAAATGTTACATTACAAAGTAGTTTCCTATGTGAAAGAGCCCTAATTATGCACTAGTCATTCTGTTTGTCACTGCAGTGTACATTTTCCTTACTACCCAACTTCCCTTTAGCTGTTGTGTGGGAAGGAATCATTTTCCCATTGTAGTCACTGCCAGATTATTCAGTGGTTTTAAAAGGAGTTAACACCACTGCAAGCACGCCCCAAGAGTAAATCAGGGCGGTATGTGGCTAATGAGACGTCTTAATTAATGTGTACAGATCACCAGAGGAGATAGGAGCAAGCAGGTAAAAAAGGCAATGACCGGAGCTAGACCTGATAAGACTGACTTCAATTAAATAATTAACCATTTCCTTTTTAAAAAGGGAAATATATTTAACACCTTGGGCACTAGAGATACCTCCAACACATTCATAGGAGACAGCTAGGATCCACATTGTGCTGCATAACCTTTGGCACTCAGAGGGTTAACAAAGTGGTAAAAGAATCAGCAATGCGTTGCAACGTGACCTGTTCTAGATTACACGTATTCAGGGGACGGAAATCCAGGGCTCCGCAAAGGTCCCTTCTGGCTCCTAAATTGTTGGACAATTTTATATAATACAGACCAGTGGTACTCATTATTATTATTCTTGCTCACAGCAAACCTAACAGTCTGGTATCTTCAGTGCACTCCTACAATATTATACATCATTTGTCAAGGGCATATTAACCCTTTGAGTTCCAGAGGGACATCCAACGCATTGTGTTGTACTCAAAGGTTTAAATGGATAATAATACTTCAAAATTACTATCCCTTATATTGAAGCCCTTTAAAAACTGAATTAAATGTCACCAGTGGCATCTCTCAAACCTTTATGGTTTGCGAGATAGCCGCTTTTAAACTTCGCTCTCCCAACATCATTGTTCTTGCTGCAGCAGGGGAATCCGGTCCCGGGACCGGCGGAGGCTCTTCAGCAGAGCCGAGATCTCATTATGGAAGAAAAGATCCTTCACTAAAACGGATTCCCCTGCTGCAGCAAGAACGATGACGTCAGGGGAGAGCGAAGTTTAAAAGCGTCTATCTCGCAAACCATAAAGGTTTTAAAGGGTTAAAGTCAGCTCCTGTATGAATAACTGAAGAATTTGCCTTTAACATACAAATAACCAATCCTTTTCCATTAACAATGGAACTGTCAGAACCAGTCATTCCACCAATAGGATTTAATATCAGGAAATCTAGAGCAGACACTGAGCAACCTTTGCCCGTATTCCAGCTCCATATTAGTCAGTGTGAATAAGCAACGACAGTCATCACAAGAGACCAGCTTATCTAGTGGGAGTGTTGCCTTTGTAATATGAACATACACCTCCAAATACTTCTTACTCTGGAAAGAAAATCATAAAGGCCCCAATGAATTCTGACCATCTGCCATGGTTCAAGAAACATAGAAAAATAGAATTTGATGGCAAGTAATAACATTCGGCACGTCTGTCCATTTTCCTACTGTAAAAACCTCAAACTTTTTTGGTCCTTGGTCTTTTCTTATATTAAAGGGATAGTAATAATTAAATTTTACTAACCCCCATTTTGCAGCCCTTAAAAAATTGAATTAAATGAGCCCAGAGGCATCTCTCAAACCTTTATGGTTTGAGAGATATCCACTTTCAAAGTTTTGCTTTTTCCCCTCTCCCCTGACGTCAGCGCTCTAGCTGACAGCAGGGTAATCCGGTCCCTAAGCAAGCGGAGGCTCTTCAGCAGAGCAGAGATCCCGTTATGGAAGAAGAAATCCTTCACCGAATGGTCTTCTATGTGTGCTAGTGGCGAGTGGAAATTTTGAGCCCTGCTCTACATAACTGTAAACATTTTTTTGGGGACATTACTGTACCTTTAAGTATTACTATCCCTTTAAATTCAGTTTTGAGAGACTTTGATCAAAATTAGAATAGTGATTCCCAACAGGTGTGTCACATGTAAGCGTCATAGTACCAAGCTAAATGCGTCACACTTTTCCAGATACTCTCATTATGTTATAATGGGCCTTACTCATCAAGTTAAGAAAGGTGTGAATGTGGGACAAACCAACAGCACTATAGGGGATAGAAACAAACAAAAACAAATTCCCATTGCGTTAAATGGTGGTTTAACCCCATGAAAGCAAGAAGCTGGGAGACTTCCAGCATTCAAGGGGTTAAGAGTGGTATTTAAGTCAATGGAAATTTATACATTGCCCCCATGGTGCGGTGGGTTTGTTCCAAAATTGTTCACCTCTTTAGAGTGATGAACAAGTCTCAGTGTTCTTGATGTACATCACGGTAAATGTATTTTTTTTTTTTTTTTTTTATTACATATCATGACTTAAACGGACAGTAATGTCCCATAAAAAAGGCTTAGAGTTATGTAGAGCTTCAAAAAAATAAACTGTATGGCACAAATAGCCTTTATGGTTTGAGAGATATTCACAATCAAAGTTCCCCCCTCCCTCCCTCCCTCTCTCCTGATGTAGCTGTAAAGCTGACAGCAGGAGATTCGAGTCGACCGACACGAGGAGGCCCTGCAGCAGAGCCGAAATCGTGTTATTTAAAAAGAACTACTTCATTGGAATGGTCTACAAAGTGCACTTGCAAACCAGGAACACTTTGTAGACTTTTCCAATGAAGTAATTATTTTCTAATAACAATTTCACCTCTGCTGCAGAGATGCCGGCTGGTCCACGGACCGGGATCTCCTGCTGTCAGCACAGAGCTGACGTCAGGAGAAGGGGAGGGAGGGGGGAACTTTCAACGTCTATATCTCTCAAACCATAGCTGTTTCAGAGATAGGATTTGTGACACGTAGTTTATTATTTTAACATCTATAAAATATTTTTTAACTAGTTGAACAGCCCGTTACACGGGCCACAGTGCCTCTGGCAGCCGGTCGCGGGGCAGTCTCACGCAGTGGAGACTGCCTGCTCCTCGACTGATACAGAGCTGGACGCTCCTTCGGACTGCTGCGCATGTCGGGCGTTACACACAACTTGGCAAATTATTATATAGGATGGGACATTAGTATCCCCTTTACCGCTTTGAGTGCCAGAGGGGTACGCACCGCATTGCTGCGCAATGCATGCATACCCCTATGGCACTCAAAAGGTTAATAATTTGAGACGTTGGCCCTTACGTAAAGGCAAGCTGGCGTTATTCTGGAGCACACCATCTGCACGATAGGGGACAAAAAAAAATTCATAAATTCCCATGCACTTGAACAGAGATTTTTAACCCCTTGAAAGCTAGAGGTCTCCAATGCATTGCGAAGCAACGCATTGTATACCTCTAGCGTTCAAGGGGTTAAAAGCTCAATTTAGACATGAATTTTTTATTTGTCCTCTTTGGTGAAGTTGGTTTACTACAAAATAACTCCAGTTTGCCTTTATAAATATGGGCCAATGTCTCAGATTGTTGTTGTTGTTAATTATAAAATACTAGTGTAAAAGCCTGTGTACACGGGCCGAAGTTAAACTGCTATGTAACGGCAGGTGTACAACCGCAGAACTACACCTCCCAGCATTCTGTGCGTTTGGGCAGTGTATACGGCGCATGAGTGCACTGGCCTGCGTTCAGGCACTACCACAGAACTAGACCTCCCAGCATTGTGTGCGTTTGGGCAGTGTATACTGCGCATGAGTGCATCTGCCTGCGTTCAGGCACTACCACAGAACTACACCTCCCAGCATTCTGTGCGTTTGGGCAGTGTATACTGCGCATGAGTGCATCTGCCTGCGTTCAGGCACTACCACAGAACTAGACCTCCCAGTATTCTGTGCGTTTGGGCAGTGTATACTGCGCATGAGTGCATCTGCCTGCGTTCAGGCACTACCACAGAACTACACCTCCCAGCATTCTGTGCGTTTGGGCAGTGTATACTGCGTATAAGTGCATCAGCTTGCGTTCAGGCACTACCACAGAACTAGACCTCCCAGTATTCTGTGCGTTTGGGCAGTGTCTACGGCGCATTAGTGCATTGACCTGCGTTCAGGCAGTCTCTACTGCGCAAGACTGCATCGGACAAACACACTTCTGGCATTTTATATTATAGGATAGGTGATATTTGAAAGCTCTTTCAGAATCGATCACAGAGACATTATCATCATTCTTTATTTATATAGCACCAATTCCGCAGCGCTGTACAATAGGCTTCCATCTTAAGGTGCGAGGTACCCTTTCAAAATTTTGAACACTGTTGTGCGAACTAAAAGGCGTATTAACCATGTTGCCGTATTGAAAAGGGCAACATGAAAATCTCACATGCATCAAAAAGGGTGAAATTCTCATTTCGTGGGCTTAAACACTGCATGATCATCATAATGTTGATAGTTGCACTGATGCAGGGGAATCCAGGGTATTGATGGCCAGAAACTGCAGCTAGCATGCCCCCCCAGGTCACCAAGGCACCCTCAGAACACCCCACTAAGGTTTCAGCATCTCGATCCATGAGCTCCACACACAGTCAGGTTGGCAGACACCCATGGCAGCAACACTGTCTTTTTGGCCATCAGTACCTTGGATTCCCCTGCATCAGTTTAACCATTAACATTATGTTCATACAGCGTTTAAACCTGCGACATGAGACTCTCACCCTTTTGATGCTGGCGAGATTCTCATGTCACCCTTTTCGATACGGAGACATGGCTAATGCAGCGTTTAGTTGTTCACACAATAGTGTGAGACATTTTGATAGTGAACCAAGTTGTGACATGCAACTGAAAAAAAAACAAAACAAAACAAAAAAAATTAAATTACTGTGATCTCAAAAACAAGTGTCCTTATTCTTCAAGGTACAGAGATGAACAATTTTGGAGCAAACCAACTGCACCATGGGGAAATGACACATTCCCATTTACTTAAAGGGATAGTAATACATCATTTTTACACCTCTTCATCTTGTAGTTATTAAAAAAATTAAAAACTTAATGCCCCCCAGTCCCATCTCTCAAAACTTTATGGTTTGAGAGATAATCATAGTTAAAGTCCCCCCCCCCCTTTCCCTGACTTCAGAGCTCTAGCTGACTGCAGGGGAATCTGGTCCCAGGACCGGCACAGGCTCTTCAGCAGAGCTGAGATCGCTTTACTGAAAAAGAAATACTTCACTGGAACGGTCTACAAAGTGTGTTTAGTTTGCAAGCACACTTTGTAGACCGTTCCAGTGAAGGATTTATTTTTCAATAACTCAGTCTCGGCTCTGCTGAAGAGCCTCCGCTGGCCCTGGGACCGGATTCCCCTGCAGTCAGCTAGAGTGCTGAAGTCAGGGAAAGGGGAGGGAGGACTTTAACTATGATTATCTCTCAAACCATAAAGTTTTGATAGATGGGATTGGGGGACATTAAGTTTAATTTTTTTAATAACTACAAGATGAAGAGGTGTAAAAATGATGTATTACTATCCCTTTAAGTGAGACTCTTAAGCCCTTGAATTCTGGGCATCTCCTACACCTCTCTTTCAGGGTCTTAAACCCCCATTTATTTATGTAAATGGGAAATTTTATTTGCTTCTCTCCACCTACAGTGCAGTTGGTTTGTCCCATATTTGCATGTCTCTTAGGCTGAGGAACAAGGCCCATTAGAATGTGATGAGAAGTTTTGGAAAGGTGTGACACATCTAGTTTGGTACAGTCACACTTCAATGTGACACTTCAGTTGGGAGCCGCTCTTCTAATAGGATTCCAGTCACACTGTCCCCTGAAATCAAGGTCTAACATCTTCCAGTAACAGCCCCTCCCCAAACTGCCATACTAGGAAAATAAAATCCTAATGCCCCCTATGAATTTGACCTTGGGCCTTTGAATAAATTTAAAGTACATCTGCCAAGCATGACACCCAGATAATAATAATAATAATCCTTTATTTATAAAGCGCACACAGATTCCGCAGCGCTTTACACTCATATTGGTTCCTGTCCCCATTGGGGCTCAGAATCTAAATTCACCTATCAGTATGTTTTTGTTTTTTTTTGGAGTGTGGGAGGAAACCGGAGTATCCAGAGGAAACCCACGCAAACACAGTGAGAACATACAAACTCATTGCAGATGTTGTCCTTGGTGGGATTTGAACCCAGGACCCCAGCGCTGCAAGGCAACAGTGCTAACCACTGAGCCACTGTGCTGCCCAGATGCTACCCATTCCAACTGTCATTTCCTGCATGACAGAGAGCAGCTCATTTGTGTCACCTGTCAAAGAACTCTAGACAAATATAAAGGGATAGTAATAATATGCAAAATAATTTTTATTATACACACACCCACACACACATACACACACACATATATACATATACTAAAAATCCAGCCAAGTTTATACAAAAGTCCTCCAATGGAAAAAGCACTCACGGCTTCTTTTGCCACACTTCATAAAGACCTGTGAGTGGTTTTTCCATTGGAGGATATAAAATCACATACTAGTTTTAAAGCCCGTGTACATGGGCCAACACTGGTGGCGCTGCAATCATGCTTCGTTCAGACTACCCGAGCCGTGGCTGATACGGAGCGGGGCAATCCGAATTTAGACTGTGCAAAGAGAGGACTCTGGTCTCAATTCGGAGCTCCCAGCTCCGTATCCGCTGTGGCGCGGGCAGTCTGTACTGCGCATGACTGCAGTGTGCTCAGTCATCTCTACTGCGCATGACTGCTTCTGACAAACATCCTTAGCGAATTATAATATAGGATTTATATATATATTATATATTTTATAATTTTATTTGTAGTGTTTATCCCACCCCCGAGTAATACAAGGGTACTCCTACTGCTGAAAAAGGTGTTTAATCCAAAAATTATCACAGCTCAAACACTTTTTTTTTTTTTTTTTTTTTTTTTTTAGGTGCAGTATCACAGTTACCTGAAATTCTACAGTGGTGCTGTTGCTACATCAGCCTATGGAGAGTAATGGATCAGTCCATAGTATGGTGTAGCAACAGCACCACTGAACACTTTCAGTCCACTGTGATACTGCATGTAAAAAATTCAATTTTCAGCTGCAATAACTTTTGAATAAATTATGTTTTTTTTTTTTTTTTTAAACACATTTTAAGGATTACTCTCCCTTTAAAAAGCTCTTCAAAATCACCTAATGTGTTGCAAAGTGACAGTTCCACAAATTAGAAACCAGTCTGTCACAGCTGTATCAGACAGCATGCGCAACCCTTCTATTTACTGCATACAGTGCATACAGACATATTTACAACTTAACACTGTGTGTCAGAGGGATTGACTAGTTGTTCACAAAGCAATGTGTCAGACTGAAGGGGAAAAAAAATAACAATCATTATCTACCGATGATATTAACCCTTTAATGACAAGTTAGCATGTGCAACACATTGCTTCTCAATATGTGGAGCACCCCCTGTCCAAAACCTCTTAAAGGGATAGTAATGCTTCATTTTATTTTTATTGTAGGCATTAAAAAAACATGAAGAACGATATAAAAGTCTTATCTCTCAAACCTTTATGGTTTGAGAGATATTCACAAGCAAAGTTTCCCCTCCCTCCCCTTTTACCTAGTGTAAGCCATCTCTTCTCAGATGTGGAATCCAGTCCATATCCAGACAGATAACAGCAGGGAATAATCTTCTCCCTATGAGAACAATGGAAGCCCTGCCCCCCTTGACAAGTTTTTCAGGTTTTTTCCTTATCTTAATTGAAGATTGTCCCTCTCTGCAGTCTACCTGGGCACTTCCCTTCTGCTCTGGCTGAACAGTGTTACATCAGTAAAAGGGGCGGGAGGGGGATACTATCATTGAATTACTCTTGAACTACAACTCTGACAGAATTGATATAACACTCTCCAAAGTCCAAATACTATGATGATTAATTAGAGCTGCTCTTATTATGAAACATTACTATCCCTTTAAGGACCCATGATGCTGCAGGACGGTCACATCGATTGTGCTCTTAAGGACAGTGATGGCCCTGGCACGTCATGGAATTCAGGGGTCTCGGCGCAGCTGCACACCGCTCAGGGACCCTTGAATTGAATTCACAAAAAACACACAACAGCTCTGTGGTCCTTAACTGCCGAAGGGGTTGAAAAAACGTTAAAATATACACCTTTTGAGCAGTGGGATTGTTTTAAGATTTATAAGCTTTTCAAGAGCTTTCACTCTGTGGATTTCTTATGGCGTCACATACCGATGCAACTAGTTAATGGTCTTTGAGATGGGACATTACCTACAGTATGTAGCATTTGACCCACTCCTTCCCTACCTACCTGACCCTCCCACCCCAAACTTTATCTCTTCTTTATCTCCTTCCTCTGTTTCTATCATTTATTCTCCTTTCACCCTCTTCTTTACTAACAATCTATTATACTCCTTATACTTTATTTTTTCTTATTTTGACTCTATCTTTTGAGCTTTCACCTACTTCATGCAATGTACTGCAAGGAGTTGGAAACAGTCTTCTCTCTATACTTCAGAAGGTTTAGGACATTATCTGTCTCCTGCTGTATCACCGTTTCACAATTATAACTGGACTTAGATGGCTATAATGCTCAATTGTATATTTCTGTTACTTTTGTCATGTCATATCTTTGATATGCCTTGGTTTTTTCAAGTACTTTGCTTATTATTTCAATAAAGTTTTCTGAACTTATACATTTTTAATCTTTTAAACCCCCCGCCCCTTTTACCGACATCAGAGTTGTAGCTGACAGATTGCTGAAGAACCATCCGGGACCAGGATCTCAGAGCCAAAACAGCATTATCTACAAAGAAATACTTCATTAGAAAGGTCTACAAAGTATGCCTGCCTAGAAAGGTCTACAAAGTGTGCCTGGGTGCAGACACACTTTGTAGACCTTTCTAATGAAGTATTTCTTTGTAGATAATTCTGTTTTGGCTCTGCTGAAGAGCAGTCCGGTCAAATGACCAGAATCTCAATCTGTCAGCTAGATCGCTGACAGGAGTAAAAGTTGCAGGAGGGGAGACTTTAAAAGCTTCTAAATCTTAAAATATACAACTTTAAGCAACGGGATTTACTGCATTTCATTTATTTATTCATATGAACAATATTAAAACCTTCTTAAATCCAGGTATTCCTATCCCTTTAAACACAATTCTTAGTACAATCCAAAAAGCGAAAAGACAGGCGCGCACACATTTCAGCGCAAACCGACTGCAGAAAAAGAAAGGGGGATTCACAGCGTCCCATCAATTAAAATGGAACCTTTAACTCGTTGAATACTAGAGGTCTCCACAGCATTGCGAAGCAATACCTTGGAGACCTCTAGTACTCGAAAGGGGTTAAAATCCCAATTTAAAGTTGGAGTTTTAGTATTTTTTTTTTTTGTCCTGTAAGTCGCACAGCTGGTTTGCATGGACTGAACTGATCCCTCTTTGTTCAGTATGGACTTTGGCCCAAGGTACCTGGTGATTAGTGATAAGGAGTGGGAGAGGAGAGTGGATATGTACAACGGCGGCAGGTCTCACCCAAAGTCACGTTCTCTAGCTCATTTTCATGCACTGTATGACCTTAAATAAACATTGGAAAGATTATACGACACTCTGCATGATATTTATACTTTGTACAGTGGAAGTCAGAGACAGAGGACTTGCCCAGAGCAGTAACACAAAGTCATCGTTCATCACTTGCTTATTAGAGTAAGGAAATATATCTGATGCCCAGGGCCACATCCAGGATGAGAGAGGACCAGAGTAGCTGCATGATGGCAGACAGACATTCTCGATTACTTAAACTGGGTTTTTAACCTTTTCAGTGCTAGAGATCTGTAACATAGTAACAGTTGATGAGGCTGAAAAAAAAAGACACGCGTCCATCAAGTCCAGCCCATGCTAAAAACAAAGGGAAGGGAAATAAATAAATAAATAAAAAGGCCTCTGAAGCCATTTCCAATTTAGCCCCAAGTGGGTAAAGAAATTCCTTCCTGGCTCCAAATGACAGTCAGCTCACTGGATCAACAACGTATCTGCATTGAAGCCATCTGTCATAATTTTCATAATCTTCTGTGCTAGAAATGCATCCATTGCTTTTTTGAAAGCAGTTACATTATCTGCAAGTATAACATCCTGAGGCAAGCAATTCCATAACTTTACCGCCCTTACTGTAAAGCAGTATTTCTCAACTCCTGCCCTCAGGACCCGCTAACAGGCCAGGACTTAGGGATTTCTCTGCTAGTGCACAGGTGTGCTGATCAGAGGCTCATTCACATTGATTAACTCACCTGTGCTCTAACAAGGAAATCATCAAATCCTGGCCTGTTAGTGGGTCCTGAGGACAGGAGTTGAGAAACACTGCTGTAAAGAATCCCTGCCTTTGTTTTAGTCAAAAGCGCCTTTCTTCTAGTCTTAATGTATGACCTCTTGTTCTTAGCTCAGCTCTTTGCTGGATATTTCTTTGCATTGACCTTGAATGTATGTGTAAATGGTAATTATATCACCCCTTAGACGTCTCTTCTTCAATGTAAACAAACCCAGTTTGGCTAGTCTCTCTTTATAACTCAGATCCTCCAATCCCTTTATCGGTTTTGTAACTGAATGGGTTAAAAATCCCATTAAAAACTATAAATTAATCCCCCAAATTTCAGTTGGTTCTGTATGGTGCAGTTGCTTTGGTCCTGTTCTTATTAAAGGGTTAGTAATGCCCAAAATAAAGTTTATTCTATATGGTAGATTTTACAAAAAAGGTTTGAGAGATATCCTCCGCTAAAGTTCCCCTTCTCCTGATGTCAGATGTAAAGCTTCAGCAGAGCCGCAATAGTGCTATTTAACCCCTTAACGACCCATGACCGAAAGAAAAAGAAAGGGTCATGGTTAAAAAGAAACACTTCTTTGGAACGGTCTAAAAAGCGCACTTGCAAACCAGTCACACTGTGTAGACAGTTTCTTTTTAAATCACGCTATTGCGGCTCTACTGAAGAGCAGCCTGTTGGTCCCCGGACCAGGGACTCCTGCTTACAGCTGACGTCAGGACAAGGGGAGGGAAACTTTAATGGAGGATCTCTCTCAAACCATAAAGGTTTGAGAGATAGATTTACAAAAATAACGTATTTGGAAAAAGTCCTGACATATAGAATCAACTTTATTTGGGGCATTACTAACCCTTTAAAAAAAAGGTGAATTTGTCAGGGCTCTCCACCCTCCAGTTCCATTCCTCGCAATATTTCCAATGGCCAAAGAGGGACACTTCTGTTTTAGGGGGTGTTGCTGGGGGGAGTGGCATTACTGAGAATATTTAGTTCATTTCATGACCTATTGACACCTCTTTGTGTAACTGAAATTGTTTAGAGCAAGACCGAAAGTATTTTATTTATACAGACTAATGTATAATCACATATACAACATTAATGTGAGTTGTAATGCTGTGTAGCAATGAGATACACTTATATACACACCACACAGTGTGATCTCCTAGATAGAGGGACACCAGGGTGGGAAAAAGGGACACTTGGGAGGTAGGCACCCCTAATATCTCCTAAAGAGGAACACGTGGGAGATATGGAGCCCTGATATCTCCTTAAGAAGGACACTTGGGTGGTATAGAGCCCTAATATCTCCGAAAGAGGGACACATGGGAGGTATGAAGCCCTAATATCTCCTAATGTGGGAGGTACGGAGCCCTATTATCTCCTAAAGAGGGACACGTGGGAGGTATGGTGCCCTAATATCTCCTAAAGAGGGACACGCGGTAGGTATGGAGCCCTAATATCTCCTAAAGAGAGACAAGTGGGAGGTATGGAGCCCTAATATCTCCTAATGTGGGACACTTGGGAGGTATAGACCCCTATTATAGAAACATAGAATTTGACGGCAGATAAGAACCATTCGGCCCATCTAGTCTGCCCATTTTCCTACAGTAAAAACCTCAAATCGTTTTTTGGTCCTTGGTCTTTTCTTAAGTTATGCCTGTCCCATGCATGCTTAAATTAATATCTCCTAAAGAGGGACACTTGGGAGGTATGAGGTACTATCTTCCATGCCAATTCCTGTGTTTCTCTCAAGGTTTACATTTTGTCTCTTTACCCTTTGTGTGCCAGATGGGTATCCAATACATAGCAAGGCAATGCATTGGGTACCCCTCTTGCACTCAAAGGGTTATAAACATAAGTGACATTCTGTATAGTCTGGCACTTAAATGGCATATGGAAACTTTATACATAAAATATTCAATTTAAAAGCAAATAAGGTTTAGCCATAACCATGATCTGGCACTTAAGTGGGCAAGGAAAACTAAATACACAATAGGAAAAACTCCATTTGTATTTAAATTGAGTTTAAAATAGGTGTGTGTCATGCGTCCATGTGCACGGTAACATAGGCACTGCAAATAGTACAGACAATACTTCTCGATATCTAAAAGATGACAAGATTATATTTTTATGGTACCAAATCCACCTATCAAGAAAAATACCCCAAATTGCTTGCATTTTCAGAAACAATCATCTTCAATTCACTTCAATACCATCAAAACGCAATCTCCCTCCTCCCTTCACTCACAATTTTCTGTGTTAGCAACCACTCTTCATCACAACATATTCTACTGCAGTGATTCTCACCCAGAGTGCTGTGGCACTTTGGTGTGCCAAGGACATCGACTTAGGGTACCCCATGTTTTCTATGACGCCTAACAAAAATGGACTTTTAAACAAAGAATTATAGAAACGGTTATGCACATTATGTTTAATTGTGTTATTATGATTGTAACACCTAATAACTGTATATTTATGTATGGATCCTTCATTATGCCCTTGATAAAGTATATTAACCCCTTAAGGACCCATGACGGTCCTGGACTGTCATGGGTTGTTATACCCTTAAGGACCCATGACTGTCCTGGACCGTCAAGAATCACAGAGCCCGGAATTCGCTAAGGGACCACAAAGAACATGCGCGGCCGGTCCTTAAGGGATTAAATATGTTAGGGGTGCACCCAATGTTCTAGATTACATGTTAGGGGTGCTCCGAACAAAAAAAAAAACAAAAAAAGACTGAGAACCACTGTTCTATCATCATAACCTATACTGCAGATTCTAAAATCGAGCCTTCAAACAAGTACCATCTTGTGTCATCAGTATTTTCCACCATATTACTAAACGTAGACACACATGGTCACACACCTCAAGTACTACTGTTTCTGTACAGTCTATCATCTGCCACACACCCCTTACACCACCTTCCTCCTGTGTCTCTGCACCACGTCCCACAGTGTAACCCCACATACAGTGAGGTGTTTGTGTCTCTGGTTTAACCCTTTCAGTGCCAGGGAGGTACTCAACGCATTGCATTGCACTGTCACTCAAAGGGTTCTGTGTCCCGATGTCCCCGTTTTGGACACTGGTTTAGAAGTTTGAATTTCAGCCTCATATTCTAGGCAGTGGTCATCAAAAGATTAATAGGTTATGACTTTCCCACATGGTAATATTGCTTACTTATAGGATTCATTTGGAGGAACATGTAGTATATAGATGTGACGTTCAATGTCTGTTATACCAGCTTTTCTGTTAAAGGGACAGTAAACCTTTATTATAAAAACACAAATTAAAGATACTGTCAGTCACCTCCTTTCTGACTTTTTATATTATTCACTTCTACATCCCCGACATGGAGTTCCCTGAATCTGTTTCCAGAGAGCTTTCAGTCTGGGATTATGAAAGACTAGTTACAAAGCCCGTAATCACGGGCTGATCCGGAGCGGGGAGCTCCAGATGGCTTACAGCTTGTCTGTGCTCCCGGCTCCGGGGCAGCAGCGGAGGCCCCGGAGCTGGAAGCACGGACAGGCTGTCAGCCTTCCGGAGCTCTCCGTTCCGGATCAGCCCGTTCTGCGAGTCCCCACTACACGACACATTCTAGAACTTTATGTTGTAGGATATTTTTACAATGTTGCAGTCTACCTGTATAGACCATTTCACTTTACGTATTCTGCAAGGAATTCCACTGTTACTTTTACAGAGAGGGAGTCGAGAACACAAAAAAGGGGAGCAGTGAACTGCACCATAGGAGACCTATGAAAATTCCATTGATCTAAATGGGATTAACTGCTTGACGATTAGAGAGGTCTCCAACGCATTACTTTGCACTGCTAAAGAGCTGCCGGTTTCCAAATCTGTCCACTAGATGGCAGACTTGGCTGAAACAGCCAGGAAAAGGGAAGTTTATTTTACTTTTTAATATCTCCCAAACCATAAAGGTTTGGGAGATAAAAAAACATGAAAAATGATATAAGTCTTAAGGGCTACAATATAAAATAAACTTATTTTCAAGTATTACTATCCCTTTAAGCATACAAAGGGTTAACCTTTTGAGTGCCAGAGGGGTAGGCAAAGCATTGCTTCAATGTGTGTTGCATACTCCTATGTCACTCAAAGGGTTAAAGCCCCATTTAAAATGGAAGTCACCAGGTTTTACCGAGGGCCCCATGTTCAAAAGTAACCTGGAGTATTTCTGTAACAAGCTGATCCCATGAATGCTAGGGTCTGGGTTGCAATGTGTTGTGAGTAGAGTATTATACTCCGATGTTGGAGGGAGTTTGAACCCTTTTAGGGCCAGAGGGGTATCCAAGCTTAGCAAAGCAACTGAACTGGATACACCTCTGGCACAAAAAAAGGGTTAAAAAATCAACACTAAGAGCACCCCCCCCGGAGTGGTTTCTCTCTCATTTTTGGGGTAGAGTGGGGAGCAGATGTATAGTATAAACTGTGGAGGCAGTGTAATATTGTCCACATGAATGTTTGTTACTGTTGCTGCTTCCTCAATGGCCAATAAAGTAGAAAAAAGAAAAAAAATGGGTTTTTAAACCTCCAATACAAGAGAGGACTCCACTGAGTTGCAATGAAATGCATTGGAGACCTCCCTAGCATTGAAGGGGTTAAAAGACCCATTTAAATCTATGTAAAATTTTGTCAACATTTACTTTTTCCCCTGCAGTGAAGCAGGTTTGCTCCAGTTTTCCTAGCTAAGATAAGGTCCCTTGTAAAACCCATCATCTACTACAGGGTCATGCCCCACATTACTATGAAATGCCAGGAGATGTCTGTCATTCTGGAGTCCATCACTGGATCGGTCAAATTTCCCATCCCGGATAACCTGGCTCATGATGCAATCCTGGATTCACCGACAGGTCCGCTTTCAGCGTATCAGACCTGCTGATGGAGCTTAATCAATGTAATGGATGTCCAAACAAAGCCTGACGGACATCTGAGGTCTTTGGCCATGGCTTCCTCCCTTCATTCAAAGCTATAAACCCTTTGAGTGCCATAGGGTATCCCTCTGGCGCTGAAAGGGTTGAATAAGATGTTTTCTAGCACACTGCATAATACTTTGCACATCTTAAGCAATGAAGCTAATGACATTTAAAGTGACAGTCAACCTCATTTCTGACTACATAGTCTGTAAGAGCATAACATGGAAAAATCAGATTTAAAACATTTAGACATACACAGATCTAGATTATCTCTGTCCTCTAACCCTTTAAGTGCTAGAGAGGTATACAAGACATTGCCAGAATGCCCAGCCCCTATTTTAATCTGTCACTGGGGGGGGGGGTAGACAACTGCTGTGGGAGCAAGACGCCCACACCTCTGGTCCACAAGGGCTAAAGATGACAACATCTGAAACACTCACACCTCCTGAGGTCTGTTCGGTGTGAGGAAGTCAATGATATTTTTATCTACTCGTTGCATAACAAATAGATTTCTTCTCATTTTCTTACGGAAAATAGGAACAAACGGAGACACTTGAAAACAGATCAGTAACCATCGTTTAAAGGCATAGTAATACTTTATTATTACTATCCCCCATATTGTAGATATTTGCAAAATAATTTAATAGCCCCCAGGTTAATCTCTCAAACCTTTATGGTTAGCGTTGTACTGAAATAATTTAATAGCCCCCAGGTTAATCTCTCAAACCTTTATGGTTAGCGTTGTACTGACTGCAGGGATATCCGGTCTGACTTTCATCAGGCGGCTCTGCAGCAGAGCCACGATTGCGTTAGTGAAAAATAATTATTTCACTGAAACGGTCTTCTATGTGTGTTTGCAAACCAAGCACAAACCAAGCACACGTAGAAGACCGTTTCAGTGAAATAATTCTTTTTCACTAACGTGATCTCGACTCTGCTGCAGAGCCACAAGCCTGTCGTATGACAGACTTCCCCTGCAGTCAGTACAACTCTGACTTCAGGAAAGAGGGAGAGAGGGGGGAACTTTGCCTTCGGTTATCTCTCAAACCATAAAGGTTTGAGAGATGAACCTGGGGGCTATTAAATTATTTTACAAATATCTACAATATGGGGGATAGTAATAAAGTATTACTATCCCTTTAAGGAACTTTACAGGCACCATTATATACACACACACACACACACACACACATTATATTTCGATCCATCCCCCTTTGACCACCAGAGGGGTACACAATGTGTTGCTTGCAATGTACTGCCCACCCCTCTGGCATTCAAAGGGTTAAAGTGCTTTTCATGCTCCGTAAAGCAAGCTGTTTTCCACTGCTGAGCTGTGCTTGACTCAGAAGTTAACAAGGCAAACTTTAATGAAGCTTTTAGTAGCCATGGCAATTAGTGTCCAAACAGCTTATATTTTTTATATTGAATAGCTGGACCAGAGGACATTATGCATAAAAGGAAAATCACTCTACTTTTCTTTTGGACATGGGGTCCCAATGTTACTAAGTCTCCTGCTCTCCCATACACTAAACGGCTCTTCTTAGTAAACAGCAGTACCACAACACAACACTGTGGATTGATGGAATAACCACAAGTTTGAGCTCTAATAAGTTTTGAATGAAATCTCTCTCTGTAGAGCAAAATACCCCTGTTGAGGATATATATATTATTTTTTTTTCTAAATTTAAAAAATTACTGCCATTTTATGATCTATTTTGCATGAGTTCAATTACTCACCTTTCACCGTTAACTTGTGGAACAGTCGACTCTTCCTGAGGAACCCTGGCGTCCTCCATAGCTTGTCGTCTTTTTCTCTTACTCCTTATGCTCAGGCAGATTACTAATAACAGTAGTGCAATACCCGATCCAACGAGAACATAGGCCACAGAGAAAGTCTTACTCTTTGAGCTAGCGCTCCCAGTATCTGAATTGCTGCTGTTTCCTTGTGTGGATCCCGTACTGTCAGTGCTGCCAAATCCGGGGACTAGATTCCAAATGGCCATAACCACTCCAAGAACGAGCAAACCCACTCCGATAGCAGTGAGCGCATAATGTGATCCACTAGACTTCGACTGGGCCATGGTGACCAGCCCCAATATCTAAAGGCTTCCTGAGTTACTGTGTGTCTATTTACAGCATCCTCCTGATGACCAGCTCTGCAAACCCAAAAAGGTCACAGTGTTTTCTAGGCACATGATGGTAACATCTGAAAAAAAGCAGAAATGATACAAGAAAGCATTAAAGGAGAAGTAACAGCTGATAATAACCCTCCCACTTATCTTACTATGCCAAGAAAATCCAAATGGCCACTAACAATCTTGCCCTTCTGCGTTTGTTGAAGGGAACATCTTCAACTCCATTCTGAATGTGATGTCTATGGAGGAAGACATGACAAATTATGTTTTAGAAACTGAAACTGTGTACTTAACAGTCAATGACCAAAGAGCTGTGCAAAGCAATGTGTTTCTTCTGGTCTTTAATCCTTTGCAAGGTATTGCATACCTCTCTGGCACTTAAAGGGATAGTAATACTTCATTTTATCTTTATTTTATTTTGTAGGCATTAAAAAAAAACATGAAGAACGATATAAGTCTTATCTCTCAAACCTTTATGGTTTATGAGATAATCAAAGTTTCCCCTCCCGCCCCTTTTACCTAGTGTAAGCCATCTCTTCTCAGATGTGGAATCCAGTCCATAGACCAGACAGATAACAGAAGGGGACAATCTTCTTCCTATGAGAACAATGAAAGCCCTGCCCCCCTTGACAAGCTTTTCAGGTTTTTCCCTTATCTTAATTGAAGATTGTCCCTCTCTGCAGTCTACCTGGGCACCTCCCTTCTGATCTGGCTGAACAGTGTTACATCAGTAAAAGGGGTGGGAGGGGGATACTTTGTCATTGAATTACTCTGGAACTACAACTCTGACAGAATTGAAATAACACTCTCCAAAGTCCAAATACTATGATGATTAATTAGAGCTGCTTTTATTATGAAACACTACTATCCCTTTAACGGTCAATGAACAAAGGGCTGTGCAAAGCAATGCGTTTCTTCTGGTCTTTAACCCTTTGCAAGGTGTTGCATACCCCTCTGGCACTTAAAGGGTTAAAAAGGTAGAGTTTGTGTCAAGTGTTCCTGCCAGCAACTGTTATGACCGCCTTCATGGACATAACTGCTTCAATTCTGGATAACTTTTACTGTATTAATAATAATTTTTAAATAAAATATTCTTTTTATAACTGGAGCTGTTTTTGAAACATCATTTGTTCACCATTTTGGAAGTCAACTATAAGAATGCCCAAGCAGAGATGGGTTAATGGTCTCCGAAAGAGCATCTGTCAGTTGAGATAGTCACGGACAACATATGCCAGTAGCCATTTGTATACAGTCACTTTGATCCTTATTGAATGACATTGCACTATAATTTGGTTTCTTTTTCTGTATGTTACTGTGCATTCTGAAGAGGACAGAGTTCTGCAAGTGCAGCCTAATCCAACACTCCATCATACTGTGATGCATGGCTGATTTTGGGGCAGCTGGAATAATCCCCAGACGCGTTTTCTGCTGTTTGCCACATAGGGGACTAGCAGCAACTCTGCTTGTGAGTATAAGTCACTGTGGTGTCAAGATGAAGGTTACATTGTTGTTGGATTCAACACAAGAGGCGCCTGTTCCTTCTCTCCCTGTCTATTTTCTATAATCCCGGATGTTCTGTCTTGAAACAAGTTCATGGGGGCTGTTAGGACTTTTCTGGACACAGTAAAGTAAAGGGGGGTCGTTAGGAGCTGGTGTTTCTTTAAAGAGGTCAAATACTCACAAAAAGGACGCTGAGCAGATCAAATAAAGTTACACTAGGATTCTAATTTGTAGAACCCTTTGAATAAAACAAGGAGAACACAAGCAAAATGTGAGTGCAAACTCTTCTGGCAAGCTGATGTACAATGTACAGAATAAAGTCATCTAGAGCGCACCACAATATAAACACATTATAAATCTGAGGTGGAAAAATCCCAGGAACCTGTGAGCCAGGGCTCCTTTTTCAGAGTATTTTACATACATCTATGTACACAGGCCCCTGCACTTGCTCCTAAAACAAAATGTCTGTCTCCAAATGGTTCGGTCCACCCCTTATTATAATGTCCTGCGATCTGTACAAAGGGCTGGGACACAATCTTTAGGATAAATAGAAAGACAAAGCCTCAGAGATTTTCAAGTTAGCCTATTGGGGTTATTTATTTATTTTTTTTTTTTAATAATTAACAAAACCAAAAACACACACACAATCTAAAATATAATCGTTCCCCTTTAATAATTTATAATCTGTCACCCCAAATAAAGTCCCCTCCCAATAATTAGTCATATAGTGATAAGCTTAGAAATAGTATTATGCAGCAAAAGTACAGCGTTCTTAAGAAATCCTACTTGGTCTCAGACTGACGGCCAGGTTTCTTGCTATAGAGGCATCTGCGCCTTCAGTCCCTTCCCGTTACCTTAAAGGGATAGTAATACTTCATTTTATCTCTAGTTTATTTTGTAGGCATTAAAAAAAAAACATGAAGAACAATATAAGTCTTATCTCTCAAACCTTTATGGTTTGAGAGAGATTCATAAGCAAAGTTTCCCCTCACTGACCAAAATGGTCAAGTCTGCCATCTAGCTGTTAGATTTGGAATCCGGTCCACGGACCGGCAGTGGCTCTACAGCAGAGCCGAGATCGCAAGCTATAAGAAGTACTTAATTCGAATGGTCTAAAAAGTGTGCCTGGTTTGCAAACACACTTATTAGACCCTTCAAATGAAAGTTATTTTTATATCTTGCAATCTCAGCTCTGCTGAAGAGCCAGTGGTTGATCTGTGGACCGGATTCCAAATCTGACAGCTAGGTGGCAGACTTGACTGTTTTGGTCAGTGAGGGAAAACTTTGCTTGTGAATATCTCTCAAACCCTAAAAGTTTGAGAGATAAGACTTATTTCATGTTTTTTTAATGCCTACAAAATAAAATAAAGATAAAATGAAGTATTACTATCCCTTTATCGTACAATGCAGGAGACCGGGAAGGACAGGGAAGGCGTTCAAATGTCTCTAATTCAAGAAGTCTGCCAGTCTCAGAAGCAGTAGGATTTTTTAAGAACACTGTATTAATGCTGGATAGTAGTGCTATTTCTAAGCTTATCTCTATATGACTAAGTTATTGGGGGGGGGGGAAGACTTTTTTTGGGGTGCTAGTTCCGCTTTAAACATTCATGTCCATAAGTACTAGTTCACAAAGCAAAATTGGTACAGAGATATTATGACCATTGACCTTTATATGGCCGTATATATGGGTGAATACTTCCTAGTGTGATGCGGCTATTGGTGCAGCCAGCCTGTGTTCAACAAAGGAAAGTTGCAGCAGTGAAGATCTGAAAAGCAGCCAATGGGACCGCAGTGCACAACATTAACAGAAAATAAAATCATTGCTATACTTACTGCAATTACTGGTTTTGAGTGCCAGAGGGGCATTAACCCTTGGAGTGCCAGAGGGGTATGTAACACATTGTTCTGCAGTGCTTTGCGTTGTGTTCCCCTCTGGCACTCAAAGGGTTAATGGGGGAACCTTGTTATAGTTAAAAGTGTTTGGTTAGCATCAACAGGGTTCCAAAAGGTAGGCATTCTTTGACTCTCCCTCTGTTGGGGGCAACAATTTCCATTATCCACAAACTAGCCAGTCATTATGGGCCCAATGTATACAAGCAAACCAACTGCATCATAGGCATATCTGGGAACCTTTTGTTGTGGACTCCCTGGAGAGAGGAGTCCTGTGGTGCCGCAGGGGGAGAAAAATGCCTCGATTTGCCGCAAAAAGGGGTGTGGCTTAATCATGAGTGCAGACAGAGCTTAGAAAATGAAGACTATGTATAATGAATAGGCTGGATTAGGAGGAGAAGAGTGTGGGGAGTGGGAGAGGTGGGCAGGCTTTCACTAGAAACTCCACATCCATAGAATCAGCCTCTGCCCTGGAGACCTGGTAATTAGCAGCAAAAATCAGAGTCTCTGTGGCAAATCCAGAGAGTTCCCAGATATGATCATAGGGGAGAAATAAATAATTCCCAAAATGCCCACTGATTCAAATGGGGCTTTTAATCCCTTGAATGCTAGAAGCCCAAAGTGTCGGTAAGCAGTATGTTGGAAACCTCTAGCATTCAAAAGTCACGTATTAAAATAAACAGATCAATGGGAATTTGAATTTCTTCCCTATGGTGACACTGGTTTGGCTCAAAGTTGCTCCCGTTTTCTTGTATACAGAAGGTCCCATGAATTCTCTGTAAAGCGTTTTTACCCCCACTCTCCCTCCCATGTACATTACTATTATTATCTTGCATGAACATAGTCCACTACACAACCTTTGGTATAGAACCATCATTACAGCTGTCAGTTTCAAATCAATATTTGTACACTGCTGCAACTGCTGGTGCTTTACACTTTAACCCTTTAAAGCAGATCACCATCATAATATTGCCCCACAATCCATCCTATATAATAATTCGCTAGGATGTTTGTCACGATGCAGTCAATCGCAGTAGGGACTGCCCCTCTACCGCACATGATTGCATCGCGCGAGTGAGGCAACGCAAGACTGCATCGCGTGGAGCAGTGAGGTAGCGGCCACTTAACCCTTTGAGTGACAGAGGGGTATGCAATGCATCCCGTGAGTGAGGTGATGCAAGACTGAATCGCATGGAGCAGTGAGGTAGCGGCCGATTGAGTGCTAGAGGGGTATGCAACGCATTGCAAAGCAATGCATTGAGTACCCCTCTGGCACTCAAAGGGTTAACATTACCCAGACCTTGGCCCGTGTACACCGGCTTTTACACTAGTTACGAATATAGCTATAGGCAAAGGCATACTTCTATTTATGCTGAATAAGTCTGCATTATTGAACAAAATCAACTTGTTCTGCAGGCATCCAGGGAGCTCTGCGTGCCTGAGCTGTTTCTCCCATTCACGGCCAGGATTGGTGGCGACGTCCACAGGTTACTTTAAGGTAATGGAAGTTGCTCTAAGATATCGGAGATGTTGTCCTCCCGTTGCTGCAGAAGAAGCTGGTTTACATCAGTAACACAGCCTTATTCAGCATAAACAGAAGTATGCCTTTGCCTATCGCTATATTAGTAATGGATTGTGGGGTAATATTATGATGGCGATAGTTCCGCTTTAAGGGACAAGAGGTGTGGGCAACGCGCTGAGAAACAATGCGTTCAATACCCTCCTGGTCCATAAAGGGTTAAAACGCACACAGAATATTACAATATTCTTTTAACCCTACGATTGCCAGAGAGGT
Organism: Rhinophrynus dorsalis; assembly: GCA_037306005.1. NCBI lineage: Eukaryota > Metazoa > Chordata > Amphibia > Anura > Rhinophrynidae > Rhinophrynus > Rhinophrynus dorsalis. Next base: position 370,685,239 of record CM074724.1, on the reverse strand, counting down.
ATCCAAAGCATTGCATTGCGTTGGATCCCTCTAATTCACTCAATGGTTTAAAGACCAACAGTTACCAGGATATCACCCAATCGGCAGTTCTGCTCCCCAGGGTGCAGACCTGCCAGTAAAGCTTGGGTTGCATCCTGGCAGGCTACAACGAGTGTCTGAAAAGAGACAAAAGATGCTCCCCAACTGCTCTCATGGGAAGAAACTAAACTGCCAGAATGAAGACTGTTCAGTCTCTTGCTTTGCACAATGCTCTCTATACAGACATGGGGGAGGGATTCACAAAGGTGTGATAGAGGTGATAATGTGGAGAGGATTTCTCCAGTGATATCACTTCTCCAGGTCCTATGTTATTCTGTGGAGCCTACGCACTACGATTTCTTCAGCTTTGGAGATCTTCGTGCATAGGGTCCATAGAATAACATAGGAATTTGAGCAGTGATAAAATTTAGAAGTCATCACCACTTTATCACTGCTTAGTGAATCTCCACATTGTATCAGGTTTGGAGACCTGCAAAGTTTGTATCAGAAAGCCATGTACATCAGGATTACATTCGAGCTGTGTGCTGGAGGGGGATGGGGGGAGGCATACATTTACTGGTGCCTCCCAAAACAGCCGATAGCGATCTGGGGGATACACTGGCTTTTTTACTAAGTCCACTTGCATAGGAGCGGACTTACTAAACATGATAACAGCCATGTAAATTAAGTCAAAACAGCTATAATTATGGCACTTGTGCTACGTCCTTCAAGTGACCTTGCTAACATAACTTTTATCACACCAGCAGCACTAGTTGCTTCTATGTCGTCAACAAAAACAAGAAGAAAGTCTCCAGAACCTCAGCTGTTACTCCTACATCTCCCAGGTATAGACAGAATGCTTCAACGTGCTAGGTCACCACTTCTCAACATCAGTCTGAGACACAACAGTACAGGTTTTCAGGATGTTGCTGCTTGACCACAGATGGTCAAATCTGTGGTTCAGTCATTGTTACTGGATTTACTGGTGCTTAATTAGGGGTGTCCATAGAATCTGACCTTTTGGTGTGTCCTAAGGGCTGAAACTAAATAGCACTGCACTAGAAAGTTGACTGTGCGGCTTTAAAGCCGAACTACCACCCACAATGGCAAGATGTCCGCGCTCCGTCCTGCCTGTCGCCCATGGAAGAGAGCAGAAATCTATTAAATAAGGTGGTAATTCTGGCGACTAGCACTACTAAGCAGCTAGTCGCCAGATGGGGACTTAGTGAAGGCAAAGATTGTGTGGTAGTTCCCCTTTAAAGGGAAACTTTACCCTTGGAATAAATGGCTTCTAATTTGTTTAATAGGAGATTTTACCTAGATAGGTGATAGTCATACATTAAGGGATATTTATTTACCATTTTGTAGTCAACCTATAGTCTATAACTAAGCAGGGTCACTTTCAGTGGCATAACAATAGGGGTCACACCTGCGACAGGGCCCGTCACGCCAGGGACCTCTATCAGCTGAGCTCTCCCTCGTCGACACTCTAGTAATGCAGAGCGCTGGGAGATGACATCTCCCAGCGCTCTGCATTACTGGAGAAAAAAGCTGGCACTTCCGTGCAGTCCTAATAGAGGTCTGTGCTGAAGGAGGCACAGACCTCTCCTGCCACGCCACTGGACCACCATGGAGGTAGGAGATGGAGAATGGGGGCAGCGTGGAGAGGTGGACACTGGGGGCAACAAGGAGAGGTGGACACTGGGGGCAACAAGGAGAGGTGGAAGCAATGTGGAGATACCCAGTGGGGTCATTGCGGTCAGGGGGGGGGCCCATGGCAATTTTTGTACCAGGGCACGGTGACTTCTAGTTACACCGCTGGTCACTTTACAATATGGAAAATGTTTACATAGCCCTTGTGGGCAAGGCACCCTCTCTATTGCTCTAGGAAGTCCCACCAAAGATTCCAAGGGCCAAATGAATATTGTCAAGATAGTAAAATCTCTCTGTTCAGTTATAGGCTACAGCAGAGATCACACTGACTTCTGTATGGATTAGACCCTCCCCCTAGGCAAGTCCTTCTATAAAACAAAATTAGAAGCCACTTATTCCAACTGTAAAGGTCCATTTAGCACCTATTGGGAGGGCCTGCTAATCCCTCAAAAGGGTTTTTTCCTGCCAATACATTTTCAGGGAACTGCCATGTTTGTACAGACAATACAATTCAGTTTATAGATGTCTCGCAATTCTTAGCTTACGGCTTTGAGGCAGATATAAAGTGACAGTAAAGATTTTGCATTTTATACATCCTGCTTATTAACCACTTATGTCCCTGACAGTAAGAGTCAGATGGAGGCGTTTTAGCTTTAGTTGGCGTTTTGAATTTAAATTACAAATAAAACGAGGACAACTGCTGGAATGACTCTAAGTGATGTTAAAAAGCATTGAATTAAGTGGGAATTTTAACCCTTTACACAGTTTTTTTTTTTTAAATCACCATTTAAAAATCAATGAGAATGTTTGGAATTTTTAGTTCTCCCCTAGAGTGCAAATGGTTTGCCCTATAATTCCTCCCCTTTTCTTTTTAATATACAGCCCTTCATGTCACTGAATTGCACTTGGTTCCAACCACCACCTTCTTAACCCTTTGAGTGCCAGAGGGGTACGGAATACACTGCAAAGCAATACATTCCGTACCACTTTGGCACTCAAAGGGTTAAAGGGATAGTAATACTTAAAATGTAAAAATATGTTGTAGGGTTTATCCCCCTCAGTAAAACAAGAGTACTCTCACTGCTGAAAGGTGTTTCATTCAAAAGTTATTAATTTCAAAGTTGATTTTTTTAGGTGCAATATCACAGTGGCCTGAAATTGTACAGTGGCGCTGTTGCTACACCATCCTATGGAGATTTATGGTGCCGGGACCAGAGCTGTCCATAGGATCGAGCAGCAACAGCGCCACTGTACAATTTCAGACCACTGTGATATTGAACCTCAAAAAATGCAACTTTGAAAATTAATAACTTTTGAATGAAACACCTTTCAGCAGTGGGAGTACCCTTGTTTTACTCAGGGGGATAAACCCTACAACATTTTTTTTTTTACATTTTAAGTATTACTGTCCCTTTAAGTACAGCCGTGACCAATCAGAAACGCTCTACATGTCTTTGGCAACAAAACAAGAAATCAGTAAGGGAGATGTACGGCTCCAGGAATCTCAAACATCTTTTGTTGGGTAAACAAAAAGGGCTCCTGTTGTGAGTTATCAAAATAAAATGCATATAAGTCACGTGTACTACATGCAGACAGACAAATAGGTCGGGAACAGAAGTGTAAACGTCCAATGTGACATATGTAGCCACTCCTATAAAAAGCAAAGGTTTTTTTTGTTTGTTTGTTTTTTTTAAAGTTTACGAAACTACTCTAGACTTAGAAGTGGACCGGTCATGTTAAGACAAGTTTAGAGAATTAAAATATGCCTGTGTGATGCAGTAGCCATTTATCTGTAAAATACTTTAACTCTTTGACTGCCAAAGGGGTACGCAACACATTGCTCTGCAATGTGTTGCTTTGCATTCCCCTCAGGCACCCAAAAGGGTTAAGAGATCACCGTCTATTGTGTTGGCACCTTATGTCAATTCCCTGAACAAAATACAAATTAGTGCTTGTCTACGTCAGACTTACCTTTCAATGGGCTCTGCCTAGTTTCAATCATAGCACAGTGTGTGGCAATACTGGACTAACACAAATACATTAGTATGAAGTGACACACCAAAAAGGTTTATTTCTCAAAAATTATTTATATTACAAATTGCTATATACCCCATATAGACCGTTTAAACGCATTAAAGTGTGTGTATGGGGGTGGGGATTCTGAGGGCGACAGCTATACTTTAACCCCTTAAGGACTATGTGACGTACTACGAGTCACGGTCCTTAAATACTTACGGACCGATGACGGTCATAGTACGTCACATACTTTTTACTTACATTGCTCTACTGGGAGTACAGCTCTCCATCGGGAGCGCTGTAGGTAAAAACGGGGCCTAAAATTGACAGCTCCAAGACTGGAGAGATCTCTTTTAGGCCCCAAAGCGGCGCGCCGGTACACACAACAGGTCACGTGTACCGGCACGTCGGCAAAGATCAAAGCGGTCCTTATGGAATGGAAACGTCCCAGGACCGCTGGTCGTTAAGGGGTTAAGCTTGTTCAGAATGAAATTGAAGTGGACCTGTCACCTTGAGTCAAGCTTGCATATTTGAGAGCTTCATTAACCCTTTAAGGACCAGGGTCCTAGGAAGTAACTTTCCCTTACGGACCACTTTCCAGAGCGACAGTACACGTGATCTGTTGCGTGTATCGGTGTGCCGCATTGGGGACCAAGGGAGACTGTTCCAGTCCCCGTTTTTACTTACAGTGCTCCCGGAGGAGCAGTGCAAGTAAAAAATGTATGTGACCTGCTATGACCATTAAGGCAAAAACCGTGTGACGCCCATAGTACGGTACGCAATCCTTAAGGTGTTAAAAACTGCCTGTCTTGTTAGTTTAAAAAAAAAACAAACACAAAAAACAGCAAGTGTACAGTTAAGAGATATTCATACTTTGTAACATATGCCAATTTATGCAAATTGCGGTATCTGTGTAGTACCAGTGACATTTCATATGCCAATTACACTCTGTGCTACAACTGGGGACTTTCACTTTTCCCCAGAAATAAGTGCGTGACGCGAGTCTCTCACTAGGTTGGAAAATGTGTCAGGCAATTGGTTCTTGTCAGATTCTTCCAGCAAGCACCATAAAGTTTCCTATTGTGTTACACAGAAAAATTATGAAGGCCTCTTTGGCTTGGAAGAGGTTAGATAAAGTTTAACTTTTTTTTTTTTTTTTTTTTTTTTTTAATCTTATATTGAAGAGCTCACTAACAATAACAAAATGTGTAAAATTACATCATAATTCTCCTTTAAAAGGGATAGTAATGTTTCATAATAAAAACAGCTCCAATTATCTTAATAGTATTTGGTCCATGGAGAGTTATATTTTAATACTGTCAGAGTTGTAGTTCAAGGAACGGGAGGGGGATACTTTATCATTCAATTACTCTTGAACTACAACTCTGACAGTACTGAAATAACACTCTCCATGGCCCAAATACTATGAAGATTAATTAGAGCTGCTTTTTTGTAAAACATTACTATCCCATTAAATGTATAGTTTTACAGGTAGGCAGTAGGTGGGAGCAGACACACAGACACTCAAAATACAGCTGAACTCTAATTGGTGTCTGGAGGTGGTAAGGAGGCGTGAGGGCAGCCACCAGTCAGAATACAGAAGTGTTTTCAAACATCAGTCTCTGTCCTCTATTTACTTCCTGTATGGTAGCTGCAAAAGGAAAATTACATATTTGAAAATCAAACAGAAATCAGATAAAATGTTTTATACATACAAGTCTTATTGTTTAAAGTTCTTAAAGGGATAGTAATGTTTAGATATGAAATAACGATTCTTTAACACAATACCTTTCTAACACGCCAGAACGTTCTAGTTTTCCTTTTATTTTCTATTAAAGTGTCCTCCTCCTACCCCTTTCCCATACGTCGCGATGCCTCCCCTCAGAGCAGCAAGCCGTTCCACATAGATCCTGACGAGGGACGATCTCCTGTCAGTATAAGGAAAAACAAACCATCCTTCAAGCGGGGCCATGGCTTTCTTATACCGATAGAAGGAAGATTGTCCCTCGTTGCGATCTGTCTGGTCCGCTGACTGGATTCCGGATCTGAGGGTAGGCAATGTGACGTATTGAAAAGGGGCAGGAGGTGGACAGATTAATAGAAAACAGAAGGAAGACGACAAAGTTCTTGAGTGTTAGAAAGGTACACTGCAGTATAAACATAATATGTTGAAGAATCGTTACCTTCATATCTAAATATTACTATCCCTTTAAGTTTAAGAGCACTTTATAGGCAGGGCAACTATCATCCCATCATTTGATCTGCTTTCCATTGTTCTAATACAGATCATTAATCTGACATTCTGATCTTAATGTAATGGAAATAAAAAGGTAAAGAGAATTAGGCAGCTTTACAGATGCACTATACACAGTAGTGATGCACCTTTTGTTTACAATACAATCAACATTATGTTTTCCCTTCCACACAGCTTAGTGCTGACAAGAGAGAGACATCATGGCATATGCATAATGGGGATGTTTACGTGCTCCCTATGGTTGAGCTGGATTTTTCCACTAGGAACAGACTCTCAGGCAGGGATGGCTAAGAGTAGGCAGGCAAGTTGTCCTCATTCAAACAATGATTGGCTGACATGGAGTGCAGAGCCGGCCTTTATATGGGTCCCGGTGGGTCCATGGGGCCCAGGCGGCACTTTGAAAGGGGCGGCAATTTGCCTCCCCAAGGCACGTTCTGTCTTGCAAAAAAAAAAAAAAACTTGCGGCAGAGGAGCTGGCTCAGTTACTCTGCGGATGGGCAGTCAGTTTGCCCACAGACATCTTTCCATGTTGCCTCTCTCGCTCCCCACTCTGTACAGAGGTCAGAAAGTCGAGGGTCATCTGACCTGCCGGCGCTCAGAATTCAGTCCACATGGGGAGCGCAAGAGGCAGCATGGGAGGATCAAGCTGCCTGCCACTAGACACCAGGGAGCCTGACAACTGTGGGTGTTGGCTGGGGTAAGTTCTGGGTGGGCGATGGGGCAAGTCCTAGGTCAGCAATATGGCATATGGAGGGAGAAGAGACAAAAGAGGAGAAGATACATGGCAAAGAGAGACATGGGTGGGATGGAGGGCGAGACATGGTGGAAAGGGTTAGAAAATCTAACCCTTTGAGTACAGGAGCAGACATCCCTGGTTATGAAAGGGTTAAAGTGGTGTCCTATGTGAAAGATTGCTATAGTAATGTTTCAAAATAAAAGCAGCTCCAATTAATCTTCATAGTATCTGGGCCATGGAGAGTGTTATTTCAATTGTCAGAGTTGTAGTTTAAGAGTAATTGAATAAGAAATTATCCCCCTCCCGCCCCTTTTACCTAGTGTAAGCCACTTCCCCTCAGATGTGGAATCTGGTCTTAAGACCAGACAGCTCACAGCAAGGGACAGTTTTTTTACTGTGAGAACAATGAAAACCCTGCCCCCATGACAGGTTTTTCCATTATTCTAATTGAAGATTGTCATCTGGACACCACCTTTATGTTCTGAGGTGAGCAGTGTTACATCAGTAAAATGGGCGGGAGGGGGGTACTTTGTCATTCAATTACTCTTGAACTATAACTCTGACAGTATTGAAATAACACTCTCCATGGCCCAAATACTATGAAGATTAATTGGGTCTGGTTTTATTTTGAAACATTACTATCCATTTAAAGTGGAACTACCACCGCTAAAAAACTTCAGCTGCAATAATTCACCAGCTAGCGACTAGCTGCTCAATAGCGCTACCCACCAGAATTCTTTAAAAAAAAAAAAAAATATTGAAGAAGTAAACAGTCATACATGGAAATAAGTAATCCAACACTGATGTACATAACCAGCTGAAGAGGAAAAAAAAAAAAAAAAAAAAAAAAAAGAGAGAACAAATACTTAGAGGCATTGCAGACACAGAATCAGGATCTCAAGTATAAGAGATATTCAACAGCAATGCTACTATAATACAGAATATTATAAGCTGAGGCAGTACAGACATTCATAACAAATGTCAAGTGCACCTGGTAAAGAATCACTGAAGCAATCTAGATGAGAGAGAGAGAGAGAGAGAGAGACACACACACACACACACAAGAGGAGGACAGATATTCGGGGGGAAAAAAAAAAGGAGGACAGAAAAAGATGTAGAAAAAGGAGGGGAGCAGAAGTAAGAGGAATACAGAGGAAAGAGAAGGCTGGGCATAAATCAGACGCAGCATCAGGACAATGTGACAGGAAAAAGCAATCTCTCAAAGTCGCCAGAATTATTACCTGCCGAGTGAGGCGCTAACCACTCTGTTGTGCACCTGCGCTGTCAGTCCATTTTGGAGCCTAACAGCTCCTAGCAACACCAACTAGAGCAGGCTGGGACTGACAGCACAGGCGGGCACACGTTGCTATGGAAAGATGTCTGTGCTCCATCCTGCCTGTCAGCCCAGGAAGAATGGATAATTCTATTTAACGAGGTAATAATTCTGATGACTAGCGCTACTGAGCAGCTACTCGCCAGATGGGGAATTATTGCAGCTCAAGTATTTTAGCGGTAGTAGTTCCGCTTTAAGAAGGGGCAATAAAGGGGCAGTACAAGAGCCTTTCAAACTAGAAGCAGTATGCTCACAGCCAGGGCTCAAAATTTCCACTCGCCACTAGCCAATGGCGAGTGAAAATTTAGGCCTGGCGAGTAGAAATTCAGCCCTGGTGGGTATGTTATGGCTTGCAGTGGCGAGTAACTTTTCGGATCTGGCTAGTAGCAAAGGACTTAAAATTATAAGCCCTGCTCACAGCTATGGCAATAGTGTTCCCGTTACTTAAACCTCAACCATTCACTCACAGTTACCACGCAACAGAGTGGTTAGCACCTCACTCGGCACTTCTAAATCTTCCATATCATCGCAGTAGAAGCTCACTGACAGCAAGTGGCAGGCTGATGAAAGAAGAATGAACTGAGGGCATATGGAGGAGGTTTATAGTCCACTAACTATAATAACTGTCCCCATTAAAGCATGTCACTTTACAATATCTTACACACACACCACTAATGTGTGTCTCATTGCTTAAGACTAAGATTGTCCACAAAGGGTCCTCTGTCCTTAATTTGGACATTCATGAAGTAGGCTCCCATAGGAGCACACTCTCTCTTTAACCCCCTTAAGGACCGGCCTCTCTCGCATGCGGCCGGCACTTAAGGACCACAGACTTTTTTTTTTTTTTACCCTCACATCCGTTTCAGGGCTCCCCAAAGGGTGTGCAGTCACACAGGGAGTCCTGAATTCCATGCCGGTCCTAGCATGTCATGGGTCCTTATGGCTCGCTGATCCATGATGTGCCAGGACCGTCAAGGGTCCTTAACCCCTTGAGTGCCAGAGGGGTACGGAAAGCATGGCAAATCAATGTGTTCCATACCCCTCTGGCACTCAAAGGGTTAACGGTTTAATGACCAATGATGTGCCAGGACCACCATGCCAGTCTCGGCGTTAAGGACTTATGACGGTCCTGGCGCATTATAAAATTTCGTGATCATGGCGCACCTACAAAGTGTTACACAGAAAATGATAAAATCCTGTTGCAAGATGTATCATTTTAGCAGAAGAAATCCATATTCACTATAGAAGATACAACATGTGGCTCTCCAGTTATCAGCAGATTTTCTGTTTGAAAGTGTCTTCCCATACTTAACAGTATCCCATAAAGTACATGTGTAAAGTTATTAGAGCGGTTTATTAAAACATTTAAATGAATAACAGAAAGCTGGCAACTTTGGTTACAATGAATGAGCGGATATGAATCACACTATGGCTCTTACCCAGTTTGAAACAACACTATATAAATCAGAATAATCTGTTAGCAGCTATTATGGAAGTTGGGCAGTAAAGCCATGAAAATGCAGCAAGGCCTCTATCTGCCTTACTATCAGCTGTCTGATTGGCCACTGCTGGGTACCGCAGATGAAAGCTGTGCCCAGGTTGGCTGACACCTGATTGGACTGGAGAGAGCTACTCACTGGCAGCCAAAGAGTTACCTGTAGCTCATATTATACTTGTTGGAGACCCCTGTTCCAAAGCAACACCAACACCACATTCAAAAGGTTAAAAGCCCAATATAATTGAACAGGCATTTTTAGTTGTCCCCTATGGTGCAGTTTGTTTACTCCAACATGAGCCATATTTTTTTTCCTTATTGTGCAGTTCATTTGCACCAAAATTGCTCCATTTATACATACTGCAAATTGGGTTGGAGGCTGAGAGCAAGCAACTAGTTAAAAGGTACAGATAAGTAATTATTAAAAGGCATTCAAGGAGAAACATGCCATTAAAATGAGGATTTTTGTTTGTTCCCTATAATTATGTTGGTTTGTTTCAGTTTCTATTTGCGCATGTCATCTAAATTTGTCATAAGGGATTTTTTGTCTTTGAATCCAACAGCACAGCAATATCTATAGTGTCAAGCGATACTGTAGTATTATCTGTCAACTGTCATAGACAAAAGAAAAAGTGTTTATGAATAGAGTGATGGGCAATGATGAATTAACATAGGGGCTGATGGAGCTGAAAGTGCAGGTCCATGGACAGCAATAAGAGGCAGACCACACAGTTAAAGGGATGGTAATGCTTAAACACTACAGTATATATTTCTTACATTTTATCTCCCCGAGTAAAACAAGGGAACTCCCACTGTTGAAAGGTGCTTTATTCAAAATGTATTACAGCTCAAAGTTGATTTTTTGTTTTTTCAAGGTGCGGTATCACAGTGGCGCTGTTGCTACACCATCATGTGGAGATTTACTGTCAATTGACCAGAGCTGCCCATAGGATGGTACAGCAACAGCGCCACCCAGCCAATAGGAGACTGCCAATCAATTTTGAACAGAGACTGGCATATATAAAAGCCAGTCTTGGTTCAAAATTTCAGCAGACTGACTCGGGCACCAGCCCAAGAGGGCAGAAGGAGAGCTCTGGGATGGTTCACATGCCTTCCTCTGCCGGCAGAGGCAAGGGGCTAACGAATTAGGATGTTCTCTAACTTATTGAAGCATACAAAGGATGACTTGAGCATTTAAAAAATGGCACATTACCATCTTTTTTATTACATACAAGATGCCACTAATAGTAACCATTTGAGCTCCGGAAGGCTAAGGAGTGGCAGACCCCACTGGCACTCATAGGGTTAATCTTTATGTTTGTTTCAACCAAAACATCCTGGTGGTTTTGACCGCCTATTTTGGGCTCTGCGCCATGAAAAGTGCATCCTAAACATGCGGTGAAGCCACCACATGGAATAGGAGAGCAAAGGTGACCATTTTTTCTCACCCGTTGAACATTTGTACGCGTTTTTTGGTGTTGACAGCACAGTTTACAGGATAGTAAAATGTACTATCAAAACCATTACCGCCTGTTTGAAAGATAGCGGGGCTAATAGTATCGAGCCGCTGGTCTCTCATTGCAAACTACAGGTTCGATTTTAGGATCACCTTAGTAGCCTTGATATGTTAGCTTGAAGTATGTAAGTAACCAGTTACCCTAAATTGACATTTGTTTTACATAAAATTAACCCTTTGAGTGCCAGAGGGGCATGTAATGCATTGCATTGTGTTACATACCCCTCTGGCACTCAAAGTGTTAAATATGTTGCATTAGCCATTTTATGTAAAATAAATAGTTTGAGATATTAATCTTTGTTGATAAAGTATGCCAGTTCCCTGCCAGGATGCCAATTAGTTATGTTTGATGTTAAACATATCACTTGCTGTGCTATTAGACACACCTCCAGTGTGTGGGCTCAGCCTAGGGTCATTCAGAGAACAATGTGTGGTAATATGGGTGCAGCACATAAACTAATTAGCATAAAGTGCCACACTGCACCAGTAACAAGTAAAAGTTTAATTTCTAAAAAATTATATTACATACAAATGGCTAGCACAACATATAGACAGTTTATTTTCTTATAAAATTAAGTCTTCTCGTAGGGGACAGTCCACTTTAAAAGAGGAATTATTATTATTATGTGGCTAGTGCATTCCCCTGGAAGCAGACTTGCCTAATAACCCTTTGTGTACCAGAGGGTATGCAACAGATTTCAAAGCAATGCATTGCAACAGGGCTGCATGGAGTCCTGAGGAGATATTCCCCTGCATTGCCCCCTTGCTGGTTCTACAAGAGTGACTGAACAAAACGGACACTAGGGATCTATGGTGGCTACAAGTGCAACCTCCATGGCTTGTGGTCACAGACTTCCAAGGTGCATTTCAGCTCACTGCTTGTTGAGGGGGTCAGTTTTAGGATCTTCCTCAAACGGCTAACAATGAGCAATTTTGGGACAAGCGGAGCAGCTTTTGGCCAATTCCTAAATCTGCTCCCATAGGAATAGACTTAGTAAAAATGAATAAATTGCCCAGACCAACCCACTGAGGAATAAAAGGGTGTGAAAAACGTTGAACACTAGGATGATAAGGTAAATGGGGGTTCACTATGCGAATGTGTTAGTGTTCCATTCGTTTAAAGCGGAACGGTCAATTTTTCCTATGGCAAAATTCATACAAATGCTTTGATAACCCTTATTAGGTCTAGCATTACGTAGAAATCTAAGGTTATTTGGAGACTCACCAGCAGACGACAGAGCAGACCTCTTGCCAAAGAGGCATCTGTGCACCTGAGATGTCCGTCCCTGTCTCCTCTATGATTGGCAAGGGGGAGTTGCATTGTACCTTAAAGGTACAGACAGGGACGGACAGCGCAGACGCACAGATGCCTTTAAGGCAAGATGCCTGGCAGGGAGTCTCCAAAGAGCTTAAATTACTAAATAATGCCATACCCTATAAGGATTATCAGAGGATTTATATGCATTTTGCTATAGAAAAAATTAATTGGGGGGCACTTTTCTATTACTGATAGGTCTGCTTTAAATGCATAGCTATTTCACAGACAGACATACAGTCACAGCACATAACATGTACTGTGTCTCACAGGTGGTGTCCCCCTTTTTAACCCTTTGAGTGCCAGAGGGGTATGCAATGCATTGCTGTAGTGTGTTTCATACCCCTCTAGCACTCATATGGTTAAATTGATAGTAATGTTTCACAATAAATGCAGCTCCAATTAGTATTTGGGCCATGGAGAGTGTTATTTCAATACTGTCAGAGTTGTAGTTCAAGAGTAATTGAATGATAAAGTATCCACCTCCCTCCCCTTTTACTGATGTAACACTGCTCACCTCAAAAGCAGCAAGACTGTCCAGATGGATTGCAGAGAGGGACAATAATCAGTGAGCATAAGGATAAACCTGAAAAAACAGTCAAGGAGGGAAGGGTTTTCCTTATGGTCACAGTAAGAAGATTGTCCCTTGCTATGACCTGTCCAGTCAAGTGGCCAGATTCCACATCTAAGGGGAGGTGGCTTACACTAAGTAAGAGGGGTGGGAGGGGGATACTTTATCATTCAATTACTCTTGAGCTACAACTCTGTCAGTACTGAAACAACACTCTCCATGGCCCAAATACTATGAAGAGTAATGGAGCTGCTTTTTTTGTGAAACATTACAATCCCTTTTAGGCATATTAGTACCTCTTAGGATGTGGTTATAAGGAAATAGGATGTAAAAGACATAGGCCTAACAGCTGATTCATCCCATTACAACATCCTAACAATCACGTGTATTCCCGGAAGTAAAAACCACAATAGGTTACATTCCCTATTAATGATCATACAGAAAGATAGGAAGTGTTTTACATGAATGTAAAAATACAACCCGCAGTTTATATCTTTCGTCCCCTAACCACGTCATGATTTCACAATCATACCAACAGCCAAATGAAATCTCTAATCAACAAGTGTGCAATTTTATCATTACAGAGTCAAAAAACAAAACAGAAAACAAATAGTAGTTAGAAACATTGGTTGGGGACACAAGGGCATCCTACTTCAGCATTAGCCAGATCATTGACCGATGCCCATATGGGCTGCCCATTAATTGCACACTGCAGTTTGCATGGTAACATCCATATCACTAGAGTGAACGGTATTCAGCTTACCACATAGGCGTCTGTACAGGACAGCTCTGCTCAACACAAGTATGTAGTATGAACTGCCTCATGGGCAGCAATGTGCTGTATGTACCTGCAATTAACTTAGCGTTCAAAACACAAGTGGGGGAGATTCACTAAGCGGCGATAAACATGTGATAAAGTGGAGAGGACTCCTCCAGTTCCTATGTTATTGTATGGAGATCTTAGTGAATAGGCTCCATAGAATAAAATAGGAACTGGAAAAGTCATCTCCTCTTTATCACCTCTTTTTCACTGCTTAGTGAATGTCGCAAGTGTGAAAGAGCCCTTAAAGGGACAGTAATGTCCCAAAAAAGATATCCAGTTTTGTATCCTTTAAAAAAATAATCAAAATGCTCCAAACCCAATCTCTCAAACCACTATGGTTTGAGAGATATAGGGATTCAAAGTTCGCCCCTCTCTTCCTTTCTCCTGACGTCAGAGACTAGCTGACACCAGGAGATCCCGGTCAGGAGGCTCTGCAGCAGAGCCGAGATTGCATTATCTATAAAGAATTCAATAACTGGAAATGTCTACAAAGTGTGCTTGCAAACCAGGTGCACATTGTAGATCTTTCCAATGAATGAATTCTTTATACATAACGCGATCTCGGCTCTGCTGCAGGGCCTCCGAGTCGTACGACTCGATTCTCCTGCTGTCAGCTTTACAGCTGATATCAGGAGAAGGGGAGGGAGGGGGGAAATTTGAATTCCTAGATCTCTCAAACCATAGTGGTTTGAGAGATCGGGTTTGGAGCATAATTGATTTTTTTTTTTATTATTTAAAGTCTGCAAAACTGGATATATTTATTTTGGGACATTACTGTCCCTTTAAAGGAATGGTGAAATAGAGCTGAACTAATAATACAATAGGTTGACCTTCGACCCTCTGTTTTGGGAATGTAGCAACACCCACTATTATGTGTAATTATGCATGCACAGGCCATTACAGCTATCAGTGCAGCTGCTGTTGGACTACATTTTCCATCATCCTCAACCAGCAGGAGGCTGCAAGTTAATCACAGCTGGAACAGACACACAAACAACAGTATTTACAGCCTTTGTCTCTATAGGTGCTATATTACATTTTAAAACACACCTAAAAATTATAGCTGACACTTTAGCATTTACCAATTCTAAATAGCACTGTGGGCAGCCTGCCATTTGACTACAATTCATCCACGGATATAGGAAGGTCACAGGTTGTCCATCCCTGGTGTAGCACGGTGATTACAGAAACCCTTGTACCACAGACACTAAGTAGAATAATTCTAAGGGAAACCAACTGTATTCACTTGAAACAAAAATCCTCAGATTCTCACAGATTTAAATAGGACTTTTAACCTCTTTAATGCTAGAATGGTCACCAATGCATAGTGTCACAATTTTTCAAGCATTCAAAGGGGTAAAACTGATATAAAGCTGATGCCTTTTAAATTGATGAGGACATAGAAAGGGCAAGCTTTCAGGACACTAAGTTATATATAAAATCTGTGTGTGTAACCTTCATTGCACTTTTGCCAAATGACATAATATCTCATACACATGCATACCAGGCTCTAAAATCATATTGTTGATATCAATTTCTGCAAATATACATTGTAAAGTCAAAATTCACATTTTTGTCGAACTCTTTCTGGAAAAAGATCACCTGAAATGGACATCCACAGAAGTCCCACAGCAGCCTGGTTGAGAATTACTGATGTACAGGAAGGAAAAATAAATCAACCCACAACGTACTGAAGCCACTTCTGAGCAGGTTAACAAAAAAACAAACACAACACTTCTTCCTGTTTCCAAAAATCAGTCAGACATTTGTCTGGATCTTCTCTGCGCTGAAACCAGCTGTCATAATCCTCAGTATCATTATAAGCTAAAAAGGTAACCAGTATTTTTTAAATCTACAGTATCCACAGCCAGCCTCCCAAGGCAAAGAATTAGAAACATAGAATTTGACGGCACATAAGAACCATTCGGCCCATCTAGTCCACCCATTTTCCTACTGTACAAACCTCAAACCTTTTTTGGGCCTTGGTCTTTTCTTACGTTAAGGACAGCCTTATGCCTATCCCATGCATGCTTACATTCTGTAGGCTATTCCACTTATCTACTACCCTCTCAGTGAAGTAAAACTTTCTTACATTACATCTAAACCTGTGTCCCTCTAGTTTTAGACTATGGCCTCTTGTCCTAACATTTTTACTCATTTGAAATATACTTCCATCCTGCACTTTGTTGAATCCCTTCATGTATTTGAATGTTTCTATCATATCCCCTTTCTCTCTTCTCTCCTCCAAGCTATACATGTTCAGATCCTTTAGTCTATCCTGATATTTCTTTTCCTGTAAACCAGACACCATTTTAGTAGCCCTTCTCTGAATTTTCTCTAGAGTATCTATATCCTTCTGGAGATGGGGTCTCCAGTACTGTACACAATACTCTAGGTGAGGTCTAACTACAGAACTGTAGAGTGGCATGACCACTTCCCTTTTTATGCTACTAATGCCCCTAGCTATACAACCCAGTACCCTGCTTGCATTCCCCACCACTTTACTACATTGCCTGCCTACCTTTAAGTCATTAGAAATAATTAGAAACAATTCCATATCCCACACCTCTCTTTTGAAAAGAAAAAGCCCATAAGATATATAGGCAAAGATGTATTAATCACAACAAAATTTGAATGACTATGCAATATTACAAGGAACAGCTGGGAGATTTTACACTCAAATTATTATTATTATTTTTTTTTTAATATGTACCTCTTTGGCATTCAAATGCTAACACACTGCAAAGAGTTAAATAATGCACTCTGACAGTGCTTGAGTCTGACTAAGGAACACCCCCACCTGGTGACCAGAATAGAAAGTTACAGTTTACTGTAAAAACTCTGATCTGTAATAGCATTTGTATGAAAATTATGCCAGCAGTGCCAGTACCCTGCCTTGACTTGAAAAATCCCTTTAACCGAAAAAAAATTATAATTTTATAAAGAATTAAAACCCTGTCTATATTATTTGTTAGCCATTTGCTTCTAATAAAACAATTTGAGAAATTAATCTGTTTGTTGCTGGAACAGTCAAAACTTAGTTTATGACCTTGGCCAATATTAACCACACACTGTGCTATTACTAAATCTAGACCGAGCCCAAACAGGAAGGCATTTTAATTGCACAATATACAAGTTTGGCCACAAACAAAGCCAATTGGTATACTGTGCTGAGCAGAGATAAAGGCCCATAATTATAAAGGCAAAATGGAGTTAATTTTGGAGTAAACCATCTGGACCATAAAAGGACAAAATAAAAGTTTGTTAAATTAATTTGGGTTTTTAAAGGGTTAGTAATTTTTTTTAATTAATAAAAAGTAAAATTGTAGATATTCAAAAAATAAATGAAATGAGGCCAGTCCGATCTCTCAAACTTTTATGGTTTGAGAGATATATGGTGATAAAGGTCTCCCCTCCCTCCCCTTTCACTGATGTCAGCTGTAGAGCCGACAGGAGATTTGAGTCGGTCAACTCGAGGATGCTCTTCAGCAGAGACGAAATACAGCAATCTAAAAAGAAATACTTCATTGGAACGGTATACAAAGTGTGCTTGCAAACCAGGCACACTTTGTAGACCGTTCCAATAAAGTATTTTTAGATTGTGGTATTTCGGCACTGGTGAAGTGCCACCGGCCGGTCCTGGGCCCAGGATCTCCTGCTGTCAGCTGACGTTAGTGAAAGGAGAGGGAGGGAGGAACTTTACGGACTGGCCTAATTTGATTTATTTTACTTTTTATTAATAAAATACATTATTAACCCTTTAATCTCTTGAATGCTAGAGAGGTCTCGCAATGCATTGGAGACCTCTATGGCATTCAAGGGGGTTAAAAAGCTCTATTAAAAACAGGAGAATTTAGTAGTTTTATTTTGTTCCTTGTGCTGCAGTTGGTTTACCTCAGAATAACTCCAGTTTGCTGTTAAAGATATGGGCCAATATGTCAAAGCCATTTCTTTTACAGACAACTGGCTTTTATACAAACCAAACTTGCCTTAGGGTGACAGGTCTTTAATTTGTGTAAAAACAATATTAGGAGGGGGGGAATGCAGAGTAAAGCAGCTTTAGCTGGAATACAGTTTAGATTACTATAAGGTTTTCAGCAGTTTCTACCATGAGTATTGTGCAAACAATTAATGTATACCTGCTGTGTGACAAGATACTATCTGTGGGTCTCTTCATGCTGGGGTGGGTTGTTAGTTTAATGCAAGTAAACAGTGGGGTCAAACTATTTAAAGACCATAGGGTTGAGAAACACATTGCTTCCTAATGCACTTCTCACCCCTTTTCTCCTTTAACCCTCTGAGTGCCAAAAAGGTACTGGATACCACTCAAAGGGTTATACGGCTAAAGTCAGGGTGAGCAGGCTGCATCTCTCCAGCAGTTGCTGGACTAAAATGTATCATCTCAGGTTGCCCCACAAATGTAGTATTACAGTTCGAGAACCACCATTTTCCCAGAAAATCAAACGGGTTGCCCCACATTTGTAACTGGACCTTTTGCGTGCCAAGCTCCCCACTGTCGCTCAAAATGGGTTAAGAACTGGAGATCCACAGGTCGCTCAGAAATTGCAATCCAGCATTAGATGGAGAACCACACGTTCCAGATGAACAGTTGTACCACTGGAGAGCTACATGTTGCCCCCACATTTGTAATTTAACTCCTTGAGCGCCGGAGGGGTGCCCACCCTCTGGCACTCAAAGGGTTAAGAACCGGTCATCCACAGGTCGCTCAGTTATTGTAATCCAGGAACAGAAGTAGAACCACATGTTCCAGATCCACCGTTGTACAACTGGAGAACCACCGGTTTCTCACCCTTGTTTTAAACGTGTAGTTCCAGGCTGGTGTGCGCTAGGTCTCTCTATTATATTGTGAACGGAGCACACAGGTACTACACCTGGATGTCCTGTTCACCTTCTGCTCAGCTGGTTTGCCCATGCCAACCCTGATGCCCACTCACCTTGTCCAACTCAGATCAGTAACCTGGTCTCCTCCGGGCCAGCAGTGCCTGAAACCACTCAGTGAGTAGAGAGACTTGTGCAGGTACCTCCCTCAGCCCCCGATCACACTGTGTGCCTGTGTAAGGAAGGACTCAGTAGGAAGGTGCAGCACACACCCCACCCACCCCCGCTTTCAGGAACTGGGAGGGAGCAGGCCAAACCTTCCCAGGTCCTAGAAATCAAGCTGGTTCAAGTTACAGCAAGTCAGGAATCTAGTTCCATGTGCTTGGCCGGGGCAGACACTGCTGGCACTCAAGAGGTTAACCTTCAGTAACCATAAACATATGTAGCTACTGGGCTAACTCCTTCTGTGCTGGCGCAGTCTAGCTGGCGGCTTTGATGGAACGGGTTAACCCTTTGAGCCGCAGCAATACTTTGTACTTCTTTAAAAAGTTTCGCAATTTAGTTTGGACGGATGAAAAAAATGACATTGACCATATAGTACAAAGTTATATACTCTATACGTTACTGCAAAGACACAAACTGAATGTAAGTTATTTATTTTCATAGGATAAAATGTAGAGGTCATGTACTTGGACCTAGAGCAAGTTTGGATGAAGCCATATGCACAATAACATACCACCCAAGTGTCCCTCTTTAGGAGGGACAGCCCCTCTCTGAGACCCAAATTCTTCTGTCCCTCTTTTCTACCCTTTTGTCCCTGTTTTTAGGAGAAAAAAATGAGTAGTGTGTACTACAATGCTCCACAGCAATAAAACTCACACAAATGTGTTGCTAATCTTCAGTATATGTGTTTATAAATTAGTCTGTGTAAATAAAATACTTTGATCTTGCTCTAAAGCATTTATCAGTTACACAAAGAGGTGCCAATTGGCCAAGAAATAACCTAAAAATTCTTGGTAATACCCCGCCCACTAGCCACATGCCCAGAAACACCACCTAAAACAGAGGTGTCCCTCTTGGCCATTTGAATTGTTGGGAGGTATGCAATAAGAGGATAAACAGACAATCCCATTGATTTAAATTGTGCCTTTAACCCCACGAATGCTAGAGAGCATTCAAGGGCTTCAAATCCCCTCTAATAGGAATATGGAGGATTTTTTTTATTCCCTATGGTGCAGTTGGTCTGCTCCAGTTCTTAGACCTTCAGGCTCATTGGAGCAGTCATTCACTTAACATAACATTTTTGTTTGTTGAATATATTAGTGAATATTTGTTTTCTGACCTGTATGCATATTTTTATCATTTTCTCTTTTTTCCAGTTTTACTTCTTTTTATGTCTGTTTCAACTTGCCTGTTCATGCATCACCAATGTTCACCAGTGATATAGCATCACATTTTTAGGTGCTGGTGTTTCTTTAAATTGCAGACAACATTTGCTGTCCAGCTGTTGGAGACAGCAATGCCTACCTTTATGGGTGCCAGATCATCCCTTTAATACTGGATATATATGGAGAATGCCTGCTGGATATATATGGAGAATGCCTACTTGCATCCAAGTAATCAAGCCTGCAGCAGGCATTTTTTCATGTTCAGTTTTAAAGGGACAGATTTACATTCAGAGTTTAAAACAAGGGTGCTCCCAATGCTGAGAGATGTTTTAGTCAAACATTATTGCACCTCAAATATACATATGTTTGCAGTGCAGTATCTCCATGGCCTGACATTTTCCATAGTTGGCAATAGATTGCTGTAGAATCAGTCTATGAACAGCTTTGGTCAGTTGACCGTAATCCACCAAATTTATTCAATCTGATTTGTTTCTGGTGTTTCAATGAGGGTTACGAGACAGGATCACAATATACAAATTCTTTGAATCTCCACTATCACTCTATCACCCCTGAATTCAATACAATTCTTGGATTAAAGGGATAGTAATATTTCATAATAAAAGCACCTCTAATTAATCATCACAGTATTTGGACCTTGGAGAGTGTTATTTCAATTCTGTCAGAGTTGTAGTTCAAGAGTACTTCAATGACAAAGTATCCCACTCCTGCCCCTTTTACTGATGTAACACTGCTCAGCCAGATCAGAAGGGAGGTGACCAGGTAGATTGCAGAGAGGGACAATCTTCAATTAAGATAAGGGAAAAACCTGAAAAACTTGTCAAAGGGGGCAGGGCTTTCATTGTTCTCATAGGAAGAAGATTGTCCCCTTCAGTTATCTGTCTGGTCTATGGACTGGATTTCACATCTGAGAAGAGATGGCTTACACTAGGAAAAAGGGGCGGGAGGGGGAAACTTTGCTTCTGAATATCTCTCAAACTATAAAGGTTTGAGAGAAAAGACATATCGTTCTTCATGTTTTTTTAATGCCTACAAAATAAAATAAAGATAAAACAAAGTATTACTATCCCTTTAAGGTAACCATGTATCTCTTTAACTCAGGGTGCCTATAAAAACGCGCACTGCAGGGTTTCACTGATTCCTGTGCATTCCTGCAGAATGAAATGTTTATATGTATCCCTGATTTCAAGGAATATGTGGTCAGCTTATTCAGGATGCATCTGGACAGGATACAGATGTTGCTAAATGCATACATTTAACACAATTGTCTATTTACTCTACATGTTAAAAACCCTGTTTCATTAACTCCTTGAGCCAGAAGGGTGTACAATCCAATACTTTGCAATGCCTTATGCATGCCAGTGGTCCTTTAGGGGTTACATTTCCCTTGGGATTTTTAGACTAATTCTGCATTTATCCAGATATATAAGGAGTGTCAATACCTTCTTATTCCAGACAAGAGTAAATATTGAGCCTATTTATTTACATCAGTGGTTCTCAGACCTTTTGTTTTGGTGGAAGTCTTTAGTTTCACACAAATTCTATGTGGAAGCTGAACAATCAAACCATTTAACTTCACTCAACATTAACCCCTTAAGGACTGGCCACCCGAGCACAAGGCAGGCACTTAAGGACCATGGAGCATTTTTAAGGGTTAAAGCAATGGTGCAGTCAATAAAATTTAAAGGGATAGTAATACTTAAGATGTAAAATAATATATGTTTATGTCCCCGAATAAAACAAGGGTACTCCCACTGCTGAGAGATATTTTATTAAAAAATTATAACAGCTCAAACTTGAATTTTTTAGGTGCAATATCACAGTGGCCTGAAAAGTTACAGTGGTGCTGTGGCTACACCATCCTATGGTCTGTAGACCATAAATCTCCATAGGATGGTGTAGCAACAGCGCCACTGTAACTTTTCAGGCCATTGTGATATTGCACCTTAAAAATTCAAGTTTGAGCTGTTTTATCTTTTTAATAAAATATCTCTCAGCAGTGGGAGTACCATTGTTTTACTCAGGGGGATAAACTCTACAACATATATTTTTTTTACATTTTAAGTATTGCTATCCCTTTAATTACCAGGAAGTCATTCGCTATAATGGAAAAAAAAACTCCTGTCATTAAGGGATTAAGGGGATAAGATACTGGACCAAATACATTAAAATCATACAATATGAAATGGCATTCTACACACAAAAAATCCTTCATAATATTCCTTATTCAATCCAGAAGGCTGTATCATCTTGACCTCTTAAAGGGATAGTAATACTTCGTTTTAACTTTATTTTATTTTGTAGGCATTAAAAAAACACGAAGAATGATATAAGTCTTATCTCTCAAACCTTTATGGTTTATGAGATATTCACAAGCAAAGTTTCCCCCTCCCGCCCCTTTTACCTACTGTAAACAATCTCTTCTCAGATGTGGAATGCAGTCCATAGACTGGACAGATAACAGCAGGGGACAATCTTCTTCCTATGAGAACAATGAAATCCCTGCCCCCCTTGACAAGCTTTTCAGGTTTTTCCCTTATCTTAACTGAAGATTGTCCCTCTCTGCAGTCTACCTTGGCACCTCCCTTCTGATCTGGCTGAACAGTGTGACATCAGTAAAAGGCGCGGGAGGGGGATACTTTGTCATTGAATTACTCTGGAACTACAACTCTGACAGAATTGAAATAACACTCTCCAAAGTCCAAATACTATGATGATTAATTAGAGCTGCTTTTATTATGAAACATTACTATCCCTTTAAAGGCACAAACCCATATTATAAGAAAGCATAAGGCTCAAATCCCACCCCAGAAATACACAGAGACAAGGTCTTGGAAAGAAAAAGGCCACAGCATTTATTAAAACATATAACAATAAATAATGTTATGTCTGCATTCCAGCACCACAAAGTGGCACTTTAATGCACACCACAAACCCAAGAGTCTCTGCCCCCACTCACACTGTTAGCCTGGGAGTAGACTAACTCCCCAAACTCATAAGGGTGACAGCTAAAACTATTCCCTGGTGAGGTCCCCACCACCACCTGAAGAATTGCTGTGACTAGACAAGACTATTAAGAACAAAAACAGGGAGGGAGGGGGATAAAACAAGGCAATAATTCCCAACAGTGGCGTAAGTATAGGGGTTGCAGGGGTCGCACCCGCGACCGGGCCCGGCCGCCCCCTGTGACCCCTCTGCCTGGCGCCTGCGATCTCCGTCTGGCACTCTAGTAATGCAGAGCGCTGGGAGATGACATCATCTCCCAGCGCTCTGCATTACTGTAGAGGACCGTGCGGGAGATCAACACACCTCTCCGGGCTCCTGCCACTCCAGGGAGGTAGGAGATGGGGGCATTTTGGAGAGGGCCAATGTAGTCAAGGGGGGCGAATGCGGTCCGGGGGGGGGGGCATGGCGCTTCTTGCACCAGGGCTCGGAGGCTTCTAGTTACGCCTCTGATTCCCAATGAGGCTGCCCAAAGGTATAAGAGCGCATTGCCACACAATATATATATATATATATATATATATATATATATATATATAGTACTGTGCAAAAGTCTTAGGCAGGTGTTAAAAATGTTGTAAA
This sequence comes from Rhinophrynus dorsalis, assembly GCA_037306005.1. Lineage (NCBI taxonomy): Eukaryota > Metazoa > Chordata > Amphibia > Anura > Rhinophrynidae > Rhinophrynus > Rhinophrynus dorsalis. Next base: position 370,661,679 of record CM074724.1, on the reverse strand, counting down.
GTAAGAATGCTTTCAAAAATAGACATGATAATAGTTTAAATTTATCAATTAACAAAATGCATAGTGAGTGAACAGTAAAAAAATATAAATCAAATCAATATTTGGTGTGACCACCCTTTGCCTTCAAAGCAGCATCAGTTCTTCTAGGTACACTTGCACACAGTTCGTTAAGGAACTCTGTAGGTAGGTTGTTCCAAACATCTTGGAGAACTAACCACAGTTCTTCTGTGGATTTAGAAGCCTCAGTTACCTCTCTCTCTTCATGTAATCCCAGACAGACTCAATGATGTTGAGATCAGGTCTCTGTGGGGACCACACCATCACTTCCAGGACTCCTTGTTCTTCTTTTCGCTGAAGATAGTTCTTAATGACTTTGGCTGTATGTTTGGGGTCATTGTCATGCTGCAGAATAAATTTGCGGCCAATCAGATGCCTCCCTGATGGTATTGCATGATGGATAAGTATTTGTCTGTACTTCTCAGCATTGAGGATACCATTAATTCTGACCAAATCCCCAACTCTGTATGCAGAAATACAGCCCCAAACTTGCAAGGAACCTCCACCATGTTACACTATTGCCTGCAGACACTCATTCTTGTACCGCTCTCCAGTCCTTCGGTGAACAAACTGCCTTCTACTACAGACAAATATTTCAAATTGTGACTCATCTGTCCAGAGCAACGGCTGCCATTTTTCTGCACCCCAGTTCCTGTGTTTTCCTGCATAGTTGAGTCGCTTGGCCTTCTTTCCATGTTGATGGTATGGCTTTTTGGCCGCAAGTCTTCCATGAAGACCACTTCTGACCAGACTTCTCAGGACAGTAGATGGGTGTACCTTGGTACCACTGTTTTCTGCCAATTGTGAGCTGATGGCACTGCTGGACATCTTCTGATTATGAAGGGAAGCATAATGTGTTTTTCATCTGCTGCACTTAGTTTCCTTGGCCGACCACTGTGTCTATGGTCCTCAGAGATGCCCGTTTCTTTGTGCTTCTTCAAAAGAGCTTGGAGAGCACATGGGGAAACCCCTGTCTGTCTTGAAATTTCTGCCTGGGAGAGACCTTGCTGATGCAGTATAACTAACTTGTGCCTTGTTGCTGTGCTCAGTCTTGCCATGGTATATGACTTTTGACATTAAATTGTCTTCAGCATCCTCACCTTATTAGCTGAGTTAGTCTGTTCCTCACCCAGTTTTATTCCTCCTACACAGTTATTTCTGTTTCAGTTAATGATTGTGCTCCAACCCACATATTAAATTGATGATCATTAGCACCTGTTTGGTATAATTGTTTAATCATACACCTGATTATATGCCTACAAAATCCCTGACCTTGTGCTTCTACTTAGAAGAATTTATGCTGTTTTGAAGGCAAAAGGTGGTCACACCAAATATTGATTTGATCACTCACTAAGTATTTTGTTAATTGATAAAAAGAAACGATTAACATGTCTATTTTTGAAAGCATTTTTTCACACCTGCCTAAAACTTTTGCACAGTACTGTATGTGTGTGTGTGTGTGTGTGTATATATATATATATATATATATATATATATATATATATATATATAGATATAAAAGGAAGAAAAGGAGGCAGCACCAGTGGGACTTCTTAATAATATTTATTATTAGGCAAATAGGTAATACAGATGGTCGACTTTTCGGTCCAATAGATATTGGACCGAAACGTCGACCATCTGTATTACCTATTTGCCTAATAATAAATATTATTAAGAAGTCCCACTGGTGCTGCCTCCTTTTCTTCCTTTTATATATTCTCATCTCTGAGGATTGTGCACCTGGGCATAAATTTGGACAGAGTGAGTGCAACCAACCCACAGTTCTCTCTCTCTCTCTCTCTCTCTCTCTCTCTCTATATATATATATATATATATATATATATATATATATATATATATATCATATAGTCCTCCATCTACTGTCTTTGTGAGTGTTAATATACAGGGACGCCTCCTTGTTTCTCATTTCTTCTGTTTCTCCAGTCTTATGCTCTTGACCAGTTACACTAAAAGTAAAGGTATCAGACATGTTTATTAGCCTACAACATCCATAGCAGGCACTTCCAAATTTGTATGTGCCTATTGTAGTGTCTTCCCCTATCACTAACAGAGAGACTAGGGCGGTTGCTGTTGTACCCACTTTTGTAGGGACAAATTTGAAGCCCTCTGATTCAACATTTTTGCAAACCCTCATCCCCATTCACAACTGGTATATATATATATCATCAAATTCCAAACTGTATAGGGTTGAAAAGATCACTTTTTTTCTGTTCTCTCAAAATGAGCCTGATTTTGAGTCTGATTAATTCCTGTTCTGTTGCTTTTATATTTTAGAAGAAAATATCTCTTCTAATTTCATGCTATTTCCTTAGCGCTATCCAGCATCCACATGGGATAAGACCCTTGAAGGAAATAACTAAGTGACATTAGAAGTATTGAAGTGAGAGCTAATGAAGTGTCACATTTTAAAGGGATAGTAATGTTTCACAGTAAAAGCAGCTCCAATTAACCTTCATGGTATTTGGGCCATGGACAGTGTTATTTTAATACTGTCAGAGTTCTAGTTCAAGAGTAATTGAATGATAAAGTATCCCCCTCCCACCCCTTTTACTGATGTAACACTGCTCACCTCAGAGCAGCAAGACTGTCCAGATGCATCGCAGAGATGGACAATCTTCAGTGAGCATAAGGAAAAACCTGAAAAACTTGTCAAGGGGGCAGGGTTTCCTTATGATCACAGTAAGAAGATTGTCCCTTGTTGTGATCTGTCCGGTCTCAGGACCAGATTCCACATCTGAGGGGAGGCAGCTTACACTAGGTAAAAGGGGCGGGAGGGGGATACGTTATCATTCAATTACTCTTGAACTACAACTCTGACAGTACTAAAATAACACTCTTCATGGCCCAAATACTATGAAGATTAATTAGAGTGGCTGTTTTTGTGAAACATTACTTTCCCTTTAAGGCAACTCACAATGGTAGTTATGACTCATTAACCCTTTGAGTACCAGAGGGGTACCCTCTGGCACTCAAATGGGTAAAAGTGCAAGGACTGGAACATGTGACAATTTGGGGGTAAGAGGCAGAGATCTGGACAATAAACTCTCAGTTTGAGAGTTTTTTTATATTTACACTAGTTACAAAGCCCGTATACACGGGCTGATCAGGAGCGGGGATCTCCGGATCAGCCTGTTCTGTGAGTCCCCACTGCGCATGTGTGGTTACACACACAGTGAGTGACGCATTTTAGGACTTTATGTTATAAATGATTAAGGATGTTACATCACTTCCGGTTTGAATAAGGAATATGATGTAGCGTGTCTTGTGTAGGGTGCCATTAGAAATAATGTATTATTTGAATGTATTTGGTCCAGTATCTTATCACCTTTAATTTTATTGATTATACCATTGCTGTAAATTTATAATCACTATTTATATATGATGCCATCATTGATACTGTATCTCTGCTTCTCTTTTTTTGTTTTAGAGACAATCAGTTTTTTTATATGTGGTTCTTTTTTGTGTTTTTATTTTAATAGTTTTTTTAAACTGGCTTATTGAACTTGTTGCTTCATTTTTGGAATTTGTCCACTGATACTATAATTTGTGGATTCTGTGATTGAGTAGATGTCATTCCTGTGTTCACATCACTGGCTTTAATGTATACATTTTGTATCGCATGCCATGTATGTACGTATCTTTATTAATATATTGCCATACATGTACGCAGTGCTTTACAGAAATAGTAATAGTACAATATAAAAAAACCTGGTCTGGGTTAAGATCATCAGGCTAAAGTGTGATTATTGCATTATTAGAGTGGGGATACGTGCAGCAAAGGCAATCATACATTTGGAAGGGGACCCTGCCCCAAGGGAGATTGCAATCTTAGTAATCAGGAAAACATCCAGACACAGTAGGATGCGGATCATAAGTGCAAATACAAGGCTTAGTGAAGGAAGAGATGAATGATACTAATGTGACTCTCAGTGGCACAAAGAGAATGTTGTTAAGGAGATGCCTCCTTGAGCAGGTGGGTTTTCAGGAGATTCTTGAAAGTGATGAGTGTGGATGACTGGTGAATGATGATAGGGAGGACATTCCAAAGTTGAGTGTCGGCCAGTGAAAAACATTGAGGCCGAGAGATGTTTCAAGTTGTAAAAGGAGAGGACAGAAAGAACTTCTGAGAAGGTGACACGCAGGTGACAGAAAGAGGTGTAGTGTGAGATAAGAGCAGAAATGTAGGCGGGTGCTGAAGAAGAAAGTGAGAAGAATTATGTAAATAATACGAGACCTTATAGGTGGCCACAAGAGGGATTGCAGGAGCAGATGAGATGAAAGGTATCTGGGAGCAATGGTAGTTATTCTAGAGCTGAAATGAGAGCAGACTGAAGTGAAGAAGCAGGAAGACCAGAGAGTAGAATGTTACTATAGTCAAGTCTAGAGAGAATGAGGGACTGAGTGAATGTTTTTGTGGTTGACATATAGAGGAAGGGTCGTATTTCGACAATATTTTTCAAGAAGAAGAGACAGGTTTTGATGACAGCTTGGATATGGGGGAAAATGTTAAGGTGGAATCAAGTATGAGCCCAAGACAAGTGCTTTGGTTACTGCTGTATACATTGTATAGCAGTGAATGGAGACTATATTGATATTTCATTTATTTTTTTCTCCTATCTAGCTGTTGATGTGACACATCCGCAATGTGTTGGATTTTTTCTGTTTGTATAATGCTTTATTTTTTTGTGATTGAATAAGTTATAGGTTTCATAACTTAGCAGTGAAGTGGCTCTTGGGACTGTTGTCTTGTCAGTTACGTTGATGACATTACTAGATGATAGTTCTGCCTGAGATTTTGATTGCTGGATGTATTTAAAAAAAATGGAGCTTTGAGCAATGCTGACCACTTTGATCATCAGTAACCATCATTCAAACCTGAAACAAGATGATCTTCCTAGGCAGCAACATATGCTTACCATCTTGTATCCCACTCCATCTCCCATCTCTTGTATCCCACTCCATAAGTCTCTTCTATCTAATAAGATACAAGTCACAGTGTGTAAACGGGTATACTTTTATCATTTGTTTACATTAAAGACATTGTTGCTTTTATTTAAAAGAAAAGTAATGTCCCAGAAAAAATATTTATCATTTTGTAGTGCTTAAAAAGTTTAACTAAATGCAAAAAGGCCTATCTCTCAAACTGCTATGGTTTGAGAGATATTCACTGTCAAAGTACCCCCTCCCTCCCCTTTCCCTGACGTCAGAGATGTGCTGACTGCAGGGGAATCCTGTCCGGGGACCAAATGGCAGCTCTGTAGCAGAGCCGCAATCACGTTATTTAAAAAGAATGACTTAATTGCAAAGGTCTACAAAGTGTGCCTGGTTTGCAAGCACACTTTGTAGACCATTCCAATGAAGTAATTATTTTAAATAACGCGATTGCAGCTCTGCTGCAGAGCCTCCTCGTGTCGCCGACACAGATCTCCTGCTGTCAGCTTGACAGCTGACAGCAGGAAACGTCAAAATTTCAATGTGAATATCTCTCAAACCATAGCAGTTTGAGAGATAGGGTTTTTTGTATTTATTTCACCTTTTAAGCACTACAAAATGATAAATATTTTTTGGGACATTACTAACATTTTAAGTCTGCATTTTAAATGGGTGTGAGCTGTTTTAGTGCAATTTGACATATGGTTCCTGACTTTTACAGAGTATATAAGAGATTCTCTGAACTGCACATATGGCTATTAACATCCTTTACTGAGATTTTTGGGATGTTTGATTTTTCTTGGAACTTTTACAAGATTTGGGCTGGAACATGTGGGGATTGGAGTCTTTGAACTAGTTATGAATGTGGCAATACCCACTGATGTAAATATGACTGTAAGTCAATGAACTGAAAACATTTCTAGCATTCATTTGGGTTAAAGGCCCAATTTAAATGAATGGGAAAAGTTGTACCTTTTGGTGCAGTTGGTTTGCCAAAAAATTGCTTCTCTTATTATTTGTGAATGTGGAGCTTTGAATGCCAGAGAGTAGCAAAACGCTTTGCAATGAGTTACCTTAAGGTGCCAATGCCTGAGGCACTCCTTCTTCCCACAACCCACCCCGTTCCCTCCCTTCACCTACAAACATGAACTGAAACCATAATTAAGTAACTTACATAAAATAAATAATGACACGGACACAGAAGTAGGTGGCAAAATAAAAGTCACAGCTTTTATTAAAGGGGTTTGATCTACGTAAGGGGGCCCTCCCACCCCCTGCCCCAGCTGGCCCAAGTAGCCACCTTTTTTTATCCTTAACTCCTCCCACTTCCTTCACCTGTCCTCACCACCTGCCTATCACCCTTCACTCTTTCCTGTCACCAAGTGGAGGAAGAACCCCCCCACACCCCCATTGTTCTCCTCTTGGTGGGCTCACTCACATACGGCCAGCCACCATTTTTAGCACACAGACAGTTAAAGTAGCAGTCCATCTGGAATCATTTTGCTTTTGTGTATTATAATTTTCCCCCCTAAAATGTATGCTAATTTGTAACCTTGGAGTTATTCACAGCAACTGAGAAGTAAATGGTGAAATGTGAACTCCCCACTGTATTTAATACTCTCATCTGATCATGTTACAATGTACAAATAATTGAAGTGTTATTGACAAAATCAATCCTATATTAAAGCAGTGGTTCTCAAACTAAAGGCATCACTAACATGGAGTGTGGAATTTTATATATCACTTGTCAAGGAGCAATGAGGGATACAAATACATAAATATATAGTTCTTTTCAGGTATCACAATTAGAATAACAAAAGCACACACTGTACATAACAATAATGCATATTATTATATATAATATAATCAAACATAATATTTTAATATAATTTAATTAAATATATATTTAAAAAGCAACAATCATAGTTTTGTCAAAGTCTCTGACTGAATGACCATGGCCCACCAAAGCACCACTGCATCCTGACTGAGAACCACTGTATTAAAGCCATGAGATGTTTAGTTTGTTCTTTGAGGAAGTATGCGATGTTCACCTGGCAACGACCGTAGTTTCTACCAGTAAAATATATGCATTGTGACAGTTTGTGAGATGTGTTCACACAGTTTTTATGTGGTTTAGATGACATTTGTAGACAGGTTTTACTCTCTCAACAGCCTTTTATATGTATATATATATATATATGTATACTAGTGTAAAAGACTGTGTACACGGGCCAAGGTCCGGTGACATAAAAAGGCCGGTCCTGCTCTGCGTACTGACGCCACCTCCCTAGTGGCACACGCGATACAGTTCATGTACAGTAGAGACTGCCCGAACGCACGGAATGCTCCCAGCACAGAACTCCCAGCATTACGTGCGTTCAGGCAGTCTCTACTGCGCATGACTGCATCGGACAAACATTCTGGCCTTTTACATTATAGGAGATATATATATATATATATATATATATATATATATATATATATATATATATACACACACACACACACAATTTGGGTTAGCCATGTTATAAATGTAACTATACTTTTGTTAAGGTGAAAAGTCCACTTCATGGGCATCCGGAGGTGATGGGGCAAGGGGAGGCACTCACCCCCCCCCTCCCTACAATTACCCCCTCCATATAAACAAAGGGGCCGGATGGACTGGCCTGGAAGTCATATTATGGCTATGTTCCCCCCCCCCCACCGAAAAAGGATCCGAGTGGTGTACAATGCAATGCGTTAAACTCCCCCATGGTTATTAAAGGGTACATATGCAGTTAAAGCATCCTATATGCTTCCTATATTTGAATAGCCCCAAGTATGCCAAGACTATTTTAGCCATCTAGAAGAATCAGTGATGGTCAATATGAGGCTATCTGTCTTCTTCCAGACTACAATTCCCATCACTCCCCTCCAGCCATTAGCTAGCAGGGAATGATGAGGGTTGTAGTCTCGCAGCAGCTGGAGGATCTTGCGTTGCCCATCCCTGATCTAGGTGATAGAAAATGGGTAACATTGACACAAAAGAAAAAAATATATATTTATCATAGATAGTAAACCTTTTGTGTGCCAGAGGGGTATCAAACACTCAAATGGTTAACAAAAATGCCTGAGGTTCTAAAGGGATGTTGTCACAGGAACCACTGGGCCTAAGACTGTTAAATAAGGAACACAAGGAACTGTGGACATTTCTGTCATGCCTAAAACAACCCTTGTCTAGGCGAATGGATTGTCAGCCCAGTGACGCAAGCTATGTAGAGCTTTGGGATATTATATTGGTGGACAGCGGTGCCAAAAAGGACTAAAAATCATAGCCTGCTTTCAGGGGACAGGGCCATTAGGGGTTAATTATTTGCGTTTACCTAAAGTTACTTTCAATGTGTATTGTAGCCACTCAAGGCAGTGTATTGTGAACTGTACTGAGACCCCCTGCTGTATGTTAATCCATTCAAGCCCTCAAGTCTTTGTGTCCATTGTCTGAGTTCAGCAACCCTTTTGTGTGTGAAATGTAATCAGGTCTAAGTCATTGTATATGTTAGACCATTTGCTGTTGGCCTTTTGTTTACTGTATGGTGATTGGATTATGTCCCTATTTTATCTGCTTTGTCCAGGTATTTGAATGTAAGGTTTGACTATAAATATGTGTGGTTTGTTTCAATAAAGAGAGTTCTTGTCTTACCTACACTGGTGTTGTCTGGTGAGGTTAAGCTTGCTGTATGCAGAGTGTGTGCTGGTTACCCTGATACTAGTTTTGCCTAGTTTTGGGGTATATTGCGGTATGCTGTTGGATGTCCATCTGGCTCATAGCGGAAGAAGTGACCATTGACGGGGACACCAAGGCTGGGTGTCCTCTGGTACCGTCACAGATGTCATTTTCCAGTAAAGAACATTGATCTATTGTAGTACAGGAAGTCGTGTATTACTAGTTGTAACATTACAGTAATGTAATACCTGTGGCTCTAATCATAGCTTAAAGGAGAAGTAACGTCAATAGCCAAAGGAAATCCTAATGGTGTCAATGTGCTATTGTGCACACAGATCATTTGTTTTGCATTTGTATATTATGGTCTTACCTGGGAACTTTTTCTTCTTGAGTTTCCCAAGAGGGCTCATGAGGTTTGCCTGGGGGATATCATTGATTAGCATCACAAAGGGGTGTGGCTTAACAGTGGATGGGGCTTAATGGACTTGGGCGGAAAGTGGGTGGAACAGGGTGGGAAAGAGAAGTGGTCAGGAAGTGGGACAAGTAGGGTGGGAAGGAGCAGAAGTGGGCGGGGAGTGGGAGGAACAGGGTGGAAAGGAGGAGAAGAGGAAGCAATAGGGTGGTAAAGAAGAGAAGTGGGCAGGAAGTGGGAGGAGCAGGGTGGGAAGGCAGAGAAGTAGGCAGGAAGTGGGAGGAGCATTGTAGGAAGTAGGGGGTAAATGAGAGGAACAGGGTGGGAAGGAGGAGAAGTGGGCGGAATAGGGTGGGAAAGAGGAGAAGTGGGCTGGAAGTGGGAGGAGTAGGGTGGGAAGGAGTAGAAGTTTGCGGGGAGTGGGAGGAACAGGGTGGGAAGGAGGAGAAGAGGAAAGAATAGGGTGTTAAAGACGAGAAGTGGGCGGGGAGTAGGAGGAGTAGGGTGGGAAGGAGGAGAAGTGGGCAGGGAGTGGGACAAATAGGATGGAAAGGAGGAGAAGAGGAAGCAATAGGGTGGTAAAGAAGAGAAGTGGGCAAGAAGTGGGAGGAACAGGGTGGGAAGGCGGAGAATTGGGCAGGAAGTGGGAGGAGCATTGTAGGAAGTAGGGGGTAAATGAGAGGAACAGGGTGGGAAGGAGGAGAAGTGGGTGGAATAGGGTGGGAAAGAGGAGAAGTGGGAGGAACAGGGTGGGAAGGCGGAGAAGTGGGCAGGAAGTAGGAGGAGCATTGTAGGAAGTAGGGGGAAAATGAGAGGAATAGGGAGGGAAAGAGGAGAAGTGGGCTGGAAGTGGGAGGAGCAGGGTGGGAAGTAGGCAGGAAATGTGAGGAATAGGATGGGAAGGAGGAGAAGTGGAGAAAGTTTCATAAGAAACTCCCCACCTCTGGAGAATCAGCCTCTGACCTCGGAGACCTGGTAATTCACTGCAAAAAAACAAGTCTCTGGGGCAGATCTGGAGAGTTCCTAAGTATGATTTTGGTGTCTTATCGCTGCTAGTTTTTTCTTTTCAAAATGACCTTTATAAATCGTGCCATTTTGTGTCTTTTTTCAAGAGAAAACATCTTCAGTCGGTCCTGGATCTTAGGTCCATGGAGGCGGACATGACAGTTGCTGGCAGTTTTTTCAAACTGAAGCAGGCAGATGCATAAGCCTACTTAACCCTTTAAGGATCAGAGGGGTGTACAACATATTGTGAAGCAATGCATTTTGCACCCTTCTTGTTCTTAACCCTTTGAGTTGCAGACACCTCTGGGACTCAAAGCGTTGAAGGGTTAATATTACTTGTGGTCCTACTAGCAACTGTCATGTCCGCCTCCATAGACATGTGATCGATGACTGATTGAAGACGATATCTCTTGAACAAAGGCATATTTCATTGGGACCATTTTCTGGCAATAGTATGGTAAAATGGTGGTTTATTATTAGGGGGTGTTAGTTATCTTTTGAAGGAATATAAACCCTTTATTCTGACTTCACACATTCTACAAGTGCATAATCTGTACTGTCAAATTGCCTATACTATTTATTATATTTTTCATCTTCACCTTCATATCTTTGACAGTGAGCTCACTGAATTTCTGTTACCAGAGTTTTTTGGTCAGCAGACCATCAAAGCAGGAGGTAATACAATGTAATACTCGCTGCAGTACTGTATGCTCTGTGTGAAATCTTGTTTACATTATATCTCTTGCATCTCTAGACCTGCTTTCATGTTCCCTGACAGAAAGGTCTCTGCAAACAGATTCAGGGAGCTCAATGTTAGGAACGTATTGTAAAAGCTTTAAAAAAAAAAATAGGTGAAGATTAAAAAAGTATAGATAAATGATGGCTTTATTTCCATGGGTTAATTCCATGGGCTCCAAGTCTTTGCTGAAGAGGGTGTGATGCTTATTGATCCAAGTGTAGGTAAACACACAACCCAGTGTTTCACGTGTACAAGATTATTCACAAGCAAAAGCCTTCCTGGGTGCAAGAGTGCAAGAACTGATAGTTCAGTCTTTCCATGGATCATTAACCAGCACTTACCCTGTAGCCCTGCACAGCCCACACTGCCTAGTATACCTTTTTTAACCCCTTAATATAAAGAAACATGAAATTTGATAAGATGAGAACCAAATGGCCAATCTAGGGCTCGATTTAATTTCCACCGGTCAAAAAAAAACAACAGCCGATGGTAGTTTCTCAAGCAAAGTCAGCCATTCAATAAACTTTGCTGTAAGAAACTACGCAAGGAAAAAAAACACGTGGGGCACTAAATTGTATCCATTGGAAGCAATGTGAAACAAGTTCACATTGCAATTCAATTCCATGCTTTGGGCTGTAACACGGGTTAAGGGACACCACTTTATTGCCAAAATGTGCTCCTACAGATAGCAGGCGCAGAGTCCCTAACATGTTTAGCGCTGGAATTGAACTTTGAAAAATTTTCAGAAAAAAGCTAAGTGACTAGTGCATATATTGATATAGGGCCCTTATCCCCATCTCAATACATCTGAAGTACTGAAATAAAATGTGTCTAATGTAAATAAAATCAACCCTCTGAGTGCCAGAAGGGTATGCACTGCATACACCACTGGCACTCACAGGGTTAATCACCCTAAAGCTAACACCAGCACTTAGCTGCAAGTCTGATGTCCAATGGGGTCCTCAGCACCATGGCCATCCAGTGTAAATCTTCTTCTGTAATCGTCTGTCTTCTGTCTTCTTCATCTTCTGTTTTCTCTTCTTCATTCTTGTCCCAAATATAATGGCACACCAAAGAAAAGCAAAAAATGTCCAAATTGTAGATGCCCCCTAAAGATATGCAGCAGAGATATGCAGACCTTAACCCTTTGAGTGACGGAGGGGTACTCAACAAATTGCAGAGGAATGCGTTGCATACCCCTCTGGCATTCCAAGGTTTAAATGTATGCTGGCATTCCAAGGTTTAAATGTATGCTGACATTCTAAGGATTAAATGTATGCTGGCACTCCAAGAGTCAATTGTATGCTGTCACTGCGGGTGCTGGAGGAGGTAGGAATGCAGAGCAAAATTCACCTCCAGAGATACCTCTCGGGCTGTTGCTCAAGCCATTCTATGGAAAATTTGAACCGAGACTGGCTTTTATTTGGCCAGTCTATGTTCTAAATGGTTCCCACTCTACAATTGGCTGGGATGTTTGCTTACACACTTCCCAGCCAATCAACTTCTTGCGGGTAACATCATCCCCCACTACAAGCTGATTGGCTGTGAGGTGCGTAAGCACACATCCCAGCCAGTTGTAGCATGGGAACCATTTCGAACAGAGAATGGTCATATAAAAGCCAGTATCTGTTCAATTGTTCCACAGAATGGCTTGGGCAATGGTCAGAGAGGTATCTTTTAGGTGGCTGTTTTTTTTGCTGTGCATTCCTGCCTCCGCCACTGGTGGCAGTGGATGTGGCAGCATAGAATTAACTCTTGGAGTGCCAGAATACACTTACTGCTTGGAATGCCAGCATACCTTTAAACCTTGGAATGTCAGCATACAATTAACCCTTGGAATGCCAGAGGGGTACACAACACATTGCTTTGCAATGCATTGCATACCCCTCTGGCACTCGAAGGTTTAAGGTTTGCATATATTTGCAAGATATCTTTTTGGAGGCATGTATAATTTGGACATTTTTTATTTATAGTGCCATTATATTTGGGTAAGGATGAAGATGAGAATACAGAAGATAAGAAGAATGAAGATGAGAAGAAAGAAGAAGATGGAAGATAGAAGATTGCAGATAGTGAATTAAAGTGGATGACAGCTCTGGATTATGCGTATAGGATAGTGTTAGGGATAGAATTGTTTCACTTTAGTGATAGGAGTAATATAGGGTTAGAGTTTGGGAGGGTGACTGTTTTTGACTCACACTCTGTGTTTCACAGTGTGTCAGACACTGAGCGTTAGCTCTTTTCCTTTGATGTTCCCATTTTTTAGCGTGAGTTTTGGGAGCCAAAAACACACAACGAACATTGGGCCACAAGTCAGGTATTGTGCTCCAACGTTCATTGTGGTTCTATTGGTAGGGCAATTGAATATCTACGGTAACACTGTGTGTGTACAATTCGGTATTCTTTTTTCCCTACCGCCAGTTTTACCAGGGACAATTGAATCGAGCCCCTAGTCTGCACATCTCCCTATCTAGTTTGTTCAAGCTTATTTTATTCACTGTGAAAATATTAATCTACAGCTCTAAAAGTCACTAATACATAAACAAAATCAAATAATAAAACATATTTTATATAAATGAATTGTGATTAGTGTAAAAAGCCAGGTAAAGTTATATAAGCACAACACAACCTCAGTAAAATAATAACAAAATATATTCACAATATATTCCACTCCAGCTATTGTGTATACAAGTCCCATCATTCTCAGCCAGAGACTGGCTGTTTTGAAATTATGACAGTTGTAGTCTCCATTGGCTGGAGAGCTAGATATTACCTGCTCCTGTTCTACTGTACAGGACTCTGCCATCAGTACCCATGTGTGCAGATGGAACTTTACCTTCACTGTGAGGTCACTGTGATGCGGATCCTGAGAGTCAGTTAGTGGGCAGCTCTCAGATCATTTCAATCACTTCTGAGAATTACTAGTGGAAAGCCATGGCTTCACTACGTTGCTTAGGAATTTTTTGGTTTATGCTCTCGATTTCGCTTCTACTGCAAAAACCAGTGACTGGAGAGACTAAAGGTTTGATGAAGAAGGATAACACCAATGCCCAGATGATTGGGATGGATCGTCCTGTACTGTGGCAGAGCTCACTAAGTTACACAGCAGTGGACTGCACTGTGGCAGAGCTCACTAAGTTACACAGCAGTGGACTGCACTGTGGCAGAGCTCACTAAGTTACACAGCAGTGGACTGCACTGTGGCAGAGCTCACTAAGTTACACAGCAGTGGACTGCACTATGGCAGAGCTCACTAAGTTACACAGCAGTGGACTGCACTGTGGCAGAGCTCACTAAGTTACACAGCAGTGGACTGCACTGTGGCAGAGCTCACTAAGTTACACAGCAGTGGACTGCACTGTGGCAGAGCTCACTAAGTTACAAGATCTCCCGCCCTCCTTTTCTTGAATTGTCGTTTACATTGGTGGCAGCCAGTGAGCTGTGCCTGAGTTTTCCCCTTTGCAAAGTGTATAGGTAGGAATAAGATTTACTCTCATATTTTGTGTAATTAAACATATGATGTCTAAAAAAATATGTTCACCAATGGGAATGAGAGAGAATGTAAGGAAATATATCCGCACAACATTTGTACCTTCTTACGGTCCCAAATTATTTTTTTTATATGTGCCTGCCATGTCATTTGTGGTGTGACCTTGTGACTTGGCCCAATACTTTTTAAATAGACTCCCTGGTGCCATCAAGTGTATACAAGAGGGACTGATGTTCCTGCCTGCCCCGATGCGATGTTATTTTATATTTAATTTTATAATTAAAAATTCCTTTGCGGCATTGCTTGCCTACCTTTAAAGGGATAGTAATACTTCGTTTTTTCTTTATTTTATTTTGTAGGCATTAAAAAAAACATGAAGAATGATATAAGTCTTATCTCTCAGACCTTTATGGTTTGAGAGATATTCACAAGCAAAGTTTCCCCTCCCGCCCCTTTTACCTAGTGTAAGCCATCTCTTCTCAGATGTGGAATGCAGTCCATAGACCAGACAGATAACAGAAGAGGACAATCTTCTTTCTATGAAAACAATGAAAACCCTGCCCCCCTTGATAAGTTTTTCAGGTTTTTCCTTTATCTTAATTGAAGATTGTCCCTCTCTGCAGTCTACCTGGGCACTACAACTCTGACAGAATTGATATAACACTCTCCAAAGTCCAAATACTATGATGATTAATTAGAGCTGCTTTTATTATGAAACATTACTATCCCTTTAAATCATCTAATATCTTGGGTAGGTGAAGTGGAGGTGCATATTATACACAAGTAAAAAAAAAATTAAAAAAAATGTAAATGCCCCCTTGATCTCTCTCTCTCCCCTTCTGTCCCTTCCCCACCTCAATAATCTTTCTACACCCCCTTTCTACCCACAAGAAAAACTTAAAATACCCCCCCTCAATCTCTTTCTCCCTCCCCCCACCTCAATAATGTTATCTGGGTGCCCCCCTTCCCCTCTCTCTACCCATCTCCATAATCATGATCCCCTTCCGGAGGCGGCCAGGAGATTCATGCAGTGGTTATCAGGTTTGCGGTTGCCACCCACTTCCTTCACTGCTCTAACTCCTCCTCATTGGAGACAGGTCTGTGCCCTGTGAAGACCTTCAGGCCCTGACAGGACAATACCATAGATTCAAAATGCATATTAAATCTACGGCGCAGTGCCCTGTTTCAACAAAAGCATTGAATCCATAGTAGTGCCCTGTCAAGAGGTCCTGACAAGGAACAAACCAATTTCCAATGAGGAGGAGGTACAGCAATGGAGGAAGTGCGTGTCAAATGTAAGCATGCCACCAGCTAACTTACCCCATTCTATAATTTTATTTGCAGAATCAAAAAAAATCATAAGATTTGTTTGACAGCACTTTCCTGAAGTAAATCCCTACTGACGTAGATCTTGCAAACTTGACTATTTCAGATAAACAATAATTCTCTATTTTAAAAGGGTTACAATGGATGTTAGACTAATTGGCCTGTAGTTGCCAGAGTCATTCACACTACCTGTTTTGTTCAACAGTGACTGAATAAAAAGTTCAGCTAATGGCAAGTCTAGTACATCCTTAAGCTTTCTTAATTCTCTTGGATATATTTCATCTGAACAAAATGACTTTTCTACTTTTAACCCTTTGAGTGCCAGAGGTGTGCTCAATGCATTTGTAAAGCAATGGGTTGGATACCCCTCTGGCACTCAAATGGTTAATTTAGTACAATTAAGACTTTCTTCTCTGTAAATAGGCTTGATTCTATTTTTTACCTTTAATGCTTGACTATCTTAACACTGACTCCCACTCTTCATGGTCAGCTTTAAAAACTGAGCAATAATAATTATTCAGGTAGTCAACTATTGCGATATCCCCCTCTGCTTATCTATCTTCTTTTGTCTTAAGCGTAATAGCACTTCCTTTTGTTTTTTCACTCATCATTAATATACCTAAAGTAACCTATTTCTCCCTCTACATTGACTGGGCTAATTTATTTTATGCCTGGGCTATGGCATCTCTGATTATGGGGAAGATTTAAAGGCAGCCATCAGCAAAAAAAAAGCACTAACGGGTGCTTTAATGTGTTGTAAGCCATTTAAAGGTGTGTCTTAAGAATAGTTAACGGCAGTTCACAAATCCTTACGGCCGATAGACTGACGTGCATTGAGACGCATAGAACAAGATTCCCCAGAGCCATTTAAAAGAGTGCGGTACTAGTAAAAAAAAGATACACTTAACGGCTAAAAGTTAAGACCCAGTTTTGTTAGCCGTTAGACACATAATGTTCAAAAAGAAACCACCATTAAAGATAATCCGCATACTGCACAAGCATGTAAATGGCAAAAGTAACCCGTGCAATGCCAAAATAACACAAAAACATGGACAGACACCACAAATCACTGTCACACACAACAACAAGCAACACCTCAGGGACATGGACCTCCAAAAAAACACCAACACAACATGGCACAGAACAATGAGGGTTATCACACAACACAGACACCTGCAAATACAAAACAAGCTCATCTGTTCAACATCACCACACGATCCAGACGCAACCTGTACCCCACAACTTCACATAACCCGCAACTGACACAGACACAGCAATCAGAACAGACCACTTTGTAAAACACAGACACACCTGCATACACTTACCTGGACAACAAACACCTTCCCATTGGTCATCACTCACCTCATCACCACACCTACACAACGCCCTACCACCTACATAAAGGAACAGCTTACCACACTCACTTGTGGCTTGTTTTCCACTCAGGGAGAGAGAGAGATAGAGAGAACAATCAGTATGTTGGGATACTTATTGATGAGAAGACTGAGGAGAAGGCGTGCAAGGGTGAGAGCTAGGGAACACCAGCAACCCCCAGGCAAACCTGATCAGCAGCCTTCACCTGTTGCAAGTGAGGAGGCTATGGCTCAATAGCCACACAGGAGCCCATCCCTACCTGGAGGGCAGCACCTTCCTACAGATGCACAGCTGCAGCAACAGGATACTCCACAGCAACAGGACGTTCCCCAGCTGCCACAGGGACCCCTGCAGTAGCAGGGGATGTATAGATGACCACCAAGGCCCAGGGTATACCGCCCAAGGGTCACATCTTTGGAATAACCGATGACGAGGTGATTGATCGTTACAGGTTGAGGCCGCACAGCATCATTGCCTTGTATGAGGTCACCAAGCATCAGGTGGATCCCATCTACATCCACAACCATGCCCTCTCTTGCCTGCAAAATGTCTTCTGTGCCATACACTTCATGGCAAGTGGCGTCTTCCAGTCCACTGAGGGTTACACATCTAGCATGTCACAGGCCACAATCTCCAGAGTGCTGGCCCAGGTCTTGCCAGCCCTCAAAAGCAAGGCCAGTACCTACATACATTTCCCCACTACCGACATGGAGTGCAGGGCTTTTACGCAAGGGGAGGCATGCCCAGGGTCATGGGTGCTATAGATTGCACCCATGTCCGTATCAAAGCCCCAGCACGTGATGCACATATCTACATCAACAGGAAGAATTTACATTCTATGAATGTGCAGATGGTGTGTGACAGCAACATGAGGATTATGAATGTCTGTGCAAAATATCCTGGCAGCTCATATGATTCCTACATTCTCCAAAACTCCTCAGTCCACAGAGATTTCGAGAATGGAACTTATACAGGGGGATGGCTTCTGGGTGAGTTCACAATACTACATCACACCACATCCACAGGTATACACACAACACTGCTCACCATTAGTGTTGAGCGAGCACCCCGATGCTCGGGTGCTCGGGTGCTCTGACCGAGCACCGCCTGAGGCTCGAGTGCTCGGCCGAGCACCCGAGCCCCATTGACTTCAATGGGGCGACACGAGCATTACACCAGGCACCCCCTGCTCTGATGAGGGGAGGGTGCCTGGTCAATGCCCCCTTCATCTCTGCAATGTCCCCCTTCATCTCCGCTATGCCCCCTTCATCTCTGCAATGCCCCCTTCATCTCTGCAATGTCCCCCTTCATCTCTGCAATGCCCCCTTCATCTCTGCAATGCCCCCTTCATCTCTGCAATGTCCCCCTTCATCTCCGCTATGCCCCCTTCATCTCTGCAATGCCCCCTTCATCTCCGCAATGCCCCCTTCATCTCCGCAATGCCCCCGTACCTCCAGTCCCTGGTGGTCCAGCGGAGCGTCTTCAGATCTGTGCCTCCTCCGGCACAGATCCCCGCCACCCGAACATGGCGGGCGAGCACATGGCGGTACTCGACGAGTACCGCCATGTGCCGAGCAGAGCGATGCTCGAGCCGATCCGAGCATCGGCCGAGCATGCTCGCTCAACACTACTCACCATGCTTCTGACCCACAGCTAGTACATCCACCACACAAAACATCATTCACACAATATGCGCTCCCTGTCTCACCATGTCACTCACATTCCACATGTGATGCTGGCTGTGGATGCAAATCCTGGGTACTGACTCCGGTCACCAATCCCCAAACAGATGCCCAGGAAAGATACAACCAGGCTCATGGCAGAACTCGGAATGCCATTGAGCGGACCTTTGGCCTCCTGAAGCCTCGATTCCAATGTCTGGACCACTCGGGTGGAGCACTGCAATATGCACCTGGAAAAGTGTGTGACATCATAATGGCTTGTGCAATACTGCACAACATCGCAGTAGACACCAGGCTGGTGGATGATATCCAGGCCACCCTAAACCTGAAGTGCCCATGGACATCTGTCATGTTGAGGAGACCCTGAGATGGGCGCAGATCAGAGACAGGCTCATCACGGACCACTTTAGCTGTGAGTATAACACAGGCATCCAAACAATCCATGCAAGTCCTCCATCAGTCCTGTGAATTGGTGCCAACACACTAACCACACCACATGATGTTCTGTTCCACCCCACAGGATCATTGACACAGCACTGCACTGGCAGTAGTATGGCCCCAAACATCATGCATACCATGGATGTGGCATATTGTGTGTGGGGATTCTAAAACCATCTTCCATTCTCTTTTTCACATTGACATTGATACCTCAAGAAAATCATGCACACCCACAGGACAAACAAGGTACAACACATAACCCATGTTCGGCATCTGACAGGGCTTGATTGACAACAGCTAACGTGATTTGCCATGATCAAAGCCAGAGCAGCCATGGTAGCCTTGTAGCGAAAGCGTGTTATCCAATGCAATGTATTGGATAACACTCTGTCACATCAGGGGTTAAAGGGCCATTAGAGTCAACATGGGACCTGTAGTTTGATAGAGCTGAGAAGAGCAGCAGAGGGATGGATCTACAGTGGTATTGTTACACAACATAGAGGTCATGAAGCGTGGATCAGATCTCCAGGGACACCATGCTGACCTGTGAGTGTGTAGTGATATGTGCCCCTGACATGAATACACACATCAATAATATGTCATAATAGTTCCATGAAACAAATAAAATTGGGCTGCCACTGTCACTCAAACAGTGGCAGCCCAAATTCATTTGTTTCATGGAGCTCTCAGAACATACTTGTTGATGTGTGTACTCATGTAAGGGGCACATATCCCTAGATCTGCTTCACATTTCCTTCGTTCTCTACATAATGGGTTACAGACGAGTACACAACACATTACAAAGCAATGGTTTGTGTACTCACCTGTAACGAAAAAGATTGAGGGGATTAGGAAGTTCAAGTTGTTGCCTCATCAGTTCGAGGGTGCTACTCCAAATACTGTCATCTTGTCCCACAGGCATCCATAGCATGTTCCGTCCTTGGACAGAAGATCTTCCATGTAACTGGACTGATGTCTTGACAACACTTCTATGAAGCTCACCCCTTGGTGTTTCAAGTGTTTGTGTTGGTGATGCAATGTTTGACCTGATGTTCACAGCAACCTCTACTGGAACATTCTCATATAGACACAGAAAACACGAATTCATGTGTGTGGTAACATCCAGGTATCAAACCTGTATAGTTAGGATGCTCATCTAGAGAGGGGACATACTTCCACAGTGATTTCATGTCCATGGTTTCTGTGTTGCTCAATATATTCAATGTTCTGATTTAGTCTGACTAGCTTTAGTCTGACATATCTCAGTACATGGCCTACATCAACAAACAACCAGACTAAGTGGACAAGTGTTATCACTGGTGAAGTCTGTTACAACATTGGTAAAACAACAACTCAACATACTGGAGAACCCAACGCTCACCCCTGGATTTCAATGTGTGTGCAACACATTGAAATCTTATGGTGAACATTGGGTTCCTCCGTAAGTAAGTTTCACAATAACAGTGTGAATCAAAGACTATTTTGCTAGATGTTCCATCTGTCCTGCTTGTTATTTCTCTGCTAAGTCAAATAGCTGTTTGTTTGGATAATCCCTTAAACACAACAATTGATGCTGATGAATGTTCAGTATTGCTAAGGGGTATGCATTGTTCAAATTCAACCCACAACATCGCCATATAACACTGTCATGTTATATGGCTCCAGGGATGGATTGCCAGTTGAATTTGTACAACAGTGTGTGTGTGAACCCATGTTGTAACATCCCATAGACATGTTACCTAGGCAGAAGTTGTGTTCACTGCATTGCTTGGCAATGCATTGGAGACAACTCTGCCACCAAAGCTATCACCAAACACAAAGCAAAATGTTTTGTTTACTGAGGGGCACATGACAAGTTGGGCAATTTATTTTTTTTTTCTTGGGGGGACCTTAGACTGGGTGCCAGAGGTGGATGCCCTGGCAGATTGCCTGGTCACCCTTTGACCCCTAGATGTGGCTTCAGGTGTCACGCTGGAGGGAGTGGTGGGTGCAGTTGATCCCTCTGTGGACTGCAGCTTTCTCTCTACATGCAGGTTCTCCCTGCGATTGTGGTCTCTTCACTCCACAAACACCTGCCCCAGCATGTCCATCATCCCTGTGTGGTGCTGATGGAGTTGTATGTTCAGTCTTGTGTGCTCCAACTCCAGGTCATGTATCCCTGCCTGGATTCTTGATGTGTTCCTCCTGGATTCCCTTCTGCTCCTTGTGACATTTTCGTTTATCCTGTGGCATGCCCGGAGTAGCCTCCTCTGTAGGGACATGCACTCTGCCTCCATCCCCGTGGGTTGTGCAATACTGGAGGTGGATGTGCCCAGTGGCTCTGCTGGTGGGGTTCTTGCTGCTGCTGTGTCCTCTGCTGCTGTGTCCTCTGCTGCTGTGTCCTCAACTGGTGCTGTGTCCTGAGCTGCTGTGTTTGCTGTGGCTGCTGCTGCTGTAACAGCTGTTGTAGTGGCTTGTGCAGACAATGGGCATATGCCCACCACATCAAGTGACTCACTGCTGCCCAATGATGTCTGTCCTGGTGGTGTAGTGAATATTTCCCTCGGTACAGGGCACTGGGGCTCCCCAATCAGGCCCAGGGCTTGGTAGTCGAGTGGCCAAGGGTCATATCTTGACCACTGTTATGTGCTTGGCCCCCACCTGGGATCATACCTGGGGCCATGCTGGGGAGCCATCCACAAGGGTAGGTCCATCTGTGTGGAATAAGGCACATATTGGGTGGTGGACACAGTCCCTGGCAGCCATTGCCTCCCTTGTGGTGGTGGTGGTGCTGCTGGAGGGTAGTAGCTCCTGGAGGTGGTGGGATGCATCCACCTCTCCTCCTGTTGCATCCAGCCGCCGTACTGGGGTAGAGCAGCCAGTTGGGGATCAGCCAGTTGGGTCAGAGCCGGTGGAGGTGCAGCCAGTTGGGTAGGTGCAGCCAGTTGGGTCGCAGCTGGTGAAGGTGCAGCAAATTGGATAGCAGCCGATGGAGGTGCAGCCAGTTGGGTAGCAGCCGGTGGAGGAGCAGCCAGCTGGGTAGCAGACAGCTGTGGACGAGGTGTGGGTGGTGAGTACGGTGGCCAGCGGATGTCCCCTCCTCTGTATACTCCTCATTGGGTGGTGAAGTAGCCTCCTCCACGGGCTCCTGCTGTTGTGGAGGCCCGTAAACTGTGTGTAGAAATGAGATTGTGTGATTAGTAAACATAGCCATGATAGGATGAAAGTGATATCAGTACTTAAAATGTGAAAAGAAAAATATATGTTGTAGGGTTTATCCCCTGAGTAAAATAAGAGTACTCACACTGCTGAAGGGTGTTTCATTCAAAACATACCACAGCTCCAAGTTGAATTCCTTTGGTGCAATATCCCAGTGGCCTAAAATTGTACATTGGCACTGTTGATACATCATCTTATGGAGATTCATGGTCTCGGGACCAGAGCTGTCAATAGGATGGTGTAGCAACAGCGCCACTGTACAGTTTCATACCACTGGGATATTGCCCCTGACATATTCAAGTTTGAGCTTTGAGACTTTTAGAATACAACTCCTTTCAGCAGTGGGGATAATGTTGTTTTACTCGGGGGAGAAACCATACATCATATATTTTTTTTTCACATTTTGAGCATTACTATCCCTTTAACGGGATGGCAATGGTTAATGTAATATTGTAGGCATTGTAAAAAGATGTGGATCCATGTTAGTCCTATCCCTCCTACCTTCATGGTTAGACAGATATTGCTGTATGTGACAGCTGGAGATATCTGTCATTTGACCACACGAAGGCTCTTCAGCATTGCCAAAATTGCCCCATTTGGAGATGAATACTTCATTGGTATGGTCCACACAGTGTGCTTGCAAACCAGACACACTTTGTAG
This sequence comes from Rhinophrynus dorsalis, assembly GCA_037306005.1. Taxonomy (NCBI): domain Eukaryota; kingdom Metazoa; phylum Chordata; class Amphibia; order Anura; family Rhinophrynidae; genus Rhinophrynus; species Rhinophrynus dorsalis. Next base: position 370,638,641 of record CM074724.1, on the reverse strand, counting down.
ACCATTCCAAAGACGTATTAATCTCCAAATGGGGCAATGTTGGCTCTGCTGAAGAGCCTCTGTATGGACGGAGCGGACGTCAGCGGACAGCTGACAGTGTGGCACATTATCATTTCTGGTGGCAGCGGCGGGCCCCCCTCGGTCGCGGGCCCTCGGTCCGTGACCGAATGCCCGAATGGGCAGTCCGCCCCGTTTGAAAGGTACATATCCACATACATATCTGACCATTTATCTTGTGTACATATCTTTTTTGAAGAGATCTGAAGTGTGATTCAAATGGTATTCATCCCTATGTTATCAGTTAATCCCATACAATGCAAGATTTTGTATTATTTTACATGTCACTCTCTGGTTGTCATGATGTTATCCTATGCATTGCATTGTGATACATGGGATACGACCCTGGTAATCAGAGATTGATGTACTTGACAGGATCCTGTCCATGAGGTCTGTTCCAGTTGAATCCTGAAGGCCAACAATCAAGCCAGTATTGAAGGATATCTTTGATTGAGCCATACTCAATCATAGATATCCATAATTCATGGTCTGTTGTGAGCAAACTGCAATGGTTCATATTTGGTTCACATATGTATGCTGCAAATAGTGGCTGGTGTACCATCCATCCATGGCATCAGCACTCTTGAGGATCGATGTGTGAATCAAATGTGAGATATCTAATTTCAAGTTAGAGTGAATGATTGCATGCACAACACCAAGGCCTACTTTTTCACTTTTATTGCTGTGGAGTTGTTTTAGGCCTGTGTGTTGCACATACAACCAGTTATTCTCAGTGGCACTGCGATGTGTGACCTGATCCATCCTTTTTGTGATTCATTAAGTGGTGAAGTAGACCTGGTGAACTGAACATGATGCTGACTTCTCCAGTGATCTCATTTCCCCATTTGCAATGTTTTCTATGGAGTCTATCCAATGTGACCTTAGCAACTTGATTCATGTTATTGAATATTCTCCATAGAATAACATTGGGATTGGTGAAGTGAAGGTATGTAAGTGTTCATTTCTCTCCATCATCTCTTATTCACTGCTTACTGAATGTCCCCTGTGTAGCATGCAATCGGTAGCCTATCAACTTGTGTTTTTTTTCTGGTTAACTCTTTGAGTACCGGAGGGGTTGCCAATGCATTGTTGAGCGATGCATTGATAATCCCTCTAGCACTCAAGGGGTTATGTTCTGGTTTCCCTGTGGTTACATGGGTGACATTGTGTTGTAGCAGTTCTGATGTTTAACATAAAACACTTTTATGAGCATGGTTTGTGTGGATTGTGTGTGATCAGCACAGCAACATGAGGGTTAACCAGGGAGTTGGACAGGTTTGGGCCTTGTTGAACCTTGACATTTGTCCTTGTCTTGAGTCCTGTTTTAACCTACAGGGTGCTGTGTTGGTGCAGTTGTGTGGATGAATGACGGGCATATGTTGGGATGTGACTGCGTGTGATGGTTGTGTGGTTTGATGTGTTGTGTGGTTATGTGATGATGCACTTACTGGTAGTGTGGAGGCTCCTCTCATCCCCAGTGTCCGATCCTCCAGGGACCCCCTCAATCAGCATAGACGACAAGGTCTGCCGCAACCTCTCCTCCCATCCACTGAAGGTGATAGGGACAGGAGGACCACCTCCGGTGCCTCGGGTGTGCAGGGCAGCATCCCCCATCTTCTTCTTGACCTGCCTTTTGCAGTCACCCCATCTCTTTTTCACTGAGTCCACGTCCCGTCTGCAGGTGGCATCGCATTGACCCGGCTATAGATTTGGTTCCAGACAGCCTTCCTCCTCGCAGCCAGGCCAGGGACCCTCTCCCTCGGGAACAAGATGGTCTCCCTCTCCAGCACATCCTCCACGAAGGCCCTGTTCTCCTCCTCACTATTACAGGGATCCCTGATCTTCTACTCCTCACCTCTGGCCTGCGAGGAGTCTGAACCAGACTGCCCTGCCTGCACTGCCCCTGCCTGTGTGTGGTGGTCCCCACCATGTACCCCTTGTCCCACTGCAGGTTTTGTCCCTGTCCTTTGTGTGCCTGCTCTTCTGGCCCGGCTCCCCCCCGCACTGCGGATCTCCCTCTCCCACCCCTACTCTCAACAGGGTTGTCCTGCTCTCCTTCTTCCTCCTCCTCCTCCACTACTCTCCCCATCCCTCTCTCCTAGCCATCATTCCCCCACTCACACCCAGGCACTCCCACAGGCCCTCACAGACACACTTGATCCCACCCACTCTCTGTCGCACTCTTTCACTCACAGATTCACACTGAGAAAATAAAGTTTAAAAAATGTGTTAAGTGTTAAAAACAAAGACAATGTGTGTATTTGTATGTGTTTGTATGGGTGTATGTGATATGTTCAGAAGTGTGTTATGTGTATATTTAGGTGCAACTCCAATTCTCTCTGCTCCAAAAACTCCTTCTACCTCCAATGACAGCTCCTTTCTCCCTCGCTCTTCACTCTAACCTCCGCTCCTGGGTCCTGTGATCTAGCTTGCCAAAACTCGAAACACAGACAGGGTGTGACCGTTATTTTGGGGTGTATATATAGGTGTATTTGAACATATTTGCTGCTTTGGGGCCTTGGGATTGGCTGTGGGTTTGAATTTTGTTTGTGCATCTATCAGGGTTGGTAGCCAACGCCAGCCGTAATGTTACATTTTGACTTAAGTTGTGTTATAACGGGTGACTGGGACGCACAGTGATGCGAAAACAGGTGCGACGCTGGTTTTTGTGTTACGTGTTTTTGTTGTGCCTACGCTCGATAGCTATTCCTGTACTCTTACCTTTAAATCCGCCATAAGTCATGTGTTACTTGGGGCCGATGTGCCTTTTTTATTTAACGGCTGGTTTAACGGCTGCCTTTAAATCGAGCCCTATGTCCTTAACCCCCCTCTATATACCCTGTCTACGTTTCTGTCTTCATCCAGCGGATTCTGCCTATATTTCTAATAAGCAATCATCTTTCACCCTAACAATACCTGCTACTTTCCTAGAGAACCAGAGCAGATTGTGTTTTCTTTCACTTTCACTAACATGAGTAATGCAGAGCTGGGGTGTATCTAAAGCTTCATGTTTTACTTCAAGGGGTTAAATGTCAAACTGAAATCAAGGGAAAGTATTTGTTCTCTGTGGTGCAGTTGGTTTTCTCCAGAATTGCAGCCTTTTCTTTTTGCATAAATCTCTTTGTGGTATAACATCAATATAACTCTGCCTGTCTTTGTGTATTCAAATTGAGTGACAAAAGGAAAAATAATAGAAATAATTTTAGTAGCACTTAAAGAGATAGTAATACTTGATTATTACTATCCCCCATGTTGTAGCCCTTAAAATTCTGAATTCAACAATACTAGCGGCATCTCTCAAACCTTCATGGTTTGAGAGATATCCTCTTTCAAAGTTCCCTCTTTTTGGCTTTTCCTCTGACGTCAGCGTTCTATCTGACAGCAGGGGAATCCGGTCAGAGAGCAAGCGGCGGCTCTGCAGGAGTCCTGAGATCACGTTATAGCAACAGAAATCCTTCACTAAAATGGTCTTCTATGTGTGCTTGGTTTGCTCTTGGTTTGCAAGCACACGTAGAAGACCATTTTAGTGAAGGATTTCTGTTTCTATAACGAGATCTCAGCACTGCTTCAGAGCCGCCGCTTGCTCACTGACCGGATTCCCCGGCTCTCAGATAGAATGCTGATGTCAGGGGAGAGGGAACTTTGAAAGTGGATATATCTCAAACCATAAAGGTTTGAGAGCCGCCGCTGGTATCATTGAATTCAGAATTTTAAGGGCTACAACATGGGATATAGTAATAATCAAGTTTTACTATCCCTTTTACTGAATGGAAGGACCCTATGTGCTTAAAACAGGGCCCCTATGGAGTTGTGGGAGATATAGGGGAGATTGGATGGCTGGGACCATGCAGGGGGTAAGCTGTTGGATATCCCAGAAGTATTTTCCCTTTCCCGTAGCTTTGTAGTAAAAAGCCGTATCTGGGCAAAAGTTTGCTCTCAGAATATTCATTAGTCCCCTGGAGCTGCCCATGTGCCAGGGCCAGCTGGAAAGGTAGGGATTTGTGTAAATAGAGGATGAGCATACCGAGTTCTCTCGCTTTCAACCAAGCTGTTCCTCAGCAATGGGAATTTTACTGTATCCACACAGTGCATTTGGATTGCTCCGGAATCGTTCCTCTTTTACGATCCTATAGCTTATCTCATGCATTGAGCACCTCTGTAGTTCTTAGAGATAAGTTACATTTGATCATGGGCATAAGCAAGGAGGTAAACCGTTTGCACCAGAAGTTCTCATTTCATATCAAGAATTGGTACAAACTGCGAGATCGGGATGAACCATTCTCTATTCTTCAAGAAGGAACATGGCCCATATTTATAAAAGTAAACTGGAATTGTTCTGGAGTAAGCCAATTGCACCACAGGGGACACATAAAAATGTCTAAATTCCCATGTACTTGGAAAGAGCTTTTTAATTGTTTGAATGCCAGAGTAATATTGCTTGGTTATATGCATAAATGGGGACATCCTTATCTTGAGCACCCAGAGAGGGCTCGTGTGCTGCTGACCAGGGGGATGTCAATGACAGGATTTGCGTCATAAAGGGGTAGGGCTTATTTGGGTGGCCAGGGCTTAATCAACTTTACGTCATAAAGTGAGTGGGAAGTGGGTAGGAACTGGGCAGAATAGGGTGGGAAGGAGGAGTAGTGGGCAGGAAGTGGGAGGAACAGGGAGGAAAAGAGAAGAAACTCCCCACTGCCGGAGATTCAGCCTCTGCTCACTGAGACCCAGTAATTCAGTGGCAGATCCAGAGAGTTTCCAGGTATGTTTATATGATTGCATGCTTATTTAGGTTTGTGTAATGTTCGTTCTGTTGTTCATGTGCGTGTTTAAGTCTATTGTAAGAGGTTTTTTGTGGCATTGCTTTACATGATATTATGGATCACTGGTGACTGTCTGTAATGTGTCTTCCCAGAGGAAAAGAGTCCCTGGATTTTTTTTTAAATATGGAAAGTATGACTGCATTTGATATCTTTACTATTGACAATCTTAGTACATGATAACATGATATAACAGAAAACAATGATACCAGTCCTGTTCACACCCTTCTTATCACTTTACTCCTGTGGCCATTCCCCTTTCTTTTGTATTCCGTTTTCCTTGAACCATTGATGATAATAAATTGGTTGGTGGTTAGCACTCACTGTAAATATATAATTCATGTGACCTGGGTGTATATCAAAGAGTTGTTCATACATACAGTTCTGTGAGTGACAGACGGCAATCTCAGGATCCTTTTTAGGTGAAACAAGAAATGCTTTACTGAATTGACGTTTCGGTGAGCTCAGTGGCCTTTATCAAAATCTTGAAAAAGGCCACTGAGCTGACCGAAATGTCAATTCAAGAAAGCACTTCTTGTTTAATCTAAAAATGATCCTGAGAGTGCCATGTATATATATGTGTGTGTGTATGTATATATACGTGTGTGTGTATGTATATATGTGTCTGTGTGTATGTATACTATATGTATATCTCATCACGAATATGGAGTGCAGTTTTGGGGAAACCAGTTCTGAAAAGGATATTCTAGAACTGTAAAGAGTACAGCAAAGAGCAACAAAATTAATTAGGTGAATGGAGGACTTGACGTATAAGGAATGACTAGACAAACTTGGTTTATTTACTCTAGAGAAAAGACAACTAAGAGGAGATCTTATCACAATGTACAAGCATATGAGAGGTCAATACAAAGATCTTTCTGGTGCGCTATTCATTACAAGATCTGATCAAATAACCAGGGGACACCCATTTAGATAAGAGGAAAGGAAGTTTCGACTTCAGCAGAGGAAGTGGTTTTTTACAGTAAGGCCTGTTAAATTATGAAATTCCTTGCCCAAGGATGTGATTGTGGCAGATACAATGGATACATTTAAGAGAGGAATGGAACATACAAAGTTATACTATGTATTAGTAGGCAAAACAGGAAGGTCTGATAAAGACTAACTAATTTGGCAGCAGGAAACCTACATAATTCTGATGTCTCTGGGTTATGAGGCAAAGGTTGAACTTGATGAACTTGTGTCTTTTTTTACCTAATTTACTGTGTTGCTATTTATATGATGGGTATTGTCATGACAAGGCATGAGTTGGCCCTTGCAGGGCCCTGGTATGTATAATTTGTTTATTTTGTGTATTTTATTGTACCTTTTAAAGTGTTAGCTAAATTAGCTGAGTAGACAACATCACCAGAAACGGAATGAGTAAATCACCAGAGCAGGATGTAGGGGTCATAAAAGGTATTGCCTGATGGAAGTTCATCCAGGGGACTGTCAAATATTATGAAATAGGGAGAACATGTATATATAGTGTAAAATGGTTCAATACAAATATATATTCAGAATGCCCAGGTTTTACCCTTGTGGTGGGTACCAAACATGTCAGGGGGAGGTGTTCCTGCTATGAATTACAAAAATTGCCACTTTGCAACCATTTAGACCCAGCATGTTTGATGTCCAGATACTCACACAGATATGAGAAATATGATTATTATAACATTATAGAGGTGTGCTGTGGGTTGCATGTTTTGGGAAGCCTTATGATTTTTCAGGTAGAACTCTGCAGTAACACCCCTGACAGGTCTGATTGAGTGGGCTGTAAACTGTCAAGCCAAACCTCCCCCCAGGTAACACCCAGGGGGTTTGGCCTCTTAGAAGCAACTGTGGACTCCTATATAATATGGGTTTGTGGATAAAAAAAGGTGAATTTCTTTGTAACAACCGAAGGGGGAAATACCATCTGACGTTCCCGCAAGGACTCTTAAAATATCGGTAATTGTTTTTAAGGATTTCTTGTGTTTCTCCCGTTTTATTTTATGGACTGTTTTGCTTATGTGTAATCTTTATTTGTGTATGTCCTTTATTTTTGTATTTTTGTAACCAGCACTGTGAAGCCTTTTTTTCAGATTAAATGTTCAATTAATCAGCTAGAACACGCTACTAAAGTGTTAATTCCATATGTCTGATTATTAAGGTGATTTTATACCGTATTCTGTTGTGTTTGAGGTAACCTAAGACGCCCAGATATAAAGTCTTGGTGGTGGTGGCAGCAAATTGTAGTACTGGGGTGATAGTGCAGGAGGGATTTCAGGGGTTAATTTGGTGGAAGCTAGGAATAGTAACAGGGAACGAGGGGACTGGTATTGTTAACCCTTTCACTCCCACACTCTCCCCACTGTCTCAGCAGGGCCTATAGTCCTAGCTTGTGACAGGTACCTTCTTTATGTTGGGAAAAGGTCCCATTGTATGGATCTGAAATGCTGGCTTTGCTGTCTCACTTTTAACCTACAACATAATTGAAATAACAATGCACTGTATGTGTCTGTGTCTTCCTCCTCTTGCTGTAGAATTGCACCTTTTATTTTGATTATTACAGTGTTTTTGGAGGTAGGCTAGAACATGCTCATTAGCTCTTTTTAATTTTTTTTTAAATTTTTTAATAATTGTCTGTAGAGGAATATAAAACTGGTAAAGAAACATTGATATTGCTCTGTCCACACCTACAGTTCAGAATGTTGCTGTGGACAGAACACCTGAGGCACCTACTCTGCCTAATGGGAAATCTCGGCCAGTCTGCTCATGTTCTAATGCAACAAGCATACTGATTACTAGCATACACTTCTAAATTAAAGGAATAATCATGTCTATATTAAAGTGCAGCTCCAAGTCCTCTGTATGGTTTTTATAACATGTAGCACTATGTTGAATTACTTACAGTTTTGTAGTTCAAAAGCTATTCAAGCTGAAAAGATGCCCCTCCCGCCCCTTTCCCTGCATCACTCTCTGTCTGATGCAGATGGAGCGCGGCGAGGGACAATCTTCAGTAAGCAAAAGGAAAATCCTGCCCTCCTTCATCAAGGTGGGGAAGGGTTTTCCTTATACTTACTGCCTGAAAATTGTGCCTCGCTGGTTCCGTCGGATCCCGCGACCAGATTGTAGATCAAAGGGGAGGCGGCCAGAAGGGACGGGAAGGGGATCCTTTCATCTTGAATAGCTTTTTTAACTACAGAACTGTAAGTAATTAAACATAGAGCTAGGTGTTATTAAAACCAAATAGAAGACTCAAAGCTGGACTTTAATATAGACCAGTGATTCTCAACCAGGGTGCCGTGGCACTTTGGTGTGCCATGGACATCAACCTAAGGTGCCCTGTGTTTTCTATAAAGACTAGCAAAAATTGACTTTTAAATAAAGATTTACAGAAATTGTTATGCACAGTATGTTTAGTTTTGTTATTATGATTATAAGACCTAATAATAGCTGTATATTTATGTATTGTACCCATCATTATGCCCTTGATAAAGTACATTAAATATGTTAGGGGTGCCCCGAATGTTCTAGATTACGTGTTAGGGGTGCCCCGAGCAAAAAAAGATTGAGAACCACTGATATAGACACTAGTATCCCTTTAACACAGCTGCAGGGCCAGATTTCCAATTAGGCAGACTAGGCAACTGGCCAGAGCACAACATTTAGAAAGGGCGCCTCAGCTGTGCAAGCCACACCCACATTCTGAGTTGTGGGTGTGTCCAGTGTTCGCCAAACACTAGCTCCTTGTTTATGATGGCTGGTCTGTTTATCCTTTAATTTAATTTTACTTTATCCCTTGGTTGCTAAAGAGGTCTCTGCTGGCATGCAACCAAGGGATTATAAGATCCCCTCTGGCACTCAAAGGGTTAAAAGCTTTATATATAAATAAAGGGGTACCCTATGATGTCTGTGTGACATTACTGTGCCACAGCACCCTGGTTCAGAACCACAGATCTAGACACTAATCAGAATTAAAAGAAGAAACCAGCCATAATATACACTTTTTTTTTTTTTACTCAAACAGAAAAAGTCCCGAAATTAACACCATGAACGAGGACATATTGATTTTACTGAATACGAAAGGACACCTCTGACCATTTTACACAGGGAGCTGTCTTGTGACTGTACAGCTTATGCACAGTGATGTGATGGGGAAAGGAAATCGCTCTCCCAGACGATGGAAACCCTTTCCCCTATTAAGACAGAAAGGCAACGTGCTTATTGTCAGTAGATTAAATTCCTCATTGTGTTAAAGGCCAAATACCAGGAAACTACATCTGCCTCTATGGGAGAATACTTCAGGACATATACACAAAATAAAATCAGAAATGACTATGTTATTAACACTCTATCAGATGCCACAGGAGCTACTGTGAATGGACAGTTTGGGGATATTTTACCCTTTGACTGCCAGATGAGTATCCTGATGCATTGCTTTGCAAAATTCAGGTTTGAGCTGTGATAACTTTTGAATAAAAAACCTTTCAGCAGTGGGTGTACCCTTGTTTTACTCAGAGGGATAACCCTTCATTTAAATTTTTTTTGTTACAAATCAAAGAGTTAGTAATGCCCGTATTTAAGTTGATTCAGTATTGTAGATGTTAAAGTATATGGAGAAAGTCCCATCTCTCTTACCTTTATGGTTTGAGAGATATTCGCCGCTAAAGTTCCCCCTTCCCTCCCTTTCTCTGGACGTCAGCGCTCCAGCTGGGCGGCTCTTCAGGAGAGCCGAAATATCAATATTTAAAAATAAGTATTTAATTGCAACGGTCTACAAAGTGTGCCTGGTTTGTAAGCACATTTTATAGACCGTTCCAATGAAGTAGTTCTTTTTAAATATCGCTGTGTTGGCTCTGCTGAAGAGCCTCCTTGAGTCGGCTGACATGGATCTCCTTCTATCAACTTTACAGCTGACATGAGGGAGGGGGAAACTTTCGCGGCGCATATCTCTCAAACCATAAAGGTTTGAGAGATGGGACTTTCTCCAGATACTTTATTTTTTTAGCATCTACAATACTGAATTAAGTTAAATATGGGCATTACTAACCCTTTACATATTACTATCCCTTTAAGATTAGTATAGTTCATTTGAACCCTTGAGTGCCAGAGGGGTAGTCAATGCATTGCTTTGCAATGCGTTGGTTACCCCTCTGGCACTCAAAGGGTTACAGATAATGAAACACTACCAGGCCAATATTACCACACACTGTGCTATGAATGTATTTAGGAAGAGCACACACACCCTGGGGACATTTCTAATAGCAAAGCGAGTAGTAAGTTTGCCCTTGAATGGAAGTAATGAGCATGCTGTACAGGGCGTTACGATAAAGTGCAACACTAACCACCCAAACATAAAGTTTGATTTCTCAAAAACTATTTAATTTATAGAAAAATGACGAGCAATCTAAACTTCTCCTGTAGAATGACAGGTCCACATTAATATGGCTGTCACGGTTCACTTTACTGCAGACAAGCAGGGTCTCACTGTGATACAACTGCCTAGTGATACAGTCCCTGGAGTTTCGCCATTAACCCCTTGACTGCCAAAGGGGTGCCCATCGCATTGCAGAGCAATGTGTTGGACGCTCGTCTGGCCCTCAAAGGGTTAACACTGGCATTTATGTCAATACAAAAGTCAGGTGAGATAGCTCAGTGGTAAAGTTCCTGACTATAGAACCTGTTCAGACCTCAAGGCTGCAGATTCAAATCCCGGCAGGGTCAACTCAGCCCTTCATCCTTCCGAGGTCAATAAAATGAGTACCATTGATTGGGTAATAATAACATCTATTATTTCAGCTGCCGATTTGGTTAGTTCCGAGAGCGTGCACTGACAGCGCTTTGAGTCCCACTGGGAGAAATGTTCTATATAAATACTATTATTATTATTATTACATACACAACACTAAAAAGACATCTATTGAAATAGACAGCTGCTGTTCAATGTGCAGAAACTATGTTCAAAGGGATAACAAAAAATGTCGGATGAACGAGAAAAATAAGTAACTGTATGCACGAACGACAAATTTTCTATAGCAGCGGTTCTCAACCTTTCTAGCGCCGTGACCCTTTAATAAAATTTCCCAAGTTGTGATGACCTCTAACAGTAAAATTATTTTCGTTGCTCCTTCATCGTTGTAATTACTGAATTACTCCATTATAAAGAAATCCTTACTGTTCCGAGGCCGGAAGCCAGGCACCAGCGCAGACATCTTATCTGCATGCCTGCACTGTCAGTCCCGGTCTCCTAGACAATTACAAGTTTTAAAGATTAAAATAGACAAAAAAACAATTTTCTGATGGTTTTAGTTGACCCCTGGCAAATGGTCATTCGACCCCCGAAGGGGTCTCGACTCACAGGTTGAGAACCGCTGTTCTATAGAGTGTACAACAAAAAACTAGTAATGTCCTTTGTTTTCGACACAACTCCAGAACTCCCGGGCAAAGGGGCGGGGCAAGGGCGTGGCTAAACTATTCTCCAGTGTCGTATAGAGGAAAAGAACATTTGTTGTATACAACGACAAAGAAATGTCTTGCAAATTCCGGAATTTGTACATTAGGAAAAAAGTGTGAGTCTGAGTGTGAGAAACATAATAATTGAAGGAAACACAACAAAAACTCAATTACTGTACCTATATACCGTCATTTTTGTCTTTAGTTAAGATATTTTTGTTGTTACACAAAAATTTCAGTCAGGAATCATACTTCAATGACAAAACAACATATTTCGATCAACCGACGCTCTCTGAAAATATTAATGACCCACTGTTACAAACAATAAAAGCTATTTCTCTACTTCTTTGAACATATGGCCCTTTGTTTGAAAGTAAAATGGAGGAGTTCTTTCTGGGGCAAACCAACTGCACTATAGGGGAGAACTAAAAATGGTAATTGATTTAAATGGGGAGTTTAATCCCTTGAATGCTAGAGTTTTCTCCACTGCATTGCTGATCAATACTTTGGAGACCTCTCTAGCACTTAACCCCTTAAAGGGATAGTATTACTTAAAAATGACTAGTCCCTATGTTCAAGCCCTTCAATAAAGATGAAGGGCAGCAGCATCTTTCAAACCCTTACGGTTTGAGAGATAACCGCTTACAAAGTTCGCCCCTGGCTGACGTCAGCATTCTAGCTGAGAGCAGGGGAATCATCATCAGCTGGCGGCTCTGCAGCAAAGCAGAGATCGCTTTAATAAAGTAGAAATCCATCACTAAAAAGGTCTTATACATGTGCTTGGTTTGCAAGTACACGTAGAAGACCTTTTAAGTGAAGGATTTCTTTTTTATTAATGCAATCTTAATTTTCTTAAGTTATAGGGATAGTAATATTCAAAATTATTATCCCTTATATTGAAGCCCTTTAAAAACGGAATTAAATGCCACCAGCGGCATCTCTCTAACCTTTATGGTTTGTGAGATAGCCACTTTTAAACTTCGCTCTCCCCTGCCTCTCCCCTGACGTCATCGTTCTTGCTGCAGCAGGGAAATCTGGTCCCGGGACCGGCAGATGCTCTTCAGCAGAGCAGAGATCTCTTTATGGAAGACAAGATCCTTCACTAAAACGGTCTTCTAAGTGTGTTTGGTTACCAAGCACACGTAGAAGACCGTTTTAGTGAAGGATTCTTTCTTCTATAACGTGATCTGGCTCTGCTGAAGAGCCTCCGCTTGATTCAATGAACGTATTCCCCTGCTGCATCAAGAACGATGATGTCAGGGGAGAGGCAGGGGGGAGCGAAGTTTAAAAGCAGCTATCTCGCAAACCATAAAGGTCTGAGAGATGCTGCTGGTGGCATTTAATTCCGTTTTTAAAGGGCTTCAATATAAGGTATAGTAATTTTGAAGTATTACTATCCCTTTAAGGACAGCCTTATGCCTATCCCATGCATGCTTAAATTTGGTCACTGTATTAACTTCTACCACTTCTGCTGAATACTTTATAAATACCAGCACTCATTAAAAGAAATAAGGACATTTTTAAGGATCCGTTCGCAAAAACGAACAAGAAAACTTTATATAAATCTCCCCCAGTGTTCTGGAGAATGTTATGGGACAGTATTTCAATAATCTCATGGCCAGCTCATTTTGTAAGTTCCAAGGTATGCCCACAACTGTTCAGAACTATAATTCCCATTATCCTGGCTAGAGATGATGAGAATCGTAGTCCTGAACAGCTGGAGGGCCACAAATGTCCTCCCTTTGGCCTGAATTGCAAATCCGACCCTGAACATAAAGATAAGTGGTAAGGAGGAGAAGCTTGCGGGCTCTTTTGTTAACAGGTTGCTAAACAACACCATAAAATCTATATAGTATTTCAAAAATCTCATCGTTCTTTCAGTCTGCAAAGTCTCTATAAAACATTGTGTGGCTGTATTGACTTTGATGACATTTGTACTTGGGAATGCTTTCAACTCCTTGTGTGCTAGAGACGTCTTCAGTGCATTACTTTTTAACTAATGTGTGTTTTAACTATGTATAAAAGATAAATAAAAAAATCTCATCGGGAACCCAAAAAAAATATAACCCTCTTGATGCTAGAGAAGTGTTCAACGCATTGCTAAGCAGGATGTAATCTAAGTTCTCTCTGTGATAAGGCACTACTGACGTCCCCACTCTGTTTTGTCTTTTGTTCAATGTACCTGGCCCTGTGAGCGAGGTTTATGGGGAGAGCGGCCAGTAGAATTTGAGTGGTACTACACAGATGCTGTTTAACCCTTTAGTGACTGGCCGCACGCACACGAGGCCGGCACTTAATGGCCGTGGTACATTTTTTTATTCTTCAAACGATCCCAGAGTCCCTGAACTGAGTGCAGCCACGCAGGGACCTGGATTTCCGGGACGTACCTGGTACGTCCATTGTCACTAAGTGACAGTTTTTGCGGGATGTACCAGGTACGCTAGTGTGTGCATATGTAAAAATCTAGCACATACCGCTAGTGAGTATAATTCTAATGGTGATGGTGGGGTGACTCCACTTATTGGAGGATATTGCACAAGAAGCACTTTATCCTATTTTGTGTTTCTGCAAGATGTAATCTAAGTTCTCTCTGAGGGAATGTTTGGGTGTCAATTTGCAAATGAATAACCAAAGTGTTAGTTCCACTTCTCAAGCAGGGCTCTGCTTGCAGGGCATTCCCAAGTCAGGGCTTCCTAAGTCTGCTGTAGAGTTTTTCCTGAGTTTGCCTGAGCTTGCACTGAGGTCACACCTGACTACATCTGACACAGGAAGATTTCAGCTTTCAACAGAACCACAGCCTGGAAAAGCCTGCCTGAAGATAAAGAACTAACTCTGGAGTTTATGATTACTGTTTCTAAGCACTTCATTTCATCTGCTTGGGACTTCAGCTGATCTACAACCAAAAGCACAGGACAAAGTGGGAAGATTCAACATACCATTCATCCACTCCAGGATTTTAACTCTTTCATTGACATATCATTGGGAATCACCTTTTAATCAATCCTGGCTGCAACTGAATCTACAGATCGTCTGGTCTGGTCTGTATGATATTAACCCTTACCATCACAATATCATCTGTCTCTCTGCACCCCTGCTAACATCTCAACTCCTGTTTACTGGGGTGACAGCCCTACAGGGTGACACTAAGGGGCTCCCCATCTGAAGTGACCCATCTTAAGTGATTATAAGAAGACTTAAGCAGGACTTGAGCAGGAGTGGAGCAAGAGACAGAACTGATTACACTGGAAAAAGAACACCCCCTAAACAAAGCTACAAAGGATGTGAAGCAAACCCCTAAATGAAAGTTCTGCAATTCTACGAAACTTCAAGATTCTCTGTACAACACCAGCTTGTGGACAAAACAAACTCTTCCATCATGAGAAGGTGCACTCGGCCCATTTGGACTGTTTCAACACTATGCCCTCTGCAAAGAGTATCTAAATACCTAATATTCCTTCTCTCCATAGCTGCAGTTCTCACTAAAATATCTGGTTCCTTCTACCCTCCACCATCTCCTCCACCCTATATTTATATCTCTCCTTCACTTCTACCATCCACACTCACCTCTACACACCAACTCATTACTCTTCTCCGCTCCAACACTCCTCCACACCACACAATCCATAAACCAAATACACACAAATCACTCTCTCATCTCCTGTCTCTCTCTCTTCTTCTTTTATTGGCAGCTGGAGATATCTCTCCAAATCCTGGCCCCATCTCCATTCACAAACACTCTACCTCCAGTCAGCATAGGAACAATTCAAATCTAATCACCATTCCCTGCCTTCAACCTCAGTTTCTTCCCTTTTCCTGTGCTTTGTGGAATGCTCGCTCCATTACTAACAAATATAACACTGTGCATGATCTCTTTTTCTCTCGCTCCCTCAGTTTACTTGCTATTACTGAAACTTGGCTCTCTCAATCTGACACTGCTTTAGAGGCAGCAATCTCCTATGGTGGTCTCTCCTTCTCTCACACTCCACGCCCAGCTGGACGTGGGGGAGGAGTGGGTTTGCTGCTCTCCGAACATTGTCATTACAAACCAATTTCTCCCCCATCTTCACTCCGCTTCTCCTTTGAACTGCATGCTGTCCGTATCTTTGCTCCAGTCTCTCTACAAGTTGCAGTCATCTATCGCCCACCTACCACTACACCTTCAGACTTCCTTTCTGACTTTGAATCATGGCTCTCCTTCTTCCTCTCATCAGACACACCTTCACTTCTTCTGGGAGACTTCAACTGTCATGTGGACGATCCCTCCATCTCCTGGGCATCCCGTTTTCTCTCTTTAACATCTGCATTTGGACTAACCCAGTGGACGAATGCTAGTACTCACAAGGACGGTCACTTCTTAGACCTTGTGTTTACTAGAAGCTGTGCACTCTCGGATTTTAGCATCTCTCCTCTTCCACTATCAGATCACCATCTTCTAACTTTCAGCACTACATATACACCTTCCGCAATCCCTGCTTCCTCTCCCCGCTTCACGCGTAACCTCAAATCCCTTAATCTAACGGCTCTCCAGTCCTCCCTGGCTAATGGACTTTCATCTATTCCCATTAATTCTGACACTAACAGCCTTGTCAAAATATACAACTCAGTCCTATCCTCCTCTTTGAACCTGCATGCGCCTCTGTCTCTCCGATCGGCTCGCAGAACTAACCCGCGGCCATGGCTTAATAAAGACACCAGCTTCCTCCGCTCCTGTACTCGTTCAGCTGAACGACTGTGGAGAAAGTCTGGCTCTCTAGCAGACTTTCTCCACTACAGGTTCCTCCTTTCCTGCTTTAACTCTGTTCTGTCCCTTGCAAAAAAACATTACTTCTCACAACTAATCAACAATCATAAATCCAACCCCCGACGACTTTTCTCTTCCTTTGACTCCCTCCTTTGCCCTCCATCTGCTTCCCCCGCTAACTCCATACAACCACAAGACTTTGCTGACTACTTCAAAACCAAGGTGGACTCCATCCGGGATAATATACCACCTTGTATATCTCCTCCTAGCCTCCCTCGTTCCCCTCCTGGCACTCTGGACTCTTTCTCACTAGTCACGGAGGAGGAACTGACTAACCTACTATCCTCCGCTCCGTCCACTACATGCGCACTTGATCCGCTCCCCTCTCACCTCATCCAATCCCTCTCCCCCACACTAATCCCTATCCTGTTACAAATCTTCAACTCCTCCTTTGCCACCGCTACCTTTCCTTATGACTTCAAACATGCCTTAGTAAAACCTATCCTTAAGAACAACTCTTCTGACAGTAACACACCCTCTAGCTATCGACCAGTTTCTCTTCTGCCTTTTGCCTCTAAACTCCTGGAACGCTTAGCCTACTCACGCCTGCTTGACTTCTTCAATGCATACAACCTGCTTGACCCTTTACAATCTGGATTTCGTAATGCTCACTCCACTGAAACTGCTCTTACAAGAGTTGTCAATGATCTTCACATTGCCAAATCTCAAGGTCACTATTCAATTCTTATCCTGCTTGATCTCTCAGCAGCTTTCGATACTGTTGATCATGCACTCCTCCTCCGCATTCTTCACTCCTTAGGAATCCGCAACACAGCACTGGACTGGCTCTCTTCTTATCTATCTAACAGATCCTTCAGTGTCTCCTCTGCCACCTCTTCATCCTCCCCCATCCAACTCTCTGTTGGGGTTCCTCAAGGTTCTGTTCTAGGACCGCTTCTGTTTTCTCTTTACACAATAACCCTTGGCGATCTTATTAACTCATTTGGTCTCAAATATCACCTCTATGCAGATGACACCCAGATTTACTTATCTGTACCTCAACTCACTTCTGATATCCAGGCTAAAGTCACAGATTGCCTCTCTGCTATCTCAGACTGGATGGCTCATAGACACCTCAAACTCAATATGTCCAAAACTGAACTGCTCCTCATTCCACCTAGACCTGGCCCTGTAGCGCCCTTCCAGGTGACTGTAAATGGCACTACCATAAATCCAGTATCAGAAGCACGGTGTCTAGGGGTGATAATTGACAACTCTCTCTCATTTTCCTCTCATATTAATGCCATTACTAAATCCTGTCGCTTTCTTTTGCGTAACATTGCAAAAATCCGTCCCTTCCTCTGTTCCTCCACAGCCAAAATTCTTATAAATGCAATCATCCTCTCCCGCATGGACTATTGCAACATTCTTCTGTCTGGCATTCCTGCTTCCCATCTCCAACCACTTCAATCTATACAGAATGCGGCAGCACGAATTACTCTTCTGTCACCTAGGTTTGTCCCTGCGCCACTCCTCCTCAAAACTCTCCATTGGCTGCCTATCAAACTCCGGATATCATACAAAATCTTACTTCTCTCTTTCAAGACACTTCTCTCCTTTACTCCTTCTTACATTTCCACTCTCATCTCCCGTTATACCCCATCCCGACACTTACGGTCAGCCAATGACTGTCTTCTCTCCGCTCCTTTTGTGTCTACAGCCCTGTCACGGATCAAACCTTTTTCTCTCATTGCTCCGTATCTATGGAATGCTCTACCATCCAACCTACGCCACTGCACCTCTCTGACAACCTTCAAATCTCACTTGAAAATGCACCTCTTGGATAAAATCTCAACATGCTAGAAGGCACTGATGTTGTACAATGAATGTTCTTATAAATTATTTACATTACTGATGTCCTCTATTATCATGAAAACTAGCACTGTATTCAGCACTTGACCCTAATGTACTCTGTATGTCTCCCATTACCACTTTAGATTGTAAGCTTTCGGGCAGGGACCTCGAACCCAATGTTTCACTCTACAAAAAGCACCTGTAACCCTGTATTGTTTAAATTCTGAGATTGTAAAGCGCTGCGTACACTTGTGGCGCTATATAAATAAACATATTCATTCATTCATTCATTCATTCATTTCAACTTTTGGCCTAGAGTCCATTACAGCTAATTCGCTTTTCAGGTTTCCCCAAACAGGGCTGTGAGCTTCATGTGGCTCTGTGGCACATTATTTACAACTCCATGCACCAGACATTTACAGCTTTTTTTGTCTTATTTTCTGTATGTAGTGGTTTAGTGCCTGGTCTGTGTTACATTCAGTGTGGAGCCGGGCTGTCATCAACATACTGCCTCCTCCTGCTGGGTTCATTGAGGACACTGGAATAAGCCTGGCTGTCAGAAAACACAAGCTATACTCTGTGGCTACCAGTGGAAAGTAGACCACTGGAGAGTGGAACAAGACTGGAGTGTTAGTTCATGATGGGCATGATGAGCTTAGCTACCATGTAGTGCGCAGGAGTTGCTGGGTGGTTCAGGGGTTGGTATCCAAGAAGCACAAACAAGTAAGAGGCCCGTGGACCTGTGTCACCTATGGAGGAACTTTAGATACATTTTTTTTAACCCTTTGATTGCCAGAGAGGTATAAAATACATTGCAATGCAATGCGTTGTTTACTTCTCCGGCAGTCAAAGGGTTAAGGATCGACCTGCACACAATTGTTCTTGCATCCGGAGCAGTACTTGTAGCAGCCTCCCTGCCACCCATCAGCTCCTGCTCACAACTTGGTAGATAAGACCATCACGCTATTTTCTTGTGCAACATCAGAATGTCACCCTTTTCATGCAATAGACATTATGATGTCACCCGCATGGTGCAGGCGACATTCTGATCTCACAGTTTTGATTGTCGCCAGCTAGAGGGTGACATTTCAATAAGATAGTGGAGTGTTGGACCGCGTATATGTGGTTCTGTGACTATCAGTGGACATTGGAAAAAGGCTGGTTTGTCAGGCAGTATATGCGTAGTTCTGTGACTACTAGTGGAAAAAGAATGATGAAGCAGGCAGTGTATGTGTGGTTCTGTGGCTACCACTTGAGAGTGGCACAAAGTTTGGGTGTCAGATAGTATATGTGTGGGACTACCAGTGGAAAGGAGAACGGTGCTGGGTGTCAAGCAGTTTATTTATGATTCCGTGGCTATCAATGGACAGTGTAACAAGGCTTGGGTGTCCAACAATGTATATGTGGTTCTGTTGCTACCAGAGGACAGCAGAAAACGCTATTATTATTATTATATGGTAATGTGATGGGTGAGTACAAATGATATAGTAAAGGGGTACGAGAAAAGCAGTGGTGTGCATGTGTTACCTAGAGTGCAAAATACATACATAGAGGACCTTCTTTTACCTTTATATGTTGTGGGTTTCAGAAGATCTAAAACAGCCCCAATTCCAAAAGCCCTTTCAGCTGTTTCTTTGGCAATTCTGCAGCCAAATTGCGGCTGACAATTTTCTTTTTTTACTAACCTCCAGCCAAATCCAAATCCAGATAAAAAAGCCACTCACTCTCCAGTAAATGGTTATGTCGTCGTTATAACATTACACCAGAAAACTATTTTCTCATCGGATTTTTATTTTGGAATCTCCAGCCTGTTGAAGACCAATGCACCTCCATGGGAAGCAATACAAGCTCTGTAACACTAGCTTCCCATTCGTTTTACACCTTATATTGTAGAGATCCCTCATTACTCTACACAATCTTGCAGACCTCCCAGAATTCAAGGGGTTAAAGAACACATTGAATCCAAGAGGAGTTTAAAACAATACACTAGCAACAACATGCTCTGAACGTTTTTTTATTCATAAATGGAAATAATACAAAAAACAGTTCAAAAAAGAAATATGCCACTAATCGTGACTATTGCAAATGAATATCTTCCATATGTACCAATAAAGTGAACCAATTAGAGACCATAAATGAACAACAGCTAATCAAGGAAGTTATTCATCACTGTAAATGTGGCTTGTGACTCCTCAAAGTAAAGAGGTCTACATTGTATCAGGAAGTAATGCATTATTCACCTCTATAATATTCATCTGGTTCAAAGACATTTACAGTAATGGGAATTTGCATTCAGGAACCAACATGCTGTGTTGTCCACAAAAATTGTTAATTTGGTCCTTAAGTACATTTGGTCCTTAAGTAGTAGTTGTGGGCTCTCCAACTTTTGGGGCTTACACTGCACTACAATCCCAACCATCCATATGCTAATTAAGGAAGTTGTAAGTTGTAGCCCCAACAGCTGGAGAGCCCAAGGGCTCAATTTTGGGGGGAGAAGGGTGTCAGCTGTCCACTCTTCATCTGCAGGGTGGGAGAACTCCAAGCATGTCCAGCTAGACAATGCATAGGGCACAACAGCTGGAGAGGGCACAGCTGACAGTGTAATCATGGTGTGTATATGGCCTATTATCAATTCAAGGGATGGGGGGTATCAGCCTTGGGCTCCAACATTGTTGAGGCCTGTGACTCCCCGGATCCTCTGCTGGGCACTGGATAGCTGGCAGTTATATAGCTCAACAGCTGGAGATCCCACAGTTGAATACACTTTGACTTAGGCCCTTGGTAAATATGGCCTTTCCTGAGTCACGATGTTCTTCAACCTTGAGTTGTGGCCTATGAGTCCAGCACCTCTTACTAGATACTGGATAGCTAGTGATGTGGGAAATCCTAGGCCACACCAGTTGGGGAATCCAAGGTTGAATTCACCCTGACTCAGGAATAGTACATATATACTAATGAGACAGTACAGGATATATTTAAATAAGGACTTTCTATCTGTTATGTCATCCAACTCCAGGCTAGCCATTGGCTCGTAAGTGATGCTGGGTGACGTAGACACCATCAGCTGTGAATCCCAAGGCTGATTTCCACACAAAAAACCTAAGCGCTATTACACCAGTTGTCAGTCAAGTATAACCTGATATGTTGTTAGGAGCCCCCAAAATGTCTTCCACAAAGCGGTGCTGCTTATTCCATGTAGACTTCCGGTAAAAGTCCCCAAAACATGTACAAAGAAAACACAAAAAAGGAAAAGCGCACACAATCTACATGGAAATTTTTCTTTTTCTCTCTTTTTCTTCAACACCTTCACCGTGTATGGACCTGCTAATGTTCACCTCCTTCACCGTGGGGTTCACCACATAGATCAGATATTAAAGGAGCAGATGGTCTGTCTGGTGAACCCCACCACAACCAGAATATAAATCAACTGAAGAGAAAAGCAGAAAAAACTAAGAAATAAAATAGGGGGATGTGGGGGTAAAAGGGAAAGTGTGGCTAAAGGGTAATATGTGTGGAGGGGGTAATGTATGGGGATATGTATATGTGAGTGTGTATGTATATATGAATGTACACTTAATTCTGTGTCCGGAATATTGGTGTTGTATGTATAGATAAGTGTATGTATTTATGCATAATTGCATTCCAACAACTCACCTTTCCTAGCTCTAGACCAGTGGTTCTCAACTCCGGTCCCCGGGACCCATTAACAGGCCAGGATGTGATGATTTCCTTGTTAGAGCACAGGTGAGTTAATCAATGTGAATGAGCCTCTGATCACATGATTTCCTTGTTAGAGCACAGGTGAGTTAATCAATGTGAATGAGCCTCTGATCACACCTGTGCTCTAGCAGAGAAATCCCTAAGTCCTGGCCTGTTGGTGGGTCCCGAGGACCGTAGTTGAGAACCACTGCTCTAGACCAAACCTCTAACTACAGAGCGCTAAGTGGTAATGCTATAAAGCTTGGAACATTGCTGAGAAAATGGCATCTAGAATCTATATTGAATCCCCTATTCGTTCCACCTCTCAAGTCTGTTATTGGCTTTCAAGTTTTAGAATTTAGAAAGCAAGTTTTCAGGTGTTTGCTTACTGGTTAAAAATAGGTGTTTGGTAGCATTGAAAAATCATGTGACATATCTGCCAGTATTCACTGTTGTGGCTTTGGTGGGATGATCCGCCATTTTCAAGGGACTCAATGGTGCACTCAGCTTTAATGTAATCAGACAGATTTTGGACAGAGTTTTTCTACCAAATCGAAAAGAAACTATCTAGAAGCTCTTTTAGAATGAAATGTTGGCATCTGTCATTTTCCAGATCTAGTTAATTATCCAATTTTCCCAAAAGGCTGATTTGTCCTGGGCCCTGCTCCGCACCCCCTACTAGTCCTACCATACTTCAAGTCCCATGTTCTCTGAAGATACCATAAATGTTATCATTCATTTTTGTCACTTCCAGTATAAACAAGTGCAGTACTGATTACAGAGCCTTGCTAAGTAAACTCAAATATAACTCCCTCTCCTGAGATAACTGCAGGACAAGATGGCTGCCCCCATCTCTGCATATGGAGCAAAATCTCTAAAGGCGAGATGTTCAAAAAGTCATCATAATATAAAAAATTTTAGGATCATGAGTTGCTGATAAAAGAAGGACAATATTTTCAGAAGTAAATCTGTCACATTTGAAAATATGTTTTAAGAATTAAAAATGACGGTAACAGGAACTTGATGAACATTGCCTTTAAAAATTCTGATGTTAAAAATGTCTTTGATTTTGTCTTTGAAACAAAAATTTTCAAAGAGACAAAGACATTTCTTGTCTTCTCACTACTGCTAACAGTACTTTATTTTGTCTTCTCAAGAATAAGTACAGTATTATTAACCCCTTAACGACCAGCCGCGCAGGCACGTGGCGGTCACTAAAGGACCACAGAGTATTTTTTTTTGATGATCCGACTCAGGGCTTCCCAAACGGCGTGCAGCCGCAAGGGGAGCCCTGAAATCCATGACGGTCCTGGTACGTCATGGGTCGTTCAGTTACTTTTACCCATGACGTACCACTACCGTCAAGGGTCGTTAAGGGGTTAAGAAATCCTACTTCATTTGAGACTGATGAACAGGCATCAACCAGACATCTTGTACCTTAAGGTAACAGGAAGTGACTGACAGTGCAGACGCACAGATGCTTCTAAAGCAAGAGGCTTGCCCATCAGTCTCAGAAGAAGTAGGATTTCTTAAAAACGCTGTACTTGTGCTGGATATAATACTGCTATTTCTAAGCTTATAGCTATATGACTAATTATTGAGGGGAACTATATTTGGGGTGATAATCCCATTTTAACACTTTGTGTGCCAGAGGGGTACGCAATGCATTGCTTTTTCCCCTCTGGAACTCAAAGGGTTAAGGCAACAGGTCTTTAAACCATGCATTCCTAATTACAGATTATCTGCACCAATAGTTTTCTTTTTTTCACGTTTAAGGATCAGCGCTTGTTTCATCATGCTTATGGATCAACAGATCCCATAGCAGTTTCCATATAACCAGTAATACAGACATTCCGATCCATTGTCACAGGTTAAATATTATTTGTTGTCGGCACCAATGGCCTTTTATAGGAAGCCAAAGAGGTGCAATTATACCAACTGCATCATAGAGTTAAAATAAACATTTCTTCAAATACCCTCTGATTTAGAGGTGATTGAAAGGTGGCTTTATACCTCTTAAAGGGATAGTAACACTGAATATGCAAAAAAAAATATATTGTAGGGTTTAACCCACTGAGTAAACCAAGGGTGCTCCCAGTGCTGAGTGGTGTTCTACTCAGAAGTTATTGCACCTCAAACTTGAAATTTTTTAGGCCTGAAATTGTACAGTGGCGCTGTTGCTACACCATCCTATGGAGGTTTATTCTCAACTAACCAGAGCTGTCCATAGGTGGGTGTAGCAACTGTACAGTTTCAGGCTGTTCAGATATTGTGCCTATAAAATTCAAGTCTGAGTTGTAATTACTTTTGAATAAAATACCACTCAGCATTGGGTGTAACATTGTTTTATTCAGGAGGATAAACCATACAATTTAGATATTTATTTATTTATTTCGTGTTATTATCCCTTCAGATGCTAAAGTGGTTTCCAGCGCATTGTGGTTACACATCTAGTTTATGTCCTCCTCTCCAGCGCATTGTGGTTACACATCTAGTTTGTGTCCTCCTCTCCAGTGCATTGTGGTTACGCATCTAGTTTGTGTCTTCCTCTCCAGCGCATTGTGGTTACGCATCTAGTTTGTGTCCTCCTCTCCAGCGCATTGTGGTTACACATCTAGTTTGTGTCCTCCTCTCCAGCGCATTGTGGTTTCGCATCTAGTTTGTGTCCTCCTCTCCAGCGCATTGTGGTTACACATCTAGTTTGCGTCCTCCTCTCCAGCACATTGTGGTTACACATCTAGTTTGTGTTCTCCTCTCCAGCACATTGTGGTTACACATCTAGTTTGTGTCCTCTCCAGCGCATTGTGGTTACACATCTAGTTTGTGTTCTCCCCTCCAGCGCATTGTGGTTACACATCTAGTTTGTGTTCTCCTCTCCAGCGCATTGTGGTTACACATCTAGTTTGTGTCTTCCTCTCCAGCGCATTGTGGTTACACATCTAGTTTGTGTCTTCCTCTCCAGCGCATTGTGGTTACACATCTAGTTTTGTCCTCCTCTCCAGCGCATTGTGGTTACACATCTAGTTTGTGTTTTCCTCTCCAGCGCATTGTGGTTACACATCTAGTTTGTGTCTTTCTCTCCAGCGCATTGTGGTTACACATCTAGTTTGTGTCTTTCTCTCCAGCGCATTGTGCTTACACATCTAGTTTGTGTCTTTCTCTCCAGCGCATTGTGGTTACACATCTAGTTTGTGTCTTTCTCTCCAGCGTATTGTGGTTACACATCTAGTTTGTGTCCTCCTCTCCAGTGCATTGTGGTTACACATCTAATTTTGTCCTCCTCTCCAGCGCATTGTGGTTACACATCTAGTTTGTGTCCTCCTCTCAGGTGCATTGTGGTTACACATCTAGTTTGTGTCTTTCTCTCCAGCGCATTGTGGTTACACATCTAGTTTGTGTCTTCCTCTCCAGCGTATTGTGGTTACACATCTAGTTTGTGTCCTCCTCTCCAGTGCATTGTGGTTACACATCTAATTTTGTCCTCCTCTCCAGCACATTGTGGTTACACATCTAGTTTGTGTCCTCCTCTCCAGCGCATTGTGGTTACACATCTAGTTTGCGTCCTCCTCTCCAGTGCATTGTGGTTACACATCTAGTTTGTGTCCTCCTCTCCAGTGCGTTGTGGTTACACATCTAGTTTGTGTCTTCCTCTCCAGCGCATTGTGGTTACACATCTAGTTTGTGTCTTCCTCTCCAGCGCATTGTGGTTACACATCTAGTTTGTGTCCTCCTCTCCAGTGCATTGTGGTTACGCATCTAGTTTGTGTTCTCCTCTCCAGCGCACTGTGGTTACACATCTAGTTTGTGTCCTCCTCTCCAGCGCATTGTGGTTACCCATCTAGTTTGTGTCCTCCTCTCCAGCGCATTGTGGTTACACATCTAGTTTGTGTCTTCCTCTCCAGCGCATTGTGGTTACACATCTAGTTTGTGTCCTCCTCTCCAGCTCATTTTGGTTTTCACATCTAGTTTGTGTCTTCCTCTCCAGCGCATTGTGGTTACGCATCTAGTTTGTGTCTTCCTCTCCAGTGCATTGTGGTTACACATCTAGTTTGTATCCTCCGTGGTTACACATCTAGTTTGTGTCCTCCTCTCCAGTGCGTTGTGGTTACACATCTAGTTTGTGTCTTCCTCTCCAGAGAATTGTGGTTACGCATCTAGTTTGTGTCGTCCTCTCCAGCGCATTGTGGTTACACATCTAGTTTGTGTCTTAATAAATAATTTACTTGAAAGTTTCTCTGTAACAACCTAGACATCCATAGCATGAATTATATGTATGCATGTATACCTTTATTTATATGGTGATTTAAATTGGGCTTTTAACCCTTTGAGGACCAGATGATTGTGTAACATATTGCAGAACAATGCATTGCATAGTTGTCTGGCGCTCAAAGGGTTAAGCCCTGGAATTCTGAAGAGAACTCCAGCACATTGGAATTTTAAGTCACAGTTGGACTGATGTACCTCATTCACAAATATGGACCATCAGAAGTTAATAGCATCTGGGATTTGCATTTGTAAAAAAAAGAAAATATGACGCTGCCGTTGCTGCCATGATATCAGTGAGAGGTGGATTTCGAAAAAGAGATGGGTAGAAAAAAAGGGGGTTATTCCCCACTCTCCCGGGCAAATTCTGAATAGGTTTTGTAGGGGTTAATTACAACTTCATTATAAGCTCACAATCAGTTGTTGGAAGTGATTTCAGGCAAGGTAAATCTGGAGTTGTATAACTCGTGTGTTGGACATGCCTCTGGGTCTCAGAGCATTAGCTTGTGAGTATGAGAAATGCTGACATTTCTGAGATGTAAGCTGTAAACAGAAGAAGTATTGAATTAGGTGTCTGCTAATCACATATTCTTGTCACCAGAACTGCTTCTTGCTGGTCCTCCTCTCCAGCGCATTGTGGTTACACATCTAGTTTGTGTCCTCCTCTCCAGCGCATTGTGGTTACACATCTAGTTTGTCCTCCTCTCCAGTGCATTGTGGTTACACATCTAGCTTGTGTCCTCCTCTCCAGTGCATTGTGGTTACACATCTAGTTTGTGTCCTCCTCTCCAGTGCATTGTGGTTACACATCTAGTTTGTGTCTTCCTCTCCAGCGCATTGTGGTTACACATCTAGTTTGTGTCCTCCTCTCCAGTGCATTGTGGTTACACATCTAGTTTGTGTCTTCCTCTCCAGCGCATTGTGGTTACGCATCTAGTTTGTGTCCTCCTCTCCAGCGCATTGTGGTTACGCATCTAGTTTGTGTCCTCCTCTCCAGTGCATTGTGGTTACACATCTAGTTTGTGTCTTCCTCTCCAGCGCATTGTGGTTACGCATCTAGTTTGTGTCTTCCTCTCCAGCGCATTGTGGTTTCGCATCTAGTTTGTGTCCTCCTCTCCAGTGCATTGTGGTTACACATCTAGTTTGTGTCTTCCTCTCCAGTGCATTGTGGTTACACATCTAGTTTGTGTCTTCCTCTCCAGCGCATTGTGGTTACACATCTAGTTTGTGTCCTCCTCTCCAGCGCATTGTGGTTACGCATCTAGTTTGTGTCCTCCTCTCCAGTGCATTGTGGTTACACATCTAGTTTGTGTCTTCCTCTCCAGCGCATTGTGGTTACGCATCTAGTTTGTGTCCTCCTCTCCAGTGCATTGTGGTTACACATCTAGTTTGTGTCTGTAACGGACCCTAGGCCGTTACTTGGTGGTGAGTAACAGAACTATGAAAGCCCGCAGAGTCAGACACTAAAATAGACACTGGGTGATTGGGCAGCTTAATACATAGAGCTGTCCTGGGTTACATTCATGTACAAGTGTATTAAGTTTGGTTTTATGTATTGTCAAATATTGTATGTGTTTAATTGTATTTGTCCAATTCAAAGGTTTGTGCAATCACCAACTACCAGGTATGCAAATATCTTCAATAGTCTAATATGGGGAATGGTAGGCAGATCAGTGATTGGTCAAGGGTGGAACAGGTCATTCAAAATAGTCAAACGAAGGCTCCAATCTTGGGCCCTTGTCCCTAGGATGTGTATTGTAACCACTCCAGCCATTTGACTATGTGTACTGTAGCTAGACCCCTGCTGTGTGCTAATTAAGCCATTGTGAACTGCAGTCAGACCCCCTGGCCATTGTGTAAAGATGTGTATTCGAGTCCCTCAGCCTTTTGTCACAGCGTTTACCCTTACTCAGTCCCTATGTGTAAATAATGTAATCATGTCTGGCCCTTTGTGTTATGTTTACACGATCTGTCAATGTCCTTTGTGTAGTATTGTATCTGGATGTGGTTCTGCATGTATAAAAGAGTTGAAGTTTGTGCAATAAAGTGTGTTACAGTTTGAACTTGAACTGGCTCCTGTCTCTCTGTTGCTGGATGGTATCAAGGGTCTTCTATTGACCCCCATCCTAGGAAGAAATGCTGCTTGAGTAACCGGTGGAGCTGCCTACTTGTAGCTGACCTCTGGAGGGAGAAACCTGGAACGATGGCCTGAGTCCAACCCAAGGACTTGGGTATCCGTTACAGTGTCCTCCGTGGTTACACATCTAGTTTGTGTCCTCCTCTCCAGCGCATTGTGATTACGCATCTAGTTTGTGTCTTTCTCTCCAGCGCATTGTGGTTACACATCTAGTTTGTGTCCTCCTCTCCAGCGCATTGTGATTATGCATCTAGTTTGTGTCCTCCTCTCCAGCGCATTGTGATTATGCATCTAGTTTGTGTCCTCCTCTCCAGCGCATTGTGATTACGCATCTAGTTTCTGTCTTTCTCTCCAGCGCATTGTGGTTACGCATCTAGTTTGTGTCTTCCTCTCCAGCGCATTGTGGTTTCGCATCTAGTTTGTGTCCTCCTCTCCAGTGCATTGTGATTATGCATCTAGTTTGTGTCCTCCTCTCCAGCGCATTGTGATTATGCATCTAGTTTGTGTCCTCCTCTCCAGCGCATTGTGATTACGCATCTAGTTTCTGTCTTTCTCTCCAGCGCATTGTGGTTACGCATCTAGTTTGTGTTCTCCTCTCCAGCGCATTGTGGTTACACATCTAGTTTGTGTCCTCCTCTCCAGTGCATTGTGGTTACACATCTAGTTTGTGTCTTCCTCTCCAGCGCATTGTGGTTACGCATCTAGTTTGTGTCTTCCTCTCCAGCGCATTGTGGTTTCGCATCTAGTTTGTGTCCTCCTCTCCAGTGCATTGTGGTTACGCATCTAGTTTGTGTCCTCCTCTCCAGTGCATTGTGGTTACACATCTAGTTTGTGTCTGTAACGGACCCTAGGCCGTTACTTGGTGGTGAGTAACAGAACTATGAAAGCCCGCAGAGTCAGACACTAAAATAGACACTGGGTGATTGGGCAGCTTAATACATAGAGCTGTCCTGGGTTACATTCATGTACAAGTGTATTAAGTTTGGTTTTATGTATTGTCAAATATTGTATGTGTTTAATTGTACTTGTCCAATTCAAAGGTTTGTGCAATCACCAACTACCAGGTATGCAAATATCTTCAATAGTCTAATATGGGGAATGGTAGGCAGATCAGTGATTGGTCAAGGGTGGAACAGGTCATTCAAAATAGTCAAACGAAGGCTCCAATCTTGGGCCCTTGTCCCTAGGATGTGTATTGTAACCACTCCAGCCATTTGACTATGTGTACTGTAGCTAGACCCCCTGCTGTGTGCTAATTAAGCCATTGTGAACTGCAGTCAGACCCCCTGGCCATTGTGTAAAGATGTGTATTCGAGTCCCTCAGCCTTTTGTCACAGCGTTTACCCTTACTCAGTCCCTATGTGTAAATAATGTAATCATGTCTGGCCCTTTGTGTTATGTTTACACGATCTGTCAATGTCCTTTGTGTAGTATTGTATCTGGATGTGGTTCTGCATGTATAAAAGAGTTGAAGTTTGTGCAATAAAGTGTGTTACAGTTTGAACTTGAACTGGCTCCTGTCTCTCTGTTGCTGGATGGTATCAAGGGTCTTCTATTGACCCCCATCCTAGGAAGAAATGCTGCTTGAGTAACCGGTGGAGCTGCCTACTTGTAGCTGACCTCTGGAGGGAGAAACCTGGAACGATGGCCTGAGTCCAACCCAAGGACTTGGGTATCCGTTACAGTGTCCTCCGTGGTTACACATCTAGTTTGTGTCCTCCTCTCCAGCGCATTGTGATTACGCATCTAGTTTGTGTCTTTCTCTCCAGCGCATTGTGGTTACACATCTAGTTTGTGTCCTCCTCTCCAGCGCATTGTGATTATGCATCTAGTTTGTGTCCTCCTCTCCAGCGCATTGTGATTATGCATCTAGTTTGTGTCCTCCTCTCCAGCGCATTGTGATTACGCATCTAGTTTGTGTCTTTCTCTCCAGCGCATTGTGGTTACACATCTAGTTTGTGTCCTCCTCTCCAGCGCATTGTGGTTACACATCTAGTTTGTGTCCTCCTCTCCAGCGCATTGTGATTATGCATCTAGTTTGTGTCCTCCTCTCCAGCGCATTGTGATTATGCATCTAGTTTGTGTGTTCCTCTGTAGCACATTGTGGTTACGCATCTAGTTTGTGTCTTCCTCTCCAGCGCATTGTGGTTACGCATCTAGTTTGTGTCCTCCTCTCCAGTGCATTGTGGTTACGCATCTAGTTTGTGTTCTCCTCTCCAGCGCATTGTGGTTACACATCTAGTTTGTGTCCTCCTCTCCAGCGCATTGTGGTTACGCATCTAGTTTGTGTCTTCCTCTCCAGTGCATTGTGGTTACACATCTAGTTTGTGTCCTCCGTGATTACACATCTAGTTTGTGTCCTCCTCTCCAGTGCGTTGTGGTTACACATCTAGTTTGTGTCTTCCTCTCCAGAGAATTGTGGTTACGCATCTAGTTTGTGTCGTCCTCTCCAGCGCATTGTGGTTACACATCTAGTTTGTGTCTTAATAAATAATTTACTTGAAAGTTTCTCTGTAACAACCTAGACATCCATAGCATGAATTATATGTATGCATGTATACCTTTATTTATATGGTGATTTAAATTGGGCTTTTAACCCTTTGAGGACCAGATGATTGTGTAACATATTGCAGAACAATGCATTGCATAGTTGTCTGGCGCTCAAAGGGTTAAGCCCTGGAATTCTGAAGAGAACTCCAGCACATTGGAATTTTAAGTCACAGTTGGACTGATGTACCTCATTCACAAATATGGACCATCAGAAGTTAATAGCATCTGGGATTTGCATTTGTAAAAAAAAGAAAATATGACGCTGCCGTTGCTGCCATGATATCAGTGAGAGGTGGATTTCGAAAAAGAGATGGGTAGAAAAAAAGGGGGTTATTCCCCACTCTCCCGGGCAAATTCTGAATAGGTTTTGTAGGGGTTAATTACAACTTCATTATAAGCTCACAATCAGTTGTTGGAAGTGATTTCAGGCAAGGTAAATCTGGAGTTGTATAACTCGTGTGTTGGACATGCCTCTGGGTCTCAGAGCATTAGCTTGTGAGTATGAGAAATGCTGACATTTCTGAGATGTAAGCTGTAAACAGAAGAGGTATTGAATTAGGTGTCTGCTAATCACATATTCTTGTCACCAGAACTGCTTCTTGCTGGTCCTCCTCTCCAGCGCATTGTGGTTACACATCTAGTTTGTCCTCCTCTCCAGTGCATTGTGGTTACACATCTAGTTTGTGTCCTCCTCTCCAGCGCATTGTGGTTACACATCTAGTTTGTGTCCTCCTCTCCAGTGCATTGTGGTTACACATCTAGTTTGTCCTCCTCTCCAGTGCATTGTGGTTACACATCTAGTTTGTGTCCTCCTCTCCAGTGCATTGTGGTTACGCATCTAGTTTGTGTCCTCCTCTCCAGTGCATTGTGGTTACACATCTAGTTTGTGTCTTCCTCTCCAGCGCATTGTGGTTACGCATCTAGTTTGTGTCTTCCTCTCCAGCGCATTGTGGTTTCGCATCTAGTTTGTGTCCTCCTCTCCAGTGCATTGTGGTTACACATCTAGTTTGTGTCTTCCTCTCCAGCGCATTGTGGTTACACATCTAGTTTGTGTCCTCCTCTCCAGTGCATTGTGGTTACACATCTAGTTTGTGTCCTCCTCTCCAGTGCATTGTGGTTACACATCTAGTTTGTGTCTTCCTCTCCAGTGCATTGTGGTTACGCATCTAGTTTGTGTCCTCCTCTCCAGTGCATTGTGGTTACACATCTAGATTGTGTCTGTAACGGACCCTAGGCCGTTACTTGGTGGTGAGTAACAGAGTAACAGAACTATGAAAGCCCGCAGAGTCAGACACTAAAGTAGACACTGGGTGATTGGGCAGCTTAATACATAGAGCTGTCCTGGGTTACATTCATGTACAAGTGTATTAAGTTTGGTTTTATGTATTGTCAAATATTGTATGTGTTTAATTCAAAGGTTTGTGCAATCACCAACTACCAGGTATGCAAATATCTTCAATAGTCTAATATGGGGAATGGTAGGCAGATCAGTGATTGGTCAAGGGTGGAACAGGTCATTCAAAATAGTCAAACGAAGGCTCCAATCTTGGGCCCTTGTCCCTAGGATGTGTATTGTAACCACTCCAGCCATTTGACTATGTGTACTGTAGCTAGACCCCTGCTGTGTGCTAATTAAGCCATTGTGAACTGCAGTCAGACCCCCTGGCCATTGTGTAAAGATGTGTATTCGAGTCCCTCAGCCTTTTGTCACAGCGTTTACCCTTACTCAGTCCCTATGTGTAAATAATGTAATCATGTCTGGCCCTTTGTGTTATGTTTACACGATCTGTCAATGTCCTTTGTGTAGTATTGTATCTGGATGTGGTTCTGCATGTATAAAAGAGTTGAAGTTTGTGCAATAAAGTGTGTTACAGTTTGAACTTGAACTGGCTCCTGTCTCTCTGTTGCTGGATGGTATCAAGGGTCTTCTATTGACCCCCATCCTAGGAAGAAATGCTGCTTGAGTAACCGGTGGAGCTGCCTACTTGTAGCTGACCTCTGGAGGGAGAAACCTGGAACGATGGCCTGAGTCCAACCCAAGGACTTGGGTATCCGTTACAGTGTCCTCCGTGGTTACACATCTAGTTTGTGTCCTCCTCTCCAGCGCATTGTGATTACGCATCTAGTTTGTGTCTTTCTCTCCAGCGCATTGTGGTTACACATCTAGTTTGTGTCCTCCTCTCCAGCGCATTGTGATTATGCATCTAGTTTGTGTCCTCCTCTCCAGCGCATTGTGATTATGCATCTAGTTTGTGTCCTCCTCTCCAGCGCATTGTGATTATGCATCTAGTTTGTGTCTTCCTCTCCAGCGCATTGTGATTACGCATCTAGTTTGTGTCTATCTCTCCAGCGCATTGTGGTTACACATCTAGTTTGTGTCCTCCTCTCCAGCGCATTGTGGTTACACATCTAGTTTGTGTCCTCCTCTCCAGCGCATTGTGATTATGCATCTAGTTTGTGTCTTCCTCTCTAGCACATTGTGGTTATGCATCTAGTTTGTGTCTTCCTCTCCAGCGCATTGTGATTATGCATCTAGTTTGTGTCCTCCTCTCCAGCGCATTGTGATTATGCATCTAGTTTGTGTCCTCCTCTCCAGCGCATTGTGATTACACATCTAGTTTGTGTCCTCCTCTCCAGCGCATTGTGATTATGCATCTAGTTTGTGTCTTCCTCTCCAGCGCATTGTGATTACGCATCTAGTTTGTGTCTATCTCTCCAGCGCATTGTGGTTACACATCTAGTTTGTGTCCTCCTCTCCAGCCCATTGTGATTATGCATCTAGTTTGTGTCTTCCTCTCTAGCACATTGTGGTTACGCATCTAGTTTGTGTCTTCCTCTCCAGCGCATTGTGGTTACGCATCTAGTTTGTGTCCTTTTCTCCAGCGCATTGTGGTTACACATCTAGTTTGTGTCCTCCTCTCCAGCGCATTGTGGTTACACATCTAGTTTGTGTTCTCCTCTCCAGTGCATTGTGGTTACACATCTAGTTTGTGTCCTCCTCTTCAGCGCATTGTGGTTACACATCTAGTTTGTGTCTTCCTCTCCAGCGCATTGTGGTTACGCATCTAGTTTGTGTCCTCCTCTCCAGCGCATTGTGGTTACACATCTAGTTTGTGTCCTCCTCTCCAGCGCATTGTGGTTACACATCTAGTTTGTGTCTTCATAAATAATTTACTTGCAAGTTTCTCTGTAATAACCTAGACATCTACAGCATGAATTATATGTATGCATGTATACCTTTATTTATATGGCGATTTAAATTGGGCTTTTAACCCTTTGAGGACCAGATGATTGTGTAACATATTGCTGAACAATGCATTGCATAGTTGTCTGGCGCTCAAAGGGTTAAGCCCTGGAATTCTGAAGAGAACTCCAGCACATTGGAATTTTAAGTCACAGTTGGACTGATGTACCTCATTCACAAATATGGACCATCAGAAGTTAATGGCATCTGGGATTTGCATTTGTAAAAAAAAAGAAAATATGACGCTGCCGTTGCTGCCATGATATCAGTGAGAGGTGGATTTCGAAAAAGAGATGGGTAGAAAAAAGGGGGTTATTCCCCACTCTCCCGGGCAAATTCTGAATTGGTTTTGTAGGGGTTAATTACAACCTCATTATAAGCTCACAATCAGTTGTTGGAAGTGATTTCAGGCAAGGTAAATCTGGAGTTGTATAACTCGTGTGTTGGACATGCCTCTGGGTCTCAGAGCATTAGCTTGTGAGTATGAGAAATGCTGACATTTCTGAGATGTAAGCTGTAAACAGAAGAAGTATTGAATTAGGTGTCTGCTAATCACATATTCTTGTCACCAGAACTGCTTCTTGCTGGTCTCCTATTGTGTGAAAACAGCTCTATGTCACCCAGTGAATGAAGGGGGAATGCGACCAACATTCCATTTTAAAACATAGCCACAGGGATACTCTGCAATTACAATTTTACATCTAAAGATTAGCAAATGAAGACCATGAACCACACACACAAAAAGTAGTGGAACAATTTTATGGCAAAGCCAGGCTGAATAAATAAAAGTGTTCATTGCTTTAAAAGAGGCCTGTAAAGCAATGGGTTGTAAAGTGTAATGGTAGGTATTCTCCTAACCTGCCAAATGAATGTTTGAATATATTGTATGGATTTATTTCACGGACATAGAGCCAAGTTTCCCTAAATTTTATTTATATTGTTCTGTGACTTTAGTTCTAAGAGCAGGAATTGGAAGATCACCCCCTAGTACAACAGGACAACACATCCCAGCATGCATTGTTCTATTCCTCCTCCACTCAAAGGTTTAATGGTAGTGTAAATGGTCCTACAATGAATGGCCCAACAGTAGTTTATGAAAGGGCCTCTTGACTGAAAGCTGTTCCAACAGGAAAGACCCTTTGTATCGTAGGTCTGGATTGGTGGTAGATTAAGGGTTGTTCAATGGGTTAGGTTGGGAGGGGCTATATAGGCAGATACCTGGAGAAAGTATTTGTCTTGGAATCCTTTCTCCTGGTGCTGCATCCCTCCCTCCCATTCCCTTTCCAATATTGTTGTCCTAACCTTTTCTTCTATTTTTTCAGGCTTTAAATTTGCATTTCATGAATTATTAGCTGTTGTATAGTTTATTATATGACATCTATAGATTAACTGGTAGGATCTAGCTAGTTTGACATGTATAGTGAGAGAGATTCTTTGTTTTTTTTCTGTGTATGTTATTTTACCTTAATTTCAGGAAAGTTGTCATGTTGGGTTGGTCAGGTGCTATGGCCAGCCTTCCAGGTAGTTCTGGACCATGGGTTGGCAGCCTATGGCTGACCTGGTTAGGGTTACATGCTCAACAAAAGGTGTCTGGTATAACTTACGTGCTCATCCTGCCTGTTACCTGGGAAGGTGGCGCATAACATGAGATGCTGTGTTTTTCTGAAGGCTGGTCCAGGTTTCCTGACTGATGAATTGTGCCATGGCAGTTAACCTCCATGCAAGTTTGGTATTCTGCTTATCATATATTTGTAGGATAAATATGAACTGTTTAATGAGTTTTTATGGGTTTGTAGGGGTAGAGGCTAGGTAGTGTATATTGGTACTGATGTGCATGGGCCACAGTGCCAACCAGAGGCTTGGCTGGTGCATGGAGCCTCTCTACTCACTGGGCCTGCTGCAGTCATGTGCAGTATAGAGTGCCTGAATGCGCCGTGGCTGATACAGAGCGGGGCTCTCTGAATTAGGACCGTAGTCCTCTCTGTGCATTCAGGTACACAGAGAGGACTACAGTCCAAATTCGGAGCACCCCACGCCGTATCAGCCGCGGCGTCAGGGCACTCTGTACTGAGCATGACTGCAGCGCGCCCAGTGAGTAGAGAGGCTCTATGCACCAACCGAGGCTGCTGGGTGGCACTGTGGCCTGGGTACATGGACTTTTAAACTAGTGTATATATATATATATATATATATATATATATATATATATATATATATATATACAAAAATAATGTGTAAATATGTACAATAAAATCAAACAAATAATGTGATTTTTAAGCATATTAATAAGCAGTTAATAATTTTACTTCCTAGATCTCGTTCTCTTTGGCGGCATGCTAATAAACTCCTCATAACTGAATATCAGAGAATAAGCTGCACCATTTCACATATCTCCAGACAGTGCCTTCAATTCTCCAGTCAGTGAAACATCTCAATAAGATGGTCTTTCAGTCTCCAGTCAGTGCAGCAATGCGATAACAGAACCATTCCTCAGAGCGATAAACAGAGCCTTCCAGTCTCCAGATACTGTCGTACAGTGTAACAATAACATAGCATTTCAGTCTCCAAGCTCTGTTATCGGGATGCCTCACTACCCGGAGACACACGGAAAGGCATGGTTTATTTAATAACATGCCGTTATGTGGAGTTTCTAAGCAGAATGCAGATGAATAGAACGAAGTTTGAAAGGTGAAAATAAGTTTTAAAAATGACATTTTCATGTGCTAAAATATTAATGTTACTTGTTTTCATCTATTGTTTCTAGTTAACTGGCTGTGTTTTTCTTTAAAGTGACAGTTCCACTTAATGCAGTAGTTAGAAGCATAAGAGTGAGTGATCTCACTATAAATGGGGATTTTTACTGTTCTTTCATGGCCTTACTGACTTCCTCCAGAATTACTCCTGTATTACATTGAACATAGGGCCCTTGGTCTGCATTTTGATTAACCCTTTGAATGCTAGGGGGTATGCAATGCATGGGCACTCAAAGAGTTAATTGCCAATTGAGTAGCATTTTATACAAACACATAATGCACTTTCATTAGAAAATGGGGAGATGCACTAAGGCGTGATAAAGCGGTAATAAAGTGGAGATGATTTCTCTAGTGATATCACTTCTCCAGTTCCTATGTTATTCTATAGAGCCCATGCACTAAGATTTCTCCAACTTTGGAGATCATAGTGCAAAGACTCTATAGAATAACATAGGAACTGACAGAATCGGATCATGGGTAAGGCAACCTAGGTGCCTGCCTAGGGCCTGGCAACTTGGTGGTGGTGGTGGGGTTGCTGGCTTGGCCAAGCACTGTGCTTCCCTAAATAACTTCAGAGGGTGCACTTGCGCCCAGGCCCATTGTCCTGCTGCCACCGCACCTTCATGAGACTCAGAGGGGCCCCGAGTCTCAGAGACTTCCCCTTTCCTAATTAAGTAAATGACAGAATTTGAAGGGATGGGAGCAGACTTCAATGGCCTGGCTCCCCCACTTTCTGCAGATGCCATGCACACTCTCAGGAATGTGGACAGGCCTACTAGGATCATTGTGAGGAATAGGGGACCTGTACATGAAGATCCATGTCACAAACAGCATCTCAGTGCCTGCTGGGTTTTATTCATCAGTCGGGAGGCCACGTTCACACTTGCATTGAGAGTCTGTGTCCTCAAACAAGTGTGAAAGTGGTGCCTGGAAAGGGGAAGAAAACCCCAGAATGCACCGTGTCACTGCTTGTCCGTGGGTTCGTCACATACAGGTCCCCTGTTCCTGCAAGTAGGAGACAGGCTTCTCTCTGCACCTCTCAGAGAGTCTGGAACGTCTGAGGCAGAGGTGTAACTAGAAGCCTCCGGGCCATCTCCCAGTGCTCTGCATTACTAGAGCGCCGGCGGGAGATTGCGGGCGCCAGGCAGAGGAGTTGCAGGGGGAGGCCGGGGCCATGGAGTGCACGGGCCCAGTCGCAGGTGCGACCCCTATAGTTACGCCACTGGTCTGAGGGATGCCTACCCTCTGGTCTTGTGCCACAGATGTCTGTAGATGATCGAGCTTGAGGTAAAAAAAAAAAATTGCTGGACGGACACTTTCTTGGGGTTAGATGCAATTAAAAAGGGAGCAAGCTCCACAATGAGGACTCATCATTTTAACCCTTTGAGTGCCAGAGAGGTATCTAATGCAATACAATGCAATGCATTGCATACCTTTCTGGCACTCAAGTGGTTAAGGGCATGAATCTCCTTAGAGAAATTGCGGCAATTACATAATTTTGTGAGGTTTCAGTGTACGTATGACGTAGCATGGTGGGTCTGCTTGTGGGTCATTTTACCATTGGCTGAGTGTGGTGTCACAGTGGTGATGGGATGTGGGATATCCCTTCCGGTCTGGTCCACTTGAGACCAGCATGCGGGGTAGTGGTTTATTGACCTTTATTGTATTCCATTGGAGAATATGGAACATGACTCAGGTGAGTTGGTTTAAGTGAGGATTGGGATTTGATTTGGATCCGGTACGTGGATTGACCCACAGTGTATAAAAGAGCTATTCTCGTTAGGTTGCCTGTTTTTAGCCTCTGATGAAGTGACCGTGCATTACGAAACGCATTAGGCCATTATTTTACATTGTTTGAAGAATATTATTATTATTGTAGTTTTTTTTTTTGCCATATTTTTTTTATATAAATATATATCTTGTACTTCCCAAATAAAATACTTCAAGATTACTTCTCTACAAGTGTGGAGTCACTGGCTCAGTTATAGCTATACAGGTTTTATGCCCATTGAATATTTAAGGGCTTGCAAAAAATCAGGTTTCCTCCAGGGTTGATGTTGGGTAAGGTGTAACCCTTCATCCAGTTGGTGGATTCCACAAATTGTCCGCAATTGAGATATTGGAAATTTGATCAATACCCAATTGGTTGCTGAGATCGACTATAAAGAGCACCATACTGGAGTGAGAGCCAGTGATTGCTATAACACTGGGAGGCAAGTTATAGCCTCTGAAAAACATGAGTAAATTTCTTGAAGATTGGTGTTGGTGAAGGATCAGATTTATATAAACTTACTGCACTTAGACAGATCATCTGCACCGCTTTTCTGTTTTTTCTTTTTTGTCAGCGAATTTCTAGGATTACTAATTGTAAGCTCTGTGGTATAACTAGTATAACTGCATTTCATGTGTAAGCAGCTCTGCAGATCACTAGCATAGCACCATTTCAGTAGTAAGCTCTGCAGATCACTAGCATAGCACCATTTCAGTAGTAAGCTCTGCAGATCAC
Organism: Rhinophrynus dorsalis; assembly: GCA_037306005.1. Lineage (NCBI taxonomy): Eukaryota > Metazoa > Chordata > Amphibia > Anura > Rhinophrynidae > Rhinophrynus > Rhinophrynus dorsalis. Next base: position 370,599,585 of record CM074724.1, on the reverse strand, counting down.
TAACATAGCACCATTTCAGTAGTAAGCTCTGCAGATCACTAACATATCACCATTTCAGTAGTAAGCTCTGCATATCACTAGCATAGCACCATTTCAGTAGTAAGCTCTGCCTATCACTAACATAGCACCATTTCATGTGTAAGCTCTGCAGATCACTAACATCACCATTTCAGTAGTAAGCTCTGCAGATCACTAACATAGCACCATTTCAGTAGAAAGCTCTGCATATCACTAACATATCACCATTTCAGTAGTAAGCTCTGCATATCACTAACATATCACCATTTCAGTAGTAAGCTCTGCCTATCACTAACATAGCACCATTTCATGTGTAAGCTCTGCAGATCACTAACATAGCACCATTTCAGTAGAAAGCTCTGCATATCACTAACATATCACCATTTCAGTAGCAAGCTCTGCATATCACTAACATAGCACCATTTCAGTAGCAAGCTCTGCATATCACTAAAATAGCACCATTTCAGTAGTAAGCTCTGCATATCACTAACATAGCACCATTTCAGTAGTAAGCTTTGTGGAATCCCCTGTGTGGCCTCATTTCAGTTGTACGGCCTGTGGACTTACTGTAGGCTCTGTGATATAATGTATTGCCCCATTTCAATTGTGAGGTTTGTGATTATAATCTTGTATCTCCATTTCAATTGTAAGCTCCGTGAAATCAATGTGCAGTCCCATTTCAGTTGTAAGTTCTTTGATACATTTATAATATATTTAACCCCTTGGATGCCAGCAGGTGCCCAGTGCATAGCTTTGCAATGCTTTAGATACCTCTCTGACATCCAATGGGTTAAAACATTCATTTTTGTCTTTTATGAATCTGGTGGTAGTACCGCTAACCGTAAGAACAAAGATCAAACTAAAAGTTGGGAGGGGGGGGGGATTTAGAATTCTGCTTTGGGACCTGTGGAGTCTTAATCCGGCTCTGGGAAGTCTTCTCTACTTTATCACCTCTTCATCAGTCCTTAGTAACCCTATTTTATTGTTCGGCAGGTGCTATAGCCAAACATTCAGGAGAATGAGTGGTTTGTCTCCAGATTTAGCATTCCTGTTATCTGACTCAAGCTTGCCTACCAGCTCTCCTTTGGCCGATCCTTTGATACCATTCCTTGTTGACTCCCGGTTTCGACCCAGCTTGTTCATGGACTTAGTTCCCCTGTTTTCTCTGCTACTTGTCTTCCTGGCTGAGATCTTGGCTTTTCCTAACGCAGGTTTCATCTCAGACTTCATTTTGTCTACTCCAGATTAGACCTATGCTAGCTTTCCTGAAACTACTTCTGTGTCTTGTTCTGGCTTTTTGCTTTAGGCTCAGAGTCAGCTGATCCATCTGCTGTTTTACTGTTACTGTGTATCCTGTGCTCTTGTACTTCTCCTCCCTCAGCTGATCCATCATCTGTTTTACTGTTACTGTGTATCCTGTGCTCCAGTACTTCTCCTCCCTCAGCTGATCCATCAGCTGTTTTACTGTTACTGTGTATCCTGTGCTCCCATATTCCTCTTTCCTCAGCTGATCCATCTGCTGTTTAACTGTCACTGTGTATCCTGGGCTCCCATACTCCTCTTCCCTCAGCTGATCCATCAGCTGTTTTACTGTTACTGTGTATCCTGTGCTCCAGTACTTCTCCTCCCTCAGCTGATCCATCTGCTGTTTTACTGTTACTGTGTATCCTGTGCTCCCATAAGTCTACTCCCTCAGCTGTTCCATCTCTTGTTATACCAGCGCTGTGCTTCCTAAACATTGTCTGCCTCAATGTTGTCTACCCTGCAAGTTCCCCTCCAGGTTGTCAGAGCATAGTTTACCTGAGGCCACCTAGTGCTGCATCTTTAAAGTGTTTTATGCATATTTGTTCTCTGTCTCCAGAACCTGTTCCTGTTGCACTGCTGGTATTATTTTGGAATACCATTGATTACTACCACCAGAATCCATTCTAGTTAAGCCTCCAGTTCATCCAGGGGTCCTAGATATCAGAGGCTGTGAAGCTGCACATTGGATCCACACCTGAGTCACCTGACTGGCTTTTATTAAACAAATTAAGAGCCACTTATTTTTAGGGTATAATTCTCACTTTAAATTTGGGAATATGGTGAATTCATATGACTCGGCACTGAAATGCCAGATTCCCATTTAGACACATGATGTATTTTAGTATAACTACATGAGGCAACATTTTGACATGTTATCACAATGAAACTTGACTCTGGAATCTAGAGACATACTGCACATGTTCTGTTGGATGTTACCTAATTGTCTGAGTGTTATGCTGACCCCTACTGTCCAAAGGCAATATCATTTTTTTTCTTGTTTACAGTGGGTGGTAGATACAATGTTAAAAAATAATTTGACACACCAGTCAAGCCATAAGACTTGCTTTTTCCCACAGAAATCTCACATTTGCAGTGTTTGTTACTACTGCAAGGGATTCTGGGTAGGTATACACAAATAAGTTTAACAAGGAATCACCTTTCTGCCTCAGATTCCACTTTATACATGGATTCCTTAGAGTATGCGTATGCTAAGCAACAGCTTTAAGACACAACTCAGGAAGAAATGCAAAGCCAGTGAACCACTCATGTCTTGTTTACAGTAAAACTCTTGTGGTTGCAAAGAGTAAGTCAGAAGCACTTTGCTTTTGTGTCTTTCCCCCTAAAATGGTCAACATTTGTGGAATAATTTACCAGATTTTATAATATTCCACCAGCCTTAGTGGAAATTACCTCACTTTTCCCCTATTCTTTTTATCTTCAAAAACATTCTTAACCCTTTAAGTTCTTGACAGTGCTTTGCAATGTGTTGTACAGCCCTCTGACACCCAGAGGGTTAAATTGTGCAAATTTAGTTTGTGTTTCTTATGGTTTTGTATAAAACTCCTCCATTTTTTATCGCTGTATTCGTGGAATTTAGGTCTATATAAATACAGTCAAGATCAATACAAAGAACTATCCAGTGAATTATTTATGCAAAGAGCTGAGCTAAGAACGAGAGGTCATCCATTAAGACTAGAGGAAAATCGCTCAACTAAAACAAAGGTGGGGATTTTTTTTTTTTACAGGAAGGGTAGTAAAGCTATGGAATTCTTTGCCTTGGGATATTATACTTGCAGATAATGTAACTACTTTAAAAAAAGCAATGGATGCCTATCTAGCAAAGATCAGTATTGAACATTATGACAGATGGCTTCAGTGCACATAGGATGTTGATCCAGGGAACTATTTGACTGCCATTTGGGGTCAGGAAGGAATTTTTTACCCACTTGGAGCTAATTTGGAAATGGCTTCAGGATATTTTCCCTTCCTCTACATCAACAGAGGTGTTTTGGCATGGGCTGGACTTGATGGATGTATGTTTTTTTTCAGTCTTGTCAATTATATATAGTCACTAAGATACAGGGGAGCAATTCTGGGGTAAATCAACTGCACAAAGGGGACAATTACATTTTTTTTACCCCTCGAATTTTAGAGAGGTCTCAAATTAATTCCCATTTAAATCAATTGTAATTTGATGAATTTTTATTAGTCTCCTTGAATATGATTTTAACCCTTTGAGTGCCAGGGAGGTATCTAACGCATTGCATTGCAATTATTATTATTATTTATTTGCGTTGAATAGTTCCCTGGCACTCAACGGGTTAAAACAAAACAAACACCTCATAATAATACACAGTTATCTTAGTTTACTTACCTTACTTGTTTACTTATTGGTGCTTATTATTCTTGTTCTCTGAGATAACATCTATCAGCCCTGGATGTTACGTCCATGAGGGCGGACATGACAGTTACTAGGGTGACCATGTGTCACTGATTGCCCAGGACAGTCCCGGGCAGCCCCCTTCTAGTACAGTACAAAGTCCCGGAATGAAGACTTCAGAGTTCCACACCTCCCAACATTTCAAATTGCCAGAGAGGGACAGTTGTGTTTTAGGTGGAGTTGCTGGTGGTGTGGCTGATGGGCTGGGCATTACCAGGAATTTTTAGGCTATTTCATGACCTATTGAGACCTCATTGTGTAACCTAATACTTGACTTATAACAAGACCAAAGTATTTTATTTAAACAGACTCAATTATAAACACATATACTGACTAGAGTTGCCACCCAGCCGGTATTTTACTGGCAGACCGGTAAAAAATTGGCTTCTGTCCAATGTTAAGTCTATGGAGGGAATGCCATGGCCGGTATTTTTTTGAAGAAAAGGTGGCAACCCTAATACTGACACTTAAAGGAGCAGTAAACTTTTTTTTATAAAAACACATATTTTACAGAGTATTTCCAGCTGAATAAAACAAGGTCACTCCCATCACTGTCAGATGTTTTATTCAAAAATTATAGCACTTTAAATAACCAGGAAGTGAATTTACTGTGTTTACTTCCTGATAGTTCTAACTGACAGGAAGTGACAGGAAGTTTCTATCTCATTCTATGGAGAACTGTATATCACTGACTTTTCTGATTTTCCTCTCCATTAGAATCTAACAGGAAATCTAATTAGAATTTGACCACTAGAGGGCACTGCTAATATAAAAAAAACGTGGGTTTAAACTGTAATAACTCTGGAAATATAAATCTCTCGGCAGTGGGAGTACCCTTATTTTACTCAATAGGAAAATCCCTACAATACATATTTTTTCATAAAAAAAATTTACTGCTCCTTTAAACAAACATTAATGTGAGTTGTATTACTGTGGAACAATGTGATACACTTATATAAACACCACACAGTCTGATCACCTAAAAAGAGCGACATCAGGGTGAGAAAAAGGGACAGAGGGACTTGGGCCTAAAAGAGGGACACTTGGGAGGTATGGAGTTCTAATCACTAGTAGGAGAACTTCCGGTTGCCTACAGCAGTGTTTCTCAACCAGGGTTCCGTGGACATCTACTTAGTGTGCCCCATCTTTCCTATAAAGATGTTGATAAAATGGGAATACTGTATTTCAAATGTATATTTCTGAAAACATTTTTGTTTGTTATTCTGATTGTGAGACCTAAAAAAATGAACTATATATTTTTGCATTTGCATCCTCCATTATTTGCTTGACAAATGACCTATAAAATGTTAGGTGTGCCCCGAATCTTCCAGACTGCGTGTTAGGGGTGCCTTGAACAAAAAGGGGTTGAGAACCACTGGCCTACGTGACAGAAAGATATCTCTCTGCTGGACTACAAGAAAATGGCCTCCAGACATAGCCCTAATCACTAGAAGGAGAACTGTTTATTGCCTACTGTGACAGGAAGTGATGCCTCTGTTGAGCTACAAGAACATGGCTTCTAGACAGAGCTCTAACCACTAGAGATACAACTGAACCTTGATCCTGACACCAAACAGGAGCTGCGGTGTAATTTTGTTGTAGTGTGATGCTAGTCTAAGGCTTTGGGTGTGATGTACATTATCTAGTAGCCCACCACAGGCATCACTTTCTGTCACAGCAATCAGTGGGCAGTACTCCCTCTAGTGTTTAGAACTTTGTTGTGTATCAGAGAAAGAGCAGGTTGTGCCCCGATGTTCAGTGTAGAAAAACAAAGGGGAGAGAACAGGGGGCACCTCTAGTGCTGTTTCCGGTAATATAATCAACCACCACCACTTCACCCAGGTGAGTATATACCCACAAAAGTTGTTTGCTGAAAACCTAGCCGGAAGTAAGTGAGAGAAGAGCCAGTGCGAAAATTACAAGGGATTCTGGGAGAGTTATTTGATACCTGAGCCATGTGGCTCCTTTTGTTCATCTTTAAGTGCTGGATTGTTCAGTAGTTCCAAACGAAGACGGACCTGATTTCTCTGTACGCCTGTCAGTCTTAAATCACTGACCATTGCCTTTGTGAGTGTATATATATATATATATATTGATATTTCTTCTATATATTTTAGCAAATGAATTACACTATTTGGCGCCCCCTTCTTCTTTTGTATAAGTGATGTACAATGACCCTTTTCGTATAGTCACCCTAGAGCTGACAACAGATAATCTGCTGCTCTCGTCAATGCGGTGTCCTTGAATGGCAGAATGAAATTGTGGTCACCCTCTCTCTTTGCAACCAGTTTCCTGACACTGTCCTTATTACTCCAGTTTAATACCTCTCCCATGAAAGGCCTTATGTAGAAAAGCAAACTAGAGCACTTCTTTGGCAAAACAACTGGACCATTAGGAACAAATAAACATTTCCACTGATTGTAATGAGGCTTTTAACCCCTTAACGACTTGTGACGTACTATGACCGTCACGGTCCTTGAAATACTCAAGGACCGATGACGGTCATAGTACTTCACGTACTTTTTACTTACAGCGCTCTACCGGGAGCGCTGTAAGTAAAAATAGGGCCTGAAATTGACCGATCCAACATCGGAGCGATCTCTATCAGGCCCCATAGCAACGCGCTGATACACGCGACAGGTCATGTGTACCGGCGCGTCCAAGTGGTCCTATGCGGTCCTTATGGGACGGAAACATCCCAGGATCGCCGGTTGTTAAGGGTCACTGACGTGCCAGGACCGGCACTTAAGGACCATTGATGGTCCTGGCATGGCATGGAGTTCAGGGCTCCTGGTGCGGCTGCATGCTGCTCCGGAACCCCTGAACCGGAAGTTTAAAAAAAAAAAAAAAAAAAAAAAAAAAGCCCCGTGGTCCTCATGTGCCAGCCGAGCATGTGCGCGCTGGTCCTTAAGGGGTTAAGCTCTAAGGGTCTCCAATGCACTTTGAACCAATGTGTTAGTGACCTCTCTAGCTTTCAAGGGGTTAAAAGTCCCATTTAAATCAATGAACCTTTGTGGTGCTTGTTCTGTTAGTTTTCTCCTAAATTACTCTACTTTTCTATTGGAGACAATTTGTGGAGATAAAATTGGGTTTAATAGCACCGTCTTTTAACTTTTTTGTTAAATGTTTCAAAATAAAAGTAGCTTCAATTAATCTCCATAGTATTTGCGCTATAGAAAATGTTATTTCAATACTGTCAGAGTTGTAGTTCAAGAGTAATTCAATGATAAAGTATCACCACCTGCCCTTTTACTGATGTAACACTGCTCACCTCAGAGCAGCAAGACTGTCCGGATGGATCGCAGAGAGGGACAATCTTCAGTGAGCAAAAGGGAAACCTGAAAAACCTGTCAAGGGAGGCAGGGTTTTCCTTATGATCACAGTAAGAAGATTGTCCCTTGCTGTGACCTATTTGGTCAAGTGACCAGATTCCACATCTGAGGGGAGGTGGCTTACACTAGGTAAAAGGGGCAGGAGGGGGATACTTTATCATTCAATTACTCTTGAACTACAACTCTGACAGTATTGAAATTACACTCTCCGTGGCCCAAATACTATGAAGATTAATTGGAGCTGCTTTTATTTTGAAACATTACTATCCCTTTACGTTCGACTGCTCTCGCCTTATAGACCATATATTTAAACCTGTCATTGATGTTGTTAACTATTGTATTTGTCAATTTAAATAAAAAATTCTAATTCTAACATTAAAGATGTCTTTAAGACTTCTGCATTTAAATGTCTTTAACCCTTTGCATGCCAGAGGGGTCTACAACGCATTGAAAAGCAATGCGTTGCAGACACCCCTGGCATGCAAAAGGTTAAAGGCAGAATTGTAATTATATTAAACCTGATAGGGCTCCATTTGAACAAAGTTTCTATGTTGTTTATTTATATGACATTTATTTATATTTTCCCCATAACTTTTGATCACAGCAGCAAAATTGGCTAAAATTTTGGATTCCAGTCAGGTTGGCATTCCCTTCAAATTGTGTCCTTTCTGAGTACCAAACTGCTTAAAAAATACATTTTTCCCATTTGGCACCATAAGAATGTTTAATCAGACTTCCAGCCCAAACTAGCTAATTGAGTCTAACAAAAATTGGCAGGAAGGAGGGCCCTGGTGAGTACTATGTGTATTTGTTATAAATTTAGTAAATCAGATCTGTAGAACTTGACACATTAGCCTTTAAATTAAAGAAAACAAGAGAATTTATGGCCATAAAGTAATGTGTGCCCATGTGCAGTACAGAGCATTGATACTGATACCAGCAGGAAGGGACTGTTCTGCCAGCCTAACCCTCCAACATTTTAAATACAATTTTGGGGCATCAGATCCCTCATCCTGGTCCTGATCCGGTATTCCCACCTCTCCTGTGTTACGATTCAGTTTTCTGTAGCACAGTGGTTTATGCCATGTCCCCGGTGCTTCCTATGGTACCCACGTGATGGCCAGTCACTGGGTCTATGCACACTAACAACGTGCTCTGGGATCATTACCTGGAAATATCTTATCAGTGTATATGGAGCAGGTGAATGTTTACCATGCAAGTAGACATTTATCATAGGAATAGTAAAGCAAGCATCGGGGAACATGTTATAAACCACTGCAATATAAAGGAACACAGGGGAGATATATTTATTACTGTTTACTGTCAGTGGGAAGGGAGGGAAAATCCCCTGGGGTATCTAACCCATTGAATGCTAGCAATGCTGTGGCCCAATTGTACAGCGCTGTGGAATTAGTTGGTGCTATATAAATAAAGAATAATAATAGCAATGCCTTCAACTCATTGCTAGCAATCAATGGGTTTATGGTAGATGCACACTACATAGACATAGTCCTTCTTTGAGAACCAACAAGGCTGGGGGTGGGGTGTCACACATTGTATGCAGAGTTCTGTGACTACCAGTAGGACAGTGGAGCAAGACTGGAGGCGAGACTGTGCACATGGGGTTCTGGGTCTATCAGTGGGTTAATGGAACAAGGCTTGGGGTCAGACAGTATACATCTGTTTTTTATGAATACAATAGGCAGTGGTACAAGGAAGGGGTCACACAGTGTATGGCAGTTCTAGGACTATGTGTGGACAGTGGTAAGAGGCTGGGTGTCAGTATATGTGGTACCGTTATTACCAGTGGAACAAATCTGGGGGTCACATAGTTTATGTAGGGTTCTGGGTCTATCATTGGAAAAAGGCTGGGGGGGTGTCACAAGGTGTATGTAGGGTTCTGGGATTACCAGTGGGAGAGTGGTACAAGGCTGGAATGTCAAACAGTCTATGTGGGCAGCTTGGACTACCAGTGGGATACTGGCATACCTGGGAACTTTTGAAACAGGGCTACCCAGAGGGTAACCTTGTCAGTGCCCAGGGGGAGGAAAATTACGCGAATTGCATCATAAAAGGGGCTGGCTTAGTCGCGGGGAGAGGGCGGGACAAAAAAAAAACCACAAAAAAAAACCATGCAAAATGGCTGTAAGAGGGCAGGGAGTGGGAGGAACCCGGCGGGATGGAGCACAAGTGGGCAGAGTTTCTACTTAAACTCTGCCTACCCGGTGATTCACACATTGCCCCGAAGACCCGGTAATTCAGTTTGAAATACGATCCGGAGTCTCCGGGGCAAAACCAGAGAGTTCCCAGGTATGGATACTGGTACATAACCGGGGGTCAGAAAATGCATACAAGATGATGGGACTACCAGAAGACAAGGTTGGGGTGTCATATAGAATATATGGGGTTCTGGAACTGACAGTGGAACAAGGCTGGGTGTCAGACAGTGTGTGGTTCTGGGACTACCAAAGGACTGTGGTATACATCTAGGTGTTGTGCATGTGTACAGAGTTGGATTAACACTCCATAGGGCCTTAGGCAGGATCTCAAATCAACCCCACACACACACACTGTAAACCTTTCTTGGTTTGCACATTGTTCTTGTGGGTAGCGCTACTAGTACCAACTTAATAAAAATCAAAACAGATACTTCAACAACTGGATGCCACAGAAGTCACCAAGGATTTGCAAAGCAATGCATTAGGTGCCTCTCTGGCACCCAAGGGGTTAGATATATATTAAAAAAAAGTACAACAGAGCTTAGAATTGAAATGGAACTACATTAGTGACCCTTCAGAGCTTTAACATGAAATGGGGCTGAACTACGGACACCACAGAGCTTAGAACTGAAATGGGGCTACGCTAGTAACCCCACAAAGCTAACAATTGAAATACAGCTATATTAGTGATACCATAGAGCTTACATTTTAAATGGGGCTACATTACTGATACCACAGATCTAACAATTGAAATCAAGCTACACGTGTGATTCTACAGAGACTGCAGCTCTATAACTCCGATGGGTCCTCATAGAAATGTAAGATTGGTATCACTCGGGTAGCTCTGTTTCAGTTATTAGCTCTGTAGCATCACAGGGGTGTGAGACAGAGAGGACAAGGGAAAGAAGAGGCATGTGGGAGAGTGTGTGGGATAAAGGGAGAAGAATGGAATACAAGGGGGGAGAAGAATGAGGAAGGAAAGAGGCACTGAAACATATGACTCTCCAATATAGGGCCTGTTGGATGGATGTTTGGGTGCTCCCAGTACCCTATTTAACAATTTGAGTGCCAGAAGGGTGCCAAACACATTGCCACTCAAAGGCTCAAATCTTTTAATTTTTGAGGCTCCTCCACACTGCTTAGATATTACTGTACAAAGAGGCAGCACATTTGCTCCTCTACAGATCGGTTTAGTTTTTATCATACAGTCATACTGACAAGTGACAGCTCTGTGTACTTAGAATTAGAGCTTTATTCATTGTAGGGTCTATATCAGAGCCAGATTACAGGCAAGACGCCTGCCTAGGGCCCGGTCCAATGAGGGGGCCCGGAGGAAGCCTCATTCCTGCACTCAACAAGTCCTCCAGGAATTCGTGGGACCACTGTTCCTGCTAGCAGGACTCCTCCGCTGGGCACCGCAACACAGTCAGGTCTGTGTAGCTACAATGCTCCCTCGTCGCCTCTTTAGTAATGCAGAGCACGCTAGGAGTCAACATCTCCCATTGCTCTGCATTACTGAAGAGAAGACCAAGCGGGAGCTCCAGCAGCTACAGGTTTGTAATGGGGGGCAAGTTGGAGCTGATAGGGGGCAAAGTGGATCTGGTGGTGCAAGTTGGAGCTGGTGGCGGCAAGTTGGAGCTGATAGGGGGCAAAGTGGAGCTGGTGGGGAAAAGTGAAGCTGGCGGGGGCAAGTTGGAGCTGGTGGGGGGCAAAGTGGAGCTGGTGGGGCACAGTGAAGCTGGTGGGGGCAAGTTGGAGCTGGCGGGAGCAAGCTGGAGCTGATGAGAGCAAGCTGGAGCTGATGAGGGCAAGTTGGAGCTGGTGGGGGCATCTCTTACAGGAATCTCCATACCAGGGGCAGACTGGCCCAGGGGGCAGAGAGAGGACAAAAATTAAGTAATGCATCATGGGTTTCCTCCCTAACCCTGACTACCTACACAGTAATTAGTTTACACTACAGTTTTGTGGGCACAGGCACTCAAAGGGTTATCCAGTCATTGGATAATCCTTTGAGTGATAGTGCCCACAAAACTGTAGTATATCCCTTTGAGTGCCTGTGCCCACAAAATTGCAGTGTAAACTAAACAATGTGTAGGTAGCCAAAGTTAGAGAGGTATGGGGGGGGCCAAATTGATACCTTGCCTAGGGCCCCGTGGAGTGTTAATCCGGCTCTGGTCTATATAATACACTTATTCACATATATACATACATAAAGTATGTATGTGAATATGTCATTTCTGGAGGAAAAAATGTGCTGGCTCTTTGTACAATACCACTGGGCAGCTTCCTCCGAAAACAATGGTGACCCCGGTGCTAGTACCTGGTGCGCGCCGCTTCATGTGATAATGCGCCAAGATATTTATAAAGTCCAGCCCATGTCTCCTTCCACACGCGCCTTACTTACCAAGTCTGTCACACCATGATGTCACTGGGTTTTATGAATGTGGGCTCATACTGCTGCAAGGTTAATTTTTGAAAGCAGGTCGGCTGTCCCAGTGCTTTGTGGGTACGCACGTCTGCCTGGGTGCAGATGTGGAGGCTGCAGGCCATTTGGGATACCGGTACCATGTGCAGCTAGTTACTCCCAAGGAGCTAAGCTTGCCGTGAGGGCATGTATCAGCACTCATTGGAATATACCCCGGTAACCTGGCTTGTGGGACACCAGATTATCCTATATAATAATTCGCTAAGTATGTTTGTCAGAAGCCGTCATGCACAGTAGAGATGGCTGCGCGCGCTGCAGTCATGCGCAGTAGAGACTGCCTGCGCTGCGGCTGATAATGGAGTGGGACGCTCCGAATTCAGCGCCCCGCTCTGTTATCAGCCACGGCACGTTCGGGCAGACAGTACTGCGCATGACTGCAGCGCGGCCAACAGGATCTGGCCACCAGCCGAGGTTGCTGGATGGCACTGTGGCCAGTGTACACGGGCTTTTCAACTAGTAAATATATAATAGTATAGCTTTTAATTATTTTTATTATTATTACTCTATTAATTATTTTATTTTTATATCCCTGCGAAGGCTAAGAAACATGTTAAGCATTTGTTTTGTTTTATTTTATGTGTAACTAGTTGAACAGCCCATTACGCGGGCCACAGTGCCACTGCCACCCGGTCGCGGGGCAGTCACGCGCAGTAGAGAATGCCCGTGCCGCGGCTGATACAGAGCTCCTTCGGAGCACCCAGCTCTGTATCAGCCACGGCGTGGGCAGTCTCTGCTGCGCATGACTGCAGTACAAGCATCAGTGTCTACTGCGCATGTCGCGGTGTTACACACGTTTTAGCAAATTATTATATAGGATTTTAAATAAACGTATATAGTTTTCAAGGAAGCGTCAAAGCCTTTTTTCCTTACCTGTGGGATACACTGAGGTCTGGGATCAGGGATAATATTGTGTCCAACAAGCCAATGTATGGAGACACACCAGTTGTCATTACGTGGTGCATACATCCATGTGTGCTGCCATGTTCCCCACATGTGAATATGCTCCCCGTATGTTTTTCCTGTTGTTTCTAGCACAAAGAGTTAATGGTTATTCTAGTGGAGAGGGATTGCTGCTATCTGCTACAGAGGGACTCAAGTGTAAGATTAGAGATCTGCACGGAGGGACAAATATCCTCCACAAGTACATATGGTGACCAGTGTTACGGTCAACCATCTTAATCTGGGAGTAGGCACATTGCCCTATATAGCTTTAACCCCATCCCGACAATTGACTTACCAGGTATGTCCCGCAAAAACTGTCACTTAGTGACAGAGGACGTACGTGGTAAGTCCCGGAAGTCCGTCTCTCCGTGCGGCTGCACACCGTTCGGGGACTCCGGAGTAATTTCTTAAAAAAAAAATGTTACCCGGGGGTTAAGGTGACAGCCGCGTACGCACGCGACTGTCACTTAGGGGTTAATGAGAGCTGTGATCGACTACACATGAGGCTCCCCTTCTTTATTTTTTTCCTTTTCAGTGTGGTACTGATCTACCCAACTAGCCTACGACCATGCATCCCACTCGTGAATCCCCAATCCAGCAACTGGACGATTTACTTTTAAACGGTCGCACGCGAAAGAGCTTGTGACCAAATGACAGACTTACCATGTCGCCTGGATGAAAATGTCGACTTGAGAATCTCGCACTGCATGACAGCGCAAGATTCTCATGTCGGTTATTAAAAGGTTGCATGAAATAGAAGGAAATTACAGGAGGAGAGCCGGCAGTACTGTTTAACCCTAATCACCCAATACCTATCATGGGGCCCTGGCTGGTCGCACGTGTCATGTAGAAAATATTCATTTTGTCCTCAGCAAAGCTGTCACTGCCACTCAACACCAGAATATGAAAAACCTCATGCTGCCCGGCTCTTTAACTACCGTGATTAGCATCGGGGCACCATGATGGCATAGAGCACATCTCTCGAAACCTCTGACGTCTCCATCCCCCACACAGTGTGCAGTGGGTAGAGATGAACTGCCATATCCTAACATTAACAGAGTGGCTATCATTTGGCGGGGGAGGTAACGATGAATGAGGTGGATTGGCAGGAGATGTACTTGTTACCCTAGAGGAAGAAGGTGATGGTGATGGCGAGCTAGTTGTTTCGCTCGTCATGGAACTTCCAGTGTCTGTCTGGGTTTCTTTATTCTTCCTCCTCTTTGATCTCCACCTTTCTGGAGAGTCGGGGGTGCAGTAACAGAGGTGCTAGATTTCTGTAATGGGTGTTTGGTTTTAACATGTGACATAAATGTCATGGTGTCTGTGTTTCATCTGTATTATCAGGGTGGTTGTGCCAATGTGTGTTCCCTCCTTTCCCCTTTTTACTAACTTGTCACAAATTTTGCACTGTACCATTGTTGATGATGACTGCACTGTGCCTGCCGGAAAAGAATAATAGTCCCACAGCCATGACTTCTGGGGGGAGGGATAGGGAACAGGTGGAGAAGAATGGCCTCTTTCTTCTTCTCCTCCACATTTCCCTTCACTTTCTGTGGCAGCAGATAATGTTGCTGCTGTTGCTGCTACTGCCTCAGATTTAGCACTGCAACTAGGATCAGGAGGAGTACTGCTACTGCTGGCAAGTGAAACCTACCCTAGTTCCGCATCACTTGTTGACCCCATTCCTACTGTGTCCATGGTGGTCTGTGGCACACTAGCCTGCTCCTCAGCACCCTGCTGCCCTTTCATCTCAGCAGCAGCAGCAGAGATTAGACCAGTTGCAATTTCCTCAGATTCCAAAAGCTAACGGATAGTGGTGGGGGTGATGCCCATCCTCATCCCTGTCTCACATTCCTTCTTGGTTTCTGATAAAAAGGCCATCAATGTCTCTTCCACCCCAGTTTCTCCAACACCACCACCACTAGTCACCATGTGCTGCTGCTTTATTACAGGCATCTCACTGCTGCTTGGAGGAGGTGACGAGCAATGTGACAGAGGGTCCCCTGCTGTCACACATGGCATAATTTCTCCTTCCCCCCTAGTACTACAAGAAACACTAGTAGCAGGCAAAGTATTGGTGGCAGCAGGTTTAGCACTGGCAGTAGGTACAACATGAGTGGCAGCACATCTGGCAGCAGGTACAACACTAGTGGCTGCAGGTACAGCAGTGGTGGAACTGGCAGCAGGGGCAGCATGTCTTGCAGCAGGCACAGGCAGAAGACCTGTCCTGCTCTCACTAGTACTACCCTTTTCTCTCTCCCTTCCCATTAAATTCCTCAAGATCCCTTGGGGTGATTTAGGGGGACTGGACAGCACTGGTGCAGTAGTGGTCCCTTCCTCCTCAGACAACACATAATGTCCTTACAGCTCCTCCATTGATTATTTTTTACCCTGCTGATAGTGATAGAAGTCACTATGAGCCTCTTCTGCCTCAATTTTTGCAAAATATCACAGCAGAACAGCATAGCACGTCTATCTCGCTCTGTAGCTGCTTCTATTGTGTCTGCCTTCAGCGAAAATGTCACTTTTTATAGCGGAAGTGTGAAAACAAATTAAATCAATGGGAGGAAACTTTCTAGCCATTGAAAAAATGGTGAAAAATGTTGGCCAATGGACGAAAAATGCGAAAATTTTAACCACTAGTATTAAAGCGGATTTTCCTGTGAAAAAGCGGATAACAACAAGATTTTTCTCCACATATACTGGGGGCTACTTATTCTGCTGCTACTGCTTCAGACGCACCACTGGAGCCAGCTGTGTCAAGTGGAACCTTCATCAACCATCTTCCATGTTACTGCTATTGTTGATCCCATTCCCTTTCAGCTACCTAATCATCCTGCTGCTTAAACAACTCAGCAGCAGCAGTACGAACAGCAGTTGCAACTCAGGAGGACATTTGACAGTGGCCACTGGCCATCATGACCTGCTGGCATTAGGCCAGTAGGGCATATTTATTTTTTTCTCAGGGCTTGTGTTTTGAAAAGATAAAAAAAAAAAAAAAAAAAAAAAAACTACAATAAAATAAACAATTTTTGGGGTGGTTGTTTCTAACAAAACTAAGTCCTACAAATCAATGTTTCCTTAGGGCTTGTGCCAAACAAGCTTAAGTCCTACAAATCAATGTTTTCTCAGGGCTTGGGCCTCTAACAACAAATCATCCTCTACAACGTACTCTATCAATTCAAGTATCAGTTCACCCCAGTGGCAGCTTATGTCAGGGGGTTCCTGTCTCTATCACTTTACATACAAATGTCTTATTGAATTTTTTTTTATTAACTGCCCCCCAATAGCAGTCAAGAAATCCCCCCCAAAACAAATTCCCTGTTCAAATGATTCATTCATTCATTCACCAACACAGGCACCCTCCTCAGACCCCCTTTATACCATGTCTTATGGTTTTTAATTTATTATATTTTATTTAGGATTTCTTTTTTATTAAGTGTCCCCCAAACCCAGTAAACAACCCCCAAAAAATCATCCCCTGTTCAACTGATTCTTTCCCCACACCCTACCAACACAGGCACCCTCGTGTCCCTTTTATACTATGCCTTTTAGGAAATAAAATAATATTTGCTATGTGTTGTGGGTACCTTCTATGTTCCCATTGATTTCAATGGAATGAGCTAGGAGGAAAAAAAAAAAAATCGTCACTTTTAGCAGGAAATTTTTGGCCAAGCGGAAAGTGTAATTTTTCACCGATTTCAGTTTGAGGCAGAGATTTTTGCCCATCCCTACTCTTAAATATAAGTACACATTACATTGTTTATAATGGAAATCAGATAAGAAAGTTAGTCCAGATACTGATTCTTTGGTCAATCAAT
Organism: Rhinophrynus dorsalis; assembly: GCA_037306005.1. NCBI lineage: Eukaryota > Metazoa > Chordata > Amphibia > Anura > Rhinophrynidae > Rhinophrynus > Rhinophrynus dorsalis. The sequence goes on along the minus strand of CM074724.1, from coordinate 370,583,023 downwards.
GGTAGAGGATGTGATTTCAATTGCATTCTTCATCTGTGGAGTCCAGGTATTTATGATCCCAGCGGGACTGTTTTAAATGTTAATTCATAATGTGACAGAAACTCTGTGTCTATTCAGCCCATAAGTCAAATAATCAAACTGTAGCATTAATTTTACCTCCCATAATTTTCTGTCCCTCTGAGTGCGAAATTGTCCCATAAGTACAGTCAGTTTAGTGTCCCGGACACTGTGTCCACTTTGGCAAAAATGTTCTCCCACTGGTGTCTCTGTCTTTTTGTTGTTAATGCTGGATCTGTGGGAATTAAACATCTTATGTAATGGCTGTCCCGTTTCACCCACATCAAGAGCTGTTGGGCATTTTGCACACATGATAAGGTATATTACATTGGATGATTTGCAGGTGAAATTACCGTTGATCTTATAGTGTAACTGGGTGTTTGGTATGGGTATCTTGTCTGTGGTGTAAATGTGTGCACAGATTTCACACCTACTTTGTAGGCAGGGTAATGTACCATTTTTCGTATTTTTGTTCGGGGCACTCCTTACCATCAGTTGTTTTAAATTGGGAGGCTGTCTGAAGGAGAGTAAGGGAGGCCGTGGGAATATGTTCTTAAGTCTTTCATGTGTATGTAAGGTTGCCTGAAGTTCTCTTGATATTTTTTGCAGAGCTTCAAACTGGGGGTGGTAAGTGACAACAAGTGGCACACGGTTTCCCATATGCTGTTCTTTGTAGCTCAACAGATCTTTTCTTGGCATATGAGCAGCCTTCTGTATCTGACTGTCAATAATCCTTGCACTGTAGCCCATGTTTTATAAAGTCTCCTCTGAGTTTCTGGAGGAGCTTGTCATGGTAAACCATGTCAGAACAGATGCGATTGTATCTGATGGCCTGGCTGTATACGATGGAGTTCTTTGTGTGTTTTGGGTGAAAGCTATCGTTTTTCAGGTAGGTTGGTCTGTCCGTTGGTTTATGGTACAGGGATGTGTGGATCAAGTTTTGTTCTGAATACTGGTAGTCGTGTCTGGGAAGTTAATGTTTTTGTGTGAGTGACTGAGTGTTAGATTGATACTGGGGTGGAATACATTGTAATTTTTGTGGAATTTGAGAAGTTCCTCTTCACTGGAGGTCCAGATGATAATCTATGTAGCGGAGATAGACCAGTGGTTTTGTCTGGCAGGTGGACAGGAAGTCCTCTTCTAATTTTGCCATAAACAAGTTGGCAAATTTTGGTGCCATTCAGGTACCAATTGCAGTCCCCATTTTCTGAAGGTAGAGGTCCTGTCCAAACTTGAAGTAGTTGTGGGCGAGTATAAACTGTATGAGTTTTGTTACTGATCCAGTGGCTGTGTTATTTCTTTCCAGATATTCTTGGCATGCTGATATGCCATCTGTGTGCGGAATGTTGGTATAAAGGGATTCTACATCCATAGTGGCAAGGATGGTGCTCTCTGGAATGGGGCCCAAGTCTGCTAGTTTGTTCAAGAGATCCGTGGTGTCTTGAAGGAAGCTGGGTGTTCGTTTTACCAGGGGTTTCAGGGTATTTTCTACCCAGCCAGAGATATTCCCTGTGAGTGTGCCAATTCCTGAAATGATGGGTCTTCCCGGGTTTCCTTCTTTGTGTATTTTTGGTAACGTAGAAAGAGCCTGCTTTTGAATTGTAAACGCCATTACAGCATTACTTTACAGGGGTCACTTTTGGCATTGAATATCAAAACGTGAGGATAAGAAAACAGATAGGTGAGCATGATGGGAGTTGTAGTTACGGTGATACGATGGTTCACTATGCGACATGAGAGTCTCGCGCATTCTCGTGTCGACATGGTTACTCTGTTGAAAGGTCCCACGCTCTTTTGCGTGCAACCTTTTAAAAGGATACCGGTAGATGTCATCCATGCAGCAGTCGTATTTATTTACTGGGTTTTTTTGTTTATTTTTTTGCATTTGAACTCTGCTGTAGTCTGAAGCTGTACAGACATATTTTACCAGCTTGTGAATATCTACATGATTATAAAGGGCCATCGATGTAACTCCCTTCCTTTCTCTGTCTGGATAATCTCATTCAGACTTCTATTATGAGGAGGTTGGAAATAAAATGAGAACTCTTGGCTGATGTACTAAAATGAACTACAGTAATTATGGAGCAAACAAACTGTGCCATAGTGGGTAGAATAAAAATTCTCCACAATTCCCATTCATTTATAGGGTAAATATCATGTGGACAGTGGCCTACTGGTAGATCTTATCCTATGGGAGAAGACTTGCCAATTAAATCAGGGCTGCTTTTTGAGCTTTGGGCATCCAATGGGGGACATAGAATGGGTCTGAAAGGACAGCCCTTTGGCTTCCTTGTTGGTCCTGTGAGAAGAGACTAAATGGTGAAATAATCCCCCTAATAATAAACTCACACTTACCTCAGTATGACAAAAAAAATCCTAGAATTTTTTCCTTGCTCTAGATCATACCTTTAGTCAGTCCTGAATGACATGTCCATGGAGTCGGACATGACAGTTGGTAGCAGGACCACAGACACAAACTGCACTCACTGTACTTGGTAATCTTATCCCTTTAAGGACTAGAGAGCTGTCCATTACATTGCTTTGCATCTCATTGTTCCTGGTCTTTAAAGGGATATCTACATACCGGGGAAATCCCAGGGTCTCAGGGTGAAGGGCCAAATTCTCAGGTGTGAGAGAGTTCAGGGTTTCCGAATATATGATTTCAGCCAATCAACTTTGTTTAATTTCTTAATTGGTGCCCTTTGTACCAGGAAGAAAGAGGGAGAAGTCCTGCTTGTCTTGTGTGTGTCCAGACAGTGATTTATCTATGCTGTAGTGTGTTAAGGCTTCCTAGTAGGCCGACTGAACAACACTAGGCTAGAGCAAGCAGGGCCATACACATACCTGGGAACTCTCAGGCTTTTGACCCAAATCTCCCTGTGAAAAGCCAGTTTCCCAGGGTGAGAGTCCTATGCTACCTAGTATATACTGTGTGTGCCAGTTAATTGCTTCTTTATTCTTTAAATTGGTGCCCTTTGTACCAGAAAGCTAGAAGAAGAAATCCAGCGTGTCTTGTATGTGTCCAGGGAGTGATATATTTATATTGTAGTATGTTTAGGCTCCCTATTGGGCTGACTGAACATTATTGAGTTAGCGCAGGCTGGGCCATATCGCTTTGAATCCATGTTCTGAGGAACTTTAGGGGTGAAGATACGAACAATCTCAGGGTCAGCACATTCTGAAAAATTCCAAGTATGTTTATCTAGGTTCATGCTCTGATTCAGATTGAAAAAGCTGCCAGCATCTCTCAACTCCATGGACAGGACATCTGTGAGCGATTGAACCAAGGCACAACGGTGAGATTCATATGGCTATTAGAATTTTCTGGGCATTATTATTATGAGGTGTTACTTCCCCTTGAACAGAAAAACTGACGTCTCTGAGTTCAGACTCTTATTCTGCACAGTGCAGTCCCCATAGACCCTTCGCTTCTGGCTTGAAAGCCAAATATAGAGGGTCTACAGAGACTGGGTGCTGAGTGGCAGCTGACGGGCTCAGTTTTTACTCAGTGTTTACTTCCTGAAAGTTCTAAATGACAGGAAGTGAGTCAGTAGTTTCTATCACATTCTACGGAGAACTAAATGTCACTGACTTTCCTCTCCATTAGAATGTAACAGAATAAATAGTTGGAATTGGACCACTAAATGGCCCTGCTAAAGTAAAAAACAAACAAACAGTTTTAAATGGTAATAACTCTGGAAATATACATCTATCAGCAATGGCAGTACCCTTGAATGAATGAGTTTATTTATATAGTGTCACAAGTGTATACAGTGCTTTACAATTTAATGGTTACAAGTGCTTTGCAAAGTGAAACACTTCGGTGTGTGTGGTCCCTGCCTGAAAGCTTACAATATAAAGTGGTAATGGGAGACATACAGAGATCTATGGCCACTGTACCTCCCAGGAGATGTGGCATGGAAGTACCATGTTATTATACACATGCTACAGGGATTTAAGCTCCCTTGATGCAATTTGTTTGTCCCCCATTTAACCCTTTGAGTGCCAGAGGGGTATGCAACGCATTGCAGAGCACTCAAAGGGTTAAACTGATGGTAATTTTGATTTGTCCACTACAGTTGGTTTGCCTCATAATTGCCAGCCTCTTTCTGATGAGGTCTTGGTACCTCTTTTGCTCCACTGAGCACACGACTGTACAATGTGATGTGTGTGATATAATGATAACTAGCAGCTGATGCAGTCTGTGACTTCTGTCTCTCATCATTTCTTCAGGGCATGTCGGAGGTCCAAGCAAAAAAAAAAAAAAAATTTAACACATTTAGAGGTTAATTAGGTCAAAATCAAGAGACCAAAAAATCCATGTGAAGAGTGATTAAAAATAACTACACAAACACACAGCAGTTTTAAAGGGATAGTAATGTTTCACAAAACATAAAAAGCAGCTCCAATTAATCTTCATATTATTTGGGCCATGGAGAGTGTTATTTCAATACTGTCAGAGTTGCAGGTCAAGAATAATTGAATGATAAAGTATCCCCCTCCTGACCCTGAACTGCTCACCTCAGAGCAGCAAGACTGTCCGGATGGATCACAAAGAGGGATAATCTTCAGTGAGCATAAGGAAAAACCTGAAAAACTTGTCAAGGGGGGCAGGGTTTTCCTTATGATCACAGTAAGAAGATTGTCCCTTGTTGTGATCTGTCTGGTCAAGAGACCAGATTCCACATCTAAGGGGAGGTGGCTTACACTAGGTAAAAGGGGTGGGAGGGGGATACTTTATCATTCAATTACTCTTGAATCACAACTCTGACAGTATTGAAATAACACTCTCCACGGCCCAAATACTATGAAGATTAATCGGAGCTGCATTTTTGTGAAACATTACTATAATTTTAAGAACCCTAGAGACTGTGAATGGCATCCTCCAAAATACAGGGAAACATTTAGGATCCACTTAAATGGAACATAATAGTAATAGGAAAAATATTGCAAGCTTTTTCCTGCTGAGTAAAACAGTGATATCTCTGATACTGAGAGGTGTTTTATTCAAAAGATGTTACACTTCATACTTGAATTTATTAGGTGCAATAATTCCATGGCCTGAAATGTTACAATGGAGCTGTTGCTACAGCACTTTACAGACAACTACTGTAGATGCCAATAACCTTCCAATGACTGTTGTAGCAACAGCACTCAGTAAAAATTCAAACCATGAACGTACCGCACTCAAGAAATCCAAGCTTCAGTCGTAATCTTTTTTTACCTATATATACACATATATTCCCCCATTTTGTACAATACTTTCCCCTTAAAAGGATAGTAATGTTTCACAAAAACAGCAGCTCCAATTAATCTTCACAGTATTTGGACCATGGAGAGTGTTAGTTCAATACTGTCAGAGTTGTAGTTCAAGAGTAATTGAATGATTAAGTACCCCCCTCCCACCTTTTACCTAGTGTAAGCCACCTCCCCTCAGATGTAGAATCTGGTCCTGGGACCGGACAGGTCACAGCAAGGGACAATATTCTTACTGTGATCATAAGGAAAACCCTGCCCCCCCTTGACAGGTTTTTCCTTATGATCACTGAAGATTGTCCCTCTCTGTGATCCATCCGTACAGTCTTGCTGCTCTGAGGTGAGCAGTGTTACATCAGTAAAAGGGGCGGGAGGAGGATACTTTATCATTCAATTACTCTTGTACTACAACTCTGACAGTACTGAAATAACACTCTCCACAGCCCAAATACCATGAAGATTAATTGGAGCTGCTTTTATTATGAAACATCACTATCCCTTTAAGTTTAGTTGTATTCTTCCTTTTATCCCTTAATAATCAGAGGAAAAGAAGCCACTTTTATGAGCTGTCTACCAGAATAGTCTCCTTGCTCCCCCACCAATTGATCACAGGATTAAATTGGTTCCATTCTGTAAAACTGGCTCTCGAATAAACACAAACATTTAAATGCCTGTGCCCAAAGATACTTCACAGGTCCAGGGCTGGATTTACAGAAATCTGAAGCCCCCCACCCCACCACCATTGGCCATCTCCACTGGACACCTCCACAATGCTCCAAATCTCCACATTATCCCCCATATCCATAGTGCCCTCACATTGCCCCCATCAGCTCCAACTTGCCCTCACATTGCCCCCATCATCTTCATATTGCCCCCACTTTGCCCCCCGTATCCGTTTCCTACCTCCCTGTTGGTCCAGTGGCAGGAGAGGTCTGTGCTTCCTTCAGCACAGACCTGTAGCTGCTGTTGCTCCCACTCGGTATTTAGGAATGCAGAGCGCTGGGAGATGTTGTCATGAAGATGATGTCATCTCCCAGTGCTCTGCATTACTAAAGAGCCGATGAGGGAGCAACAGCAGCTACAGGTCTGTGCTGAAGAAGGCACAGACCTTACCATGTGGTGGGCTACTGTTCCCACTGTGCGCAGTGCTGTGAATTAAGAACGAAAATATAAAAACAAAAACAAATTGATTCCAATGACAGGCGCCCCTCTGTGGGGTGCGCCTGTAGGCAGATGTCTAGTCTGCCTTATGGCAAATCCGGCCCTGCACAGGTATGAAAATACTGGGCATAGGTCACAGGTATAAAAACAGAAGCACAACACTAAATAAACCCATAACAGAAAAATTAATTAACATCTAAATAAATCACTAGTTAAATGAATGTGGACACATCCAAAGCCTCATTTAACCCACCCAGGGTGATTCTACCCATTCAGAAAATCCAGTCTGATTCCCTTTGACATAACTGGGTAAGCCTCTCCCCAGGTGGTAACAACACAAGGATATCTAAACCTTCACATCAAGACCATCTGGGATCTTAGCGTGATGTTCAGAAAAATGCCTGGGGACAGAGAAGCTGCTGTATTAAAATAAACTGGAGCAGGGATGTAACTACAGGGGGGTGCAGAGGGTACAGTTGTGCCAGGGTCCAAAAGGTTCTAATTAAATATATTTGTATTAAGGGGCCCAAAAACCAGGGGAGGGTTGGCAATTTTTGGCCTGGGAGGCAAGTACAATCAAGTGACAGATTTCTACTTGTCACTCCAGCCAAATGTTCTAGCCCCACTCCCTTTTGTTAAAGGGATAGTAATACTTTGTTTTATCTTTATTTTATTTTGTAGGCATTAAAAAAACATGAAGAACGATATAAGTCTTATCTCTCAAACCTTTATGGTTTGAGAGATGTTCACAAGCAAAGTTCCCCTCACTGATCAAAACGGTAAAGTCTGCCATCTAGCTGTCAGATTTGGAATCCAGTCCGCAGATCAACCAGTGGCACTTCAGCAGAGCAGAGATCTCAAGATATAAAAATAACTATTTCATTGGAAGGGTCTAAAAAGTGTGCTTGCAAACCAGGCACACTTTGAAGAGTATTCAAATGAAGTACTTCGTCTTATAGCTCGCAATCTCGGCTCTGCTATAGAGCCATGGCCGGTCAACAGACCAGATCCTAAATCTGACAGCTAGATGGCAGACTTGACCGTTTTGGTCAGTGAGGGGAAACTTTGCTTGTGAATCTCTCTCAAACCATAAAGGTTTAAGAGATATCGTTCTTCATGTTTTTTTATTGCCTATAAAATAAAATATAGATAAAATGAAGTATTACTATCCCTTTAATGTTGTAGCTGGCATTAGTGTTATGTGATAACACAGAGCTTATAATTGAAATTGAGTTATACCAGTGATACCACAGAGCTTATAACTGAAATGCAGTTACACTAGTGATCCCACAGAGCTTACAACTGAAGTGAAGCTACATTAGTGATACCACAGATGTAGCTTACAATTGAAATGGAGCTACAATAATAGTGAAGCTCTGTAAATCTTATTTAAGCCACTAATTGCAGCAAGGAGAAACTTGACTGAGAAGTGGCCCACCGGCCCATACTTAGGACCGGCTTGGGGGTCAATTGCCCCCGCCCCCAGAACAGCCCTTCCTTGCCATAAGCTTTTTCACACTAGGGTCCTCCAATTACTAGTTTTGCCACTGAACAGGAGAAACTTTGGGACAATCTAACCAGACCATAGAGGAGAAATAAAAATTCCCATTGATTTAAAGAAATAACACTTCTTAATATCAACCCATTATTATGACCAGAAAATCCTAATGACTCCTATGAAGAGATAACCCCTTTAATCAGTCCTGGATTTTATGTCCATGGAGGCGAACATGACAGTTGCTAGAAGGACCACAGGACAGAAACTCTGACCACTGCTCACGGTAACCCTTTAAAGAACAGAGGGGTGTACAACACATTGATTTGTACTGCTCTGGTCATTAAGGTGTTAAGTAGGCTCATACACTCTGCCTGCTTCAGTCTGGGGGGAAAAAAAAAAAAAACATGACAAACTGTCATGTCCGCCTCCATGGACAATGACATCCAGGCCTGACTGAAAGTATTAACTGCTGAACAAAGGCACAAGGCCAAAATCCTTAAGGGCCATTAAGATTTTCATGCAATATTCATTTAAGTGGGGGATTATTATTATTATTATTAGGACATGTTTCTTCTCCTTTAAAATGGCTTTTAACCCCGAAAATGCTAGAGAGGTCTCCAAAGCATTCTTGACCCGCACATGGGAACCGACCTTTAAATCAATGGGAATGTTATTTACATTAACCATGGATACCTCTCTGGCACTCAAAGGGTTAATGCAAGTGGGGCTTTACAATTAACACTGAGTGCCAGAGCAATGCATTGCATACCCCTCTGGCACTCAAAAGGGTTAAAAGGTGCTGGTGTTCCTTTAAATATGATGTGGGGGGGAAAAATGAAATAATCCCTGGGAAAACATTTGCTTACGTCTTAGACAGAAGAATAGAAAAAGCCATATGTGGATTTTTATGGGGGAAGATAAACGTTTAACAACTTCCTGATGAATTTGCATGGTGAGAGGTAGATCTGAACATTACATTGTGGTTACATACAAGATAGATTTAGAGATGAAAGAGCCTGTGTATTGTACGCAGTTGATGTGACTGTAGGGAACCAGCTGAGAAGTCTATGGGCAGGAAACAAGGTCAGAGATGGCATGAGAAGACGATGGGGAAAAAATAAATACAACCTCAGACGCAACACACGACCCACAAGAAAGAAAATGAAAGCAGAAAACGCAAATACCACAGACCTCTGGAGGTGAAAGCAGGCAATATTTGTGTGCGTACTGGAACAAGCTGGTCTCTCAGTAACGCCTTGCTGAAAGAGGGGTCGAGACACCATGCTTTTCATTTTATACTTAAACTAGCTGGGACGACGTTGACGTCTTTTTTTTTTATATAATGATTGTTTTTTGGTATGTAAAGTGTGATTGAGAAAGTGTAAATTAGGGTACAGACTCTGCATTCTAATTGGTGTTGAAGGAGAGCTGTGCACAGTGTCAGAGATGATTGGTGGTTGGGAAATTCAGCGTCTCCATGTCCAGGAAATTGTAACATGTTTCTGAAGATTAATAAAGAAAAGCATGCTGCCTATTAAAGGGATAGTAATGTTTCATAATAAAAGCAGCTCTAATTAATCTTCATAGTATTTGGACTTTGGAGAGTGTTATTTCAGTTCTGTCAGAGTTGTAGTTCAAGAGTAATTTAATAATAAAGTATCCCCCTTCCACCCCTTTTACTGATGTAACACTGCTCAGCCAGATCAGAAGGGAGGTGCCCAGGTAGATTGCAGAGAGGGACAATCTTCAATTAAGATAAGGGAAAAACCTGAAAAACTTGTCAAGGGGGGCAGGGCTTTCACTGTTCTCATAGGAAGAAGATTGTCCCCTGTTGTTATCTGTCTGGTCTATGGACTGCATTCCACATCTGAGAAGAGATGGCTTACACTAGGTAAAAGGGGCAGGAGGGGATACTTTGCTTGTGAATATCTCTTAAACCATAAAGGTTTGAGAGATAAGACTTACATCGTTCTTCATGTTTTTTTAATGCCTACAAAATAAAAATAAAATAAGACGAACTACTTCATTTGAATACTCTTCAAAGTGTGCCTGGTTTACAAGCACACTTTTTAGACCCTTCCAATGAAATAGTTATTTTTATATCTTGAGATCTCTGCTCTGCTGAAGAGCCACTGGTTGATCTGTGGATGGGATTCCATATCTGACAGCTAGATGGCAGACATGACCATTTTGGTCAGTGAGGGGAACTTTGCTTGTGAACATCTCTCAAACCATAAAGGTTTGAGAGATAAGACTTATATCGTTTTTCATGTTTTTTTAATGCCTACAAAAAAAAATTAAGATAAAACGAAGTATTACTATCCCTTTAAGCATAGTATTAAAGGGGAAAATTCAATGTGAAAACGTTTTGTCCATGTGCTTAAATTAGCCCAAATCCATTAGCCTTGGTATTTTTTTTATGTTACCTGCCTACTATTTAAGAAATGGAGACCTGAAATGTGCCAGTTCCGCTTTCTGCAGCGCTGTATGTGCAGGACAATGGAGCAGGACTTCCAACCTCCCTCCAAGCTGCCCCAGGGAGCGCGTTCACGTTTCTCTTCATAGTTGTATTTTTGTGGGCTAACGTTACAGCAAGCTCCGGTTACCATGCTACTGTGCTTGCCAGTAGGAGGAGGCTGGATAGAGGGAGGGGAGCAGAGCAAGAGTGACAGACCGCGGTACACAGCTGGTAACTGCAGTCCGCCCGGAAGGAAACCGCAGGGTAATCTTTAGATGTTTAATTTGGGCAAAATAAACATTTCTTTAAAAAATGAAAACCGTTTTCAATCTAATCGCTATATAAACTAACCTTTTAGACAAATATGTATAGGGTTGATAGATCCCCTTTAAGTTCCAGAGTGTGTACAATGGATGTAGATGCACCCTCATTATGTTAACCCTTTGCATGCCAGAGACCTATCCAACGCATTGGTTTGGTCAGTTTTCCACAGGCATTCATGCACTACAGACCAGACCAGTCACGTGTGTCAAGTAGTCATGATCCTGTTTGATATTGTGGTTTCAGAAACATATGTATGGTGTACTGACACCATGAGAACAAAGCCTTTTAGTAATGGCTACATACCCATGACATGACTTGGGGCAATGCAGAGTCATATAGGTTGTCTACCCTTAGAAGAGAATCCATCCACTTTACCTGCTTCTGACTGTATCAGTGGTTCTCCTCCTCTTCCCTATGTGTAGGCTTCCATGTGCAGGAAGTGAGGGGGATGAGCTGCCTGCTCTTGCCCCGCCTCTTGCATTGATTGGAAGTGGGGAGGTGGGGTTAAATGCATGGTCTCTCTCCCCTCTTCCTCCTTCTCTTACTGTAGATGGAAGGTGTGGCTAACTACTTGGCGTTTTTCTCCTCCATACTGCGATACCTATGTGAAGGTGGGGTTAGCCGCTTGCATACCTCCCAAGTGTCCCTCTGAGAACCAAATCCCTCTGTCCCTCTTTCCTACCCTTTTGTCCCTCTTTTTAGGACATCAGGATGACTGGTGTGTATTACATTGCTCCACAGCAATAAAACATACATAAACATGTTGTTAATTGTCAGTATACGTGTTTATACATTAATATGGGTAATTAATATACCTTGGTCTTGCTCTAAATCATTTATCAGTTACACAAAGAGATGCAGATAGGTCAAGAAATAACCTAAAAATTATTGGAAATGCCCCGCCTACCAGCCACGCCACCTAAAACAGAAGTGTCCCTCTTTTGCCATTTGAAATGTTGGGAGGTATGCGCTCGGCTCCCCCTATGACTGGCAGGAGTTGTTGCCTAGTCTCTCTGCCACCTCCGCCTACAGTGTGGCAGACAGGAAAGGGGGGATTAGCTGCACAGTGCTAAACTGGACATAGTTGTGTACCGAGTAAAATGTAGCACTGTGGGGACGGGCATGTGAGCATCATCACAGGGATCTAGACTCACAGCAATCCACTGTAAAACATTAAACTGGTTACACATTGGAATGTTTAGTTGTTCCCTGCTGTGCAGTTTGGTTTTCCCCAGAACTGGTCAAATTCTTTGAGTACATACAAGAGACCTCCCCTAGAACATAATGATTTGGAGAGAGAAAAAACCCACCCTGATAGAAGGGGGGAAGAGACAAACAGCCCAGGTGAGCACAGATGTGTGCTCACCTGGACCCTGAAGAGACATGGGCATATCTTAAGAGATGGGCAGGATGAGGGAGTAATGCTGGTGTATGATTGGCCCTAAGACTATGCTGTGGGCGAGTAGAGCAGTGTGGGGTACCTGCAACATTAGATGTACTGGAAATGTCCTCAGAGAATAGGCGGCCAAAAATCCCAGTTACGTTAAGTTAGGGCTTTGACTGCCACAGAAGACTCCAACACATTGCAGAGGACTGTGTTGGAGACCTCTCTGGCATTCTAGGGGTTAAAAGTCACAACTTAAAGTAATATGGGGGGGGGGGGTCACTGCACATTTTCCCCTATGGTGCAGTTTGGTTTGTACCAGAAATTCTGTATTATTGCAGAATGATCAGCAATCACATGGCAAGATCCTGGGGATTAAGACACTGACCTGGACATGCCCAGCGGGGTGGCCATGGGAGAAGGAAGCAGTGTGACCCAGCAGTCTAGGGCGGGATAGTAATGCAAGGATTCCGGGCTGTCTGTGTGAGTGGGTCCAGCCTCTTACAGACTGGAAGCTGTAATCCCTTCACTACCACAACAGAGCGAGCATAGCAGCGCTCTACACACAATTGTGTAAGGGTTCTAAAGCTACACATTACAGGTGGATACTGTGACATTAAACATAATAAAATATGCAGGCTGGTGCAGGAGGTATGGTGTAGGGAAGACATGGCAAGTTCTTCACGTGTAAGTCCTCCCATTTAATTTTTTGGTTTAAAGAGGAGATAGTGGGGAGGGACGAAGTTACGTCCCTGTGTATGCTGGTCTCAGGAAGTGTGTAGGAGATATGTAGATCTCCTCCTAGCTGCACCCCGGGGAATGTGTGTTCGGCTCAGACAGTGTGGTGGAGATCTGCATATGTCCTCTTAGCTGCCAGCCACAGGGTGTGTGTATTAAAATTTAGCGTGTAATAGAGGGTTCAGGCAATGCAGAGGAGATATGCAGATCACCTCCTAGCTACCTCCCAGGGGTGTGTGAGGCACGGATGTAGAATTTGTGGTCACATGACCACTTCTTTTATATTATAGACTGCTTAAAACATCTGTTTTCCTTTCCATACCTATGATGAAATGCAATGCCATTGTGACCTTCTGACAGACTAGGACTGATGGGCCTGTCCATATATTTTATTGCCTAGTGTTAACCACTCCTCTAGAAAGCTGCCACACTACCAGACTAGCATAATTCCTATAACCTCCACACCATTGCTAGCAACCCATTGACTATTCCACACTACTTGAGTAGTACACTAACTCCAGCTTTCCATATCTTATATGGCATCCACTCTACTGCCAGAAAATCACTGACTATTCCACATTACCCAAGCAGTATGCTCCTTCCAGTTCTCCTAACTCCTTCCACTCACCTGTCAGCAACTCACTGACTAATCCACACTCCCCGAGTAGTATGGTCACTCCTGCTCGCCATACTTCCTATATTCCACTGTCAGCAACATATGACTATTACACATTACCTGAGAAGTATACTCATTCCAGATTTCCCCTCTAAATAAAACTTCCTCTCCACTGCCAGCAATTTGTGGACTATTTCACTACACTACACTTCATTACACTACCAAAGCAGCATGTTCACTCTAGTTGTCCATGCTACCTAAAACCTCCTGTCCTCTGCCAGCAATTCAATAGTCCATAGCACCAGAGCAAAACACTCAATCCAACTCTCTACCTTCTATAACCTCCTCTCTACTGCCAGCAACTCATGACTATTCACTACCTGAAAAGTATACTCACTCCAGCTCTTTACACTTAATATAACCATCCACTCCACTGCCAATAATTTTGACTATGCCACACTACCTGAGCAATATACTCACTCCAGCTCTTCATACTTCCTATGACCTCCACTCCACTACCAACAACTCATGACTATTTCACACTACCTCGGTGGAATATACACTCCAGCTCTCCACACATCCCGTAACCTTCACTGCCAACAATTCTATGATTATTCCACAGTACCTAAGCAGATTTCTCACTCCCGATCGTCATTATTCCTATATTGTCTACTCCACTTCCAGCAACTCACAGAGTATTACACACTACCTGAGCAGTATGCTCACTCCAGCTCTCCATACTTTCTAGAACATCTAGTCTTCTGCCAGCAACTCACTGGCTATTCAACATTAACTGAGCAGTATGCTCACTCCAGCTTTCAATACTTCAATAACCTCCACCCCACTGCCAGCAACCCATGACTATTCCACACAACCTGAGAAGTATACTCACTCCAGCTCTCCATACTTCCTAAACCTCCACTACAATGCCAGCGACTCACTGACCACTCCACAATACCAGACCATTTTGCTCATTCCAGCTCTCCATACTTCCAATGCCATCTGCTCTGCCAGCAACTCCCTGATTATTCTACACAACCTGAACAGTATGGTCCTTCCAGCACTCCATACTTCCTATAACCTCTGCTCTACTGCCATCAACTGACTTTTCTAAACTACAAGAAAGAAAAGCGTTAATCTGCCTTCTCCTGCTGAGCCCAGAAAGTCTGGAATAACCTGCCCCTAAAAATCTAATCTTCTGCTACTTTAAAATCCCTAAAGATAACGGTTTCTTTGTATTAAAGCATGTAACTGTATATGAATGGTAAAGTGTTATTTTTATTTTTCTACTTTCTCTTTGTGTAAATTGCAACCTTTATTATAAATGGTCTCCAGGACGGGACAAATCTCAGCGTATTCTAATGGTACAGTGTGTGTGTGTGTGTGTGTGTGTGTGTAAAATCAGATCTCTTAGAGAAAACACACCTCTTACTTAACAAGAGGAAATATCAAAATATCTTTAGTGATAGTAATGTTTCACAGTAAAAGCAGCTCCAATCAATCATCATAGTATTTGGGCCATGGAGAGTGTTATTTCAGTACTGTCAGAGTTGTAGTTCAAGAGTAATTGAATGATAAAGTATCCACCTCCTGCCCCATTTACTGATGTAACACTGCTCACCTCAGAGCAGCAGGGTGGTGTACAAATGGATTGCAGAGAGGGACAATCTTCAATTAACATAAGTGAAAAAACCTGTCATCGGGGACAGGGTGTTCCTTACGATCACAGTAAGAAGACTGTCCCTTGCTGTGAGCTGTCTGGTGCCAGGACCAGATTCCACATCTGAGGGGAGGAGGCTTACATTAGGTAAAAGGGGAGGGAGGAGGGATACTTTATCATTCAATTACTCTTGAACTACAACTCTGACAGTATTGAAATAACACTCTCCATGGCCCAAATACTATGAAGATTAATTGGAGCTGCTGTTTTTGTAAAACATTATTATCCTTTTAATTATGTAAAGATCAGAGGAGTACGCACTGCACACTATGCAGTACAGTACACCCCCACCCCCCTCCGGCCCTTAAAGGATTAAGGGAATATTAACATCTAAAAAATGAATTGGCTCAATCATAGGGCCACATGTTCAAAAGAAAAGTGGATACATTCTGGTTCAAACTAAAAATGTATATTGATATAAAGGAGGCTTGAAAACCGCTTGAATGAGAGAGATTTCCAACACATAGCTAAGCAATGCACATTTTTGGGATTTTTAGTTCTCCCCTGTAGTTCAGATGGCTTATCCCAGAACTCCTCCACTTTACTTTACACGCGGCCCATAGAATCAAACATATTGAGCAAAAAGACAACACTCATAGAAAAGGTCTGAATAAAGGTAGAAAAGGCAATTTCTAAACTATTTCTACTCTACTATGTAAGACCTATAAATGCTGCCCTTTTACTTAATATAGTTGATCCTGAGTCATGAGCACTCAGTCATTACCTTTTACTCTAAACTAGCATCTTTAAATAAACATAAGTAAAATATTTAATTATGGCTCTCTAAAATGTAATAGTAAACTTGATTTTCTAATTCAAGATAATCTGTCACCCATCCAAGACCTCATCTCTAATTTATTACATCCCTTTGGTAGAAGCCAATTCTGATGGCCTCAGGAGGAAAGAGGCAATGTCACAGGCCCTGGTGCAACAATTGCCATGCCCCCCCCCGAACCACATCGCCCCCCCAATTCTCCATATGTCCCCAGCGTCCATCTCCTACCTCTCTGGCGGGCCAGCGGCATGGCAGGAGAGGTCTATGCCTCCTTCTGCACAGACCTCAATTAAGAGCTGGAGCTCCCTCGTGGACCTCTCTCCAGTAATGCAGAGCGCTGGGAGATTATGTCAGCTTCCAGCACTCTGCATTGCTAGAGAGCTGTCAAGGGAGAACTCAGCTGCTAAAATGTAAAAAAAAAAACAAAAACGTAGGGTTTATCCCCCTGAGTAAAAAAAGAGTACTCCCACTGCTGAAAGGTGTTTCATTCAAAAGTTATTAATTTTCAAAGTTGCATTTTTTAGCTTCAATATCACAGTGGTCTTAAATTGTACAGTGGCGCTGTTGCTACACCATCCTATGGAGATTTATGGTCCCAGGACCAGAGCTGTCCATAGGATTGTGTAGCAATAGCGCCACTGTACAATTTCAGGCCACTGTGATATTGCACCTAAAAAATTCAACTTTGAAAATTAATAACTTTTGAATGAAACATCTTTCAGCAGTGGGAGTACTCTTGTTTTACTCAGGGGGATAAACCCTACAACTTTTTTTTTTTTTTACATTTTAAGTATTACTATCCCTTTAAATTATTGCATAAACACCTTCGTATTAAAAGAGAACTGTTACACAGAGAAAAACAACATGGTAGGGTGCTGATGCGACCAGTATAATTATCTTGCTGCCAGATTAGCCCAATTTACAGCACTTTGCTCAAAACATGACCTCCAGTGGTTGATTTCTAGTTGGATTAAATTAAAAACCCATCTGGTTATGAGATGATAACTGCTGGAGTGGATCTGGTCATTTTCACATCAGAGATTGTTTAAATTACAGAACATCTTGGAATCTACAAAAAAAAAACAACAAGTTTTGGATCTGGGACAAGAACAGGTTTAAGTTCAAATTAATGAACTTTAGGACTAAACTCCTTCCTATAACTTCCCCCTTTTTTCTGTGGATCCTGGAACAAGATAACCTTACTATTTGTTTAACAGTTTTGAGACTCCAAAAACCTTGATCTTTAGGGATAAGTTTCTCGACTGGGATACAATCAAGGACAAACTCAAAGGGGCATCTGAGGAAGAAAGAGTGTACCTGTCTATTCAAGATGTATTGTCTTGCATCCTTGGAGATTATATTAAATTTCCATTTACTAGGTCTGAATCTTTCTTTAGATTGTGGAATCACTGCCAAAAATCAGTTTCCCTCATATATAGGATTTTGCTTCATGACACATCCAAACTTACTTGCCAGCACTCATGGGAGTCTATGTTGGACCAGTCTTGGTCTGAGGAAGCATGGAGAAGAATAATGTTGCATATACATAAGAGTTTCCTTAATGTTAATCTTTCAGAACAATCTTATAAGATGTTACATGTCTACCACTTGGGCCCAGCTAGATGGATGTACAAAGAAGCCTCGGATTTCTGTTTTCGTGGATGTAATGAACCTGGGACTTTTCTTCACATCTGGTGGACTTGTCCTAAGGTGAAAGCTGTTTGGAACAAAGTGAACCACCTTCTCTCAAATTTTATGTAAGTCGCTGAAGCTTTATAATGCAGAGGCGATTCTTGGGAAAAAAGTGGACTCCCTTAAAAAAGTTTCAGGTTAAATGGATTTTAAAAATTTGCTCAGCTGTTAGAACTAGTCTGGGTTCTCAATGGGTCAAGCTCCTACTTGTTATTCCTCCTACCTTGAACTTCCATTGGCCACTGATGCCTTTATCTTCCTGGTTGAAGCTTTAGCGCTTGCTCGATCTTCGAGCCAAGCTCCTAAGAGTCCTTGTTTTCGCATATCCAGAGTTTCTGACTTGCGTGTTGCATACTCCTCTGGCATTCAAAGGGTTAAAATAAAACAAAGTACTTGCCTTTTCATTCACAAGAGCATCTTTGTGCCCTCATAGGAGTCATCTTCCATTATCGCAGGTTACAGTGTCGGAGCAGGTTCAGAATTGGTCCTTGTTCTGACACATAGTGGAAGGGAACACAAGCATGCACTCTGTATCCATGTGTCATTGATATACATTTGTACCAGTGTTGTCCCAACAGAAGATATCTGCAGTATCTGATTATACCAATACATGTTATAGTGAGCAAAAAGTGACAAAAATCACTCCACTGTTCAGGGTACAGTATTTCTCTAATACACTTATGTGAACATTTACATGCCGAAAATCTGTTCCAGTCTTGTATCTGTGCATTAACCCTTTTAGTGCCAGAGGGGTATGGAACGCGTACCCCTCTGGCACTCAAAGGGTTAAGATGTATTCAATACATTCTGTGCTCTGTCAGGTGGAGGTATTTTAGTCTTTTTTTTTTGCTCACCATTTAATACATTTGTCTGGCACACAGCCTTTTACCAAATTTACTGGCATGAGTCAATCAACTAGTTCCACATTGAGGAGACCCAGAAGGTTGAAACAGCTGTCTGTGGGTAGGTTGAATAGCACATGAATTTACACCCTATGCTTTGCTGGATAAACTGTGAAAACAGAAGCATAAACTAACAATCCCTTATTTATATGGGTTTAGAATCTTCAAATTAACTACACTAAGTGCTTTCATTTACATGTCACATGGCATTTTGGGAGTGCAACAAACATTGCAAGTTTTGGATTTTTTGCTGGAGACAGATTTCCTGGATCTGGTTCAGATATGTAGATGTGCACACAAGTGTAGTATTTCATTGGCACAGTGTATATCCAAAGACTTGTGGGTGAAGTGCTGGGGCTCCGTATACATTACAATGCATGCATCTACTTTAGGATTTGAGCAGGGAATTTTGACCCCGAGCAGTTATACACTGAAGGTAAAGATTATAGAATACTACATACATGAAAGCAAAATCTATAATAGAATATATATATATGTACAGAAAGCACGATGTGCAGGAACAGATGCTGCATGGTTGGCACCCTGCACAACATGGCAACGCATCCTTTCTGTTAACATTTTGTTGTAAATACACTATTTTTCACTTTGTGTTGATGCCATTCCTAGCAGTCAGTACTGTGATGGTGTCAGCAGGTTTTGGCAATTTGTTTTGGAGTTGAAGACTTTAAAAGTCAAGTGTACACTCCTCCATTTTGTTTTGATAAAGATAATAGACTGGGCCAATAAAATTCACTTTCTTGCATACATAAGACCCACTGATACAGCCTTATTGCTTCTTATAATGCATTTTTGGAATTGTAACCTTGACATTCACACTTTCCTTTATGAGAGTGATTCCATCATCATTTTATATACACAGATATATAAATACACACACAGCCATTGCCAGAAAGACTCTACAGCAGAGGTTCTCAATCCGTGCCCTCAGTGGCCACTATCAGGCCAGGACATAGGAACTTCCCTGCTAGAACACAAGTGTGTTGATCAGAGGCCAAGTCATATTGAGTAACTCACCTGTGCTCTTAATGAAATGCCAGATGCATTTGGCAAAGCTTTGTCAGACCCCTCACTTGGACTTGGTTCCTAATCACCTCCATCCACTATCATCTATGCTGCTGTTCACCTCCCTCCCTCCCTCTCAGTCGAGTACCAAAACATTTTTTTGCTTAAACCTTGAAGCTTGCAGGATCCCTTGTACCTCAATTTGGCTTCAGTTCTCAACATTGCCCCATCATGACCCACTGTGGAAGTGACATCAGGCTATGTTGTCATCACTTAGAACTGACCATGCTGAGGTCATGATAGGGCAATGTTAAGAAATGAAGCCGGACTGGGTCTGTGCCTAACACTGGAACAAGGTTGGGCTGGCAGATAGTTAAGGGTAGTCCCATGAACACCAGTGGAATCTTTCTTCCCCCACCCCCTGCATCTTCTTGCAGGAGCAAAGCCACGCTTCTTTTGCTAATCTGTAATATTATATACATTTATATATAAAAAAAAAAATGTCAAGAAAAGAGGGTAGCACCCGTAGCTCTTTAATGAGGTGACCAATTTTATTTGTCAACATTTTGGACCTCTATATAGACCTTTATCAAGATGTTTTGACAATGGTCCATACAGGAATGGACCACTGACAAATAATTCTGATAACATTAAAAAAATCATGGGTGCGGTCTTCTTTTCTTGAAGATTTTATTACTGGTCATACTAAGAACAGCAATGAGTGAGTGCTTCCATCCTCCATGTCCTGTTCTAAATTCAAATTTTGGTGGTTGTGTTTTTTCCAAGAATGACTCCTTGCGTTTCAGTGTTCTGAACATTCGTGGCAGCAAGTCTCAAAGTATACGTTTTTTCAGGGCTTGGCTGAGACTAAATTTCCTTGTGAGGCTTATTCAAGAGGTTTCCCTTGAAATTAAATATCTATTTTAATCTGTAGTTTGCATATGATTTTATAGTTACTTGTAATTACCTTTCTAATACATTTGTAAAGTGCAAAGATGCCTATTTTATTGCGTGAGAGATCTTCACTTAAAGGTTGAGTGATAATGATGATGATGATGATGATGATGATGATGATGAACCAACATGCTAAAACAATGACATGTTTGAATATTAAAGTGTTCTTGCTCATCAATTCTCCAGGGAAGGTCCACAATATTCCACAGAAAGTCCCAATACACTCTATATTTTAAAATAAGCTTTATTTCTTGTTTGTCTTCATGCCGTTAGAATTTATCCACACTCAGGTGGGCATAATTAAAACTAATGTTACCAATCAATTTCAACTAGATATTATTGTTCTCTTAAATAGACCATCTTCTTAGTAACTTTTAGTATTATTTCCTAGCATGTAATGAAAAGTACTAAATAACCATGAGCTTTTTTAAAAAAATAAAAACAGGAAAAGAAAAAAATACTTTATAAAACATTTGCCTGGACACGAAAAAGCACGTGACCTTTTCTTATTCCAGACTGATCCCTTTAACTCTTCAAAGGACCGGACAAGTGTGAAACGCATTGCTTAACAACGCGTTTCACACCAATCCGGTTCTTTAAGGGTTAAAAAGCAGTAGATTCTTCAGCCACCTTCGGCCAGTGAAAATATACATTGTGTTAACAAGAAAACAGATTTAGATTTGTAAGACTAAATATCCCTTTAAATAGGGCGCACTAAATTCAAAAATACCATCTAACATTATCAAATGTTCATGTTACAGTTTTCTGAGCTTGACATTCAGGTTTTTTTTTTTTTTGTTTAGAAGGATAAAGCAAAATATACGTCAGCATTTATGTACCACTTTATCTACACAGATTAGTAGAACGGAAGAAGCACAAAGCTGGTTACAGCCAAAGCAACCAGTCCGAAAGAGCTTAAATTACACAGTCACTTGCACATAGAGAGTACTTTGATTTAAAAAAATGCCCAAAGATCTAGTTATACAACTGCCAGGCTACTCAGAACAGCCAGAAATTGCTACATTTTGATGGAGATCACAGGACAAAAATAAACCCAGATTGTTTTTTTTTTTTTTTAAAGATGTACATTAAATTTATCCAGGGGAGTTTAAAAAAAAGATGTTCCTAATCTGATCCAAGGTCACAGACTATTTACTGTTCCCATGAAC
This sequence comes from Rhinophrynus dorsalis, assembly GCA_037306005.1. Taxonomy (NCBI): domain Eukaryota; kingdom Metazoa; phylum Chordata; class Amphibia; order Anura; family Rhinophrynidae; genus Rhinophrynus; species Rhinophrynus dorsalis. The sequence continues at coordinate 370,561,296 of CM074724.1, read as the reverse complement.
TTGGAACAACTGTGTTCTTAGTTTAATCTTGGATGCAAGAAAGGTCTGCAATGCATTGAAACCACCTCTAGAACCCAATCAGCTAAACTCAATGGCTTTTCAGGCATCTGGTTAAGAAAATAGTTTAAAATGTACATTAAGTATTTTGATACAGTAATTCCTCAGAATCCACTTAGATATTACTCTATAAACACTGTGGATATGATAGACGTTGCATGTTGGAAGACCTAACTAGGTGAATATTGAAATTAAGGAACAGACCACCTCCTAATAATAAACCCCCATATACCTTAAAATTATATAATATATATATATTTTACTATAATCTCAAATAGTACCAGACACCTTGTCAAAGGAGAGACAAGACTATATGAATCCAAACTCTTACTACTGATAGCTTCACGAGAAGACTTCACTCAAAGGGTTAAAGGTGGACTTTCACCCCAAAACATAATGTCTTATTTTATTGGTGTACCCCGATTGTGCATTGATTTTTTTTTTTTTTTTTTTTTTAAACAAAATCACCAAACACACACTTTAAAGTGTTGGTAATACTTGTAATTCAAACCATTTACTTCTGTAGATATTTACAAAATAAACTAATTGCGCCGTTTCCGATCTCCCAAACCGTTATGGTTTGGGAGATATCAGTCTGCAAAGTTCCCCCTTCGCTCCCCTTGTGCGGACATCAGCTTTAAAACTTACAGACGGAGATCGCAGTCCATAGACCGTCCTGCGGCTCTTCAGCAGAGCCGTGATCTCTGTAGTTAGAAAGAAATATTTCATTTGAATCACCTACAACTTGTGTCTGGTTTGCAAGCACAAGTTGTAGACCGTTCAAATGAAGTATTTCTTTGTAACTAACTCAATCACAGCTCTGCTGAAGAGCTGCAGGACGGTCTATTGACTGGGATCTCCGTCTAAGTTTTAAAGCTGATATCAGGAACAAAGGGAGGGAAGGGGGGAACTTTGCAGACTGATATCTCCCAAACCATAACGGTTTGGGAGATCGGAAACGGCACAATTAGTTTATTTGGTAAATATCTACAGAATTAAATGGTTTGAATTTAAAGTATTACTATCACTTTAAAGTGTTAGTAATGTCTAAAAAAACTTTTTTGCATTTAGAAGAGCTTAAAAAGCTGATCTAAATGCAAAAAAACGTATCTCTCAAACCGCTATTGTTTAAGAGATACGGGCGTTTAAAGTTTGATTTCTCCTACTGACAGCTGTAAAGCTGTCAGCAGGAGATCCGTGTTGGTCGACACGGAGGAGCTTGAGAAGTGCCGGGATCTCGTTACTTACACAGAATCCCTTCATTGGAATGGTCTAAAACGTGTGCCTAGTGTGCCGAGATCTTGTTACTTACACGGAATCCCTTCATTGGAATGGTCTAAAACGTGTGCCTAGTGTTCAGGCACACGTTTTAGACCATTCCAATGAAGGGATTCCATGTAAGTAACGAGATCCCGGCACTTCTCAAGCGCCACCGTGTCGACCGACACGGATGTCCTGCTGACAGCTTTACAGCTGTCAGTAGGAGAAATCAAACTTTAAACGCCCGTATCTCTTAAACAATAGCGGTTTGAGAGATACGTTTTTTTGCATTTAGATCAGCTTTTTAAGTTCTTCTAAATGCAAAAAAGTTTTTTTTTTTTTTTTTTTTTAGACATTACTAACACTTTAAGAGATATTACATGTTAAAGTTCGAGTTGTTGCGACCACTTCCACTTTCTGCTGCATAAAGCTACTTCAGCACAGTTCTGCTGGACGTCCACACGTCCCAAATTCTCCTCCTACTGCCCTCCCAGCTCTCACTACGAAGAGGAGCATGAACACGCTCACAGGGAGAGCTGGGAAGGAGGGAGGTAGGAGGAGAATTTGGGACGTGAGGACGTCCAGCAGAGCTGTGCTGAAGTAGCTTTGTGCTGCAGAAACTGGAAGCAACAACTCGAACTTTAACCCTTTGAGTGCCAGAGGGTTACGCAACACATTGGCACTCAAAGGGTTAACATGTAATATCTTAAAAAAAAAAAAATACTTTAACAAAATCACCAATCCATACACCATTGGAGGTACACTAAAATATGACAATGTGTCTTTGGGGTGAAAGTTTCCCTTTAAGCCTAGCAAAATAGAATCCTGTATCCATTCATGGAAATGATATCCAGAGCTAGATAAAGGTTATTTTTATACATATGAGCCAATCATAACAGATTGATAGTTGGCAATATGATTTTCTGCCCAGATTAAGATAAGTGGGTGTTATAACTAGGAGGCGTTAGTGTTGCTTTAAGTTACTAATATAGTTTTGGTTCAGCTGCATTTGTCTTCGACTGAGCTCACCGTATATATATATATCTGCTTTACTTACAAGGGTGAGACAGCAGCTCAAGAGAACATATGATAAAAACATACCCTTCATCCTTTAGGAAAAAATAGAACTTCAAACATTTACTTTATAATTTAGATATAACATTGTGCATTTATGCAAATAAATTAAAAATACAAAAAAAAAAAAAAAATTAAAACAACTTTCTGTGTGGCAGGCATTAACCAATTGAGTGTTGGGAGGGTGTACTAAGAACAGTTCTGTGGCACACACACACTGCATCATACAGAACAATACAAAATTCTCATTGATTTAAAGTGGAACTTTCACTCAAATTAAAGTGCCCCCCCCAAATAATTATTCATATGGCGACATGCATACCAATACTTGTAGTATCAAGAACAAGTCCAGCATCATTGATAAATCCATCTTGTTCAGGGACTCACGGGGTAGATTAAGAGCAGACGTCTTAACTCTTTGGCATCTGTGTGTTTGCGCTGTCCGTTCTGGTTTCCTCTATGATTGGCGATGGGGAGTTGCATTGTACCTTAAGGTACAGGAAGTGACTGATGGCGCAGGCACCACAGATGTCAGTAAAGCAAGAAGCCTGCCCGTGAGAACAAGATGGATTTCTCAATAATGCCGGACTTATTCAAGATCATCCAAGTGTTGGTATGCATATCGTTATATGAATAATTATTTGTGGGGCACTTTAATTACAGTGATAGTACCTCTTTAAATGGGGTGTTTAATCCCTTGAATGCCAACGGTCTCCAGCGCACTGCAGAAGCAATGCATAGAGAAATCACTAGCATTCCCTGGCTTAAAAGCCATGTTTAAGCCTTTGCGTGCCAGAGGGTTATCCAACGTATTGCGTTGGATACCCCTCTGGCATGCAAAGGGTTAAGAAACGTAAATCTGGAGTTTGTGTGTCCTCTACGGTGCAGTCGGTTGGCTCCAAAATTACTTACTACTTATTGGTATAGAACCTGCTTTTATTACCCCTCTCACACTCAAAAGGGTTAAAGGTTAATCATTCATCCAGGAAAGTGCGTTAAACTTTCTGAATAAAGATTCTGTATATATATATTTGTTTTTTTTCTGATTTTTTTTTTTTCTTTTCTCTTTTATATAAAGCGCTGGCACACCCCTTGAACAGGATAATGTCACTCAAACATATGAAATACAGAATGCATTACACCATGGAATCAAGACGACCGCATTTCAGACGAGACACTACAAGCACAAAGTGCACATATTCCATTATTTACAAATACACAGCAGTTTTCAAGTCTCGAAAATAACAAAAACTAAAAACAAAAAAGAAAATGCAAAGGTAGAAATACCGTTTTTTTTTTTTCTTATGCACCACAAAGTATTAAAAGTGCGACTCCAGTCACACTAATATCCCCTAGTATAAAGGATTTTTAAGAGTTTAATATCAGTAACCCACCCTGTTCCCCGATGTCAGCTCCTTCTCCAAATGAGAGCGATGACACTATAAAGAAGTTGCCGTGGCAACAGACCTGACAGTCACTCACAAGGAGTCATTTATGTAAAAGTGAGCAAACTGAACAGGTCCTCAGCGCTAACTAAATTTGAGTCCATGCTCAGAATGAATTAAACTACTGTGTGAGTGATCGATCTGGTTGCCAAAGCAACCAGTTGATCGGACATTCAGCTCCTGCATTGGAAAAGGTGCTGATGTCAAGGCAAGGGGGTGAGAGGGGTATATTAATAGTTTAATAAATTTCAAACTAGTATTAAAGAGCGTGACTGAGTTTTCTCACGTTCGTTAACTCGAAGGGTTAATTTGCAATGCATTAGAAATTAAAAAAAAAAAAAAAATTATAAAAAGATTATTCTAAGAAAAAAAATCCAACCCCCCAAAAACATCCTCTTAAAGAAAAGATAAACAATATATATTAAAAAAAAAATTAAATCCAGTAAAGACAATATTACAATACAACTGCATCGCTATACAGACAACAATTAACATGTTTACACACATCGTTTCCTCTAGTATTTACAGCAATTACAGCATTGGCGATGCAAAAAAAGGCTCACTTGTTTCATGACTTCGTAAACAGCCATTTATACACGTTCAAGTGTACGTATATAGGGGCTGGGTGCAGAAATCTACAGAGTAACAATTCTGGAGCAAAGTAATCCTTCCCACTGGGAACAGTTAAAGGCGGAGAAACTTTTAATGAAAAGAAAAACAAAAAACTATATATATCCTACAAGGCTTTGCGTGCTGAATAAAACAAGTACTCCCACTGCTTGAAGTGGGAAGTCATTGCAGATCAAAATGTTTAACATTAAACTGCAATTTTCTGTTTTTGTCAACAGGTGGTGCTGTTATCACATTTATGTAGTCTGACTCAAGGGGGGGAGATTCACTAAGCGGTGATAAACTGGAGATGAGTTCTCCAGCTTACCACGACTCCATTTCCTATGTTATTCTATGGAGTCTATACACTAAGATTTCTTCAGATTTGGAGATGTTATTGCATAGGCTTCATAGAATAAGATAAGGACTAGAGAAGTGATATCAATGGAGAGGTCATCTCCACGTTATCACTGCTTAGTGGATCTCCCCAAAGCTCTTCCATGGACAGAGTGATAAAGAAATATTGGATACCAGTTGGAGCTTTTTATTTAACCATCTGAGTGCCAGAGAGAAAAAAAAAAGTGAATTTCCGCTTCAATGCTAGAGATTTCTCCAAGTTGCTTTGCAATACACTGGAGACCATGCTAGTATTCGATGGGGGAGATTCACTAAGTGGTGATAAAGCGCAGATTACTTCTCTACCGATATCACTTCTCCAGTTCCTATGTTGTACTATGGAGTCTATGCACGAAGTTCCCTAACGTCTGAGAGATCTTAGTGTATAGGCTCCATAGAATAACATAGGACTTAGAGAAGTTATATCACCACTTTATCACCCCTTAGTGCGTCTCCCTCAAGGTGTTACTGGATAGCTCTCCAGCATTCAAGAGGTTACACTTTCATGTATCCCCCCATGGCGCACTTGCTTTCTCCTGAATTGCTCCTGTTTGGCTTTCTGCACTCAGCTCCCTTCCCCACCAGAACCACCAGGCACCCCAGCTGGTCACCAGTCTGCATCCTCTTCTATGTAATAGTCAGGAGTGGTACCATCAAAAAGGCCAGGATCTAAAGATTTCCGCTGCTTCCCCCTTGCAAAAACCCTTGATATGGAACCAAAGCCCATTTTCTCTTTCTTCTTCTTCCGCTTTTGGTCTTCGAGGTCTTCTAAAGACTGTCAGGAAGAGAAGAAAGGCAATGTTATACAAAGAAAGCATATTGCACCATTCACCTTCTTGTGTGGTGTATTTCAGTAAAATGTAACATGTGTATCTCTAAGTGCCAGCGGGGTATGCAATGCATTGCAAAGCAATGCGCTGAGCTGCTTACCCCACTGGCACTCAACAGAGTTATAGGTTTGTTCACAATGGACATATTTTATTGTGCAATCTACATCAGTGGTTCCCAAACAGGCTTTCACAGCACCATCTTAAAGGGATAGTAATACTTGTTTTATGAAAGCTTTAATGTTATATTTATTAAATAAATAAAGCAAAGCATAAGTATTTTTGTTACAACGTTGATACCTTTAGTGTAATATTGATGTGAAATTTACCCGCCCCGCCCCTTTAGCTATGTCAGAGCTCTAGCTGACAACGGTCTGCGGACCAGACGGATGATCCGGAGAGCCGATATACTAGTGAACGCACAACAAATCTTCATGACAACGGTCTACAAAGTGGACTTGGTCTGAGGCAGTAGACCGCTCTCATTAAGTTTTCCTTTGTACAAAGTGGGCCTGGTTTGAGGCAGCAGACCGTTGTCATTAAGTTTTCCTTTGTACAAAGTGGGCACGGTTTGAGGCAGTAGACCGTTGTCATGAAGTTTCCTTTGTACAAAGTGTGCCTGGTTTGAGGCAGTAGACCGTTGTCATGGTTTCCTTTGTACAAAGTGTGCCTGGTTTGAGGCAGTAGACCGTTGTCATGAAGTTTCCTTTGTATGCAATGCTATTTCGGCTCTCCAGAAGAGACATCCGGTCCGCAGACCAGAATCCAAGTATGTCAGCTACAGTGCTGACATCGCTAAAAAGGGTGGGAGGGGTACATTTGACATCGATATTACACTAAAACTAACAAAGTTATAACAAAAAAAACATATATGCTTCGCTTATTTATTTAATAAATATAATAGTAATACTTGTTCACTTTAAAGGGGGACCAATGCCATTAAATAATACCCACAACACTACGTGCAGAAAATTCTAATGACCCTAACGCATTTTGCCTTTGCTCAAGACATAACATTTTCAGTCTCTTCTGGATGCCAGGCCCATGTAGGTAGGCGGACATGACCGTTGGTGGCAGGACCACAGAACCTCCACCTCTGCTCACTGCATATAGTAATCTTAACCCTTTAAGCACCAGAAAGGTATGTAATGCATTGCTTCTGCAATGTGTTGTGCACCTCTCTGGTCCTTGACCCCTTAAGGACTAGCGATCCGGGAAGTGAACTTCCCCCTTAAGGGCTGCTTTCACGTTCGTCTGCCTGCCGGCCCATCTGACTGATGACGTATACCGGCACAACGAACCGGGGTCTGAGAAAGACCGCTCCGCTCATGGAGTGGTCAATTTCAGACCCCACTAGTACTTACAGCGCTCCCGCAGAAGCAATGTGAGCACAAGATGGGAGACGTGCAAGGACTGTCCCCAGCCCTTTAGGCAAGTTTTCCAGTGACTGTCCTCACGCATTACCGGGCATTAAAGGGTTAAGTAGGTGCATGCTACAGTCTGTCAACAACTGTCATGTCGTCCTGGATTGAGGAGGTTATCTACTGAACAAAACCACAAGAGCAAAATTCATAGGGGCCATTAGAATTTTCTGGTTATAGTAAGGTAAGTGTGTGGAAAGGGGCTTTAATATTACGACGTGTTCATTTTTCCCTTGATGTGTCCCATCTATTCATATATATTCATTCTGCCCAATGTCCAGGAGAAAACTGGACTAATTTTCAGGTTAGCCAACTGCCCCATAAAACAGGGTTACACAGATTCCTGTGGATTTAACCCTTCCAGTGCCAGAGATGTATCCACTGCATTGTGTCCCAATGCGGTGGATACTTCTCTGGCACTCAAAGGGTTAAATGTGGATTTTTAAGCACTTTGACAGCTAAATATTTCCAATGCAATGATCATGTCAGGACGGCTGGCAAACAATGGTTAAAAGTCTTATCCTATATAATAATTGGCTAGGATGTTTGTCACAATGCAGTCATGCACTGTGCCCGCGTTCGGGCAGTCTCTACTGTGCATGACTGCATCTCGTGAGACTCCGCCATGACTGCATCACGTGGAGCAGTGAGGTAGCGGCAGCAGCCTCTTAACCCTTTGGGTTAACATTACCCGGACCTTGTGTACACACACAGGCTTTTACACTAGTATTTCCATAAATGGGGATCTTGGGAATGGGCATTTTCATGCAGTCTGTTTGCCCCAGAATGACTCTGCATGTTTTCTGTAAACAAGACCCACTGGATTATATTGGACTTCTTCCACAGAGCGGTCACAGGAATTTACACTTTCAAAGCTAGCTGTGACATCTTAACCCTCCCAGCGCCAGGAAGTATCCACTGCATTAAAATGCAATGTGTTGGATACCTCTCTGGCATTCAGACGGTTAAAAACAGATGTGTCAGGACTGTACAAAAGGTTGGGCGCTACTGCTCTTGACAAAGCTATATTGTTTATGTAGATTTTAAAATGGATCTATCATCACTTTACAAGTTATGGTCATTATGTAGACTACTTGGCAAATAATTATAAAACTTTTTTTTTTTTTTTTTTTTTTTTTAAACGTTATTTGCAAGAAAATTATGGTTTAAAGTGTGCCCAGCAGCCTACTTCCGGGTAAACTGCTCTTGCCGCTCGGCCTCTGCTCATGTCACTCTACCCAACATCCTCCAATGACGGAGGCGTTCTGTTAGTAAGCTGGAGTGATCTTATTGGCTAGATATCGATCTCTGCCAATGAGATCACTCCAGCTTACTAATAGAATTTTCTCACAAATAACGCTTTAAAAAAAAAAAATAAATAAAATAAAAACGTTTTATATTTATTTACTAAGTATTCTGCATAATGAACATGACTTGTAAAGTGGTTATGGATCACTTTAACTGAAAGACTTTTTTTTTTTTTTTCCATTTAAAATAACAGTTTTGGAGATATTTAACTGTCGTTTATGCAAGTTAAGCAGTACTGGATGGCACAGCCGTGTGCCAGCTACTAATGTTCCGCATTGCACTGGCATTTGTAGAACTCCCCCTAGCACTGAAATGGTTAACCCTTTGGGTGCCAGAGTGCTCTGCAATGCGTTTTGTGCCCCTCTGGCACTTAAAGGGTTAAGCAGACATTCTGGATCCTAAAGAGCTGCAATTCTAGAAAGCACCAACTGTGCTATAGGGGACAAATAAGGTCCCCTCGATTTAATTTTTTTTTTAACCCCTAGAGGGGTCACCACTGCGTTGGTGATCATGCTAACATTTAAGAGGATAAAAGCCTCATTTACATCAGAGGGAATTGGGGAATTTTAATTTGCCTCTATCGTGTAGATGGTTTTCCCCAGAACTGCTCCTCTTTCTTTGTGCATATGACTAATAGCCTGACATAATCTGCATCAGTAAGTCCTGCACCCCGACAGCTGTAGACACCAATGAATTCATCAACATGCTCCTGTTTATGAATGTATGCATTTTCCCCCCTTTCATGATTAAGTCCCAGACTTTGTAACTAAGGAACGGCACACAAAAGAACTGCCAGCATTGCTTATAACACACAACTGCCTTTCAGCCTGCTCGCAACCCTCCAATCAATTCCCTGAAGCATGCAGATAAGCAATTCTAAACATGGAGACAGGGACAAAAAAAAGTACAGAATTAAAAAAACCTCCTGGAACGGATTGTAGAAGCCAAAAGGAGACCTACACTACCGTCTTACATTGCAGAGGGAATGCGTTCGATGTCTCGGAGAGTTGATGTCACTGGGCGTCGAGGACCTATCTCCTTCTGCTGCAGAGGCGTCGGATATGATAGAGGGCTGCCGTGAATGGCATGGGCTAATTCTGACCGCTTAAAGAGAAACAATAGTTACGGAAATAGAACATTCTGTATTAAGGTCTGAATGCACATACACATAGAGGGGAGATTCACTAAGCAGTGCTAAAGAGGTGATAAAGTGGAGATGATTTCTCCAATAATATCACTTATCCAATTCCTAGGTTAGTGCTTTGGCTTCATAGAATAGGATTTCTACAACTTTGGAGATCGTAGTGAATATGCTCTATAGAATAACATAGGAACTGGAGAAGTCATCACCTCTTTATCACACCTTAGTGCATATCCCCCCCATAAAGACAATTCCAGTGCATACATACAGAGGAGCAATTCCGTAGGGGACACCATTCCCACTGATATAATGGGATACTAACAGATCTTAATAACCCCCCAACTCACCTTAACCCGGGCAGAAAATCCTAACGGCCAATTATAAAATCAGCTCCGCACAGATTGGTTTTCAAAAATTATTGTTTAACCCTTTGAGTGCCCGAGCAGAACACAGTGCATTGAGGAGCAATGGGCATGGAGGCAGACATGATTTATTGTTGAAGGACTTAAAGACCCCAAACTCCTCCCAATGAAGGTTTCATGAGAATCTCAGTTGGAGTTTGGAGTCTATAAACCCAGAAGAAATGATCATTTCTGCCTCTGCCTACAGGATATTAAGTACCAATGAAAGATTCATTATGGAACCAATCCATAGGAAAGGATTCATAGTGACTGTCTGGATTTTCTGTTAAAAGGATAGTTGTAGGGATTATCCCCCTGAGTAAAACAAGGTGAAAGGTGTTTTATTTAAATGTTATTACAGCTCAAACTTGAATTTTTTAGGTCCAATATCACAGTGGCCTGAAATTTTAGTGGCGCTGTTGCTACATCATCCTATGGACAGCTCTGGTACGTTGACCATAAATCTCCATAGGATGGTGTAACAGCACCACTGTACAATTTCAGGCCACTGAGATACTGCACTTTAAACCACTAAATCGTAGAGAGGTCTCCAAATGAATGGAAATTAATTGGAGCGGTCTCTAGCATTCAAGGCATCAAAAGCGAATTTTAAAAATCACAGTGAATTTTCATTTGTCCGCTATGGTGCGGTTGGTTTAGTCCAGATTTTCTTTGCGTTAAGAGGTAGACGTATTAACGGAAAATATACACATATGTGCATACATTATACACACATACATACATACACACATATACACATACATACATGGGAACTCTCTGGAACTGCCCTGTAGAGTTGTTTTTTTTACAGTTAATTACCAGGTCTGTGGGGACAGAGGCTGATTCCGGTTAAAGGGATAGCAATGTTTCATAATAAAAGCAGCTCTAATTAATCATCACAGTACTTGGACTTTGGAGAGTGTTATTTCAATTCTGTCAGAGTTGTACTTCAAAAGTAATTCAATGACAAAGTATCCCCCTCCCGCCCCTTTTACTGATGTAACACTGCTCTGCCAGATCAGAAGGGAGGTGCCCAGGTAGACTGCAGAGAGGGACAATCTTCAATTAAGATAAGGGAAAAACCTGAAAAACTTGTCAAGGCGGGCAGGGCTTTCATTGTTCTCATAGGAAGAAGATTGTTCCCTGCTGTTAACTGTCTGGTCTATGGACTGGATTCCACATCTGAGAAGAGATGGCTTACACTAGGTAAAAGGGGTGGGAGATGAAACTTTGCTTGTGAATATCTCTCAAACCATAAAGGTTTGAGAGATAAGACTTATATCGTTTGTGTTTTTTTAATGCCTACAAAATAAAATAAAGATAAAAGGAAGTATTACTATCCCTTTAAGCAGAGTTTCTTATGAAACAACGGCCACTTCTAGTTTCTGCCCTGTACCTCCTACTTTATGACATAGGTCATTAAGTCCCACCCTCACCTGTGATTAAGCCCCACCCTTTTGTGCTACAGATCACTTCATTTATATTCCAAACGAACCACATTAACCCTCTCTGGGGGCTCAAGAAACATCCCCTGCTGATTTTGAACGTTTGCCCACTGACAAAGAAATGATCAGTCTATAATTTTAATGGTAGGTTTATTTGAACAGTGAGAAACAGAACAACAACAAAAAAATACTGAAAAACACATTTCAAAAAAGTTATACATTGATTTGCATTTTACTGAGTGAAATAAGTATTTAATCCCTTTGCAAAACATGACTTAGTACTTGGTGGCAAAACCCTTGCTGGCAGTCACAGAGGTCAGACATTTCTTGTAGTTGGCCACCAGGTTTGCACAAATCTCAGGAGGGATTTTGTCCCATTCCTCTTTGCAGATCCTCTCCAAGTCATTAAGGTTTCAAGGCTGACGTTTGGCAACTCTGCTCCCTCCACAGATTTTCTATGGGATTAAGGTCTGGAGACTGGCTAGGCCACTCCAGGACCTTAATGAGCTTTTTCTTGAGCCACTCCTTTGTTGCCTTGGCCTTGTGTTTTGGGTCATTGTCATGCTGGAATACCCATCCACAACCCATTTTCAATGCCCTGGCTGATTGAAGGAGGCTCTCACCCAAGATTTGACGGTACATGGCCCTGATCGTCGTCCCTTTGATGCGGTGAAGTTGTCCTGTCCCCTTAGCAGAAAAACACCCCCAAAGCATAATGTTTCCACCTCCATGTTTGATGGTGGGGATAGTGTTCTTGGGGTCATAGGCAGCATTCCTCCTCCTCCAAACATGGCGAGTTGAGTTGGTGACTAAGAGCTCGATTTTGGTCTCATGTGACCAAAACACTTTCACCCAGTTCTCTTTTGAATCATTCAGATGTTCACTGGCAAACTTCAGATGGGCCTGTACATGTGCTTTTTTGAGCAAGGGGACCTTGCGGGTGCTGCAGGATTTCAGTCCTTTGTGGCGTAGCGTGATACCAATTGTTTTCTTGGTGACTATGGTCCCAGCTGCCTTGAGATCATTGACAAGATCCTCCTGTGTAGTTCTGGGCTGATTCCTCACCGTTCTCATGATCACTTAAACTCCACAAGGTGAGATCTTGCAATGAGCCCCAGACAGAGGGAGACTGACAGTTATTTTGTGTTTCTTCCATTTGAGAATAATCACACCAACTGTTGTCACCTTCTCTCCAAGCTGCTTGTTGATGGTCTTGTAGCCTATTCCAGCCTTGTCTAGGTCTACAATATTGTTCCTGTCATCCCTGGACAGCCCTTTGGTCTTGGTCATTGTGGATAGTTTGGAATCTGATTGATTGCTTGCTTCTGTGGACAGGTGTCTTTTATACAGGTAACAAGCTGAGATTAGAAGCACTCCCTTTAAGAGAGTGATCCTAACCTCAGCTTGTTACCTGTATAAAAGACACCTGGGAGTCAGAAATGTTGCTGATTGATAGGGGGTCAAATACTTCTTTCACTCAGTAAAATGCAAATCAATTTATAATTTTTTTGAAATGCGTTTTTCAGGATTTTTTTTTGTTATTCTGACTCTCACTGTTCAAATAAACCTACCATTATAGACTGATCATTACTTTGTCAGTGGGCATCAAATATTTTCCCTCACTGTATATTATATATATAGCATAAACTGAAAAGGTTATGGTGAGGGAAAAAAGTGAATGAAAAACCATTCCACCTGAATTTGCTGGGTGGTAGATACAACATTAAACAAAAAATTGACACACCAGTCAACACATTTGTGTAACATATAGAGAAAGAAAAATACACAGAATATAAAATTAATACAAAGTCTTCATAGCTGGTAACTGTTTAAGTGCTTAAAAGAACAGTGCATTCATGGAAAAATAGATATTGTAGGGATTTTCCTGGATACCACATTTTGCTGGGATATGCTTTGTTCCAAAATTACTACAGCTCAAAAGTATTTTAACCTTCTGAGAGCCAGAGGGGTATGCCACACATTCCCCTCTGGCACTCAAAGGGTTAACATTAAAAGCCTAGAAACAGTGGCAACTGGTGTCAAGACAGGTTTTATATTCCTGCTCCTCCTCCTCCACTTCAAGACACACTGAGCTGTAATAACATTTGAACTAAGCTATTCCCAGCAGCGGGAGTATCCTCAGGTTTCTCAGCAGAAACAAATGCACTGTATAGATTTTTCCACAACAAAATCTGATTGTATAACCCTGTTCATACAAGAACTGCACTGCTGGCAAATACAGAATCTCGGTGTGGCTTGGTATTCTAATCACAGAGTTAGTGATATTCCAGGAGCAGGTGGATCTGCAGCCTTCCAAGTTTTTGTTGCGAGTAGGATTACCACATGTCCCATATTGCCCAGGACAGACCTGGATTATAAATGTGTACCCCATGTCCCGGACAGCCCCCTTCTGGGACAATATAAAATCCCGGAATGAAGACTCTAGAGCACAGAGTTCTAAATACTAGGAGAACTGACCATTGCCTACTGTGACAGGAAGTGATGCCTCTGCTGGACTGCAACAAAATGGCTTCCAGACGGAGCTCTAAACACTAAACAGTGTACCAAGCCATGATCCGTATTTCAATCAGGAACTGCAGGCCAATTTTGTTGAAGTATAATACTAGTCTAAAAAGAATTGGGAATGATGTATATTTTCACTTAGCCAACCACAGGCATCGCTTTCTGCCACAGCAATCAATGGGCAGTTCTCCCTCTGGTGTTCATTACTCTGTGATGTGATGCAGAAAGAGCAGTTTGTGCACTGATGTCCATTGAAGTACAGTGACCCCCTGCAGATGCCTGCACCAGAGCCGAGGGACAAGTACTCTGTCGCTCTCATTACTGCATTGTCTCTGAATGGCAGAATGGAAATGTGGTCAACCTACTGTACAATCTTGGGCATAATACGAACCTGTGTATAATACGCAGGTGTACATTATACCAAAGATTTTAGGGGAAAACAAGAATGACTATGTATAATACGCACCTTTGTTTTCCCGTCACACACACACAAAAATCCCATTGAGGCACTGCTTCCCTCCGTCCCCGCTTACCCATAATCCTCCTCCTCTGTAGTCCGTCCGTTTCTTCAGCCTGACAGGGGCCCGCTTCCAGCATGGCCCTGGTTACACTGAAGAGGTCCTGATAGGTCCATGCTGGAAGCAGGCGGCAGATGCAAACATGCCGCCTGCTGGGACCCTGTCAGGCTACGGAAAATTGACGGACTACAGAGGGGCAGAGGAGGAGGCTATGGGTAAGAGGGGAAGAAAGGAAGGAGTGCAGCAATGGGAATTTTTAAAAACATTTTTTCCCTGTGTAAAATACAGCCCCCCCACTTCACATAAGGTGAAGCGGGGCAAAATTGTGCGTACTATACACACAGTTTTATGGTAGTTTTGAGTTGTAGTCGAACAGCTGGAAGGCCACAGGTATAAGTCATTTCCTGCAACATCCTGTAACAGAAGATCCTAATCAACAGATGGAGATTAACCACTTGAGAATGCATTGTGATGCACACCCCTCTGATCCTCAGTGTATTAAGGGACCAATGAGACAGCGCAAGTATATGCCCAAATGATTCACAAGGAAATGCCTGTCAATTAAACAGGTCTTGAGTGTCTTAATATTCTAACAGGTGTACCAGCGGAACTAACTGAGCCGTGGAATTCATCAGGGCACTTGCAGCATGAGAATACTCTGTGGAATTGACAAATCTACAGCTTCTTTCTAAGACAACTCAGATTAGAAGCGAGCAGTTCTGGAACAAACCAACTGCATTATATGGAGGAGAGAAAATTCCATAAATTCAATAACTTCACCAGCCTTTAAATGGGGTATTTAGTGACATGAAAGCTAAAAGAGGTCTCCAACATTCAGTGGGGTCAAAACACACATTTAAAATAATGTCTTTTATCCCCTATGGTGCAGCTGGTTTAGCACAGAATAGCACCTCTTTATCTCACTAAACAAGGACCATATTGTTGTATATGGGGAGGGAGAGTTCCGAAAAATTTCATTAAAGAGGAACTTTCAGCTATTAATAATTTGCCATGCATTCATTAACCATATGGCGACTAGCTTGGAAATACGTCTACTACCTATGAAAAAAGTGCCACATTCTAAAGAAATCTTTACCCTTTGGAGAACAGAAGCCAGGTAACAGTGCAGACATCTTGTCTGCGCCATCAGTCCCGGTCTCCTGTAAAGCATTGCAGCGTGCCACATGGTAACCTGAAGTGACTGATGGCGCGGACGCGCAGACTGCACTAACATGCCCGTCAGTCTCCATAGAGTAAAGATTTGTTTAGAATGTGGCACTTTTTATAGGTAAGACATGTATTTCCACACTAGTCGCCATATGCTTAATGAACGCATGGCGACTTATTAATAGTTGAAAGTTCTGCTTTAAAGGGACAGTAATTCTTAAATATTACCAATCCCCATATTGTAGGCATTTTAAAAAGAAATGAATTGTTCCCAGGTTCATCTCTCAAAGCTTTATGGCTTGAGAGATAACCACCCGCAAAGTTTCCCCTCCCTCCCCCTTACCTGATGTCAGCGTTGTACTGACTGCAGGGATATCCGGTCTTATTTTTCATCAGGCGGCACTGCAGCTGAGCCGAGAACGCATTAGTAAAAAATAATTATTCCACTGAAACGGTCTTCTACGTGTGCTTGCAAACCAAGACCATTTCAATGAAATAATTATTTTTCACCAACACGTTCTCGGCTCTGCAGCAGAGCCGCCTGATGAAAATCAGACCGGATATCCCTGCAGTCAGTACAATGTTGACTTCAGGGAAGTGGGAGGGAGGGGGGAACTTTGCGGGCGGTTATCTCTCAAACCATAAAGGTTTGAGAGCTGACACTGGGGACAATTAAGTTCTTTTTAAAATGGCTACAATATGGGGATTAGTAATATTTAAGTATTACTATCCCTTTAAAGATATGTTATTCAAATTAATTTGCTCTTATGTCGCAGTAACCAGATACGTGTCATATGTACGAAAAAAAAATTGGACCATTTACCGGGCTAACATACATTTTTCTAATAAATTACTTTGATGTTAGAAAGGTCTCCAATTAATTTCTTTGCAATGTCCTAGGAAACTCTAGCATGCAAGGCGTTAAAGGCTACATTCAAAGAACGATAAAGTCTTATGAAAAAAATATATAGGGCAATTCTGGCTGACTAATAGGTACTCCGGCTACTGGAGATGCTTCATTCAAAAGTTATTTTTCAAAATGAATAAAGTCTAGTGAGAGCTGGCCCCTTGGCTTCAGTGATCCACAGAATGAGATAGTGAGAGTTCTACCTCCTGAGACAGTCTGAGCTGTGTGAACTTTTGACTGAAGCATCTACAACGCAATAGGAGGACTGTAGAGTTCTACATTATATTTTTTTGTACTACAATATTTTATGAGTCCTTTGACCCTTTGAGTGCCAGAGGGGTACACAACACATTGCAAAGCAATATGTTGCATACCCCTTTGGCACTCAGTGGTTTAATTCAGTATGGATTTTCTTTAATGATATACAGTGCAGCTGTTTTGCTTCAGAATTGCTTTATAGTTTCTTATGTGGTGAACTACATAGACGAATGTCCCACCAGCAGTCAGTTAATCCTTTGAGTGCCAGAGGAGTAGCCAATCTTAATTTGGACATAAAATTTGAATTGTAACAATGAATCAGTTCTGCTTGGATTAGTCCCCAACAATCTTTAATTCATACTAGATATCACACGCACAGAGGCAGACATGATTCTTTTTGCAGAATTACAGGAAACCAAATTCTTTCCACCAAAGCTTTTATTTGGAATCCTTAACCCTTTCAGTACCAGAAGGGTATCCAACCCACCCCTAAGACACTGGAAAGGTTAAGTGAAAGGCATTTGGGGTCCTGCAACAAAGAATCATGGATGCCACCATGAAAATCATTCCCAGTACCAGGGCCATTTTAATAGCAGGATTGCTCAGGGTCCCCCAAAATCAGAAGCTCAATTTCTTATACATCAGCATGGAATCCTCTGTACCTCCTGTCCCCAGAGAAATGGGACACACAATAGAGTCTTGCTCACTGTATCAGGACAGGAGTAAAAACTTAGTATTATATGTAGATAGGGGTGATGACTCATTATCTGAAGCTATGGTAGATGATCGCTCTTATTGTATGAAGCCAAGAGTTAGCTCCACATTCCTTGAGGTTGATTTAAAGGGATAGTAATACTTAAAATGTAAAAAAAATATGTTGTAGGGTTTATCCCCCTGAGTAAAACAAGAGTACTCCCACTGCTGAAAAGTGTTGCATTCAAAAGTTATTAATTTTCAAAGTTGAATTTTTTAGGTGCAATATCACAGTGGCCTGAAATTTTACGGTGGTGCTGTTGCTACACGAGCCTATGGACAGCTCTGGTCCCGGAACCATAAATCTCCATAGGATGGTGTAGCAACAGCGCCACTGTACAATTTCAGGCCACTGTGATATTGCACCTAAAAAATTCAACTTTGAAAATTAATAACTTTTGAATGAAACACTTTTCAGCAGAGGGGGTACTCTTGTTTTACTTGGGGGATAAACCCTACAACATATATATATATTTTTTTTACTTTTTAAGTATTACTATCCCTTTAATGAACACCAACAAAATCCAAGTACTTGCTATCGGCAGCAGGAAAAACAGGTATAGTTACTACTTAACCCCCCCGGAGCGAGAAAAGACTCCAATGCATTGCAATGCACAAGAGACTTTTCTAACATCTGAAGCAATGCTCTGTCGACTTTCTAGGCTCCAAAAGGTTAAAGGTGCCTGCTTCGCAATATGTTTACAGGGCCCACCAGCGGCTTAATTTGTCCCTGTGGAGTAGTAATGAAAGACTAATTTAGAAGAACTATCTATGCAGAATTGATTATTACCAGCTATTAGGACTGTGTCCTGATTAAGATAAATTGGAGTGGTTATTACATGTTAGTGTCCCTTTAATAACCAAGTTCCCAGTAAGTTGGAATGCTCTTTCCAACAGGGAGGTATGTCCAAAGCAAAAAGAGAAGCAATTCTGGGGAAAAACTTCACCATAGGGAAGAAGTACAAATTTGTATAAATGTAATTGAGGAGTTAACCCTCTGAGTGCCAGAAGGGTACGCAATGCGGCAACGCAAGATTGCGTACCCCTCTAGCACTCAAAGGGTTAATCATCTGAATTCTAGAAATGTGCGTTGGAAACCTCTCTAGCAATCAAATTGTTAAAAGTGCTATTGAAATCACTGGGATTTTTTTTCTTGCCCACAATGCAGTTGGCTTGGTCCAGTTCGTCTTCATACATCTGCCATGATAACAATTTTCATTTGTCCCCCATGGTGCGGTTTGCGCCTCTTTTTTTTTTTTTTTTTGTGCATGTGACACAGATGGGTACATTAGATCAGTAGTCGGGAACAAACCTTGTCGGTCCATGGTATGCTGCGGGTGCCCGTGGTATAGCGTTTGCTGGCTCTGTCGGATTGCCGCAGTAAGCGGGAGGTCTGCGTGCATCACCCACTCCTGGTTTCCATTTAACACTGCTTCACCTGGCATCGCTAGTGAGTGGCGTTTGGGTACATCCTTGGTGAGTGTGGCTAAGGACTGTTTTGCCTAGAAAAAAGAAAACATTTCATAATATACAAGGTTAATTTACAAGATTACATTGTTTAGAAAATTCACGCATGATTTTTCTCTTGAGAAAAGTTGATGTTGCAATTATTCTGAAGTATTACTTTAATTGTCCAAAAGCACAGTCCGCTGAAAAGAAAAAAAATTAAGTCACTTACCTCGAATGATAAAAAAATAAATAAATAAAAGTCACTTACCTCAAATGATAATTATAATTCATCTCCATTAAATTCCCCCACACCTTTAGCAAAATTTAGTAAAATTTATGGAAAAAAAAATATTGCTTTTCCTGTGAAGTTTAACAGTAATACTACAATTGATGGGAGGAGATTTATTTAAAAGTTATTAAAGCTCAACTTTCACAAGTGGTCCAGATGTTACCATCACATTCTATGGAAAATTGTAGCCATAAAAGCACATCCTGCCAATGGGATGCAATAGCAAAGATGCCAGGTGGCACTGTTACCAACAGTTTTTAAATATATACACCTACATACACACCTTTGAGCTGTAATGGGAGGCACCCATGCCATATTCAGCAGAACAGTCGTACAATATACATTTTTGTTTCTTAAATCGTAAAAGTTGACTGCTCCTTTAAAGCAGAACTACAACCCTATATAAAGTCGCCCTACAATAATTAGATATATGTCGACTAGCTTCTTAACAGTGCTATTATCTCACACAAGTACCCGGTTCTGAAGTAATCCTTATTGTTTGGAGACTGGAAGCCAGGCATCAGAGCAGACATCTTGTCTTAGAGACGTCTGTGCGCCTGTGCTGTCCGTCCCGGTCTCCTCTAGGAGGCATTGCATGGTGCCTTAAGGCACTGATGGCTCTAAAGCAAGAAGCCTGGCCGTCAGTCTCAAAAGAAAAAGGATTACTTCAGAACCTGATACTTGTGTGAGATAATAGGACTATTAAGAAGATAGTCGCCATATGTCTAATAATTGGAGGGCGCCTTTATATAGGGTGCAAGTTCCGCTTTAGCACTAAAGACCAGAGAGATGTGAAATGCAGTGTGTTGTGCCCCCCGCGGGCACTCAAAGACTGGAAAATAAACACACTAGGGAGCTATAAAAATGAGCTGACCCGGAGATCTTGGAAATATTAAGTTCTACAACCGTTCAACATAATGTACATTGCTGACATTACGTCCTTGCTTACTCTAAACCAGAGATACTCCAGTCACACTTCAAGGGACCCTTAACATGCTACAGCTTGATCACACAAGGACAAGAGTTCTACTTCTGTCTTTCTGGTAAAAATTGTACCAGGTTAGCGACCAAAGAAGCAGTTAAAACGGAACTACCACCACTGCTCAAATTTGGCCCAAATAAATACCCATCTGGTGACTAGCTACTCAATTGCGCCAGTCGCCAGAATTATTACCTGGTTATTGAGAATTAAACACTGTTCCCGGACTGACAGCCAGGAAACAGCGCAGACATCTTTCCACAGTGACGTCTGTGCACCTACGTTGTCAGTCCCAGCCGGCTCTAGGAGGCGTTACTAGGAACTGTTCGGCTCCAAAAGGGACTGACAGTGCAGGCACACAGACGTCACTATGGAAAGATGTCTGCACTGTTTCCTACTTGTCAGTCCGGGAGCAGTGTATAATTTTAAATAATGCGATAAGAATTCTGGCGACTAGCGCTACTGAGCGGCTAGTCGCCAGATGGGTATTTATTTGGGCCAAATTTGAACAGGGGTGGTAGTTCTGCTTTAAATGGTGCAAATCATGTAGTAGGTAGCACTGGACTGACTGAAAATTCGGCTCTTCACTCCCGAGACTCTGAGATGTGGGTCAAAATCCTGGGAGTTTCGAGGTTTGAAAATGAAAATCTGCGCCACGCGATATTATTCCATTGTACTGGTGATGGAGAAAGGACAAATATAGTTTAAAGACAGACTAGTGATTACTGGCAGGCGGGTGACAACACATTTATATTTTACAGCACCAAGTTTTTTTTTTTTTTTTGCAGGTTGCACCTTCCCAAATATATTCATTAAGGAGGAAGAAATGAGGGCGCAGCACAAAGGCCCTGACTGTATAAAGAAAAGTTACGTAATTCTGGAGTAAACCAAGTACATCATAGGGAATTCGTTTTAAAAATTCAGATGATTTTAAGCAGAACTGTCACTTTGTAAAAAAGAACTTTGAAAGACAAATTTCAATTAGTTATTTTTCTTAAAAACAATAGTGTATAAGATAGATTGCTTTATTTGCCATTTTATGCAAGTTAGGTAATGCTGGCTGGCATGCCTGCCAGATATCAACATTCCACACTGCTCTCCCAGCCAGCCAGATACAAACATTCCAAACTGCTCTCCCAGCCAGCCAGATACAAACATTCCAAACTGCTCTCCCACCCATTCAAATACTGACATTCCAAACTGCTCTCAGCCAAATACCAACATTCCATACTGCTCTCCCAGCCATTCAAATACCAACATTCCACACTGCTCTCCCAGCAATTCAAATACCAACATTCCACCCTGCTCTCCCAGCCATTCAGATACCAACATTCCATACTGCTCTCAGCCAAATACTAACATTCCACACTGCTCTCCCAGCCATTCAAACACCAACATTCCACCCTGCTCTCCCAGCAATTCAAATACCAACATTCCACCCTGCTCTTCCAGCCAGATACCAACATTCCATACTGCTCTCAGCCAAATACCAACATTCCACACTGCTCTCCCAGCAATTCAAATACCAACATTCCACCCTGCTCTCCCAGCCATTCAGATACCAACATGCCATACTGCTCTCAGCCAAATACCAACATTCCACACTGCTCTCCCAGCAATTCAAATACCAACATTCCACCCTGCTCTTCCAGCCAGATACCAACATTCCATACTGCTCTCAGCCAAATACCAACATTCCACACTGCTCTCCCAGCAATTCAAATACCAACATTCCACCCTGCTCTCCCAGCCATTCAAACACCAACATTCCACCCTGCTCTCCCAGCAATTCAAATACCAACATTCCACCCTGCTCTTCCAGCCAGATACCAACATTCCATACTGCTCTCAGCCAAATACCAACATTCCACACTGCTCTCCCAGCAATTCAAATACCAACATTCCACCCTGCTCTCCCAGCCATTCAGATACCAACATTCCATACTGCTCTCAGCCAAATACCAACATTCCACACTGCTCTCCCAGCAATTCAAATACCAACATTCCACCCTGCTCTCCCAGCCATTCAGATACCAACATGCCATACTGCTCTCAGCCAAATACCAACATTCCACACTGCTCTCCCAGCAATTCAAATACCAACATTCCACCCTGCTCTTCCAGCCAGATACCAACATTCCATACTGCTCTCAGCCAAATACCAACATTCCACACTGCTCTCCCAGCAATTCAAATACCAACATTCCACCCTGCTCTCCCAGCCATTCAAACACCAACATTCCACCCTGCTCTCCCAGCAATTCAAATACCAACATTCCACCCTGCTCTTCCAGCCAGATACCAACATTCCATACTGCTCTCAGCCAAATACCAACATTCCACACTGCTCTCCCAGCAATTCAAATACCAACATTCCACCCTGCTCTCCCAGCCATTCAGATACCAACATTCCATACTGCTCTCAGCCAAATACCAACATTCCACGCTGCTCTCCCAGCAATTCAAAAACCAACATTCTGCACGGCTATCCCAACCATTCAAATAACTTTCCACACTGCTCTCCCTGCCAGGCAGATATTAAAATTCCGCACTCCTCAATCCAGCCAGCCAAATGCCAACACTCCACTCTGCTCTCCCTGCCAGCCAGATACCAACATTACACAATGCTCACCCTCCCACTTGTTCGTGGCACACTTGTGAACACTACAGGAGTCTAGAACGGACTGCTCCAAGATCAGTTTCAGATTCTCGTTCTGCGAGCCACTACATGTAATCAGTCACGTGTATAACTTGCCAAATGACGTCTATGTGGTTCATAAGGGTTATCCAACCACAGGACTGCCAGACATTAAGGGGTTAAGCCAAGTCTCTCCAAAATATATGTTACCGTAACAGCTACCCCTGAGTACAGTTTGGACTGTTACAGCTTTTGAATGAAATGTCTCCCAACAGAGTACCTTTGTTATACACAGCAGGAAAGCTCCACAATAAATATTTTTCATAATTATACTTCACTCCTCCCTTAACCCTTTACATGCCTGAGGGATATCCGACACCTCTCTGGCACTTAAGAAAGGTTAAAGTGTTGAGGTGGCAATCCTACCTGTAAAATTGGCAAGACTCATCAACATTTTAGGGCTGGCAAAAAAAATAAGTTTGCCTGCCCTTAACGCTTGCCAGAGGGGTACGCAATGCATCACGTCACATACCCCTCTGGCACTCAAAAGGTTAAAGCAAATTCAAATTTATAGAATAATGGGAAAACTGTATCTAGAGGCCAAATAAGCCCAGCTGTGTATATGTGATTAGGCTGATCCAGAAAGTCAGACGACATGCTACAGGGGAAATATATGGCTGTTGACTAAGGTATGTTTACCTCAGTGTGTCGTTATCCCAGAGCACACATCGCCCAACTGCCACAGCACCCCCTTCCCCCTCCACAGGTAAAAGCACATTGTCTGTAAGTCACATTTTTCATTATTTGTATACAGGGCTGTCCCCTGTGCTGGAGAAAAAAAAAAAAAAAAAAAAAAAAAAAAAAAGTACAGGGCTTCCTCAATCTGGTGTATTAACCCCTTAGATCAGGGATTCTCAACGTTAGTTCCCGGAACACACTAACAGGTCAAATAACATCCCTGCTTGTTCACCAGTGGGAATCAATGGCTCAGTCACTTTGGTTGCACTACCTGTGCTTAACTAAAGACATTGTTAACACTTGGAGTGCCAGAGGGGTTCATAATGTACTGCCCTGCTCTGGCACTCAAAGGGTTAAATCCTGATTGGTGTGTCCCGAGAACTGGAGCAGAGGATCATTGCCTTATACGCTAGAGATGTCTCCAATGCATTGCTCTGCAATATGCTGGAAAGACTTCTACAATACACGGGGTTAACCAGTTTGTATAATACATATTTAAAGGATGGGGGGGGGGGTACAGATAAATCCCCTACTTAGTAGGATTGCAGTGATATCATGGATGACTTACAGGGGCCGATTTAATAACTTGAGGAATTCTGGTAAAATACTTCAAACCAAATGCACCTTAGGGGACAAATTCAATTTACCTTTGATTTCAAAGGAATTTTAAAACCGTTGAATCCTAGAGAACTCCCCAATGGATTTCCAAGCCTTCAAGAATGGGGTATTTTTTGTCCCCTGTGGTGCAGATGGTGTAGGAAAGAATTGCTTCAGTTCTTTTTAGGGCCTAGATGATATTATTATAGTTAATAAATGCTGTACACGGATTTTATATAACAGATCCCCACTAAAGTATATGGAGACGTATGCAGAAAAAAAAAACCAAACAAACAAAAAAAAAACCAAACCCTAAAAAACATTATCAACTGCAATGGAATCCAGGCCCAAATCAGCCTCACAGATTAAAGGGACATGATGACCTACAAATGAATGGCCTGTAAAGATATAACGTATTCCTGGCCAGCATCTCCAGAAACTATTTGTCAGCTATAACATTCCCGACACGTGCTCTTACTATTTATATGTATATAGCTATATGGACTGATTGACACCAGTTGGATTGTGCTTGCACCTATGTGATAAGTACAGTGAGAATTTGGCCTCTCCCTGCCAGGCATGAGTAAAAGCCCAATGGCCCCACATGAAACCCTGAGTTTTTCCAAGTATGCAAACCTGTCACTTCTGTAACTCAGGAAAGGGTGGACCCTACACTCACCTTACTATAAACAGAAAATCTTAATGGCCTCTATGAACTTTGTCATCCCTCCTCTGTTCAATTCAGAAGGTTCTGGCATTTTTTTTTTTCAAACTGAAGCAAACAGTACATAAACCTTTTTAACACTTAACCCTTCAAGTGCCAGAGAGACTACAAAGCAATGCGTTACGTACCCCTCTGGCACTGATAGGGGTAAGGACCAGGGGGTGTAAATGCCTTGCATAGAATGCGTTTCACACCCCTCTAGTGCTTAAAGAGTTAAGATTACCATGTATAGTTAACAGAGTTTAAGGTCCTGCCTTAGTATCTATCATGTCTTCCTCCATGACATTCAAGACCAGTTGAAGAGGTTATTGTAATAAACAAGGCACAATGGTACAAATTCACCTAGATTTCCCAGTAGGCAGAGCAGGCAACTGACTAGAGCTCCAAATTGAGAGGCGGATCCAACATCTGTGCTGGCCACACCCACATTCTGAATGATGGGCGTGACCAGAGTAATCTCAATGTCTCTGCACCACTTTTATAACCTATTATAGGTTTTTACTTAACCTCATAGATGTAAAAGCTCTCCAGAGCTTTGCAGAGCAATGCACTGAAGATCTCTCTGGCAACCAAGGGGTTTAAGCTACTTTTTCTTGCTGGATCTAAACTTGGGGTATTTTCTGCGTCAGGAAACCAAGGATGAGACTTGGGGGAGGGGTGCATGTTAGTAGAGGGGTGTGGCCATGTGAGGAGCTAAGGGCGCATAGAGTGCCTTGCCTAGGGGCTCCTGTGATGTTAATTCGGCTCTGGGGGGCACATTAGGGCTTTCTTGTAATAGTAAGGTACCTATGAGTGGTTTTAATTAGGTGTTCTCTCTCCTTTAACTCTTGGTATCTCTCTGGCACTCAAAGCATCTCTCTCCGGCACTCATAGGGTTATGTGATTTCTTGGGGGGTGGGGGTAGAGTGAAAGGTAATCTGGAGATAATGCATCATGTACAAAAACAGAGGAGAGGATGTGGTGCAAGCCATCTGCGCAATATTTTACATACAAATATGACTTGAATTTAACCCCTTAAGAACCAGTGAACAGTGCCAGGACCATCACCAGTGGATGTGCATTAAGGACCGGTGAAGGTCCTGGCACATCATGGAATTCTGGGATGGCAGCGTGGGTACGGAATGCTTTCATACCCTCCTGCATATCTGGGATCTCTCTGGATTTGTCCCAGAGACTCCAGTGTTTTTAATGAATGACCGGGTCTCTGGGGATAGAGGCTGATTCTCTAGTCCCATCCTGTTCCAACCACTTCTCCTCCTTTCCATCCTGTTCCGCCCACTTCTCCTCCTTTCCATCCTGTTCCGCCCACTTCTCCTCCTTCCCATCCTGTTCCGCCCACTTCTCCTCCTTCCCACCCTGTTCCGCCCACTTCTCCTCCTTCCCACCCTGTTCCTCCCACTTCTCCTCCTTCCCACCCTGTTCCTCCCACTTCTCCTCCTTCCCATCCTGTTCCGCCCACTTCTCCTCCTTCCCACCCTGTCCCTCCCACTTCTCCTCCTTCCCACCCTGTTCCTCCCACTTCTCCTCCTTCCCACCCTGTTCCTCCCACTTCTCCTCCTTCCCACTTTTCACCCACTTTATTACACAGCCCATTAAACCCCGCCCCTTTGTGATGAGAATCACGTCAATTATTCTTTCACTGGCACCACGAGTCCCCTCTGGGGACACTACAAGAAAAAATTCCCAGGTATGCCCCTCTGGCACTCAAAGCGTTAAGTCATCTGAACAATACAGAGGCCAGAGATCTCTCTACCATTCAATGGGTTAAAAGAAATTTTACTATACATTTCTATTTACAAAACAAAACAAAAAAAGCAAAAAAAAAAACACTTATAATTAGTGCTCAAAGCATGGCATCATTGTGTTTGCCTCTATTACTGGGAACCTGCGGTGTGCCCTTTACAAGATAACGATCCATTAAACAAAACGTACATACACCTGGTTCACACAGTCACCAAAACAATGACTACAGAGGAACTGTACCAAGATACAGCCATCCATTAACCCTTCAAGGGAGAGAGGAGTGGTCCCTAAAGGATTACTGGCAAAGGACTTTGTAAAGTGTGTAATATATATATGTGTATATATATATATATATATATATATATATATACACACACACTAATTAAAAAGCACGTTTACATGGGCCACAGTTCAACTGCTATAGTCATGCGCAGTAGAGACTGCCCGCACAGAGGCCAATATGGAGCAGGGCACACCGAATTCAGACCAGAGTCCTCTGAATTCAGAGCGCCCCGCTCCATATCAGCAGCGGCACGGGTAGTCTACTGCACATGACTGCAGTGCGCACAGCCGACTCTACTGAGCACAGCGGCTTCTGACAAACTTCCTTAGCAAATTATTATATAAGATACATACATACACACATCCGTCTGTGCCACCCCTCTGAGTTAACCCTTTCAGTGCTAGAGAGGTATCCAAGGATATGTGTTGAATATGCTTTCTGGCATTTGAAAGGGTTAAGCCATCTTGAGCTGATAAACAACTTCCATTGGCTTGCATGGGGACTTGTTTACTTAATCCTTTGCAATGCCTTGCATACCCCTCTGGCACGCAAAGCAATGTGTTGTGTACCCCTCTGACGCTCAAAGGGTTAACGAAAGTTATAGATAAAAGGAAACTCACTGGCATGAGCAGTTTTGGGGGCACAGGCTCAATCAGTGTGTAGTGGGATGCAAATAAGGTGACTTATAAGGGGAGATATATATATGTACTATGTAATATAAACATATTACAGAGGAAGAGATACTGAAAGAAAATCTCATTGGTTGAAGACACTCAGTGGGCGTGACTGGTCCTTGATGGGACTTATCAGACTAGATACACATTACAAAAAAATGGAGTCATATTATAGAAGAAAAAATGTTCCAATAATTTAAGAGGAGCATTTTACCCACCAAATGCTAGAAAGGTCTCCAAGGAACGTGCAGGGCTTTAACCATTTGAATGCCATTGTGAAGCAATGCATTGCAAACCCTTCTGGCAATCAAATATTTAAATTCCACATTTAAATCAATGTTTGTTTGTTTTTTTGTCTACCAACTATACCATAGTGGAAAACAATCCCAAAATTCCTGTGTATTTAAATAGGCCTTTTAACCCCTTAAGTGCTAGAAGGGTGACTTATTTCACAACATGGTGAAGACCTCTCTAAAACTCAAGGGGTTAAAAGTTCTCTTTAAAACACAGTGAATTGTTTATTTATTCCTTATGGTGCAGTTGGCTTGCCCCAGAATTATTGTACTTTGTTTGTACATATGACCCCAAAAAGCCAATAATAATAATTCTTTGCAATGTGTTGCATACCCCTCTGGCACTCAAAGGGTGAAGGGACAGCCCCTGCAAATTAAATTACATTTAACAGTGATTGCAAGACATGCGCCTTTATAGAGAGGTTCAAACCGGTTGGCCAAGGTTTGGGTTGGCGAATTAAAGAAAGGTTTGTGGGTGTGGAACCGGTTTACTTATCACAACTATAAGAATTAGTGTAATTTGAAAGGGAAAACACTTACACAATAGTTTTTATGATTTTCCATTACATTTAATGTACTGTGACTAAATCTACGTAAACCCAAAACTAGAGGAAAGTTTCTGTTAGCCACACAAATCCAGGCTTGCTTATCGCCATCTTTATGGTCAGGGCTGGATTTCCCAGTAGGCAGAGTAAGCGACTGCCTACAGCTTCAAATTTTGAAAGGCTCCTCAGGTGTCCTATTTACACTCAATTTTCTGAATTGTAGGTATGGCCAGAGCAATCTCAAATATCCCTACACCAGTTTTATACCCCTTTACATGCCATTATTTAACCCCTTGCATGGCAGAGAGCTCTTTAACCCTTTGAGTGCCAGAGGTGTATGCAATGCATTGCTTTGCAATGCGTTGTGTACCCCTCTGGTACTCAAAGGGTTAATGCACTACAGATCTCTCACTCGAGAAACCAAGGGGTTACATTTTTTTGTGTTTTGGTCCTTGCATTTTATAAGCCAAGGGCATTTTCCATGCCACAAAATAGTGGATTGGACTGGGGCGAGGTCATGTGAGGAATATGGGTGGAACTACGGACACTTGAGATGTAAATCCAGCCCTGTTTATGGTCGCAGACTACTAATTCTTAGAGACAGAAGTTACTGTAAAAGGACTTGTACCGTTGGGTTATTTCTCATTCCAAATTTTTTTTTTTTTTTTTTTTTTTTTTTTTTTTTAAACATGATCTTGTACTATTCTATTGTAGCCACCAAGTGGTGCTATTCCAGTCACTTATTTTGGAGAGTTGTAGTCAATGACTCCAGCTCTTCCATAATTTGAGAAAAAAAGTTGCCTTCTGGAAAACATTTAAACATGTTAAAAATTATAAGTCTGAACTGTAATAATTTCGGAATGAAACATCTCCCAAAGGTGGGAGTTCCCTTGTTTTAACCCTTTGAGTGCCAGAGGGGTACACAAAGCACTGCACCCCTCTAGGCCAGTGGTTCTCAATCTTTTTTTGCTTAAGGCACCCCTAACACACAGCATGGAATTTTCGGGGCACCCCTACCATTTTATGTCATTTGTCAAGGCTGTAATGAAGGTTACACATACATAAATATACAGTTATTCTTAGCTCTCACAACTAAAATAAACACATTGTGCATAGTCATTTCCATAAATATACAGTTCTATCTCTACATTCGCTTTTTTATCAAAGCCTTATACATAAAATGGGTCAGCCTAAGCGGATGTCCGTGGCACACCAAAGTGCACGGCACCCTGGTTGAGAAACATTGCTCTAGGCACTTGAAGGGTTAATCAACAGAACTGTATACTTCAGCATTAACCCCTTGAGTGCCAGAGGGGTACAGAATACATTGCAAGGCAATGCATTCTGTACCCCTCTGGCACTCAAAGGGTTAAAGGGGAACCATCACTTATGAGTAAGCGTCTCCATTTGTTTAACCCCTTCGAGTCCGGTGACGTACCCTGACCGTCACGCTGATCTGGCACTTAAGGACCAGTGACGGTCCTGGTACGTCACGTACTATAACTCACCGCGCTCCTGCAGGAGCACGGTGAGTGATACCGGGGACTGAATTTGATCGCTCCAAGACCGGCGCGATCTCTTTCAGTCCCTCAGTTTGGCGTGCCGCCCCATGTGATCAGTCACGTGGGGCGGCACGCCGAAATTCCCCATCGGGTCCTTAAAGGACCGCACACCTCATGACCGCTGGTCGTTAAGGGGTTAACACAGTAGTTTGTTATTTCTCTATGTTTACATCCATTTTTTCCTCATAATTCATCACCGATTGCTTTGGTTTATAATATGTGAAAGATAAGGGACCTTTAGGAAACAGTCAGGCCTACTGGAGCTTGCTTGTTGTGATGTGTGACAGGAAACGGCAGATATAATGGAAAAGTATACACAGATATACCAAATTCCTGTACAAAGGGTACTTATCTAAATATATTCTTCCCATTACTTTGCAATGCATTGAATAGTCACCTGGAGCTCAAAGGGTTAAATAAAACCCATAATAAACTGCATTTGCAAATCAAATACGCAGGAATCAGTATGGCGACATATCCCATAAGAGACTGTGCATGTGCTCAACAGCTGCAATGAAAAACAGCTGCTTGGTAATTGCCATTTTTCAAACAAGATGGGACAAATGAGCGAAACACAGCCCTTTTAGACCCAATACCATTTAACGTCACAATAGCAAGAAGGCTGGCGACCATATTGTGGTTTGCTGAATGCATCAGTGGGACGTAAACAGAGATTGATGGCTTCGTCTTGATCTCTTGAGCATGTGTGCCAAGAAATGACAGTCCTTCTTTAATGGTTTTGCTTGGATTAGTTGAGCTGTCAGTTAATGATCTTAAAAGGTGATTTCCAGCCTTAATTTCCAAAGCATGGTAGGGATTCACCTCTGACACTTCCAAGCATACTCTTGGAGTTTGAGGTCAGATGTTTATTATGTGCACTTATCAAAAGGTTGGGAAGGATCTGATAAACCATGTGAGTCACTGACACTTTGCTTATTATCCATGAAAGAAGATACAGCGCAGTGGTAGGGGGTCTGTATACTATAGTGCATTGCCTCTTACCAGGAATGTTGGAAATTCCCAGCTATATACAGCTGTTCTCTACACAACAAGTAAATTGTTCCCCAGAGGCCTTGTGCAAAAAAAAAAAAAAAAAAAAAAAAGATAAATCTCTAGGTTATTTATTGTTGCCAAAATATTTCACACAGCTCGGCCCAAAAGTTAAAGGAGAAGTAACGCCTAATGCTATCCCCACACGTAACAGATTATAGCAAAAAAACCAAAACATATTGCTCTCAAGCCTTTGTTCAAGGGATAATATCTTCAAATCAGTCCTGGATGTCATGGAAGTGAAGATGGGGGAAAAATATACAGAAATTTGACTTTACATAGTACGCACATGCAGAATATATGGTCAAGATAAAAAAGGTTGCTGTCCCTTTAAGGTCTAATACACATGGATAGCTTTGTTGCAATAAAAAACTTTCACAGAACAGGTATTTTCAATAGAGTAATTCATATAGGTACAGTCATTTTCAGTGACAAACCTGCAATGCTACAAAATCTTGCAACAGAGTCACCCGTGTGAACGAGGTCTTACATAGACACATTTTACTTGAACACCTTAAAGGGGTAGTAATGTTTCATAATAAAAGCAGCTCTAATTTATCTTAATCGTTTTTGGGCCATGGAGAATCTTATTACAATACTGTCAGACTTGTAGTTTAAGAGTAATTGAATGATAAAGTATCCCCACCCCCCTCTCCCCTTTTATTGATGTAACACTGCTCACCTCAGGACAGAAAGGTGGTGTCCAGATGGATTGCAGAGAGGGACAATCTTCAAGCATAAGGGGAAAAACCTGAAAAACCTGTCAAGGGGGGCAGGGTCTTCATTGTTCTCACAGTAAGAAGACTGTTCCTTGCTGTGAGTTGTCCGGTCTTAAGACCAAATTCCGAAACTGAGGGGAGGTGGCTTACACTAGGTAAAAGGGGCAGGAGGGGGATACTTTATCATTCAATTACTCTTGAACTACAACTCTGACAGTACTGAAATAACACACTCCATGGCCCAAATACTATGGAAATTAATTGGAGCTGCTTTCATTCTGAAACTTTACCATCCCTTTAACCCTTTGAGTGCCAGAGGGGTACAGAACACATTGCAAAGCAATGCGTTCCATAACCCTCTGGCACTCAAAGGGTTAACTCTCTCTGGATACTACAGATGGCTCTACTGCATTGCTTTACAGCACGTCTGACACATCTCAAACACCCAAGGGGTTAATAAGCAGATACTTCCAGAGCCTCACTAGATAGGCGGAGTGCGGCTCCATAGGTCTGCTACTGGGCAGTCAGCCATGTTCGCTAGTTTTCACATATCACTGTTTAATAACTAGAGGTATTTTCATGATTTTTCCACTGTGAATCTGCCTAATCAACATTTTTTTTATTAATGCGGTCAGTTGCAATATTCATAACATTTTATTAACCCCATAAATGACCAGAGGGGGTACACAAATGCTTTGCCCACACCCTCTGGTGCTTTAGGGGTCAATTAAGAGAAAATTAAATTGAAAAAGAAAAAAAAAAAACCTGTAGGGACACACAGACAATCATTAACCCTTCATGTAACACAGAGGTATCAAACACACTGCAATGAGTTGGATATCTGACACTCAAAGGTTAAAAACCCACTGAAAAAGTTATCTTTCACATTGATTCTGGGGGCTGAATGCAAAAAAACTACTGTGCTGAAAACCAACAGCACCATAAGTCTCAAATAAAAATGCTCATCGATTTAAAAGGATAGTAATGTTTCAAAATAAATGCAGCTCCAAATATTCTTTATAGTTTTTGTGCCAAGTAGAGCGATATTCTATATGATGTGTATTTCCAGAGTAATTGAATTATAAAATGTCCCTTCCCACCTCTTTTACCTTTTGTAAGCAGTCTCCCCTCAGATGTGGAATATGGTCAACTCACAGTGAGGGACAACCTTCTGTCAGTAAGCATAAGGAAAACCCTGCCCCCTTTAAAGGAGAAGGGCAGGTTTTTCCTTATGCTTACAGAAGATTGCCCCTTGCTGCAATCCATCTGGACAGTCTTGCTGTGCAGCTTTCCATAGGTAAAAGGGGCAGGAGGTGGACAGTTCATGATTCAATTACCCTGGATCTACACATCGTTGAGAATGATAATATTGCTCTACATGCTCCAAAAAACTATAAACAATCATACCTGCATTTATTTTGAAGCATTACCATCGCTTTAAATGAATGCTAGATGCCTCAACGCCAAGACCATGACACACACAATCTTACGAGAGTCTTCGCTGACCCATACAGTAATGGCAGGGCCCTTCTAGCAGCGATGTACTCCTGTTCAGTGGCATCAACTACCAGGTGTCCATCTGTGTACCAGCCCAGCTGTCATGGTGTCATTCACCAATCTGGGGCATGCACTCCGACTCGTGAGGATGACACGGTGACCACTAGTTGGGCTCACTGTATATACCTCCATTCACTTAGGATGTAGGTCATAGCAGGACTTTACATGCTGCTGCCAAGTTAGGGGCACAAGTTAGCAGGTAGGGGGTTTACATGTAGCCTGTTAGCCCCATGTTTGACATGCCTGTCCTATGACTAGCATTTGACTGTGGGGAGTGGATAACCTAAGTCCCTCCTTCCAAACTATTAGCAGAGATAGTGGAAAATTGTTCCACCATCGATGATTTTCTGACACTGTTGGAACAGGTCTCCTTCCTCTCAATACATCTATTAAGAACAGCCTGGAGGAGTCTAATAGAAGTATTAAAAAATTAATAAAATAAAAAAAAATGTAAACCCTACCAAAAATACATGTATGCATAGCTCCCGTTTTCATTTTAAATTCCAACAAACCAGTCACAACACTAAGCAAAATCCTAAAAATAATGAACATTTCATTAGTCTAGACATTGCTTCCAAAGCTCAAATTATTACAAAAGCACAAGGAGCCATTACATTTCACCAAAGTGTTTAAAAATGTAGATGTATGTGTGTCCCACCGGGAAATTCATCAAGACACTTTCAGCTGGGACATGTACTGTTCACATTAGTTCCAAAGCAGCTTATGTAAAGCTTGAATGAGCTGTGTTACCTTTTGCTTTGATAATGGTCCCCAATATAGCGCTAGAGCTCTGATCTAGTATTATTTCGAACATTTTGGGAATATGTTATTGTCAGTTGCGTTTCATTTACGCCTGACATGTTACGCAGAGTTGACAATTTAAGGTGCAGCCATCTCCAAGCAATAGTCCCAAAGTGTTACCTGTGACAGATGGTTAGGTACAAACTTTCATTTCACATTTTAATAAGCTGGCGTCCAGGTCATTACTTATTTATAATATGCCAGTCTATTCTGCGAGGTAACACATTGGGTGATGGAGAGAATGAGAAAGAGAGAAACATATTAGGCATTTTATAAAAATAACCTGGCTTAAAAAACACTTTTGCAGGAAGCTGAGAGTTCAGCAGGTGACTCGGCAAAGCTTTCACAGGCATCTGGGTCTAATCATTTACAGACTCTGCAATGATGTTTGAATGGTTCCTGCTGTGTAACATCACTGATGGATTCAAAGTTGGACTCAAAATTAACCCTTTAAGGAGCAGAGGGGGTCCCTTAAAGTGATAGGGCAATGTTTCACAATAAGAGCATCTGCAATTAATCTTCATAGTATTATTTGGGCCATGGAGAGTGTTATTTCAAAACTGTCTGAGTTGTAGTTCAAAAGTAATTGAATGATAAAGTGTCCCCCTCCCGTCCCTTTTACCTAGTGTAAGCCACCTCCCCTCAGATGTGGAATCTGTTCACTTGACCAGACAGGTCACAGTAATGAACAATCTTCTTACTGTGAGCATAAGGTTTTTTCCTTATGCTCACTGAAGATTGTCCCTCTCTGCGATCCATTCGGACAGTCTTGCTGCTCTGAGGCGAGCAGTGTTACATCAGTAAAAGGGGCGGAACGGGGATACTTTATCATTTAGTCTTGAACTACAACTCTGACAGTATTGAAATAACACTCTCCATGGCCCAAATACTATGAAGACTAATCAGAGCTGCTGTTTTTGTGAAACATTACTATACCTTTAATGGATTAACAGACTGGAAAGCCCAAGGCAAGAGAGAACACTACACCTAATTGTCTGTAAATGAGGTTGAGCAGATGTTGGCTAACCAGCTGCTGTTGGGCTACAACTCAGAAGGGAGACCTTTTTCTTTTTGGTTTTCCTAATTGGCATTTTTAGGCTTTTTATCATTTACGTAAAGTATTCTGATATGGGGATATATTTTACTCTAAATAAATGGATATTTAAGATCATGAGAATTGTAGGTCCAACAAAAACAGGATTAAGGTTGCCACACCTGAACTTCATGCCCAGATCAACTTGATGTTAGACTCTACAATGTCAGTGCTTTACACATCTTGTATAACAACTACTACTCAAATAGGGTTGCCACCCAGCTGGTATTGGAGGGAATGCCTTGGCCGGTATTTTTTTGAAGAAAAGGTGGCAACCCTATACCCCAGTGATTCTCAGCTCCAGTCCTCGAGGCACACCAACAGGTCATGTTTTCAAGATATCTCTAATCAATCACAGGTGAATCAATCAAAATGACTGAGCCACTAATTACTCATCTGTGATTAAGCAGGAACAACCTGAAAACCTGCACTGTTGGTGTGCCCCGAGGACTAACGTTGAGAAACACTGCTATACTCAAACGAGTCTAGGTATCATGGACTTCAAGTCAAATTATTGTTGGTCAGAGATACAATATGAGTTTGAATTAGACTGAACTGTCAAAAGGGAAACATTCCATTGGATTTTATGGCATTTGTGTGTGAAATATGGCCTTTGGGTATGAATTCTGTCTTCACTGGTACTCAGAACACTTTGGAATGAAAGTCTGCGCATCTGGTTTTTGAAACTGGAAGATACACCAGAGCAGTTGTGGATATACAAGTGGAACGGACATAGAACAGTGAAGTGTGGGTAGAACCAGGCTCATTAGAATCATGGCGATGTTCAAACACTCTGAAACCGACAACATTGCATTGTTACTTGAGGTGACTTCTGTTCAAGTGGACTGTCATTTCCTAGACACAGACATCAATCCAGAGTTTAAGTAGATTGTAACTGTGATTAATACCAAACATCAGGATAGCAGACATGAATATATGCAGGGATGCCAACTTTATTATATTATAAACAGGTTTTAGGTGTTCCCCAAAATATAAATAATGGTACAATTTTATTCCTTAATGTGAAAGATATATTATAAGGCCTTTTCAGATGCGTAAAACAGTAAGAAAACTGTTGGGAACGTTAATTTCATTCATAAGTTAGCATATCTGAAACTTTTTTTTCTACATTAAATTGCATTATTTTATTGTGGTCAGCAGGTGGCACAGTATTACAACTTACTATGGAGAACCGTAGTCTAGGACCTGAACTCTTCCACAGAGTGCACATAATAAAAATATGCGCTTTAGACATTAGTTGGTGCTCTTGCAGAGATATATATATATATATATATATATATATATATATATATATATATATATATAGATATATATATATATATATATATATTAATTCTTTTGAAGAAAACCGCACTCACAGGACTTCTTGAAGTGTAATACTGTGCTGATTTATTAGAATCGACGTTTCGGCCCCATCTTGAGAAAGGCCCAAGATGGGGCCGAAACGTCAATTCTAATAAATCAGCACAGTATTACACTTCAAGAAGTCCTGTGAGTGCGGTTTTCGTCAAAAGAATTATACACAATTATTTCGGGCTGGCACCCAGGCAAGCTGGATAATATTTTTGTGAGTTCTCCACCTCAACGAACTGAATATATATATATATATTTATTTATTTATTAGTAATTTTTAACTGAATTACCTCCCAGCCTTTGTATGCTAGAGCGGTCGTCAACTTTTGCGAGAAATGCTTTTCAGACTTCTCTAGAATCCAAGAATGTAATAGTATTCTGAGTATGTATAGCCCAAATACTGGAAAATTAAAGACCACAATGCACATACGATTCAGAAACGTAATTAAAGTGCATTATTAAATGAATGGAGGATCTTTATTAGAACATTTTTTAATTTCTAATAAAGATATTTGTTGGCATCCATGCATGCATCAGTCTGATCCCAGTTGCGATTCACATTGTGCCAGATTACCCCCCGTGTGTTAAAAAAAAATCAAGTGAATTTTCCATAGTAGAAGGGTGAATTTGTTAGCCATAGAGTTGTGCATTTTGATTCCACAATACATGTAGAGAGAGAAAAAAGGAAAGGATAAAATAATTAGGGTAAAGAAGATTATTTTTCCTTAAGGGCTTTTAAGTCTTACCGCCATCCCTCTTGAGGAGGGCTCCTTGTCATAGAGGTGATCAAAATAACGATAGTCCTTTCTCGGGGCAACATACTTTGTTATCTGGAGAAACAGGTCACAAGCAGGACAATCTAACTAGTTTATCCTTAAATCAGAGCTACACAGGGGAGACGGGAAAATACCTATTAAGCCATATGCACAAAAAAGTGGAACAAACTGGCTGCACCATAAGGGACAAATAAAAATTGGTACTGACTAAGTAAAAATGGCAAACGTTATTTCTTCCAATCTAAAACAGCTGTTTATGGGATATTTAGCTACATTTGTCAGCTTATGCAGGCTGGTTGACATGCTAGCCAGATACCAACATTTCACACTGCTCTCCCTCGCACCTTCAACACCCTTCCACCAACATTTCACACTGCTCTCCCTCCCACCTTCAAAACCCTTCCAGCCTAATACCAACATTTCACACTGCTCTCCCTCCCACCTTCAACACCCTTTCACCAACATTTCACACTGCTCTCCCTCGCGCCTTTAACACCTTCCATCCTGACACCATCATTTCACACTACTCTCCCTCCCACCTTCAACACCCTTCCACCAACATTTCACACTGCTGTCCCTCGCACCTTCAACACCCTTCCATCCTGACACCATAATTTCACACTACTCTCACTCTCACCTTCGACACCCTTCCACCAACATTTCACACTGCTGTCCCTCGCACCTTCAACACCCTTCCATCCTGACACCATAATTTCACACTACTCTCACTCCCACCTTCAACACCCTTCCACCAACATTTCACACTACTCTCCCTCGCAACTTCAACACCCTTCCATCCTGACACCATCATTTCACACTACTCTCCCTCGCACCTTCAACCCCCTTCCATCCTGACACCATCATTTCACACTACTCCCCCTCCCACCTTCAACACCCTTCCATCCTGACACCACCATTTCACACTGCTCTCCCTCCCACCTTCAACACCCTTCCATCCTGACACCAACATTTCACACTGCTCTCCCTCCCACCTTCAACACCCTTCCATCCTGACACCATCATTTCACACTGCTCTCCCTCCCACCTTCAACACCATTCCAGCCTAATACCAAAGTTCCACACTGCTCTCCATCCTACTCTCTGCCAGCCAGTACTAGCTCATCAGCATAAAAAAGTAATTCAAGTCTTATCACAATGGATGCATACTGCAAAGCAACACCCACTGAAGACATCTATAACATTCAAGTGTTTTAAAGCCCATTTACACACACAGGAATTAGGGAATTTCTATATGCCCTTAGGGTGCTATTGGATTGTCCAACAATTTCTCAGCTTAATTTGTGCTAATGGCCCATAGTTACTAAAAACAAACATGGTTGCATCTTTGAATTTTTAAATACGGCTATCATTAAGTGACTGATTTTATTCACAATGTGACAAAAGAACAGAACTCCAGTATACAGATTTAAGATTTTACAATTTGCGATTGAAATAAAAAAGAAAAAAAAAAAATGAATGAATGCAGATTCAGAAAGTCAGACTCAATACGATTATTCTTCTTTTAAAAACAGGTCTGCCAGATTATCCCTGCAAATTATTAGAATCTTAAAGAGAATCTATCACAGAATATTAATGAGTACAACAAATGTTTTCCCAACAGTTGTGAAATGCGTCACTCATTAACCCTTTGAGAGCCAGAGGGGTACGCAACGCATTGCGAAGCAATGCGTTGCGTACCCCTCTGGCACTCAAAGGAGTTAATTACTACAACTTAATCCTTTGAGCGCCAGGGGGTATGCAACCTACTGTTCTGCTTACCCCTCTGGCACTCAAAGGGCTACATTTGGATTTCTGAGTACAGTACTTCCATGAACTGCCATTTTAGGGCAGCACTGTTGCTACTGCCACCTATGGAAATCTTTTGTTACAGACACCTGAAGCAACAGCACCACGCTAAGATGCCAGGCAACGGAATTTCTACACCAGAGAAATTACATTTGCGGTCATAACTTTTACATGAAGCATCTCCGCAGCGAGAGCACTGTTGTTATACTCAACAGAACAAGCACTACAAAGATGGAACTGACATATAATATAATACTTTCCTGTTAATGTATTCAGTGTAGAAAATGAGATGGACTGAGGTGAGCGGATTGATACAACTATGTTTCGCTACTTGTAATCTGATGGGAGGAAAATTAGGGGTTTAGGGGATGAGCATGGTGCACAGGTGTCCTGGTTTTCACAAAATAGCAAATAGTAAAAATCATAAGCCTAAATGATCATCTAATTAGCATGTTACATAATTCAGTGCAAGAAGGGCCCCTCAAACATATAATTGTTGCAACAGGTTGTCTATTTCTATCATTACATTAAAAGGAGAACATGCCATTGCACTTAAAGTAATTTTTCATAATAAAAGCAGCTCTAATTAATCTTTATAGTATTTGGGCCATGGAGAGTGTTATTTCAGTTCTGTCAGAGTTGTAGTTCAAGAGTAATAGAATGATAAAGTATCCCCCTAGCCCCTTTAAATGATATAACTGCTCAGCTCAGAGCAGCAGGGTGTGTCCAGGTAGATTGCAGAGAGGGACAATCTTCAATTAAGATAAGGGAAAAAGCTGAAAACCCTCTCAAGGGGGCAGGGTTTTCATTGTTCTCACAGTAAGAAGATTGTCCCTTGCTGTGAGCTGTCTGGTTTGTGGACCAGATTCCACATCTGAAGGGAGGTGGCTTACACTAGGTAAAAGGGGCAGGAGGGGGATACTTTATCATTCAATTACTCTTGAACTACAATTCTGACAGTACGGAAATAACATTCTCTATAGCTCAAATACTACGAAGATTAATTGGAGCTGCTGTTTTTGTGAAACATTACTATCCCTTTAATGCACACAATGGGAGCAGATGAGGCAAACAGAACATACTGCAATACAGAAAGCACAGAAGTAACCAGGTTAAAAGACCATTAGGGAATAAAGACAATAAAAATAATTCACCCTGTAACTGCTGAGATAATTGAAAGTTATGACCTTATCAAACTCTATGGCATTAATACAGTTTAGTGACTCTCAAAGTTTGTTGTGCAGAGGCCGAATTCTAACAATAAATCCTTCAACCCTTTGAATGACAGAGGGTTACTCAACGAGTTGTGTACCCTTCTGACACTCAAAGGGTTAAAACCCAGTGATTCGCAGCTCCAGTCCTCAGGACACTTCAGAGGGTCACTTGCCTCACTATGGCCAGAAATTACTAAAAATTTTGCTTTTTGTTCAGGAGATGACATATAACCCCCTCAGTCCCAGAAAGGCAGTCAAAATGCACTAGGTACCTCTCTGGCACTCAGAGGGTTAATAAGTCATGGATGCCAGGTCCATGGAGGCGGACATGACCGTTGCAAGCAGTTTATTTTTTATTTTTTCCAAACGTAAGCAGGCAGAATTCATGAGAGTACTAGAGTCCTGCTAGCGATGCTCATGTCTGCTTCCATAGACAGGACCAAACATGCCATCTTGAATCAAAACTGTGTGTGTGGGGGGGAGAATGATGGTGCCATGATTATTTTCTGTCCATAATAAAGTAAGTGGGGTTATTACACTGTGTTACACCTCCTCGTTGATGTAAATGGGGCTTTTAAAGCCTTGAATGCTAGAGGGGTCACACTGTACTGAATACCTCCATAGCAATGAAGAACTTGATGCATTTTTGGGGACAAACCAACTGCACCCCAGTGGACAAACATACATTCCCAATATGGGATTTTAAATGAGGATTTTAACCCCTTGAATGCTAGAGAGGTTTCCATAACTTTGCAATGTGCTGGAGATCTCTAGAATTCAAGCGGTTAACCCTTTGAGTGCCAGATGGGTACGCAACGCATTGCGGAGCAATGCGTTGCGTACCTCTCTGGCACTCAAAGGGTTATAATTCCCATTTAAAAATCAGTTGTAATGTTTGCATCCTCACCACCAAGGACAAGAAATGGTCTGGAAGGGCTGGCCTGGGGGGCGAATACCCCCTGGGCCAATCACATCTCTGGGACGGTG
This sequence comes from Rhinophrynus dorsalis, assembly GCA_037306005.1. Taxonomy (NCBI): domain Eukaryota; kingdom Metazoa; phylum Chordata; class Amphibia; order Anura; family Rhinophrynidae; genus Rhinophrynus; species Rhinophrynus dorsalis. The sequence goes on along the minus strand of CM074724.1, from coordinate 370,519,895 downwards.
GGCCACTTCCTCACTCTGCGTCCCCACTTGCTGCTGTAACTGGAGCTACACAAGTGATACCACAGAGCTTACAATCCAAATGGAACTACATTGTAACATGACCCCTTTCTCTTGTAATCTCTGTGCATCTCTAATGTAGCTTTACTTGAGTTCAATGCTCTGGTACCAGTATTTTAGCCCATTTTAACTGTAAGCTAGGTTGATCCCGTGCCTTACCTGGCAACATTAAAGGGATAGTAATGTTTCATAATAAAAGCAGCTCTAATTAATCATCATAGTATTTGGGCCTTGGAGAGTGTTATTTCAATTCTGTCAGAGTTGTAGTTCAAGAGTAAATCAATGATAAAGTATCCCCCTCCCGCCCCTTTTACTGATGTAACACTGCTCAGCCAGAGCAGAAGGGAGGTGCCCAGGTAGATTGCAGAGAGGGACAATCTTCAATTAAGATAAGGGAAAAACCTGTCAAGGGGGGGCAGGGCTTTCATTGTAAGAAGATTGCCCCCTGCTGTTATCTGTCTGGTCTATGGACTGCATTCCACATCTGAGAAGAGATGGCTTACACTATGTATAAGGGGCGGGAGGGGAAACTTTGCTTGTGAATATCTCTTAAACCATAAAGGTTTGAGAGATAAGACTTATATCATTCTTTATTTTATTTTGTAAGCATTAAAAAAATATGAAGTTAAAACAAAGTATTACTATCCCTTTAATGTCAGTTTTAACATTAACAAAAGGGGATGGGATGGGACAGTGGGCTAGAACAATATTAGAAATGGGCCACTTGATTATATTTGCACCGAGGGCCACAAGTTGCCAGGTCTCCCCTGGAAATGGTAGTGTAGAACCCAGAAAGCCGTGTCACTCCCTCCTCTCTCTTTACAATGACAATCCCTATACAAAGGCTGTGAGCTCGGATTGTGCTGTCATATCTGGCTTTGTTTAAACATACCTGTTATCTCAAGGTTGACTATATGGAACCACTCTGAGCAAACAATAACCTACAAGGTTTTAAACAGACCAAACAATATAGTTCCTGCTTATATCCCCCCTCCCCCAGGTACTTTGCAATAGATATTTAGATTGATAGCGTGAAGGGGGTTAATTACATCTGTGTCTCTAGAATTTACTTCCACATAGGTGATACTCATGACAACAGAGCAGGTGGGGGTTTTGCATTAAGACGTGATAAAGAGAAGATTAAGCGGAGATGATAACTTGTCCAGTGATTTCACTTCTCCAAGTCCTATGTTGTTCTAGGAGCCAATGCACTGAGATTTCTCCAACTGTGGAGATCTTAAAGGGAAAGTAATACTTCATTTATCTTAATTTTATTTTGTAGGCATTAAAAAAAACATGAAGAACGATATAAGTCTTATCTCTCAAACCTTTATGGTTTGAGAGATATTCATAATCAAAATTTTCCCCTCCCGCCCCTTTTACCTAGTGTAAGCCATCTCTTCTCAGATGTGGAATCCAGTCTATAGACCAGACAGATAACAGCAGGGGAAAATCTTCTTCCTATGAGAATGAAAGCCCTGCCCCCCTTGACAAGCTTTTCAGGTTTTTCCCTTATCTTAATTGAAGATTGTCCCTCTCTGCAGTCTACCTGGGCACCACCCTTCTGCTCTGGCTGAACAGTGTTACATCAGTAAAAGGGGCGGGAGGGGATACTTTGTCATTGAATTACTCTTGAACTACAACTCTGACAGAATTGAAATAACACTCTCCAAAGTCCAAATACTATGATGATTAATTAGAGCTGCTTTTATTATGAAACATTACTATCCCTTTAATGCATAGGCTCCATAGAACAGGAACTGGAGAAGTGATATCACTGGAGAAGTCATCTCCGCTTTATCAAGCCTTAGTGCATAATCCCAATTGTGTTCTATCAGGCATTTTACAGGGGTAACATACAATTGTTGTAAACATTCTGCATGTTGCAGCTTTCCTCCGACAGGGTGAGAACACTGCTACAGATCTGTATTCTGGATTTCAATGGAATTGCGCTGAAATAGAAGCTAGCTGCCTTTTCCCTGCAATTTTGTCACTTCTCTTCGATGCTGGGAAAACCGTGCTAAACTGCAGCAATAAAATAGAACCAACTTTTTCAGTTGCTACAAGCAAGTCATGTGCTAAAAAAGCCTGCCACTAGGGGCAGCAGCACAACAGACTTGTTCCTGTTAGGGAGGAGACACTTGGAAGAGTATTTTCTGGAACTGGCATGATGGTCCTGGCACAACATGGGTCCTTAAGGGGTTAAGACTATGAAGGAATATGGGCCACAAAAGCAGGAGGCTAAAGAGATGAAATTCTGGGGTAATCTGCCTGCCCTACAGGGGACAAATAAAAATCCTCATTGGATTAAAGGAGGTGTAACCCTTTGAGTGCCAATGGTGTATTTCAAAGCACTGCAACACAATGCGTTGGATACCTCTCTGGCACTCAAAGGGTTAAAGGAAAAGTAAACTGATTTTATCAGTCCCATTAAACAAGCAGCATTTTTTTTTACATGAAATTATACATATATATCTATATACACACACATCTATATATCTCTCTCATTATATATATATATATATATATATATATATATATATATATATATATATATATATATATGTGTGTGTGTGTGTGTGTGTGTGTGTGTGTGTGTGTGTGTGTGTGTGTGTGTGTATATATACACGTACACATTACTGTCCCTTTAAATACTTTGAATCTCATTTCCCTCTCCTCTGTATAACACACAGTCAATCTCCTAGTATTGTAACATGGGTCTGTAATTGTATTTATATTAATAAAGATGAATCACAATAGCACAGGATCCATTAACCCATGGAGGACCTAAGGGGTGTGCAACACATTGCAAAACCTCTGGTCCTCAAGGAGTTTGAACAAACAAAAACAAATAGAGGGTAGACATATTGAGTTGTCTAGCTAACAATCCGACTCTGACCACCAGCTGAAAACACAAATGCGGTAATTAAGAAGCTGTAGACCTGTCACTTTGGTGATGTTCTGCTGGTCTGTCCTGCTCTAGGGGTGATGATGTGCTACAATCCCTGAGCTCTGGTGTGTAATCATGCCGGTTAGTGTGTTCACATCCTTACTCAGACACATTTGCATTTGATATTTTGTCTCTCAATGGGGATCCAAGTTAAGAGCATAAAACATACGCTGGGGAATTGTGGGCTCGAATACTGACAAAACATGTCCTCACAGACTTACAGTTTGTTTAGTCTTGTGGCAGAAGCAAGTTACTGAATTTGTAGAATCGATTTTCTGAACATTAACTCCTTGGATGCTACATCTTGCTTGCATACTGGATTCATGAAGCAATATACTCTCAGGTAAAGCAAGGGTTATCTACCCAAGTACCCAATGAAAAAACAAGGTTCTTTTTCTTCAGAAATAGACTTATCACCATACCTGGGAACTCTCCGGATTTGCCCCGGAGACTCCGGTTTTGACAGAGCTTTACCAGGTCTCCAGGGGAGGCGATGATTCATTCGGATGTGGGGAGTTTCTATTGAAGCTCTGCCCACTTCTGCCATTTCTCCCGGTGTTCCCCCTTCCCCAGCCTTCTGTGTGTCACCTTTAAGCCCTGCCCCCCAACTCACATCAAGCCCCACCCCTTTTTGAAGCAATTAGTGTCATTGTCACCCCCTGCTGCACCAGAGGACTCCCCTCCGGGTAGACGTTAATTGGAAGTTCCCAGGTATGCGTATCACTTGGTGAGGCTGTGAAAGCTAAAGTGGTGGGGGCATTCATTTTGTCCTTGTTGCTATCTGAAATGAAGTACTATCTGAGTGTGCTAAGTAGGATTTATATGAATACTGCACAAGGCTGGAGAACAGCACAGTGTTATACAGAGAACTGCCCAGTGACTGCTGTGAGCAAGTGAAGCCTGTGCAGGAGTACAGGTGGAGGCATTTAATCCTTTGAGTGCCAGGGTGGTACGCAATGCATTGCTTTGCAATGCTTTGTGTACCACTCTGGCACTCAAAGGGTTAATGGGATAGTAACACTAAATATGCAAACAAGTATATATTGTAGCATTTATACTCCTGAGTATAGCAAGGGTACCGAGAGGTGTTTTATTCAAATATTATTGCAGCTCAGACTTGAAATTCTTTAGGTGCAGTATCACAGTGGCCTGAAATTTTACAGTGGCGCTCTTGCTACACCATCCTATGGACAACTCTGGTCAGCTGACCATAAATCTCCATTAGATGATGCAGCAGCAGCTCCACTGTACAATTTCAGGCCACCGAGATATTGCACATAAGAAAACTTCAGGGTTGAACTGGAATAATTTCTGAGTAAAACAAGGATACTTCCACTGCTAAGAGGTGTTTTATTCAAGAGGTAAAACCCTACAATATATATTTTTTGCGTACCAAGTGTTACGACCCTTAGGATCCTTAAAGGGATAGTATGTTCAAAGAAAAATGGAGGTTGCACCATTGGGGATAACTACAAATTCCTAAAATTCTCACTGATTTAAATGGGGAATTTAACCCCCTGAATGCTAGAGATGTCTCCTCCATCATCAAAAGGGTTAAAATCCTCATTGAAATCAGGGGGAATATTTAGGTCTCCTCTGTTGTGCAAATGGTTTGTCCCAGAATCCTCCACTTTTCTTTTGAACATCCAGGCCCAATATTTAACATATATTTGGGGACCTCCAGTCACTATTCCGCCGGAGGCCTCGGAGGATCTTAAAACTGCACGACAATGTCTGTCGGCCAGAGAGCAGCACATCACGTCTTGTATCTGTGTGACAGATATGGAGCTAAAGGGCACGTGAACCAATTACGGGGCAAGCCAGCTTCACTGTAAAGGGACACATGAAAATTCCCCAAATTCCCAATTATTTTAAATGAGGCTTTTAACCTCTTGAGTGCTAGAGAGGCCTTTAAGACCTTTAATGTGTATCGATGTCCGGCCACAAGAATCCCACCCACCTCCATGGACATGATCTACAGTACTACGTAAAGGGATAGTAATGTTTCACAAAAAAAGCAGCATCCCCCTCCAGCCCCTTTTACTGATGTAAACACTGCTCACCTCAGAGCAACAAGACTGTCTGGATGGATCACAGAGAGGGACAATCTTCAGTGCTCATAAGGGAAAACCTGTCAAGGGGAGCAGGATTTTCATTGTTCTCACAGTAAGAAGATTGTCCCTTGCTGTGAGCTGTCTGGTCCTAGGAACCAGATTCCACATCTGAGGGGAGGATAACTTACACTAGATAAAAGGGGAGGGAGGAGGATATTTTATCAATTACTCTTGAACTACAAGTCTGACAGAAATGAAATAACACTCTCCATGGCCCAAATACTATGAAGATTACCTGTTTTTGTGAAACATTATTATCCCTTTAAAGTTTAATTTTGGAGAACCAGTCCACTCAGCTACTTGTTTGATGTTTATATGTTCCTAACATATTCTTTAATAGGTTATGAATACACTTTGTATCCATTTTGATATTGAGCCCGTGAGTGCGTACTTTATTTTTACATATAATATGCCAATTTTGATACTGCACCTGGGTTAACACAAGCAGTTCATGTGGGGTGAGTTAAGCAAGTGCCAACATCCTACAGATATATACATACACACACATATATATATATATATATATATCCTATAACAAAGTCCTAGAACGCGTCGCTCACTGTGTGAGTAACAGTACATGCACAGTGGGGACTCGCAGAACTGGCTGATCTGGAGTGGAGCGCTCCAGAAGGCTGACACCCTGTCTGTGGTCCCGGCTCCGGGGCAGCAGCGGAGGCAGCTGGGTAACAAACTGTCACCCAGCACCTCCGTTGCTGTCCCGGAGTCGGGACCACAGACAGGGTGTCAGCCTTCCGGAGCTCTCCGCTCCGGATCAGCCCGTGTATACAGGCTTTGTAACTAGTATATATATATACATACATACATATACACACACACTATTATATATATATATATACATACACACATTATATATATATATATATATATATATATATATATATATATATATTATATATATATATAGACACACACACACACACACACACACACACTACTGAAAAATGCTATTTTGAGCTCCATGAGAAGCTGTATGTAAGAATTTTTTTTTACATATGCTTAATGAAAGTCAGATGGTGTGAAGCTCTGTTTCCCACCCACTGGTCATCAATTTAAATATCCCATTAAATACACAGTGTGAAGGAATTGTGATGCTGGTGGTAATCCTTACTTGCTAAACAGTTTTGGAACTCTTCAATGATCGCTATGACAGCCTGGATAAAACTAAAGTAGGTTTGTGACTCTGGTTACTCAGTACTGTGTCCTTTTAGCAGAATGGCTGCCAGAGTTAAAATTTGGAAAGAAATTTCACATTATGAAGGAAAGGTGGCATTTCACTTTAATATAACTCATATCCTTAAACTGATATGCTGAATTACTCTGGGGTTGAAAGTTAATGCATTTTTATGCCTCACCATTGCAAGCTCAGCTTCAAGCTCCTTAATTCTGTTGTCCTTTAAATCCAACTGTGAACGGAGAGAACTCGCATGGTCTGTTGCCTCCTTGGCTTGGCGCCGGAGCTCCCACTTCTCTCGTTCTAAGAGGTCTTTCTCTTTTGCTAAAACCTTTACTGCGTCTTCACTCTCCTGCAAAAAATCAGAAACCATTACAGACTGTAGCAATCACTGAAACTCAGCAAAACATGTATGTGCAAGGAGGACACAAACACAAATCACAACTCTATCTAGTCTGTATGAACAAAATAAAAAATAAAGGCCATATTCAGAAACAAAAGAACAAACCAAAATATACTATAAGGTTCAAATAAAATTCCACATATTTCTGTTATTGAAATTAGGGCTTTTAATCCAAGGATGGGACCACATGCACTGTGTAAATACAGCTACCAACCTTGATTTTGCTGGTGCAGACTTGGACTCTTGGGAGCCACTAACATGCCACATATTAACCCTTTGAGTGCATCCTACCCCACCCTTTTCATTATACTTTTCCTATGTTTCTGAAGTTCCACCACCACATCACCTTTTGGATGCGACTCGCGTCATTTACCTCCCCCCCAAATGGCACCACAGGAACCCCCCCCCCCCCCGGGAAGTCCAGAAGATAAAGTTCCCAGGTATGTCTCTAATAAAACACAAACCTATAATTTTACCTATACTGAGTTGTCTTGGGTCATCCGTACCCTTTCAGGCATTTAACCCCTTGAATGCTACAGAAGTCACCATTAGAAATCAGTGGGCATTTTAATTTGTCAAGTATGCTGCAGGTGGTTTGTATCAGAATTATGCCACTTTTCTTAACCCTGTGTGTGCCACAGGGATATTCAACACATTGCACTGAATACCTCTATGGCACTTGCAAGGGATGGTTTTTGGTGTTCTCCTCACGGTCAGTTGGGGGTTAATGCTCTGCATTAGTTTAGCAACAGAAGAGGGGCAGGCACTGTGAGGCCACGTAGTGTTTATGAGAGGCAGTTGCAGATATCTCCTATATTCAGTGTTACATATCCAAGCACATACGCATGCGCAATATTAGACACCTCAGGGGGTAGCCTGTATTTTAACCTGTAATCAAGACAGCAGAGTTTAGAGCCATTGGAGACTAGGGAAGAGTGTACCTGGTCTCAAGTTTGAGAGGTAGAGATTGTACCTCATCCAAATCTGTGTGTTGCTGTAACGATACTACGGAGTTTAGCGTGGAAAGGCTCTCCCACACTGAGCTTCAGCTCCAGTAGATAGATAAGTACCTTTAAGTTCTCTTTTTATATACACCAGAGCCGTATGTCTCTCATACTGATGTGGAACTCTGGCAGGATGTTTGTTTAATTATTGTATGTCTCTTTTTATATCCCAGAGTCGGGTATGTCTCTCATATTCCTGTGAACTCTGGCAAAAAAGCTCTCTCTTTATATATCCCGGAGTTGGTATGCTTTCATACTTGTGTGAACTCTGGCCATAACCTGTTTAATTATTGCATGTTTTAATAAACTGTAGTTCTAGTTTCACTGCAGTGTTTTTTTTTTTTTTTTTTTTTTTTTTTTAAATCTTATTCTGAAATTCCAAACCTCTAATTGTATCACACTCAAAAGGTTTTTAAGGCAAAACCATAGTGCACTATATAGTTCACAAGTAATTGAATGATAAAGTATCCCACTCCCTCCCCTTTTATCTAGTGTAAGCCGCCTCCCCTCAGATGTGGAATCTGGTCTCTTGACCGGACAGCTCACAGCAAGTCACAATCTTCTTACTGTGACCATAAGGAAATCCCTGCCCCCATTGACAGGTTTCTCCCTTAGGTTAATTGAAGATTGTCCCTCTCTGCGATTCATCCGGACAGTCCTGCTGTTCTGAGGTGAGCAGTGTTACATCAGTAAAAGGGATGGGAGGGGGATACTTTATCATTCAATTACTCTTGAACTACAACTCTGACAGTATTGAAACAACACCGCCCATGGCCCAAATATTATGAAGATTAATTGGAGCTGCTTTTATTGTGAAACATTACTATTCCTTTAACAGGAGACTCAACTTGTCTCCGTTTTATTGAAGTATATACTGACTAAGTAGTTAACATCATGGGAACCAGGAAAGTTTTCATCACATTGTAATGTTCTAGAGACCTGTTTCTAGTGATCAGAGTTATATATTTTAATGCAGACGTGAATTCAAAGATTTATGCTTCGGTTAGGAAAGTTTATGATGTTCAATATATATAAAGCTTAAGAGAAAGAATCTTCACATACATATAAATCATTTATGTGACAGACGTAGCTGCAGAAAATATTCCATTTGAACATATACATTGCATACTTGCAAGAATTAAAATACTAGGAACTCTATTCCCCTGGGCAGTCACATTACAGAGTATCACTAATGGTCCTGAGAACCATGCAGCACATTATATCACCCTTTTCCTACTTAAAGGAGCAGTAAAGTTTTTTTTATGAAAACATATTTTACAGAGTATGTCCTGCTGAATAAAACAAGGTCACTCCCATCGCTGTCAGATGTTTTATTCAAAATTTATAGCAGTTTAAATAGTCAGGAAGTGAATTTATTGTGTTTACTTCCTGATAGTTCTAACTGACAGGAAGTGACAGGCAGTTTCTATCACATTCTATGGAGAACTGTATGTCTCTGACTTTCCTCTCCATTAGAATCTAACTGGAAATCTAATTAGAATTTGACCACTAGAGGGCACTGCTAATGTAAAAAAATATGGGTTTAAACTGTAAAAACTCTGGAAATATAAATCTCTCAGCACTGGGAGTACAATTATTTTACTCAATAGGAAAATCCCTACAATATATATTTTTTCATAAAAAAAATTTACTGCACCTTTAACACTGTGTGCCAGAGGGGTATGCAACGTATTGCAAAGCAATGCGATGCGTTCCTCTCTGGCACCCAAAGGGTTAAACTACACGTACAGCAGAACATACATTCCCCTCACCAAACTACTACATGAAACAATATAAATAAGCAATATTGACATGGGGGAAGCTCAACCTACCCATCTTATAGTGATAAACACAGATTACAATCCAATAATTTAATTTTACATCCAGAAAAAGGCTGATCTATCCCCAGAAATCAGGGACAATCAGCAAGTAAGATATAGCTGTAAAATAACTGAAAACAGGAAAAAAAAAAAAAAAAAAAAAAAAAACGAAAACAGCTAAAAAGGAATATGGACTTTTGGTCATGTTCATACCTATGACTGTTGCAACAATTAAGTTGCAAGAAGTTGCAGCAGCACATGATTTACATTGAAAATGCTTTTAGCTGAAAAAGTTGCCCATGTGAACTACCCCACTGAAAAATCTGTAAAACTTGTTGGCAGTGTGATCTAGGTCTTAGGTTGCACTGCAGTATGGGTAGTCAATTGAGAGGCCTCCAGCTGTAGAAGAATAACATTCCCATCATCCTCAACCTGCAAATGGCTGGCAGATACGGATTATGGCTCCACAGGGCCCTAGGTAAGGTACCAATTTGGGGACCCACATCTCCTGATCCGGTGCATCAGGCACAGAGTGCTGCCAGCGGGTTCCGACATTACAGCTCTATTGGAAGTTGCAGCAACTGGATGATGCTGGTCTCTCAATAAAAGGCGACTGACACAAGATATCAGTGACAGCAACAGCAGGGCCTCCATCAGTGACCCATCACTTGCAGCCAGGGCTCCTCATATTGCCATGGGCCCTAGGCCATTGCCTAGGTTGCCATAATGGATGACCCTGCTCTGATATAGCTGATTGGGGATGATATGGGTTTTAGTTCCCAGCAGCTGGAATTCCAAAAAAGGACCACTCCTGAACTACAGTATCATACTACTACACTTTTGACTACAGATAGGCAACCTTTGACTCTCCAGCTTTTGGAAACTATAACCAGGGCTGTTTTAGGCAAAGCAGGCAGCTCTCCAGGGCCACTGAAGGAACCAGACCCCACAATCAGAAACTACATTCCATTACCAGAATATCTTCTTCATGCGTGATGGGTGCTCAGCACATTTGTATGTCTCCCTAAGTATAAGGGTTTTTCCCAGGCATGGGCCCTTGCTTCCATGTGCCTAGAGGGATTCCAGCTGCACCACACTGACAAGGCCAACATAGGCCGAAACATATGTCTGTGGTTTTGCAGTCTCTCTCGGGCGAAGAGTATTTGTCTGACATTTCGGAGCTGGACTGTCTGTAGCAGGACCAGTCTGATGTGGACAAGGAAATTTCCTCTCTGCAGTGGCACATGGGAGTGAAAAATGTGACATGCAGTACCATTGAGAGGCTAGCATGCCTAAGAACAAGACTCTTTAAAGGGATAGTAATACATAATTTAAAGTTTATTTAGTATTGTAGGCATTAAAAAAATATTAATAACTATGCAAGTCTTATCTCTCAAACCTTTGTTGTTTGAGAGATATTCACAACTAAAGTTTCCCCTACCATGACATCAGCGCTCTAGCTTACAGATTTGGATTCTGGTCTGCAGACCGGCCGGTGGCAAGACTGGGATCTTTAAAAATAGCTACTCATTGGACCTGTCTACAAAGTGTGCCTGGTTTGCAAGCCAATGAAGTAGTTATTTTTAAAGATCGTGATCTCAGCTCTGCTGAATAGCTGCCGGCCGGTCTGGTAATGAGCAGTGACGTAACTATAGGGGTCGCACCTACAACCAGGCCCGTGCACTCCAGGAGCCCGGCCTCCCCCTGCGATCCCTCCGCCTGGTGCCCGCAATCATCATCTCCCAGTGCTTTGCATAAGAGAACCGTGGTGGGAGCTCCAGGGAGGAGATGGGGGCATTGTGGAGGGGGTCAATGTGGAGGTGGTGGGGCCCGTGGCACTTGTTACGCCTCTGGTAATGAGATGGATGTCTTCTGATTTATTTATTTTTAGTAAAATCTGTACACAACAGGTCTTTTAACTCTTTAAAGGTCTCCATAGCATTGAGAAGCAAAAGTGTTGTAGACTTATCTAGTACTCAAGTAGTTAAAAAACTCATTTGAATTAAAGGGAATGTAGGTAATTTAGATTTGCTTCGCAAGGTATGGATAGATTGATTCATTCTTTCTTCATTCAAATGCCCCAGTGAGTTTTATATACCCAATTAATGCTCATTTTTTTCGGTTGCTTAGGTGGTTTACATTTTAAACTAATCATTAACTACAGGTTAACACACCATTATACTCATATTAATGTCATTAGTGGAGATAAATGCACTGGTAATACCCATTAAATGAATGTTAGACTCTAGATAACCAACAGTAATTCAATCTGTCTTTCTCGCACTGCCCACATATGAAGGATATTACAGCCAGGTTGGACAACTGGAGGCTCTCCAGGTGTTGGAGTAAAACCTCCACTATCCAATAAATAGAAAATATAGTAAACTAGGTTGAAAAAAAGACTTTCCTGCTGCCAAATCTAGTCTATCAGAACTTCTTGTTTGCCTGCTAATACACAGTATGTTCCCTTTTGAAAGAAATGTATCTAATCCTCTCTTAAAGGGATAATAATGTTTCACAAAAACAGCAGCTCCAATTAATCTTTACATACCTCCCAATTGTCCCTCTTTTAGACCCAAATCCCTCTGGTCCCTCTTTCCCACTCTGATGTCCCTCTTTTTAGGAGATCAGACTGAGTGGTGTGTAGATAAGTGTATCATATTGTTCTACAGCAATATAACTCACATTATTGTTTGTTTAAATGACAGCATATGTGTTTATAAATTAGTCTGTGCAAATAAAATACTTTGGTCTTGTTATAAGTCATTTATTAGGTTACACAAAGAGGTGTCAATAGGTCATAAAATAGCCCAAAAATCCCCGGTAATGCCCCACCCGCCACCCACGCCCCCAGCAACACCCCCTAAAACACAAGTGTCCCTCTTTGGCAATTTGAAATGTTGTAAGGTATTTGAACCACAGAGAGTGTTATTTCAGTACTGTCAGAGTTGTAGTTCAAGAGTAACTGAATTATAAAGTATCCTCCTCCCGCCCCTTTTAGCTAGTGTAACACTGTTCTCTTCAGATCTGGAATCTGGTTGTAAGACCAGACAGATAACAGCAGGGGACAATCTTCTTACAGTGAGAAAAATGAAAGCACTGCCCCCTTGACAGGTTTTTCAGCTTTTTCCCTTATCTTAATTGAAGATTGTCCCTCTCTGAAATCTACCTGGGCACCCTGGCTGAGCAGTGTTACATCAGTAAAAGGGGTGGGAGGGGGATACTTTATCATTCAATTACTTTTGAACTACAACTCTGACAGTATTGAAACAACACTCTCCATGGCTCAAATACTGTGATGATTAATTAAAGCTGCTTTTGTTATGATTTAAATCCATTGTATCTGCCATAACTACCTCCTTGGGCAAGGAATTCCACAATTCAAAAGACCTAACTGTACAAAACCCCTTCCTCTGCTGGGGTCGAAACCTCCTTTCCTGTAATCCAAAGGTGTGGCCCCTGGTTATCAGATCAGGCCTTGGAATGAATAGCTCACGAGAGAGATCCTTGTATTGACCCCTCATTTACTTGTACATTGTGATAAGATCTCCTCTTAGTAATCTTTTCTATAGGAGTAAATAAACCAAAGTTGTCTAGTCGTTCCTCATATGCCAAGTCCTCCATTCCTTTAATTTTGTTGCTATTCGCTGTACCCTCTCTAGTTCTAGAATATCCTTTTTCAGGACCAGTGCCCAAAACTGCACTGCATACTCAAGGTCTTACTAATGATTTGTACAATGGCAAAATGACGTTTTCCACTTCAGTAGCCCTTTTTATGCAATGCAAGACTTTATTTGCTTTTGCTACTGCTATATGACACTGGTAATTTTTCCAAGTTTATAATAGCTGGGAATTGTAGTCCAACAACAGCTGGAGAGCCTCTGGCTGCCGACCCCTGCTCTCCAGTTTTCCAATTCATTATGAGCCTTAGACTCAAGAGAAAAGCGGAAGAATTTTGTAGCAAAACAAATTCACCATATGGGGGAAAAACAATTTTCAACTGATTTAAATGGCATTTTTAACCCCAGAAGGACCAAGGACATACATGTACGTCATGGGGCGAACGTACCTAATTTTCAACTGATTTAAATGGATTTTTTTTTTAACCCCTAAAGGACCCATGATGTACTTGTAAGTCATGGTTCGGTGAGCCCTGAATAGGATCCTGGGGGGGGGGGGGGGGGGGGGGGGGAGAAGCTCTGTGGTCTAAAGTGCCGGCCGCGTATGTATGTGTCCGGTCCTTAACCCCTTAAGGACCGGAGGTTATGGGACATTTCCGTCCCATAACGACCGCATAGGGGCACGCTGACACGCTGGTACACGTGACCTGTCACGTATATTGGCGCGTCACTATGGGGCTTGAAAGAGATCACTCCGATCTTGGAGCGGTCTATTTCATGCCCTATTTTTACTTACAGCGCTCCCGGTAGAGCGCTGTAAGTAAAAAGTATGTGACGTACCATGACCGTCATCGGTCCTTGAGTATACCAAGGACCGTGACAGTCCTGGTACGTCACGGGTCCCTTAAGGGGTTAAGGGGTTAAAGCCTTTAATGCTAATAATGCTTTGCTTAGCGATGGATGTGCTCGTGGTACGTAATACATCACAGGATATGTCATAAAAACTACTGTGATTCATAAACAAGTAGAGGACGTTTTTGCTGCATTTCCCCGATAACTATGTCTGAACCACAATCTGATAAAAAGTACAAAGGTGATTACAACAACGTATGCTTATTTTAACTCCTCGGATGATAGGGTCTCTAAAAGACTATTTTGCAATGAGTTAGAAACAAATATTCTAAAAGGTTATAGGACACAAACAAGTGCAGTTTGTAAAGCTTTCCTAAACTATAAATACCACTGATTTCTTAATTTGTACTCTTCCTATCGCAGCTCAGTGACAGAAGAGAGAAAAGAACAGTCACTGACACCCAGGAAACAAAGCCATTCTGCGACTGGTATACGGAAGGGGAAGTGTGTCATCTGAAAGTCACCAATTAGACCAAGTACATCAGTAAGTGGATGCTAATTGCAGAGCACAGAAATCCAAGATGCTGTTGTGTTATCTCAAAACCTGGGTCATGTCTAATTATTGACTAGCGTACACCAATCTCTTCCTGCAATTTAAGTGTATTAAAGGGATAGTAATGTTTCATATAAAAACAGCTCTAATTAATCATCATAGTATTTGGACTTTGGAGAGTGTTATTTCAATTCTGTCAGAGCTGTAGTTCAAGAGTAATTCAATCACAAAGTATCCCCCTCCCGCCCCTTTTACTGATGTAACACTGTTCAGCCAGATCAGAAGGGAGGTGCCCAGGTAGATTGCAGAGAGGGACAATCTTCAATTAAGATAAGGGAAAAACCTGAGAAACTTGTCAAGGGGGGCAGGGCTTTCATTGTTCTCATAGGAAGAAGATTGTCCCCTGCTGTTATCTGTCTGCTCTATGGACTGATTTCCACACCTGAGAAGAGACGGCTTACACTAGGTAAAAGGGGCGGGAGGGGAAACTTTGCTTGTGAATATCTCTTAAACAATAAAGTTTTGAGAGATAAGACTTATATTGCTCTTCGTGTTTTTTTAATGCCTACAAAATAAAATAAAGATAAAATTAAGTATTACTATCCCTTTAACACCGAGTGCCAAAGAGCTATCAAATGCATCGCAATGCATTGAATATTTCTCTGGCACTCAAACAGTAAAAGCCGGTAGGTAAGGCATAGTCCTCTTCTACTGGCCAACCGCAGCCTCATCTCTACTCACCACTATCAGCACTGAAGACCATTAGACCACTTTGAATATTCAGTTTCACATGCATAAAAGGCTAGTGCATTATTGGGAGAATGGAACCCCAGGCTAAAGTTCTCTTTAGAATGTAAATGAAAGGGACACCGCAACACTCTTAAGTGAGATCCCGATTACGCTTAATTGTAACAAAGGTATTCACCCTTATCCCCCCAAAAATGGGGACTCACAAGTGAGGAGGCTGCTTCCGACTCAAGGTTATAGGCCTTGACTGGATCAGACACCTAGTCCTGGTTGGTTGCCTATACAGCTCCTCCTCTTAATAACACTTACCTCTCCTCCCACAACCTGTAAATATCTTTACTTTGGGCGAGTAACATGCCTTCACTTCAAAGGCTCATCTCCCACATTCTTAGTTACACTTTGCAGAAAGAACTATACCAGGAGTAGTGAATTTGAGGTATAAACGGAGGAAACGAAAACGGGACAACCGCTATATATAAAACAGACTTGGTTTGTACAGTAGAAGATAATAAAAATAAGGACAATAATACATAAATAAGCTTAAGCCCAACTTGTTTTGCAGTTCCATTTTCGCTTTGTAGGGGCATTTTTGGGGGGATAAGGGTGAATATCTTTGTTACAATTAAGAGTAATCCAGATCACACTTAGAAGAGTGTTGCGCTGTCCCTTTCCTTTTGATTTCTTGGTCTATACATTGGTGTGGAGGGCGCATCCAACAGCCGACGGGAAAAGCTGCAGACTCTGAAAATGGCGGAAACAAGGAACTACTCATTTGAACCTTTTCAGTGCCAGCGGGGTACAAACGCATTGCAAAGTGATGCCTTGCCTACCCCCTGGTACTCAAAGGGTTAAATACTGAAAGACTGATATTCAGCTGAAAGTAAATGAGAGACTATAATTATGATATATCATGCCATATATGCTTTTTTATTAAGTATTCTAATATATGGGTTTAGAATTTTTTTTTAATGTTCAATATTTTCTCACATTTTACATCTTAATACAGATTCTGAATTGGATTGGGTTTTTGGGTGACTATAGAACCACTGTATTTTGATCCATGGCGTCATATGCGAGACAGATTAGCGTTGGCTCTCCCTACACAGCTCCAAAACGTGACTGGTTGAGGTGCAATAACTTTTACATCAAGCATCTGCTGGCAATGGGAGTAACCTTGCTTTATTCAGCAAGAAAAGCCCTGCAGCAAGTAGTCCATTGTCAA
The DNA here is from genome assembly GCA_037306005.1 of Rhinophrynus dorsalis. Classification (NCBI taxonomy): domain Eukaryota; kingdom Metazoa; phylum Chordata; class Amphibia; order Anura; family Rhinophrynidae; genus Rhinophrynus; species Rhinophrynus dorsalis. The sequence goes on along the minus strand of CM074724.1, from coordinate 370,503,361 downwards.
ATCTACAGCCTTTGGGTGGTTGGGATGCTGGGAGTTGCAGTCCAACAACAAATGGAGGTTCTACAACAGGTTAACCCTGCCCAATAATATATGTAGTTTTTATAACAAAACTTTACTGATCCTTTCAGTATGGGGGCGGGGGGAGGAATTTTTGTTCTACCAAGCTGCGATTGGTTTGCATCAGATGTACTACTTTTTGGCTTTTGTACATGACCCTCACAGCCTGCAGGTTACTGAAAAGGAACATTTCCTAAGAGCGAGCCAAGATAGCCGTGGGAGATGTGTGTGAATACAGAGTTCATGGTACAGGTCATCTTCACTCAGAGAAGAGAGAAAAAATGGCGGGAAAGCAGTAATGATTCTTTTAGTGCTAGAGGGGAATCCACAGCATTGCTTTTGTAATGTGGTGGATACCCCTCTGGTACTCTGTTAAATTTGAGCTGTCACTTTGTAACCAACATGCTATTCTGGTAAGAGTTTTCAAAATCACAAATATTTAGAGCAATGCATTGCTTACATCTCTGACACTCAAAGGGTTAAAAAAAAAATTCATTTTTTTATATTTGGCTTTATTTATTTCAGTCTTTATGCAAATAAGTTGGTACTTACTGGCGGGGAATGGTAGTTGGGATAGGGCGCAGTATTAAATGTCTGTGTATGAACTTTAGACCACACTGACCAGCATGCCTGCCAGAGATCAACGTTCCACACTATTCCCTATCCTAGCAGCCACTCCATCCAGTACTGGCTCATCCTATATAATAATTCGCTAAATCGTGTGTAACGCCGCGACATGCGCAGTAGACACTGATGCGCATGCTGCAGTCATGCGCAGTAGAGACAGCCCGCGCCGTGGCTGTTACAGAGCTGGGTGCTCCGAAGGAGTCTGCTGCGCGTGACTGACCCTCGACCGGGTGGCAGTGGCACTGTGGCCCGTGTGACGGGCTGTTCAACTAGTTTGTATATAATGATAAAGCTACATTTCCAAAATCATGGTTTTAAATAAAATGGCTAACAAACATAGTTGATTTTTAAAAGTTCTTTAAAAAAATCCCCTGTGTGACAATCCCACTATACCTTGGATCTTATATCAGCAGATAATAGGAAGTCTGTTTTGTTGCTGGTAAAAATGCTGTAAATTTCCATTGTAACCTGAACAATTTACTGCCCGTGACCCCTCTTAGTTTAGTAATTAACATTCAATCATGGGCCATTGTATTTTTTTTTTTTTTTTTTATTTTGGTATCAACGGTAAAGAACAGCCTGTGAAGTATTTAAAAATACGAACTTCAGCAATAATACAAAATAAAACAATTTAACTATATGTAAAAAAGTGCAGTTATAGGCCTAATGGTCAATTTTGATGATCAATGAGAATGCTGGTATTTAACAAACAAGTATCCTCAAGAGCTTTACGAATGAGCAGGCAGGTGGTTAGGTCTCACCGGCCATCAGTTCAGGTGTGCTTTTTGTGAAAAACCTCACATGGACCATGGGGTTCAGGAAAGCAACATGTTGAATGCCTATGTGATTCTCAAACAGGGTGCAGAAACCCATTTAGGGTGCCCTTTGAAAAGTGTGAATGCGGAGTTTCAGGTGGTTATTTATTGACATTATGTACAATATACTTCTTTTTTTGTTATTCTGATTGTGAGATCTAAGAATAATGATAAAATAGTTATTTATATCCTTCAAACTCCTTTGGCAAATGACAACATTTTACGAGTACCCTGAACAAAAAGACTGAATAACACTGGCCTATGAAATCCATGGGATAGGGTAACATCACACGCTAAAGATATCCACAGAACGTGACTAACCGCTCCACCAATTTAAGATTTTGAGCCCAAATAGCTTTTGAATTAAACCTCTCTGGGCAACGGAAGTTCCTTGGATTTATTCAGCAGAAAACGCCCTGAATTATATGGATTTTAAAAATAAACGGGAAAGCTTGTCACCCATGATGCAGATGATTTGCTTCAGATGTGTTCATATTTTTCTTTCATGTGCATGTCCTTCAACCTGCAAACTATTAAAATGGAACGTTTCCCAAGATCGAGCCAAGAGATCAGCTGGAGTTGTGTGTGAATAACAGCCGTTCATTGTACATGTCACCTTCACTCAGAGAAGGAATTTCTTGAGAAAGGTGTAATGATGTTTTAACAGGGATCTGACACAAGCAGAACACAGAAAGTCTGTTTTGTTACTGGTAAAAATGCTGAACAAATTTACTGCATCTGGGCCCGCGGCACCTCCTTGCGGTCTGTTTCAATTTCGAAGAGTTCAGTAACAGTGGGCTCCTGGGTATATTGTGTTATAGTTTAACTTGTCTCTCTTACTAAGTGGCACAGGAAGAGAGCAAGATGAGACTGTCAATTACACCGCATGGTTTTTACGTGGCGCTCTTGGTTACCACGGAGACAAGCCTCTATGGCCCATACTTATAAAAGCAAAGTGGAGTTATTCTGGAGTAAACCAACTGCACCACAAAGGGGACAAAACAAATCTCTCAATTTCCGTGCTTCACAACGCATTGTGTACCCCATTGGCACTCAAAGAGTTAACTCCTTGAATGCCAGAGTGGTCTCCATTGCATTACTTCGCATTCAAGGTGTTAAGTGTCCAATTTAACACTTTGATTGACAGTGTGCTACTCAAAACAATGCGTTGCGTACCTGTATGGCACTCAAAGGGTTCATTTAACAGGAATTTTTATTTGCCCCCATGTTCAAGTTGGCTTACTCCAGACGAAATCCTGTTTGCGTTTATAAATATCCATGATGGCAAACTGGAGCTATTCTGGATCAAACCAACTGTGCCATAGAGGCAAGTAATAAAAAGCTCAATTTAAATCGAAAAAGATGTTCTAACTCCTTGAATGCTAGGGAGGACTTCAGTGCATTGCAAATCAATGCTTTTGGAGACCTCTAGCATTCAAGGGGTTAAAAAGCTCTATTTAACCCTTTGAGTGCCAAAGGGATGCAACTCAAAGGGTTAACACCTTAATGACACATGACGTTCCTGTCCAGACATTAAATCGGAACTCCCACCCTTAAAAAACATTGTCCCAAATAATTCCCCATCTGGCGAATATCTGCTCAGTAGCGCTAGTCACCAGAATTATTACCGCGTTCATGAGAATGAGTCACTGCTCCAGGACTGACAGCCAGGAAACAGTGCAGACATCTTCCCATAGTGATGTGTGTGCGCGCCTGAGCTGTCAGTCGTCACCGGATCTAGGAGGCGTTGCTAGGAGATGTTCGGCTCCGGAAGGCACTGACAGCGCAAGCGCGCAGACGTCACTATGGAAAGATGTCTGCGCTGTTTCCTGGCTGTCAGTCCCGGAGGAGTGGTTCATTTTCACGAACGCGGTAATAATTCTGGTGACTAGCGCTACTGAGCAGCTAGTCGCCAGATGGGGAATTATTTGGGACAATATTTTTTTAAGGGTGGTAGTTCCCGCTTTAAGCATCAGTGGTGATTCTGGCACTTCATGCAATTGTGGGATCGCAGCGAGACTGCCCACTTCGGAATTTAGGAATTGTTATTGGTCCCCCTATGGTGCAGTTAGTTTACTCCAGAATAACTCCAGTTTCCATTAATGTCACAAGATCCAACGCTAATCTGTCTCACTTATGACGCCGTGGATCAAAATACAGTGGTTCTATAGTCACACAAAAACCCAACCCAATTCAGAATCTGTATTAAGATGTAAAATGTGAGAAGATATTGAAAATTAAAAAATATATATATATAAACCCATATATTAGAATACTTAATAAAAAAGCATATATGTCATGATATATCAATTATAGTATCATTTACTTTCAGCTGAATATCAGTCTTTCAGTATTTAACCCTTTGTGCACCAGGGGGTAGGCAAGGCATCGCTTTGCAATGCGTTTGTACCCCGCTGGCACTGAAAAGGTTAAAATGAGTAGTTCCTTGTTTCCGCACTTCTTTTCAGAGTCTGCAGCTTTTCCGATCGGCTGTTGGATGCGCCCTCCACACCAATGGATAGACCAAGACAACAAAAGGAAAGGGACAGCACAACACTCTTCTAAGTGTGATCCGGATTACTCTTAATTGTAACAAAGATATTCACCCTTATCCCCCAAAAATGCCCCTGATGAAGCGATAGTGGAACCACAAAACAAGTTGGGCTTAAGCTTATTTATGTATTATTGTCCTTATATTTATTATATTCTACTCTAATAAACAAAGCAGAAATAGCGTTCTCTACAAATAAATAAATCATTAGAACGGTGTGGGAGGCAGGCACACTTTGAAGACCATTCTAATGAAGTATTTTATTGTAGATAACTCTAATCCGGCTCTGCTGAAGAGCCATCCAATCACATGACCAGAATCTTGATCTGTCAGCTAGAGAGTTGATGTGAGTAAAAGGGGACGGAGGAGGGGGGGGGATTTAAAAGCTTTTCAGTCTTAAAATATACACCTTTAAGCGACAGTATTTACTGCATTTCATTTACTTTTATTTTTCATATGAACAATATTCAACCTTCTTACATTCAGGTATTACTATCCCTTTAAAGTTTTTTTAGGTTTTTTTTTTTTTTTTTATGATACAGTTGGCTTGCCCTGGAATAATAGCTCCACTGTGCTTTGTGCATATGGCCACACATATAATTGCCATTGCAATGCCATTTGAAAAATCTTTAATCTTTTACAAAACATAAGAACCTGCTGGAAATGCAGAAATCCATATTTCTTACGTTCCTGAGTTCAGCAGAATAAATGGCAGATTCCCACATAATCAAGCCGTTATATGGGCAATTTAGACATTTTAGAGTCTTTCTCAAACACTCGTCCCTTAAAGAAACTGCAGTATTTCCAGATGTTTCAGTTTTATAACACTACTATAAAAATGGCAAGTCAGATGTTGTACGTGACCTTGAGAGAGAAAAATAAATGCATTGTAAAGTCTCTGGGAGCCACTGCAACAAATCTGCCTAGGTTGCATTGCATTTTTACTATATAAAGCTACATGTGAACCGATATAGACATGTACATGTACATGTGTACGTGTGTGTGTGTACGTGTGTGTGTGTACGTGTGTGTGTGTACGTGTGTGTGTGTACGTGCGTGTGTACGTACACGTGTGTGTGTACGTGCGTGTGTACGTACACGTGTGTGTGTACGTGCGTGTGTACGTACACGTGTGTGTGTACGTGTGTACGTACACGTGTGTGTGTACGTGTGTACGTACACGTGTGTGTGTACGTGTGTACGTACACGTGTGTGTGTGTGTACGTACGTACACGTGTGTGTGTGTGTGTGTGTGTACGTACGTACACGTGTGTGTGTGTGTGTGTATACACGTGTGTGTGTGTGTGTGTGTATACACGTGTGTGTGTGTGTGTGTGTGTGTGTGTGTATACACGTGTGTGTGTGTGTGTGTATACACGTACGTGTGTGTGTGTGTGTGTGTGTGTGTGTGTGTGTGTGTGTGTGTAGGACTCTTGGAAACATATCCCCTTAAAGACCCATGACGTGCCAGGACAGTCAGGTCGGCCCCGGCACTTAAGTACCAGTGATGGCACACCATGGAATTCTGGGATGGCAGCGCCTCTGCCACCTCAGTTTTCAAGTCTCTTAAAGGGGAACTATTATCTCTTAAAAAGTTTTTAGCATAGGTTTAGTTATTAAAATAGTTTTAGGCAATATGTTTTTTTTCCTCACTTAGTTACTTTTAAAGATATTTAATCTTCCAACTCTTCTTGACTTCCCAATTCTCGTCCCACCTCCCAGCTGCCCCAGTGAGCGTATTCACGCTTCCCTTTGGTGTGGTGTGAACAGCTTCTATCATTATATCAAGCTCTGGTTAGCATTATACTGAGGTTGCATCCTCAGTATAATGCTAACTGGAGCTCGATATAACGATAGAAGCCATTCACACCACACCGAAGGGAAGCGTGAACACGCTCACTGGGGCAGCTGGGAGGGAGGGGGGAGGAGAAGAAGCGTCGTGCTGAAGATTCAGGGTGCCGCATTATGCGGAAGTACACAGCACAGAAGATTAATATATTCTAAGTAAGTAAAAACACACACATTTCCTAAAACTACTTTAATAACTAAACCTATGCTAAAATCTTTTTAGGAGGTGAATGTTCCCCTTTAAAAGAGGTTTTAACCCTTTGAGTGCCAGAGGGGTATGCAACGCATTGCAAAACAATGTGTTTGGTACCCCTCTGGCACTCAAGGGGTTAAGCCCCAGCGAACAGAGCTCCACCAACGGCCGTATGTTTAAACAAAAAAAAAACAAAAAAAAAAGTGGATGAGTTCTGGCACAAACCATTTGCACTATAGGGGAGAACTAAAAACTCACATTGATTTAAATTGGGATTTTAACCCCTTGAACACTAGAGAGGTCGCCAATGCCAAGGTATTAAAATTCCCATTTAAAATAAATGGTAATTTTTAGCTCTCCCTTATAGTGCAAATGGCTTGTGTCAGATCTCATCCGCTTTTCTTTTGAACATACTGCTCACAGACTAGGTCTGCATCAACCAAGTACATGACACACAGCCGTCAGCAGGGTGAATTACTATACGTTCTGTGGGGTCCGTTTAATAAACTTGCGCCTGAAAAACCGCACTGCAAATTGGTAAGGCGCGTACTTTATTCATGAATTTAACACCAGCTTATTTTTTGTGTAGGAAAAAAAATAATTGCATTGCACCTAAACTTCACATAGACAAAGATGCAGCTTTAGATGTTTAACTCCTTAACAACCCACCGATCCAGAGGAGAGAAGCCATTAAGGAAAATGCCTTAAAAAAAAAAAAAAAAAAAAAAAAAAAAAAATGCGCAATGGATTCTGGGATGCAGAATTGCATAACGTGCAAGGACACTCACCAGTCCTTCACAAACATTCACCTGTGACGGTCGTAGAAAAGCACATTTTTATTAGCAGTGTTAAACAATTAGTAGTTTTTCATAATAAAAGCAGCTCCATTAATATTCATAGTATTTGGGCCTTGGAGAGTGTTATGTCAGTATTGTCAGAGTTGTAGTACAAGAGTAATAATGATAAAGTATCCCCCTCCTGCCCCTTTTACTGATTTAACGCAGCTCACCTCTGAACAGAAAGGTTGCGACTAGAGGGATCGCAGAGAGGGACAATGTTCAGTGAGCATAAGGGAAAAACCTGTCATGGGGGGCAGGGTTTTAATTGTTCTCCGAGTAAGAAGATTGTCCCTTGCTGTGAGCTGTCTAGTCCCAGGCCAGATTCCACATCTGAGGTGAGCAGTGTTACACTAGGTAAAAGGGTGGGAGGGGATACTTTATCATTCAATTACTCTTGAACTACAACTCTGACAGTACTGAAATAACACTCTCTATGGCTCAAATACTATGAAGATTAATTTGAGCTGCTGTTTTTGTGAAACATTACTATCCCTTTGTTTCCTGATGCACTGTGGAACAATGTGCTGGAGTCTTTTAAAAATCAATGGCCGTTTATGAAATTGTTCCACTTCTGTCTTTCTTCATAAGGCCCGTAGGGGTGTATTTAGTAAGAGGTTGCCAACCTTTTCTTTAGTGAGAGATTTTTAACAGATGAAAAATATACTGAGCTACTCTAAAACATACTGAATATTCATGCATTTATAACCGCACTTATTAAACCATCTACAAAGCTGCTTGTACCAACTCTTAATTCCAACACTTTCCAATACAAATTTCTGTACAGGTGACCTTCTGAGCAGCTCAAGGTGATAACATTGTGTTACAAGATCTATAATTATTATCAGATGAATTCCATATTCGCTATAGAAGACAAAACCTGTGGCTCTGCACTGAAATTTTCTGATCAATGGTGCCTTCACCCGTCCTTAGAGACATGATCCTATAACACTTGGTGTTTGTTATTTTAGCATTTAATGAATATAACAAAGTTGGTAACCTTTGTTGCAATGGGTGAATGAATATGGAGTAGCACTGCGGTTCCTTATTATCTCACACTGACACCGCATACAGCCCACAACACTATATATCATCCTGGCACAGCATGCAGACTAATCTGTAAGCAGGCGATTATACACGAGCTATTACTACAGTGTGGGACAGGAAAACTGAAGATGTGGTGAGGCACTCTATATGCATTTCTATCAGAGCTCTGACTGGCCACTACTGGGTACTGCAGATTTCAGCCACTGGACCAGTCTTTGGTAGGCCGTGTAACCTGGTACCCAATTGGAGTGGAGAGAGCTACTGGGAACCAAAGAGCTACTTGTTGGAGACCCCTGCCATAAACTAAAGAAGTGCAATTCCACACACCACTCCTCCTCCTCCACGTGGTTGATTTAAAGTGGAACCATCACCCCTCCAATAATTAGGCATACAACGATAACCTGAGAAATAGTGCTATTATCCATCACAAGTACAGCGTTATTAAGAAATCTTACTTCTTCTGACACTGATGGGCAGGCTTCTTGCTTTAGAGGCATCTGTGCGCCTGCACAGTCAGTCCCTTCCTGTTACCTTAAACCCTTAACGGGCGCGTTGTGGTCACTAAAGGACCACAGAGGGTTTTTTTTTTTTTATTCAGATTCCGGACTCCCTGAACGGCATGCAGCTGCAGGGGGAGCCTGGAATTCCATGACGGTCATAGTACGTCATGGGTCGTTAAGTCAGATCTACCCATGATGTACTATGACTGTCAAGGGTCATTAAGGGGTTAAGGTACAATGCAGGAGACCAGGACGGACAGCGCAGGCTCTCAGATGACTCTAAGCCAAGATGTCTGTGTTGATGCCTGCCCGTCCGTCTTAGAAGAAGTAGCATTTCTTAACGCGGTACTTATCCTCGATAATACCACTATTTCTAATCTTAGCGCTATGTGCCTAATTATTGGGGGGAGGGGGGGGGACTTTATTTAGGGTTATTGTTCCATTTTTATGATTTAGATTGGTCTTTTAACTCCCTGAAAGTTAGAAAGGTCACCAATATATTGCTTTCCAGTGTACTGGTGACCTCAACAGCATTAAAAAAAACAAAAAGCACCCTTTAAAATCAACACTGGGGATCTGTCACCTGTGGTGCATTTTCTTTTTCCAGATCTGCACCCCTTCAGCTTATTAAATACAGCCCATAGTGCTGATATAATGGCCAGCGCTGCTCCATATAATGATTATGTGTATCAGACGTGCTTATCGACCGGCACTGCTCTGTACTGTAATGCTATGTGCGGATAATGATGCATGTTAATCTACCTAATGCATTACATACCAACAATGAGGCGTGTGTGTGTCATGAGGCAGGATGCTTATCCAATGAGAACGACCTACGTCACTTAGTATGATGATGCTGGATGTCAATATATGGATTAACCTTTTGAGTGCCAGAGGGTAGAGGAATGCACTGCTTTGCATCTCGGATACTGCATTTTACTGGATCCACAATGCCCCGTGTCGTGCAGGTCATTCCCAAAATCAAAACTGGATCAACCATCCGCACCATAGGTAAAAGTACTAAAGTTTTTTTTTTAACCCCATGAATGCTAGAGGTCACCAGTGCATCGATTTGCAATGCTCTAGAGACCTCCAGTATTCAAGAAGTTACATAGTCCATTGAAATCAGTGGGAATTTAGGGAAATTGAATTCCTCCCCTAAAGCGCAGTTGTTTTGCCTCAGAATTACTCCATTTTTACTTCGAGCGTATGAGTGTTCGCCATTTTCAGGGCCATATGCACAAAAGGGGAGCAACTCTGGGGCAAACCAATCACCGTAGGGAATAAATACAATTCCTCGTCGTTTTAACCTTTTGAGCACCTGAGATGTATCCAGTGCAATGTGTTAGATACCCTTTGGTACTCAAAAGTTTAACCCCTTGAATGCTAGAGAGGTCATCAACGGATTGAGAAGCTCCATTTATAGCAAAAGGAATTTGAGTGATTTTTTTTGTTCCCTATGCTGCAGTTGATTTGCTCCACTTTAGATTTCAGGCATATGTCCCTTCATTGTCTTACCAGCCGCTGGTGTGCGACCTGCTGGCCATCTGCTGCTTTATTCCAGGCCTGGATTCTGCACATTCCAGTGCCTGACCTCACAACAGAGACAGCGTGTCAGATGGACGGGAGGGACACAGCATCAAGAGAGAGGGGGGCTGGGAAAGAAATCAAGTTAACAACGCATCACAGAGCACTGTGCTACATACACCCCTCCACCTTCTGGCACTCAAAGGGTTAAGGCAGGGAGGGATGGACAGAAATGTAAAAGAGGTTTGGAGCCAGAAAACACTTTTTTTTTTGGAGTGTCAGGACAGTAAATGGACACAAGTGTATATAAAACTAACAATGAAGTTTTAGGATGCCGGTCTCTCAGACTCCTGGGATATTTTCACCCAAGGGATAAGAGACGGAAATTCTCTATACAGAATGATCCTCCCTTGGATTAGTATTCAGAATCCACCAGCGTTTATTTACAAGGCAGTCTGTGTAAATAACACACACATTGCAGGCTGAAAGGCTCATGAAAGCCTTTGCAGTTTACTGGCTTGTGCCCAGTTAACCCTTAAAGGACAAGAGAAATGAGCAAGCCATTGCAAAACAATGTGTTGCACACTGTTCTGGTCCTTAGAGCAGATCTGTCACATTCCTACCCTCCCCCCCCCTTTTACATGTATGTTTATATCCCCTCAATTATGTATAAATACCCCCTTGAATTACAATCATGAATCCCCCCTCCAGGCTTAAAATTTCCCATCTGAAATGTCGGTTTGCAAAGAGTAGCGCACAACCATCTTGATGAAGTATAAAATGTCCGACAGCGCTCTCGCCCTGATGAGCTGTCAATCTTTCTATGGGCCATATGTTCAAAGAAGTAGCAAAATAGCTTTTGTCGTTTGTAATGACTTTTCAACGTACAGTGTCGTTGGGATCATTAATATTTTCAGAGAGTATCTGTTATGATTGGAAACATCGTTTCTCCTGACTGAAATTTTCATATGTAAAGACAAAAATAACGTATGTATCGACAAAAAATGTCTGAACTAACAACAAAAATGTCTTAAAAAAATGTCTTAAATAACGACAAAAAATGTCTTAACTAAAGACAAACATTTTCACATTCAGAACACATTCCTTCCACTTTTCTCTTAACATATAAATTTTGTCTTGACATTTTTTTTTTTTTTTTGTCGGTTACGACAAATTTTCTTTTCCTCTATACGATACTGGAGAATAGTTTAGCCACGCCCTTGCCCCGCCCCTCTGTCTGTCAATTCTGGAGTTGTGTCGAACACAACGGACATTACTAGTTTGTCGTCGTATACTCTATAGAAAATATGTCGTTCATGCACACAATTACTTATTTTTGTCTTCCATACGACAATTTTTTGTCGTCATCCCTTTGAACATACTGCCCTATAACTCTGCCCCTTCACTCTCTGTAGAGCATGTCCCAGTGTTGTCTGAATCGGGTTGCGCACTGGGAAAGCTGGGTAATGGGTGGAATATTCCTTAACAGGCCCACATCACTTCTGACAACAGGTACTTTTTTAAGCACCTTATATCTATTAAAGCATTGCATAAAAAAAAAAAAAATAACTAAAGAACATATAGGCAGTTTTAATAGATGTACTGATTTACATAAATTTTTTTCAGGCTGAAAGTTCTACTTTTAAACCAATGCGTTTGATACCCTCCGGCACTAAAAAGGATTAAAGGGATAGTAGTTAAAGAGTAATTGAATGATAAATTTATCCCCATCCCGGCCTTTTTACTGATGTAACACTGCTCACCTCAGAGCAGCAAGACTGTCTGGATGGATCGCAAAGAGTGACAATCTTCAGTGAGCATAAGGACAAACCTGTCAAGGGGGCAGGGTTTTCCTTATATTCACAGTAAAAATATTGTCCCTTGCTGTGAGCTGTCTGGTCCAAGGACCAGATTCCACATCTGAGGGGAGGCATCTTACACTAGGCAAAAGGGGTGGGAGGGGGATACTTTATCATTCAATTACTCTTGAACTACAACTATTGAAATAACACTCTCCTGGCCCAAATACTATGAAGATTAATTGGAGATGCTGTTTTTGTGAAACATTACTATCCCTTTAAAGTTATCATGCGCACTGAGTTTGAGGTCCTGTGGTCCAGATATCAAATGTCATGTCCGCCTCCACGTACAAGACATCCAGGACCAGTTGAAGATGTTCTCTTGAACAACAAAATTCATAGGGGCCAAAAGGGTTTTCTGGCCATAATAAGGCAATGAGAGCATTAACAGAGGGTGTTCAGCCTCCCTTAAAAAGAAACTGTAGTCAAGAAATAAGTGGCTCAATTTGCTTAATACAAGGAATTATCCCGTGCAGGCATCCTTCAAAATAGCAGCGCGTTATAGCTATACACTTATTGTTCTAGTACAGTGCCATTTACTTCACTTTACGATGTGATAGACACAAATGACCCTTGGGAATACTTCAGGACTAAAGATGTTCGTTGTTTTGAGGAGGTGCGATCAAGAAGCAGGCTTCAATATAGATCAATATATACAAGAAATACTTATTTTACACATTATATTATATTATGTGTGAAGAACATGTAGCAAGGTAAATATATTAACCCTTTGAGTGCCAAAGAGGTATCCAATGTATTACATACATCACTAAAGGGTTAAACACATGCCCCCCCACCAACACGGATATTGGAGGTGTCTTCACTCAATGCACTGCAAAGCACTGACACAACTTGAGCATCTGAGGGGTTAAAACCAAACTCATTAGGGATGTAGTTTTTTCTTGTCGATATCCTTCTCACTCAAATCATTCCAAAGACTGTCAATTTCAGTAAAGATCTGCAACATCCTTTTGGGGCCTATTAAATGTGACCTTGTGGTGAACCGTTAAATACTTGGTAACGCGCTAACTTACAAATTACTGATGAACAGGGGTATCCAAAGTAAGGCCGTGAATCCGTTTATGGCCCCAGGACAAGGTCAATTCTGCCCCTAATGCATACTGAAATGAATAATTAAATGTGACTTGCTGTGAAAACATAACGGTCCTTAACGGATCTTTAGCAACAAGGCAAGAAAGCAATGGCGTTTATGTATGATTATGCAAATTAGTTTGTTACCGTAGTTTTACATTGTATGCAATTCTCTGTATAATCGATCATTCTGTAATTGAAAGGCAGGACCTGGAAGGTCCTCAGAGGTGATAGAGAGGAATGAAAGTAAGTGGGAGGCAAACTCAAACATGCTGCCTGCTGGGCAGAATTATGACGCGCTAGTCTGCCCCTGACTGCGGCTCTTGAGTGAGAGCAAAGAGGCCGCACGCAGGCACATGGAGAGGGGTGGGGCTAGGGTTGCCACCCAGCCGGTATTTTACCAGCAGGCCTGTAAATAATTGGCTTCTTTCCAATGTTAAGTATATGGAGGGAATGCCTTGGCCGATATTTTTTTTGAAGAAAAGGTGGCATCCCTAGGTGAGGCACATCTTCTCACCCGGGCCAGTAGTCCCCAGCAGCCCTATGAACATCTATAATGGAATGACAAGATTGAAGACAAATAGCCAAGATAAGCAACCACTGCTCATGAAGTCTTCTCTTTAAAGGGGAACTCTCACCTCTATACAAGTTTGCCTCTGTGTAATGTATTGTTCCTATAGCGATAACATGTAATCTGTGTGGTGTTTTTTTATATAATGCAGGCTATGGCAAAATTTACGGTTTAAAAAATGAGCTGGGCCTTATTTCAGGACAGGTTGCAGTTGTAGCTCTGTACCACAGCCTGTCAGTTTTCATCTGTACCCCTCCTCAAATATTGCTTCGTTCCAACCTCCTCCTATGATGGAGGATTTCTCCATGTAAGCTGGAGCGGTCTCATTGGCAAGAGAGAGCTCCAGCTGACATGGAGAAATCCTCCGTCATTGGAGGACGCTGGAATGAGGCAATATTTGGGGAGGGACACAGACAAAAACTGACAGGCTGCAGGGCAGAATGACTCGCAGCCTGTCCTGAAGGGACATCTGCTCATTTTTAAAACTGTAAATTTTACCATAGTCTGCATTAATTATATAAGATTAAATATTATCGCTATACAAACATAACAGCCGCAAACTGTATAGAGATGATAGCTCCCCTTTAACCCTTTCAGTGCCAGAGAGGTACGCAACGCATTGCTCTGCAATGCGTTGCGTACGCCTCTGGCACTAAAAGGGTTAATCTGAAAGTCTGGCTGTACTGCACTCTCCATTTTGAGACGCCTAATCAGAAGTGTAATGCTAATTGGGTCCTACAGTCTTGCACAGAGCATGAATGGGTAACACCACAGGATAGGTCAAAAAGCTACATTTTCGGCCTTCAGGTAACAAATTGTATGTTAGCATGGAGTATAGGGTATTGCGATTATAAAACTCCCAATTAATTTTTAGATTAAGCTCCCTTAACCCTGTGTGTGCCAGATGAGGTGTGCGTAATTCATTGCACACACCACTCTGGCATTTAAAAGGTTCAACTTGAAGCAATTGTTTGAACCTCCATAAAAAGTAAATAAACTTTGTAAAGGGCCTGAAAGTAAGTTTATGAATAAATAAATAATATAATCAGACCATAACAAACCGTGAGTGATGGGGATAAAGGTTAGCGTTTGTTTTGTTACGTTTCCAATTTGTGCACAAATTCGATTTCCCCACAGTTCTTTTTGATTTCCTCTAACAGGTCAGGACCTCTATCTGTACGCGCACGCCCTACACATACTTCCTCTTTCCATAACAGGGAGCAGAGGGTGTCATCACCTTGATAAAGTGGCTGACATCTGGACTTCACGGAATGTTTAGCAGGGAACATTACTCGACTAAATGAGCATCAGACATTATCCAAGGACATTAAGCAGAAAGCAAGAGAGTAGTAATTCTGGAACAGGCCAGCTGTAGCGTGGGGGTGGTGAGGTAAAAACTCCCTTTGAACTACATGTTGCTTTTAACTAACTGAATGCTACGTTTGACGAAGGTATTAAAGGGATAGTAATGTTTCATAATAAAAGCAGCTCTAATTAATCATCATAGTATTTGGACTTGGGAGAGTGTTATTTCAATTCTGTCAGAGTTGTAGTTCAACAGTAATTCAATGACAAAGTATCCCCCTCCCGCTCCTTTTACTGATGTAACACTGCTCAGCCAGATCAGAAGGGAGGTGCCCAGGTAGACTGCAGAGAGGAACAATCTTCAATTAAGATAAGGGAAAAACCTGAAAAACTTGTCAAGGGGGGCAGGGATTTCATTGTTCTCATAGGAAGAAGATTGTCCCCTTCAGTTATCTGTCTGGTCTATGGACTGGATTCCACATCTGAGAAGAGATGGCTTACACTAGGTAAAAGGGGCGGGAGGGGAACTTTGCTTGTGAATATCTCTCAAACCATAAAGGTTTGAGAGATGAGACTTATATCGTTCTTCATGTTTTTTTAATGCCTACAAAATAAAATAAAGTTAAAACAAAGTATTACTATCCCTTTAAGAGACCCATTTAAAGCAACAAGAATTTGAGGATTTCTTTTTGTCCTCCATAATGATTACTCTGACGTTCTGCAAAAGGTTCTAAAGGAGCAATTCAATAAGGGAAGTAACCAGTTTGGTCTTTGAAATATATTGGAGGAGGATGGCACAATACGAGGAAGGCAAGTCCTGACAGTGAGATGAAGGATGTGGCCTTTCACACAGAGATGGATGTAAGGTTCCTAAACAAGCTACACAAAGGCCACTGTAGTGACCCGGAACCCAGATTATATGCGGGATGAAATATGGTATATGGACACAATATAGTATAAATGGGATGGAACCAAACAGTCTTCCAGATTTTTGAGACTGGGACTGTGGTTCACATTCCAACAGAACAATGACCCTAAGCATACTGCTAAAGCAACACTTTAAAGGAGAAACATTTAAATTTCTTGGAATGGCCTAGTCAAAGCCCAGACCTCAATCCAATTGAGAATCTGTGGTACGACTTAAAGATTGCTGTACACCAGTGGAACCCATCCAACTTAAAGGAGCTGGAGCAGTTTTGCTTTGAAGAATGGGCAAAAATCCCAGTGACTAGATGTGCCAAGCTCATAGAGATGTAATCCAAGAGATGAAGCTGTATTTGCTGCAAAAGATGGCTCTACAAAGTATTGGCTTGGGGGGGGGGGGGGGAGGTTTGAATAGTTATAGACGCTCCGTTTTTCCTGTTTTTTTGTCTTATTTCTTGTTTCTCTCATAATAAAAAATATTTTGCATCTTCAAAGTGGTAGGCATGTTGTGTAAATCAAATGATACAAACCACCAAAAATCCATTTTAGTTCCAGGTTGTAATGCAACAAAACAGGAAAAATGCCAAAGGGGGGGGGGGGGTGAATACTTTTGCAAGGCACTGTATATTATATGTGTCAATACTGCAGAAGGTTTAAATGTCTAATATTTAATTGGCTTATCTCTGAAGACTGGGCAGGCCATGTTCCTGTACTATACAGTCATTGTGTGCTTACAAAAGTCAACAACATGAGGCGAGATGTAAAGCACATAGATTGATATTACTGCCACTCTCCTTTATCATGCTGGGAAGCATCAGAAGCATTATCTATTCTTTACAAATATTAACAGAGCTGGACAACCTGTGGTTGCCCAGACGATGTTTGATCGAACCCTGCATCATCCTCTGCTGGTTAACCCTTTAAGTGCCAGAGGAGTAAGCAAAGTATTACTTAGCAATACGTTTCATACCCCCTGACACTCAAAGGGTTAATCACAGCCTGATACTAGAAACTGCAGTCCAGCGGCTGAAGAATAATAAGTTGATAACCCTTATTATATATACATACAGACAATATATGATGGATATCTAAGACCGGTATACATTTGACACTAAAGCAGAATTTTGCTCAGGTGCGTCCATCAGTAAATACTGAATGGATATCGGAGGGTCTTAAAGTAACAGTAATGTCCCATAAAATATTTTTCTCATTTTATGGATTTAGAAAGGGGCACAAATACCATCTCTCAAACCTGTACGGTTTGAGAGATATTCACATCTAAAGTTCCCCCCTCCCTCCCCTTCTCCTGATGTCAATTGTAAAAGCTGACAGCGGGAGATTCGAGTTGGCCGACTCGAGGCAGGTCTTCAGCAGAGCAGAAATCTTGTTATTTATAAAGAACTACTTCATTGGAACGGTCTACAAAGTGTGCTTGCAAACCAGGCACACTTTGTATAGACTTTTCCATTGAAGTCAATATTTTCCAGTATCGCGGTTTCGGCTCTGCTGCAGAGCTGTTGGCTGGTCCGAGGACCGGGATCTCCTGCTTTCATCAGAGGGCCAATCCATGAGAAGGGGGAACTTTAGATGCAAATATCTCTCAAACCGTAAAGGTCTGACAGACAGGGTTTGTGCCACAATTTATTTTTTAAACTGTACAAAACATTTTTATTGGACATTAGTGTCCCTTTAAGAGGAAACTATTTACAAAATGAAACTACAATTTATGGCTCTGTAAGGACCTCTCAAGAAAAGGATTTACATCACAGACAATTATATTCTGCTTGAACCCTTGAAGTGCCAGAGTGCTACACCATGCTCTGGCACTCAAATGGTTAAGTTTATTTTTGAGAATATATAGTATTAATATACACACACACATACACAC
Organism: Rhinophrynus dorsalis; assembly: GCA_037306005.1. Classification (NCBI taxonomy): domain Eukaryota; kingdom Metazoa; phylum Chordata; class Amphibia; order Anura; family Rhinophrynidae; genus Rhinophrynus; species Rhinophrynus dorsalis. Next base: position 370,485,721 of record CM074724.1, on the reverse strand, counting down.
ACACACACATACACACACACACAGAGTATGTGTGCATGAGTGCATGTCCTACCACAATACAGAAGGATAACAATTATATACACACGCCATATAAAATGTGCCAAGTATGAGTGAGTTTGTCTTCTAGGCACATCTGGTAGAGCAGGGGTGGCAAACATGTGGCTCTCCAGATATAGTCAAACAACAGGTGGAAGGCTGCAGGTTGCCCCCCCTTGTTGAAAAGAAATACTTCTTACAAAAGCACGCAGTGCTCACTATAGGCTTCTTTGATTAGATGTGAATACAGCTGCCTGGTTTGGAAACCAAGAGGGGAAGCGTCTAACAATGATACCTTTATGTCAACAGTACAGTGATCTCGGGCTTCTGCTTAGCGGGCAACATGAAGAGATTAGTTTGTATGCTGGCCACATTACAGGTTGCTAAATATTACATTCAGGTGCACAGGACAAAACAGACTTGGTTTCCTTATACAAGTCACATAAAAGGCGGATTTATTTAAATCCCCCTGTTTGTAAGAAACTGTTCGATTCACACAGTGAGAGAAGAGAGGGACTGTAGGAATAGGAGATGTGAGTGCACGTGAGGTTGGATTTCCTATTAGCTACTAACTGCCTAGAGCAGAGCTGGACAATTAAGCCCCCCCACCCCAGCTGTTCAGGACTACAAATCTCATCTTTAAAGGGTTAGTAATACTTGAAAATAAGTTTATTTTATATTTTAGCCCTTAAAAAAACATGAAAAATTATATATGTCTTATCTCCCAAACCTTTATAGTTTGGGAGATATTCAGAAGTAAAGTTTCCCCTGGAGTGATGTCATTGCTCCACCCTTCAGATCTGGAATTCGGTTCCGGGACCGGCTGTGGCTCTCCAGAAGTGCTGAGATCACCATCTTTAAAAAGAATTTCTTAATTGCAGTGGTCTACAAAGTGTGCTTTCAAGCCAGGCACACTTTGTAGATAGTTTCAGTTAATTAGTTCTTTTCAAAGATCATGATCTCGGCACTGCTAAAGAGCTGCTGGTTGTTCTGTGGACCGAATTCCAAATCTGTCCACTAGATGGCAGACTTGGCTGAAACAGCCAGGAAAAGAGAATTTTACTATATTTTACAAGTGAATATCTTCCAAACCATAAAGGTTTGGGAGATAAGACTTATATCATTTTTCATGTTTTTTTAAGGGCTACAATATAAAATACAATTATTTTCAAGTATTACTATCCCTTTAAAATGGAAATTGTAGCCTAAACTGCAGGAGGGCCTCAAGTTTACCCACCGACAGCCTGTGCTCGTGATTTTTAGAGAAGGTGCCTCAGCTGCAATTGCCACCCCTACGTGTGGTGTTATGGGCATGTCTGGCAGGATGCCAATGGAATTAATGCATGTATCTACAAGACCAGCGCCACTGGCATTAGCCTCTCCCGCTAATGGCTGCACTTCAGTGTATGCACCAAGGCAGCGATTCTCTGCTCCAGTCCTTGAGATCCACCAATAGGGTCTAAATCAAAATGACCAATCCATCGATTAAGCACCTGTGATCAACATGGGACATGTTTGAAATTAACTGTTGGTGTTTCCCAATGATGAACATTGAGAATCAGTGCATTGAATTTTGTACATTGGTGGAGAGACAGCCACTGTTAAAGGGGAACTACCACCCCGCAATAACTTTACCTTAAATCAGTCTTCATCTGGCGACTAGCTGCTTAGTAGCGTTGTCGCCAGAAATATTACCCGGCCGGCTCAAAAGGGACTGACAGCGCAGGCGCACGGACGTCACTGTGACGAGATGTCCGTGCTTTCTGCTCCTGTGACCGTCAGAAAAAGGCAAAAATCTTTTGAACCGGGTAATATTTCTGCCGACTAGCGCTACTAAGCTACTGATTTGAGGTAAAGTTATTGCGGGGTGGTAGTTCCCCTTTAATACTTTAATGCCAACAAGATTTTTAAACACCTGCCTCATATCTTGTACAGAAAAATGGCAGTCACACAATTTTCCCCGCTACTGGTTTAATACACGACATTAAAAGCAATGTAGATAAAAGGAATGTTGCCAAAGACTGACCAATTGACTTCCCTTTAGTGGAAGCTGCATTACTGGGAGGGACTTTAAGCTTAAAGGGATAGTAATACTTAATTATTACTAATCCCTATATTAAAGTCCTATTAAAAATAAATTAATTGCCCCAGTGTCATCTTTCAAACCTTTATGGTTTGAGAGATAATCGCTCCTAAAGTTGCCCTCTCCCTCCCCCTTCCCCGTAGTCAGCGTTCTAGCTGACTGAAGGGAAATCTGGTCTTTGATCATCAGGCAGCTCTGCAGTAGAGCCGAGATCGCGTTAATAAAAAAAAAAATATTTCACTAAAACGGTCTCCTATGAGTGCTTTCAAACCAAGCACACGTAGAAGACCATTTCAGTGAAAGATTTCTTTATTAAAGAGATCTTGGCTGTGCTGCAGAGCCGCTTGATGATCAAAGACCAGATTTCCCTTCAGTCAGCTACAATGCTGACTACGGGGAAGGGGGAGGGAGAGGGCAACTTTAGGAGTGATCATCTCTCAAGCCATAAAGGTTTGAAAGATGACACTGGGGCAATTAATTTATTTTTAATATGACTTTAATATAGGGATTAGTAATAATTAAGCATTACTATCCCTTTAAGTAGTTTAGTAAATTGGCATTAGGCAGGAGTAGGGCTACGCAATCCATGTCAGCTCCTTTCTTTGCTTGTAATGGCAATGGTACATCCCCTCCCCCATGTCTGTGTCAGTAGGCAACTCTTGGTATATGGTGACTAGATTATATAGCTCCTTAACGACCACTTGATCCGGCACGTGGGTAGTTGTTACAGACCACAGAGCTTTCCCCACCCCCCATTGGATTCTGGGATGGCAGATCAGTGCTACCATCCCAGAATTCAATGACGTGCCAAAAGCGGCGTGACTGTCCTGGCATGTCATGGGTACTTAAGGGGTTAATGGCTATTTGTTAACCCGTTGGATGCTAGCGAGGTCTCCAATACAATGAAATGCAGTGCTTTGGAGAAAATTCTAGCCAATAAGGTGTTAAGAACGCTATTAAACTTGTGTGTTAGGGAATTTCGGGTACCAGGATAATGGTGTTATATGTCTGGGGGGGGGTGGCCATGGGAGGAGCCAAGTGCACCTAGGGTTCCCTTTCCTCGAGGAGCCTAAGATATAAATCTAGCCTAGCTGGTGTACAAACCTGTCTTTGCACTCACCTTTCTATGCTGTTCATAATTCCTGATGAAGTCGCGCAGTTGCTCCTCACGACTTTCCAGGGTTGTGTACAGCTGTTCCATCTGGCTGACCAAGTCTGTCTTTTCCGACTTTAAACGCTTTCGATCTGCCTTCATAGCTGCACAAAAACAAAGTGATTTCCATGAATACTCACCATAGTCTATGGGTAACGGCAAAACCAAATCGCACCATAGGGAATAAAGAGGGGAAAAAAATATCCCCACTAATTTAAAGGGGCAAAGGTGTGCAGCACCTCATTATTTCACAATGCATTACACTCCCATCTGGCACTCAACTGGTTAAAAGTCTGAACACAATGCATTGCACTGAAGTGTAATGGAGACCTCTAGGGTTCAAGGAGTTAAAAGCCCCATTTGAAATAATGTACACTTACACTTGTTGTATATGGGGGGTAGTTGGCTTGCCCTACACTTAAGTCCCCAATACATTCTATTAACCCTCTGAGTGCCAGAGGGGTACAGAAAGCATTGCTCTGCAATGCGGTCCGTACCCCTCTGGCACTCAGAGAGTTAACCTTTTGAGTACCAGAGGGATATGCAACGCTTTGCAAATCAATTGCTTGTGTACCACTCTGGCAGTCAAATGGTTAACACCACCCCTTGAACAAGATGACAACTCATCTGTTTTAACCCTCTGAGTGCCGGAGGAGTAGGCAATGCTTTGCGCCCTGTAGAACTCAAAGGGTTAAAACAGATCAGTGATTTTCCTGGAAGAACAAGGAGAAATACCCCTCCTAATAATAAACACACCTTACCATGGACAGAAAATCCCAAAGACACTCATGAATTTTACCTCTGTTCTCAAGAAAGATCTTCAGTCTTTGCTGGATGTCATATCCACAGAGGCGGACATGACAGTTGCTGGCAGTCCCCCCTCCCCCAATACCTCCCAACAGTACAAATGGCCAATGAGGAACACTGGAGTTTTAGGTGGTGGTGTTGGGTGGTGTATTAAGTGTCAATAGGTCATGAAATAACCTAAAATTCTCCCTCTGTAAAACTGAATAAACGATTTAGAACAAGAGCAAAGTATTTTATTTATACAGACTAATGTATAAACAAACACGTAGTGAAGTTTATACAAACGTTACTGAGAGTTGTATTGCTGTGGAGCAATGGATACCATATATATTATAGTAGAGTGTAGATTGTATCCGTATTAGTCCAGTGATGCAGATGTAAAATAAACAAAATGAGTATCTTGTAACACCTTTTTTTATTGGACTAACAGAATTTTTGATTGACAAGCTTTTGGGAGAACCTTCCTTTCTCAAGTCTAAAGCATTCCTGAGCACAAGGACACAGAATTCACAGTGATACATACACACTCACACAATATAAATTATATATATATATATATATATATATATATATATATATATATATATATATATATATATATATATATATATATATATATATATATATGAAGGCCGACTTCACTCTACATACCCCACATACACCCATGAGCAATAAAATTATAAACAAATCAAACACCTTTTCTGTCTGAAAACGTCAAGAACAGGGCGGCCATATTGTCCGTTTATGACAGAGCTCCATCCCCTCTCATCTCACACACTGCCTCTACACACATGCACTCTCCCCTGCTGAGATTTCACAGGATTTTCTCAACAGGGAGCATTGTGACTCAACTCCAAGGAAGCAGGCGCTAGATTAAACAGGGACTGCATCGATTAAAAAAATAAATACAAATAAAATAAACACACAATGGCGTGCTGTTTTGAAAATGCAGGAGATGTGTTCATGTAGGGGAGATGGATAATAAAGCTTATCTGGAGATTTAGCGAGTAGATGGAAAAACCACACAACATCTCAATGGATTGGCAACTATAACAAGAATATAAAATATTTACTGAAGGTGATGGTGTCTTAGTAATGGAAATTGGTGATCAGAGAACCATTTTTTATTTTTAAGCCATCCATGATCAATAAGCACCATTAAGCCAGAAAGTAGTGAGGTAGCAAAATTCCTACAATTTAAAGGCTTGAATGCATTAAAAATATAGGCCGCAACATAGAAGTTATTATCCTTTAAGATTAACCCTTTGAATGCCAGAGGGGTAAGCAGTGCATTTCGGAGCAATACGTTGTGTACCCTCTCTGGCATGCAAAGGGTTAAATAAAACAAGTGTTTAAAATCATAAATTTGCGTGTTGCGAATGCTGTATGAATTCAAACTTCGCATCACTTTAACGACTTCGTTATTTAACCAATTTGTTACCAGCACTGTATTAGGTTTCCGACAGGCAGCAAACGCGTTTAACCCTTGGAATGCCAGAAGGTTATGCAAAAGCATTGCTCCTCAATGCACTGCGAACCCTTCTGGCACTCAAAGGGTTAAAGGAGATGTGACATCTCCTAATATTACGCACATGCATCTACTGTTGTATGGTCAGAAAATCCAAATGGCCCTTATGAATTTTGCCTTTGCACAAGACAATATCAGTCCTGGATGCCATGTGCACGGAAGCGGACATAACACTTGCCAGAAGATCATGAAGCAAACTGTGTACTGCACATGGTAATCTTAACCCCTTCAGTGCCAGAGCCTCAGGTACTGAAAGGGTTAACCCTTTAAGGACCAGAGGGGTGTGCAACACAATAATTCACAGCACATTGCTCACACTTCTAGGTCTGCCTAAATGGTTATAACATACATACTGAAGATTGTATCTTGGCACAAGGGCAAACATTCATAGAGGCCATTGGGAATTTCTGGCAGTTGTTAGGAGGCGTTACTTATTCTTGAAGGGGACACATGCCGAGCAGCCAGTTATTTCTATTTACCAGGTTATTTGCACATAGGGTGACCACATTTCCCTTCTGCCATTCCGGGACGTGGTCACCCTATTGCCTTACCTTGAGTCCCTGGTGGTCTAGCGGCGTGTCAAGAGGGAGCTCTGTGCCTCCTCCGGCACAGAGCTGAAGCTCCCGCGCGCTGTGCTCAGTAATGCAGAGCGCTGGGAGATGATGTCATCTCCCAGCGCTCTGTATTACTAGAGCGCTTACCTCCAGGAGATCAGGTAAGCTGCATTGCCGCCCTGGATGTCAGCCTGCAAGCGGCGTCCATGATGTGACACACCGCTTGCAGGCTGACATTCAGGGCGGCTTGGCTTCATTCCGGGACACTTCATTGTCCCGGTTGAAGGGGACCCGGGACGCGGGACATGTCCCTGAAATAAGGGACAGTCCCGGACGTTCCGGGACCCGTGGTCACCCTATTTGCACAGATGTTCTAATGCAATATGCTACTAGCTGTTTCAGTTTACAGTCTGATAAAGACTAGTGTTCCTTATCTAAGAATATGGTTTGTTGTCAGGAAGAGAACTAGAGCAGTGGCATAATCAGTGGAGGGCCACACTGCAAACTTTTTTTGGGGGGCCCCTGACAAAAAATATTGTCACAGCTACAAAGCCCCTCCCCCCAAAAAAAAACAGGACCTACTGTACCATGGGGAAGATAATGTGACCTCCCAATGCTAGGCCCCAGCACAATAGCACCCCTTGTAGTTACAACCCGGACCTAGAGGCAGACTTCAATATGGATCACTGTATACAAGGAATGTAAATACAACTCCAACAACATATACATTAGATATAAGTGATTTCTCTATGAAGGGTACCTACCTAAGGAAATCAATCAGCAGTATATTCAAAAGACAAAATGTATTTGTTCTGAGGAAATTTAACTGCACCATAGTGGAGAACGAAAAAAAAAAAAGTTTTATACAGGTTTTTTTTTAACCCCTTGAATGCCAGTGGTCTCCAATGCATTGGAAAGCAATGCATCTAAGAGCTTTCTAGCATGGGTAGTACCTGTTCTGCAGTTTTTAACCTTTTGCATGTCATTGCTCAAATGGTTAACGGTGAACTACCACCACCTCCTTGTAACGGCCCACTTACCTTACTGTATCCAACTCATTAGACGTGATATCCAAGATTCATTGAAGCAGTCTTTTGATCAAAGGCTCAAGGGAGAATTCGTTGGGGCCTTCAGGATTTTCCGGTCATACCACGGTAAGTTTGTGTAATTATTAAGCAGTTTTAGTTCTTTATCCTTTAAAGGGATAGTAATGTTTCGTAATAAAAGCAGCTCTAATTAATCATCATAGTATTTGGACTTTGGAGAGTGTTATTTCAATTCTGTAAGAGTTGCAGTTCAAGAGCAATTCAATGACAAAGTATCCCCGTCCCACCCCTTTTACTGATGTAACACTGTTCAGCCAGATCAGAAGGGAGGTGCCCAGGTAGACTGCAGAGAGGAACAATCTTCAATTAAGATAAGGGAAAAACCTGAAAAGCTTGTCAAGGGGGGCACGGCTTTCATTGTTCTCATAGGAAGAAGATTGTCCCCTTCTGTTATCTGTCTGGTCTATGGACTGGATTCCACATCTGAGAAGAGAGTGCTTACACTAGGTAAAAGGGGTGGGAGGGGAACTTTGCTTGTGAATATCTCTCAAAACATAAAGGTCTGAAAAATAAGACTTATATAGTTCATGTTTTTTTAATGCCTACATAATAAAATAAAATTAAAACGAAGTATTACTATCCCTTTAAGTCTATTTTACAAGGCTTTCTGCCATCGTCGCGCTACACAGTACTATGGGGACCATTGGAGATGTTCTGTAATGTGACAGCCCAAGGGTAAGGTGTCCATGGAAAATATGTTTTGACAAGTACAAACTGGCATTCTGACACGTTTATATTGATATTACGTTAACCTCTTGGATGGTAGCGAGCTCTCAAACACACTGAGAAGCAGTGCACTGGGAGTCCAGCCATCCAAAGGGCTAAAACATTATTAGGGTTCAACTACTGCAAACGGGCAGAGAACTGCTGTGTTAATATTCTGAGTGCCAGGGAGGCATTAAAGGGACACTAATGTCCCATAAAAAAAAAAAAAAAAAAAAAAAATGTTCTGGTTTTGGAGAGTATAAAAAAAGAAATTATGTGCCACAAATCCTCTCTCTCTCAAACCTTTACAGTTTGAGAGATATTAGCCTGTAAAGTCCCCCTCCCCTTCTCCTGACGTCAGTGCTGTGCTGACAGCAGGAGATCCTAGTCCGGGCACCAGCCGGCGGCTCTGCAGCAGAGCCGAAATTGCGTTATTGGAAAAGAATGACTTTAACTGGAAAGGTCTACAAAGAGTGCCTGGTGTGCAAGCACACTTTGTAGACCTTTACAAATAAGTAGTTCTTTTTAACCAACGTGACTTCGGTTCTGCTGAAGAGCCTCCTCAAGTCGTACTACACGGAACTCCTGCTGTCAACCTTTACAGCTGACATAAGGGAGGGGAGAACTTTAACCCCTTAGAGTCCGGTGACGTACCCGGACCGTCACGCTGATCCAGCACTTAAGGACCGCGGTGAGTAATACCGGGGACTGAATTTGATCGCTCCAAGACTGGAACGATCTCTTTCAGTCCCTCAGTTCGGCGTGCCGCACCACGTGATCAGTCACGTGGGGCAGCACGCCAAAATTCTCTATCTGGTCCTTAAAGGACCACTCACCCCACGACCTCTGGTCGTTAAGGGGTTAAATGCAGATATCTTTCAAACCTTTATGGGATTTGTGCCACAATTTTTTTTTTTTTTTTAAACTATACAAAATATATATTTTTTTTATTGGGACATTACTGTTACTTTAAAGTCACTGCAGTGCTAAGCTTTGGATACCTGGCACTCAAAGGTAGGGTTGCACCGATGCCGATACCAGCATTTGCACGAGTACTTGTACTCGCGCAAATGCGGCCGATGCCAGCACCGATACCCTGTGTCAGGGTCGGAGCTGCAGTGAGGGAGCCCGGGGAGCTGCTCACAATGCTCCCCGGTCGCCTCTCTCCCTCCTGTAGCGTCGGAGTGTTGCCACGGGTTACCATGGCAACGCTCCGACACGGACTTCTGCCAGGGCTCGCAAGAGAACAGCGAGCACCCGGCAGAGGAGTGTAAGGGAGGCAAGATGGGGCATCGAGCGGGTGGTGAAAGAGGCAGAGAGGGGGGCCAAGAGGGAGAAAGAGGCAAAAAGGACAAAGAAAAAAAAGGCAAAAGGAGGAAAGATCAGGAGACAAAAGGAGGGGGACCAAGAAGAGGCAAAAAGGAGGGGGGATCAGGAGGGAGAGAGAGAGGCAAAAGAGTGGGATCAAGAGTCAAGGAGGAGGACAAAGGGGGTTCAAAAGGGAGAGAAAAGACCAAGGCAAAAGGAGGGAATCAAGAGGGGGAGAAAGAGGCAAAAGGGGACAGTCAAGAGGTGGTGTGTGTGTGTATTTCAAGTACTCACCAATACTTTTTTTTGCGGTCATTTGCCAGTTTTCCAAGTACCTAAAGTATATATATATATATATATATATATATATATATATATATATATATATATATATATATATACATACATACATACATACATACATACATACACACGCTTTAAGTACATGGAAAACTGGCAAATGACCGCAAAAAAAAAAAGTATCGGTAAGTACTTGAAAAAAGTATCGGCACTCGTACTTGGTCTTAAAAAAAAAAAAAAAAAAAAGTGGTATCGGTGCATCTCTACTCAAAGGATTAAACCATTTAAAGCTACTTACTCCCTATCGGTGTAGTTTACTTTTAACAGGCCAAATCATATAGATTGTAAGCTTCTTGGGGGCAGGGACCTCTCTCCTATTGTTTCTATGAATGTGACACTTATTTTATCCCCTGTTATTTATTATAACATACATCTAAGGAGCTGCGTACACGGTGTGGCGCCATATAAGAGAATATACTTTTTTTTCCAGCTCTGAGAAGCGACAGTCCTAAATTGCTTACCGCATCGACCTGCTTTGTATGGGATTTATTGATTTACGAGCCCCATGAATGTTTCTGACAGACAATAAGAGGCAGCACTGGCTAATAACTGAATTTGCCACTAGTTTTATTTTTAACTGTACAGAAAACACCCCTGCTGTACTTCTAAATTGAGATTTGCTTCACAGTTTGATTTGATTTAGGATAACCCAAATACAATTGTTTGGAGAGATACGTGTGCAGCATTTTTGTTTTACAACCCTTCAAAGAAATTGTAACCCTTTATTGCGGCTTTAACTCCTTAACGTCAATGGACGTACATGTACATCCAAGGTGGATGTCCCTAAAGGACAAAGGACATAGATGTACATCCCAGAAATCCAGGCCCTCGCACGGCTCCACGCCATTCGGGGACCCAGGAATCAATTAGTAAAAAAAAAAAAAAAAAACACACAAAAAAAAACAAAACAACAAAAACAAATATTCCCTGGACGTTAAAAGATGGCCACATGCATAGCGACCGGTCACTAAGCGGTTAAAGGAATAGTAATGTTTCACAATAAAAATAACTCCAATTAATCTTCATAGTATTTAGGCCATGGAGAGTGTTATTTCAATACTGTCAGAGTTTTAAAGTAATTGAATGATAAAGTATCCCCCTCCCTCCCCTTTTACTGATGTAACACTGCTCACCTCAGAGCAGCAAAACTGTCCGGATGGATCACAGAGAGGGACAATGTTCAGTGAGCAAAAGGAAAAACCTGTCAAGGGGGCAGGGTTTTCCTTACGGTCACAGTGAGACGATTGTCCCTTGCTGTGAGCTGTCTGGTCCCAGGACCAGATTCCACATTTGAGGGGAGGTGGCTTACGCTAGGTAAAAGGGGCGGGAGGGGGATACTTTGTCATTCAATTACTCTTGAACTACAACTCTGACAGTACTGAAATAACACTCTCCATGGCCCAAATACTATGAAAATGTAATTGGAGCTTTTATTTTAAACATTACTATCCCTTTAAATAATTTAGGAGTGTATAACGCGTAAAGCCAACTTGTCTATATTTATTTTAACATATCCCTGTTGGGGAATGCTCTGAAATTTTTTCAGAAAGCATGCTGTGTGGGTATGTGAAAGCAAAGAGTGCAATAATGTAGAAAAATTACAGTGGGAAAAACAAACAAACAAAAAACAGTGGTGAAACAATGTAGAAAAGTCTGCCTTTGCCTCAGCATACAGGGCACTCAGAACTGCAGGGGGACTGCAAAATTATATCCATTTGCCTACTTTCACTGTCAAAGAAAGAGAGCTCTATAGAAACTGATATTCAGTGAACTCACTCCCAGGGATAAATGTGTAAATAGGTGAAGATGAAAAAAAATATATAAATAAAAAGCAAAAGGCAATTTGACTTTAAATATTATGAATCTGTAGAAACTGCAAACTCAAAATAAAAAGGTTATTAGATCTGTAACCTTTTGAGTGCCAGAGGGGTATGGACTGCATTGCAAAGCAAAGCATTCCATACCCCTCTGGCACTCAAAGGGTTAATGACCCGAGCGCTGTGAATACATTGTGAAGTTTTACACCACACTGGTCCTTAAAGTCATAGTAATACTTAAATTTGTCAACAATGCATCTTGTAGCCCTTAAAAAAAAATTAAATGCCCCCATTGCCATCTCTCAAACCTTTATGGTTTGAGAGAGATATGTTTTCAAAGGTCTCCCAAGTTCCCAAACCAAGCACACACACAGAAGACCGTTCCTGTGAAGAATTTCTTTTGCAATAGCGCGATCTCGGCTCTGTTGCAGAGCCGTCGGCTGGTCCCAGGACCGGATTCCCCTGCAGTCAGCTAGAGCGCTGACATCAGGGAGGGGGGAACTTTGAAAACAAACATGTCTCAAACCATACAGGTTTGAGAGATGGCATGGAGGGCATTTAATTTCTTTTTTTAAGGATTACAAGATGCAGCGTTGTCAAATGTAAGTAATTCTATCCCTTTAAAAAGGTTAATTTCCTTAGAAGGATGAGATGACATGAGATCTTAAAGGGTTAGTAACACTTAATATATAGTAAAAATTATATTGTAGAGTATATCCTCCTGAGTACAAGTGTACTCTCACTGTTGAGGTATTTTATTCAAAAATTATTGCAGAACAAACATGAAACTGTATTTGGTGCAATCTCTCAGCAGCCTAAATTTTTACAGTGGCGCAGTCTCTACACCAGCCTATGGAGGTTTATGGTCAATTGACCAGAGCTTTCCATAGGATGATGTAGCAACAGATCCACTGTAAAATTTCAGGTCACTGAGATACTGCACCTAAAAAACAAACAAACAAACAAACAAAAACGAAGTTTAGGCTGCAATAACTTTTGAATAAAACAACTCACCTCTCAGCAGTGGGAGTACCCTTGTTTTATGCAGGGAGATAAACCCAACAATATATATTTTTCCTTACATTTTAAGTGATACTATACCTTTAAAGCGGTTGAGGACTACACTTCCCATCATTCTCAGAGGGTGTTGGGAGATGTTGGAAACAAAAGTTGGAGGACAAGTTTCCACTCCTAATGTAAACACTATGGGCCTTAAGGGGTTAAGGACAAGCGGCAGGTACTTACAGACCACAGCAAATTATTATTATTTTTTTATCAAACCGATGATAACCTTTAAAAATGTTGCATACAAAACGGCATACGACTACACAGCACATTAACCATGCCGCAGTGATTAAAAGGGGCAACATGAGAATCTCACCCTGCATCAAAAGCCCAAGATTCTCATGTTGCGGCATTAAACATCGCTTCAAGTCCAACTGAAGGACTGCTTGATTTAACATGATGAGTTATAGAAACCTGAGTTCTCAAAGGGAAACTAAAATACTGACTGTCAATCTCAAATTAATTATGTTCAATTAATTTTTTTTTTTTTTTTTTTTTTTTTTTTTTTTTTTCAATAATAAGAAAAAAAATACCCAGGAGTAAATCCGTATGCCATAGGTTTCAATATTAAACACACTGCAGACTGCAAGGTCATATTGTTATATACATGAAAGAAAATGAAAAATTACAAAATGTCATGGGTTTATATATGATCCGTCACATGACTTTTAATCCTTCTTTGGCATGTTTGCAGAATAATATACCTTAATGCACTTAGCACGGCTTTCTGCCCATGAAGGTCAAGTAATGGGTAGCCATCTAATCCACTGTTGGTAGCACCAGAAATGTCCACAATGCAGAAGTTACAGTTGACTTAGCTTTATATAAAACACATTGGCTCATTGGTTTATGCCGAGCGCTGCTCCAGGCTCTCTCTCCCCTTCTTTGCATACAGAAAGACAGGGCGGGGAGAAGCACAGCATGTAGTGAAAGGCCGGAGCAGCGCTCAACAACATTGGGGTCAGGTTATCGCCAGATAAAGTTAGGAAGCGCTCAGCAAAATTGGACTTGAAGTGAAGTTTAATGCCGCAACATGAGAATCTTGCTCTTTTGATGCAGGTTGAGATTCTCATGTCGCTCTTTTAAAGGGACAGTAATGTCCCAAAAAAAAAATATCCAGTTTTGTAAAAAAAAAAAAAAAAAAAAAAAAAATCAATATGCTCCAAACCCGATCTCTCAAACCACCATGGTTTGAGAGATATAGGGATTCAAAGTTCCCCCCTCCCTCCCCTTCTCCTGATATCAGCTGTAAAGCTGACAGCAGGAGAATCAAGTTGTGTGCCTCAAGGAAGCTCTGCAGCAGAGCCGAGATTGCGTTATGTATAAAGAATTCATTCACTGGAAAGATCTACAAAGTGTGCCTGGTTTGCAAGCACACTTTGTAGACATTTCCAATGAATTAATTCTTTATAGATAACGCGATCTTGGCTCTGCTGCAGAGGCTTTGGCAGGGAAGACTTGACGAAGGAGGGGGCCTGCCAAGAATGAAAGACCTCCTGTAACTGGGATGGAAACAGTTGCAATGTGGACCTAAAGTCCCTAGTAGCAGCCTTGAACTCTTGCACCCAGACTCTCGAATGCATGGCTGGAGGTCCCTGGGAGACTCTCAGGGACATCAGAACATGCTGGACATAAAGGACCTGAGAATTCTCTAGGTAACCCTGAATGACAGGAAGAGCAATGCGCAATAGGGGATACAGAGACCCCAGTATCCTTAGTCTTAGGTCTGGCCCAAAGCTCCAATGGTATAGACATTCTAACAGTGTCAATAACTTTACAGTATAATAAATCACCCAATTACAGTGTGGAGGATTAAAGTTTCACCTCAGAAATCGCTAAAATAGACTTATCTGGCAGGCGAAGGGTTAATCAGCAGAGGAGAGAAGGAGAGTTCAAGCCCTGCATAGGATACTCGTTCTGGAAAGCACAAAATGGCTGCCGCGGCAGGAGCCAATCAGAAACGAGCACACGAAGCAAGCGCTCATGGGAAATACAGCTTTCTCAGAAAAGTACCCTAAACAGTGCCCGAAGCCCCCTGAGCCCCCCAACACACTCGAAACCTGAACCAGGTGATAGAGATAGAGCCAAGATTCACCCCCCCGGGCTTAAGGTCCACAAAAAGCACCTGGTCACTGAGCTAGCCACATCTAAGGGCATTGTCAGTTATGGTAATCCGCCTAAAGGTGGTATTCCAGATCTAACAGAAAAATAAAAAACTTCTAAAGCTAAAGCAGAACTGTTCTCTTGCCTGTTTTATCTTCACCAAGAAACAAATCTTTCTGGAGCTGGTTGGCTAGCTGCAGCCAAGGAGGGAAGGTAGGCTCCACCCCCTGCATACAATTGTAGAATTGTTCCTGCCTACTTAAAGGGGCGGATCGCCTACTCAGAGTTACCAGTAACCTGTATTGGACGACAAAGAAAAATGCTTGACGATGAAAACGCTCCACGGTAATTAACCCTATGAACACCAAAGGGGTATGCAATTCATTGTGAAGGACATGCAAGACAAACTGAACTGTTAAGACTTCAGTCTCTTCTGCAGGACAAACTGGGATCAACAGAAGAGCCCTGATGGTCTGCCTGAACTCACAATACAGCCTTGGCTACATCAGCAGGTTTGCTCCCAGGAAAGCAGACCTGCTGATTTGGCATTGACTGAGAAATTGTTACCTTATAACGTGGACCTGTTACATGCAAGTCAAATGATGTTACATTTCTCTTATGATTTTAATATATTCCGGAGATATCTGATTTAGTAGTTGGCGAATATAATCTCAGCAGAGCCTTGTTCTCTGATTTGGGGCTAGATTCTATTGCAGGTGCTAAACGTTAACACCTGTTTTATCAAATGGTTTCCTATTTAAGTCTGTGAGGAAACCTGAAGATAAAAGCAGTGATAAAATTAGCACCTGCAATAGAATCCAGCCCCTTGTCTGATAAATTAATTACTCGCTTGTCCAGAGAATCACTTCTTCCTCACCCCATCTTATGCAGTTTTAATAAAAAGGGAATAAAAATATTAAAAGGCATAACAATAAAAATCCTTTCAAGGTGGAAACTTCCACTGAGCCGAAAAAAGGGAATATACACTTAAAGGAGCAGTAAACTTTTTTTTTTTTTTTTTTTTTTTTAAATAAAAACACATTTAACAGAGCATTTCCTGCTGAATAAAACAAGGTCACTCCCATCGCTGTCAAATGTTCTATTCAAAATTTATAACAGTTCAAATAATCAGGAAGTGAATTTACTGTGTTTACTTCCTGATAGTTCTGACTGACAGGAAGTGACAGGCGGTTTCTATAACATTCTATGGAGAACTGTATGTCTCTGACTTTCCTCTCCATTAGAATCTAACAGGAAATCTAATTAGAATTTGACCACTAGAGGGCACAGCTAATGTAAAAAAACATGGATTTAAACTGTAATAACTCTGGAAATATAAATCTCTCTACAGTGGGAGTACTCTTATTTTACTCAATAGGAAAATCCCTACAATATCTAATTTTTCATAAAAAAAGTTTACTACTCCTTTAAAAGAAAAAGGGAAAAAAAGCCCAGGAAAGTAAAAGTATTTAAAATGACAATGATTAATAGTGAGTGCTATAAGGAAAAAAAAAATAGATCTCTGAATACCTTTTTAACCCTTTGAGTGCCAGAGGGGGTACGCAATGCATTGCAAAGCAACACATTGCCCTGCACCTCTCTGGCACTCAAAGGGTCAGCTCAGTATTAATATAAATAAATACACACACATCTCTAATTAGATCACAAAACGCATTAGTAAATTAGAATAGGCTCGCTGTGAAATGATGTGCAAGGGAATGATGGTTTCAGGCAACACTTCAAATGCAATCTCAGGGGCATTGTTTAATTTAGAATGCAGCGCACCTGCTGTATGCGATGTCATAAAGGTGACAGAAAGCCAGCATTCATTTACGTTTCATATGGTGGAAGCTTATTGCTCTTGCCAACATCCACACCTAGTATACGCTTACATATCCAGACTACGACTTTGGCACATCTTAAGGTATTTTAGCTCCACAGTCGTCCCTTACACATTAGAAACAAGTATTTTAGTAGGGAAAATACTGCAGCCAGGTTTTTGCTCGAAAATCCATTTTTATATTACTACTAAAAGGAATACCAACACCCGATTATAAACTCCCACCTTCCTTAAAGTTACAACCACTTTAAATTTTACTTTGATGTAAAATCAAGTTGTCTATAGTTTTTATCATTTTTCATCTTTACCCATCTTTTTTGCTATGTCACTGATGAGCAATCTTAGGACAAATCAGCTGTTTTACTGCTGTAAAAAATACCCACTGACTTAAATGGGGGTTTTAACTCCTCGGATACCAAATAGAGGGGCCTCAAAGAGCTTAAAATCCTAGTTTAAATGAAAGGGAAATACAGGATGTCTCCCCTTCACCTCTACCTCACCCCCCAAACTTCAGTTCCCCAAACTTCCCCACGTGCATGTACCCCCCTGCCCTATACACTACCGGGGATTTATTTACCCACACCTTAATACACCCCATGGATAGAAACTCAAACAACATTTAACCCTTTGAGTGCCAGAGTGGTATCCTTTGCATTGAGATACTCCTCTGGCACTGAAATGGTTAATAAAAACGCATAAAACTTTGGTTTGAAAAGCAATAAAACCAGACAAACCAGGACAGCTGGATTCAAGAACTAGGCACAGTCCCTGGAAATAATGGACAGTTAGACATGTGAAAGGGTTAAACAGAGTAGGAAAATGTAAAGACTATTACAGACTAATGAGAAGTTTGGGGGTGTAACATTATTAATAGGGAAAATATCTCCTTATCAAGTGACACCATGGGGAAGTGAAGGGAATGCTCTCTCCTGACATTTTTCTTGTGGGATCTACAAACGGATTTCCACCAGCGGTCACAAATGCTTTCACTCCAAAGTGCTTAAGATTGTCTTCTGGCAAAAACAATTTTATTCAATAGGAGAGCATGGCTCCCAGTGACTAGGGGGTATTATTATTGTTCATTTATAAAGTACCTGCATTTTACACAGTGTTGTACACTTAGGGAACTCATTACAAACTGATTACTATCCCTTTAAGTGCATCATGAGTTTGTAATGTTTCATAATAAAAGCATCTCTAATTAATCATCATAGTATTTGGACTTTGGAGAGTGTTATTTCAATTCTGTCAGAGTTGTAGTTCAAGAGTAATTCAATGACAAAGTATCCCCCTCCCGCCCCTTTTACTGATGTAACACTGTTCAGCCAGAGCAGAAGGGAGGTGCCCAGGTAGACTGCAGAGAGGGACAATCTTCAATTAAGATAAGGGAAAAACCTGAAAAACTTGTCAAGGGGGGCAGGGCTTTCATTGTTCTTATAGGAAAAAGATTGTCCCCTGCTGTTATCTGTCTGGTCTATGGACTGCATTCCACATCTGAGAAGAGATGACTTACACTAGGTAAAAGGGGCGGGAGGGGAAACTTTGCTTGTGAATATCTCATAAACCATAAAGGTTTGAGAGATAAGACTTATATCGTTCTTCATGTTTTTTTAATGCCTACAAAATAAAATAAAGATAAAAGGAAGTATTACTATCCCTTTAAAAGGATAAAAATGATGGAGAGGGTCCTGATCACAAGAGCTTACAATCTAAAAACATTAGCATCTTGAGATTTCTGGCAGTCTAACGGACTTCTCTACACCTCCTGATGAGGGAAAGTTCTCTTTCATTTGATTGGAAATAAAGTTCTGAAGCTCATTAGGCGCAGAGCTGAAAAGAATAGTTTCATAAATCTCCACCATAAATGGTTGCACCAGAGGGATGACTACCATAGGGTGTGAGATCCTCATTAGGAAAAGAAAAGAAAACCACCAAATTAGAAATGCCCGCACAGCAGAAATATAGGCCGGGGTGGGCGGGGGCACAAAAACTAGGGATGCCGCCCAGAAATCTGGAAGAGTTGACAGGTGTACAACAATGGAGTCTCCACAAACATTCCAGAAATGCAGGGCCCACCTTCCAGAAATTCTTCATGAGCACAGAGGCGATAAAGCAAAACTTAACCCTTTGAGTGCCAGGTGTCCCAGCACATTGATGCAAAATGCCTTCCTCAGGGATTGGATATCATATGCAAAAACAGGGCTGGAAAGGCTCACTTGTCCACTCAGTTATGACAAGTGACAAAAAGTAGCCAGCAGAGAAAAATAGGAGTCCATCCTTTTTAGGCCCTTACCGCCTAACATCCCCTTATTTCCCCTACAGGCTTTGAATAAAACTAAATGCATTACCTCATCTTACAGTAAATACACAGAACTGGTGCCAGAGAGCACAGTGCTAATTGCCCCACCC
This sequence comes from Rhinophrynus dorsalis, assembly GCA_037306005.1. NCBI lineage: Eukaryota > Metazoa > Chordata > Amphibia > Anura > Rhinophrynidae > Rhinophrynus > Rhinophrynus dorsalis. The sequence goes on along the minus strand of CM074724.1, from coordinate 370,466,847 downwards.
CTCCCCGTGTCATTATGAACATCGGTGATATATTCCTGTCTGCACGGACACCTTAAAGTGCTTCGCCAAACCTGTCCTCACACCTCTGTGCTTATTACTGCCGATACACTGCTCTGATGCACTTCTAAGACCTGGATCAATGCAAATGAACTGAGCGGTCACACATTCACTCTGATCTGTGGCTCCGAAATGCGCAGATCAGAGTTAACCCTTTGAGTGCCAGATGGGAACGCAATGCATTGCAAGCCCTCTGGTACTCAAAGGGTTAAGAAACGGGGGATGAAACCCAAAAACAAAAAACACACAAAAGGGGGCGCCAATAGTGAAGTATGTATGAGTAAACAATCTCTCAATAAAATACAAATTTTGCACTCACACTTAGACAAGGTCAGGGCTCTGTTATCTGAGTATCCTGACTATTCAGGCACACAGAGAACTTCTCCCGTCTCCGATCGGGTAACTTCTCTCCCTGTATTCAGAAGCGCTTCAAGTATCCAAATGGAATGTAACAGGCTGATCACTTGTTATAAAATCGAGATTTATTGGTAAAAAGCGAGTAAGAAATAAACAAATAATGCAGGCTTATAATACTAACGCGTTTCATGGCTAAAATGCCGCTTTATCAAAGCTCAACAAGCCCCAAAAAATAAAAATAAAACTAGTGTAAACAAAACGGGGGGAGGTTTGGAGCGGAAAATGTCAACCCGTATCATGTGATGAAGGTTACCGTTTGTTAACCGAAACGTTGATCTGCAAATAAAACGTCACTATATTTTCACATTATTATAAAGTCCGGAGAGTGCTTCTTACCATCTACACTTACTCTATATTTTATATATATATATATTTATCCATACACACACAGTCAAGACAAAAGTGTGTAAAGGAAATTAAAAATAGGTGAAGATAAAAAAAATATAAATTAAAAGTATAGTCAATTTTACATATACAGTTGTAAAGTGTATAATATGTAATGTCAAATAGAAGGCCGACTGTCACTTCCATTGTGCTTATTTATATGAATCCATGGAATGGGTCTGTACACCCCTTTGGTTCTAAATGGGTTAAATAAGGCTTCCAATCCCTTGGATACTAGACACTAAAAAGGTTTTCAGTGATATGCCAAACTGTGCGTCACTAAAGTCGTAGGGGTATATTTGCTGTTTTATTCCATAATCACTCCACTAGTCTATACATCCAACCCAAAAACTGATTGAAACTAAAAGCCAAACTCTAAAATCCCGTTCCAGTTATTGTTCCTCTCGGTACGACATTATTCACCATCATCTGCACAAGGGGGGTTTAGAAGAAATTGACTGTAGCAGGCCGACTTGAAATTGAAATGTAGGACGCCAGACCTTTAAACTACAATACAGAAAGACCTGCCTCACACCCAATACATTATTAATACCTCTATTTTCCCTGTGTGTATTGTTCCACCAGTCACACTACTGCAGCATTAAGATTAAGATAGAAATGGCAATTCTGTTTCCCCCTATTAACTGGCACGTTGCTGCAGTGTGCAACTAAAGCAGTTTTGTAAGTTAACCCTTTATCGACCCGGGGTGTGCAATGCATTCATACTCTGCACACACATATGTGTGCATGCGTGTGTGTGTGCGGGCGCATGTGTGCATGGGAGGGGGGGTTCAAGTAAAAACTGATAAGCTGCAACAGCAAGGTACCCTATTACAGACAAGTCCTAACCACTCTCATGTGCTTTCTCCTGTATGAGGACTCTGCTTTACTCTGTATAATGCATACAAGTGTCCCTCTTTAGGAGATATTGGGATACATACCTCCCAAGTGTCCCTCATTAAGAGATATTAGGGGTCCATACCTCCCAAGTATCCCTCTTTAGGAGGGCCAGTCCCTCTTTTAGACCCATATCCCTCTGTTACTCTTTCCCACCCTGATGTCCCTTCTGTTTAGTAGATCAGACTGTGTGGTGTGTATAACTGTATCACATTGCTCCACTGCAATAAAACTCACATTATTGTTTGCTGAATGTCAGCATAGGTGTGTATAAATTAGTATGTGTAAATAAAATACTTTGGTCTTGCTCAAAATAGTTTATTCAGTTACACAAGGAGGTGGCATTGGGTCATGAAATAGCCTAAAAATGTCTCTAATGCCCCGCCCACTAGCCGTGCCCCCAGCAACACCCCCTACAACACAAGTGTCCCTCTTTGGCCATTTGAAATGTTGGGCGGCATGATACACCCTGTTCCAAATTATTATGCAAATGATATTTAAGTGTCACAAAGATTAAATATTTTGTTTTTCAGTTTAACTCATGGATGGCATTGTGTCTCAGGGCTCTTTTGATCACTGAAAACAATCTCGTACACCTGTGATAATTAGATTGCCAGGTGAGCCCAATTTAAGCAAAAACTACTAAAGGTGGGTGTTCCACATTTTTAAGCAGAGCACCATTTTCAAGCAATATGGGGAAGAAAAAGGATCTCTCTGCTCTCCGAAAAGAGTGAAATAGTTCAATGCCTTGGACGAGGTATGAAAACATTAGATATTTCACGAAAACTTAAGCGTGATCATCGCACTATTAAGAGATTTGTGGCTGATTCAGAGCACAGACGGGTTAGTGCAGATAAAGGCACATTGAGGAAGATTTCTGCCAGATCCATGCATCGGATCAAGAGAGCAGCTGCTAAAATACCATTACATAGCAGCAAACATATTTGAAGCTGCTGGTGCCTCTGGAGTCCCATGGACATCAAGGTGTAGAGTCCTCCAGAGTCTTGCAACTGTGCATAAACCTTCTATTCGGCCACCACTAACCAATGCTCACAAGCAGAAACGGCTGCATTGGGCAGAAAAATACATGAAGACTAATTTTCAAACAGTCCTGTTCACTGATGAGTGCCGTGTAACCCTGGATGGTCAAGATGGATGGAGTAGTGGATGGCTGGTGGACGGCCACCCTGTTCCAACAAGGCTGCGACGTCAGAAAGGCGGTGGTGGAGTCATGTTTTGGGCCGGAATCATGGGAAGAGAGCTGGTCGGCCCCTTTAGGGTCCCCCAAGGTGTAAAGATGACCTCTGCAAAGTATGTGGAGTTTCTGACTGACCACTTTCTTCCCTGGTACAGAAGGAAGAACTATGCTTTCCGTAATAAAATAATCTTCATGCATGACAATGCACCATCTTCATGCTGCAAAGAATACCTCTGCATCAATGGCTGCTATGGGGATAAAAGGAGAGAAAGTCATGGTGTGGCCTCCATCCTCCCCTGACCTCAATCCTATTGAGAACCTCTGAAGCATCCTCAAACAAAAGATCTATGAGGGTGGGAGGCAGTTTACATCCAAACAGCAGCTCTGGGAGGGCATTCTGACATCTTGCAAACAAATTCAAGCAGAAACTGTCCAAAACCTCACAAGGTCAATGGATGCAAGACTTGTGAAGCTGCTATCAAATAAGGGGTCCTATGTTGAAAAGTAACGTGACCTTTTAAACTGTTTAAAAAGTTAAAATGTTGTTAAAAGTTTGATTGAAATAGCTTTTGATTTCAGTAAATATGCTGCAAACACAACAAATGACAATTTTCAGTTCTTTACAACCTATAAAGTTTTTGAAACTTTGTGCGTAATAATTTGGAACAGTGCATTGTAAGTTTTTTATGTTTAAAAAAATACTGTTATCATTAGGAGGTTTGTTCAATAAAATTTGAATTGTACTCTTAATAGTTGAAAACATGAGAATTATGCTGACTTATTTACATCAATTATTTAGGTAAATGAGAAAAATATCATTTGCATAATAATTTGGAACAGGGTGTAAATGTAGAGAGACTATGACTGACATTTTATAGGGCCATTTGTGGAGGAATTCTGGGGCAAACCAATTGCATCCAAAGAGTACTACTGACTTTAAATGGGGATTTTAATTCCTTGAACACTAGCTCTCTCTAAAGCATTGCTTCACAATATGTTGGCGGCTTCTCAAGCATTCCAAGGGGTTTTACCCTTTGAGCGGAGGAAGAGTATGCAGTGCATTGCGTCGCAATGCACTGCATACCCCTCTGCATGCTCAAAGGGTTAAAATCCTCATTTTTAATCAATGTGCGTTTTTAGTTCTCACCTTATAATGCTGCTGGTTAGCTCCAAAAATGTATTTCTTTTTTAACATATGTCCTTATATGAAAAACTAGTCAGACAGTCTCTATCCAATATGCAAAGCAAAGCAGAAAGATTCATCTTACAGGGCAAAGCACATGAAGGGTTAAGTCTTTCCTATACAGTGGTATCTTGGCATAGTGGCAAAGCTTACTGCTCTAAAGACAACGGACACTGCACCTGGGGGCTGGAGGGGCACTTGAACCAACAGAAGCTGGTCAGACTTCCTACACATACAATTCCAGTCCAGGTTTTAGTAACACCCAAAGGGAAAAACCCCCCAACATTTTAACCCTTTTGAGCGCCAGGGATGTGCCGAACACATTGCTTTGCTATTTTTTGGTTTTCATAATATGCGTGTCCATAATAGGTTTAGTAAATATTGGGGCAATTTAAATTAAGTCTTACACCTTTATGTTCCTGCCATTGAACTCCTTGGATCTCTTTCCAGAACTTTCAGTCAGGGAACGTAAATGCAGAGATGTTTGTATAGTGTTGCAGTCTGTGCAGCACAGAGTGCTCTGCAAGTTGTAATATGGGAAAGTAACATGTTAGCCATTCTATAGACTACAAGGTGGAATTCACTGGAGCATAAAGGTAATTCATCTTATTTGTGTCTTCTAGTCTACTTCAAAGAGACTTCACTATAGAATAATGGACATACTGATAAGTAATATAATTTATAAAATAAAATAATGTGCATGAGTGTTTAAAGGGATAGAAATACTTGCAAATTACTAATCCCCCTATTGTAGCTTTGTTAAAAAGAAACTGATTGCCCCCAGTGTCATCTCTCAAACTCTTATGGTTTGAGAGATGACAGCGCTCAAAGTTCCCCCTCCCTCCCCCTTCCCTGACTGAACACTGACTGCAGGGATATCCGGTATTACTTGCATCAGGCGGCTCTGTAGCATTGCCGAGATCGCCTTTATAAAAAAAAAAAAAAAAAAAAAAAACTCTTTCACTAAAATGGTCTTCTACGTGTGATTGCAAATCAAGCACAAACCAAGCACACGTAGAAGACCGTTTCAGTGAAAGAATTATTTTTTATAAACACGATCTCGGCTCTGCTGCAGAGCCGCCTGATGCACATAAGACTGTCGTACGACAGCTTCCCCAGCATTCAGCGTTCAGTCAGGGAAAGGGGGAGGGAAGGGGAACTTTGATAAAGATCCCAGGAGGGATCGAAACGTCGATCTAATAAAATATTTTTTGTTTTCTTATATTTAAGTCCTGAGAGTGCGGATTTATCCAATTTATACAATTATTTTATCCGAACACCCAGGCATTTGCCATATTGTCGAGAGTGCTGCCGTTTGCCTTGTGTATATATATAGGTGAGAGATCCCCTTTAGGCTTTATTATTTTACTAGTTTAACAGCCCGTTACACGGGCCACAGTGCCTCTGGCAGCCAGTCGTGGGGCAGTCACGCGCAGCAGAGACTGCCCGCGCCACTGCTGAAACAGAGCTGGGCGCCCCTTCGGAGCGCCCAGCTCTGTATCAGCCGCGGCGCGGGCAGTCTGTACTGCGCATGACTGCCGCACGCGCAGCAGTGTCTACTGCGCATGTCGGGCGTTACACACAACTTAGCAAATTATTATATAGGAAGTGTATATAAACCAGTTCATTATTAGGTGTTAGTGTTCCTTGAATACCCAAATTTCCATGGACTTAAACAGGGCTTTTAACCTTTTCAGTGCCAGACGTATCCAACGCATACCTCTGACACAAAGGGTTTACCCTTTGAGTGCCAAGAAGTTAACCCTTTGAGCGGGGTATGGAATGCATTGCAAATCAATGCGTTCCGTACCCCTCTGGTACTCAAAGGGTTAAGCGACGCATTGCAAAGCAATGCATTGCGTACCACTGGCACTCAAAGTGTTAAACCTTCCGCTACTGAGATCTTCAACACATACCAAAAGCATTCAATGGGCTTAAAAGCCCATTTAAATCAAAATGTGTTAATTTGTCCCAAAATGACTCCTCTTTTCCCTTGTACACATGGCCCATGATAAGGTGTAAGAAGGGTTTCTGCAGGCAGGAGGTAGAATTCTACCTTGAACTCTGCACTTCCTGCTTAGTCCTGCACAGTAAATAGTCTCCAGATAAATGTGTGTACACTTACCATCTGCCTGCTTAAAGGAGAACCAACACATTCTAATAACCACGTCACACTGATCGTACTAAGGACAGAAAATCGTAATGGCCCCTATGAATTTTTCCCTTGTGAATTTGTTGGAGGGATATCATCGTCATTCAGTCCTGGATGTAATGTACGTGGAGGCTGACATGACAGCTGCTGTTTTTTTTTTTTTGTTTTTTTTTTTTTTAAATATAAACTGAAGCAGGTAGAAAAAATGAGCCTACTTAACCCCTTAAGAACCCAGGACCATCATGCCAGTTCCAGCACTTAAGGACAGGTTGACAGTCCTAGCAGTCATGGAATTCCGGTGTTGCCTGCCGCTAGTCGACCCTGGAATCCATTTAAAAAAAAAAAAAAAAAAAAAAAATCACGCGGTCCTTAACGGCTGCCCTGCACACTGGATTGGGAGATCGTTAAGGACCAGAAGAGTGCACAGCATATTGCAAAAACACTACTTTACACATTTATCTATCATTAAAGGGTTGTATCTTGTGGTACTCTACTAGCAACTGTCATGGATATGATGGGGTTATGTACCAAGGTGTAATAAAGAGGAGATAAAGCGGAGAGGACTTATCCAGTGATATCACTTCTTCGGTTCCTAGATTATCTATGAAGCCTATACACAAAGATCTCTAAAGTTGGAGAAACCTTAGTGCATACGCTCTCCATAGGCTCTCTTTGACAGATCTGCTGCAACGGTAACTTATACAGCTGCATCTAGCGATTCATTTCACAGCGGCAAAATGCAGCCTTAAAGTGGAACTGTCCCTTTTTTTTTTTTTTTTTTTTTAAATGAAGTAAAAGTAAAACACTGCCTGTTTATTGTGTTCGCCATTTGTTTTTAATCTAAATGGCTTCTGACAAATGAACCTTTATTTGTGAATGGCACTTTATGCTAATTACTAGTATGAAAGCCTGTACACACGGTCTAAAGTGCACCCAGCTGCCCCGGAGCCGGAAGCAGAGACAGGACGTGAGCCGTCCGGAGCGGGCCAGCGATGATCCTTAGCGGGGAGCTCCAGGCGGCTCACAGCAAAGCTCCCCGTGTGCGAAACCACACGTGCACAGTAAAGACTCTCTACTGCGCATGTGCGGTTACGGCTCACAGTGAGCGATGCTTTCTATCACTTTACGTTATAGGACAGACTATACTTTCATTCAAGGTATAGTAATGCCTGCTGTTAAGAAACTTTAATATTGTATTTGTATTGTATTATAAAAATATAAATTCAAAGATGTAGGAGTTGTCTCTCAAACATGTATAGCTCAAGAGATATAAAAGCTGCTACAGTCCCCCCTTCCTCCACTTTCAGCGACATCAGCGATGTCTAAAAAGAAATACTTCTTTGGAACGGTCTACAAAGTGTGCCTGGTTTGCAACCACACTTTGTAGACCGTTCCAGTGAAGTATCTCTTTTAGATAGCACTATTTCGGCTCTACTGATGAGCTGCTGTCAGGTTGCACAACCTGAAGCTCCTGCTGTCAAGTAGACAGCTAACGTCAGTGACAGGGGAGGAAGGGGGGAACTTTAGAAGTTTATATCTCTCATACTATACATGTTTGAGAGACAACGCATACATCATTGAATTTATAACTTTAATGTCAACAATATTAACGTTTCTTAACAGCAGGCATTACTATCCCTTTAACCCCTTAACGACCCTTGACGGTCATAGTACGTCAGTTCCGGGCTCCCCCCGCGGCTGCACGCTGTTCGGGGAGTCCGGAACCAGAAAAAGAAAAAAAAAAATGCTCCGTGGTCGTTCAATGCATACCTCCCAAGTGTCCCTCTTTAAGACCCAAATCCCTGTGTCCCTCTTTCCCACCCTGGTGTCCCCCCTTGTTTAGGAGATCAGACCATGCGATTTATATATAACTGTATCACATTGCTCCCCAGCAATATAACATTAATGTTTGTATAAACTTCAGTATAGGTGTTTATAAATTATCCTGCGTAATTATTATGCTTTGGTCTTGTTCTAAATCATTGATTCAGTTGGACAAAGAGGTGTCAACAGGTCATGAAAAATTTCTTGATAGTACCCCGCCCACCAGCCACGCCACCAGCACCACCACCTAAAACACAAGTGTCCCTCTTTAGCCACTTGAAATGTTGGGAGGCATGACAATGCACCGTGCTATGAACAAGTAAATCTAAGTACACACACTGCATTTCTAATAGCACAGCAACATGTACATTTGGCCTGAAACAGAATTAACCCTTTGAGTGCCAGAGGTGTACTCATAGGCACTCAAAGGGTTAATTATTGCTACACCGTGCCATCGAAATATCAAGAACTATTTTTCCAGAAATATGCCTGGCATAAGATACAAGCAGATTGTAATTCTGGGTAAAACTTTACTTGTTTTAGAATACAAGCTGACAGATCGATATTCTGATCATTTAACGCTATTTCGGCTCTGCTGAAGAGCCATCCTGTCATCCACAAAGAAATACTTCATTAGAAAGGTCTACAAAGTATGCATGACTCCCAGACCGTTCTAATGAAGTATTTCTTTGTAGAAAACACTATTTCTGCTCTGCTGAAGAGTCATCCGGTCAATTGACCAGACTCTGTCAGCTAGAGCTTTGATGTAAGTAAAAGGGGCGTTGGGGTGGGGTGGGGGACTTTAAAAGCTATTAAATCTTAAAATATACATCATTAACCTTTTGAGTGCCAGAGGGGTATGCAATGTGTTGCATACTCCTCTGGCACTCAAAGGGCTAAACAATGGGATTTACTGCATTTCATTTATTTTTATTCATAAGAATAATATTAATCCTTCTAAAAGGGATAGAAATGTTTCATAATAAAAGCAGCTCTAATTAATCATCATAGTATTTGGACTTTGGAGAGTGTTATTTCAATTCTGTCAGAGTTGTAGTTCAAGAGTAATTCAGTGACAAAGTGTCCCCCTCCCGCCCCTTTTACTGATGTCACACTGTTCAGCCAGATCAGAAGGGAGGTGCCCAGGTAGACTGCAGAGGGGGACAACCTTATCAATTAAGATAAGGGAAAAGCCTGAAAAACTTGTCAAGGGGGGCAGGGCTTTCATTGTTCTCATAGGAAGAAGATTGTCCCCTTCTGTTATCTGTCTGGTCTATGGACTGCATTCCACATCTGAGAAGAGATAGCTTACACTAGGTAAAAGGGGCGGGAGGGGGAAACTGCTTGTGAATATCTCTCAAACCATAAAGGTTTGAGAGATAAGACTTATATTGTTCTTCATGTTTTTTTAATGCCTACAAAATAAAATAAAGATAAAACAAAGTATTACTATCCCTTTGAGTCCAGGTATTGCCATCCCTTTAATAGCAAACAATTCTATAGCAACAAAGTAAAAGCATTTGTACGGATTTAAATGGGGATTTTAATCCATTGAATTCTAGAGAGAGCTCCAATGCATTGCAAAGCACTCTAAAGGGGTAAACTCCCCATTTATAAAAGTGTGAACTTTGGAAATGTTTATTTGTCCTCTCTAGTGCAGATGGTTTGCCCCAGAATTGCTACAATTTTTCTTAGTTCAGTGTCCTAGTCTGCCACTCCATTCTTGACCTCCATCACCAACCTGTTCCATGCACGCCTCTTATACTACTATTGGGAAATGGTTCCACTTGAGATCCACTGCCCTGTTACCATCACATCTTTAATGGAAAGTACTGAAAATATTTTGCCACCAGATGGCAGTGTGTTCAAATAAAAAACATTTACAATCAGTGTGCACTGTGCTGTACAGAGTCTGAGCAAACCAACTGAACCATTGGAAACACAAAGGACCTACTAGGCTCTGTGAAAAAATGGAGGCAGAACCCCAGTTCCATGTACAATTTAACAATAAGGACTGTTCTAGGAGACACTTACCATATGCGGTGATATTAAATATGGCCAAAGTGTGCAGACTGTGCCTAGATTCATTCATAGCACAGTGGGTGGTAATATCCATCCAGAGCAGAAACCAATCAACATAAAACACCACACAGTGAAACCAAAACAAAAAAGTTATATTAAAACTAATGGCTACCACAGCACATAGGTAGATTTACTTCCCTTACATGAGGAGGACGGGTTTAACCTTAACCTTTTGAGTGGCAGAGGGGTGTCTAATGTATTGCAAAGCAATAAGTTTTACAACCTTATGGCAATTGAGTGTTAAAGAGATGGTATCACTGGGTAGAATTTTCCCTTCATTGCACTGTACACTATTAGCAGGACATTGCACATGTCAGGCACACTCTTTAAAGTGGAACTTTGAGATCATACTAAATCCCCATGCACGCATGGCAACTAGCTGGGAAATAGATGTGTTATCTTTTAAAAACAGCCCAGTGTTGAGAAATCCTTCCTGTTTACAGACTGACGAGCAGGTTAGTGCAGTCCGTGCGCCTGCGCTGTCAGTCCCTTCCGGTAACCATATGGTGCACTGCATTGCTACTCAGTGGAGACCGGGACTGACAATGCAGGCATGCGGACAAGATGTCTGCGCCGTGGCCTGGGTTCCGGTCTCCAAACGGGAAGGATTCCTTTACACTGGGCTATTTTTCTTAAAGGTAAGGCATCCATTTCCCAGCTAATTGCCATGCGTTTAAAGGAATAGTAATGTTTCATAATAAAAGCAGCTCTAATTAATCATAGTATTTGGACTTGAGAGTGTTATTTCAATTCTGTTAGAGTTGTAGTTCAAGAGTAATTCAATGACAAAGTATCCCCCTCCTGCCCCTTTTACTGATGTAACACTGCTCAGCCAGATTAGAAGGGAAGTGCCCAGGTAGACTGCAGAGAGGGACAATCTTCAATTAAGATAAGGGAAAAACCTGAAAAACTTGTCAAGGGGGGCAGGGCTTTCATTGTTCTCATAGGAAGAAGATTGTCCCCTGCTGTTATCTATCTGGTCTATGGACTGCATTCCACATCTGAGAAGAGATGGCTTACACTAGGTAAAAGGGGCGGGAGGGGAAACTTTGCTTGTGAATATCTCTCAAACCATAAAGGTTTGAGAGAAAAGACTTATATCGTTCTTCATGTTTTTTTTAATGCCTACAAAATAAAATAAATATAAAAGTATTACTATCCCTTTAATGAATGTCAACTTAATATGCTCTGAAAGCTCCGCTTTAATACTCTATAGTGTTGGAGTAAATTAGTTTTTAACCCTTTGACTGCCAGAGGGGCACACAACAGATTGCTTTGCAATGTGATGTCCCCCCCCCCCGGCACGATCCCGTCCCCCTTTCCTTTACACCATCCTGTCCACAGGAAAGTACGCTGACCAGCTTAACACAGTTGCTGCCATGGCAGTTCACTCACCCAGAGACATTTTTTCTTTGTGTGATCAGTTCTAATGCACTGACTGAGCATTACTCACACAGAGACAAATGCCTGTGCGACTGAACCATCAGGCAGGTTACCGTGGCAACCACCTGAGTGACCTTCAGCTAATTCTACAGAAAACGAACCAACATCAGGGAAGGTGGGACCGCTATATGAAGCTGAAATTATTGAGTATTAATCAGTCACAATGAGAGTAAACAAAATTACCACTACTATCCCTTTAAATACTGGCTTGTCAAGATGACGACCAATTTGGACGCCCCACGTGTTACATAAATGCCAGTTTTCCCTGTAACAGCTGCCTCATCAGTCTATAGAAATTAATTCCAGCACGCATATCTACATGGCAACACAATCCTATTTAGTGAGAGAGGAAAGTCATTGTACCCTGCAGCGCTTCCTTCGCTCGTGCCAGCTCCTGCTCTTTCTGTGCCAGTTGGACCTTCAGCTCGGTGGCAGATAGGACCTCAGCGGACCTGCTGTCATGAGATTCTTCCAAGTCTTTCGCTAACATTTCCTTCATTTGTCGGAGCAAGTGAACTTCGTCTTGTAGCTGCGACACCTCCTCTCTTAGCAGCACTATATAAAAAAATAAGATACAAATATTCAGTCATTTCATTCAAATCAATTACATGTAAAACATAGCAATGGGGAATTGTAGGACAGCTATCTAATGCTTAGCATGGATTGCAACGGTGTCATTTGCATGGTTTTTATATAAAGCAGGGATGGACAACCTGATGCAAACCGGCTGTTGGGCTACTCCCATCAACCCCAGCCTTCTGTTGATTAGCAGGGGATGATGGGAGTTGTAGTCCAGCAACAGCTGGATGTCTGCTGGTTACTGGTTATATACAGGACTGTTGGTTAATATATTTTGTTACTGACAGCCAGTGCCACTAACAAGACTGACAAAGTGCTCCGATGCTCAGAGCTGCAAAGGTGAAATGGGTGACCCCATAGTCCAGAAGAAACCATGAATACAACAGTCTGGAACCCACTAGATCACCTGATGACTGTACAATATGTGAAGCCAGGTGAAAAAACAAAAACATCCATACTGTGTCAAGATAGGCGCAAACTCAGTATTTTGTCAAGCTACAGTAGGTGCAAGTTCTTATAACTGTGAGCACACAGCATTCGATGATTTTAACTCAACCTCAAAATTGTGCAAAGCCATTAAACTTGAGTATTCACGTTTATAAAGACAGGAAAACGTGTAATTATTTAACCTCTGGGATGCCAAAGAGGTCTCCAATGAATTTTGAAGCAACGCGTTTCAGGCCTCCATAGCAGCCAATGGGAGAACGGCCCCCGCTACTTTAGATTTTGAGCAGGGACCAGCAGACTTAAGCCTTTGCATGCCAGAAGAGTGAGCAACATATTGCAGAGCAATCTGTGGCATAGCCCTCTGACACACAAAGTGTTAAAACAGCCCAGCAGAAAAGGTTTACCAACAGCCGCGTTTTTACTGACAAATTAATAACCCCCCATCGTGGTCCCTGTAGCTTAACCCTTTGAGTGCCAGAGAGGTATCCAACGCATTGCGCTGCAATGCATTGGATACCTCTCTGGCACAAAGAGTCAAACACATTAACACTTGACTTAATCTGGGCAGAAAATCCTAAATGAAGATCCGAATCAATTCTATATGAATTTTTTCCTACAAAACAGGGGTGTTTTTTGGCATGGGCTGGACTTGATGGATGCATGTCTTTTTTTCGGCCTTATCAACTATGTTATTATGTATGATTCTCCCTTTAGTACAGAAATTTGCTGTAGGACTTTAAGACCTCCCACTGAATTCTTCCACCACTCAAAAGTTGAGTAGTGGGAAGAGTGAAATTCTACAAAAATGTCTGTGTCCCTATGCTTAACCCTTAGATTGTCACATTGGTGTTCCACACACAATGCATTGCAGACTCCTCTGGTATTCATTTTTAAAGGAGATCACCCCAAATAAAGTCCCCCCACCAATAATTAGTTTTATAGAAATAAGCTTACAAATAGTACTATTTAGTCTAAGTACTGCGTAATTCAGAAATCCGGTATCCTTTTGAAAGGTCTCACGCAAAACAGCATGTGACCATTTCAGTCTTTAGCCATGTCGCCTGCGCAACATGACAATCTTGCACTGCATGAAAGTGGGAGATTGTCATGTCGCATAGTCAATGGTCGAGCACATTACTCATACAGGCAGCCGGTGATCCTCTTCTGTTTGAACCTTAAAGGGATAGTAACACTTCGTTTTAACTTTATTTTATTTTGTAGGCATTAAAAAAACATGAAGAATGATATAAGTCTTATCTCTCAAACCTTTATGGTTTATGAGATATTCACAAGCAAAGTTCCCCTCCCCGCCCCTTTTTCCTAGTGTAAGCAATCTCTTCTCAGATGTGAGTCTGGTTGTATGACAGTACAGATAACAGAAGGGGACAATTTTCTTTGTATGAAAACAATGAAAGCCCTTCCCCCCTTGAAAAGTTTTTCAGCTTTTTCCATTATCTTAATTGAAGATTGTCCCTCTCTGCAGTCCACCTGGGCATCTCCCTTCTTATCTGGTTGAACAGGGGGGGATACTTTGTTTGTGAATATCTCTTAAACCATAAAGGTTTCAGAGATAAGACTTATATCATTCTTCATGTTTTTTTAATGCCTACAAAATAAAATAAAGTTAAAATGAAGTATTACTATCCCTTTAAAAAATATACTGATAGCACATGGTCAGTGAAAATCCCGTTGCTGTGAGAAATTATAATAACCTGTTCCTTTCTGCTGGGGCAGCCTCCTTCCACAGTGTTAGGAACAGGCTATTAAAATAATTATCTCACAACAACGGGATTTTTTTAAGGCTCAAAAGGAAGCAAATCACCAGCTGCCTGTATAAGTAACGTGCGCGACCACTGACTATGTGACAGTCTTGCGCTTGTATGCACTGCAAGATTGTCATGTCGCTATTTTAATCCAGATGACATGGATAAAGACTTAAATAGTCGCACGTTTTCAAAAGTCCTATTTCCTTAAAGTACAAAGCAACGCCTCCTAGAGGAGACTACGATGGACATAGCAGGCGCACAGATGTCTCTAATCCAAGATGGCTGTGCTGATGCCTGGCTGTCTCAGAAGAACTGGGAGTTATGAATAACGCAGTACTTATGCTGAAATATATTACTACTAGTTACAAAGCCCGTATACATGGGCTGATCCAAAGCGGGGAGCTCTGGATGGCTCACAGTCTCTCTATGATCCCACCTCTGGGGCAGCAGCGGAGGCGCTGGGTGACAGGCCGTCAGCCTTCCGGAGCTCTCCGCTCCAGATCAGCCAGTTCTGCAAGTCCCTACTGTGCATGTGCGGTTATGCACACAGGGAGCGACGCATTCTAGGACTTTATGTTACAGGATATGTCTAATTATTGGAGGGGTACTTTATTTAGGGTGATCATTCCACTTAAATCCTCTGGACTACAGATCCATTTTGGAGGTGCAATCCATACAGAATTGATTCATATTGGACATCAGAGTCGAAGGCAAAAACTTGAATTAACCATATGTAAATTAAATCACAAATCTACAAGAAGATGGGGCAGTATCCAAAGTCATTAACACCTTAACAACCCAGGACATATAGGTGCGTAATGGGTGGATGACACTAAAGGATCCATGACATACATGTACATCATCGATTTCAGGGCTCCCGTGCGGCTGCAAGCTGTTCGGGGAGCCCAGAATTGGAATATAAAAAAAAAAAAAAAAAAAAAAATAAAATAAAAAATAAAAAATGCTCCGTTGTCCTTAAGTGCCAGCCATGTGCGTGCACGCCGGTCCTTCAGGGTTTAAGGAATAATACTGCATTTATAAATGTATGTTCAATATAAACAGATAAAGGCCATAAATTCTAGAGAGAGACCACTCTTCAACACACTGTAATGCAGCCTCAACCGCTGCAAGCGCAGAAACCAACGGACTTGCAGGGAAAACATATTGCGTAGTTCAGTAGTTCTCAAACTGTGACCTAGCATTTCTCTTTCATCATAAAGAGAGCGAGGAAAATTAGCCAAATGCTGTCCAAGTAGGACAGTCAACATTTATTACCTGAAATCTAACCCTAAAATTTTGTATCGAACATAAGAGAAAAACTTTAAACAGATGCTAGCTGGAAGCATACAATATTTAACCCTCTGAGTGCTACAGAGGTTTTCCAACGCATTGCTTTGGCACTCAAATGATTAACCCTTTGAGTGCCATCGGGGTACGCAAGGCAATGCGTTGCATACTCCTCTGGCACCCAAAGGGTTAAAGACATATCAATTTTATTTCTAGGTGTTAAAGGGTTAGCAATGTCCAATAATTTGATGTTGTATTGTAGATTAAAAAAAAATAATAATATAAACATATATATAATATATTTATTATGTGGAGCAAATTCCACGTCTCAAACCTTTATATTTTGAGAGATATTCGCATTTAAAGTTCCCCCCTCCCTTTCTCCTGGTGTCAGCTGTAAAGCTGACAAAAGGAGATCCGTGTCGGCAGACATGAGGCGGCTCTTCAGGAGAGCCAGAATAGTGATATTTAAGAAGAACTACTTCATTGGTACGGTCTACAAAGTGTGCTTGCAAACCAGGCACACTTTGTATACTGTTCCAATGAAGGAATTATTTTCAAATACAGCTAGACTAGTGTAAAAGCCTATGTACACAGGTCAAGGTCCGGGTGATGTTGACCCCTTTGAGTGCCAGAGGCACATTGCTTTACCCCTCTGGCACTCAAAGGGTTAAGAGGCAGGTCCTGTTCTGGGTCCTGCCACCGATGCAGTCATGCACTGTGGAGACTGCCCGAAAGCACAGAATGCTCCCAGCACAGAACTCACAGCATTGTGTGTTTGGGCAGTCTCTACTGAGCATGACTGCTTCTGACAAACATCCTAGCAAATTATTATATAGGATTTAGCTCTGCTGAAAAGCCGCCGGCTGGTCCCAGGACCGGGATCTCCTTCTGTCAGTACAGCGCTGGCGTCAGGAGAAGGGGAGGGAGGAACTTTAGATGCGAATATCTCTCAAACCATAAAGGTGAGAGATGGGATTTGCTCCATATAATTTTTTTTTCTTTTTTTTAAATCTACAATTTATAATAAATTATTATTGAACATTACTAACCCTTTAAGTGTTCCTTAAATCAGCAGAGAATATAAAATAGCACCTTGGACAATCGATTCTTCAACCTTGTAACACGTGTTTCTTGGTATTTTTTTTTTTACATATCTGCTATATTAGCATTATGCTTAGATCAACCATTTTCAAGTGATTTTCACATGGTGATAACGTCTCGTGTGCTAGCATGCTTGGCTGGGTGTACACAACGTAAGAAAAAAAAGTGACTACTGATATCTGTCTTTTCTGTTATTTTGTATGTCTCGTACTCTTTCATACACATAGAACTCATACCCATTTACCAAGTGGTGAATATTTCCATTTAGATTTTGACCACATAATTATGCCAATATGTGTTCAGTCACCCAAAAACAGTTTGCACTGCACTATATGCAGCTGTTCACATAGATGATTGCATATGTTAACCTCTTAAGGACCAGCGGCCGGCACTTAAGGACCACAGACTTTTTTTTTTTTTCCCCTTTCCGGGACGGCGTGCAGCCGCGAAGAGAGCCCAGAAGTCCGTGACGATCATAACACGTCATGGGTCGTTAAAGCAAAACAACCCATGATGTGCTATGACAATCAAGGGTCGTTAAGGGGTTAAATGGATAGGACTACTGTGTGTGTGTGTGTGTGTGTGTGTGTGTGTGTGTGTGTGTGTGTGTGTGTGTGTGTGTGTGTGTGTGTGTGTGTGTGTGTGTATATAAATTATATTTAAAAAAAAAAAAAAAAAAAATTCCAGACCATGCAAAACATGTGGAAATTTGCATAGATCATGCACATTCCTCAGTTTAATCCTTTGAGTGCCAGAGAGGTATCCAACACATTGCAACAGCACTCAAAGGGTTAAGAGATCTCCAGCCAAACATAGAAATTCGCAGGTTTTGCGTTTGGAACCCTGGGCATAGACTACATTATAAATGGCAGAGGCAAACTGGACAGGGAACCTGTATGAATACATAGATCTGCCATTTGTTGACTTGATCAGGCTAACACAAATTAAACATTTTAAAGAAGTTCCTTCAACTGTGGGAAGCAGCTATATTTTTAACCCTCTGAGTAGAACGAAAGGTGAGAGATGCTCAACTAGGTTCATGAGCTAGCAAATACTTGCAAGAAGCTCACTGGGACTGTGTCCTCGCGCCCAGGGTGCAATCTCTTTTAGCTCACCAGTGCCATACACAGAGAGGAAATCTTCTGAAGAATATCATACTGGTCCTGCCAAATGACAGTCCAGCCACGAAATGCCAGACAATTCCTCTCTGAACAAGGGAAACAGCTAACCCCAGACGTACGTTTCGGCCTTCTTGGGCCTCGTCGGAGAGGTGCAGCTGATCCCTCTAGGCACTGTGAGCAAGGGGTCCACGTCTGGATTACCCTCATTACTCTTAGGGTGGCCTAAGCGGGGTTAGCTGTTTCCCTTGGTGAGCTAAAAGAGATTGCACCCTGGGCGCGAGGACACAGTCCCAGTGAGCTTCTTGCAAGTATTTGCTAGCTCATTAGCCTAGTTGAGCATCTCTCACCTTTCGTTCTACATATGCAAATTGCTCTTGGGGTTGGTCACCCTAAGAGTAATGAGGGTAATCCAGACGTGGACCCCTTGCTCACAGTGCCTAGAGGGATCAGCTGCACCTCACTGACGAGGCCCAAGAAGGCCAAAATGTACGTCTGGGGTTATTCTCTTTCCTTGTTCAGAGAGGAATTGTCTGGCGTTTCGTGGCTGGACTGTCGTTTGGCAGGACCAGTATGATATGCTTCAGAAGATTTCCTCTCTGTGTATGGCACTGGTGAGCTAAAAGAGATTGCACCCTGGGCGCGAGGACACAGTCCCAGTGAGCTTCTTGCAAGTATATGCTAGCTCATTAGCCTAGTTGAGCATCTCTCACCTTTCGTTCTACATTAACCCTCTGAGTGCCAGCGAGGGTATCCAAGGCATTGTAAAACAATGTTCTAAAGTAAGAAACATTTAACTTACCAAGAGTCAATTTTCTGGTTGCCATACAGAAAAACACCAGGCCCTGAAGCCACGCCTTCTGTATTTAGCTTACAAGGGAATTATACCATATTTTCCCCCCTTTTTACGAGGTTTCGGCTGCCCGCGTGGCATCTAATCTTCTCCTCCTCCTCATTTTAACTCCTTTAGGTGTATAGGCTTGTATTATATATATATATATATATATATATATATATATACACACACACATACATATACATACACACACAGGCTCTGAAAATGGGTCTCGACAGAAAAGCCTGTATATATACCAGCACAATCCCTTTAAATGCCAGAGAGCGCTGTTACAAGTGACAACACTCACTGCCATGTATAAGGGCATTCAGTTGCTTTGTTAACAGGTCACAGCCTCCTAGACAGGGCAGGCAACCAGCACCACAAAGGGAACTACACTGGGCCTCACGGACAACACACACCTGTGAACCAGTGAGCACAACTGAGGAGATAAGCTGGTTAAAAAATTTAGGATTAGAGGAGTGCACAAAGTACAGCAAAACAATATAATTTATTGCACACATTTCTGGTCATCAAGGTGTTAACTTCATACTGCTGGGGGCCAGGATCAACAGTAACAAGTGACCTTAGGCAAACCTTTCACTGGGTTCTCCATTTAAAGGTACTAGGGCACACTCATACAAAATAAGGATTAAAAATAGTAAAATATAAACATTTTGATTTATAAAATATGCTGTGAACCTTGCACCTTAAAACACCGAAAACCAATAGAGAGAATGAGGTAATGAATGTTCTCAGTTACAGCAGAGGTCAAAAGCAAATATACAGTAACATGTGTGAGTGCTGTATAGACACATGCCTAGGTTAAGACCTGTTAACCCTTTGAGTGCAAGGTGGTATGCAAGGCACTGAAACTTGGGGCACAGCCAAGCACTTGGGTGCACTGTCTTTGCAATTAGAATTGGATATCATATCCAAGTAAGCAGACAGGATTGTTTTGATGCTGAACTCTGATATTTTCTTAGGAAGGGAGACCTCCGAGGGGAGGAGTCTGTGGAGACCTCCGAGGGGAGGAGTCTGTGGAGACCTCCGAGGGGAGGAGTCTGTGGAGACCTCCGAGGGGAGGAGTCTGTGGAGACCTCCGAGGGGAGGAGTCTGTGGAGACCTCCGAGGGGAGGAGTCTGTGGAGACCTCCGAGGGGAGGAGTCTGTGGAGACCTCCGAGGGGAGGAGTCTCCGAGGGGAGGAGTCTCCGAGGGGAGGAGTCTGAGTCCTATAACAAGGAATCATGTCTGCCTCCACAGACATGATATGCAGTACTAACCAAACATTTTGGACAACCAGTCTACCCAAAATTGATTCATGGCAGCCATTAGTTGTTTTTTCCTCCCAGATTAAGATAAGTGTAGGGTCTATTATTGAACATTTGTGTTGTTTTATGTAGTTTATAAGGGAACGTGCAGGGGAAGAGTGATAAAGACTTGACCTGTGCAGTCAGACCTTTTCATAGGGTGGGATGGACCCTTTAAGTGCTAGAGGAGTGCACAATGCATTGCAGACATGAATGGTGCTGACAACTACAGGACACAAACTTCCTCCACTGCATATAGTAATTAACCCCAGTAAGGACCAGAGGGGTGTACAACTGGTTGTTTAACCTGAATTAGACTGCAAACATTACAAAAAAAAACTAAAACAAAAAACAATAAAACACCTGCCAGAAAGTATCACGTGCACCTGTCTAGAAATGTTATCTTTAAAGGGTCAGTAATGTCATATTATATATATTAAAAAAAATCATATTTCTGCTATTAGAAAAATAAACTAAACGACCCCAGTCCCATCTCTCAAACCTTTATGGTTGGAGAGATATAGAAGGCTACAGTTCCCCTCTCCCTCTGCTTTCCCTGATATCAGATGTAAAACTGACAGCAGGAGATGTGTCGGCCGACTCGAGGAGGCTCTTCAACAGAACCGAAATAGCGCGATGTAAAAAAAGAGATACTTCATCGGAACGGTCTACAAAGTGTGCCTGGTTTGCACACTTTGTAGACTGTTCCAATGACGTATTTCTTTTTACATTGCACTATTTTGGCTCTGCTGAAGAGCCTCTTGCTTGTCCTGGGACCAGGATATCCTGCTGTCAGATGTGAGTGGACATCAGGGAAAGTGGAGGGAGCAGGGAACATTTATTTATTTATTTATTTTTAAGTTAAATCGTATTGCAGCTATTGGATAAAGAAACTAAACAACCCCAATCCCATCTCTCAGACCTAATAGCTGCAATTTTTTTTCTTAAATATAGACATTACTAACCCTTTAGCACAAGAGCAAAATTCATAGGTCAGTTTAGATTTTCTAGACTTAGTGAACTGAGATGTTATTAGTACTTTACTTTAAAACAGGTAGTAACAGATGTTACCCATGGCGTGTGCGCAGATCTTCCTAGGTGTTATTCCCCTGTCTCTGCATTCATCCACATTAATGGGGGGGGGGAAGAAGAGATGCACTAAAACTCTCCAGTGATAAACGTGTCCACTCCTCATGTTAATCTATGAATCCGACACACAAAGATCACTTCAACTTTAGAAGAAGACGCCATAGAATAAAACAGGAACTGGAGAGATGTTTACCTAACCTCTTAGTGCATAACCTCCATGAATTGTGCATTCACAGGGATGACAATCTAAGATGCAACATGTTGCAACAACACAGTAATAAAGTTGTTAGATTGGTAACATAGTAACATAACTGAGGCTGAACACAAGACACGTCCATCAGGTTCAGTGCATGCAGTATCACCCTTGTGGATTCACAGGGTCAGAGGATTTCAATTGAAGTGCATTTTATAACTTCTGTTTATATTGAGAGAAAGGAAAATCTTTGCTACACCATCTCACCAAAAACACACCAACATTTTCAGTGACAAAAAGAAAAAAGGGAACATTATGCTAGAAAAATCACTAGTGTGAAAGAGCCCCAAAATCAGCCGACTGCTAGGCAGCAGGGACCGGGAATAAAATCTATCAAACAAATAAAAAAAAAAATAAAATGAATTTTCTTGTAATGAAGTGTGCAGTTGACAGCTATAGCTGAGAACATTTATTCTACATTACCTTTTGTACTTTCAAGGCCATTCATCATTTATAAGTGGTTTAACCCTGAGGTGGGAAAAATCCAGTATCCAGGGAGCCCAGGCTCTAATATTTGTTACCAGCTATTCCATTTTTGGTGTTACTTTATATGTATACACTCCTTTCACCCAGGGCTCAAAATGTCCACTTGTCACTAGCCAATGGCGAGTGAAAATTCAGCCCTGGCGAGTAGAAATTCAGCCCTGGTGGGTATGTTATGGTTTGCAGTGGCGAGTAACTTTTCAGGTCTGGCTAGTAGGAAAGGACTTAAAATTATAAGCCCTGCCTTCACCGGCTCCTAAATATCATTAGTCTGCTCCTAAAAAAAAGTTTCTGTCTCCTATGTTTTTGATATTTGCGTTCACCCCTAGTTTAAACTCTTGGATGCTGGAAATGTTTAAAACAAAGGCAGGCATCTTCTTTACAGTAAGGGTGGTAAAGCTATGGAATGCTTTGCCTCGGGATGTTGCACTTGCAGATAATGTAACTGCTTTCAAAAAAGCAATGGATGCCTATGTAGCACAAAACAATATTGAGAATATGACAGATGGCTTCAATGCAGATAGGATGTTGATCCAGGGAAATATTTGCCTGCCAGTCAGGAAGGAATTTTTTTTACCTTCCACTGGATAAACAGGGATGTTTTGCCATGAGCTGGACTTGATGGCCCCATTTCTTTTTTCAGCCTTGTTAACTATGATTCTATAATGAGAGCAGGGCTTTTCAGGGCTACTAGCCAGACCTGAAAAGTTACTCGCCACTGCAAGCCATAACATACCCACCAGGGCTGAATTTCTACTTGCCAGGGCTAAATTTTCAATCGCCATTGGCTAGTGGCGAGTGGAAATTTTGAGCCCTGATGATAGTATATCGCTACCCCACCACCCCAAAAGATAAGTGAAAGGTATGTCACATTCACAGTTTCAAGATCTCTACTGATTTGTTTGCTATACATTTTATTATTGTGTATATTTTGAGTTGTTGCATGAAAGAAAAAAAAAAAATACACATTCAGAAATAAAGCGTTTACATCAACATAGTAACATGGCAAAGCATCTCATTATTTTACCAGTATTTCCAGTTGTGATGTTTTGTTAGATTTGGGCCAGGTGAGGAGGGCACATGAAAGACACCCTGCCATTGTGTATAGTGCCTATAAAACAAGCATCTGTACTTTTTCCATTATTGATCTTAATAGTCCATGACAAACAGATCTGTGAGTCAAAGAGTACAAGTTAAACTGGCCAAGACTGAGGTGGTGCATATGGGAAAGGTGAGACACAAAACAGACCTGTAAGTGGTACAATTTTTTGCTGTACCATTCAGCTAAGGAATGTATCCAGGCACCCAGCACATTCATTACAGGCTACACATCAAAGAATGCGGATTTAAAAAGAAAAAATAAATGGACTGGTCTGGCCTAGAAAAGACTTGAATATGGTTTTATTTAACAAGTATGGACAAGGTTTACATTCCATACTGGAGACTATCCTTTCATTAAAGGGATAGTAATACTTCATTATTACTATCCCCCATGTTGTAGCCCTTAAAATTCTGAATTCAACGATACCAGCGGCATCTCTCAAACCTTTATGGTTTGAGAGATATCTGCTTTCAAAGTTCCCTCTTTTTGGCTTTAACCCCAAAGTCAGCATTCTAGTTGAGAGCAGGGGAATCCGGTCAGTGAGCAAGCGGCAGCTCTGCAAGAGTCCTCAGACTGCGTTATAGAAACAGAAATCCTTCACTAAAATGGTTTTCTACGTGTGCTTGGTTTGCAAGCACATGTAGAAGACCATTTTAGTGAAGGATTTCTGCTTCTATAACAAGACTTCAGCACTGCTGCAGAGCCGCTGCCGGTCCTGGGACCGGATTCCCCTGCTGTCACATAGAATGCTGATGTCAGGGGAGAGGGAACTTTGAAAGCGGATATCTCTCATACAATAAAGGTTTGAGAGATGCTGCTGGAATCGTTGAATTCAGAATTTTAAGGGCTACAAAATGAGGGATAGTAATAATGAAGTATTACTATCCCTTTAACTCTGAGTGCAAGAGGGGGTACGCAACACATTGTAAAGCAATGCATTATGTACCCCTCTGGCACTCAAAGGGTTAATGGTTTAGTTTTAAAGGCAAAACATTGTCTGCAGTCACACATCTTCAAGTCTCACCTGTCCGCCTGCTATCGTTGCACATTTATGTATTTGCATATGTAAATTTGTATATGTAATATATACACTTCCAGGAGAATAGCTGGTTGGGGATTGATGGAAACTGTAGTCTCAATAGCTGGAGATTAACAATTAAAGGGATAGTAATGTTTAACAAAAACAGCGGCTCCAATTAATCTTCATAGTATTTGAGCCATAGAGTTTGTTCTTTCAGTACTGTCAGAGTTGAACGTCAAGAGTAATTGAATGATAAAGTATCTCCCTCCCGCCCCTTTTATCTAGTGTAAGCCTCCTCCCCTCAGATGTGGAATCTGGTCACCTGACCAGACAGATCGCAGCAAGGGACAGTCTTCTTACTGTGACCATAAGGAAAACCCTGCCCCCCTTGACAGGTTTTTCAGTGTTTTCCTTATGCTCACTGAAGATTGCCCCTCTCTGTGATCCATCCGGACAGTCTTGCTGCTCTGGGGTGATCAGTGTTACATTCGTAAACGGGGCGTGAGGGGGATACTTTATCATTCAATTACTCTTCAACTACAACTCTGACAGTATTGAAAGAACACTCTTCATAGCCTGAATATTAATTGGAGCTGCTTTTATTGTGAAACATTACCATCCCTTTAACATCCCCAGCACTACCTAGTCCAAAGACTAAACAAAAAAAAAAACCACACAAGACTATGTTACTACTGCTACTTAGTTTTGTCGGTATTCCACTGCAGTTAAGAACCATCAAGGAATTTACTTGCAACTTTCTCCATAGACATCAATGGGAATATGTTTAAATTAAACAAGTGTTAGGGTTTATGTAATTTAATGTAGGCTTTGGTTTGTGCCAATTAACCAGTTGTCTTGTGCACAATGGAACAGGGACCACGGGGTGCTCACACATTAGGTCTGCCCCTCATAGTGGACCTTAACCCCTTCGCGTCCGGTGACGTACCTGGACCATCACGCTGGTCCGGCACTTAAGGACCAGTGACTGTACATCACATACTTTTACTCACAGCGCTCCTGCAGGAGTGCGGTGAGTAATACCGAGGACTGAAGCTGATCGCTCCAAGACCGGAGCGATCGCTTTCAGTCCCTCGTTCGGAGTGCCGCCGAACGTGATCAGTCACGTGGGGTGGCACGACGAAATTCCCTATCTGGTCCTTAAAGGACCACACACCCCGGGACCGCTGGTCCTTAAGGGGTTAAGCAGATAAATATACAAAAGTCTTTAGGCTCCTCATAAGCCTGGGCTGGGCTTGTCCCTTGATGTAAAGGAGATAAACATACAAATCTATATGACCTGGGCTGCAACTCGCAGCCCTAGTTTAGCATTGTCTCTAGATAAGTGGACATACACAATTCCTCTAGATTGTAAGCACTCACAGGGTCCTCGTCACCATTCCTATTCGTTTGTACAAGTGCATCATGGATTTGTATAGAGTATTCCCTATGTACACAACGATTCAGGATGTGATGGCACCTTATACATTGGTTTCTGTATGTCCTTTATTTCTGTATTTTTGTAACCAGCACTGCGAAGCCTTTTTTCAGATTAAATGTTCAATTAATCAGCTCTCGTTTCTTTTCTCTAATATGAACTCACTACTCTGAAGGAAGCTCAGCTAGAACACGCTACTAAAGGGTTAATTCTATGTGTCTGATTATTAAGGTGATTTTATACTGTATTCTGTTGTGTTTGGGGTAACCGAAGACTCCCAGATATAAAGTCTTGGTGGTGGCAGCAAATTGTAGTACTGGGGTGATAGTGCAGGAGGGATTTCAGGGGTTAATATGGTGGTTGCTAGGAATAGTAACAGGTAACCAGGGGTCTGGTATTGTTAACCCTTTCCCTCCCACACTCTCCCCACTGTCTCAGCAGGGCCTATACCCCTCTCTTGTGACACTCAGTATCAGCTGCGTTAGGGTAGGGTATGCAGTTAACCAATAGGTTACAGTCGTTTTTGGGTACAATTCTTAGGGTATGGGGGTTAGTTTTGGTTAAGTTATATTTTAAACAACATTTTTAGGGTGTCGTTTTGACTCCCTTGACATAAATAAGCTATTTTGTTTTACATTCAAGACTTTCAGAGTAAAGCTGGTTCTTGGCCTCACCTTAACCTTTTGAGTGCCAGAGTGGTATGCAATGCATTGCAAAGTAATGCCTCGCATTCGCTTTTTGGAACTCAGGGGGTTAAGGGTCAGAGGAAAGTGCGACACATTGCCTGGCAATGCATTGCACACCCCTCTGGTCCTTAAGGGATTAATGTAACAGCCATCCTGCCAGGCAACACAAAGAGATCCTAATACACATCTTAAATACCTGTTGTGACAAAAGACTGAACAGAGGACAATCCACTGACCTGCTCTACAGGCTGGACTCCTAATACCAGCCCTGGAGCAGATGTTTCAGCTTACAACCAATGCTCAAAAAAGGGCAGAGGCAACATTAGCAGGGTCAAAAGGGAAAACCCAGAGTGCACAATTATGGTGTTTGGAGTACACACAAGGAGGATCATCCACCCAGCCCCCACCAGCCCTCAAGCCAAAGCTTGGACACCTAAAAACAAAGACAAAAGAGTATACCTCAAACACGAAAAGTAAAACAGAGGCCTCTCTATTATCAATAGCACAAATAAACCCCCTTTGTGTCTCTGTCCCCCAACACCTACATCACATCCAACTTCCGTATCACTAGAATCTGTAAAGGAATAGGTGAAGGCAGCCTTTCCGTTCTACAGATATCAAATGCAACACAACTGCTTCTTACTCAACCCTCTGAATGCCAAAGGGGTATGCAAAGCATTGCTCTGCATACCCCTCTGGCACTCACTGGGTTAAGAACTCTCTACAAGGCTGATATAACAGGTCACATCAAGACAAGATTAGTTTGTTTTAGAGGAAATTAAAATCTGCCTCTATGCCGTAATTAGGTATTTTTCTGTAAAATAGGTAGTTTGAGAAATTAAACTTTTTTTGGTGGCTAAATGTGGCACTGTATGCAAATTCCCTGCACAGCATAAATTACTTCTGTTGCAGAACAAATGTATCTTTCAAGAGGATCTAGACCCGGTGTGTGTGGTCTCAAGAGCTAACAACAACAATGTATGTTTTCAGGACACAGTGACTGAGCCACTATTTAGTCCACCTGTGCTCCTGCTGGGGTATCCTGAATACATGCACTGTTTGCAGCTCTTGAGAACTTAAATTCATGCCAAAGGCTCAAGAAAGCCCTGTACCTGCTACAAATGTATAGTTGGAGGGTTTGCTGTGCTGGTCCGATACTGCAAAGCACCGTGGTTCAGTAAATAGAGACCAGGCATAGCCAGCCTTGGTCCTAAAGATCTGCCAGCAGTGCATGTTCTCAGGATTTTCATGAACGAGTACAGGTATACCAAGTAAAGTAACTGAGCCACTAATTAGTCCACTGTGCTCCAAGTTGTGATATCCTGAAAACATGCCTGTTGGAAGCTCTTCAGAACCTAAATTGACTTAAAAAGCTCAAAAAAGGCTGGTCCAATATTAGCAAACACTGTGCTGTGAATGAATCTAGAGCAGGGGTATCCCACCACGAGAAAAAGAAAAAAAGAAAAAAAAAAAAAAAAAAAAAAAAGAAAGAAAACAAAACATAGTGGATATTCATAAGGCACCCATTCACCTCAGAATATACAAATATAAATAATAATACAATATAGTGTTAGTATCAAAAATATAAATGTATTAACTCAAATATTGAAACTCTGTGGTTGAGACAGATCCCAAGGCATAAGACCCCCTGCCTATCCCAGCTCCCCAATAAAAACAAAACCTATACAAAGATGCCGGCATCTAGATCTAAAATGCACTTGATTATAAGCAACTAGCTAATAGTATCTAATATATGCACTTCTAATATAAATGCACTGATACAGATTAAAGAGTTACATCCCCTTATAAGTATTCGCAAGATAACCATTACTATCCTTTTAAGTTATCTTTAAACTGATTTAATATTGTAGACATTAAAAAAAGGTTAAACATCTAAGTCTGATGTCTCAAACCTTTATGGTTTGAGAGATATAACTTGCTAAAGTTACCTTTTCCTGGCTGTTTTACTCAAGTCTGCCATCTAGCTGACAGCTGTAGATTCCAGTCATTGGACCAGACAGAGGCTCTTCAGCAGAGCTGAAATCACGCTATTTAGAAATAAATACTTCATTGGAACAGTCTACAAAGTGTGCTTGCAGGCCCACTTTGTAGACCGTTCTAAATGAAGTATTTGTCTTTAGATATAGGCACTGCTGAAGAGCTGCGTCTGGGTCAAGTGACCACAATCTGCTTCTGACAGCATTACAGCACATCAAGCAGAAAGGGGAGGGAGCTGAGAACTTTATTTTCCTATATCTCTCAAACCATAACGGTTTGAGAGAGATGCATAACTGCAAGTACTCTCTTTTAATTGTATCTACCATATAGTTAATATTTTTTTTTCTGACATTGCTATCCCTTTAAAGGAACTCTCTCACCAGTTCCACATCTTTAGCTCGACCATCACAGTAATTCTTCTGTGCCCAAATCTTTGGGCACAGAAGGATTACTGTGATGGTCGAGCTGAAGATGTGGAACTGGTGAGAGCGTTCCTTTAAGTTATCTTGTACATGAACTATCTAGGCTCCAAGTATCCCTGTGCGAATACATATCAGTGTATACAAATGATTCACATATCTGTGGTGGCTACATATCGGATCTCCGTGATTGATACATTGTATTTACAATAGTGCTGAAGAACTGCAGATGTGATTGAAGCATATTGGTTACATTAGTATCGAATAGTTGGCACCTTTAAGAAGATGTAATGCCTTCAGCTGTATCAGTGCATTTATATTCGAGATATATATATTAGATACTATTAGCTAGTTGCTTATAATAAGTGCACTTTAGATATAGATGCCGGTATCTTTACATAGGTTTTGATCTTACTGGGGGGTATTTTTGTTTCCTGAGTGTCCTCGGTGGGGGGGGGGGGGTCTTATGCCTTGGGATCTGTCTCAACCATAGATCTTCAATATTTGTGAGTTAATTAATACATTTATATTTTTGATACTAGTTCTATATTGCAGGGCTCAAAATTTCCACTCGTCACTAGCCAATGGCGAGTGAAAATTTAGCCCTGGCGAGTAGAAATTCAGCCCTGGTGGGTATGTTATGGCTTGCAGTGGTGACTAACTTTTCAGGTCTGGCTAGTAGCAAAGGACTTAAAATTATAAGCCCTGCTATATTGTATTATTTATATTTGTATATTGTGAGGAAAATGAGTGCCTTATGAATATCCACTATGTTTTCTTTTATGTTTAATTCACAGTTGGTTCCCTGTGATTTAAATAGGTGTGCAAGATCGTAATGGTTCTCCCGATATCCTGGAATGAGCACAGGTGGAACAATTAAAGTGACTGAGCTACTAATCAGTCCCCTCTGTGCTCATTCAGGGAAATCCTGTAAACATCCACTGTTTGTCACTCATGAGGATCCAGGCTGATACCCCCTGATCTACAGTCATTTGTAGCACAATATTGGACCAGCACAGTAAAACCTTGAACTGTTTTTTTTTTTTTTTTGGCATGGCAATGGTCCTTAAGGGGTTAAAGGGATAGTAATGTTTCATAATAAAAGCAGCTCTAATTAATCATCATAGTATTTGGGCCATGGAGAGTGTTATTTCAGTTCTGTCAGAGTTGTAGTTCAAGAGTAATTCAATGATAAAGTATCCCCCTCCCGCCCCTGTTACTGATGTAACTGCTCAGCTCAGAGCAGCAGGGAGGTGCTCAGGTAGATTGCAGAGAGGGACAATCTTCAATAAGATAAGGGAAAACATGAAAAGCCTGTCAAGGGGGCAGGGTTTTCATTGTTCTCACAGTAAGAAGATTGCCCCTTGCTGTGAACTGTCCGGTCAAGAGACCAGACTCCACATCTGAGGTGAGGTGGCTTACATCAGGTAAAAGGGGAGGGAGGGGGATACTTTATCATTCAATTACTCTTGAACTACAACTCTGACAGTATTGAAATAACACTCTCCATTGCCCAAATAATACTATGAAGATGAATTGGAGCTGCTTTTATTATGAAACATTACTATTCCTTTAAGTCCTACATTCTGCAAGGTGATGAGTTGGGCGCCCGTCTAATGACCAAACTTTTGCTTTTCTGGTTGCAGCCTGCCCACTAGTCATAACAGGACCACAGGTCAGGCTCATGGACTACAAAATGCTTCATAAATTAGTCCAAGGGTGGTTTCAATGGTCAACGATAAACACCCCACAGTGTCTGTCAGAGACAAGGCGAGCTTCCAGAAATTAATAAGGCAATCAAATGTCCTGAACTCAATCAATTAAAATCAACAAGGACCAAGCAATATCATACACAGATTATCCAGAAGGTTGCTATACCGCACAGTGTTCATTAACCCTTCGAGTGCCAGAGGGGTACGCAATGCGTTGTGTACCTTTCTGGCACTCAAAGGATTAAGCCACTGGTGGGCCGCAGAATAATCCCCTCTGAGGTTTTTCCTGTGGTCTGTTCCTTGATGGGAATTTCTGTCTCCTATTTTTTTTTACCCCAAACAGCACACACCCTCTCTAAGCATATTTCCCATAGCCCCGTGACCCTTTAAAGTACCGGGGGGTGGAGGAGTATAACACACTGAGAAGCAATGCATTGCATATATTCCTAGTCTTTAATGGGTTAAAGGACTAGAGGTGTTTAATTCAAATGCAAACCGCTGCATATCACTCTGGTCATTAACCCCTTCGTAACCATTGACGTGCCAGGACTGTCACGGCGGTCCGGCACTTAAGGACCAGTGATGGTCCTGGCACGTCATGGAGCCCTGAACCGGAAGTACTAAAAAAGCCCCATGGTCATCAAGTGCCAACCGTGCCTGCGCGCGCCGGTCCTTAAGGGGTTAAATGGTAAGAAAAGTCAACCTTCGTCTCTCTGGCTCTAGCAATATCTCCAGCACATTGCAATACACTGCAAAGGAGACTTTTCTAGCAGTCAAGCAATAAATCATTTGTTTTACTAGCTATACTGACCACTTTAACCCCTTAGTGACCAGTGACATGCTAGAACAGCCATCGGTAGATGTAATTAATGCGGAATTACCACCCCTTAGCAACATGGACCCAAATAATGACTCATATGGCGACTAGCTGCTCAGTAACGCTAGTCGCCAGAATTATTACAGTGTTCATGAGATTTATAGACTGATCAAGAATGACCGGCAGGAAACAGTGCAGACATCTTTCCATAGTGACGTCTGCACGCTTGCGCTGTCAGTCCCTTTTGGAGCCGAACGGCTCCTAGCAACACCTCCTAGAGCAGGCTGGGACTAACAGCGCAGGCGTACAGACGTCACTATGGGAACATGTCTGCGCCGTTTCCTGCCTGTCATTCCTGGAGCAGTCTATAAATCTCATGAACGTGTTAATTCTGGCGACTAGAGGTTCTGAGGAGCTAGTCGCTAGATGGGTAATTATTTGGGACCATGTTACTAAGGGGTGGTAGTTCTGCTTTAAAGTACGGATGAAGGTCCTAACATCACTTAGTTTTTGCTCACAGCACTCCTGTGGGTGAGCTGTGAGAACTACCGGGGACTGAAACTGCCCGCTCTGACTGAAGGGGTCAGTATCAGACTCCCGTTTGGCGAGCAGGTACGCATTATCAGTCATGTGCAGGCTTGCTGAATGAGATCAAAGCTGTCCTTAAGGCAAATCCACTCCCCAGGAAAGCAGTTGTTAAACATTATGCTGCTTGCAGGTCAAAATATTAAAGTGTTTTGCCCCTTAAAGAAATAGTAAACTTTGTGAATAAAACGAGGGCCTTTCCCTCTGAGCAAAACAAGTGGACACCAACTACTGAGAGTGGCGCTGTTCCACCATTATTGTATTTAAAACTCTCTTCTAGTAAACAGTTATTCTGTTGTGTTCTAGGGAATTGGTGATTCATGGACTGCACTTCTTCATCAAATGTGTAACAGCTCCATCACTTTGGGAAAGGTTGAATGCTTATAACTTTTGAACAAAGTAAATGCCACCAGAGGCTGTACCTTTGTTTCACTTAGCAAGAAAAGCCTGTCACTGTATGGATTTTATAATAGTAATAATAATAATGACAACAACATCAAAAACCTTCATTGATCCCTTAGCCCTCTGAGTACTGGGCACCCCTCTTTCACTCAGAGGTTTAAAGGATATACGCAGCCCTTTGGCGGGAATATGGTTGCCCATCCCTCTATAAAAGGGATAGTATTAACCCCTTAAGGACCCATGACAGTCTTGGTACATCATGGGTTGGACGTGCGATAAGGACCCATGATATGCCAGGACCGTCATGGACTTCAGGGCTCCCCGCATGGCTGCACGCTGTTCAGCAAGCCCTGTGTCAGATTAATTAACAAAAAAAAAAAAAAAAAAAAAAAAAAAAAAAAAATGGTCTGTGGTCCTTAAGTGCTGGCCGCTCTGGGTCCTTAAAGGGTTAAAACTTCTATTAAAAAATAAATTTAAAAAAGTAGGGTTTATTTTCCCGAGTAAAGCAAGGGTACTCCCACTGCTGAGATGTTTTATTCAAAAGTTATTGCAGCTAAAACTTCAATTGTTCCTCTCTGCACTCTACCTGGACACTCACTGCTGCTCTAAGCGGAGCAGTGTTACATCAGTAAAAGGGATGGGAGGGGGATACTTTATCATTCAATTACTCTTGAACTACAACTCTGACAGAACTGAAACAACACTCTCCAAGGCCCAAATACTATAAAGTTAATTACAGCTGCTTTTATTATGAAACATCACTATCCCTTTAAGCCTTTGGATTCCAGAGGGGGTGTGTGGGGGTGCGTGTGTGTCCCTCTGGAACGCAAAGGGTTAAGAGCACATTCTCCTGCTGCAGAGGCCAAGACTGAAAAGCTTCATAAGCAGCAGTGTGGGAACTCGAATCACCTAAGGCATCAAACTGAAATTCATTGTGGAAGAGTCAGGATGAAACCGATCAGGTCACTAAAGGAAAAGGAGAGAACATTTGCTATTTGAAATAAGCCAGTGGTGCCTTCTGAAGGAATGAATGTAGAGGTTTAACCCCTTTGAGTGCCAGAGGTGGTAAACGAAGCACTGCTGAGCCATGCATTGCATAACCCTCTGGCACTCAAAGGGTTATCTCCTGGGGATGTTAGAGAAGATAGTGCTCCCATACCAGCACTACAGAGTTAACTCTCTAACCCCACTGAAAAACCAAACGGGATATGCATCATATTGCACAGCTTCTGATCCTCGAGGGGTTAAAGATCAAAAAGTGAAAACAAGCTGCAAGCAATGCACTGCACGGCCCTATGTCTTTAACCCTTTGATTGCCAGCAGGGTACACAATGCATTGCAAAGCATAATAACAAACCGTACATGTGTCCACAACTGTACCCATAATGCAAAAGGGCAGGGCACCACAGGCGTATTTAACCCTTCGAGTGCCAGAGAGGTATCCAATGCATTGCGACACCTCGCTGGCACGCAAAAGGTTAAGAAAAACTGGAGAAAACTAGCTGCACTAAAGGGCCAAGAAAGCATATCCAGCAATTTTAACCCCCAGAACACTTGTGTTCAAAGCATTCTAGGGGTTAAAAGTACCATTTAACCCCTTAGTGACAGCCGCATGCGTACACAGCTGTCACCTTAATGCCCGGCTAACTTTTTTTTTTTTTTTTTTTTTTTTAACTAAATGATTCCGGAGTCCCCGAACGGAGTGCATCCACACGGAGACCTGGACTTCCGGGACTTACCAGGTACGTCTTCTGTCACTAAGTGACTGTTTTTGCGGGACGTACCTGGTAAGTCCATTGTCGGGATGGGGGTTAAAATGAATAGGCATTTTGAGTTTTTACTGGTTTCCAAGGATGTAGTTCATTTGCTTCCATTACTGAATCCACCTCCACAGGGACTCTTCCATGTATGTCTAGTGTGGTCCTCAAAGGCTGTAATCACGACAGGATTTAAGGACAACCTTGATTAACCTTTTAGAGATCAGAGTGGTGTGCAAAGAATTGGTTCACAATGCGTTGCCCTCTCACCTGGTCCTTAAGGCCTAGTTCACACGGGGGTTTTAAATGCACCGTTTTCCGTGTCTAAAAAAAAAAAAAAAAAAAAAAAAAACCCAAATGGAATATACTATATTGAATCCTATAAGGACTGTCAAAGGACTGTCAGTCAGAGCTCACTATGAAGGACAACGCAGCTTGACGAAGATTGTGTACCAATGTTCCGTTGGAAGTAAACAATGGATTTCAATGTACGTGCATGAACGTTGCATTGTTTGAAATTTTTCAATCATCACTGAAGTTGTTGCATGATCACGTCCACTTCCTGCCTCAGCAACACACACACAAATAAAATACACCAGCAGAAAACCACACAGACACACAGCAAAATGCATTAAACACACATTAAATGCATGTATTGGATCACGTGATTGTCATGCAGGGAAAAAAGTGTTTCTCTCCCCTCTCATCCTTAAATAAGTTTAAGGATGAGTCCATAGTTGAAACTGGACTTTCTCCAAAATTAAAATGCCCCAAATCATTAACATAGCGATACGCATATAAATACTTTTCTTATTCTGAATAAGTCCGGCATTATTGAGAAATACAACTTGTTCGGCAGGCATCAGCGGCAAGTATCTTGCTGTAGACACACTGTGCCCTGCTCAGTCAGTCCCTTCTTGTACCTTAACCCGTTAAGGACAGGCCTATTGCGCACCCAGCCAGCACTTAAGGACTTTTTTCCCACCACCCGATTCAGGACTCCCCAAACGGCGTGCAGCTGAGCGGGGAGCCCTGAATTCCATGACAATTCTGGCACGTCATGGGTCCTTATCGCTTCCCAACCATGACGTGCCAGGACCACCAAGTGTCCTTAAGGAGTTAAAGGTACAACAGAACTCACCCTCACCAATCCTAGAGGAGACCGTGACGGACAGCGCAGACTCACAGATGCCTTTTCCGCAAGATGTCAGCACTGCTGCCTGCTGAATACGTTATATTTATCAATAATGTCAGACTTATTCAGCATAACAAAAGTATTTATATGCATATTGCTATATTAATTATAATTTGGGGGGCACTTTAGTTTTGATTATAGTTCTGGCTTTAAATCTGCAACTCACTTATTTTGGAAATCCCAGTCTTAACCTACACTATTCTTAAATTCTGTCCTGTTTGCAGCCCTTGGAGACCAAACTTGAATGTCCCTGATCTAGCTCAATGTTGATGTCCTGGTTATCAGGATAAGGGTCATTGGCCCATATTTATAAAACACGAAAAAGTTAATTCTTTTTGTCCCCTATAGTGCAGTTGATTTACCCCAGAATAACTCTGTTTGTTTTTTTTTTTTAAATAATTATCACACATACACCGTGCCATATTGCCCTATCGATTCTCTACATCAGAGAACATGCACATATCGGTTGTTATTATTGCTTCTTTATTGAGCATCAACATGTTCTGTAGAGCTGTACAACAGGGTGACAAAGACCATAAAACTAGTCATTAATGGACAGAGAAAAAAAAAATAAGAGGCAGTGAGGTTCCTGCACAGAAGAGCTAGAAAACACACACAAAAAAAAAAAAAAAACAAAACAAAAAAAAAACACACACACACACAGTAAGCTTGTGCGATGGTCCTCAGGTTTCTGGTAAGGAACACAATGTAAAATGAGATTGAACACAAGCGTGCTCCTTTGTTGGCCTTAGATGGCTTGCAGTTATTACTGAAGGCTAGCTATTACACAGGGGAGGACATGAAAAGGCTTGTGGCTACATACAAAGAAAATGTGTATAATTATCTCTCTCGCCATGACATAATGAATGAATCTTCAGAGAGAATGTGCCACTCAGAGGACAGCAAACAAAAAAAGGATATGATTTAGTCATCCTCTGTCAACTTAAAGGGACAGTAATGCTTAACGTGGAGCAAAAAAATATGGCTACTCCCACTGCTGAAAGGTTTTCTTCAAAAGGGACCACCAGCTAAGCCCAGACGTATGGTTCTGGCATTGTTGGGCCTCATCAGTGCGGTGCAGCTGGATTCCCTAGGCACTGACAGCAAGGGGTCCACGTCTGGATTACTAGATTGTGCTGTTTGTTCATCCTCAGGAGCCTCTCATATTTTGTATGAGTATTTTGAATACGCTCGCTTAGCAGGTCTCCCTAAGTGTGAAGTGTATTCCAGATGTGGACCTCTTGCTCTCAGTGCCTTGGGAATCCGATGAGGCCCAACAAGGCCGAAAAGTAGGTCTCAGGTTAGCTGGTGTTCCATGCAGAGGGGGACTTGCTCATCATTTTAGAACTGGACTGCCCTTTTGGGAGGAATTAGTCTAAAATGTACACAGAAATTTCTCCTCTGTAATGGCACTAGAGAGCTAAAACGTGATTCTTCTGAGCGGTGACTAGCCGAAGATCAGGCCATTGTGCAGTTTGTCCTCAGAAGCCTCTCACATTTTGTATGCATAAACCTCTATAGGCTGCTGTAGCAATGCCATGGAACTACTGCGTCCCTCCCCACAAAATAATACATGTTTGAGCTGCAATAACCTTTCGAGAAAACAACTTTTGGCAGTTGGAATACGACATTAATTTGCTAAATTAGCAACATAAACCTGGCAACTTATTTTCAGTATTAAGTGTTCGTATCACTTTAAAAGGTATGTACACAATGTTTGGAGACCTTTGGCACATTAGTGTATAATCCCTTATCCGTTCTTGCCAAAGAGGCATGCACAGTATTACTGGTCAATGTACTGCTGGATTCTGCAGCAGTGCTGAGGTCAGGATGCTGTTAGGTACAAGCTGTGGGAACACAAGCCCTGCATCTCGTTTCCAGCCCAGAAGATCACATGGTATAATAAACTGTTCTCCCTAATGGTAATGGAGCAGTCTAGCTGGGCATTGCCCTAATAATGCCCTAGATTCCAGGGGAGAGCCATCATTAGTTTGATCTACAAATATCCCCATAGACTTCAATAGTAATCTGTGAGATAATATACCAGAGCTGCAGAACAAATCTAGGCCAATGTATTTTAGGACCCAAGCAACTCCCCAAGGTGTAGCCATTAACTCTGAGTGGATAGAGGGTATGCAACACATTTCAGACCAGAGAGTTGGCACCCTTTTTGACACAGAGGTAAAGGAATTAAACTGGACTTTCACAAGTGTGCAAGCTTGTCACGGATTGAAATGATGGCCACTGACAACCAGTTTCCTGCTTTTAACCCTTTGAGTACCAGCAATATGTTGGGTACCACTCTGGCACTCAAAGGGTTAATGTGCTCTAAAGCTTGTAGTAACACTATCCTTGACCCAACAGTCATTCTGCTGAACCATGTCTAAGATATAGGTATGCTATTGGCACTTACAGGGTCAGAGAAGCACCCACAAATGTTCTGAGGTTATATACACTTAAAGCGGAACTTTCACATAGTACTAAGTCGCCATGCATTCATTACGCGCGTGTAGACTAGCTTGGAAATCCATGTCTTACCGTTAAAAAATAGCACATTCTAAAGAAATCCTTGCTGTTTGGAGACTGGGACCCAGACATCTTGTCTATACGCCAGCACTGTCAGTCCCGGTCTCTACTGAGTATCACTGCAGTGTGCCACAAGGTAACCAGAAGGGAGTCCCGGTCTCTGCTGAGTATCACTGCAGTGTGCCACAAGGTAACCAGAAGGGAGTACCGGTCTCTGCTGAGTATCACTGCAGTGTGCCACAAGGTAACCAGAAGGGAGTACCGGTCTCTACGGAGTATCACTGCAGTGTGCCACAAGGTAACCAGAAGGGACTGACTGGCGCGAGCGTGCAGACCGACACTACCCAGCCCGTCAGTCTCCAAACGGCAAGGATTTCTTTAGAATGTGCCATTTTTTAAAGGTAAGACTTTGATTTCCAAGCTAGTTGTCATGCGCTTAATGAATGCATGGCGACTTACTAATATCTGAAAGTTCCACTTTAAATCAGAACTACCACCCGACACAATCTTTAGCTTCACTAAGTCCCCCATCTGGCGACTAGCTGCTTAGTAGCGCGAGTCACCAGAATCATTACCTTATTTAATAGATTTCTGCTCTCTTCCATAGGCGACAGGCAGGACGGAGCGCAGACATCTTGCCATTGTGATGTCTGCGCTGTCAGTCCCAGCCGGAGCCAGATGGCTCCTAGCAACTCCTCCTAGACCCGGCTGGGACTGACAGCGCAGACGCGCAGACATCACAATGGCAAGATGTCCGCGCTCCATCCTGCCCGTTGCCTATGGAAGAGAGCAGAAATCTAATAAATAAGGTAATTATTCTGGCGACTAGCGCTACTAGGCAGCTAGTCGCCAGATGGGGGCTTAGTTATGCTAAAGATTGTGTCGGGTGGTAGTTCCGCTTTAAATTCCCTGTACTTCGTTTAGTACCTGAAGCCTAAAAATCTACTCTCTTACATATGCTTTACAGGGGCACCAATTGCTTCCTTTCCTGGAGCTCCCCGACACCCATTACTACAGTCCCTGATGTGATAGCGCCGTTTTGTCTGTAGAAATGACTAATAAGATAACAGCATTTCTGAACACAAGAGCGGTGGGTATCCATCTCAGTAACTTTACCCCTTAAGCCATGGGCTCTTTACAAATAGCAAAGACAATTACCAAATGCTGTCTACACAGGCATAAAAATGCAAGTTTAGGATAAGATTTTAAGGGTCTGACCCAAAATAAAATGACGTTGACACGTTAGCTGTAACGGCTCACTATTTACATGTATACAAAGCAATTTGTTTTGTGTTAATTTTCCTTTAAAGATAAGTGCGCGTGTAAAGCATTGTGAATCAATGAGTTGTACGCCTTACTGCTCTTTGAACGGTTAACCCCTTGAGTGCTACAGGGGTGTCCAACATATTGTAATGGGTTAATTCTTGTGCAGATCTGCAACACTGGCTCTAACCTACCCCTATCAGGAGAATTTAACCCCTGGACCACAGGATTGTACAACACATTCCATAACAATGCTCCGTGAACGGGTCTGTTCCTTAACAGGTTAATTGTTACAAATAAGCCACCAGTGCAGTTAAGTGTTTGGTATGTAAAATGGCCCAAAACAAAAGCCAAGGGGCCTGAATGGATGGATGAAAGGAGATCCGCTCCACCTCCTCTCCATGCGGTTCTCTAAACGATTACCTTTGGAACAAGCCAAACGTGTAAAAACGAAAACGTGCAACGTACCAGGTTTACTTTCCTCTCCGTCTGACTTCATGTTGTGAATGTATCCTCCCCAGAACGGCAGGAGAATTGCTCTGTCACAGCCCAGTCCCAGACTCCTCCCCGGCTGCTGCAGGAAGTACTGTTTGCTCTACCTGTGCTGCCAGGAATTTGACCCTTTCACAGGTTGCACACTAGGATCTGGCATGATGTCACTGGGGACGGACAAGGAGGCTGGGCTGTCTGTGTTCTCAGAGTAACCAGAGGGGAGGCTGGGACTGCAGCACAGAGCACACTGCTTTACATACCTGAGGTCAGACCCGAACCCTGCACTCACACTTAACCCTCTGAGTGCCACTATCCAACGCATTGCAACACAACGCATTGGATACCTCTCTGGCACTCAGAGTGTTAAAAGCAGAGGTATGCAACCCTTGGCTCTCCACCTTTTGGAGACTGCAACTCATAATTCCCACCTCCTAATAAGCTCCCACTTATCTTAAAGAGACAATAACCTTTTATTTAATTCACATAAACTGCAAGTACATACTATATACAGTCAAATTATTTATAATTTTTACTAATTTTTCTTCTACCTTCCCTATTTTAAACAAATTTATGTACCTGACATTGAGCACTCAGGATCAATATTCAGAGAGATTTCTGTCAAGGACAATGAAATAAGGTATACTGATACAATGTCGAAAAGGCCAAATGTAAAAAAGGCATAGGATATAGATCACTCAGTGATACAGTTATAGTGCTTTGATGGTTCTCTAATCCAGGGATCTTACTGTCAGGAAAATAAATAAAATGATATAAAGTTTAGGCAGTATCACTGTTTTTGACCACTTATCCTGCAGTTGCATTGCCTACACTTTAAATAAAATTATTTTCATCTTCACTTTTTTTTTTTTTTTAACCTTTACTTTCCTGACAGTAAGCTCCCTGGGCTTCTGTTTCTAGTGAGAGTTCTGTTCAGAAGACCATCAAAGAAGGACAGTGAAATTATGTAACGCTATCCTTATACCACTAAGATATATATATGCTATCTTATTACATAGGGACTTTTCTACACTGTATCAATATACCTTCCTTCACTGTTACTGACACAAAGCTCCCTGAAATCTGGTGCAACAGTATGCACGTGCAGAAAAAGTGCGCAAAAACAAAGGGTTACTATAATATTAACTTGAAAATTTGAATGGCCACTATGAATTCACCGTGTATTTGCTCTTGAAAATTAATCTTTAACCCTTTGAGTGCCAGAAAGGTATGCAATGCGTCCGATACCTCTCTGGCACTCAAAGGGTTTAAGGATAACTAGGATTTTAACCAACACAGTGCAGCCCCAAAACTGCCATTCCATGGGGAGGGGTGCAGCAAACTGACCCCCTGAGCTGGCTTGAATGCAGACCTTCCAATATCTCAAAAGAAAACTTCCTGGGACACTTTCCCCTAGGCGGTCACATTACAGAGCATCATTAGAGGTCCATAGTACTGTGCATCATGATGCCAGCAGAAATACTAGTACAGCAGAAAAACCTGCCCCTCTACAAAAGAACGGGCATTACCCGCGCCTAAATACTACATGAAAATATGTAACCCCCCCGCCACACACACACACAAAACAAAAACAGCATTTAACACATGGGGAAGCTCATAACTAAGTATAGATTATAAGGATTAAATTCAAATTTAACCCTTTGAGTGCAAAGCATTGTGTTGAGTACCCATCTGACACTCAAAGGGTTAACCTCTTAAACACTACAGGGGTCTATACATGGTGATTGCATGCTTCTCAGCATCCACACAAAAGGTCCCAGAATGCAGTTCACCGTTATAGTGTAAGAGATCCAATGAGAACTGATGGAATCTAGTGACTACATCCTGGTCACTACTGATACACTGTATCAACAGTCATGTGGTTGCATAGTAGCCAATCCCACTTTGGGCCAATGCACAAAGAACCACTCTGGAACCACAGCACCACACACAGTACAAATACAACTGTCCAAATACTTAACTGCGTCCTTTCACCTCTTGAATGTTATGGAGTTATCCAATGTGTTACTCTGCAATGCTTGGACACCTTTACTGCATTATTGTGTTTAAAATCCCCCATTTAAAGGGAAACTTGAGGCAAGAAACAGGTTTTATTTTAATAAACATACTGAAATAAATATACAAAGGTTGGTATTTTTGCACTTTTTGTAATTTTTATGTAAGTGCTGATGATCCCTGGGTTTACACTCTTATGCAAATTACTTTTAGTCCCACCACCACCACCTAGGCATCATCTAAGCATCTCTATGAAACGGATGTAAACCCTAATGGCTGTTCAAGTAAACACTTCCCCTTCCCTGTCACTCACTTTCCAGGCTGTCAATATGTTAATCTCACATACATTGAAAAGCTCTCCAAGAAAAGACACTGGGGCAAATTATGTTATCGAGTCCAAATTGCTCAACATGAACCCATCTGTAAGACTGTGGATAGAATTATTTGACTGTATAAACAAGCCAATCGTTCCATATGGCCGTGAAATCTGGGGAGCAGCTCAGAATCATGACCTTGACAAGTGGGAGGACACCATCCCAACAGAGAACATGCGTTTGCTTTTCTGTAAACTGGCACTTAACGCTTTAAGGACCAGGCAACGTGTTATGGTCCTTAAACACTTAAAGGGATAGTAATACTTTATTATTACTATCTCCCATATTGTACACATTTGTAGAATAATTTAATAGCCCTCAGGTTCATCTCTCAGACCTTTATGGTTTGAGAGATAACCGAAGTCAAAGCGTTGTGCTGACTGCAGGGATATCTGGTCTGACTTTCATCATGCGGCTCTTCAGCAGAGCCACAATCACGTTAGTAAAAAATAATTATTTCACTGAAACAGTCTTCTACATGTGCTTGGTTTGTGCTTGGTTTGCAAGCACATGTAGAAGACCGTTTCAGTGAAATAATTATTTTTTACTAACGTGATTGTGGCTCTGCTGAAGAGCCGCATGATGAAAGTCAGACCGGATATCCCTGCAGTCAGCACAACGCTGACTTCAGGGAAGGGGGTGGGAGGGGGGAAATTTTGACTTTGGTTATCTCTCAAATCATAAAGGTTTGAGAGATGAACCTGGGGGCTATTAAATTATTTTACAAATATGTACAATATGGGGGATAGTAATACTAAAGTATTACTATCCCTTTAACAACCGGTGATGGTCATAGTATGTCACGCACTTTTTACTTACAGTGCTCCACCGGGAGCGATGCAAGTAAAAACGAGACCTAAAATTGACAGCTCCAAGACTGGAGCGATCTCTCAAGCCCCAAAGCAGTTCGCCGGTACACATAACAGGTCATGTGTACTGGCGCATCGGCAAGGATCAAAGTGGTCCTTAAAGGGATAGTAATACTTCGTTTTATCTTTATTTTATTTTGTAGGCATTAAAAAAACATGAAGAACGATATATGTCTTATCTCTCAAACCTTTATGGTTTAAGAGATATTCACAAGCAAAGTATCCCCCCCCCCCCGTTCATCCAGATCAGAAGGGAGGTGCCCAGGTAGACTGCAGAGAGGGACAATCTTCAATTAAGAAAAGGGAAAAACCTGAAAAACTTGTCAAGGGGGGAAGGGCTTTCATTGTTTTCATAAGAAGAAGATTGTCCCCTGCTGTTATCGGTCTGGTCTCACAACCAGATTCACATCTGAGAAAAGATGGCTTACACTAGGAAAAAGGGGCAGGAGGGGGAAACTTTGCTTGTGAATATCTCTTAAACCATAAAGGTTTGAGAGATAAGACTTATATCTTTCTTCATGTTTTTTTAATGCCTACAAAATAAAATAAAGATAAAACAAAGTATTACTATCCCTTTAAGGGAAGATAACTTCCCTGAATCGCTGGTCATTAAAGGGACAGTAATGTTTCACAATAAACTCCGATCCAATTAACAGTCATAGAATTTGTGATCAGTAAATCCACTAAGATCAGATACTCAGAACACCAAGACAAACAGTAAAATCACAGACACACCTGCAAGCCTGAGGAAGACAGAATCTGTAAACAATGCAACATGGACCTAATTGAGGAGACTCACTTCCTCATCTATTGTCCAAAACATGAACATACCATGTGACACTGTTCTGTAGACTTGGCAATGAAAATCCCAGACTTCCTAAAACTAAGGACGAACAAAAGATATAAATCCTACTGTGTGAAAACCGAGACAGCAGAAAAATCTGCA
The DNA here is from genome assembly GCA_037306005.1 of Rhinophrynus dorsalis. NCBI lineage: Eukaryota > Metazoa > Chordata > Amphibia > Anura > Rhinophrynidae > Rhinophrynus > Rhinophrynus dorsalis. The sequence goes on along the minus strand of CM074724.1, from coordinate 370,423,326 downwards.
GAATACCTGTCAATGTGTCACAATACAAGACATCCACAAGACCACAGATTTACCGTACTGTGTGAAATGTACCCTTAATCTATACTCAATATGATATGGTGTCAGATATGGTGTCACGTTCTATTCTTTTCAGCAGTGTAGAGGGGAAGGGGAGAAGGGGTGATTGTAAAAATAAAACTGAATAAAAACATAGGATTTAGTATAATAAACAAAAAAAAAACTTGAATTACAGATATTGTACAGTGTTCTCCTAAGAGTTCAAGACATTTCCTAATGAAGTTTCCCCCTTTAAAGTGATAGTAATGTTTCACAAAAACAGCAGGTCCAATTAATCTCATAGTATTTCAATTCTGTCAGAGCTGTAGTTCAAGAGTAATTGAATGATAAAGTATCCTCCTCCTGCCCCTTTTACCTAGTGCAAGTCACCTCCCTTCAGATGTGGAATCCAGTCCATAGACCAGGCAGCTCACATCAAGGGACAATATTCTTACTGTGAGAACAATGAAAACCCTGCCCCCCTTGACAGGTTTTTCAGCTTTTTCAATTAAGATAAGGGAAGATTGTCCCTCTCTGCAGTCTACCTGGACACTCCCTGCTGCTCTAAGCTGAGCAGTGTTACATCAGTAAAAGGGATGAAATGGGGATACTTTATCATTCAATTACTCTTGAACTACAACTCTGACAGAACTGAAATAACACTATCGCTCAAATACTTTGAATATTAATTAGAGCTGCTTTTATTATGAAACATTACTATCCCTTTAACTTTGAGCGTCTTATTGGTAACAAATGCATTGATAAGCAATGCGTTGGACACCCTCATACACACACAAAGGGTCACTGAGAACGTTATTGATCCAGTATGGGGAAGCTGGTTTGCCTCAGAACTGCTCCGTCACTTATGCCTTGTATGTATACGTCCTTAAGACACAGTCATTTTACATTTTTGTTAACACTTTGAGTGCCAGAGGGGCACGCAATGCCTACCTGTCTGGAACACAAAGGGTTAATCGGACATGTTTCGCGTGTCATTTTTACTATGACACACAGCAGAGTATAGCTATTACATATAAAATCTAAAGCTTCGGTCACACAGAAGACACAAGGAACGTTATGGTGAATAGGTTATAGTACTCATGCTAAAAGGTGCTCCAACACCATGGTGCCTTCACCACCGGTAACCAATCACCTCACATGATCACACCAAAGTCCAACAAGCTGCAACTACACTGCATTCATGCAAGAACACAGTACAGGGCTAACCAGCTTGTCACACAAGCTACAGTAGTGAAGGAGGAGATACTCATCTCAGACTACAATGAATGGCCGCCCCCAAGGAGGGCATCAGTGAATTCAGTTTAGCTAACTCTCACATGAGACTGCCGTCATATCCCTTAGCCCTTTGAGTGCCAGAGAGGTATCCAATGCGTTGGATACCTCTCTGGCATTCAAAGAGTTAAGACAGGATTGCCAGGGGAATGAAGGAGAAGGTTAGTGAAAGGACACTTCAACAGAACTGCAGCAGAAGGTTGCAACATTTATGATGCCCGTGTGAAATGGATCTAACATAAGGCTGGATTTGGCTGCGGTTTGATCTCACAAATTCCCTGCAATGAAACCAGTCCTTTCCTTTCATGAGAATGTTCAACCAAGATTTTTTTTTTTTTTTTTTTTGTGTTTAAGAAGAATCTCCAGGGATTGTATAGCACAAAATAAAAATAAAACTATATTGCATGGTTTATTATGCTGGGAAAAACAAGGCTACATCCACAGCTGAGAGATGTTTTATTTAAAAGATATTACAGCCCAGATTTGCATTTTATGGGTAAATTACTTGGCTTCTAAATATTTTTTTTTTCTGGCTCCTACATTGTAGGGGATATTCTATATTCATCTATGTACCGTCTCACCATGACTGGCTCCTGAAAATTATGCCTCACTCCAAAAGGCTCTTCCAAAAGAAGTGCCCCTGCAGTACTTCCCTCCAAACGTAGTGCCCCTGCAGTACTTCCCTCCAAACGTAGTGCCCCTGCAGTACTTCCCTCCAAACGTAGTGCCCCTGAAAAGTAGTGCTCCTGCAGTACTTCATGGCCTGAAAACTCTGTTACTACTTCAATCTATGGGCAGCAATTTTCAGTGATAATAACCCCTCCATAGACCAAAGTAGCAACTGAATCATACCATAATGTCAGGCTGTGCAGATAGTACATCAAAAAATGCATGTTTGAGCTGTAAAAACATTTGAACAAACTCTCTCAGCAGTGGGAAGTTGCTTGTTTTAGTCAAAAGGATAAACCCTGCAGTATATATTTTTTCCCTACTCCTTGATACTGTCCCTTCCAGTAAGAGTAATCTGGAGCTGCTTTGCTCTCCAAGCTAAACAACCTGCTTGCTTTCTTAAGCAGAAGTGTTTCCATAATTGGATTCCTTTTGCATTGTCTACATGTGAACAGCTCTAGATACAATTGACCTGATTTGTTTATTAATGAACTTCTACTCCTACAGGGCTCATTTCTCTCCCATTATACCACTAGAATAGCTCATTGGTCAGGCATTTTCCATCATGTTACCTTATCATCCACTTGGAGCGGCTCAATAAAGTTTGTTAGTGGGCTGTATTTATTTTAATTTATTGCATTATGTAATTGTATGTTACTGTATTATACACCAGGGTATCGTGTAAGACTAAAAGGGGGAAATGAGTGAAAATAGACACCAAGGCTGATGTACTAAAAATATAAACAAGAAAAGAACCAGCGCAACGCACTAAAGGTACCATCTGAAAATGTATATCACACAGGCACCAAGCCTATCCTATATAATAATTCGCTAAAATGTGTGTAACAACGCAGTCACGCGCAGTAGACACTGCTGCACGTGCTGCAGTCACGCGCAGTAGACACTGCTGCACGTGCTGCAGTCACGCGCAGTAGACACTGCTGCACGTGCTGCAGTCACGCGCAGTAGACACTGCTGCACGTGCTGCAGTCACGCGCAGTAGACACTGCTGCACGTGCTGCAGTCACGCGCAGTAGACACTGCTGCACGTGCTGCAGTCACGCGCAGTAGACACTGCTGCACGTGCTGCAGTCACGCGCAGTAGACACTGCTGCACGTGCTGCAGTCACGCACAGTAGACAGTGCTGCACGTGCTGCAGTCACGCACAGCAGAGACTGCCCATGCCGCAGCTGATACAGAGCTCGACTCCACAAAGGAGTGTCCAGCTCTGTATCAGCCACAGCACAGGCAGTCTCTACTGCGCGTGACTGCCCCGCGACCGGCTGGCAGTGGCACTGTGGCCCGTGTGACGGACTCTTCAACTAGTATGTAATAAGTATCAGAAATAGCAGAAACGCAAAACACTCACACAGGGACCCATCAGACCTACACATCTTTCTAGAGCAGTGGTTTTCAATCTTTTTTGTTTAGGGTCCCCCTAACAGACAATCTCAATTCTTGGGGAGCACCTAACATTTTGTGTGTCATTTGTCAAGGGAATTATGAAGGGTACAAATAAGCAATATATATTTATTCTTAGAATTCACAAACAGAATAACAAAAACAAACATTGTGCATAAACATTTCCAAAAAATTATATATTTGAAACTCAAAAGAAAAGGGAAGGAGATGAAGTGGCGCCTCATACAGTTATATTGTTGTGTATCAATTTGACCCCCAACCAGTCCCTACACATGAGGATACTTACATAGATGAGTGGTCTACCACGCATATATATGAGAGCTAGAGAGGAATAGCAGGTGAGAGATTCTTAACCCGCTTTCACTTGGGTCCACTCCTCCAGAATCACAAAGCTGCTCACGTTGACCTGCCAGGTACCACACAAATTAATTGCCTCGATGGACCCAAAAATGAGAGCGAAAAGGCAGTGCATGTAGACAAACTTGATACTCTGAGTGCTATAAACATTGACACAGGAATATTCAATTTCAATACTCACAGAGCTGATCTCATCAGTATCTCCAATACACTGGCATCACATACAGGGGAGAATATACTTGTCCCTGCTCAAGCAGTAAACTCTCAAGTATCAGCCAGTAGTTGCCAGTATCCAAAGGGTCAAGCCTATTGAATATTCCTGAATCAATGTTTATAGCACTCTGAGTATCAAGTTTGTCTACTTGCACTGCCTTTTCTCTCACATTTGAAACTCAACATTCACATTTTTTCGAAGTCTTCATAGAACAGAAGGGATACCCTAAGTGGATGTCCCCGGCACACCAAAGTGCCATAGCTCCCTGGCTGAGCAGTGTTACATCAGTAAAAGGGGCGGGAGGGGGATACTTTGTCATTGAATTACTCTTGAACTACAACTCTAACAGAATTGAAATAACCCTCTCCAAAGTCCAAATACTATGATAATTAATTAGAGCTGCTTTTATTATGAAACATTACTATCCCTTTAAAAATGACAAACCACCAGGAACATATGGTTTACCATCAGCGAATTATAAGACTCTCTCCAAGGAAATAAATGATCCTCTCACTAAATTAAACAATCGAATCCCGAGCGCTGGCTTGATTCTAAGCCAAACCAAAAAGGAATACTCACTTAGTGTCTTCATATCACCCTCTCTCTTCACTGAACTGTGGACTACTAAATAACATTTTTTGGCAAATAAATTGAGCACATTCCTTCCTTCCTTCACTGGTCATATCTGAACAGATAGGGCTTGCTAGGGGTAGGCACTCAGTCCCTAATGTGCGTAAGGCTATAGCAGCTATTAGGTCAGTCAGGAATTCCCCAGAACTATGATGCCTAAGCTTGGATGCAAAGAAGGCACTAGACTCAATATCAGGAATAATCTATTTAGATTGTTGGATCATCAGCGATTTTACCAGCACTTTCTGACATACCTAAAGTCAATCTATTATACCTCCCCAAGCCATGATCACAACTATTTTTTTTTCTTTAAATTTAAAAGCTTTATTGAAAATAATATACAGTTACATACTAGCTCGTAACCGCATATGTGACAGTAAGTACATTCAGTAATATGTACATATTCTACTATAATAATATACATCAAATTGCAAGTTATTATTTTCCACATGAATGAAAGAAACAGAACATAAAAGGATTGAGTTTCTGAGAAATACATGGGAACGGCGTTTTCTTGCATGTACCAATCATCACTACCAAGAAATGCAGCAAAATAAAACTCGTGTCTGACATGGCAGTTTAAGAAAATTGGGAGGAAGATGGGGGGGGGGGGATGCAGGTGTGAAAAAAAAAAATACACAGCGATTCGGTGGGCAGATTAGAATCTCAATGAAGCAGAGGGGCACAATCACAACTATTAATATTTCTGTGCCTTTTAAATTGCCAAAGGATACCCAACACAGGCACTTTGCCTGTCAGATGCCCCAGTAACCGAGCCGCTTAGCGTCTTGCCATTAAAATGGGCTGGAACTTGTATAAAATACATGGGCTTATGTCTTATAAAAAAATTACAGAATTTATACAATGCTAATATAAGGCTGCATTGATAAATGGAGCTTGCTGTATTGCTAGACATGATGCACATCAGTACGAAGGGAGGTGTGAACACGCTCCCTGGGAGAGCTGGGAGGTAGGAGAATTTCAGGACTGGGAAGTCCTGCGCTGCAGAATGCAGAAGTGGGTACACGAAGTATAATTTTGATAGCAAATTTCTCCTAAAATATGGAGTTACAGAAAAAAAAACAAACCCTGCGGTCTACAAACCATTACACTCCACTAATAATAGGGGAAACCGTTTAGTAAAGGTGAAAGTTCAGCTTTACGGGGTTAATGTTTAACCCTTTGAGTGCCAGAAAGAACGCCAATACATTGGATAGCTCTCCAGAACTCAAAGGGTTAATACAGCAACTTTTCAATAAGAACAAAATATTATATCCTATATAATAATTAGCTAAATCGTGTGCAACGCCGCGACATGCACCGTACACATAATACTTAAGTCGTTAAAACTGATCCAAGAAAAACATCCCATAGAAAAATGTAGTCTTATTATTAGCCACATGACAATACATTAAAGGGATAGTAATACTTTAAAAATTACTAATCCCTATATTGCAGTCATGTTAAAAAGAAATGAATTGCCCCAGTGTCATCTCTCAAACCTTTATGGTTTGAGAGATAATCACTCCTGAAGTTCTCCCCAGTCCCTGTTGTAGCTGACTGAAGGGCGTCAGGCGGCTCTGCAGCAGAGCCGAAACCGCGTTAACAAAAAAACAAAACAAAACAAAACAAAAACAAAACTTACATAAATCTTTCACTTAACCCCTTAACGACTGGGGAATCCGGACGCAGACGCGACTGAACGACCACGGAGCAATTTTTTTTTTTTATTGCTCTGTTGCGTTCCGGACTCCCCGAACGGCGTGCAGCCGCGGGGGGAGCCGAGAACTCGATGACGGTCATAGTACGTCATCAGTCGTTAAGTCAAATCGACCCTTGACGTACTATGACCGTCAAGGGTCGTTAAGGGGTTAAACTTGCAAACCAAGCACATGTAGAAGACAGTTTCAGTGAAAGATTTCTTTTTTATTAACGCAATCTCGGCCCTGCTGCAGAGCCACCTGTCGGTCACATGACAGGCTTCCCTGCAGTCAGCTAGAACGCTGACTTCGGGGAAAGGTGAGGGAGGGGGAGAACTTTAGGAATGATTATCTCTCAAACCATAAAGGTTTGAGAGATGACACTGGGGGCAATTCATTTCTTTTTAACATGACTGCAATATAGGGATTAGTAATTTTTAAGTATCACCATCCCTTTAAACAACATATCGAAAAACCAAAACATTTCATTGCAACAACTTAATTCATCTGGAGCAGTTCGGAGGTAACGAAACTGCACCCCGGGGAATGAATACAAATTCCTCAAATTCCCACTGATTAAGCCGATTAAAAGCTCAATTTATAAGTGGACCTGCCACCCATAGAGAAGTTTAGTTCATTTTAAAGATAATTAAAGCAGAACTTTCAGGTAGTAATAAGTTCCCTTCAATAATTAAACATATGGCGACTAGCATCCTAATACATGTATTACCTCTGTATAGTGCCACAGTCTAAATAAATCTTTCATCTCTGGAGAACGGAAGCCGGGCATCAGTGCAGACATCTTGTCTGTGCTCCTGCGCTGCCAGTCCCGATCTCCTCAAAGAAGCATTGCAGTGTGCCACAAGGTAACAGGAAGGACTGACGGTGCAGGCAGGAAGACGGCACTAACCTGCCAGTCAGTCTCCGGATATGAAAGATTTCTTTAGAATGCGGCACTATACAGAGGTAATACAGGTATTAGGATACTAGTGGCCATATGTTTAATTATTGAAGGGAGACTTATTACTACCTGAAAGTTCCGCATTAAAAACTGCCTATATGTTGTGCTAGGCATTCATTTGCATCCAAACATCTTTAAGACATTAACCGTTGTTGGTGGCACAGTTTAGCTCTATATGGCAATTAGTTTATGTGCTGGGCGTACATTACCACACACTGTGCCATGAATGAGTACGGGGGGAAAGGGGGGTCCTAACGTTTGCCTTAAACAGGACTGATTAGCATATTGCTGTGGAAATTAGCATAAAGTCACATGCTGTGCCATCAATGTGTAAATGTATCAAAAACAGTTTTATAAAACATGGCAAATAGAGAAAATAGGCAGATTTTAACTATCTGTAATAGCCAAGTGTGTATATATTTTGTAACATTGTTTTAAACTTTGTCATATATGTTTTATACTGCCAGTAAATAGAGGCTTTGTGGTAGCCCAGGCAATGGAGTTTTTAATGCACCTCTATCCCAACTGGGGAAACGTAAGTTGGAAGGAGGCTATTTGGTAGCTGAAAAAGACTGCTGGAAGAGAGAGAAAGAACTAGATTGTATTAGATGGGCAGTGAAACGCAGAGGCTGGTTAAGCCTCCAGCTCCAGTGAGTACCCACCTTAGAGGGAGATTGACAGGGGATTGAATAATATTTAATTGGTGCCCAAAGAGACTGCTCTTAGAGGCACTTTTTGCTCTGTTTCTTGTATTTCTGCAGCTGGACGGCATTATAGGGTCAAGTTGCCAAGTGACCGGGATACAGCGGAAACTCCTCTAAGAGGCAAAAAAATCCAAAGGATCAAGTCACTGTAAAAGTGGGATTTTTCCATTACATTTGTCGCTTAAAGGGATAGTAATGTTTCATAATAAAAGCAGCTCCAATTAATCATCATAGTATTTGGACCTTGGAGAGTGTTATTTCAATACTGTCAGAGTTGTAGTTCAAGAGTAATTCAATGATAAAGTATCCTCCTCCCACCCCTTTTACTGATGTAACACTGTTCAGCCAGAGCAGAAGGGAGGTGCCCAGGTAGATTGCAGAGAGGGACAATCTTCAACTAAGATAAGGGAAATACCTGAAAAACTTGTCAAGGGGGGCAGAGCCTTCATTGTTCTCATAGGAAGAAGATTGTCCCCTTCTGTTATCTGTCTGGTCTATGGACTGGATTCCACATCTGAGAAGAGATGGCTTACACTAGGTAAAAGGGGCGGGAGGGGAAACTTTGCTTGTGAATATCTCTCAAACCATAAAGGTTTGAGAGATCAGACTTATATCGTTCTTCATGTTTTTTTAATGACTACAAAATAAAATAAAGATAAAACGAAGTATTACTATCCCTTTAAGAATGTCTGTGTCTGGAACATGTAGAAGCACTATAGCAGCGCATTCCAGTAAAGAAGCTGTTTTGTTATTTATACACCTCTAGCATCTATAAAATACTTGCAATTAGTTTATGTGCTGGGCGTATACTACCACACACTGTGCCATGAATGAGTCCGGGGGGGGGGGGGGGGGGGAAGGGGCCCTAAAGTTTACAATGAACAGGACTATTGCAGTGGAAATTAGCAAAAAAAAAGTCACATGCTGGGCCATCAATGTGCAAATGCTTATGTATACAAAACAGCTTTATAAAACATGGCAAGTAGAGAAAATAGGCAGATTGTAACTACCTGTAAAACAAGAGGTTTTAGGATGACAGGTCCAATTTAAATAAATGAAAATTTTGATTGCCCCCCCCAACGTATAGTAGGCTAGCTGCAGAATTACTCAGTTCTTTGTTTATCCTTCTCGGCTAGTTGCACACCCTCTGGCAATAAAATAATTAACCCTTTAAGGAGCAGACAGATGTGCAACGCATTGCACACTCTTCTGATTCTTAAATGGTTAAAGGGATAGTCATACTTTAATATTACTAATCCCCATAGTGTAGCTATTTAAAAAAAGAATTGAATTGCCCCCCAGGGTTATCTCTCAAACCTTTATGGTTTGAGAGATAACCGTAACCAAAGTTTGGTTTGAGAGATGACACTGGGGGCAATTCAATTCATCTTGAATTAGCTACACTATGTGGATTAGTAATATTAAAGTATTACTATCCCTTTAACATATTAGGCCAGACCAGTGGTAGATGACCTTTGACTCTCCAACTGCTGCAGACTACAAATCCCAATATCAGCCTTTGGCTGTTTGGCATACCTGTGAACTTTAGAAATGAGTTGACCCTGAGATCTTTGAAATATTAAACCCAGAATGTAGATTTCAGGTGATATATCCCTACTTGTTCTAACAGGGAGCTGCCCTTATCTGTCCTCAAGGAACCCTTGACATGCTGTAACTTTGACTGTTCACTGCTTGAACATACAGAAGAGAAGCAGGACATATACCTCTGTCTTTCTGGTAGAAATGGCAGTAGATGAGACAGTAGTTAACACTGGGCTCTCTCACCCTGAGAATTTGGTCCTTTAACCTGAGGCCCTGAGATTTGGGTCAAAACACAGAGTCTCAGGGTCAAAGTCTGAGAGTTCCCAGGTATGCTATTTGGGGATTGCTGGGAGTGGTAGTTGGAACGTCAAAAGTCACCTACCCTTGGGCTTAAGAAAGCATAACATCCTAGATTTAGTAAAGGCCAAATAGACCATTTATGAACAAAACAGAGGGACAAGTGAATTTTTTTTCCTGTTTGTTTTTGCCATGGTCCACAGTTCGTAAATGGAATATTTCTACAACACACCACTTCGTAAAGTCTGACCAAAGGGGGAAATTCATAGAGTTCAAGTGGTTCAATGAAATCATAAGATTACCTCGCACATCTGACTATGTTTCATTGGCCGGATACCATCTATCCCTCGCTTATTTATCAAAGACGAACTGCCAGATAGACGTGCCAATTCCTTTCTGCTTGACAGATCGCACAGAATTCATTGAGAGTGGGCACAGATGCCTGGGTCACTAGAATCAGGTATTTAAACCATTTCCCTGCCTTGCAAAAGCAAAGCAGGGAAATACAATTTAGCAGCAATGAATACACAAAGGTATTAGTCAGTGTTCACAGAGAAGAGATATGCTAAGCTGCTCTCATCTCTGCTTTAGGAATACTGACCCAACCGCTAGACAATGTACTATGGTCAAATAGATTCATAACCACTTAGTTGGATTCTAATGGTTTGGTGACCTTTGTAGCATTAAATAGGTAAAAACACACATTTAAATAATTGGGACTTTGGCAGTGCTTGCCCCCCACCCCTCCCATGGGAGGGGTGCTCAAATCTGTCCTCAGGGTGTTTACTATTGAAATGTCGCCCTCTATTTGACAACAAAACAGTGCATTAAAAATGTTGCCTGCATAATAAGGGCGCCATCAGAATGTGGTCCACATCAAAAGGGCAACATTCTGATTTTTCAGGCTTAAGTGTCGAATATACCAACACAAAATATAGACAAACCTTTCGGCTGCTATAGACATCTCCATATTGTGAAGAAAGTGGCGAAAGACCTAGAACTATATATCATTCACCTGTTAACCATTATAAGTGTCAGAGATGTAGTCAACGCATTGCATTATACACATGTTGTATCGCTGGCATTAAAAATAAAGCCCGCCTTAAGCAGAGCATTGTGCGTTCATTAATTTCAATGGCATTCAATAGAAGAGCTAAGCAACAGAAGGGCTAAGCATGTCAGACAAAACTGGCTTGTATAGAAGTGAAAGTCAAGGCAAGAAGCGCTGAACGTGTATTTGTACCGAGTACAGCAGGTGCCCAAGGCACTGTACCATGGAGGTTATTAGACACTTAGCCTGTGATATCTGAGGCTGCGACACTTAAAGGGATTGTAATGTCAGAAAAAAAAAAGTATTATCTATATGGTATATACAATTAAAAGAGTACTTGCACTTATTCATATCTCTCAAACCGTTATGTTTGAAAGCTATAGGAAAATAAAGTTCTCTGGTTCCTCCCCTTTCTGCTCGATGAGCTGTAAAGCGGTCAGAAGCAAATTCTGGTCGCTTGACCAGATGTGGCTCTTCAGCAGCGCCGATATAACGATATCTAAAGATAAATACTTAATTCGGAACGGTCTACAAAGTGTGTATGGCTTGCAAGCACACTTTGTAGAACGTTCCAATGAAGTATTTATTTCTAAACAGCGCGATTTCAGCTCTGCTGAAGAGCCTCTGTCTGGTCAAATGACTGAAATCTGCAGCTGTCAGCTAGATGGCAGACTTGAGTAAAACAGCCAGGAAAGGGTAACTTTAGCAAGTTATATCTCTCAAACCATAAAGGTTTGAGAGATAAGACTTCCATTGATCATCTTTTTTTAATGTCTACAATATTAAATCAACTTAAAATTAACCATTACTATCCCTTTAACCCTTTCAGCGAGTACCCCTCTTGCAGTGAAAGGGTTAAGACTGCAACATCAGAATGTCGCCCTATTGATGCGGGCGACATTATGATGTTGCCTCTTTGATGAGTGTGACATTTTTAAATTCTCCATTTTGTTGGTCGCCAAATAGAGGGCGACATTTCAATAGGGTACCCCTCAAGGGCCCCCAACAGTGCAACATTTTCAGCAGCTGTTCACACAAGTTAATCTTTCTTAATAATCCGAGTTAACCTCTTAGTGACTAGGCTTTTTGACACTAGAAGACCAGCAATTCTGGCCTTTTTAGGATGCCTTTTTTCAACCATATTTTTCCTGTAATTCATTTAGTATAACCACACAACTTATAGGCCATTTTTAAGCATAAGTAGGGCTAATTTTTGATACAATTTCTGTGTATAACCTGCTATTCGAAAATTAATAAAAGAGGAGAAAACAAAACTTTTTATAGGTTTTCCTGTAATAATTTGTGCTCAATTGGTTCATTTTTTAATAGGGAGTAGATAAAAAGTATGAACTGTCATTCATCGCTCCCAAGTGTCCCTTTTTAGGGGTGTACTATCCCACTGAGGCAAAAATCATCATGTCCCACTTGTAAATAAAATATTTTGTGTGAATAGAATTCTGTCATTTTTTTCTTCTTCTCCAATCAAGTCCCCCCCCCACAAATCCTGCTCTCAGTGCCTCAAACATGCCTCATTTTTGAACATTTGAGTCACTAGGAGCCCAGTTCTCTGCTTCTCTCATGACCACAGTGGGGAAGAGAGAGGCAGAAAACAGTGACAAAGGCAATGTATACTTTACATTGCATTTGTCATTGGCTCTACTGGAACACATTATAGCTGTAGTAGTGAACACATGTACCGAGCCACTGGGGGAAAGGAGGAATCATACTGTTCCGTCCCTGGTGCAATGCAATCATGAAACTCTTGATGTGCTGGACCGTCAAATGTCCTTAAAGGACAGAACAGTGTGACAGTACGGGCATGACCCTCATCGCAAAGGGGTTAAAAACATTCAGCTGGGCCTTGAGGACAGGATTGAGCTCCTTGTCCTTTTATTATTGTTTATATAGCACCAACTTATTCCACAGAGCTACACAAAAGGGAAAAGACGTACAGAGATATTAAACAGTACAAATCAAATGGGGAGAGAAGGATCAGAGTTGGCTTGACCCAGAACTGCTCCATTTTGCTATTGTGTATGAAACTGAAAGGTTGAAATACACAGGGTATAACCCAACATCTCTCTCGTTTTGGCAACACCATCAAATTACAGGCAAAACATTCCTGCCTGCCACAGAATCACTTAAGTTTCAATTAGGAATAGGTTTATTATTTTTTTGTTTTTAAGGGAAATAAATACCTGCAGACGTTCCATAAGAAACGGAAACAGAATAAATGCGTTCCCCTTGTTTGGAGTGTAAATAATCTGTGTTTTCCTGTAAACATCTCTTAACATTTCCAGATCCATCGGAGCGAGAGCTCACTTGCAGGTACAATGCGTTGCAAACCTCTCCAGCACTCAAGATTTAAATTAAATTAGGGGAGGGGAAAAAAAAAAAAAAAAAAAAAAAAGGAAGATTGCAGTCACTGTTCCCTGGGGGAAACCACAGACAAGATGATTTCATTGGGAAACGCAGGTGGAAACATAACCAACATCACAAGGACAGAGTTCCTGGAAAGACGTTTAGTGAAATTGGACCCTAGGCCTCATATACATAGGAGGGAAAAGAGGTGCAAATCTGGATCAAACCAACAGCACCATAGGGGAGAATCAAAAATGACCAGCTATTGAAATGGGGGCTTTTAACCCCCCCTTCACAATGTGTTTGAGACATTTTTGAGTTAAAAAACACCAGTTAACCCTTTGAATACCAGAGGGGTATGCAAAGCATTTGAAAGCAATGCATTGCGCACCCCTCTGGCATTCAAAGGTTTAGACTCAATGAGAATTTGGGGTATATCTGTTTTTTTCTCCCCTGTGATACTGTTGGTTTGCCATTATACTTATGGGCCCAACGTTTAAAAAGAAAACCCCGAGAAATTCTGGGGCAAACAGACTGTACCGTAGGTCACAAATAGAACGTCCCATAATTCCCGTTGATTTAATGGGGTTTTATAACACCCTGATGCTAAAGATCTCTAATACACTGTGCAGATTGACTCCGCTCCTTGTTCATCTTGGATGTAAAAAAAAAAATAAGCAGATGAACAGAACGTTCCCAAACGCCCATACACTCCCACAATGACCACCCATAGCGCAAAGCAGACATATATTTGCATTAAATGTTTTGTACATTGGCCTTGTGTGCTTCACCTACCTAATGCCAATTTAAAGGGATAGTAATGTTTCTGTTAGACCGCAGCTCGGATCCCCCCTTATGTGTACAATCGGTCCGTTCAGTTGGTAATTGTGAAAACGCTATATTTGCCAAGTTATTATATTATTCATTCTCCCCCTCCCGCCCCTTTATAGCGCATGAGGCCACCTCCCCTGAGATCTGAAGTTCGGTCCCTTGACTAGACAGATTGAAACCTGGGACAATCATCCTTCATTCAATTTAAAGGACAACATGCCCTCCTTGATGAAGGAGGGAAGATTTTTTCCTAATACCTAATGAAGATTAGCCCTCGTTGCGATCCTTCTCCAGTGTGGATGTATGAAGAATGAAGTCAGCAAAAAGGGGCGGGAGGGGGAGTATAAATAATATAATAGATATAGAAAGCAAAATATAAATTTTTGCAGATGATACTAAATTATGCAAGGTCATTAATTCAGAACAGGATAATTGTTCTCTACAGAGGGACTTACATACAATGTCAGATTGGGCAAACATATGGAATATGACGTTTAATGTGGGAAAGCGTAAAGTCATGTATTTGGGAGGAAATAATCCCAAGGCTACTTATGAACTTAATGGAATCATTTTAGGGGACTCATTTCTAGAGAAAGACCTGGGTATCCTTGTCAACTACAGACTTGGAACAGTGACCAGTGTCAAACAGCAGTAGCAAAGGCAAACAAAATCCTGTCTTGCATAAAAAGAGGTATCAAAGCAAGAGTGGATAACATTATTTTGCCATTATACAAATCATTGGTAAGACCTCACCTTGAGTATGCAGTGCAATTTTGGGCACCGGTTCTGAAAAAGGATATACTAGAACTAGAGAGGGTACAGTGGAGAGCAACAAAATTAATTAAGGGAATGGAGGACTTGACATATGAGGAACTAGACAAACTTGGTTTATTTACTCTACAGAAAAGACGACTAAGAGGAGACCTTATCACATCACATTGTACAAGTATATGAGAGGTTGATACAAGGATCTCTGCGGTGAGCTATTTATTCCAAGGCCTGATCAGGTGACCAGGGGACACCCCTTGAGATTAGAGGAAAGGAGGTTTAAACTTCAGCAGAGGAAGGGGTTTTTTACGGTAAGGTCTGTCAAATTGTGGAATTCATTGCCCAGGGAGGTAGTTATGGCAGATACAATGGATACATTTAAGAGAAGATTAGATGCATTTCTTTCAAAAGGGAACATACAGAGATACTGTATCAGTAGGCTGATCTGGATGGTCTGATAAAGACTAATTTAATTGGTAGCAGGAAAGCTATAAAATTCTCAGTCATTGGGGTATGAGGAGAAGGTTCAACTTGATGGACTTGTGCCTTTATTCAACCTAATTTACTATGTTACTATGTATAATAACTTGGCAAATATAGCGCTTTCACCATTAGCAATGGAACGGAGCGATTGTACACATAAAGAGGGATCAGAGCTGTGGTCTAACAGAAACATTACTATCCCTTTAATTTAATGGGTATCCTTGGGCAAAGTATAAGTAGCAGACCCCTTGGATGCTAGAGAGGTCTCCAACATTCAAGGCGTTAATTGAAGGGATAGTAATACTTAAAATGTAAGGGGGGGGGGGGAAGTTGTAGGGTTTATCACCCTGAGTAAAACCAGATACTCCCAATGCTGCAGGGTGTTTTATTCTAAAGTTATTACAACTCAAGCTTGCATTTTTAGATGCAGTATCACAGTGGCCTGAAATGGTACAGTGGTGCTGTTGCTACACCATCCTATGAAGATTTATGGTCAAGTGACCACAGCTGTCCAAAGGACGGTGTAGTAACAGCGCCACTGTACAATTTCAGGCCACTGTGATACTGTAACTAAAAAAAAAAAAAGCTTGAGCTGTAATAACTTTTGAATAAAATGCCTTTCAGCAGTGGAAGTACCCTTTTTTTACTCAGGGGATAAACATTGCAATATATATTTCTTAAATATTAGTACTACTATCCATTTAACCCTTTGAGTGCCAGAGGGGTAAACAACGCATTCCTCTGCAATGCGTTGCTTTCTTCTCTGGCACTCAAAGGGTTCATGACAACACTTGTTTTCCCCTTCTGTTAAGTGAGAACACAGACTTACAATAACTTATAACAATTTCGAAACTTACATTAAATCTGCTTCAAAGAACGTCGAGATCACACCTGTTCACACAGAGTTAATCACAGCTTGAGTAAACATAGGGTTTTTTTTTTTTGCACCTATCTGCTTTGAATGCAGAGTTTTAAATCCTGAGTTCACACACACATTGAGCAGAACGTATCAGCGGTCCAGACCACAGAGAAGAGGGAGGAGGTACAGAGAGTTCCAGACGGATGTATGATGATCGGAACTCCGGGTGTGAGGTGAGGACACTCCCTCCAGTGGCCATGAGCAGATAAACACTTTGCCCTAGTGAAACAGGTCCCTAGAGCTTTTTGTACATTCTCCTGGAGTAATTCAGGGTTAAGCCAACTGCACCATAGGAGAGAAATACAAAGTTACATTGATTGAAACTGCACTTTGTAGACCTTATTCGTGGAAACTTTTGAGAGGTAAAATAATGATTACAAAGCTAGTGGCCACCTGCATAAGTATTGCAGGGCGACTGTAGTGGAGGTGGTAGTTCCGCTTTAAAGACATACTGAAGCGCTTCTCAATTAGAGTGAGTAGGGACATATCACAGAGAATCTTATGGGAACTTTAAGGGTAAACATTTAAAAGATCTCAGGGTGATCTCAGTCTGAAAGTTCCCAGGGATGAATACTAGAGAGGCCGCCGATCACGGACAATGATTTGGCCCTATGGTGCCACTGGTTTCTACAGAACTGATCACTAACTTCCTGAATATGACCCATAGAGAATGAGAAAATTGACACAAGATTCAAATTAGAGCAAACGATGAGTGCTGGTGGAACAATCCTATTGCATCGTGTGGTGCTAATAAAGATTCTTCAAATTCCCACTGATTAAATCAAGACTTTTAACCCCTTAAATGCCAGAAAGCTCTCCAATGACCTTCAGAGCACTGCTTTGGAGAGGTCCTTAAAGTGGAACTTTCACAACGTATAGGGTCGCCCTCCAATAATCAGAGATAGGGCGACTAGCTACTTAACAGTGCTATTGTCTCACACAAGCACCCGGTTCTGAAGAAATCATTCTTCGGAGACCGGAAGGCAGGCTTGCATGCAGACATCTTGTCTTAGAGATGTCTGCGTGCCTACGCTGTCTGCCCAGTCTCCACTAGAAGGCACTGCATGGTGCCTTAATGCACTGGAATGGACTGACGGAGCAGGTATCTCGCAAAAGCAAGAAGCCTGGCCGTCAGTCTCCGAAGAATAAGGATTACTTCAGAACCGGGTACTTGTGTCCGATAATAACACTATTAAGACGCTAGTCGCCATATGCCTAATTATTGGAGGGAGACTTTATATAGAGTGCAAGTTCCACTTTAACGTTAAAAGGGGGTAAAGGGACTGTTACCAACTCAAAAACATTTTTTCTAAATTAAAAATGGCTAATAACATAAGTGATTTTAAACGCTCTTTTGAAGTCCCCTTTATATGTTGTATCAGCCCTATGTTACCTCTCCAGAACAATAACCCTTTCAGTGGTAGGGGAGGTGGGCAATGCAGTGCTGGGCTGTGCCAGTGAGTGGAGGAGGTAAGCTAAGGCTAAGACAGGAAGTGCCTGCCCAGCATGCCTTAACCCTTTGAGTGCCAGAGAAGCAAAGCATTGGATACCTCTCTAGCACTCAAAAGGGTTAATTACCATAATCTATAAACCTAAATATTTTAAGACCTAATTTTTTTTTTTTTTTTTTTTTTAAATCGCAAATTCAACATATGCGATTTTGAAGATTTAAAATCGTTTCAGTAAATAACCCCCTGGCACTCAAAGCGTTAAAGAATTCAATCATATTTTTATTATTCTTATCAGCAGCAGTGGTGTAAGCTGGTCTGTCCCACAATTTCCCCACTCTGTTTCCCATACGACCCGAACAACATTGCACGTTTTTAATAACCGGCACTATAAATGTCATTTTATGTGCATGTAGCAGATGTGCATCAGAGTCTGGTGCTTTGGTCTGCTTGGCAGGGTTAGTGCGAGTCAGCAGATTGCATGAAGCTCTAGCTTCTGATCCTTACTGGCAGATGAAGGAAGTGGGATGGGGGGGTTGTTTTACTGTCTGGTTGGACAGAATTCTAATAAGAGGCTTTCACTGCACCTGCTAACGGACAAGACAGAGCTCTGCACTGCTCCTCCCATGTACTGGATCGATAAGAGCCCCACAGAGTTCATAGGATGGAATTATAATGGCTTCTAGCTGCAGATGATAGTAACTGGCCCTAATACAGGAGACAGGAAGCTATGATGAACTTGGTTTGTTCCATAATTCCAGTTTCCTTTTGAACACGCTGCCATTTTAACTAGACTGATGAAGGAATTAAAACATACTATTACACATTATATACACACACACACACACACACACACACACACACATATATTTGTTATACATACATGAAACAGCATCAATGGGACATTCTGTTGTATGAACAAGCAATTTGAGGTCAGATTTCAGTGAGAGAGACTGGGGGAGAGAGTGGGGGAGTGAGGGAGTGGGTGGGTGGGTGGGTGAGTGGGTGAGTAAATGGGAGGATGAGTGAGCAGGCGAGTAGGCAGGCAGGCGAGTGAGCGAGTAGGTGAGTGAGTGGGTGGGTGGGTTTGGTTGGGTGGGTGTGTGAGTTTGTCAAGTTCAAAAATGATGCAGGCATCTTAAAGCAGAAGTTTAAGTAGCAGATTTTTATAGCAGGTTTGGGGAAAAACATAAAACTAAATAAATACGAGTATATAACATAAGAGCCAAGTAGGATTTGAGGGTTGGCGCAATTGTACAGGCATATAAGTAGTAACAGAAACAGTTTGGGAACCCAGACACCATCAATTTTTCCACCCTGGTCTCAACCCAATGCAATATGGTGGATAACTATCTGGCACTCAAAAGGTTAAAAGAACAGAGGTGAGCATTCTGAATAAAGCTTCCCTGGCAGCCTTAAAGCAGATCACCCCAAATAAAGCCAAGCCCCCACCCAATAATTATTCATATAGCGATAAGCATTGAAATTATCCAACATACAGTTAAGAAATCCTACTTCTTCTGAGACCGACGGCCAGGCATCAACGCAGACACCTTGGCTTAGAGACATCTGTGCTCCTGCGCTGTCCATCCTGGTCTCCACTAGGAGGCGCTGCTTCGTACCTTAAGTTAACAGGAAGGGACTGACGGTGCAGGTGCACAGATGCCTCTAAAGCAAGAAGCCTGCCCATCAGTCTCAGAAGAAGTAGGATTTCTTAAAGAGGAACTTTCCGCTCTTAATAATTCGCCATGCAATCATTAAGCACATTGTGACTAGCGTGGAAATACGTGTCTTTTCTATAAAGATTGGCAGATTCTAAAGAAATCTTTACTCTTTGGAGACTGATGGGCAGGTTCATGCAGTCGGCACGCCTGCGCCGTCAGTCTCTTCCGGTTACCATGTGGCACACTGCGATGCTTCACAGGAGACCAGGACTGATGGCGCAGACAAGATGTCTGCACGGTTACCTGGCTTCTGTTCTCCAAAGGGTAAAGATTACTTTAGAATGTGGCACTTTTTATAGTTAAGAGACGTATCTCCAAGCTAGTTGGTTAATTAACGCAAGGTGACTTATTAATAGCTGAAAGTTCTGCTTTAATAACGCTGTACTTATGCTGGATAATAGTGCTATTTCTAAGCTTATATGAATAATTATTGGGAGGAGGGGACTTTATTTGGGGTGATAGTAATAATTAAAATGTAAAAAAAATAAAAAATAAAAATGTTTGTAGGGTTTATTCCCCTGAGTAAAACAAGGGTACTCCCACTGCTGAAAGGTGCTTTATTCAAAAGTTATTACAGCTCAAAGTTGAATTTTTTAGGTGCAATATCACAGTGGCCTGAAATTGTACAGTGGCGCTGTTGCTACACCATCCTATGGACAGCTCTGGTCCTGGGACCATAATTCATAGGATGGCATAGGATGGTGTAGCAACAGCGCCACTGTACAACTTCAGTCCACTGTGATATCAACCTAAAAAATTCAACTTTGAGCTGTAAAAACTTTTGAATAAAATACCTTTCACCAGTGGGAGTACCCTCAGGGGATAAACCCTACAAATTTTTTTTTTTTTTTACATTTTAAGTATTACCGTCCCTACTATCCCTGCTTTATGTACACCTCAACAACAGGCACTGAAAGGGTTCCTGAGTTATACGTTTTCTAGGATCATTCTTACACAGTGCGCTCTCTCTATACTGATGGTATACTCCACATTAACCCTTTAACTGCTATGTGTCGGCTGCAGTGTGCCCGCTTACTAAGAGGAGCTGATCATCCAGGGTAATGCGCGCACGCCAGGGTGAAAAGAAAAAGGGCTAAGGGCATAGATTACGTTTATGATTGAATGTATGGGGAGAGAGATTTGGCAAGGTGGCTGCGATCTCATTATGCCTGTAGCTTCTACAAACGGTCAGATTTAATAATATAGAAAGACTTCTGGAAAGTTTGACATATGTTTTTATGATTATTAAGGGGATAGCTACTAGACTACCTTAACTTGCCAGATCATGATAGTACCGCTTTAAACCAGTCACCTTTACTCATGACACAATATGGCCAAATTCCAGTCTATTAAAGGAGAAGGAGCACCACATAAACCCAGCCTCCACTTGCTTTACTACGACCATAAAATCTTAATGACCCTTTGAAATATTGCCTGTGTGGCGGCCATGAATGAAAAAAATGCCAACAAACTGAAGCAGGCAACCAATTTAACCCTTTAAATACCAGAGGTGTGTGCAACATATTCCTATGGCACACCATCTGATCTTTAAAGGGTTAACAATATAATGTGCACTGGGGAGGAGTGTGTGTCCTGTGACTCTGCTAGCAATCGGCCATGTCTTGTCTTCATGTACAATACAAGAGGGGTATCCAATGCTTTGTGAAGGGTTAAGATATTTTCACAAATAAAAGCACCAAGACAAAAAACATAGGGGCCATAAGGATTTTAGGGCCATAAAAAGGTACTTGTGTGTATGGGAATGCGTGTGTGGGGGGTGTTATAATTCGAAACTGCAAGTTCTTTAATGTAGCACCAATGCGTTACACATTATGGTCAATAGAACTTACATTTTTTAATTTTTGCTTAGGTTGGCTTTTCATTTCCCCCACTCACCATAAAACTCAGTGTTATAATTACCGATTGCTGTTATTAAAAGGGAATAAAGTTGTCAGCTCTTGCCAACGGAACAAGATTTGTTAATAGGCTGCACAGCAGACGGAATGCTGCAGAGGGATATGAAGGAGTTTCAATCCAGAAACTGGAAACACAAATCTTAGAACGGCAGCTCTCAGCTACCCAAGAAAACGTGGCCAGGGGGCAACCAAACACCATGTCCTCTGTATTAATAAAGAAAACCCTTAGAAAAATGAGCCTTTCATCCATCAAAACACAATCCTCATCTGTACAAGAGTGCTTTGGTTCTAAAACAGCACAGTGTAATAACTGGTCACCATCGCTGTATAAGCAGTTGATTTCTGCCTGGAATATAACGACACAGGACAACGACTGGCAGCCAAGTCTACCATAGGGCTACACATTATAGCTACAAATTCTAAACATGGGTTGAAATAAAGCAATTAAATTGAATCACCCCAAATAAAGTGATAAGCTTAGAAATAGTACTATTATCCATCGTTATTACAGGGATAGAAATACTTAAAATGTAAAAAAAAAAAAAAAAAAAAAAAAAAAAAAAAACATATGTTGTAGGGTTTATCCCCCTGACTAAAACAAGGATACTCCCACTGCTGAAAGGTGTTTTATTCAAAAGTTATTACAGCTCAAAGTTGAACTTTTTTTTAGGTGCAATATCACAGTGGCCTGAAATTGTACAGTGGCGCTGTTGCTACAGCATACTATGGAGATTTATGGTCCCGGGACCAGAGCTGTCCATAGGATGGTGTAACAGCGCCACTGTACAGTTTGATAGCACTGTGATATTGTACCTAAAAAAAAAAAAAAAAAAAAAAAAAAATCAGCTTTGAGCTGTAATAACTTTTGAATAAAAACACCCTTCAGAGGTTTGAGTACCCTTGTTTTACTTAAGGGGATAAACCCTACAGCATTTTTTTTTTCCTTCATTTTAAGTATTACTATCCCTTTAAGAAATCCTACTTGATCCTGGACTGACGGGCAGGCTTCTTGCTTCAGAGCCGTCTGCACAGTGGGTCCCTTCCTGTTACCTTAAGGTACAATGCAGCGCCTCCTAGAGGAGAACGGGATGGACATCACAGGCTCGCAGATGTCTCTAAGGCAAGTTGTCTGCGCTGACGCCTGCCTGTTCTTCTTGATTAAGTAGGATTTCTTAATAACGCTGGACTTGTATGCTGGATAATACTAGTATGGATATTCTTATTGCTATATGAATAATTAATGGCACAGGGACTTTCACTTTAACCATTTGGTTTCTAGAGTGGTCTTCAACACACTGCTTCACAATGCATTGCAGGCCTCCATAGCAACCAACGGGCTAAAATGTACTTGTCACTTTAACCCTTTGAGTGTTAAAGGGGTATGCAACGCAATCCAGAACAATGTGTTGCGTACCCCTCTGGCACTCAAAGGGTTAAACGATGGAAATGTCACCAGATGAATATTGAATTCTTCTTTATAAAATGTATATAATGCACCGTACTGTGTTCCAGTCCTTACCGTTGCATTCTCCTTGTAATTTGAGTTGAAAGTCCCCTCTCCAGCTCCTTTTGACTACGTCACTCATTGTTCCCTCAGATCTGAAAGCTGCTCTGGAAAACCAGAAAACCTTGCCCCCTTTGACGAAGGGGAGCAGGGCTTTGTTATGCTCATACAATATTGTCCCTCATTGTGATCTGTCCGGAGCAGCTTTCAGATCCGAGGGAACTAGGAGTAATGTAGCAAAAAGGTGCAAAAGAGGGAATTTTCAACTCAAATTACAAAGAGACTACAACGATAAGGATGCGGAAAACAGTACAGTGCATTATTATAATTCACTAGGATGTTTGTCACAATGCAGTCATGCACCGTAGAGACTGCCCGTGTTTGGCAGTCTTTACTGCATATGACTGCATCATATCAGTGAGGCGACGCAAGACTGCATCATATGAGTGAGGCGATGCAAGACTGCATCACGTGGAGCAGTGAGGTAGCGGCCGCTTAAGCCTTTGAGTGCCAGAGTCAATGTGTTGCGTACCCCTCTGGCACTCAGAGTTCTGGACCTACACTAGTAAAAGTATAATGAACAATCGAATGTTCCTTTATCTTCTGATATTACTATCCCTTTAAGACATGTCTAGTTAAAATCTGGTTATATATTGTACTAACCATTTTAATGGAATAGTTTCTGAGAAATTACCATTTATATTTTGGTGGTACCTTATGCGAATTCTCTGCATATAATGCCAATTAACGCATTGAATGCCACTGATAGCTCTGCAACACACTGCTCAGCAATGCCTTGCTCACACCTCTGGTACTCAAAGGGTTAATTCAGATTAAGGCAAAACTTAATGGATTGCTGTACTATTAAAAAGATCTTCAGCGTGAGAGCTCTGTCTGACTCATTCATAGCACAGTCTGTGCGCGTGTTATTGTCCCAGCATAGAAACAAATTAAAAGGGATAGTAATGGTGGTTTTTAAAAATATTACTACAATGAGGTGTGTCCTAGCTCTCAAACATGTATAGTTTAAGAGATATAAGATTTGGCCTCAGAAGTTGGCAGCACCCCTCCAGTTCCTACTATAATGACTTCTCCAGTAGCCCAGTGGAAGGTGCCACCACACTGCAGCATGGTGACATCCAATTATAGAAACTACATCAGGGCACAGCAGGAACTTCGCTGTATACCCAGGTAAGCATAATATGCCCTAACCCCCCCCCCCCCCACACACACAATTTAGCCCCATGAGTTTGAGGATTTATAGTGAGAGATCAACTGAATATAGGGCCTAAAAAGCATGACATCTCCCCATGTGTCATCTGCACTCAAGGGGTTACAGGATCGGTAAAGTTTTATAGTGAAAATAACACTGTAGGGAGGCTTTTCCTAGTGTGTAAAGAGCATGTTCACATGCACAAAGCCAAAATGGTGACATTCTTGCCACTCCGGCACAACCTATTTTTTGTGCTCTGGTAGCTGAATGCTGAAGAGTGAGTGCACTTTAACTTCAATGGCTCAGTGGTTCTCAACCAGAGTGTGGAACTTTGGGGTGCCCTCGGTACCAACTTAGGATGCCACATTTTTCTATGAAGACTGACAAAACTGAATATTCACGTTTCAGATGTTTTATGAAAATTGCCATGCCCAATAAACGTGTTTTTTAGTTCTAATGCTTAATTATAAGAATAAACTATATAGTACGCATTTCATCCTCTCATTACATTAATGACAAACGCCCTATGAAATATTAGGGATGTCCTGAAAATGTTAGATTTGTTAGGGGTTCTTTGAGCAATAAAATAAATATTGAGAACCACTGTGCTTGGGTGGTCCATGTAGGCATCAGTATTATCCCGCTTGCTGGTGCCCAAGTAGGCCATCCTAACTATTCAGTCATCAGTGTGAATAATAGGCTGTGATGTTGACCTTCACTGCTGCAACTGTGGTCACCAATCACTAGTCACCAGGGAGTTGCAGCAAACTACTTTCTAGTTGCCCATTGCCATCAGATCGGAGACATAAGGTGCAGTGTGCCCTGTTTTGGACAAGTGCACAGTGACGGTCACCACAGCACAACTGCCCTTTGTGAACAATACCTAAAAACATGTGCATGCAAATTGCCGAGATATGCTTCATTCAAAAGTTATTAAGTTCTAACCTAAAAGAACTGATGAGCCTCTAAAAATCACATTCTATAGCTAACTGTAGCTTGAGGTTGCACTTTTAACCCTTTGAGCACCAGAGTGGTGCTGCGCACCCCTCTGGTGCTCAAAGGGTTATGCACTTTTGCTAGAAGTCTCCATGCTTTGGCAGAAATGTCTAGTATCCAAGGGGTTAAATTATATCTAGTTCAGTTAGTTTCCAGAAACACGAGAATAAAAAAAAACATGACAAATGATTGCCCACTGTCCATGCTGCTTTCAAGCTCTGACCATCGCTTATTATTCAAATACTTGCTGATTTCTATTGAACAGATTCTCCTGTTGTTCCGCAGGATTTGTGAGGGAAGAGTAATGACTGCTCATATCCCCTGAAGGGAAAAACCACAGATAATTCCACTCAAGCCAGTTCTGTTTCAAGACATCCAATCTAAAATGAACAAGTCGAATAGGCTACAGGTTTTCCCAGCCGGGCTGTCATGCTCACTGACAAGTCTGCAGTAGAGAGAAGAACTTGCAGGGAACTTCGCTAACGTGTATGCGCTTATTTGATCATGTAGCCCGGAAATAGCTCTGTTCGATCATCAATTTCAATCCATTCCTTCACGTGATTTTCAGCACCAACTTACATCCTGTGGAAAGTGAAGACGCTGAGGCTGATTGATTTAGAAAATCTGGAACAGATCAGGTTTATTGTAGGGGCCAAAAAAAAAATTTATATACGAATATGTATAAATGTCTATACAGCATGCACTGGGATACATTTAAAGCGGAATCTAAATGAAATTCCCCCCAAATCCTTATTAAAGGGGATCTCTCACCTAAATACGTGTAATGCTCATTAATTAGAGCATTTATCTAAAACACTGAAAATATTGTTCACTGTATTAAAAAAGTAGTTACATGAACAAAAATTAAAGTTTAAAAAGTGTCCGGCGCCCTACTTCCGGCTTGCCAAACTTTGCCGACCAGAGACAGCTCCTGTCCCACTACCCATCATCCTCCGATGACGGAGGCTGTCTGTCACTAAAGTGGAGCGATCGCATTGGCTAGATATCGATCTCTGCCAATGAGACCACTCCAGCCTACAGACAGAAGCCTCTGTCATTGGAGGAGGGAGGAGAAGTAGAGCTCTGTAACTGCAGTCAACACGAAAGTCGCTGCAGCCCAGACTTATGTAAGTTAAAATTTAAGTGAAATCAAAACTTTAAATAAAAAATAAATAACGTTTTCATCGTACCGGCTATGTCACCTAACTATTTATGGGATGTTGTCCATAGGTCACAAATCCACTTTAACCCCTTCGCATCCTGTGACGTACCCGGACCGTCACGCTGGTCCGGCACTTAAGGACCAGTGACGGTCCTGGTACGTCACGTACTTTTACTCACCATGCTCCTGCAGGAGCGCGGGGAGTAATACCGGGGACTGAACTTGACCGCTCCAAGACCGGAGCGATCTCTCTCAGTCCCTCGTTCGACATGCCAGAACAAGTGATCAGTTACGTGGGACGGCGCGTCGAATTCGCCTATCTGGTCCTTAAACTCTCCTACTACTGGAGATATTTAGCCTTCAAATCGGGCACATCTGCGTTCTACGGCACCCTGTATGTGCCGCAGGACTTCCCAGCTGCCAGGGAGCGCGTGCACGACTACCTTTGTAGCTCTACTTTGTGGGATAACGTTACAGCAGGTTCCGTTTACAATGCTACTGAGGTTGACATACAGGGTCCTGCAGAACGTGGAAGTTCCCGATTTGAAGGCTAAATATCTCCACTAATAGGCAAGTTAGAAAAAAACAAAAAACAAAAGAAAGTGCTAATCTTGTTTTAATGATTAAAACACATGGTCAAATTTTTATTTTAGGTGAATGTTCCCCTTTAAAAGTACCAAGGAAATACATTCACCAATCCTGTAGGTGAACAGGGCAGACAGCACAGACGCCTTTTCTGCAAGATGTCTGCCGAACAGAGTCGTATTTCTCACTAATGGCAGACTTATACAGCACAATAAAAGTATGTATATGCCTATCGCTATGTTAATAAGGATTTAGGGGGCAATTTATTTTTGATGATAGTTCCACTTTAAAAGAACATTTAACTGACGGTCAACCTGGTTTTTGTCTTTACATATTGTGCAAGTACAAAACGCAGAAAGTCAAATTACCTATTCTTTCATTTTTATTTCTTGTTACACTTTTAAGTTCCTCTCAGGGAGCTCACCAAATTGCTGTTTCTGCTGCAGGGATAATGTTCCATTTTATCACAGACCCTGACTGGGAGCTGACTGAATTTATGTTTCAGCTGCAAGGGATAGTGATGCATTGTATCACAGTCACTGACTATGTTCTCTGAAGACAGAAACGGAGATCGAATCCTGTCACACATTTATCATTTTCTTTTTATACAACAGGCTACTTGGCTTTATATTCTCTGAAAGCGTATATGTGAAGTTGGTTGTCAGTCTAATCCTCTGAGGGATAAAGGGGATGTGCATTGCATTGCAAGGGGTTAAAATGGCCTAGAAAGTAATCCTATAGAAACAGAGGGTAAACTAATGACAATGCTAAAATTGGATTTTTTTCATTGGCCTATTACCTATGTATATATGCTGAACATTCTACCATTAAAGGGATATTAATACTTAAAATGTAAAAAAAAAAAAAAATATGTTGTAAGGTTTATCCCCCTGAGTAAAACAAGGGTATTCCCACTGCTGAAAGGTGTTTCATTCAAAAGTTATTAATTTTCAAAGTTGAAATTTTTAGGTGCAATATCACAGTGGCGTTGTTGCTACACGATCATATGGACAGCTCTGGTCAGTTGACCATAAATCTCCATAGGATGGTGTAGCAACAGCGCCACTGTACAATTTCAGGCCACTGTGATATTGCACCTAAAAAATTCAACTTTGAAAATTAATAACTTTTGAATGAAACACCTTTCAGCAGTGGGAGTACGCTTGTTTTACTCAGGGGGATAAACTCTACAACATATTTTTTTTTACATTTTAAGTATTACTATCCCTTTAATGCCCATGGCACCAAGTAGAGTGCAGTGGGTAAGTATAGGGGCATTTTTGGGACAGCTGATTCTTGTTGCCTCGTTTAATGTCATATACTGAAGAAGGCAGAATGGAACATGCACATGCTCTAGGGAAGTATGCTGGAGTTGCTGGCATTAAAGCCTTAAGGCTGGTGAAGTTTCTTGCCAGGATTACCAGAGAGATCATACACTAATACATACCCCTAAGTACTTCGGAACTGACGCAGACACTACAGATTTCATACTTATTTAAAGGGTCTCTGGAGACAGAGGTTGATACTCCGGAGTCAGCGCGTTCCCCTGTAATTCCACCACCTACACTGACCATTACGGTCAGTGTAGTACCATTTAAAGGTACAGTAATGTCTTTATATAACAAAATGTAATATTGCAGCCATTACAAAAATAAATTAAATGATCCCAGTCCAATCTCTCAAATCTTTATGGTTTCAGAGATATAAGAGACTAAAATCCTCCCCACTGCTCGGCTTAGAGCAGAAGGGAGGTGCCCAGGTAGACTGCAGAGAGGGACAATATTCAATTAAGATGAGGGAAAAACCTGAAAAACTTTTCAAGGGGGGCAGGGCTTTCATTGTTCTCACAGTAAGAAGATTGTAAGACCAGACGGAAAACAGAAGGGAACAACCAGATTCCACATCTGAGGGGAGGTGGCTTACACTAGATAAAAGGGATGGGAGGGGGATACTTTATCATTCAATTACTTTTGAACTACAACTCTGACAGTATTGAAACAACACTCTCTATGGCTCAAATACTATGAAGATTAATTGGAGCTGCTTTTATTGTGAAACATTACTATCCCTTTAAATCCCTTAACGACTACGTGATTTACTATGACCATCACGGTCCTTATACCCTTAAGGACCAGTGACAGTCACAGCACGTCACGTACTTTGTACTTACAGCGCTCTACTGGGAGCGATGTAAGTAAAAACTGGGCCTAAAATTGATCGCTCCAAGACAGGTCACGTGTACTGGCGCGTTGGCAAAGATCAAAGCAGTCCTTAGGGGAAGGTAACTTCCCTGGACTGCTGGTCCTTAAGGTGTTAATGTAACTGAATGTTTCAGTCATATCATCCCTTTCCCTTTTATCCTCTAATCTAAAGTGCTGGAAGCTTTTCCAACATGTCCTTAGCTGGTCCTCCATACCTGGCACTGCACTTAACCCTTTGCAAGCCAGTGGATTACACCCCACTTGCACACAGAGGGTTGATTTGCCACAATCAGATAAGTCATTTAACAGCTTAGGTTTTTGAAACCCTACATTTGCCATCAAAATTTAGTATCACATCAGCTGGATATATTATAGTACACAATCTTACCCAGAACCTTTTAGCCTCATGACTCACTTTAAATAAAGATGTACGTATTGTATTGTTCGGTTTTAGATGGGTGCCAACCTGCATAAAATGCCATGTTTTGGGCTGTTGCATTCTTGGAATAAAGACGTGCAATCTTGTGGCTTTGGATATTGTTCCATGAGATCCATAATAAATCTCTCTGGAGTTGCCCTGGGGTGAAACAATTGTGGGTGGAGATATCACAACTAATGGCGCAGGGGAATATAGCAGGGAGGGTATAAAAGAATATCAGGGTCTAGAGATTTATAATGGTTTTAGCCAATTCTGCCTGACAGAAAAAGCGGTGTGTGGCGAGGATTTAACCCTTTGAATACCAGAGGGGTACTCAATGCATTGCGTGCCCCTCTGGCACTCAAAAGGTTAATGAGGCAGCAAGTACCGCTTTTGAAAGAACATCAACACTTGAAAATGAAAATGGGGCCATAAAATGAAATCATTGTTTACTCCCAGGCAGGCAATGGCAAAATATAATGCATGTTATAGGAAGCAGAGAAATGCGTCAACACCAAGACAGGAATTCTGCATTGGCCAACTTTACACACAGAATAGCCACCCTGAACATCATACAACAGTGTTATGCACAGTGTCATATGCAGGGCAGAATTTACACCTCAGACACCCCTAGGCAAATCAAGTCTAGGTGTCCATAGCTCCACCCCTTAATCACATCCTCACTCAAAGGACCCCGCCCCAGTCCCACCCACTGTTTCCCAGCACAGAAAATACCATTGGCCTGTAACAAGCAAGAATGTAAAAAAGGTTTGTCTCCTTGGTGCTGGTAGACCTCCAATGAATTGGTCAGCATTACACAGGTCTGTAAATTTTTTTTTTTTTTTTATTAATGTGTACAGTTTAACCCATTAAGGACCAGAGAGGAGCGTAACACATTGAGAAGCATCCCTATTGGCCTCTTTCATAGTACTTTAAGATAAAACAGACAGGCTGACGTACAAAGACGTGAAGTAGTTTTGGAGCATACCAGTTACAACATGGGGGGGGACCCCAAAAAACACAGTTTCCAATGATTTGATTTAAATGGCACTTTTAAACTCATGAACGCTAGAAAGGTCTATATAGCATTGTAAAGAGACAGGTTGGAGACTTAGCATACAAAGTGTTAAAAAGCCAGATTTAAAGAGAGACACCTAAAAACAAACAGAGGTTATGTTCACTTAAATCCCCCACAATGCACCGGATACCTCTCAGGACTCAGCGTTAAACAAAGGGCAAATTATTGTTTCATAAACAAAAACACACAAACTGGTTGGTTCTGCTCCTTTTGACAAATCTTTGTCCTTACATATTCCCCAGTAACGCTGGCCCACAATATGACTGTTCTGGCAGGAATCGGACAGCATCTGCCCGCTGCAGGAAATGTACCGTGCCCATACGGTCAACTCTAGTGCCCATGTGAAGTAGCCACGGAAACGGAGGTGCAGCCAGGACATCAGAGCACTAGATACACAAACTGCTGCTGGGCCAGGTATCTCCAGTACTTAAGTGCTTCTAATGGTGTGAGTCATTATGATCTCTCCCTGCCTCGGTACAGGCGGATCAATCAGTAGCTCAGTCACTTTAACTGATCCTGCTGTAAACAGATACTCAGATAACACAAACAGAAGATCTTAACCCTCTGAGTGCCAGAGGGGTATGCAGCGCATTGCAGAGCAATGCGTTGCATACCCCTCTGGCACTCAAAGGGTTTAGGACAGATATTGCCTACCCATGAATTAGACCTTGATCACGCACCAACAAATGCTAAATTGTATTATAGTTTTATTTTACTTGTTTAAAAGACCAGAGAGGTGTTCAAGAGGGTTAAGTTTTTGTACATATGTTGTGTGTGTATATTTTATATATCCTATATAATAAAACGCTAGAATGTTTGTCCGATGCAGTCATGCGCAGTAGAGATTGCCGGAACTCACATAATTGGATTGGGCATAATTGGAAATGCATCACTTTTTTTTTTTTTTTTTTTTTTTTTTTTTGCCTTCTCTGTATCAATAAACTAGAGTAACGCGGCAAAAGTTGAACTTGAACACTTTTTTGTTTTTCAACATCATCAACAGTGCTACATCTGTATAAAGTAAAGAAATATACTTCTTTAACCCTTTAAGTACCACAGGGGTGTGGAACGCCTTGTCCTTAAAGGGTTACGCTTGACACTAAACCCTTCAGGTGCCAGATGGGGGGAGCAAAGCATTGCTTCACAATGCATTACACAACCCCCCTAACATACACATTAGCACTCAAAGGCTTCAATAGTGCATCTCTAGGATTGACAAAGACAACATAAATTATCCAACACGCAATGCTGGCTGTGAATAGAATGTAGAAAAGCCGTGGTAATAAACAATCATAGGGTAAGTTACTCCCAACACCATATAATACACTGCAGCACACACACTTTAGCATGAATAGAACATCGGCAGGTGGTGGGAGGGGCAGAGCAGGCTAACAATGGCTCTCTTCTGCTCGAGTTGCTGGTCTATTATGTTTGCTCTGGTTTCTGCAGTGCAGAGTTCTACCGGAAGCACCAGTCCTGGGGATGTGCGGCTTTCCAGCACAGCAAATCTTAGCTCCAGTGTTTTGGTGCAAAGCAACAGGCAGAGTTTTCAGGACATCCCTTATTAAGCATCAGCAGCTTAATCATCATAACAGACTACTCATCTGAGATTAAGCAGTGTTATCCTGAAAAGCTGACCTGACTGTGTGTGTGTATGTATATATACATGTATGCATATGTATATATGTGTGTGCACCTGTGTATATATGTGTCGTATGAATTGTATTCATGCTCTCTACACAATTAAAACAATTCTCAAAAACAGCAACTTTTCTTCCAGAGGGATGAGATTTTCTATGTCTTTTACATAGACTGACTGTACTATGGGTTACACCAAGCAGACTGTGGCAAACAAACAGGTAGAAAAAACAGCAAACATAAGACCATTGTAAAATGCGAAAACCTTTATACATTGTCTGCAAAAAATTCTTACTTTAACCACACTCACAAATTATGCCATGAAACATTGTCACACAGGGAACAAAACAGTTTAAAAAAACAAACAAACAAAACAAAAACCTTAACCATTTGAGTGCCAGAGGGGTGCGCAATGCATGGCATTTCACTCTGGCGCACAAAGGGTTAAACATCTTCATGCAAATGTGCAGCCAGTTTTTATGTGAAAATAGCAACAGACATGTTTGAGCCACTTTAATACATTTCCAGTGTTGTTTTCAATGTGTTGCAGATTCCCCAAATATTCAGTTACACATTCCATTTAAACCACTTTTTCGGTGCACAAACCTCTTTATTCGTACGTGCAGGCAATTTTTATATGAAAACCGCTAACATATGTTTGCCCCATTTTTATACATCTCCTCCACTCTACTACAGAAGGTCGGGAGTCACAGTTTAAAGCGGTCTAATGTTCAAACAAAAGTTGTTCTGGGACAAACCAATGGCAACATAGGGAACAAACAAAAATGTCCTATCTATTTACAAGATTCTTTTAACCAGTTGAATGCAAGAGGCCTGTATTGGAGACCTTGAGCACTTAAGGGGTTAAACTGCCCAGTTTAAAAAAAAATAAAAATTATATTATATATATATAAAATATATATATATATATATATATATATATATATATATATATATATATATATTTATATTTATTTAATTTTTTTTTTTTTTCAAACAGAGGTAAATTTTATTTTTCAGCTATGGTGAAATTGGTTTGGTCTGGAATTGCTCTTCACTCTATTTTGTTCATAAGGCTCTTAAAGTGAAAGCAATACCCATTTATTAAAAGGCATCACATACCTGTAATTATCCTGAATTCAGAAAGTACATGTGACGTTCCCTTCTTGAAATAACTAAAAAAAATGATTTTAGCACCTTGGTGGCTTGAGAAGTCTCCATTGCTCTGCAATGAATTGCAGATGTCTCTTGCTTTCAAGGTATTAACTCTGAGTGCCAGTGAGATATTCAATGCGTTGCATTCCCCTTTGGCACTCAAAGGGTTCAATTGTAAAAAATAAGGTAAAGGGGAATTGTGCCTAAGAAATAAACGGATGTATGGAGAACGCTCTAGATAGGTCTATTTACCTTTTTTTTTTTTTTTTTTTAAAGGGATAATAATATTTCCCTTAAGATGCAACTCAGATTGCTCATCATATTTAATAGCACTATTGTCCGATGCTCTTACTCTTCAAAATGTGCTAGTTAGGCTATGATCATAAGATAAATATTTACCCCTCCTGCCCCTTTTATAATTCAGAAGCTGCCTCCCCTCAGATTTGAAGTCAGCTCGCTTGACCGGACAGATCACAATGAGGGACAATCTTCCCTGTCAGTATAAGGAAAAACATGCACTTCTTGATGAAGGAGTGCATGTTTTTTCTAATACAGTGTGAAGATTGTCCCTTGTCGTAATCCGCTGTCGGATCTGGGACATAAATGCTTAGGTCAGAAAAAGGGTTGGATGGGTAGAATTAGTTATACAATTACAGCTTAACTAGCAAGTTTTGAAGAGTAAGTGCATCGGACAGCAGTACTATTAAATATGGTGAACGATCTGAACTGCGTCTGAAGGGAAACATTACTATCTCTTTAAAGTTTCAAAGTAAGATTCTTCTAGAATTGTGCACATGCAAACAGGAGATAGACATCCCACATTTTTCGTGCCTCATTCGCAAAAGAAACGAGGGGCAATTCGAGAGCAAAAAACTGCGACACGAGAGAAATAAATACCCCAAAAGTCCCACTGGTTTCAACGGGAATTTATAGCATCTTGAATGATAGAGTTCTACAACTCATTGCAAAACCCATGACTAATGACCTCTACCAATAAAGGGGTTTAAAGACCCATTTAACACAAAAGGAAACTTACTTTGTCATTGCTTTACCATGTTAAGTACTCCTCTGACACTCAAAAGGTAAAGGGATAGTAATATTTCATTTTACTAGCAGCTCAGATCGTTCAATATAACAAATTCTGCTGCTTGACGCTCTTATTCTTCAAAACCGTTTAGTTACAATGTAATTATATGCTGAAGTTGATCCCTCCCGCCCCTTTTGCCGATCCTAAGCCGCCACCCCTCAGATCTGAAGTCTGGTCGCTTGACCAGGCAGCTTGCAATGAGGGACAATCTTCCCTCAGTCAGTATAAGGAAAAACCCGCCCTCATTGTCTAAGGAAAGCAGGTTTTTCCCAATACTAACTGAAGATCGTCTCTCGTTGTGATCTGCGGTCAGATCTGAGGGGTGTCTGCTTAGGATTATCAAAAGGGGTGTTAGGCATCAACTTCAAAACTGTTTAGTTGCAATGTAATCAGATGCTGAAGAGTACGAGCATCAGGTAGCAATACTAGTCATTCTACTGAACAATCTGAGCAGCTATTAAAATATTACTATCCCTTTAAGAGATACCAGTGAATGGTGCTCCGACAATAAGCATGCAGGAAAA
The DNA here is from genome assembly GCA_037306005.1 of Rhinophrynus dorsalis. Taxonomy (NCBI): domain Eukaryota; kingdom Metazoa; phylum Chordata; class Amphibia; order Anura; family Rhinophrynidae; genus Rhinophrynus; species Rhinophrynus dorsalis. Next base: position 370,388,438 of record CM074724.1, on the reverse strand, counting down.
TTAATAAAGGAGAACACACATAATAACCCCCTTACAAGGCATTGCACACCCTGATGCTTAACCCTTTCAGTGCCAGAGAGGTATGGCACTCATCAAATGGTTACATTTTCCGTTCGCATCATGCGCTCTGCCTGCTCCGGTTCGATAAAAAACCTGCTGCCTTCATGATTAACATACCATACAGGACAGTGTAAAGACGTTATGCACAAAAACACAAGGGAAAAATAAACGGCTGCCATTAGGATTTTCTGAACATGCTACACGTTAAGTGGACATTATTACTACAGTGTTTTACTTCTCCTTTAAAAAGAAGCAGTAAACTTTCTTTTTCTGAAAAAAATTATATTGTAGGGCTTTTTCTGTTGATTAAAATAAAGCACTCCCACTGCTGAGAGATGCATATTTCCGGAGTTATTACAGTTTAAAATCATGGTTTTTTGCATTAACAGTGCCCTCTAGTTGTCAAATTCCAATTCATCATTCTGTCACATTCTAATGGAGAGGACAGTCAGTGACTTACAGTTCTCCATAGATTGTGACAGAAACCGCCTCTCACTTCCTGTCAGTTAGAACTTCCAGGAAGTAAACACATCAAATTCACTTCCTGATTATTTTAACTATTATAATTTTTTAATAAAAAACAGCAGCAGTGAGATTACCCTCATTTTACTCAGCAGAAAAAGGCTCTATAACATGTTTTCATTAAAACTTTACCGATGGGGTAAGAAAAATACTGGATTTACTTACGGCCATTTGTGTACTTCTCTTGCATTTGGAGGGTACCAGATCTGCTCAGCTTCATTTTGCCATACTCCAGACCTACAAATAAACAAGAGGGGACATCAGGCTTCTGTTATCAGACTATATTACCACTAGGTAATTCTACTTTCAAATATCACAATCAATTAATGTTATTACACTATCTGGTACTCTGTCTTTCTTCTGTGCTTTTAAATATAAGCTTAACGTCGCAGGTACATTTTTTGGAGCTCCAAGTTAGAATTATGAATCAGAATAAATTACATGTCTCGAATCAGCCATTTTAGTTTTTCACTTTGTGAAGAGAGTGCCCTCTATCTGCAGTCTGCGAGGCTGATGCACTGAGAAAGTGAAGCAAATCTGGGGTAAAATAAAAGCACAAGCAAGTAGAAGAATTCCCACTGATTTAACCCTCTGAGTGCCAGAGTGGTATGCAACACATTATGTACCCCCCCGGCACTCAAAGTTTTAAAAATTATTTTAATAATTGATTGCTAGAGTGGTTGCCAACACATGGCAGACTTCTAGAATTCAAGGTTTTAAAAGCCCAGTTTAAAAATAGCTGAGGATTTGTATTTGTTCCCGATTGCGTCCTGTGGAATTGCAACACTTTTCCTTAGTTCATTAGCCTCTGTCACACTCATTTGTCTGTGTTAGCAATTTAGCAGAACAGAGGGAATAGTGGGCAAAGAACAGAGTTCGTATGGTCCATTGTAATACCAGTCACATACACTCTTTACAGATTGTAGGTAGACAGCATCATTCCTGAAAGTGGAAACGGGATAGATAGATTTATATAGTATATACACACACTGAAACAAAATGTGTTTAAAAAGTAAATCATAAATATTGCTTTAAATACTTTGGTAGTTCTCGTATTAATATACTAGTGTAAAAGCCTGTGTACCCCTCTGACACTCAAAGGGTTAAGAGGCCGGTCCTGCTCTGCGCCCTGCCGCCTGCACAGTCATGCACTGTAGACACTGGCCGAAAGCACAGAATGCTCCCAGCACAGAACTCCCAGCATTCCGTGCGTTTGGGCAGTCTCTACTGCGCATGACTGCTTCTGACACACATCCTAGCAAATTATTATATAGGATACACGTACCAATATTATAAATATTATATATAATTTTGTTTGTTTCTTTTGCAGACATTCAACACCCCCCAAAAAAAATTGATTATGATATATGATCGTTTTACAAAAATAAATGCGCATGGTACTGTTGGAGACCCCTCTAAAACCCAAGGGGTTAAGAGATTGTGTGTGCTTGTATGACATAGTTTAAGCCTTTGAGTGCTAAAGAGGTATCCAACACATTGCAATGCAAGCCTTTGCATACTTCTCTGGCACACAACGGGTTAAAGGTATTTTTTAGCTCAGGCTGCAATGGAGTAGGCTGGGGTCTGGTCATGGAAGGAGTGCGGGTGGGACCAGGAGCATAGCTAGCAAAGCCTAAGATTTAACAGATACGCCTTTAATTGCAGGCTGTATGTAACCGTTTGAGTGCCAGAGGGAGGGTGCAAGGTATTGTGTTGTCTTGTACTGTGCAGTATACCTCTCTCAGGCAAACTCGTGTATGGGACTTTTACACAACAATGACATTCCTTAGACTTGGATTGTGTGAGAATGAGTCCATGCAAGTGTCTATAGTTACATTGTTTCCCCCACTGATAGGAAGCAGATGCTCTCTATCCATGGGAAATGTAACATGCTGCTCAGCTCAGCAGACAAGGTATACAAACAGCTAAAAATAATAGCGCTCTATTTAGACGGGACTACCAAATGTGTTCTATCATACAGCTCTACAACTGGCACAAGAGATACTTACAGCTGAGCGCCAGAGGGGTGAGCAACGCATTGGCTTACCCTGCTATCATTCAGTGGGTTAACCCTTTTAGTACCAGAAATTTATATGCATTGGATGCCTCTCTGGCACTCGAAGGGTTCCCCCCCCCCTTTGGTGACTTTTAAAGAATGTTCATAATCACTTTATTTATTTATTTATTTTTTTTTTTAGAAAACTAGTTTTGAGTTATTTAGGTGCAGATTATACCAATTAATATACCAATTTTTATGGGACGTGCACCAAATATATTTGTGTTGGAATTTTGTTTAGTGAGTGCCACTGTCAGATTATGCAGATATATATCTACATCTATCTATACAAACACGCGCGCAAGCGCGGCAGATAAATCATGCAGAGTTAGAGAAAATTAAAAAAAAAATGTAAACAAAGTGCTAGCCTGCAAAGCTCCCTGTCTGTGAAACTGCACACGCGCAGTCGAGGCTGCCGGAGCGACGCAGTCACGCGCAGTCGAGGCTGCCGGAGCGACGCAGTCACGCGCAGTCGAGGCTGCCGGAGCGACGCAGTCACGCGCAGTCGAGGCTGCCGGAGCGACGCAGTCACGCGCAGTCGAGGCTGCCGGAGCGACGCAGTCACGCGCAGTCGAGGCTGCCGGAGCGACGCAGTCACGCGCAGTCGAGGCTGCCGGAGCGACGCAGTCACGCGCAGTCGAGGCTGCCGGAGCAACGCAGTCACGCGCAGTCGAGGCTGCCGGAGCAACGCAGTCACGCGCAGTCGAGGCTGCCGGAGCAACGCAGTCACGCGCAGTCGAGGCTGCCGGAGCAACGCAGTCACGCGCAGTCGAGGCTGCCGGAGCAACGCAGTCACGCGCAGTCGAGGCTGCCGGAGCAACGCAGTCACGCGCAGTCGAGGCTGCCGGAGCAACGCAGTCACGCGCAGTCGAGGCTGCCGGAGCAACGCAGTCACGCGCAGTAGAGGCTGCCGGAGCAACGCAGTCACGCGCAGTAGAGGCTGCCGGAGCAACGCAGTCACGCGCAGTAGAGGCTGCCGGAGCAACGCAGTCACGCGCAGTAGAGGCTGCCGGAGCAACGCAGTCACGCGCAGTAGAGGCTGCCGGAGCAACGCAGGTCACGCGCAGTAGAGGCTGCCGGAGCAACGCAGGTCACGCGCAGTAGAGGCTGCCGGAGCAACGCAGGTCACGCGCAGTAGAGGCTGCCGGAACAACGCAGGTCACGCGCAGTAGAGGCTGCCGGAACAACGCAGTCACGCGCAGTAGAGGCTGCCGGAACAACGCAGTCACGCGCAGTAGAGGCTGCCGGAACAACGCAGTCACGCGCAGTAGAGACTGGCCGAATGCTCTGATCAGGAGCTGGGAGCTCCAGACGGCTCACTGCTTGTCTGTGCTCCCGGCTCCAGGGCAGCAGCCGAGGCCGCTGGGTGGCACGTTAGCCCGTGTATACTTTGCAATGCGTTGCCTACCCCTCTGGCACTCAAAGGGTTAAAGGGAAACAAACAGCAAAGAATTAAAAGGAATCACAAATCTATAATTATCCTGAATTTGGACAGCACCTGAAATGTACTTTATTAAAGATCCCTACAATCTGATTAAGCTCTGAGAAGTGTCCCAGCTCATTTAATCATGTTGTTATAGATCTCTCTGGCATTCAAGGGGTTAAAAAGGCCCATTTTAATCTGTGTTGTTGTTGCCTACAGTGCACTGCAGTTTGTTCCAGTTCTTAGCCCATCTAGTAGATCTGGGTGCCTGGAGTTAGATGGAAGTGTTGCCTAGTCGCGGCACAGCCTATCAGTCCATTTATCCTGGCAGCGCGTCGCCCTGCTACATCCACAGAATGTCAATGAGCGCTTTATAATGGAGCTTGTCAGAGATCACTGTGCTAGGATCCAAGGATTGCATTTATTTTTTTTGTAATCTTTGGCTGAGAACGGCCAAGTCTCAGGATATTTACTGTGCATTCCGGGGTCTTGTTAAGATGAGCCAAACATACAATTCAAAAGAAAAACAAAAATTAGCTTTTTCCTGTTATTGCAGTATCGAGTAAATGAAAGCAGTCTCACACTAGTCCATATGGCAGATGACAGGCCCAGGATTTCAGAGCAATGATTGCATCAACATATTGCTTAATGATAATACACAGCAACATTAATTACATGTCAGTCTGAGAAATCCTAAAACTCAGACAGCCCTGCAGCAAACAGGCTTTGGGGTAAGAGCTGTAGTAATTAAAATGGGAACTCCACCTAGAAGAAAAAGCAGCTTTTAACTCTTAACCCTGTGAGTGCCAGAGGGGTACGCAACGCATTGCAAAGCAATGCGTTGCGTACCCCTCTGGCACTCAAAGGGTTAAAAAACAAAACAAAAATTGCAGTGTGCATTGCAAGACTGCAATGCATTGCACACCCATATGGTCTTTTAACCATTTGAGTGTCAGAGGCATATCCAACGCGATCCCTCGCTGGCACTCAAAGTGTTAATCCTTTATTATTATAGTATATATAATAGTAATGTTTTATTAGGAAAATATACATCTGTTGTAGCTTTTTTTTCTTGCTGAGCAAACTGGGGATGCCTCGTTCAAAAGATGCTTCCCAGACTACAAAACTGCATCTTCAATGACAGCCAATTTCCCCCTAGACTTCAATAAGAATCTATAGGGAATTAATGTATTAAAATGGTGTCAATAATTCAAAATAAGCATACAAAATGTAAGGGGCTTCTGAGAATGAACAAACAGCACAATGGCCTGTTCTATGGCTCGTCACCCCTCAGAAGCATCACATTTCAGCTCTAGTGCCATTACAGTGGAGAAATTTCCACGTACATATTAGACTAATCCTTCCCAAAAGGGTGGTCCAGTTCCAAAGAGACGGGCAAGTCCCCTCTGCACGGGAACACCAGCTATTTTGCATGCTCTTAGTGGGTCTCCCCAAGAGTGAAAGTAATCCAGACGTGGACCCCTTGATCTCAGTGCCTAGGTAATCAAGCTGCACCTCCCTGATGAAGCCCAACAAAACCGATATGTAAGTCGGGGGTTAGCTGGTGTTCCTGTGCAGAGGGGACTTTCCTGTCATTTTGGAACTGGACCGCCCTTTTGGGTGGAATTAGTTTGATACGTACATGGAAACTTCTCCTCTGTAATGGCACTAGAGATCTAAAACATGCTGCTTCCATACCTCCCCAAGTGTCCCTTTTTAGGAGGGACAGTCCCTCTTTTAGACCCAAATCCCTCTGTCCCTCTTTCCCACCCCGATGTCCCTCTTTTTAGGAGATCAGACTGGTGAGGTGTATATATAAGGTATCATACTGCTCTACAGCAATAAAACTCATATTATTGTTTGTTTAAACATCAGTATGTGTGTTTATAAGCTAGTTTGTGTAAATAAAATAAGTTGGTCTTGTTATAAAAGTCATTTATTAGGTAACACAAGGAGGTGTCAATAGGTCATGAGATAGCCTAAAAATTTGTGGTAATGCCCCGCCCACCAGTCACACCTCAAGCCACTCACCCTAAAACACAAGTGTCCCTCTTTGGCAATTTGAAATGTTGGGAGGTATGTGCTTCTGAGCGGTGACGAGCTGTAGAATAGGCCATTGTGCTGCTGTTCGTCCTCAGAAGCCTCTCACATTTTGTATATTTTATTCAAAATTGGGTTACAAATGGAGATATATGCGACAACGTGTCACTATTGCATTAAAAAAAAGGTTATGAATGCAAATGTTCCTAGTTGTTAGCATGTCTTTATAAAAGGACATATATGGGTGTCTCAGAGTCTCTGTTAAATACCCCCCACCCATGATTTCATTAATTTACACACCGATTTGTATGCTCCTATGGAAGATAAGCCCAGTGATAAGTTTACTTTCCAAGGGATCCTGGCCTGAAAAACTGACCACCTATGTCCCAAGGACTGGAACTGAGAACAGTCTGCATGCAAAAGTGTTAGTCAACTTTTAGAATTACAACTGTTGAGGACTACAACTCCCATCATAGCCAACAGCTATAATAATCCAAGCCACGGTGTTCTGGAGCAGAGAACAGGACATAAGAAAGAGGCCCCACATGCAGCATCCAACCCACATTCCATCGATTGGGCAGGTCCAAACAGATTAACTATTTGATTGCCAGAAAGGTATCTGATGTATTGTGTTGCAATGCATTAGATACATCTTTGGCACTCAAAGGATTAAAGGAAAACTAGTGTCAGCAATACTTTTTCATATGTGAAAAGGTCACATTGTAACAAATTATATTAAGATAGATAATTAAAGTGTATACCTTGATAAACGCTATATACTGTACTAAATCTGTCCATAGGTGGAACCTTTGAGCCAGAAACATTTTAGGAGCAAGCTGAGAGCATTAGGAGCCAGTGGAGGCATTCATATACACAACTGGATGTAAAATACAACAATTTAGGAGCCAGCAGTGAAACTTTTCGGAGCCCTGGCTCCCAGGATTGGCAACCCCTGAATATGCCCTTTATCAGCAGTCAGGGGAGGAACCATTTTCCTTACACTGCCCACATTCTCCGCTTAGCGTATACAGGGTATATAACCAACCTGCCGAGCAGGGAGAAGTGCAAACGGTAACTGCTTCTCTCAGGACACTGATCCATCAACAACGTTACGGTGATGACGGAATAAAATACTATAGAATACACTTGAGTGCATACACGCCTGGAAGTCAGACAACCTGTCTCCAACAATTTAAACTTTATAGTGTGTCCATTGGTCCGCAGAATTCCATAGAACAACATGCAAATAAAAGAAGAGCTCTTAAGGAGCAGAAATATCTGCTTCTGCCAGAGCTCAGTGTAATTGTCCAGGATGATCTGTGAATGGACAGACTACAAGAGCAGTGAGCACTGAATGTTCTCTAAACAGGACAATTCATGTGTTAAAAAAAAGCAAGTTTAGAACTATTTTAGGGATGTAAAATAATGTTTGCAAATCCTATATGTAAGTATCTATCAATATCTTTGTGTGTGCTCCTTTAAAATATTCATTGTTAGGGGAACCCGAGGACCAAGGTTGGGAAACTGCCTTAACCAGATCTTGCCAATTTCACAGTTTATGCTGCAAGGTACAGGTTGGAAATGCACTATGAGTCTATGTAACAATATGCAAATGAATGATGGGAATGCAGTAATAACATTTTAAGATATGGGGTATTTGCTTCTGATCTTTTTTAGACATGGAAATGCACACACAAGAGTATTAATATGTAATTCCTAGAATTATGAGCTGTGGGGGACAAAAATATAATAAACTTAGGAGGAGATGTATAAAACTGGAGTTACAAAGAAAGTGTCTGTATAAGTGTTTCAAAGCAACATAAGACCATGTATACGCATTTAGCAACATTTTCTCTACGGGCGAGATGTTCAAAAAGTCGTCATAATGAAAAACTTGTCGGATCGGGAGTTAGTGGTAAAAGAAGGACCATGTTTGCAGAAATAAATCAGTCGCATTTGAAAATTCATCTAAAGAATTAAAAACGACGGTAAGAAGATCTCACTGAACATTGTCGATAAAATTTCTGGTCTTAAAAATTGTTTTTGATTTTGTCTTTGAAACGAAACTTTTCAAAGAAACAAAGAAATTTTTGTGTCTTTGAAACGAAAAATTGCTTCTCAGTACTTGAATTTTTCTTCTCCAAGATTTTTTATTATGTTGGGGAAAAAAATGACGTTAATCAGACAAAAAAAAAAAAAAAAAAAAAAAAAAAAAAAGGACGTTCAAACAAATATTTTTTTCTGAAAATACCTTACATTAGGACGGAAGATTAAACCACACCCACTTTAAGATGGCTTTTTCCCTTTGACGGAGATGGTGGAACTGGATGCAAAAAATGACGGAAACATGTCTGAGAATTGACGGAACATGGGGTAAGAACTTTTTTATTCTGATTACAATTTCAGTTACCACCACTTTCTGAACATCTCGCCCTAAGTGCTAACTACAGTTAGTTGACTTTTTGAAAACTGGAGTAGAAATGGTCTTTGTCAAATAGGAATTGTGTCTCAATGTATTTCTAAAGAAATTTGCCAATTGCACAAAAAAAAAAAAAAAAAAGTTTTAGGCATTAAATCTTAATGGCAGGTATAACCTGTTCTTAATGGAAGTATATAGTGAAAGCTATGTGTGTGAAAATATATTTACTCGTGCAAATGTTTGCCAAATATTCTCAGACTATTCACAGATAGCCATATTTATAAACGTGACTTTACTCCTTTATAAATATGACCAGGCATTGTGAATTTTAGTGACAATTCTTTAAAATATGCATACAAAATGTGAGAGGCTTCTGAGGACAAACGGCACAATGGCCTGTTCTACGGCTCGTCACCACTCAGAAGAATCACGTTTTAGCTCTCTAGTGCCATTACATAGGAGAAATCTCCACATACATATTAGACTAATCCCACTCAAAAGGGTGGTCCAGTTCCAAAATAACGGGCAAGTCCTCTCTGCATGGGAACACCAGCTAACCCCCGACGTACGTTTTGACCTTGTTGGGCCTCATCAGTGAGGTGCAGCTGGATTCCCTAGGCACTGAGAGCAAGGGTTCCACGTCTGGATTACCCTTCACTCTAAGGGAGACCCCCTAAGAGTCTTGGGCAGAATTAGTCTAATATGTATGTGGAAATTTCTCCTCTGTAATGGCACTAGAGAGCTAAAAAGTGATGCTTCTGAGCGGTAACTAGACGTAGAACGGGCCATTGTCATACCTGGGAACTCTCCGGATTTGCCCCGGAGACTCCGGTTCTGACAGAGATTTACCGGGTCTCCGGGGCAGAGGCCGATTACTCCGGATGTGGGGAGTTTCTATTGAAACTCTACCCACTTACACTCTTTCTCCCGCTGTTCCTCCGTCCCCAGCCTTCTGTGTGACATTTTTAACCCTTTGAGTGCCAGAGTAGTACGGAATGCATTGCTTTGCAATGCATTCCCTACCACTCTGAAACTCAGAGGTTTAAGCACCCCCCCCCGCTCGCGTCAAGCCCCGCCCCTTTTTGATGCGATTAGCATCATTTTTGTCACCCCCTGCTGAACAGCTGGAAGTTCCCAGGTATGGCCATTGTGCTGCTGTTTGACCTCAGAAGTCTCTTACACTTTGTATGCTTATTTTGACTACCCTTAGGGGGTCTCTCTAAGAGTGAAGGGTAACCCAGACGTGGACCCCTTGCTCTCAGTGCTAAGGAATCCTGCTACACCCTCCTGACGAGGCCCAACAAGGCCAAAATGTACATCGGGGGTTAGCTGGTGTTCCCGTGCCGGGGGGACTTGCCCGTCATTTTGGAACTGGACCGCCCTTTTGGGAAGGATTAGTCTAATATATATGTGGAGATTTCTCCTACATAAGCACTAGAGAGCTAAAACGTGACGTTTCTGAGTGGTGACTAGCTGAAGAACAGGCCATTGTGCGGTTGTTCATCCTCAGAAGCCTCTCACACTTTGTATGCCTAATTCTTAAGTATACACTAAGAAGCCAGTGTAGAGGTGTATGTTTATTGATGTTCACAAAATATCCCCAAAACTTAGGAGCCACAAGAAATATTTTAGGAGCCCAGGCTCCCAGAAGTAATATTTTAGGAGCCCAGGCTCCCAGACTTTTGGGATTTTTCCACCCCTGAAAACAGTATATGCAAAGTGATATAAAACAAACATTCCCAAGTATTTTTTTAATGGATTTTGCAACTCAATCTTCCTTATAACAACTTGTATTGGAGAATTAGCGTTCCTTTAACAATGCAGTCACATGGGCAGGTAAACACAATGCTGGTAATTTAATTTGGCAAAGGTTGTTAAAAGAAAAATAGATTAAAACTCTCTGCAAAGGAAAAAAGAGAGATGAATGTTCCCACTTATAAAACCTTGGGCTAAGTAATTTATAACCTTGTGAACGAAGACCTAAATAATATTGTAAGCTCTTTAGAAATGATCAGTTTCTCAATGCAAAAGTAGGTAAACCTACTCCAAAAGATAATCAGGACGAGAAGCTGGAAAGCCGAGCGTTTACTGGGGGATTTTGGAGTGTCCAGTGCTTTAGAACTTAACCCTTTAATTCCAGAGCTTTATTCAATGCACAGTGAAGCAATGCATTGCGTGCATCTCTGGTACTCCAAGGGTTATTAAAAAACAACTACGATAAACTTCATCTGAGTTGTGGTTGCACATTTTTAAGAATATGACAAATCTCAAATGTATTCCTCAAAGATAACCCCTCGATCTCCTTATCCATTTTATGGAGACAATAAGAACTCACATTTCAGATAAGAAATCTGCTAGACATGTGAAGGTACATTAGACTCTTACAGATAAAGCATTTTATAATCAGTCTCTGTGCAGAGGTCTAACTGGAGTTTTGCTGTCCCTGAAGCAATGCATTGGAGACAACCGATTGCATTAAAGGGTTTGCCCCATGTAAAATAAACAGGAGTCCTGAAAAGGTTCCCTCATTCTAGAATTTTTCCTCTTTATCAGGTCCTGTCTAGAACTTACAAGGGAAATTTGTTACTCTACTAGAGTAGATCCCATTTGGATTGTAGCTCTGTAGCATCACTTGTGTAACTCCATTTCAAATGTAAGCTCTGTGGTACCACTAGTGTAGCTCCATTTACAGTGGAAAAAGGGAGATTAAGTGAGGCAGTGACCCACGAGCCTAGATATATGACAATACCTGGGTACTTTCCATTGTTGTCTCCCCGGAGGGGAGTCCTCTGCTGCCATGGGTAGTGTGAAGAATGATGCGTATTGCGTCAAAAAGGGGAGGGGCTTAACACGAGTGCCGGGTGGAGGGCTTAAAAGAAGGCTGGGGGGGGGGAAGGAGCAACACGGGGAGAAAGAGTGGAAGTGGGTAGAGTTTCAATAGAAACTCCCCACATCTGGAGGACTCAGCCTCTGCCCTGGAGACCCAGTAAACCAGTGTGAAAACCGACATCTCCGGGGAACATCCGGAGAGTTCCCAGACTGGCCCAGGGGGCAATTGCCCTGCTGCCCTCCAGGCCAAGCCTTTCCTAGCCATAAGTGAATCTATTAGTGGCTCAGTCATTCTGATGGGAATGGAGCTACACAAGTGATGCCACAGAGCTACAGTCCATATGGAGCCACTCTAGTAGAACAACCAATTTCCCTTGAAAACTCTATGGTAACATTAGTGTAGCTTTACTTAATTTGTAAGCTCTTTAGTGTCACTAACATAGCTCCCTTTCAACTGTAATACCTGTGGTATCTAGTGTACCATAATTTCAACTGTAAGCTCTGTAGTATCACTACTGCAGCAATATTAATGCCAATTTTACAATTAACAAAAGGGGAAATCCTGGGACGATAGTAGTATTGGGCCAATTGAAAATAAATAAAAAAAGGAGCCAGAGAACCCAGATTTAATTAATTGGATTAATTGGATTTTATGTCCATGTACAGTTTTATTAACTCAAAGCTGGCTCATAAAATCTATATTTTGGCTCTTATAAGGATAAGTAAAGTTTTATTATGAGGGAAAAAAACATTTAAAGGGATAGTATTTTTCATAATAAAAGCAGCTCCAATTAATCATCATAGTATTTGGACTTTGGAGAGTGTTATTTCAGTTCTGTCAGAGTTGTAGTTCAAGAGTAATTCAATGACAAAGTATTCCCCTCCCGCCCCTTTTATTGATGTAACACTGCTCACCCAGAGCAGAAGGGAGGTGCCCAGGTAGACTGCAGAGAGGGACAATCTTCAATTAAGATAAGGGAAAAACCTGAAAAACTTGTCAAGGTCGGCAGGGCTTTCATTGTTCTCATAGGAAGAAGATTGTCTCCTTCTGTTATCTGTCTGGTCTATGGACTGCATTCCACTTCTGAGAAGAGATGGCTTACACTAGGTAAAAGGGGCGGGAGGGGAAACTTTGTGAATATCTCTCAAACCATAAAGGTTTGAGAGATAAGACATAGCCTACAAAATAAAATAAAGATAAAATGAAGTAGTACTATCCCTTTAAGTACTAACAGTTTAATGTATGAAATCCGCTTCAGTTGTATAAACTTTGGGAGCAAGGGCAGCAAAAGCCCTACAATATGTTTCAGAATAAATTTTACACCGTTAAGGGTTTTTGTTTCGGTTTATTTTTTTTCCCCTCAATATAATTTTTTTTTTTCACCCCTGACTTGATAATAGATTTGGAAATCACTGTAAAAATAAACCCTTTGAGTGCCAGAGGGGTACGGAATGCATTACAAAATGATAAAATGATTTAAAATGTGCTTTTAACCCCTTGAATGCTACAGTTCTCTCCAATGCAATACTATCATTCATGGGGTTAAAAGTCTAATTTAAATAAATAGGAAGTATGAGAAATTCTATCAGCTCCACCATATTGTTCCAGCTGGTAGGCCCCAGATTTGCCTTATGCATGTGGGTATGCAAGATCCTTAAGGAAGTTTTCCCGCAGTTTAACTATTTCAGTGGGGTATGTATAGGATACCTCTCTAGCACTCCATGGGCCGTACGTTTAAAGATGTAGTGAAATAGCTTTTGTTGTTTGTAACGACTTTTCAAAGTACAGTGTCGTTGTGGTCATTCATTGTACCGGTTGTGATCGTAAATAGGTCGTTTGTCCTGAATGAAATTTTCACATATAAAGAAAATTTTGTATGTAACAACAAAAAAAGTGTTACGTAATGACACACACAAAAAAAAAAAAAACCCTTAAAGGGATAGTAATAATTAATAATCCCCATATTGCAGTCATGTTAACCCCTTAAGGACCAGGCGAGCACGCACACGGTGGTCACTTAAGGATCGCAGAGCCCAGAATTCCATGACGGTCATAGCACGTCATGAGTCGTTAAGTCAGATCTACCCATGACGTACTATGACCGTCAAGGGTCATTAAGGAGTTAAAAAGAAATGAATTGCCCCCAGTGTCATCTCTCAAACCTTTATGATTTGAAAGATAACGGCACGCAAAGTTCCCCCCTCCTCCCCCTCTCCCTGAAGTCAACATTGTACTGACTGCAGGGATATCTGGTCTGACTTTCATTAGGAGGCTCTGCAGCAGAGCCGTGATCGTGTTAGCAAACTAAGCACACGTAGAAGACCATTTCAGTGAAATAATTATTTTTTACTAACGCAATCTCGGCTCTGCTGCAGAGCCGCCTGATAAAAATAAGACCGATATTCCTGCAGTCAGCACAACACTGACTTCAGGGAAGGGGGAGGGAGGGGGGGGGACTTTATGGTTAAAGCGATGACACTGGGGACAATTCAATTCTTTTGAACATGGCTACAATATGGGGATTCGTAATGTTTAAGTATTACTATCCCTTTAACGTCAAAAATGTCTTAACTAAAAACAAATTCTCACATTCAGAACTTTACATTCCCTCCAGTTTTTTCTTAACGTACAAATTTTGTCTTTTGCAAGACTTTTTTTGTCGTTCGTTATGACAAATTTTCTTTTCCTCTTTATGATACTGGAGGATAGTCTAGCCACGCCCTTTCCCCCGGCAATTCTGGAGTTGTGTCGTACACAACGGACATTACTTTTTTTTTCGTCATATACTCTATAGAAAATATGTAGTTCATGCACACAATTACTTATTCTTGTCGTTCATACAAAATTTTTTTGACGTTATCTCTTTGAACATATTGCCCCAAGTGTTAATCATATTAAAACTGGCAATATATTTTTCTTTTAAAGGGATACTGTCAGAAAAAAAAAAGATTAACTATATGGTAGATACAATTAAGAGAGAGTAATTGCACTTATTTGTATCTCTCAAATCATTATGGTTTGAGAGATATAGGAAAATAAAGTTCTCTGGTCCCTCCCCTTTCTGCTTGATGAGCTGTAAAGCTGTCAGAAGCAGATTCTGGTCGCACGACCAGATGCGGCTCTTGAGCAACGCCAATATAACGATATCTAAAAATAAATATTTCATTGGAACGGTCTACAACGTGTGCCTGATTTGCTAGCACACATTGTAGACCATTCCGATGAAGTATTTACCTTTAGATATTGTTATATCGGCGCTGCTGAAGAGATGCATCTGGTCAAGCGACCAGAATCTGCTTCTGACAGCTTAACAGCACGTCAAACAGCCTCTGGTCACTCTATACCAGGTTTGGAGTGCCATGAAGATGATATCTCACAGCCCCTATTTTCACCCAAATCTCTCAAACAGCTAAACCAAAAACTATACAAGATTTAGGTTGCTACATTACTGCAAACAATGAAACGTCCACGACTATTCAAGAACCTTCAAACTAACCTATAGAAAGACACATTGGCCATGAGAGTGAACAGACCTCAGACAATGGGGATGAACCTCTGACATACAATTGTTGTTTCATTCTGTTTTTGTTTTGGCATTTTAGCAGGATGAAAGCAGATACAGGTCCTAGAACTTTCATACAAGCAGGAAGAGTAGAATGTGAAGATATAATTATTACTAACGCTAAATGTGAGGCAAAACTCTGTTGCCAGAACTAAAAATTGTCCCCTGGGAACATGGAATTGGCTGTGCGCCTCGGTTTTATTATGCCCAAAAGAAAACCTGAGTAAGATTGGTTCAAATTAAAGTGGAACTTTCACATTATATAAAGTCGACCCTGCAACAATTAAGCAGGTAGCGACTAGCTTTATAATACATCTATTCCCTCTCAGAAGTAGTCGATTGTAAAGAAATCCTTAGTCTTCACAGACTGATGGACAGTTTAGCGCAGTCTGAGCGCCTCCGCCGTCAGTCCCTCCCGGTTGCCTTGTGGCACTCTGCAATGCTTCTTACAGGAGGTTAAATACTTCGTTTTAACTTTATTTTATTAGTTAGGCATTAAAAGAATATGAAGAAGCATATAAGTCTTATCTCTCAAACCTTTATGGTTTGAGAGATATTCACAAGCAAAGTTTCCCCTCCCGCCCCTTTTACCTAGTGTAAGCCATCTCTTCTCAGATGTGGAATCCAGTCCATAGACCAGGGAGATAACAGCAGGGGACAATCTTCTTCCTATGAGAACAATGAAAGCACTGCCCCCCTTGACAAGCTTTTCAGGTTTTTCCCTTATCTTAATTGAAGATTGTCCCTCTCTGCAATCTACCTGGGCACCTCCCTTCTGATCTGGCTGAGAAGTGTTACATCAGTAAAAGGGGTGGGAGGGGGACACTTTGTCATTGAATTACTCTTGATCTACAACTCTGACAGAATTGAAATAACTCTCCAAACTCCAAATACTATGATGATTAATTAGAGCTGCTTTTATTATGAAACATTACTATCCCTTTAAGGATTTCTTAATAATCTGCTGCTTCTGAAAGTTACGAGAGGTATTATAAAGCTAGTTGCCATTTGCTTAATTATTGCAGCACAACTTTACACAAGTTGAAAGTTCCATCTCCATTGCCCCACAGGGAACAAATTCCTTTGGATTCAAATTGGATTTTTAACCCATTGAATGCTTGAGGTCTCCAACCTGTGTCTTTGAGGCGACCTCTAGCATTTTTAAGGGGGTAAAAGCACCATTTAAGTCAAATGGAAATTCTCCCCCACCCACCACCACCCCCCATGGCGCTTTAGAGTGAAATAATGGTGTCCAAAACATGAATAATCTATGTTTTTCATCACACCCCTGGCATGTAGAGGGTCCCTTGGATGCATCCAAAATACTGTTTGGCAAGGAGTTGGAGATCTGTAGTATTGAAGGTGTTAAAGGGATAGTAATGTTTCATAATAAAATAAGCTCTAATTAATCATCATAGTATTTGGACTTTGGAAAGTGGTATTTCAATTCTGTAGTTGTAGTTCAAGAGTAACTGAATGATAAAGTATCCCCCTCCTGCCCTTTTACGGATGTAACACTGCTCAGCCAGAGCAGAAGGGAGGTGCCCAGGTAGACTGCAGAGAGGGACAATCTTCAGGATAAGATAAGGGGAAAAACCTGAAAAACGTGTCAAGGGGGGCAGGGCTTTCATTGTTCTCACAGGAAGAAGATTGTCCCCTGCTGTTATCTGTCTGGTCTATGGACTGGATTCCACATCTGAGAAGAGATGGCTTACACTAGGTAAAAGGGGCGGGAGGGGATACTTTGCTTGTGAATATCTCTCAAACCATAAAGGTTTGAAAGATAAGACTTATATCGTTTATTTTATTTTGTAGGCATTAAAAAAACATGAAGATAAAATGAAGTATTACTATCCCTTTAATAAGCTGGATTTCTGAATAAAGGTACCAACCTGGTGGAAAGAACGGATAAACACCACATAAGTACAATTCCATTTGTCCCTTAAATCCTTTAGGGCCGTGGACATACCAGGACCGTCACGACTGTCTGTGCATCAAGGATCAGTGATGGCTCTGGAATATCATGAAATTTCTGATCAAAGTACGCCTGCGGGAGCGCGGTGATCACACCGGGAGTCCTAAACGGACAGCTCCAAGACCGGAGCCGTTTCAGTCTCTCCCATGCTCCAAACAAAATGGTCTTGGTCCTCTGGGGCACAAAATCTCTGGTCATCAAGGGGTTAAAGACCCAAGGATTTTGTTTTGCAATGTATTGAACGCCCCCCCCCCGTCCCTTAAACGGGATAAAAGAGCAGTAAACCATTATATAAAGACATATTGCAGGGTTTTCCCTGTTGAGTAAAATAAGGATACATGTTAATACATTATTTCCAGAATTATTACAGTTTAAACTCTTGTTTTTACATTAACAGTGCCCACTAGTGGTCAGATTTATATACCGTTGTTTTCTATGGGGAATGTCGAGCCGCCAGTAAACAGTTCTTCATAGAAGGTGACAAACTGCTGAGTCAGTTAGAACTTTCAGGAAGTAATCACACTTTCACTCACTTCCTGACAATCTGAACTGTTATAACACTTGACAACAGTGCGAGTTATCTTGTTTCACTCAGCAATGAAAACTCTATATATATATACATATATGCAAACAGCCACTGGCTCCTAAAAAAATACTGTATAGCTCCAAAAGGTTTCCATATTTCGTCCAACCCAGAATACATTATATTACTTTGCAAAATCTGTGTAAATTCACCAGATACTGAAAGACAGGGGTAGCAAACTTTTTGCTCTTCCACAATTGGGGATTACGGTTCCCATCATCCCAACCAGCCACTGCATAACTGAACACTGACTCGATTTCCAGGGACAGTCCCTGGTTTTGGCTCACTGTCCCGGACATCATCCCCAACAAAGAACGAACCACAGGATGCCTACACTGCACAAAACAAACCACTACTATGCAAATTAGAGAGGCTTCTATGGAATTCTATTAATCAGGGATAATTCTTAAGCAATGCAAAGCCAATCCTATGCTGCTAGCTTGGTTAAAAAGACATATTAGGGTGTTTTCCTTCTTGTATTTAAGATTATCTTCCATTAAACTACAGTTATTGACTTTTAGCAATAAACCCTCTGGCAGCAACTTGCTATTATCCACTAACAAACCACACTGTCTTTAATGAAAACATGCAAACCTCGCATGACCTACATCTGGACGTGACAGTTTCTTCTGAACAAATGTCACTGCTGCTTTAAAGTTAGTGTAAAGTTGTTTTCCAGTTCATGTCAACCCTTTGCGTGCCTGAGGGATACACAACACACATTGCTTTGCAAAGCATTGCATACCTCTGACACTCAAAGGGTTAATCAGGTGTACAAATTGTTACAAAAGAACCAGGTTGCTTAGCATTTACACAGCACCAGCATATTCCACAGAGCTGTACAGGAACAGTTTATTACAAACCCGTTAAACACAGACATATACAAAATGGCGGAGAAGGCCCTGTTTCAGTATGTGCATCAATACAGATTATATATTACCATAAAATCTTGATTATAATACGCACAATTTTGCCCCTTTTTGCCCTATGTGAAGAGGGGGTGCGTATTATAGGAGTATTATGGGCAGCATGCTTGCATTTGCAATGGCCTGTTTAACTCTGTTAAAGGTGAGGTCTGGTCACCCTACCCCTACCGCCCAGGCGCGCAGACTGCACTAACCTGCACTAATCTGAAGATTAAGGGTTACTTTAGAATTGGGTACTTCTGAGAGATAACAGAATTACTCTGAAGCTAGTCGTCATATAATTATTGTAGGGCGACTTCATACAACATGAAAGTTCCACTTTAAAGTGATAGTAATACTTAAAATGAAAAAAAGAAAAAAAAAATCTTGTAGGGTTTTTCTCTCTGAGAGAAACAAGTGTACTCCCACTGCAGAGGTTTTTTTATTTATTTATTCAAAAGTTATTGCAGCTCAAACTTTAACTTTTTAGGTGCAATAAATATCACAGTGGCCTGAAACTGTACAGTGGCACCATTGCTACACCATCCTATGGAGATTTATGGTCCTGGGACCAGAGTTGTCCATAGGATGGTGTAGCAACAGTGACACTGTACAATTTTAGGCCACTGTGATATTGCACCTAAAAAATTAAAGTTTGAGCTGCAATAACTTTTAAATTAAAAAAAAAAAACACTCAGCAGTGGGAGTAGCCTTGTTTTACTCAAGAGGGATAAACCCTACAAACATATGTGTTTTTTACATTTTAAGTATTACTATCCCTTTAAGGTTCTTGCAGGGCAATACCATAGATCCAAAGCGCAGAGATCTATGCATTGGATCTACTGTATTATCCTGTAGGATCTTGAAGCCCTCATAGGGCATTACAACTGCCCACATGAAGAGGTCCTTACAGGGCACTGTTGGATATGGGCAGCAAATGCAAGCATCCCACTCACTGTGGCAGAGATCACAGCCGATCCAGAGGGTGTGGGGGAAGCAGGGCAAGCTGGTAGCAGAGCGGAGGGAGGGAAACCGCACCAAAAATGTATTTTCTATTTGTTAGTAGAGGGGGAAAATAAGGGTGCGTATTATACGTAGGTACTGTTGTTTTCCACAAAAATCCTGGGTATATTTCACACCTGCACATATACACAGGTGCATATTATGCTGGAGATTTTACTGTATACACTCAGTGGCCACTTTACTGGTTACACCAGCTTGTAAACACAAATAGCAGATCACGCGGCTGAAATGCAATATTAACCCCGTAAGGACCCTTGACGTACCAGGACCGTCACAGCCCTTGAACTACTCAAGGACCGATGACGGTCATGGTACGTCACGTACTTTTTACTTACAGCGCTCTACCGGGAGCGCTGTAAGTAAAAATAGGGCCTGAAATAGACCGCTCCAAGATCGGAGCAATCTCTTTCAAGCCCCATAGTGACGCGCCGATACACGTGACAGGTCACGTGTACCAGCACGTCAAAGTGCCCCTATGCGGTCATTATGGGACGGAAATGTCCCATGACCACCGGTCCTTAAGGGGTTAAGACATGCAGACATGGTAAAGAGTAGTTCAGTTTAGAGGTGTCCAAGTTCAATCCCCAAGGACTGCCAATAGGCCAGGATTTAAGGATATCCTGATTAAGCATACAGGAGTTGATTGGTGGCTCATTCATTTTGACTGGCTCATGTGTGTGCAAACAGGGAAATCCCTAACCTTTTGAGTGGCAGACGGGTATCCAATGCAACCCTCTGGCACTCAGAGGGTTAAATAATGGTCTGCTGGTAACTCTTGAGGGCTGAACTATGACACCCCTTGTTTAGTTGTCTGAACAAACATTAAAATGGGGAATACTTGTGATCTAATTGACTGACTGTGGTACAACTGTTGGTGCCAGTTGTGACGGATCTAGCAAAATCAGAAAACAGCTGTCCACCTGGGATTTTCACATATACAGTCTAGAGTTTACAGAGAATGGTGCGATAAACAAAAAACATCTGGTGAGTGGCAGTTATGTGGGCAAAAAACAAATGTTAAAGTGATAGTGAAGTTTCACAAAAAACAGCAGCTCCAAATAATCTTCATAGTATTTGGGCCATGGAGAGTTGTATTTCAAGAGTAATTGAATGATAAAGTGTCCCCCTCCCATCCCTTTTACTGATGTAACACTGCTCACCTCAGAGTAGCAAGACTGTCCGGATGGATCACAGAGAGGGACAATCTTCAGTGATCATAAAGAAAAACCTGTCAAGGGGGGGGGGCAGTGCTTTCATTGTTTTCACAGTAAGAAGATTGTCCGTTGTTATGATCTGTCTGGTCTGTTGACCAGATTCCATATCTGAGGGGAGGTGGCTTACACTAGGTAAAAGGGGAGGGAGGGGGATATTTTAAGTCAACTCCCCTCAGATGTGGAAGCTGTTCCTGGGAATAGACAGCTCATAGGAAGGAACAATCTTCTTACTGTGACCATAAGGAAACACTGCCCCCCTTGACAGGTTTTTCAGGTTTTCCTTATGATCACCGAAGACTGTCCCTCTCTGCGATCCATCCGGACAGTCTTGCTGCTCTGAGGTGAACAGTGTTACATCAGTAAAAGGGGCGGGAGGGGGATACTTTATCATTCAATTACTCTTGAACTACAACTCTGACAGTATTGAGATAACACTCTCCATGGCCCAAATACCATGAAGATTAATTGGAGCGGCTTTTATTGTGAATCATTACTATCCCTTTAAAGGGATAGTAATGTCTGTTATAAAAGTTGTTTGCCGAGTCTTTTTTATATATAGTAATAATAAAAAATATTGCGCGATGTGTAAAAGCTTGTTTGTAGTTCAAAAATTAAGTGGAGAAAGATCCCCCGCCCACCCCTTCTGGCTGCCTCCCACTGAATCTGGTCGTGGGACTGGCCGGATGCAGCAAATGACAAATTTCAGTAAGTATAAGGAAAACCCTGGCGCCACCTTGACAAAGGAGAGCAGGATTTTCCTTTACATACTGAAGTTTGTCCCTCGCTGCATCCATCTGGACAGGACTGCAGTTTTAGCATCATGCGGATAGAAGGGCCGATGGGGGATCTTTCTCCACTTACATCTTTTGAACATCAAGTTTCTACACATAATACAATCTGTTACTTTTAATAAAAAGAAGACTTGGCGAACGACTTTTATAACATATGTTACTACTATCCCTTTAATAACAGAATGAAGAGGAGAATGGTTAGAGTCATACAAGCTGCCAGAAAGGCCTCAAATACTCAAACAACCACTTTCTACAGTGGTGCGCAGAACGGCACAATGAACACACAATGTGTTGATCCTTGCACCAGGTGGGCTATAGCAGCAGACGACCACTCCAGGTTCCACTGCTGTCAGCTAAGAACAGCAAGAGGAGGCTACAGAGGGCACACATTACAGCCGCAATGCATCCTATATAATAAATTCGCTAAATCGTGTGTAACGCCGCGACATGCACAGCAGACACTGCTGTGCGTGCTGCAGTCATGCGCAGTAAAGACTGCCCGCGCCGCAAAGGAGTGTCCAGCTCTGTATCAGCCGTGGAGCGGGCAGTATCTACTGCGTGTGACTGCCCCACGACCGGGTGGCTGTGACACTGTGGCCCGTGTAACGGGCTGTTCAACTAGTTTTGAATAATTAATCTCAGCAGCTCAAGCAGAGAAGTCCTAAAGATGTGACCTGTTCATGGTCCTCAAAGGAAGGTTTGAGAACCCTGGTGTAAAGCTCAAGCTCTCACATGGAGTAGTACATTATAATAAAACACATACATTACCTGAACACAGAATCAAACACACAGACTTGTCATCCATGGAAGAAAGCAACAGCTGATGGAAGGAATGCAGTGAAGAGGCAATTCCACAACAGACCCATCAAGCATATGGATGTGATGGGAAATTCTGAGCCACTCAGTCAATGCCCAAAAATAACCACTTTTTTGTCAATGACAACATATCAGGACTCCAAGCAGCAGGCTTCTTTTCTTCCTTCCAGAATTATACCCTATCTATTTTTAACACTATTTTGATCTCTCAGATTGTTTAACGACTTCAGGACCATATTGGTGTGCGCAACACATTGCTTTGTAATGCGTTGATCACTTATTCTCAAGGGGTTAAAAATCAAACAAGTTCTTTCACGTACTCAGATCTATTGAAGCCTAGTGTTCGCTGTGAGGAAGAGCGATGTAGAAAATGGATTCAATAGAGATCACTATACACAGCAAACATAATGACAAACAGAAATGGCTGACTGCTGAATGAAGGGCACCTTCTCGTGCCAACTGAATCTGTTAACCTTTTGAATGTCAGAAGGGTACGCAACACATTGCAGAGCAATGCGTTGTATACCCCTTTGGCACTAAAAGGGTTAAATTAAAGGGATAGTAATGTTTCATAATAAAAGCAGCTCTAATTAATCATCATAGTATTTGGGCCTTGGAGAGTGTTATTTCAATTCTGTCACAGTTGTAGTTCAAGAGTAATTCAATGACAAAGTATCCCCCTCCCGCCCCTTTTACTGATGTCACACTGCTCAGCCACAGCAGAAGGGAGGTGCCCAGGTAGACTGCAGAGAGGGACAATCTTCAATTAAGATAAGGGAAAAACCTGAAAAGCTTGTCAAGGGAGGAAGGGCTTTCATTGTTCTCATAGGAAGAAGATTGTCCCCTGCTGTTATCTGTCTGGTCTATGGACTGGATTCCACATCTGAGAAGAGATGGCTTACACTAGGTAAAAGGGGTGGGAGGGGGACACTGTCATTTCGTTACTCTTGAACTACAACTCTGACAGAATTGAAATAACACTCTCCAAAGTCCAAATACTATGATTAATTAGAGCTATTGATTATGAAACATTACTATCCCTTTAAGCAGAAATAAGTGCCTTAGATACATGTAGAGTGGCAGTGCCATCTAGAGTGTTGAAGCTTCATTTTGGAGGTGTGATACTGGGCAAGACCTGAAGGTGGGGAGGTGCACTGGTAAAGCTGAGAGTTAAAGCCTTCTACTGATGAGGAGAAATGAGAGAAAATGGTTTGACATGAGAGAGCTAGATACACACAGAGCTGTGGGGAGGGTCCTTGGCTGATCATAAGGAGCAAAATGGGATGCAGCAGGATATCAGAGTGGAGGAGATATGGGGGGGGGGGGGGGGGAGTAGAGGAGAGAAGGTACTTGAATGAGAGAAGCAGAATTCTGTAGAATATACAGCATGGGGATACCACTGGTGGACAAATGGAGTAAAGACAAACCTAGGCTGTAGTAAGGTAACATGCTGCAGCATTCTGCATCAAGTGTGTGTACCTGAGAGGCAGGAAGACCAGAGAGAAAGTTACAGTAGACCACTCAGGAAAGAATAAGTGCTAACATAAGCATTTTAGTTCTGAAGGAACAGAGGAAGGGATGAATTTTCACCATGTTCTATATAAAAAAAAGCAGCAAGACATGGAAGAGGGAAAAAAAGAAAAAAAAACACACACCAAGCCACGAGTTATGAATCATGGCATCCTATGGGGTATTTCACCCAGGCAACACTGCCGTAGAGAGGTTGTCATAGTGAGAAGCAGAATGCTACAACTTTGCTCTGACAGTGTGATCTCAGTTATTGCACATAGCTGTGTTTTAAATGTATCCCTTCTGTTCATACTGCAATCTGAGATGCAGAGACATCCTTGCTACATTGTAGCACTAACACACAGCAACACTTTCAGTTGCTACAAAAAAAGGTAACCCTATAAAATCTCCCACGTAAAAGAGCCCCAAACCTTTGAGTGCCAGAGGGATATGCAATGCATTGCAGTGTACCCCTCTGGCACTCAAAAGGTTATTAAAACACACACAACAACTTCTTACTCTTTTATTGTAGGTCCTTTCAGCCAATTCTTCCTGCTAAACATTCTTCTTTGATAATATAGAAAAAAGCTGCTGTGTGCAAGTCAGCTCAAACAACCAAACAATTGTTTAGCAGATCCCAAACAGTTCAGCCACTTGGATCGCTCTGACATAAAAGCCATTGTCCCTGCATTGCCCCTCACTATGCACATTCTATTCATGAAAACCATATGTTTCCTCTCTTCTCACACCACCACAACAATTATTTATGAGGCTGTATGAAAAGCAATGATAGCTCTGTATTTCACATGAATGAGGGCCCAGGACTCTGGATTAATCCTTTGAGTTCCAGAGGGGTGCACAACGCACCTGGTTAAAGGGATAGTAATACTTCGTTTTAACTTTATTTTATTTTGTAGGCATTAAAAAACACGAAGAATGATATAAGTCTTATCTCTCAAACCTTTATGGTTTATGAGATATTCACAAGCAAAGTTCCCCTCCCCGCCCCTTTTTCCTAGTGTAAGCCATCTCTTCTCAGATGCGAGTCTGGTTGTATGACAGTACAGATAACAGAAGGGGACAATTTTCTTTGTATGAAAACAATGAAAGCCCTTCCCCCCCTTGACAAGTTTTTCAGCTTTTTCCCTTATCTTAATTGAAGATTGTCCCTCTCTGCAGTCTACCTGGGCACCTCCCTTCTGATCTGGTTGAACAGGGAAGGGATACTTTGTTTGTGAATATCTCTTAAACCATAAAGGTTTCAGAGATAAGACTTATATCATTCTTCATGTTTTTTTAATGCCTACAAAATAAAATAAAGTTAAAATGAAGTATTATTATCCCTTTAAAGTTTTGGTCAGATACCATTTTACATTATTTACCACGGCAGTAAAATGTATAACAGATTAAATCAGATGTTTGTTTTGTTGACATGTGGGATGCTTAAATGTGGTTCCTATAATCTGGCTTCCATGTAGTGCACATAATGCATTTAAAGGGATAGTAATGTTTCACAATAAACAGCAGCTCCAATTAATCTTCATAGTATTTGGGCCATGGAGAGTTATTGCAATACTGAGTTGTAGTTCAAGAGAAATTGAATGATAAAGTATCTCCCTCCCGCCCCTTTTACCTAGTGTAAGACACCTCCCCTCAGATGTGGAATCTGGTTTTAAGACCAGACAGGTCACAGCAAGGAACAATCGTCTTACTGTGAGAACAGTTAATACCCTGCCCCCATTGACAAGTTTTTCCTTATGCTCACTGAAGATTGTACCTCTCTGTGATCCATCCGGACAGTCTTGCTGCTCTGAGATGAGCAGTGTTAAATCATTAAAAGGGGTGGGGGATACTTTATCATTCAATTATTCTTGAACTACAACTTAAACAGAGCTGCTTTTTTTTTCTGAAACATTATTATACCTTAAAAACACAGTGCACTAAAACAATGTTGTGAGATATAGTCTTGAATTACTAAGGCTCATCTCAGGCCGTTCAGATACTGCATTTAATAAAAAAAAATAAAAATTCAGGTTTCAGCTCTAACTTTCAAATAAAACACCTTTCACAATTGGGAGTACCCTTGTTTTACTAATATACTCTATAAAATTTTAGGTTACATTTTAAGTATAACTATCACTTTAATTCTGAAAGTGTCATTGTCAATTTTTGTCTATTTTACATAGGCTCCCAATTAATATTTCCCAATCATGCTTTGACAAAAAAAAAAAATATATATATATATATATATGGATTTTTTTTTAGCAATAACAAAATCAGGACAAAATAAGCGTTAATTATTTTTGTACAAATGTACACATTTATAGGTCTAGCAATAGACATGGAAATACAGACATTTAGCAGATAACTATTCTCAAACTGAATGACAGGCAGGTGGATAGGCCTTACCGGCCTTCCGACATCACATGTGCTATTCAATTAGGTACAAAAAAGTTTAGTTAAACCCTCAGGTGGGCCACACTCGGCCCTTGAGCAACACAGATTCCCATGCAATACATTTTACGCCAAGCAGCATACCCCTCACACATGCAGCTGCAAGAGCAAGCAGAGATTGGGTTTCCCATTAAACAGAAACCCCCTTTACTCCCCATCAGATCACAGGGAGACAAATACTGGTATTGTTGCTGAATGACGATGCTGGGAATTGTAGGACAAAAAGAGCTGAAGGTAGGCTGCTGTGTCCCCACTTATGGTCAGTGTCCCAGTAGCTACAATGACTTCTATATCCAGAAGTACACAAAATTCTAATTATTGTGACAAAGTAGATAAGGCTAAAAAAAAACAAAAAAAACACGCGTCCTTCAAGTCCAGCCCATGCCAAAAACACCCCTGTTGATCCAGACGAAGGCAACAAAAGCTCTCTGGAGTGTGCGTGTGATTCCTTCCTTAGTCCAATTGGTAGTCAAGTAGTTTCCTATTTGCTTTGTAGCCATCTGTCATAATTGTCAGTATTGTTCTGTGCTACATAGGCATCTATTGCTTTTTTTTTTTTTTTTTTTACGCAGTTGCATTATCTGCAAGCACAACATCCTGAGGCAAAGAATTCCATAGCCTTACTGTAAAGAATCCCTGCCTTTGTTTTAGTCGAAAGCACCTTTCCTCTAGTCTTAATGGATGACCTCTTGTTCTTAGCTCAGCTCTTTGCATAAATAATTCATTGGATAATTCTTTGTATTGACCTTGAATGTATTTGTAAATGGTAATCATATCACCCCTTAGACGTCTCTTCTCTAATGTAAACAAACCCAGTTTGTCTAGTCTCTCTTTATAACTCAGATCCTTCAATCCCTTTATCAGTTTTGTTGCATGTCTCTGCACCTTTTCCAGTTCAGTAATCTCTTGTTTTAGAAAAGGCACCCAAAATTGTACTCCATATTCTAGATGTGGCCTAACCAAGGATTTATACAGAGGTAGGATAATATTACCATCCCTTGCTTCTATACCTCTTTTTATGCAGGCTAGTACTCTATTTGCTCTTGCAGCAGCTGAGTGACTGCACACTGCTGTGAAGTCTATTGTCTACCAGTACTCCTAAATCTCTCTAATGAGGATTTCCCAAGTTGTTTCCCATTTAGAGTAAATGTAGCAAGTTTGTTTCTACAGCCCAAATGCATAACCTTACATTTATCTACATTAAATGCCATCTTCCACTTTTCTGCCCATTCACTTAGTTTATCTAAATCAGTGATTCTCAACCAAGGTGTTGTGGCATTTTGGAGTTCCATGGACATCAACTTAGGGTGCCCTGTGTTTTCTATAAAGACTAACAAAAATTGACTTTTAAATAAAGATTTATTGAAATTGTTATGCACAACATGTTTAGTTCTGTTGTTATGATTATAAGACCTAATAATAACTGTATATTTATGTATTGTTCCCTTCATTATGCCCTTGATAAAGTACATTAAATATGTTAAGGGTGCCCCGAATGTTCCAGATTACGTGTTAGAGGTGCCCCAAGCAAAAAAAGATTGAGAACCACTGATCTAAATCCTTCTGTAGGGAAAAAACATCCAGCTCTGTATGTATCTCTTTACATAGCTTAGTGTCATCAGCAAAGATTGAGATGCTACTTTCAATTCCCACTTCTAGATAATTAATAAACAAATTAAAAAGCATTGGGCCCAGGACTGAACCCTGCATCACCCCACTTATAACCTTAGACCAATTTGAAAAAGTTCCATTTACAACAACTCTCTGCCAGCTATCATTTAACCAGTTCTCAATCCACGTACAGATAACACCACCCAAACCGAAGCCTTTTAATTTATTCAGTAACCTGTTGTGAGGCACTGTATCAAAGGTTTTTGCAAAATCCAAGTATACTACATCAACAGCAGTTCCCCTGTCCAAATTACTGGCATATAAAGAAGAAAATAAATAAATAAATAAAAATGTCTAAAGACACCCCTCTCTTGAAATCATGGGTTTACTCTGCACTGGAGAGAAACATTCCTCTACCAAGCAATTAACACATGATCAAGTTGTGTGTGCATGTGTCTCTGTAATTTTTCATGATAATCTCCACTTAACATTTTGTTAAGGTCAGACATTGCTCAAGCCCTGCACATGGCTAGTCTCGTCCCTTGAGCGAGGTACCGACAGCTCTAGCTCCCGACAGCCACAAGCAGATGACATTTTACAGACAGTCCAGTCTGAACATGTAGTCAATTAGTGGATCTGTCATTATAGTCCTATGTTTGCTCAAGCAAGGCATCTGTAATCCTGGAATGCAAGTAGTTACACCAGGCTAAAACTGGCCACCCTGACACACTTCAGAGTCCCTTCAAGTAGTTCTGACCCAAGATAAATTTGGTGGAATTAACTCCAAATGCATCTTCCCCAAGCAGCCATGATGGGAGTTTTAGTCTCCACAGCTGAAGGGACAAGAATTGACTACTCCACACTATGCCTTAACACCAAATACAAAACCAAAGACTTTCCATGTTCCAATATTCTCACCTTTTGCAGACAATTCAAATATGCATTTTGTTTTCTGTAAAATAAATAGTTTGAGAAATTAACCCTTTATATTTGTGACAATTTAGGCTAATTCCCTGCTAGTGATGCCATTACAACCCCCCCTCGTACATACCTCCCAACATTTCAAGTTGCCAGAGAGGCACACTTGTGTTTTAGGGGGTGTTGCTGGGGGCGTGGCATTGCCAAGAATTTTTACGCTATTTCATGACCTTTTGACACCTCCTTGTGTAACCTATAACAAAACCAAAGTATCTTATTTAAACAGACTAATTTATAAACACACACTAACGTTTAAGCAAACATTAAGTTGAGTTTTATTGCTGTAAAGCGGAAAGCAGAAAAAATGTACAAGCTCTAAGTCTGGTAAAAATAGACCTGCAAGTTTGACTTTCAAACCGGGAAAAGGTGAAATTTACTCACCGATATTTGGTTTTCCTCTCTGTCCTTCCACGGCATAGACTGTGGGTATTAGCTCCGCCTCCCAGCTGGCAGGACCAATCAAAATTATAAATGTGCACTTCATCTGCAGTTATACTATTGTCCAAGCTGAAGACAGACAACAAGCTAGTAGATATCATAGCAAATAATGCAGCAAGCAATATCACAGGCTTAGCACAAAGAACTATGAACAATACATCACTCACCAAATAGTAGGGGGGTTACTATGGAAGGACACAGAAGAAAACCAAATATCGGTGAGTATTTCACCTTTTCCTTTGTGTCCAATCCACGGCATAGACTGTGGGACTTACCAAAGCAGTACCCAGATAATAGGGGGGGAACAATGCCCTTTAACACAAAAATGGCAGCTTCAAGCACCATCCTGCCAAAGTACACATCTTTGAATATGTGATGATCCCATCTAGAGAGAGTAAAATACAGAGATTGAGGACCAGGCGGCAGCATGCAACTCTCTTCTGGGACAATGACTGTTGTTCGTGCTCCTGAGGACACAGTCCTGGTAGAATGTGCTTACAATGCTAAAATAGGCATCTGCTGCCTGTGGCATCGTGCCATGGTCACTGCAAGACTCGGTGAAGGACTTGAGGAAATGCCAACAACCTAAATGCAAGAACCTGATACTGGCAATGGTTCTTGGATATCTGAAATGAGGTAATTTCCTGTACTGATAGGCATCTTCCAGCCAATGGAACTGGAATACACAAATAAAATATTTCAGATTCAGTATGGGGGGGGGGGGGGAAATCGGCTGAAGGCTCTCTGACAAGAAAGGAATGGAATAAAACCCTGGAAATTCTGACAGACTGGAACCTGTTTCTGAATTCTAATGCCCACCCTGTCACTAGGGTCTCTATGCCCACTAGTCTGGGTGAATGAAAGGACTGTCGTCTTTCTGGAGTGGAGCTTGCCACAAACCCTTAGCGCATCTTAGCTGAAGCAGAAAAGGAATTTCACTGCTAGAATACCTTTGATCTCTTCAAGTTTGTCACCAAATAGGTCTGAACCATTAAATGCAAGGGAGATAAACTAGTTAATGGAGGAAGGAACCTCTTCCTAGACCTTGATCCATAATGTCCTTCTGGTCTGGCAGTGATGGGAAGAGGAGATGAACTTCCAAGAATCTTGTTTTATCAAGAGAAGCATGACATAAGTTTCAGTGCATTTTTGATTGAATATAAGTCTTTCAATAAATGGAATCTGGACACAGATGATTCAATTTGACTTCCAGTTCGGAGAGTCAAACCTTAGGGAACAAGGAATGCAAGCCGTAGCAGTTGAGATTCCATTGACTGACAGAATGTAAATGCGGAGGAAAAGCTGGCCTATTGTTGTGTCAACATGGATGGAGTTGCCCCAGACTGATGTATCTTTATATCTGAATCTGGAAATAGATTATGCTTATCACTTTATTTCCCTTCAGTACATAACATTTCCTGAATGGAACTGTTGTACCAGAATCTGAGGGGCTGCTTGCTGTAGCCTATGAAGGTGGTATACCTGACATTTAAAATCCCTTTGGATTTCAGAGGCCAAGAATTTCTCAAGGCCCTATGAGCCCATATAACTTGTCTTGGATAAATTTACCCATCACATCAGTAATTTTACCTTGTTCCACAGGACACAGTAGCTTCAAATTCAATCACCATCCAGTCTTATCCACATCCGTTAAGTAGGATGGCTATGTATCAGGAACCCAAACTTCGGGAGTTTATGTACTGACACTTGCATGGTATAAAAAAAAAAAAAAAAGTCTCTTGTAAGGAGATTTAAATCCAGTCAAGAATTATCTTGAAGTGGGATGGGATTTACTTCCTGCAGCCTGCACTTAGTACACAACTAGCAGTTAGATGTAGGCGACCGAGATCCCAATCTACGCACAGTGTTTTTGGGCCAGATTCATAGCATTAAGGAGTATTTGAACTCCCTGATTGATCTCACTTAGGTTCCAAGGTTAGACATGTTAACTAACCTATATGCAAATACAGAGACACCAACCTATATACATAATACCTACATATATACATACACGTGTACCTACATATGTAAGGCAGATGAAAGAGTCAATATTTCTTAAGCAGAGACTTAGGCAATATTAGGCATTTGTGATGAAACATCCATATGTATAGTACTCACAAGGCTGCAGTCTACCCTCCTGGTGTTCCTCTGTAGTAGAAAACAACACTGTATCCTCCTGTATGCGTTCCACCGCTGTAAAGCACGCAGCTGCACTTCCGGTTTGAAGCCGGTATCTGTTATCCCACACGTCACGTCTCTGTTTGGTGCCAGCAGAGACATCTGTTGGTCTTGCCAGGAGAATATGAACCAGGGAACAAACAAGCTCTGGTCATGACCAGGTATTCAGAGGAACAAGGACCCATGTGACCTCAAAAGAAGAAGAGGTATGAGATTCTGACACATAGTGGGGATGCTAGCTGCAGTTTAAGCAGGATGCGTTGAGAGAAAAATAAAAAATAGACTGTCCTCCAGCTTGGTAGGATGAAAATAACTGCAGGTGGGGAGGTGAAGTGCACATTATAATTTTGATTGGTCCTACCAGCTGGGAGTCGGAGCTAATACCCACAGTCTATGCGGTGGATTGGACACAGAGGAAAGATACTAAAAGTGTTACCCAAGGATAGTATTTAGGGTTATTTGTAAAACTAAAATATCAGTAAAAGCACAGAGATTTTAAGAGAAATCATATATAAACCTATTTGCATTTTATAATCTGTAGTAGCTTAGACACTGGTATTGCGGTAGATTTTTTTTATTCTGTGCTTCACAGTACTGAGGTGTATATATAAAATACACCAAATATTTAAGCACTAGCAGTAAAAGTGTAGAAGCCACAGCTGCTGTGATTTTCCAACCCTGCTGTACTTTAAACAGGATGAGACACGTGTGCAATGCACAACCCTCTTGCTTGAAGGGTTAATAGAAAACTGGTTAAATGATATAATAATCATGGAAACAAGTAATTCTATGATATGGTTTCCATTGAATGCAGAAATATCTGCCGGAAACAAGAGGTGATAATGTTTTACTGTTCTAGGTGATGAAAGCGCAGAAGTTTCTATACAACAATGTTCCCGTGTCCAGACACAAAAACAAAACTCTTGTATTGTAAAGAACCTTAGAAATTCAAGACTAGATCTCACAACATTATTTTAGTGCCCTGTGTTTAAAGGTATAGTAATGTTTCACAAAAAAAGCAGCTCTGATTAATCTCCATAGTATTTGGGCTGTGGAAAGGGTTATTTCAATACCGTCAGAGTTGTAGTTCAAGAGTAATTGAATGATAAAGTATCCCCCCCTCCCCTTTTACTGATGTAACACTGCTCACCTCAGAGCAGCAAGACTGTCCGGATGGATCACAGACAGGGACAATCTTCAGTGAGCATAAGGAAAAACCTGTCAAGGGTGGCACGGCTTTCATTGTATCTCACAGTAAGAAGACTGTCCTTTGCTGTGAGTTGCCTGGTCCCAGGACCAGATTCCATATCTGAGGGGAGGTGGCCCCCACTAGGTAAATGGGGCAGGAGGGGATATTTTATCATTCAATTACTCTTGAAGTACAACTCAGACAGTACTGAAACAACACTCTTCACGGTCCAAATACTATGAAGATTAATTGGAGCTGCTGTTTTTTCTGATACATTACTATCACTTTAAGAGAAAAACTAGCTCAATTACAAGTTAACCAAAATACCACAGGTGTAAATGGAGAGTTAAATGTGGGAATTTAGATTGGGAACAAGCGGCTCTTCCTTTATCCCTTTGAGTGCAAGTGCAATTGCTTTGGATGCCTTCCTGGCACTAAACATTAAGTAGGTGTCTAGCAGTCAGGTGTATCAATGTTTATTTGTTGCACTGTACCTGCAATTTCCTGTATTTAATAATTGGCTTCAGTAGACAAGCTCATAAGGGACATCAGTTTTTAATCAGATTGTGAACAATGGACCGCAAGAAATCGAATGCAAATTTAAAAAAAAAAAAAAAAAAAAAAAAAAAAAAAAAAAAAAAAAAAAAAAAAATCAGAAAATAGATAAATCTGACTGTAGTTTAAAAGGATATTTGGGTAAACCCTTCTATTAACCCTTTGAGTGACAGCGGTATCCAACATTCAAACGTTTAAACACTAAGAGGTACTTTTTTTAGATTATAGCTCTCATTTAACCCTCTGAGTTAAGCTCTTGAATGCTAGAAAAGTCTCTGATGCATTATGAAGCAGTACATTCAGAACTCTAGCATTCAAGGGGTTAAAAGTCTATTTTGAAAACAATGGAATTTTTTTGGACCATAAAAAGTACAGCAGGTGTGACCAAGAATAGCTTTGGGTTTTCTTGTGAACATATTAAAAAAACAAAAACAAAAAAAAAAACAAACAAACAAAAAAAAACCCTGAAGACTTTTTTTTTTTTTTACATTCAAACAATTTTTGGTAGCGTGTCAAATATGTGAAGCTGGATTTATTACATATAAATTGCTGCATTAATTGCAACATAGCTTGTCTGTGACCCATGTTTAAACCCCACAGGGTAGGAGTGTTCTGGCTTCCTTTAGTCACATGTGCAAATACTGAAAATGTTCCCAGTGATAATTAACCCTTTAAGTGCCAGAATGATGAACACCACACACATTGAAGATAATGCACGAAGACAAACTGGAGTAATTCTGGGGCAAACCAACTGCACTATAGGGAGCCAAAACATTTACAATTTCTTTCTTCACCTGGGACTTTTAACCCTTTGAGTGCCAGAGGGGTATGCACCGTATTGCTCCTCTATGCATTGCGTACCCCCCCTCTGGCATTCAAAGGGTTAAAGGGATAGGAATGTTTCATATTACACACAGCTCAGAACATTGAGTATGTGTAATGGTACTGCTGTGTAAAGTTTGGATCCTCCAAAACGTGCTAGTTACAGTACAATATGTTGAACATGATCCCTCCTGCCCCCTTCCTGACTTAATCATATTTGTCCCAGATCCTCCAGCGAATCACTATGAGGGACAGTCTTCACACAGTATTAGGAAAATCCTGGCCTCCATCACAGAGGGAAGGTTTTTCCTTATACTGAATGAGGGAAGACTGTCCCTCATTGTGATCTTTCCGGTCAAGCAACAGGTAGGGTGACCACATTTCCATTTTCCGGGACACTGAAATCATCTGAACTGTTAGTGACATATACGCATAAGCTATGTAAAACTGTAAATGATCTTGAAGACTCACCGACAGTATCATTATGATCTCATTGACAGACTCAGCCTCAGAATCAGGAGCACCCGGCGCTGGCAGGACTCAGTCTCACTTGCATGGAGAGCACATGAGGAGACAAGTTTGTGCTGCCAGTCTGCCACTGCTGCCGTGCCAAGTGCTGTGCGGTTTGTGCCTGTTCCATTCCGACCAACTCAGTCTCACCTCAGTGCTGCACCAGCCACACTGTCATCATGGGCACTCACTCACTTTTGGCATGTGCCACCGGCTTACATACGCCATGTCACTCACCAGCCAGCCAATGAGGAAAGGACCATTGTAATACTCTCCTCTTTCATTGGCTGGTGGCGTACAGCCTTGCTGTAAGTAAGTAGGCTGCGATGTGGCTGACTGGTCTGGCACTGGCAGGCAGAATAGGGCCCGGGTGAGTAGACTAAGTGGACAGACTGGGTTGGGACTCTGGTGGCTTTGCCAATTGCTGCCTTCATTTGAGGACTCTTTATTGTTCTGGTGGGGGATGATTCAGGACACAGAACAAAATTAAGGGACAGTCCATGCGGTCACCCTAATGACAGGACTTCATATCCGAGGGAAGGCGGCTTCTGAATGGGGAAAGCGCGGGAGGGTTTATCTTTAGCTCAATATTACACTGTAATTAGCACGTTTTGGAGCGCATGATCATTGCACAGAAGTACTATTACACATGACTCAACATCCTGAGTTATGTGTAATATGAAACATTACTATCCCTTTAAATGCCTTGACTGCTAGACAGATCTCAGTGCGGTGCTTTGGAGACTACTTTTGCATATCTGGGTACTTTGGCCTCTATTTAACCCTTTGAGTGCCAGAGTTATGCAAAGAGGTATTGCAGTGAGTTGCGTACCACTCTGGCACTCAAAGGGTTAAGCAACCTGGAGTTATTCTGGAATAAACCAACTGTACCATAAAACTGTATAGGGTTAATAAGATCTAGGTGAAAGTTCCGCTTTAAGCACTGTTCCTTACAAAGCCTGGAGCAGGGTCTCCTGACAAACAGATGGAAATTGTCCTGAGTAAAGAGAAGGTAGGATTTTTTTTTTTATTTACAAGTGTGAAGGTCAAAGAGAGAGAAAGTGCATCTGCAGAAACTGCAAACAGGAAGCAGGAGAAATTCAAGATCAACTCTGCTCCCTGGAGCATCGGGGAAAAGGGTCCTGATGTGTGCGTAGGAGGAACATATACAGTGTAACGTTTTGAGGCAATAGTGTTTAGAGAAAACTGGATTAAAGTCAATGATGAACAGGTGTCCCTGGGGCCCTCAGTCTTCTCCCTTGTATCTTCCAGTCTGATCTCCCATACAGACTGAGGAGAAAACTTCCTTCTACTGCAACACACATACGCAACACACATACACACACACACACATACACACACACACACACACACACACACACACACACCCATTTTCACCCACAAAACTTACACACCCTCTATGCTCTGCCTCAATGCACACCTCCCTTTATACCTGCACCATTTCACCATAACCCTTTGAGTGCAATGCGTTGGGTATTCCTCTGGCACTCAAAGGGTTAACCCCTTGAATGCTAGATAGATCTCCAAATTATTGTGAAACATCCAGGAGTTAATCTGCTTCTTCAAAGACCCATTTAGAATTTTATATTCAATGTGAGGCCCTCTAGTGGAATTAAGGGCCGCATCGGTGGCCTGTGGCGTGAATCATGATGCTTGGGAATGGTCTAAGTCAGTGGTTCACCCCTACCACCACCAGAAATTTTCAGGGTGCCCCTAACATTTTATAATTCAAATGTCACAGAATATCAAGGGTAAATACATGAAACAGAATTATTCTCAGGTCTCAAAATCAAAATGACATTTCCTTAAACATACGTTAAAAAAAAAAAAAAAAAAAAAAGTGACTGGAGTTTCTAAGTCTTCTAAAAAATAAATAAATAAATAAATTGCACTGTAGTCCTAGGCTATAAACTAAAGGGCCACGGTACCTGGTTGGAAACCACTGGTCTAGACTGATGTACATAAAGGAAAGAACATTCTATGACAAGCAGAAGACGTGAGCTTCTTACAGTACATATAACTGAGATGGTGAATTACCCCTTTGAGTGCCACAGAGGTATCAATGCATTGCAACGCAATGCGTTGGATACCACTCTGGCACTCAAAGGGTTAAAACTTTGGATACTAGAGAAATATCCAGTGCAATAAAGCAAGAGGGGATAACAATTTTGCCACCATACAAATCAGCAAGAGGGTTGGCCTGGGGGTGTCAGGCAACTGCCCCTTTGGCCAGTGGGCCACTGCCTCACTCAGTCTCCCACTTGCTGTTGTAAACGGAGCTACATTAGTGATGCCACAGAGCTTACAATGGAAATGGAGCTACACACCTGATACAAGAGAGCTAGAATCTAAAGGAAGCTCTGTGGTATCAGTGTGTAAGCTGTGTGTGTGGTATCAGTGTGTAAGCTCTGTGTGTGGTATCAGTGTGTAAGCTCTGTGTGTGGTATCAGTGTGTAAGCTGTGTGGTATCAGTGTGTAAGCTCTGTGGTATCATTACTAGTGTAGCTCCATCTCAACTGTAAGCTCTGTAGCATCACTAATGTAGCGCCATTTCAATTGTAAGCTCTGTGGTATCACTTGCTTTACTTCACAACAATAATGACAATGATGGGCCGGAACAATAGAGGAAAAATGACATTTTTTCTATTTCCCCATGTGGCCACAAGTTGCCAGCCCCGACCCCGGTACAAATCGTTGACAAGACCTCACCTCAAATATGCGGTGCAGTTTTGGGCACCAGTTCTGAAAAAGGATATTCTAGAACTGAAGAGGGTACAGCTAAGAGCAACAGTATTAATTAAGGGAATAGAGGACTTGATGTATGAGGGAAGACTAGATAAACTTGGTTAATTTACACTAGAGGAAAGGTGACTAAGAGGAGACCTTATCACATTGCACAAGTATAGGAGAGGTCAATACAAGGATCCTTCTGGTGAGCTATTTATTCCAAGGCCTGATCAGGTGACCAGGGGACACCCCCCTTGAAATTAGAGGAAATGAGGTTTAGACTTCAGCAGAGGAAAGGGTTGTTGTTGTTTTTTACAGCAAGGTCTGGTAAGTTATGGAATTCCTTGCCCAAGTAGGTGGTTATGGCAAATACAAGGGATACTTTTAAGATAAGATTAGATACATTTCTTTCAGAAAGGAACATACAGGTTTATACTGTGTATTGGTAGGCAAAATAGGAAGGTCTGATAAAGACCAGGTTATATAGTGGCAGGAAAGCTATATAATCCCCATGTCTCTGGTTTATGAGGCAAGGGTTGAACTTGATGGACAGCTGCCTTTTTTTTTTTTCAACCTAATTTACTATGTTACGACTAAGTAATGCAAAAAAAAGTGTTACACACCTCCAGAGCCAACACAAACACTAGACAGTTGCTTAAAGCACCAGAACTTAAGGCGTGTGTGTGTGTGTGTGTGTGTGTGTGTGTGTGTGTGTCTGTGTCTGTGTCGCTATTGTTGGCGAATTTGTAGCTGCACTAAAGCATTTTATTTTTGAAACTTAGAGGGGTATCGAAGTCATTGCCAAGTAAACCTGAACATAAACACCTCTAGCATCCAAGACATGAAAATCTTGTGTATTTGGGATAGTAAAAGCATAAGACAGCAGAGACATTTCCTTGGAGTGTCAATCTGTTGGAGATCTCCTTAGCGTTCAAGTGGTTAAAAATCAGTGGGGATTTTGGAACTTTCCGTACGTCTCCTCTAATGCAACTGATTTGCCTGAAAATGACTCCCCTTTGTCTTTATGCATAAGGTCCACTGAACTGAAAAAGCACATGAGAAAATGGATTTGTTTGGCTATAAAAGGCAGTGCTTGCCAAACAAAAATTACAACCATCTGAAACCAGTAAAAATCACTCAAATCAGAGGGCTTTATGGATTGGGAGATTTATCTAAATAAAGGCACTCCGCACATGAAACAATGTAATTAAACATGTATTGTGTATAGAGGATATTTTTGTTCAGTCTTAGACATGCCACCTGATTTACAGCCGTCTACTAGGTTGGCCAGTTCACATGCCGGAAACAAAGAATCCATCACCCAGTAGTTAATCTCTCTGCAGAATGGTCATTAGGTCTGTTACTCATTTTCCTGGCAGACCATTTACCATGTCTAAAGAGACTTTCACGGCGTTCTGCATAAAAGCAAACAGGAGCAGTTATTGGGGCAAACCAACCAATTTGCCATAGGGGGCAAAAGTAGTAAATGATTTAAATGAGGCCATTATTCCCTTGAATGCATTGCTCTGCACAGACAGATGCTGAAGTGATGAAGGTTGCCTGTTCCCCTCTCTTATAGAGCTCTTCCTGGTGAGAAACATTTATAACTCTCCTACGACTGGGAGATTTTAATGTTATTACATCTCATACGTATCCACCAAACCCTACTGGAGATTTATGAACAGCTCATATTTGGTGAAATTTGCATACATAAGCCATATATATTACAAAAGGAGCATATATTTATATATAATTTTATATACACAAACAAAAAGTATAGCATTGCCTGTATCAGCCCCCTCCCCCCGATTCTCTTTATTCGCTCCCAGACTCCCCTCCCCACACCACAACTTCCAGCCTTACTAGGTAGAGTGAGCCCACATATGTTCCTGGACCTCAGCATTTCCCTGCTCCCAGAATCCTCTCCCCTTGCTCCCAGCACAGCTAGTGCACGTGTTCCTGGACCTGAGTATTCCCATACGTCTGCCAACTTCTCCACCTCCAACCTGCTCACATATTCTTTCCCTTCACTTGCTCCATAGAGATTGCCTACGTACTTGAGCAGTGACTCCCCCACCCCTCCAAGCTTGATTGGAAGAGCCAACTCATGTGTTCCCCAGACCTGAGCAGTCTCCACCGCGTGCTCTCAGCTGTCCCCCCCACCACTTGTAGTACCAAGCCACATATTCTTTGCAGGAAATGCACTGCCCGAAATGAAGGTCTGTATGCTTCAAGCAAATCATTCACTGCTCCTGTGACAATTTGTGGGACCAACAAAGTCCCTGCAGTTATCTTGTTAGGAGTGGCCTGGGAAGTCAAAATCACGGTCCCCGGGCACGGGATAGGTTCCAGTAGGAAGGAATTTGCATAGCTACTCTGTATTGAGGTTTTCCCTTTAATATTACTCCTCATGGGGGACATGGTCATTAGGTTATAGCTAATCTACCCACATATGCCTCAAGCCATGGATGAACGACTGACACCAGTTACCGGAGGTTGCAATTAGCACTGCAGCTTCCAATCTCTCGTTTGAACTATCTGCACATCAGTCCCGAGGCTTCTGTGCAGTTCATATGTGCTACAACTTGAATTTCCCTATCACAGAATGCATCCAAGTTGCAGCATGCCGCATTCCAGCGCTTATAAGAAGGCAGACACCACCCATACCAGCACCTCCTCTGGGAGCAGTTAGTTTTATTTGGGGCAAATAGTACGGCGTTCAGAAATCTACACAAATGTTGCCCTTGTGAACCCAAGTCTTGCATTGGTAAATGGAGAGCCCGCCCTTTGGTGCTGGTTGTCTACCCTCAGTAATACTCCACCATAGCTTTCTGTAGTTTTTTTTGATGCGTTACATTCTCTTTTCCTGGCGTAACCCTTTGAGTGCCATAGGTTTGCGCATTGCAGTGGCTAGCAACCAGAGACCCATCAGATGTTAAAGAAAATTCCCATTGGCTGGCTGGCGAGGATGGGAATTCCTCAAGCGGTTCAGGTTGTTTCAGCTTGGTCTAGGCAATCATCGATATACATTTCAGTGCATCATGAGGGATGGGGGAGAAGAAAGATTATTTTCTCTTTTTGTGAGGACACCAGCGTTTCCAACACGACTAGCTGAGTAACATTCTCTTAACCTTGGGCAAGTCTATTCTCCAGGTATTTTTGACATTAAAAATGAAAATGAAGATTCTCGAGGCCAGGGATTCACAGGCAAAGTAAATTATATTGTGGGAGCAAGAGGGACTGAATTGAACTGAACACTTACAGGGTAATTTAATACATTAGAAAGCTGCAATCAGATTGAAAACCCCCATTGACTTGAATAGAACTTTTTTCCCAGAGACCAGACAGACACTTTGGAGCATGTTAAATTCTCCTACTTAAAGGGACAGTAATGTTTCATAATAAAAGCATCTCTAATTAATCATCATAGTATTTGGACTTTGGAGAGTGTTATTTCAATTCTGTCAGAGTGGTAGTACAAGAGTAATTGAATGATAAAATACCCCCCTCCCACCCCTTTTACTGATGTAACACTGCTCAGCCAGATCAGAAGTGAGGTGCCCAGGTAGACTGCAGAGAGGGACAATCTTCAATTAAGATAATGGAAAAAGCTGAAAAACCTGTCAAGGTGGGGCAGAGCTTTCATTGTTCTCACTGTAAGACGATTGCACCTTGCTGTTATTTGTCTGGTGTGTGGACTGGATTCCACATCTGAGGGGAGGTGACTTACACTAGGTAAAAGGGGCGGGAGGGTGATACTTTATCATTCAATTACTCTTGAACTACAACTCTGACAGTATTGAAATAACACTCTCCATGGCCCAAATGCTATGAAGATGAATTGGAGCTGCTACTTTTATTGTGAAACATTACTATTCCTTTAAATACACAAAGTAATATATACAACAAACCTCCATTGTCAATCATGTACTTCGGAAATAAAATGGTATCAGCTGGTCTAGTAAGTGTATTAATCCGCAGCTAGAGACAGCCAAGAAATTCGGGAACCCTGGTTAGTTCCTATGCACTAGTTGATAAATGTGACATTACTTTTTTTTTTAAAGGGAAAGGACCCTAGATAGTTTACTGCATACAAACAAGCACCCACAGACAAGAAAAACACTGTTGAAGCATATGTATAAAGTCAAAGTGGAACAATTGCCGGGCACAGCAACAACCACAGAAATCAGATAAAATTCCCATATATTTAACCCTTTAAAGGATCAGACAGGTGTGCAACATTTCTCTGTAATGCACTACCAACTCATCAGGCCTTTAAAGGGTTAAAAGGAGCAGCAAATATTTATGAGATGTTTCATACAAGATATTACAGCTCAAATATTTGATTATTGTGACCAAAATGGAAAATTGTAGATTTTTTTTTTTTTTTTTAATTTAAAAGTTTACTGCTCCTTTAATGCTAGAAAGAGGTCCCCGCTCCCCCAATGCATTGTTAAGCACTCTATTGGAGATGTTACTAGTTATGTGCTACTGACAATTGCGCCTCATGTTTTGATGCAAGAAACAAATACCTTTTTTAAATAAATAAGTTTTCAACATTATTGCTATATACTGTACCTAATAAGCCTAGCTTTTATAGGGGTGAGAGATCCACTTTAAAACTTTGAGTGCCAGAGGCATACGCAACACATTGCAAAGTGTTACGTACCCTTCTGACACTCAAAGGATTAACCCTTCGATTGTCCAATGCATTGCACAGACTATATGACATGCTCTTAACTACACAGCTGGCCTGAAAGGTCATGGATCCTTAACCCCTTAACGACCCTTGACTGTCACAGTACGTCATGGGTAGATCTGACTTAACGACCCATTTCATACTATGACCGTCATGGAATTCCAGGCTCCCCCTGCGGCTGCATGCCGTTCGGGGAGTCCGGAACCGGAAAGAAAGTAAAAAAGGTCCGTGGTCCTTAAGTGCCAGCCGCGTGTACTCGCGGCTGGTCCTTAAGGGGTTAAGAGGACAAATTAAAGAGAAGCAATTCTGGGACAAACCAACTGGACCATGGGGGGGGGGGGGGATAGGATGAAAATGATGCAAACCCCTGTGGATATAAAATGCTTTTAACCCCGTTAATACAAAGTTATCCAACAAAACACTGCGTTGTTATGTGCTTGTGACCTCAAGCATTCAACGGGTTAAAAACCCCATTTAAATAAAATAATTTTCAGTCTTCCCCTACGGTGCAGCTGGTTCCAATTGACAGGGCTGGAAATACATCAAAGTTCAGCAGTCTGAGAAGTTTGTTTTTTATTATACAGTAGGGATATTACAATTCCACTCAATGTTAGAGAAGAGAATCATTTTCTACTGCAACTAAATGTTTCCTTTCTCCTAGTCAGACTAGTGGAACTGTCCAGCCCCCTAGATATAATGCAGTTTTACTCTACAAGAAAGATCTGGTCAAGTGAGTTTTCATTCTCTCTCAGACTACAATAAGGATATTCCATATTGGGCCTATTGTACAAAACCATTACATCACTTACACAGGGCTTGGTAACACGAAAAGCCAAAAAGGATAAATAGCCATAGTATTACCTCATTACAGCAGCTCAAACACACCATAGCCAATTTAAAGGGATAGTAATACTTTATTATTACTATCCCCCATATTGTAGATATTTGCAAAATAAGTTAATAGCCCCCAGGTTCATCTCTCAAACCTTTATGGTTTGAGAGATAACCAAAGGCAAAGTTCTCCCTCCCTCCCCCTAAGTCAGCGCTGTGCTGACTGCAGGGATATCCAGTCTGACTCATCAGGAGGCTCTGCAGAAGAGCCGCAATTGAGTTAGTGACAAAGAATTATTTCACTGAAAAGGTCTTCTACATGTGATTGCAAACCAAGCACATGTAGAAGACCGTTTTAGTGAAATAATTCTTTTTCACTAATGCAATCTCTGCCCAGCTGCAGAGCCGCAAGCCTGTTGTATGACAGACTTCCCCTGCAGTCAGTACAATGCTGACTTCAGGGAAGGGGGAGGGAGGTGGCAACTTTGCCTTCGGTTATCTCACAAACCATAAAGGTTTGAGACAAAGGTTTGAGCGATAAACCTGGGGGCTATTAAAATTATTTGGCAAATATCTACAATATGGGGGATAGTAATAATAAAGTATTACTATCCTTTTAAAGGGACACTGACAACTAAAAATGCCCTAGGGTTATATGCAACTTAACCTGCTGGGTACCAGAGAGGTATCCAACGCATTGCAACACCTTTCTGGCATTCAACGGTTAAATACAGCAGCAGTAAGAATTCTGTTTTTCAGAGGCTTAAAATCTAGTCATATACTCTCTGGGGGAGCAGACAATTGTCTTTTCCAGGGCTCCAAATACAACAGCAGCCTTAACCCCTTAACGACCTTTGAAGGTCCTAGTACGTCATGGGTAAATCTGACTTAATGACCCAGGACGTACTATGACCATCATGGAATTCCTGGCTCCTGCACGCTGTTCGGGGAGTCCGGAACCGGATTCTTAAAATAAATAAATAAATAAAAAAAAGCTCTGTGGTCCTTTAGTGACCGCCACGTGCCTGCCTGGCCAGTCGTTCAGGCAGGGCTCAAAATTTCCACTCGCCACTAGCCAATGGCGAGTAGAAATTCAGCCCTGATTGGTATGTTATGTATTGCAGTGGCAAGTGACTTTTCAGGTCTGGCTAGTAGCAAAGGACTTCAACTTTTAAGCCCTGGTTAAGGGGTTAAAGGGGAACAATCACCCCTTGGACAGTCCTCCTTATTTGAATCTTGCTGGCCAATAAATAAATAAAACGCTGTGTTAACAGAGATAATAGGATTTTAGTCTTACCTGTTAAATCCTTTTCACTTAGTCCATACAGGTCACTGGTACCATGGGATGTGTAGTCCCCTTTAATAGGCAGGAACAATTATGCAAATAATTTGCAAGGGGCGGAGCCTCCCCTCTTACTTAAGCCACCTTCTGGCCAGAGCCACCCATATTGATTTGAGACCCTAAACTGACCCCAGGTAAGCAAAAAGAAAGACTCCTGTGAGCATGCCCGAACGGTCTCCCACTGAATGCCACAGGAGAGCCAAGACTGGTCCCTTGAC
This sequence comes from Rhinophrynus dorsalis, assembly GCA_037306005.1. Classification (NCBI taxonomy): domain Eukaryota; kingdom Metazoa; phylum Chordata; class Amphibia; order Anura; family Rhinophrynidae; genus Rhinophrynus; species Rhinophrynus dorsalis. The sequence goes on along the minus strand of CM074724.1, from coordinate 370,344,137 downwards.
AGGGTGGGAGACCAGTGACCTGTATGGACTAAGTGAAAAGGATTTAACAGGTAAGACTAAAATCCTATTTTCACTGTCGTCCAATACAGGTCACTGGTACCATGGGATGTACAAACATTGAGCTGATCCAGAGGCGGGAAGTAAGGCAAGGACCAGGCGCAAGGCCCAAGTCACTAGAACTGTTAACCAGTTGATAACATAGCCCAAACTGTAAGTGTCAACGGACACCAACCAAGGGAACAATCCCTGAACTTAACACAGCACACGGAACACGAGCCAACCGGGCTCAACAGTAAGGAAGCACTAAGGATCACAGAGCGGAAGACCTACACAGGCAAGACTGCCTCCAGGACCTTCCTTCCAAAGCTGGCATCAGCCGATGCCAGTACATCAACTCGGTAGTGCTTAGAAAAAGTGTGCACAGAGGACCAAGTGGCCGCTCTGCACAGTTGATCAGCAGAAGCTTGATTCTTGTAGGCCCAGGAGGCCCCAATAGATCTGGTGGAATGGGCAGTCACCCTGAAGGGAACATGCTTATTCCTCAACTTATAGGCTTCACGGATGGTAGCCTTAATCCAAGAGGCAATGGTAACTTTGGAAGCCGGTCTTCCTGCCCTAGGCCCCTCAGGAATGACGAATAGAGCGTCAGACTTCCTGATAGATTCGGTGCGGTGAACATAAAACTTGAGGCAACGCACCACATCCAACAAATGGAGATCTCTTTCCTTGTTAGATGAAGGATTAGGGCAGAAAGAGGGAACCACAATCTCCTGATTGATGTGAAACTCAGACACAACCTTGGGTAAGAATTCCTTGGTAGTGCGAAGCACAGCCTTATCCTTGTGGAACACCAGGTAAGGAGGTTTACAAGACAATGCCTGTAACTCTGCCACCCGGCGTACTGACACAATAGCCAAAAGGAAGGCCATCTTCCAAGTCACAAGACGTAATGGAATGGAAGCCAAGGATTCAAACGGTGGTCGCTGAAGAACACCCAGCACCAAATTGAGATCCCACTGGGGAGCAGGACTCTTGAAGGCAGGTCGAACATGAGTCACACCTTGGAAGAAGACTTTCACATCAGGAAGGATGGCAATCCGTTCCTGGAAAAACACAGACAAGGCAGAGGTCTGAACTTTGAGGGAACTCAGACTGAGCCCCTTGTCCACACCGTCCTGCAAGAAGGCCAGGACAGTGGGAAGATGGAAGTCAAGAGACAACTGCTTGACAGAGCACCATGTCACGAAAGTTGACCAAATGCGATGATAGATCTTGGAAGACACAGGCTTACGAGCACTGAGCATCGTCGACACCACAGAAGGAGAAAAGCCTTTCTGAGCTAGAATCGAGGATTCAACCGCCATGCCATCAAACGGAGAGAGTGAACATCCTCTTTCCACAGATACCCCTGAAGAAGCAGGTCCGGACGGGCTGGAAGTGGGATTGGATCCTTCACTGACATGGCCATCAATTCCGGAAACCAGGACTGGCGAGGCCAGTTCGGAGCAATCAGGATGACAGGACAACGTTCTCTCTTCAACTTCTGAATAACTCTGATCAATAGAGGAAGAGGGGGGAAGATGTAAGCCAGGGAGAAGTCCCAAGGGATCGACAAGGCATCCACCGCTAGAGCAAGGGAGTCCCTCAGACGGGAGCAAAACACCGGAACCTTCCTGTTGTGTCTGGTAGCCATCAGATCCACCACTGGCATCCCCCACCGTTGAGTGAGCATGTGAAACACCTCTGGGTGAAGAGCCCATTCTCCGCTGTCGACGGTGTGACGACTGAGGAAGTCTGCCATGACGTTGTCCACGCCTGGAATGTGAACTGCAGAGATGACAGGCACGTGATCTTCTGCCCAAGACAAAATATCCTTGACTTCCCACCAGGCGGAACCGCTTCTTGTGCCGCCTTGTCTGTTGATGTAAGCCACCGCCGTGGCGTTGTCGGACTCTACTCTGACTGGAAGACCGGTCAATTGAGACTCCCAGTGCCTCAGGGCCAGCCGGACAGCTCAAAGTTCCAGAACATTGATGGAGAGCATGGATTCCTCCAGACCCCATTTCCCCTGAGCACTGAAGCGACCCCAGACTGCACCCCAGCCCCGAAGGCTGGCATCCGTTGTGACTGTGGTCCAATGAGGAACTAGAAAGGATTTCCCTTTCAAGAGATGAGAGAGATCTAACCACCAGTGCAGACTCGACTCGACATGAGGAGGAAGAGAAACAGACAGATGTTGATGATCTGGATGATTCCTGCACGTCTGGATCACAAATCTCTGAAGATCCCTGGAGTGGGCCATGGCAAATGGTACTGCTTCGATCGTGGAAATGCACTTCCCCACTAAGGACGACAACTTCGGAACTGGAATTTCGTCCATGTCCAGAATCCCAGCCACTCTGACGGCTATCTGGTGAGCCACGTCCTCTGGAAGAAACACCATGCATTGGCGAGTGTCGAACAGGAGACCCAGGAACAGAAGCCTCTGAGAAGGAATCAAGTCCGACTTGTCCAGATTCAGGATCCATCCGTGACGGTTCAGGGTGTGCATGCACCTCTGCAACTGCTGGTGGAGAAGCTCCGCTGAGGAGGCCTTCAGTAGGAGATCGTCCATGTAGGGTGTCACTCTGATCCCATCCTGATGGAGCACCGCTATCAAGGAGCCCAGCACCCGCTGGAAGACTTGAGGAGCTGTAGTCAGTCCAAAGGGGAGCGCTGTAAATTGAAAGTGTCCCCTGTGGCAGGCAATCCTGAGATACTTCCTGCTCTCTGGATGAATAGGGATGTGAAGATAAGCATCCTGAAGGTCCAGGGAGGCAAGAAACTCCCCTGGAGACATTGCTGCAATCACAGAGCGCAGGGACTCCTGGCGGAAGTGGGAAGTCACCACATAGGCATTGAGATCTTTGAGATCCAAGATGGGACGGGCTCCTCCGTCCTTTATGGCTACCACAAACAGGTTGGAATAAAATCCTGAACCTGTGTCCCCCTGCGGAACCGCCTCCAGGACCTCTTTGTCCAAGAGATCCTGAATAGCGTCGTCGAACAGACGCCTTTTTGAGGGTTCCTGAGAAGGACGAGTAAAATGGAACCGAAAAGGAGGAAGGGAAGAGAAAGGGATCCTGTATCCCTCTGACACCACCTGAAGAACCCATGGGTCCGCCACTGACTCCTCCCAAGTCCGGCGAAAGATGCGGAGACGACCGCCTACAGCCGGATGCGGACCCGGGTTCGGCGAGTCATGCCGAAGCAGTCTTGGAGGTCTTGGCCTTGGAGGCAACTTTGGGCCTCCAGGACTGTTTGGGCTTGGAGGAGGAGCGCGTAGTGGGAGGACCCGTTTGGGCCGAGGAGCGTGTCTCAGTCTGAAAGGAACGAAAGGACCGATTGCGTTTGGCTGGAAACTTTTTCTTAAAGACTGAGGGTAGAAGAGTACTTTTACCGCCAGTAGCCTCACTGATCATTTCTTTGAGCTCAGAGCCAAAGAGCAAATTCCCCTGAAAGGGCAAGGAAAGCAAGGCTTTCTTAGAGGCTGTATCAGCAGACCAAATTTTCAGCCAAAGAGCGCGTCTAGCCACCACAGAAGAAGTGGAGGCCCTCGCCATCATGCGCACAGCATCAAAAGCAGCATCAGCAACATAGTTCTGAGCTTCAGTGATATTAGCAAGAAGCTGCAACTGTTCAGATACAGGCGCATCCTGGCGAACCGCTTCAGTCAGTCGTTCAGTCCAGGCTGCAATAGCCCTATTAACCCATGCCACAGCAAAGGTGGGGCGCATGGCAGTGCCAATAGAGGCAAAAATAGATTTAAGAGAGAGCTCTAATTTCTTATCCGTCCAGTCCTGCAAGGCAGAGGCATCTGAGACAGCCAAAGCAGTAGATTTGGATAGTCTAGACACAGGAGCATCCACCTTGGGAGGATGAACCCATTTTGCCAGCTCCGCTTCGGGAAAAGGGTAAAGTTTGGCAAACTTTTTGGAGACAGAGGAAGATCTATCAGGATACTTCCATGCCTCAGAAACCAGACGGGCAAGAGTAGGGTTAGTTGGAAAACAAACAACAGGTTTAGATGGCTTTTTCTGAAAAACATCAGTAGGATCATAAGTGGATTCCTGAGTCAGAGGAAGGTTGAGCGTATTCAGAACCGCTCTGATCAGACCCTCAGCCGAAACTTCAGGGTCACACTCATAGGGGTCCCCAATGGACCTGTTAGATTCAATAACAGTACGTTCCTCAGCATCAGAATCCTGTAAAAGTTCTTCTTCAGAAGAATCAGTGATATCAGGAGCTCCCTGTGGCTTAGGCAGGGAGGTCCTGATAGTAGAGGGGGTCTGCCAGACCTGGAGAGCCCCCTGTACCTGAGAGGGAAAGAGTTGAAGCGTGGATCTGAGATCCCTAGTGGCAGCTTTAAACTCCCTCACCCAAGATGGCTCAATAGCGTGGCTGGGAAGCCCAGGGTTGCTATCTTTATCAGTACAATTAGGGCATAGATCCCCCACATTATCGCAATCCAGCCCAATGTGGCAAGAGGAGCAAAACGCCATGGGGGTAGAAGACCCCCCAGCCTCCTTAGTCTTGGGTCTAGCCCCTAGCTCCAGTGAAGTAGACATGCTCACAGCGTCAATATACCCCACAAAAAACACTATCACCCAGAAAAGTGTTAAAGATTAAAGTTTCACCCCAGAAAAGGTCTAAAAACGGACTTATCTGGCCAGCGAAGGGTTAATCTGGTGAGGAGAGAGAAGGCTCGGTCCCTGCGTAGTGTACTCGCCTTGGAAAAGTACCACAAAATGGCGGCCGTCATGACAGCCAATCAGAAACAAGCGCGAGCTAAGCGCTCATGGGAAATGTAGTTTTCCCTATGCAAGTACCCCAAACAGTGCCCGAAGCCCCCCTGAGCCCCCTACAGTAATAAAACACCAACCGGATGATAGAGCAGGAGCCTAGCATTAAAATGAGCCTACTCTGAAGTTGCTGTGACAAGCGGTTTCAGAGATATGTCCCAAACTGTGAATTCCCATAGAGAGTAAAGGAGCTCTGCTGCTGAGCGGGAAAAAGCCACGCTTAAAGGCGCGGAACACCATTTTTAATAAAGTTTAGTAAAACATTAAAAAGTGCCCAAACAAGCATGAAATACATGAGAAACATAAATAAATGAATACCCAATGCTCCAAAACTCAGAGAATAACACAGAAATTGCATAAATAGTGATAATGCAATAAAAACACCCTATGAGTGCTGGAGTGTATTAAAACTCCCAAATACAAGCCCATCAAAGGGACACTGTGGGGACAAGTGGACCTTCAGCACTCAATGGGTGACTCACCTTTCTCGCAGACTTCTGTCTTCAGGTGACCATGATAGGGAGGGAAAGAACCAGAGGTAATTTCCCCAACAGGGGAGCTGCTTAACACAAGCTGTCCCCTCTTCAGGTATAGGTCCACAGAAATCCCTGGAAGCTGCACCAGCCACTTTGAAGAGGGCAATTCACAGCCATGGTCACCCTCCTAATGGTGGTATTCCATATTTGAATAAAAAATAATAAAACTCTAAGAAGCATAGCTGTTCTCTGCCTGGTGTGCAAGCACACCAGGAACAAATCAATATGGGTGGCTCTGGCCAGAAGGTGGCTTAAGTGAGAGGGGAGGCTCCGCCCCTTGCAAATTATTTGCATAATTGTTCCTGCCTATTAAAGGGGACTACACATCCCATGGTACCAGTGACCTGTATTGGACGACAGTGAAATAGGCTTTAGAATCTAGCAGCGTGGCACCACTTCAGGATAGGCTGTGGCATTGCTCTTCCCCTCCTCGTGCCGCCACCACCTCCCCCCGTGGACACAGAGGAAAAGGTAATTTTTTCCTATAGGTTCAGACTGAGATTCAATCACGGTCTATGGAGAACAGTTTGTCAGTCATGAGTGATACGCTTTCACACCCTTCTGTCACTACTACTGCCTTCTGCCCACCTAATGAATCTAATCTCTCTGCTGAAGTCTGGGCCTCTATACGACTGCTTGCTCACTTTCCTGCACGTTCAAAGAATCAGAGCACTGGTGTATGACTTGACATATCCTGGCACTCTGTATTTTGTCACTTGAGGGCCACAAGGGAGCGATCTTTTACAGTTCTGTGCCAGAGAAGGTAAAAACCTCCGCTCCAAAACACCATGGATGAGGTGCTCCCTCCCATGCCAAGGAAGGTAGGTAAGCAGGAGGAGACCTCAACAAATATGGTGGGAAGAGATGGGTGGTCTAGAGGACAGAGAGTGGGGACTGGAGGGGAGAGACAGAGAAAGAAAGACTGGTGACAGTATGTCTAGGTCTATGACCACCAGTGGAATCTTTCAGCTCCCCTACATCTTACATGGGCAAAACCATGCTTCTATTGCTAGTGCACAATAAAATGAATGGTTTAACCACAAAAAAGCCACCAAGGGCAGAAGAAAAAAATCTGAATAAGCCTCATTTAACCCACATTTATTACAATTAAAAGTCACAATGTGAGAGAAGCAATTAGAAACGGCTATTAATTTTATTGCCCATTGTCTTAATTGCAACTTGAGAGAGATCAATGTCCGATTTAGATATTAGGCACTCTTAGTGGTGAGCTACAGCCTAGGAATGATTGGCTCTAAATTCGTTTAACCCTTTGAAAGCAAAAAAGAGATACTACCACTGCACTGCAATACACTTTGCACCCCAAGGAGTGAACAGATCGATCTTTTACCTACTGATCTGCAGCGGCCTGGACATGATCTCTGTTCAGCTATCCTCCTCACCACAGCAGGATTTAATATGCCTGAACAGATCAGATTGTAAACTGGGACCAACAGCTTTAGTCTGAAATCTAAAATCTTATCATTCTGGAGCAAACCAAGTGTACCAGAGGGTTAAAATAACATTTCTGCAATTTCCAGTAGATTTACGTGTGGCTTTTAATTCCAGGAACGGTAGAGATGTCTGTATGGTATCAAACAAGACCTCGCTAAGCGTTCATGGGTTTAAACGCCCCATTTAAAATCAAACTGAAATTTTATTCCCCCCCTCCCCCAATGGTTCAGGTGGTTTGCTCCGAAATTGCCCTTTAGCTTTATTAACAAGACACTGACCCCAATGAGAAGTGCTTAATAAATCAGAGAGGACAAAATCTGCACCAGTGGGGACAAACACCCCAAAGGACCAGAGATGCATGCAATGCATTGTGTGACCATCTGGGGTTCTAGAGGAGTTAATACTTTGAGTAAAATATTGGTATCCAGTGCATTGCAACACAATGCATCGGAGACCTATCACTCAAAGGGTTAAATGGTGCTTTTAAACCTTTGAATACTAAAGCTTGCCAGTACACACTGCGTTACAATGCATCGGAGACCTTCTAAGCATTCGTGAAGTTAAAAGACCCACTTAAACCAAATGGTATTTTGGGAATATGTATTGGTTTCCTATGGTGCAGATGGTTTGCTGCAGATTGGCTAATAGTTAGCTTACGGAATGTGGGCCTTGCTGGCATTGGACTGCAACACAGTTATAGATTTATCCCTTTGAGTGCCAGAAGGGTACACAACGCATTGCTTTGCAATGTGTTGCATCCCCCTCTGGCACTCAAAGGGTTAACTGACTGCTGCACAAAGAGTATTCACCTAGGCAAGGCCTACCGTTAAAAGAACAGTATAACATGGAAAAATATATATTATATATTTATATTTCAAGCGTTGTTGCAGTTCCCAATTGGGGGTTTCTGGGGTGCATTATCTCACAGTCCATAACGGGGGACATCTCACAGAAAATGTTCCCTGAAGAGGACTTACTATGGGCCTTACACACAAAGCTAAAGAAGTTCATATCTGGAGAAAACCATCTGAACCTTAAGGTGTGTGTGTGTGGCATGGTTATGGTGAGTGAGGAAAAACAAATGAAAAAAAAATTTCCTGTCTAACAGAAATAATCCAAAGCTTACAATATTTTCACTGCATTACCAGAATTCCATGCAGCAACATGCAAATGAGAGCACACAGTGCACTTTCATTTGCGCATTGCCACATGTAATTCTGCGAGTGCCACGGAAACATTATAGGATTCTGAATTCTTAGCCTGCGACAGGTTTTTCAGTTTCTTTCAAACATGTAGATGTCCACAAAAAAAGGTCTAGTATATAGCTACCAAGATGCAAATGGAAGTTATTGACAATACGCTATTTTGGATGGAAGCCAATAGACCAGAAAAAGGCCACAAGGGGCTATGGGCTATTAGCTGACCTCTGGACACAATATCCGTTATATGTAGGGTCCAGCCATCCTGCACGACCACAATAGAAGACAGATAGGACTGGTAAATAGATTAGGGACAGCTGCTTCACACCAATCACCTCTAATGAGCACTGGAAAATTAGCTATTCTGACCATTTTTTCTTCCAGATTTACTTTGTCTGGAAATACACCAGGTGTGATTTTTGAGGGGGTTTTGTCCAGTATAATAAAGTTTTTTTTTTACTAGCTTTATTATATTATTACAAAAGGAACAATAAACACTTTTCCTGAATATATTTATGTTTTAGGGCATTTGCTACAGAGTAAAACAGGGGTACTCTCTATGATGACAAATGACTCATTCAAGAATGAAAACTCATGTTTTGTTTTTTAATTAACACACAGTGTTAGAGTGGTACCCCTTGCATACCTCTCTGGCACTCAAAGTGTTAAATTGCAACCCCCCCCCCCCCCAAACAAAAATAATGTTCTACTAAGGTCACCAGGTGGTGCTGTTCCTATAACTTGCCATGAAGAACTGTAGCCTGACGCGAGCTCTCCTATATCACTTTATAATGATGTAATTGCCCAAGTGACTCCAGTTGGAGCAGTTTCAAAAGTCTTGAACACCAATAACATTTGGAGTCAGGGTTGGTGCAAGGATTTTTGCCACTCTAGGCAAAACCTAATTTTGCCACCCCTTGGTCCAGGATTGAAGGAACAGAGGGGGGGGGGGGAGAGAGAGAGAAACAGACATTGCTGTGCTACATTAATTTATATTATATATATATAGCCAGCCAAGGGAGGGAACCGAAATTCTTCCTTTTTATAAAGCGTATTTCCCATGAACCAAGTCAGGAGTGTCTAATAATCTCTAAAGCGGTTGCTGACCTACAGCACCCATCATTGGTTGGCTAAGGATGATGGGAGCTGTAGTGCAGCAGATGGAGAGATGCTAGCTACACACCCCTGCTCTACTTTTAGGATTTTGGCTTTGGCAAGAGATCCCTCCCTGTTATGCTGCTTCCCATCAGTATACAATCAGCAAATGTCTGTGGTCTCATGTTACTGAACGATCACCCTGCAAATATTCTCAGGTCAAATTGAATCTTTATAAATGTTTTCTTGGCAACCGAAGATATTTTGTCATTGGCTTAGCTTCATGATTTATACAATCCACAGAGTGCCAAGTTGTAATTCATGAATAAGGCATAAATATCAGGGAAAAAAAAAAAAAAAAAAAAAAAAGACTTCCCACATGGAACACAGATATGCAAAAACAAAAATCCTTACATATAGGAGCTTCTATCTTTGCCAAATTAATAAGCTATGAGTAGTTAAAAATATCTGAAAATCAAAATTATCTAAAGAAAATTATTTTTCATGTCACAGTCTTAGGGAGAGGTGTTCACTAAACTGTGGAAACTGAAATAGTCTAAATCAGGCGGCTCTGCTGCAGAGCAGAGATCACGTTAGTAAAAACTAATTATTTCACTGAAACTGTCTTCTACGTGCGATTGCAAACCAAGCACAAACAAAGCACATGTAGAAGAACGTTTCAGTGAAATAATTATTTTTTACTAATGCGATATCGGCTCTGCTGCAGAGCCACCTGATGAAAAATAAAACCGGATATCCCTGCAGTCAATACAAAGCTGACTTCAGGGAAGGGGGAGGGAGGGGGGAACTTTGCGTTCGGTTATCTCTCAAACCATAAAGGTTTGAGAGATTAACCTGGGGGCAATTGATTTTTTAAATAGCTACAGTATGGGGATTAGCAGTATTAAAGTATTACTATCCTTTTAAGCTCTCAAGTGTTCAATATTCTTGTTCAACGATACACTAAATATAATTTTAAACAGTAATGTAAAAATTGCAATACCAACTAAAAGAATTACTTACTCACTTAGTGAAATCACCAAGTACAGAAACAGAAGCTACCACCACCCCATAGCCGCTTGGTTCAGACTGCTCATTCCTCTTTCCATTGTGAATTCCCAGACCTCATTTGATCCTTCACTTATTTCACACTTAGGATAACCTAATACCTCTCTGTGGATTCCCTCATATTTATGAGGTCATGTCTGTAGGGAGGCTGGTCTGAGGCATCTGCCCTTAGGATGAAGGGAACCCTCACATTTCCCATGCACCCCCCCTCCTCCAGTTCTCAAACAGGACCACGAGGTTATACGCACCGGGAGAACTGGACCAATTCTAGAGAAGATGAGCTGCAACATATAGAATAAGAATTCCTCCAAAACACCTTTATTTATAGGGGGATTTTAACACCCTTAAAACTACAAAGGTCTCCTTATTGTTAAAAAGATAGTAATATATGAAAATAAATGGAGTTTAAAATTCATCTGTATAGTTTTTTCAGAAAGTAGAGTGGTATGTCAATCGTATCAGACTTGTAGATCAAGAGTAATTGAATGATAAAGTATCCCCCTCCCGCCCCTTTACCTCTTGTAAGCCACCTCCCCTTAGATGTGGAATCCGGTCACATGACTGGACAGCTTACAGAGAGGGACAATCTTCATACAGCAAGCTGAAGGAAAACCCAGTCCCCTTGACGGAGGGCCGGTTTTTCCTTGTGCTTACTGAAAATTATCCCTCGCTGTGATCCATCTGGACCGGCTTGGAGAGGCAGCGTTACGCAAGTAAGGGGGCGCTAGAGAGATCCTTTAGAACGCAACGCTTGATCTACAAGTCTGTTTGATTCACATACCGCTCTACATGCTGAAAAAACGATGCAGATTAATCGGAGCTGTTTATTTTCATATATTGCCATCGCTGTAAACAAAACACATTTAACCCCTTCAGAACCATTGACGGTCCTGGTACATCACGTTCTTTTACTCATGGCGCTTCTGTAGGAGAACGGTGAGTAATACCGGGGACTGAAGTTGATCTCTCCAAGACCGGAGCAATCTCTTTCAGTCCCCCGTTCGGCGTGACACCGCACATCAAAGTTTTCTATCTGGTCCTTGAGAGGTTAAAGGAACAATAAAAACCTCCCTAAATCTATGCAGATAATAACAATGTTCATTATGAATCAATTCAGTGTGAAATGGCTCCCAAAAATACTTAAACCACGGAGTGCAATGCGTTGGGCACTCTTCTGGGACTCAAAGGGTTAAATCAGCACTGATTAGATCCACTGATGTAGACAATGTGTGCAGAACTCAAGACCCCCCAAAGATTATTAGGAAGCCTTGGGGGGGGGGGGGGGGTTGTGGTTCTCCAATAGGAATTTTACATTTTTCTTCTACGGTACACTTGCTTTGCTGCAGAAGTGTGAGAGCGAGTGAAAATCCGCCAGGGTCCAGAGCTATAGAGCTCCTACAGGTACATCTATTTACCATAAAATCTCAGGTATAATTCACACAACTTTACCTCTTTTTACCTTACGTGAACTGGGGGGTGCATATTATTCATGAGAGTAAAAAACACGGTATGCTGCCCTCCTGCTAAATATGCTGCCGCAACACCTGCATTTTGCAGCCTGCTTCCTGCACTGCTCTGTGAGGACCTGCATTTGGTAAAAGATAATTAAAGTGCCCTTTGAGGACCTGAAGGTCCCTACAGAGTAATACTGTAGATGCAATGCGTAGACCTCTGCACACTGAAACTGTACTAGTGTTCTGTCAGGACCTTCAGGTCCTCAAAGGGCACTGCCATTATCTCTAACGAATGCAGGTCCTCGCAGGGCAGTGCGGAAAGCAGGCAATAAATGCACGCATGTGGCCTGCTTCACAGATGTACCGGCAGACTTGGAGAGGGTGAGTAGAGGGTGGGGATGGTGGCAGCATATTTAGGTGGAAGGAGGAAGTTAGGGAAGAAAGAGATATACTGTATTTAGAAGTGTGCGTTTTATACATAGGCACTCCTGCTTTCCCCTAAAATCTCAGGTATAATTTAAACACAGGTGCGTATTATACAGTATATATAGCACCATAAGCCGACAGAGTTCTGCAGAATTAATAGTACATTTCAAAACGAAGAGGGATAAGAGCATCAGCCAATTGCATGTCCATTGCAATACTGGGGATAAATACAACCAAATACATTGGGAAGGGAACACAGCCCAAAGACTTTACCTTGTAATTGGCAAGAGTGACCTCTTATCAAATGTATAAAAGCAATGTAGAGATTCAACTGCATTATAAGGTGCAAATTAAAGGGATAGTAATACTTAAAATGTAAAAAAAATATATGTTGTAGGGTTTATCCCCCTGAGTAAAACAAGAGTACTCCCACTGCTGAAAGGTGTTTCATTCAAAAGTTATTAATTTTCAAAGTTGAATTTTTTAGGTGCAATATCACAGTGGCCTGAAATTGTACCTTGGCGCTGTTGCTACACCATCCTATGGAGATTTATGGTCCTGGGACCAGAGCTGTCCATAGGATTGTGTACCAACACTGTACAATTTCAGGCCACTGTAATATTGCACCTAAAAAATTCAACTTTAAAAATTAATAACTTCTGAATGAAACACCGTTCAGCAGTGGGAGTACTCTTGTTTTACTCAGGGGGATAAACCATACAACATATTTTTTTTTTTACATTTTAAGTATTACTATCCCTTTAATGCAGTGAAGACCATGCTGGCATTAATGGGTTTAAAGGGATAGTAATGCTTGTTTGAGAGCTGGGACATACCACATTGTATAAACATTTTTAAAGGTCTACAATATTACAAATTTGTTAAAAACAAGCATTACTATCCCTTTAAAAGCCCCAAGTACATTTTTTTTTTTTTTAATATTAACCCCTTTGAATGCCAGATGGATAGACAACGCAGATGCATTTCGTAACACTCTGGCACTCAAAGAGTTAAATAGCTACATGTGGTGCAGATTGCTTGCTCTATAATTGGGGCCCATTATTCATATGCCCAATTACAGGAGAAGAACATTTCGAGAAGCAGGATGGATGTGTAATATATTGCAAAGTAACGAGTTTCCCCACACCTCTGACACTCAAAGGGTTAAACATAGTGGACAACAAAGAATCTCTGACCTCCCTGGTCACAGAAAGCCAGATTCCCAGGAGAATCAGAGGGCAGAAGCCGTTTGATTAGTAGCAGGTGCTCCGAATGTAACAAATCTGGTCACTGATTTTACAGTAAAGAGGTAAAGAAAGAGCAGGGAAAATTCCCTGCATCACAGCCATATGAACAAAGGAGAAAGTGGAAACATTCTGGTATCAAATCAACTATACTACAGAGAACAAACTGCTATTTAACGCTTTGGAGTGCCAGTGACGTATCCAGCGCATTGCATAACACACGCGAAAGGTTAATGCAAAGGAACACAAACATGAAACGCATCCATCAAGTTCAGCCCATGCCGTATCACCATTGAGTTAATAGAAGAGAAATAAAGCCTTTTCTGTGATGTGTCATATGCTAATGAAGCTCTATGCAGTACCAGGAACTGTTCACTTTCACTTTCCGGAAAATGTGTTGATATCTCCTAAACTAGACATCTGCTGGAATTTTGGTTAACATGACAGACAGTTCTGAATGACGTTTTCAAATATGTAAAGAAAATGAAAGGCGATAGGTCCCCTTTAAAATTAATTTGAATTTGTTTCTTTGGTTTTTTTTTTACTCCAGAATTGTTCCCTTTTTCTCTATACGTATGGATTTCTGAGCATGCAGCACAAAGGGCACCTGGGCATGTTGCAACATGGATGCTTTGAGGTTCTGAGAAGACAAAGGATAAGCTAATAAAAAATGATCTCTGGCGAGTTGGGCACCATCCAATAAGCACATTTCCAGCTGACATCTGTTAACCCTTTGAGTGCCAGAGATTAACAAGTCTTTCTGCATGGTGCTATATTGTAATTTTTTGGTTAGTCCCTCTCTCCTATCATTTCCAATTGGTGAAGTTTCTTTCTAGCTACAAGATAAAATCTTTCACTTTAGAAGAACTTTAATTTGTTGAAATATCAGAGAAAACCAGGACAGACTTGATTCCCTGAGGATATTGTTTCAACCAGAGGGGAAAAAAAAAAAAAAAAAAAAAAAAAAAAAAAGCTTTTCTGGTTCTGAACACCCCACTCCGAAAGCTCAACTTGGCTCCAAATCACAAGGTTTTGTGTAAATCTTTTTCTGGCAGAATATTAAGGGCCATGCGATTTGGATTTTATCATTTCTCACCACACAGTGAGCTAAGGGAGATGCATAACACTCTGCCAATTCTCCTTGCTTCAATGAGCTTCTCTCTCTGGTCTTACATGATGATGTTGTTAAGATATATCCATTTCACATCTCCAGACTGTGGGCTGTGTGTATGAAACAGGAGTGGAGAAATTCTGAGAAAAATCAAAAGTTGTACTAGAGAAGGAAATGAAAATTCACATTTAACCCTTTCAGTGCCAGAGGGGTAACCAAAGTATTGCTAAGCAATGCGGTAGTTACCCCCTACTGGCACTGAAAGGGTTAAAAAGCACACACGATGTTTGTTTACTCCAAAAATCTCACCTCTTCAACTTATTGAATATGGCCCATTGCGTCAAAAAGAGCACCTAATAATTCCCACTTACCTGACCATGTCCGGCAAATCCGAATGACCCCTATGAATTTTAAAAGTGCTTTGGCGCTTCAAATACAGTCCTGGATGTCAAATCCATGGAGGTGAACTTAAGTTGCTAGCAGGACCACATGTCAAACTCTACCCACTGCACACGTAATGTAATCCTATCCCTTTAAAGGGATAGTAATACTTAGTTTTATCTTTATTTTATAGGCATTAAAAAAAAACATGAAGAACGATACAAGTCTTCTCTCTCAAACCTTTATGGTTTGAGAGATATTCACAAGCAAAGTTTCCCCTCCCGCCCCTTTTACCTAGTGTAAGCCATCTCTTCTCAGATGTGGAATGCAGTCCATAGACCAGACAGATAACAGAAGGGAACAATCTTCTTCCTATGAGAACAATGAAAGCCCTGCCCATCTTGATAAGCTTTTCAGGTTTTACCCTTTTCTTACTTGAAGATTGTCCCTCTCTGCAGTCTACCTGGGCACCTCCCTTCTGCTCTGGCTGAGCAGTGTTACATCAGTAAAAGGGGCGGGAGGGGGATACTTTGTCAGTGAATTACTCTTGAACTACAACTCTGACAGAATTGAAATAACACTCTCCAAAGTCCAAATACTATGATGATTGATTAGAGCTGCTTTTATTATGAAACATTACTATCCCTTTAAAGGGATAGCAATAAATCAATATAATTCCATTTAATAATGTACCTAGTAAAAAAATTAATTACTCTGTGCCCAATCTCTTAAACCATAGGTTTGAGAGATATAAGCTTACAAAGTTCCCCCTTCCCTCACCTTGCACAGACTTCAGCTTTCTATATTCCAGAAGGAGATCCCGGTCAGCGGCTCTTCAGCAGAGCCGAAATCTTGCATTTTAGAAAGAAATACTTACTTTGAAAGGTGTACAACGTGAACTTGCAAACCAGGCACACGTAGACCGCAGGACAGTCTGCAGACCGGGATCTCCTTCCGGAATATAGATAGCCAACGTCAGTGCAAGGTGAGGGAAGGGGGAACTTTGTAAGATTATATTTCAAGCCATAAAGGTCTGAGAGATCGGACACAGAGCAATTTGTTCATTATTTTTTTTTTTTTTTTTTTTTTTTTTTTTAACTAGGTACTGTATTAAATGGAATTATCTCAATGTATTACTATCCCTTTAAGGACCAGCCCTAAGTAGGCTCACAAACTCTGCCTGCTACAGTTTGAAAAGATGGGCAGCAACTGTAATGTACACCTCCATGGACATGACAACCAGTACGGATTAACCCTTTGAGTGCCAGAGGTGTCCCCAACACATTGCAATGCGTTGAATACCTCTCCGGCACTCAGAAGGGTTAAAAAGGACAAAGGCAAGATTCATAGGGCCCATTAGGATTTCCTGGCCATAGTAAAGTAAAATGTGTGTGTGGGGGTGGCAGGGGGCATTATTAGGAAGTTACTTCTCCTTTAACTAAAAGAAGACAGTACACATTCAAAGACAAAATGGATTGTTTGTGTTTTGAAATGAAAGTACTCCAGCTGCTTACACGCTCTGTTTCCCTCAGGATTCTGTGAATGAAGAGTGGGTTCAGTCACACAGCCATCATGGAACACATTCCTCTCTTTAGATCTCAGAAAGAAGCCATTCCAGGACCAGTCGAGAGAGGGGAGGGCATTGCTGCCAGACGTGAACTTACACCCCCTGTGGCATTATTTTGCCTTTGGGGCTATAGGACTGGTTGTCCCGTGTGGTGGGCTGGGGATACAGGGCTGCCTTATAGGTTGTTTCCCAACCAGGCTGCTGTGGCACAGACATCCACTTAGGGGACCCGGTTTTATCTGTGATGACTGACAAAAAATGTGAATGTTGCGTTACAACCTAATATTTAGGCAAATTGTTATGAACAATGTTTATTTTAGTTATTCTGATTGTGAGTTAACTATAACTACACACTTGTGTATTTGTAACCGTATTACACTTACGACCTAAAACAGTGGTTCTCAAGCTTTTTATAGTGAAGGGACCCCTAACATGCAGACTGCAATTTTCAGGGCACACCTAAGATTTTACGACATTTGTCAAGGGTGTAACGAAGGTTAAAAATACATAAATATGCAGTTATTCTTAGATCACACAACTAAAATAAACATATTGTGCACAGTAATTTCTGTAAATAAACAATTGTATCTCTAAATTCATATTTTTGCCAAAGCCTTATAGATAAAATGTGGCACCCAAAGTGGATGTCCACGGCACCCTGGTTGAGAAACATGGACCTTCGTCGACGATGTTCCCTGCCCACTCTTACAATTCTTTTGTTTTAATTTGAGTCACAGCTGGGTTGTTATAGGGGGCAGAGGTGTGGGGTTTCCGTCTGGATTGTTCAGTTCATTTCCTGCAAGGGTTTGGGGAGTTAGACTCCCACTCTCAGGCTAACGGCACTAGTGAAGACAACTGGGCATTGGTGCTGGTAATTTTGATCCTCCTCCCGGCAGATACCAGGCAGTGGGCATACCATTCTATGTTACCCTATTTAAATTGCTGTTGCCTTTTCCTACCCATACCAGGGTCATGTTCATAGGTGGGAACTATCCAGTTTTTCCCCGGAGGCTCTGGTTTTGACTCTGAATTACCGGATCTCTGGGGCAGAGTCTGAATCGCCAGATGTGGGGGGGGTGGGGGGGTTAGGATGAAACTTTGCCCACATCCGCTCCTCCCACTCCCCACCCTCTTCTCCTCCTTCCCCAGGCTATTGTAGATTTTTTTTTTTTTTTTTTTTAAAGTTCTGCTCCACCTACTTGCGATTAAGCCTCGCCCCTTTTATGACACAAATCTCGTCATTTCTCTCACCTCATCAGTATCACAGGTCTCCCCTCTAGGGAGCCAAGACCAAGAAGTTCTCAGGTATGGACAGGTGTTTTCTTGGGTGTGAGTGGGCCGTGTACGTCTTCTGTGGGGACGTGCATATAGGCAGTCTTGTCACCGACAGCTTAGGTTTATCCACATAAGAGTCATGGTTGGGTGAAAAATCACCTTTATTTTTTTCCAGTACAGTTTACTTACAGGTGTAACCGTTCATGTGTCAGCACATAAAAGACTTGGAGACCAAGTGCAGAAGAAAGTGAAGTCTAAGACAAAGGGTGATATTCTGTTGCCAACACAAATACTCAAAGCCTTCACTAAAAATGTGGATAATGAGAAATATTTGTCCAGATGTTTCTGCATCGTAACTTTCCTAGTGTAAGGAATGAACATCTGTCCTGTGTATTCTGTCAGTATGGACTCATAAAAAAGGGAAAGGAGAGGGACTGCGGGCTACACATTGGAATACCAGCTTACAATTACAGCACAAGCGGGCCATCAGTGGCTAGATTTCACATAAATCACAAGTCTTTTTAACCCTCTGAATGCCAGAGGGGTAGACAACACATTGCTTTGCAATGCGTTGTGCACTCATCTGGCACTCAAACAGGGCCGGCTCCACCTATAGGCGAGGTAGGCGCTGGCCTAGGGCGCACAGTAAGGTGACCACAAATCCCTTAAATCAGGGACACTTATAAAATACACACATTGCAGGACAGCACAGGAATCAAAGCAACCCTGCAATGTGTGTATTTTATAAGTGTCCCTGATTTAAAGGGATATGTGGTCACCTTAGCGCACAAGTACTGGGGGAGCTGGCATGCAGCACTGCTCTCCTTCATCGGGTCGGATCTTTAGTAATGCAGAGTGTGCTGGGAGTCATGATCTCCCGGCGCGATCTGCATTACTGAAGAGAAGACTGCGTGGGAGCTACAGGTATGTGATGGGGGGGCAAAGTTGGAGCTGATGGGGGGCAAAGTAGAGCTGTTGGGGGGGCATCTCTTACAGGTATCTCCAGACCAGGGGCAGACTGGCCCAGGGGGAAGAGAGAGAACAATTATGAAAAGAGGTGGGGTATAAGTAGACGGGGTATAAAGGGGTGGGACACAAGGGGTGCAGCCAAATGGGCCGCAAAATTAGGTTTTGCCTAGGGTGGCAAAAATCCTTGCACCAGCCCTGCACTCAAAGGTTTAAGGATTAATGCCCTCAAACGTCTCCCCATTACTATGGCCAGAAAATCCCAATGAATTGTGCCCTTTTCATTTTGTTCAAGACATAACCTCTTGAAATCACTCCATGGAGACGGACAGGACAGTTGCTGTAAGTTATTTCAAACTGAAGCAAGCGGAGCATGTAATCCTACTTAATCATTTAACCCTTTGAGTGACAGAGGGGTACGCAACGCATTACTTTGCAATGCGTTGCATACCCCTCTGGCACTCAAAGGTTTAAAGAATGAGAGACGTGTGCTACACATTGTGAAACAATCTTATTGTGAAAAGTATCTTTGGTGAGGAACGGTTTAGAATTATGAGCAAATACGTATATTTATTTTAATCCAAGACAGTAAATTCCACAGAGATCAACTGAAATCTCGTCTGATTAAAATGAGTGAGATTACAGCAGAGATCACCCAGACTGGTTCTTACGGTTCTACGTTTTGTCATCACAAAATTAACCCTTTGAATACGAGGGAGGTATTCAACACATTGGGTTGCAATGCCTCTGGCACTCAAAGGGTTAAAAAAAAACAAAAAAAAACAAAAAAAAAAAAAAAAACTGTTTCAGGAACAGAAGTCTACCACAGACGAGGAAAAGAATAAAAGAAAAAAGAAAAAAAAAAGGGGGGTCTTAGCTGGTTTAAAGAGAAACTACTACGTAGGTAAAGGCGCCTTGCTATACTTAGGCAGGTGGTGACTAGCTTAACCCTTTGAGTGCCAGAGGGGTACTCAACGCATCGCAAACAATGCGTTGCATACCACTCTGGCACTCAGAGGGTTAATAATAGTTATTTTACCTCTCAAAAGTATCCCCTTGTAAAATAATCATTAAAGGGGAACTACCACCCCGCAAAAACTTTATCTTGATTAAGTCTTCATCTGGCGACTAGTTGCTTAGTAGCGCTAGTGACCAGAAATATTGCCTGGTTTAAATGATTTTTGACTTATTTGGAGGCTGACAGTAGCAGGAAGCATGGACATCTTGCCATAGTGAAGTCCGTGTGCCTGCGCTGTCAGTCCCTTTTGAAGCCGGCCTTAATCAAGAAAGTTTTTGCAGGGTGGTAGTTCTCCTTTAATCTTCCGAGACTGACTGCCAGTTTAGTGTAATCTGCGTGCTGTCAGTCCCTTCTGGTGTCTTTCAAGCCAGTGCAATGCTGCTGAAGGGAGACCGGGACTGACAGCGCAGGAAAGATGTCTGTGCTGATGTCTGGCTTCCGATCTCTGAAGTTTAAGGATTACTTTACAAGCGGGTACTTTTGAGAGGTAAAATAACTATTATTAAGCTAGTCGCCACCTGCCTAAGCATTGCAGGGCGACTTTAGCCAACGTGGTAGTTCCGCTTTAAGCTGTAATAAATAGATTTTATTATTTTCCCCATAGTACAAATGTATCATTACTTTAAATACCTTGAGGACCAGAGGGTTGTAAAACTCATTGTTGTACTCTGGTCCTCAAGAGGTTAAATGGCAAAAACATGACTACACACCCGTGGAAATGGTAACTAGGTACTGAATGATGAATACATTTTTGTATTGTCTGACAGGATATACCTGAAGTTGCGCATCTTCCATAAAGACAAAAGGTGCGCTGCTCATCTCTGACTGAAAGCCAGGTTTCCTGGGTAACACATACCTAAAACCTTGATTAGTCACACAGAGCAAAGTTAAACATTCACATTAAAATGAGAATTTTAATGACCTTACCATTAAATCTTTTTCTCTTAGTCTATGGAACACAGGAATCATGGGGGAAGTTCTTTACTACAGAAGGCAGAGCATCAACAAAAAGGCAGAGACCCCCCCCCCCCCTTCTATTCCAGCTTTACACCTGCCTCTCAGTGTCAACATATAGCAAGATACCATAAAGATACATGAAAGAAAGAAACGACGAAAATCCCCCAAAGACACCAAGAGGATCCCTCTGCCCAGGGGACTTAAAAGCACATTTTTTCTTTCTAGGTGGGAGTCCTGTGTTCCTTGTGGACTAGCGATAAAAGAATTTTAACAGTAAGTTCACTAAAATCCTATAATCGTCTCTTACGCCTAAAATGTGGAACACAGGAATCATGGGGATTTACCAAGGCATCCACCAAGAATGGACCACAGATTTAAGGCCTGTCACACGGGGAACTTTAAAGGGATAGTAATACTTTGTTTCATCTTTATTTTATTTTGTAGGCATAAAAAACATGAAGAACGATATAAGTCTTATCTTTCAGACCTTTATGGTTTGAGAGATATTCACAAACAAAGTTTCCCCTCCCGCCCCTTTTACCTAGTGTAAGCCATCTCTTCTCAGATGTGGAATGCAGTCCATAGACCAGACAGATAACAGCAGGGGACAATCTTCTTCCTATGAGAACAATGAAAGCCCTGCGCCCCCTTGACAAGTTTTTCAGGTTTTTCCCTTATCTTAATTGAAGATTGTCCCTCTCTGCAATCTACCTGGGCACCTCCCTTCTGCTCTGGCTGAGCAGTGTTACATCAGTAAAAGGGGCGGGAGGGGGGATACTTTATCATTCAATTACTCTTGTACTTTAACTCTGACAGAATTGAAATAACACTCTCCAAAGTCCAAATACTATGATGATTAATTAGAACTGCTTTTATTATGAAACATTTGAGTACAAGAAGGGTGTGCAGCACATTGCTCTGGCACGAAAAAGGGTTAACCACCTATATGAATTAGGCAACAAAAACCACTGCTATCTAGTCTGAAACTACCAATATGAACAAAGGAGAGAAGAGAAAAACAAAAAGCACACCTTATAACAGACAAGCTTATTGTTTTTTTCCCATTATATCTTTAAACTCCTTGGATGCAGGTCACCACCACAGACTCACAATGTATTGAAGACCTCACTAGCATCAAAGAGGTTAATGAAAACTATCAAACAGGTCATACATAAAAGCATCACCATCAAAGCCAGATGTAAGGATCTTCCTGTGGTATGTGAATCCCTGGACAGGTTAAACCTGTTGCAGCATAATCGAGATCTAGGCAACAACCAGGCTCTCACTACTGAAGTCTTACCACCTCCATCCTGTTAGACAACTGACCTATAAACAAGTAGTTTCCTGCACCAAGCTATTATACACTTCCATAAATTATTCTTGTCACGCTACATTTACATGAAGTGCAGTAGAGACACAACAATATAATTGACTATTATTCTCTGTACATCATTATTCCACAGCTCTACACATTTGAACGGACTATATAGTTTATTTATAAAAGTGTATAAAGATTTAGAATTAAAAGGTTTCAAAATAGGGGTGGGGGGTGCACTAAGATGCGATAAAGCTGTGAAAGTGGAGATAACATGGGAACTGGAGAAGTGATATAAATGCAGAAGTTATTCTATGGAGCCTATGCTTTAAGATCTCTCAAACTGTATTGATCTTGGTGCATAGGCTACATCCTATAATATAAGAGGCCAGATGTACGTTTGTCCGATGCAGTCATGCGCAGTAGAGGCTGCACTATCAGCTGAAGCGTTTGTTCCCGGTGTACGGCCAACACCATCCTGTTCTCCCATTACAAGCAGAAGGTTTCATGCTCCTGAGCTGGTGATTATGGACTCCTGGAGGCAGTGGGGGTAGGGTTCGGGTCAGTGTGGAGGGAACCTGGTGTACCTGGATGAGTTTTGCCAGTACCATTACACTGACAAGCAGTGGGAGGCCTGCAAGCAATTCCTGGGCCGCCACCTTCATCTTTACCCGGCCGAATGCACAGAATGCTGGGCCCGTGTACACTGGCTTTTACACTAGTAGAATAATATGGGAACTGAAGAGTTTGTCATACTGCAAACGTTAACAGTTTAGTGCATCTCGCTCTGGTCTTCAATGAGACCAATTTATTGCAACACTGGCCGAAAAGATGTTCACAAGGGAGACCTGAATGTGAGTTGAAGAGCTTTTCAAATGACCCTTTACTGCCTTCCGATTGTTCCCCAGTGAACCTCTCAAAAAAGTGAGTGGCATGGTTGGTGTTAGATGGCAGCAGCCAGCCATTCAGGATTTACAAAATGTACACAGAAGGCTCTGACACAGCACAATGGTACGTGGAGCATCCACTCCAATAGCTCATACACTAGTGATCCAGCCCCCCACAGACTACTGCCACCAGTCTAGTATACTCAGAAAAGGAAAGGGCGAGTGGTAGCACTTCGATTTGGGTAAATCCCCAACAGTATTTTATAAAGGGGTTTCACACAACACGTTTCTGGCTACCATCTGAAAACATGTGTCAGCACTTTGTATAAAACACCCTGGTCAGGAGACTTAGCATACCGTAAGTGCCTCCACTTGCCCTTTGCTATTCTGACATATAGGATTGGTCGAAACCCAATTCAATTGGCCAGTAATAGACCTTTGTGAGGAGAATTGCAACTGCTAGTGCGGCTTGTATGAACAATCTGCAGGGTGGCTCCCAGTGTTGCCATGCAGATCAGGTACGCAGCAACTTGGATGCTTTCTACACTGATCGCATGCTGCAGTCTGGTGCTGCAATAATCAGTAGTTTGAATAAGCTCAAAACTTTCTCTCATAGCAGAAAAAAATTATTTTACCAACAAAAGTATCACTTTTTTCCCCCCACAACAAAATGTTTATGTTAGTGATATTAAGGACTATATGTACTATCAGATCTGTTTTATAAGGATACGTATTATACGCACTCACTCAAATGTATGAAGCAGCACCGGGGTGCATCGTAACAGTGCTGGTATGTTGAAGCATTCTGCACCTTCAGATTATAACGGACACTTCTACAAGAGCACAATGTCAGAGCTTGTGGCGTGTTTACTGCACAGCTACCTTAGGAAGAGTCAGCAGCAAAGCAGAAGCAAGAGGGATGGCAAGTGAACTAGTCGGCCTTGAAAATATGCTACAAGGGTTCCATCTGACTCTTAGTGCCTGTACAGGGCAATTGTATGCACCCTCCCCCTTAACTCCATATGCACAGAACGAGCAGTGATTGAACAAAACAACTGCAACAGGACCAGAGAACAGTTCCCATTTATTTAAATGGGGCGTTTAACCCAGTGACTCCCAGGGAGGTCTCCAACTTGTTGAGGACCGCTACAGCGCTAAGGGGGTTAAATGCCACATAAAATACACTGAAACGTTTATAGGTGTCCTACACTACAGCCAAAGGGTTAAAGGCATGCTGCTTTTAACCCTCTGAGTGCCAAAGAGGATACCTCTCTGGGACTCAACGGGTTAATGTTAGTTTTTGCGATACCACCTGGCCGATTTGTAAATAAGCCAATTTAGATACAGTGCCACACAGAAAGGGAGTGACATCCCCACAAACGGATGTATCGTCACTTTAACCCTTTGAATGCCAGAAGGGTACACAATACACGGATAGCCCCTTTGGAGCTCAAAGAGTGAAATTTACATATCTGTTAGCATTTTTGGCTATTAAGCTATGGATAGCTTTTAAGGCAGATGAAGAATATTCGAACAATTTTGGGGTGATGGGTCTATTGTAAGGATGGCGGTAGTAGAAAAACCAGATATTCTGCCATATTGTGAAAGGTTTCCCTTGGGGGTATATCACACGAAAGCATTTTGCTGGAGAGAAAAAAAAAAAAAGTGGAAGTTACATAGCCACATTTTCTATGTATTTGTTGTTTGGGGCGTTACTGGATGCTGAAGACGCAAAACTTGGTGTTACACATACCTCTAACCGGACATGCACTAGAACCAAATTACTCCATATCACGGATATTCACCGCTCATTGAGATAATCTACGTTAGGTACCAATACGCAATCCTTGATTAAGCCCAATAGAGAATAGTTTTGGATACCTGTTCTAAAAAAGCAACATTATCAAACTGGATAAAGTACATAGATGTTAAACTGATAAAAGGGATTAGAAGATTTTTTTAGTCACAAAGACTAGCAATACTGATTTTTTTGTTTAAAATATTAGAGGCACAGATATAAATACTACTTACAAATATATTCAATGCCAACACAAGACACTCTGGGTAACTTTTTACTCAATCAGTATGATGAGCAGAGAACAGACGGCATTCATTGAAGGGATAGTAATGTTTCATAATAAAAGCAGCTCTAATTAATCATCATAGTATTTGGACTTTGGAGAGTGTTATTTCAATTCAGTTGTAGCTCAAGAGTAATTCAATGACAAAGTATCCCCCTCCCGCCCCTTTTACTGATGTAACACTGCTCAGCCAGATCAGAAGGGAGGTGCCCAGGTAGACTGCAGAGAGGGACAATCTTCAATTAAGATAAGGGAAAAACCTGAAAAACTTGTCAAGGGGGGCAGGGCTTTCATTGTTCTCATAGGAAGAAGATTGTCCCCTGCTGTTGTTATCTGTCTGGTCTATGGACTGCATTCCACATCTGAGAAGAGATGGCTTACACTAGGTAAAAGGGGCGGGAGGGGAAACCTTGCTTGTGGATATCTCTCAAACCATAAAGGTTTGAGAGATAAGACTTATATCGTTCATGTTTTTTTAATGCCTACAAAATAAAATAAAGATGAAATGAAGTATTACTATCCCTTTAAGACTACAGGTACTTTAGGTTTTTTTTTTTTTTTTTTTTTTTTTTTTTAAAGCAGTAAAAAGATTAGGGGATTATGTGCCTCGGCAGGATGCTTCTGTAAATACTTAAGATGTGTGTAGAAAAAAAAAAAAAAAAAAAAAATGTATTTGCTACCTTGCTAGCAAAGAACAAGTACTGAGAATTATAACAGGCAGTTACAATGTAGATAGGATGCTGATCCGGGGAGATTTCAGTTGCTTTTTGGATTCAAGGAGATTTTTAACCCTTTGAGTGCCAGAGGGGTATGGAATGCAATGCAAAGCAATGCGCTATACACCTTTGGCACTCAAAGGGTTAATCCATTTGGTATAAAATTGGAGACTGCTTGAATTTTTTTATTTTTTATTTTGTACCTCCCTTTCGATCAAAGAAACAAGATATGGCAAAGGTTGAACTCCCCCATCTGTGTTACCTACAAGAGAAGTCCTTTGTTGGAAACTGCATCTTCAAAGAGCCAACTGCTAGTCTGGGATGATAAGGACTGTAGTGCAACAGCTGGAGAGGACTCACAATGGACTTCTCCCTAAGAAAGATCCTCTCTAGCAACAACCCATGGACCAAACATAGGATACCTGATCACTAGGGCAAATACATTAGAGGAAAGAAGTTTTTCCTAATTCAAATAAGATTGAAAAGGTCCAGTCCTCAGGACACACCAATGGGATCTCTTTACTTCAGATAGACCAATCATAATGACTGATGAACTGATTACCCACCTGTGATCAAACAGTGATATTCTTAAAGGGTAACTCTACCCTAGGAATAAAGTAATCTTAAAATGTAAGCTATGTTGGCGTCTTGAACCCTTTCCATGCCAGAGGGGTATGCAAAGCAATGCGTTGTGTACCTCTGTCACTCAAAGGGTTAATACAGAAACGCAAGGTATATTTTTGTATAGTGCCTGCAGTTTCCTATATACAATGATCTCTTTTGAAGTCTGCCACTAGATCCCAAACACTGTAACCCTTTGAGTGCCAGCAAAGTATCTTTAGCAATTAAGTGGATGCCACTCTGGCACTCAGAGTTGATAGACTAGTGACCCTTATGAGTTATTCATGTCTATCACATTGTAAACAGAAACAATCAGCAGTGGACTACATGAGGTGGCAAACAAATAAGTGTATCCTATATAATAATTCACTAGGGTGTTTGTCATAAGCAGTCATGCTTAGTACAGACTGCCCGAATGAGTCGCAGCCAATACAGAGTGGGGCAATCCGAATTCAGACCGGAGTCCTCTCTGCTCACCTTCCTGGGACCAAGCGGTCCGAGGAAGGTGCGCAGAGAGGACTCCGGTCCGAATTCGGAGCTCACTGCTCTGTATCAGCCACAACGCGTTCAGGCAGTCAGTACTAAGCGACTGCATTGCGCGCAGTGAGCGGAGATGCTCTGGGCACCAGCCGAGGCTGCTGGGTGGTACTGTGGCCCGTGTACACAGGCTTTTAAAGGGATAGTAATACTTCGTTTTATCTTTATTTTATTTTGTAGGCATTAAAAAAACATGAAGAATGATATAAGTCTTATCTCTCAAACCTTTATGGTTTGAGAGATATTCACAAGTAAAGTTTCCCCTCCCGCCCCTTTTACCTAGTGTAAGCCATCTCTTCTCAGATGTGGAATCCAGTCCATAGACCAGACAGATAACAGCAGGGGACAATCTTCTTCCTATGAGAACAATGAAAGTCCTGACCCCCTTGATAAGTTTTTCCCTTATCTTAAGTGAAGATTGTCCCTCTCTGCAGTCTACCTGGGCACCTCCCTTCTGATCTGGCTGAGCAGTGTTACATCAGTAAAAGGGGCGGGAGGGGGATACTTTGTCATTGAATTACTCTTGAACTACAACTCTGACAGAATTGAAACAACACTCTCCAAAGTCCAAATACTATGATGATTAATTAGAGCTGCTTTTATTATGAAACATTACTATCCCTTTAAACTAGTATTTATATGACCGATTACTGTTTGAAGAACACCTATGCAAGTCCTTCTGTTAACCCTTTAAGAGCCAGATGGCTATTCAATGCATTGCTTTGCTCTGTGCTGGATACCTGTCAGGCACTCACAATAGTAACCCTTTGCGTGCCAGGGAGGTGCACAACACATTGTGTCTCCTTCAGCCCCATGAATGCTATAATGGTCGCCAACGCAATGCAAAGCAATGTGCGGGTGAACGCTACCATTCAAGGTGTTAATACCCGATCTGTTGGTATGTTCCAAGGAGTAGTAATGCGAATAAAGTTATTTTTTTTCCAGTCTTTACTTTCAGAATGTTTATTCTCTTCAAGGGTGGTTTTGTGGTATTTGTGTGTTTAGTGCAGATATTTGCCAACTGAAGCATTAATTCAATACAGAACCTGGGAAATGAAAAGGACACCACAGTGCTCTGGGCTTCAAATGATACTGTAATCCAGCCAACATCTGCAAGCAAAGCAAATTAGAGCTGAAATATTCCACGATAAATGTCCAATAACTCCCCCCCTGGCGCATCATGTAAACACTCCCCACATTATTTACTAACACAAGCATGCCAATTACATACCTCAAATTCCTTTACTTTTCAAAAAGTAAAACTGCCTGATAGTGGATACGATTAGCCCTGTGTTTCATCATAGTATCTTATGTAGTTTGGATAAGCACAAACCTTAGGAATTATAAGGCCCCTTTTCACAAGAGACAACACCGTGATGTTACTTTGGATAGGTCGCATGTGGAGAAAGATAAAATGCCTGACTGTTGTATCTTCCACATGGGCAACTGTTGCCTTGTATTCACTCAAAGCCCCGCAAGCTGCATGAATACTGCACTCAAGCAGGAATGCTTGAAAGATGGAGTGGTACCGTGGCCTACGGGACCATTGAGCGGTCACATCAGCAATGTTGGAGATTGTGATGAGGATCGTAACCTACAATGAATGGCTAACCCATTTACATGCCAGCCAGTAATATTCTACCGTCATATGGGCTGGCTGTCAGTCGCAAGCACCAGACAATGCAATCTGTGTGTGAAAGGAAAGCACAGAACATCCTATATAATAATTCGTTAGAATGTTTGTCAGAAGCCATCATGCACAGTAGAGACTGCCCGAACGCACAGAATGCTGGGAGTTCTGTGCTAGAAGCACGGAATGCTGGGAGTTCTGTGCTTTCGGGCAGTCTCTACAGTGCATGACTTCGCCGGTGGCAGGATACAGAGTAGGACTGGCCTCTTAACCTGTTGAGTGCCAGAGGGGTACGGAACGCACTGCGTTGTGTATCCCTCTGGCACTCAAAAGGTTAACATCGTCCAGACCTTGGCCTGTGTACACGGGATTTTACATTAGTTGGGGATAAAACTCTAGGGGTAAGTATGTTTGTGTACACCCCTCCCCCACAGATGTCGCAGAATGTTAGCACAGCACATGCAGCTCTAATTACACAGATTAAGCCCCTAACGACAGGCCGCACAGCCGGCAATTAAGGATCAGAGCATTTTTTTTATTTTTTTTTTTTTAATTTATTTATTTTTTGCTCCAATGGATTCAGGGGTCCCAAAGCAGCGTGCATAATGTACAAAACCGTCATCTGTCCTTAACGAAAGTTTTACCACGACATTTATGTAGGTCATGGGTCCTTGATGGGTCAATACAGGAGTTGCAAACAGTCTGTTCTCCTGTAGATCAGTTCCCATAATCTTCAGAAGATAGAGACAAGAGTGTGAGACGCACACTGAGTAACGGAGGCAGCGACAGAGCAGGAGCAAGAGACTTGGCACTGCAAGCTTTAAAAAAGTGTGATTCAAATGAGGCAGGGCTACAGGGTGCATTTGTTATTCCAATGCAGCCCTGCAGAAACAGTCATCTAACTCTTTCAGGGCTGGGTTGCTTTCCTTAGATGGAACACTATGTATATTAAACACCCCATGCAGCTCCAGCCCTTTTAAGCCAAGGGCCTTATCCACAGGGGAAGAAAACAGAAATGGGAAGAACAAACCATTCATGTCTCTTCTCGAAATGTAAACAAACCCGGTTTGGCTAGTCTTTATAACTTAGATCCTCCAATCCCGTTATCAGTTTTGTTGCATGTCTACACTTTTCACAGTTCAATAATGTCTTTAAGAAATGGTTCCCAAAACTGTACTCCGGCCTTACCAAGGATTTATACAGTGGTAGAATTATATTTGCATCCCGTGCATCAACACCACTTCTTATGCAGGATAGTACCTTATTTGCTCTTGCAGCAGCTGAGTAATAGACTTCACAGCTGTGTGGCACTATCGTCTAAATCAGTGGTTCTCAATTTTTTTTTTTTTTTGTATAGAGGCACTCCTAACACAATCTAGAACAGTGGTTCTCAGCCCATGCCCTCAGTGGCTACTAACAGGCCAGGATTTGAGAATTTCCTTTTAAGAGCACAGGTGAGTTAATCAATATGACTGAGCCTCTGATCAACACACTTGTGTTCTAGCAGGGAAATTCCTAAGTCCTGACCTGTTAGTGGCCACTGAGGGCACGGGTTGAGAACCTCTGATCTAGAACATTTGGGGCACATCTAACATTTAATGTACTTTATCAAAGGCATAAGAAGGGTACAATACATAAATGTACACAGTTATTATTTGGTCTTCTAATCTTAAATCACAAAACTAAACATATTGTGCATAACAGTTTCTATAAGTCTTTATTTAAAAGTCCATTTTTGTTAGTCTTCATAGCAAACACGGGGCACCCTAAGTTCATGTTCGTGGCACACCAAATTGCCACTACACCCTGGTTGAGAATCACTGGTCTAAATATTTATAGAAAGAGGATTCCTCAATTAGTTTCCCATTTAGTGTATATGTAGCAGGTTTGTTTCTACAGCCCAAAGGCATAACCTTACATTTATCCAGAATGAATAAAAATCGATGATTTAAAATAAATAAATAAAATATATAAATGGTTTTTGATTTAAATAAAATTTTAATGAAATGCTTTTGGAGGGAAAAAAAAATAAAAATCTAAGAATAGGTTTCTATTAACCCTTTAAGTGCCAGAGGAGTTGCAGGGTTAAAGGTTATTCAGCATGAAAGAGAGCTTAGTTATGTACCTGAGGCTGTATAGTCATGCAATTATATTTTAGGTTATATCTTATTATAGGTTCCAAATAAGAGTGATTAATCTACTAAACTAAAATCAGTTCTGATACTGCTGTTTTACTAATCTGACAGGTTAGATTCTAAATAGGACTTCACCTGGATGCAAAATATTGATGGTTTTAACTACCAGCAAGAATGAGTTTTTGCATTGAAAAATTATGATTTAAATCGAGTCTGACAAGTGATTTAAATAGACTTGATTTAAAGGGATAGTAATACTTTATTATTACTATCCCCCATATTGTAGATATCCTATATAATAATTTGCTAAATTGTGTGTAACGCCGCAACATGCGCAGTAGACACTGCTGCGCGTGCTGCAGTCATGCGCAGTAGAGACTGCCCGCGCCGAAGGAGCGTCCAGCTCTGAATCAGCCATGGCGCTGGCAGTCTGTACTGCGCGTGACTGCCCCGCGACCGGGTGGCAGTGGCACTGTGGCCCGTGTAATGGGCTCTTCAACTAGTTCCCCCCTCCCTCCCCCTTCCCTGAAGTCAGCGTTGTACTGACTGCAGGGATATCCAGTCTGACTTTCATCAGGCGGCTCTGCAGCAGAGCCACGATTGTGTTGGTGAAAAATAATTATTTCACTGAAACGGTCTTCTATGTGCACTTGCAAACCAAGCACAAGTAGAAGACCGTTTCAGTGAAGTAATTTTTTTTCACCAATGGGATCTCGGCTCAGCTGCAGAGCCGCAAGCCTGTCATACGACAGACTTCCCCTGCAGTCAGTACAACGCTGACTTCAGGGAAGGGGGAGGGGGGAACTTTGCCTTCTGTTATCTCGCAAACCATAAAAGATTGAGAGATGAACCTGGGGGCTATTAAATTATTTTACAAATATGTACAATATGGGGGATAGTAATAATAAAGTATTACTATCCCTTTAAATCAAACCCACCCTGCAATTATCTACATTAAATGTCATCTGCCACTTTTCTGCTCATTCACTCAGATTATCCAAATCCTTCTTCAGTGAAAACACATCCTGTACTGTATGCATTTCTTTACACAGCTTAGTCAGTTATAATAAAAACATCTTTTGTGTTCGTTCATACAACAAAAACACTGCTATATAAATCTGTCCATGGAAACAATCTAAGACTGGTATACAATAAGAGGGATCTATGCACCCAAGAGGAGCAGCTGGAGTACACAAACTGTTCCATAGGGGAGAAATAAAAGAGCCTAAAAGTATCAATTGATTTAAACTGGGCTTTTAACCCTTCAGAATCTAGCCCCAATTAAAATCAATAGGAAGTTTTAATTATCTACAAGTTTGCTCCATAAGAACTCTTCTTTTGTGCATAAGCCCAAGTGTGTTAACCCTTTGAATGCCAGGGAGGTACGGAATGCATTGCTTCATAATGCATTCCGTATCCCTCTGGCACTCAAAGGAGTAACAATTTCGCGTGTGGCGTGGTTTTTCATGAAACTGAACAAATCGCACAGGCCGTTATTGTCATTACGGTTTATACTGAGGAAAGGATTCTGGGAAGGGGGGGGGGCACATCTTGCTTCACTACTTTACAAATAATGCAACATCATCATGTTATTTCATTCCACAAGTCAATGAAACAAAAAGTGAATATTTTCTAACAAGCTGGAATCCAAATCAGTAAATCTCTAACATTCAGCCGGTTAAAAGCCCGATTTAAATACATTGTAAAGTAGATCTTCTCCTCTGTGATGCACTTGCAATATCAGAATGCATGACAAGCTCCAAAATCTATTAACCTTTTTAAGGTCAAGACCATAAATATGCTGTTGAGATTTTTTAAAAGCAGGGAAAAGGGGCCAAACCCAAGTAGCATCCCTAGAAATTTGAGACAGTAGTTAAGTATGTAGACTGGCTCCTCTTATACCCAGGACCCAGTGCTGTTCCACATACCAACCTCTATAGGATATAGCACAGTGTGGAAAACTTATAGCCAATGTGACAATGCAATGAGCGAGCTGTGCAAGATCGACCTCTAGATGTTCAGCACTGTAACCAGGTAATCAGTCTTGAGATTTACAGTGTCTGCAGCTAAATTCACTCTCAGCAGATATAACAGGCACAGTTATGAACCTCTAAATCATGGATGCTTATAAAAAGACACACACACTCTATAGGGCTGCACCAGTTCCTACAGAAGTAAGCTTTTCTAAGCATACCTGATATAAAGGGACAGATGATGACCTTATCACGAACATGTAAGAGGGGTGGGGGGGGGGTAGTGTTTAACCCTTTGAGTGCCAGAGGGGTACAGTTTTGCAATGCACTGAATACCCCTATGGCACTCAAAGGGTTAAAATGTCTATATTACAGGGTTACTCTACCTACAGAGGGAAGTAGATCTTAACCCTTTGAGTGCGAGAGGTAAAATCCATTGCAAGGGACACCTGAAAACAACTTTGGTGATGTTGAAAGAAATTTTAGAATCCTCATATGCAATAATGCCATTTTTTACTTTGAAAACCAGTTCTGATTTATGTTGCTTTAAAGAACATGCTAATTAAGGAATTCCTTTCAGATCTTAAGCACGACATTACCTCCCCTCTGCTCAACCAAACATTTTTGTTAAAGTTTTCCCACACTACATAGGTGCACGGTAAACTGGCGTCTGTGCACACCACAGTCTCAGCAACCCTAAGAACTACTGGAAGGTTGCACAATGCATTGAACACTCCTCTGCTCCCTACAAGCAATAAGTGTTGTTTGTCACATAAAGAGAGCAGGTTATAGATTACATTAAAACAGAACTACCACCCGACAAAATCTTTAGCTTAACTAAGTCCCCATCTGGCGACTAGCTGCTTAGTAGCACTAGTCGCCAGAATAATTATCTTATTTAATAGATTTCTCCTCTCTTCCATGGGTGACAGGCAGGACGGAGCACAGACATCTTGCCATTGTGACGCCTGCGCTGTCAGTCCCAGCCAGAGCCAAGTGGCTCCTAGCAACGCCTCCTAGACCCGGGTGGGACTGACAGCGCAGGCGTCACAATGGCAAGATGTCTGTGCTCCGTCCTGCCTGTCACCCATGGAAGAGAGGAGAAATCTATTAAATAAGGTAATTATTCTGGCGACCAGTGCTACTAAGCAGCTAGTCGCCACATGGGGACTTAGTTAAGCTAAAGATTTTGTTGGGTGGTAGTTCTGCTTTAATCTCAGTCTCTTATCACCGGTGTCTCAACCAGGATGCCATGACACTTGGATGTGCACTGGGCACCAGCTTCAGATGCCATAGTTTTCTCTGAAAATGTTCTGTTACAGCAAGTGTGAATATTGTGTTTCAAATTCATATTTATGGAAACTGAGATCCACAACAGTCTAGTTTCTGTCTTCAAGATGCAGAAGAATAACTCTATATTTATACATTTTTACCTTCAAAAAGTCCTTCATAAATGACAAAAATGTTACAGGTGCCCTGAAATTTCCATAATGGGTATTAGATATGCCTTGAGAAGAAAAACAGACTGAGAACCGCCGTCTTATCAACAGTAGTACTTTCCAAAACGTGTTTTCAGGTCCATTTTGAGTTAACACAATTCCTCTCTGAACAAGCGCTTGTTACCACAGACAATTGGCTTATAATTGTCCAAACAATCTGACAAAAGAAGAAAAAAAAAAAAAAAAAAAAAAAAATTTAGAGTCTCTGAATCTTCTTCTTGGCGGTGCTGCCCCTCAACTGTGGTCACTGGCACAACCCTTCAATACACGTAGAGACAAAAACAAATAGAAGGGAGCACACGCTCTAAGTGCAGACCGTTTGAACTAATAATGACCACCACCGACAATTATCACCTTCAAGTGCTTGATATATTACTCACATGTTCATGAGGCAAAAACCAGCCTCCCAGTGTAATGGCATTCACCAGATCACCGACAACAGTGCAGGTATTTGTGTGACTCCTTCCTTGTCTCCACCTGATGCCCCTCTGGCTCGAATACCTGCTTCACACCTTACCCAGAGTGCACCGCATGGACTCTCCAACCATTGTACGCTCAGCTCAAATGGGGTCTCATATATAACTATATCTGGAAGGTGTATCGGACTAGACGTCTAATACTCCTCTG
Organism: Rhinophrynus dorsalis; assembly: GCA_037306005.1. Classification (NCBI taxonomy): domain Eukaryota; kingdom Metazoa; phylum Chordata; class Amphibia; order Anura; family Rhinophrynidae; genus Rhinophrynus; species Rhinophrynus dorsalis. The sequence goes on along the minus strand of CM074724.1, from coordinate 370,309,526 downwards.
GCACTTAAAGGGGTTAAAGGGGAACTATCACCCGACACAATCTTTACCTTCACTAAGTCCCCATCTGGCGACTAGCTGCTTAGTAGCGCTAGTCGCCAGAATAATGACATTATTTAATAGATTTCTGCTCTCTTCCATGGGTGACAGGCAGGACAGAGCGCAGACATCTTGCCATTGTGACATCCGCACGCCTGCGCTGTCAGTCCCAGCCAGAGCCAAATGGTTCCTAGCAACGCCTACTAGAACCAGCTGGGACTGGCAAGCGAAGCCCAGACGCCATCTTTAAAAATCTGAAGATCAAGAGTGTGCTTGTTATATTGCTGTCCTGGACACGCGCTCCCATGAAATACCCAATGGGGGGGGGGGGGGGGAGTGCTCCTTGCGTACTGATGACAAGTCACTGCTGAGCGGGCAGGCTTTCATATATCACGGATTGAAGTTTGTGCCTCTACACGAGCCATCGTGTCAGCCGACATGAAGTCAGCTCCAGCAGACTTACAGGCACTTTGATGGAAAGGGGCGGGAGGGGAAGACTTCAGAAAAGATCTGTGGATGAACGGTAAAGGTACAGACTTTACAAACAGTGCTATACCTACTTAAAAACGTTAACGGAATAGTAATGTTTCATAATAAAAGCAGCTCTAATTAATCATCATAGTATTTGGACTTTGGAGAGTGTTATTTCAATTCTGTCAGAGTTGTAGTTCCAGAGGAATTCAATGACAAAGTATCCCCCTCCCGCCCCTTTTACTGATGTAACACTGCTCAGCCAGATCAGAAGGGAGGTGCCCAGGTAGACTGCAGAGAGGGACAATCTTCAATTAAGATAAGGGAAAAACCTGAAAAACGTGTCAAGGGGGGCAGGGCTTTCATTGTTCTCATAGGAAGAAGATTATCCCCTGCTGTTATCTGTCTGGTCTATGGACTGGAATCCACATCTGAGAAGAGATGGCTTACACTAGTTAAAAGGGGCGGGAGGGGAAACTTTACTTGTGAATATCTCCCAAACCATAAAGGTTTGAGAGATAAGACATATCATTCTTCATGTTTTTTTTAATGTCTACAAAATAAAATAAAGTTAAAACAAAGTATTACTATCCCTTTAATGATTCAAACTAGGGCACATTGTTAGTGGACATTACTAACCCTTTAAAGTTCTGCATTTATCACAAAAAATGAACCTAAGGGGGTGGTAGTGAGCTGGAGCAACAGACACATTGGATCAATTCTGAAATAAACTAAAGGAATCATAGGAGATAAGTAAATAAAAATCCCTACAGTGCACTCAGTTTGCCCGTTAGAACATCCGACTTACTGTATTGCTATCAGGTGATCTTAGCTACGCAAATCCTTCTGATTAACTAATTATGTGCCGCTTATTCCTATAGATATATAGTCCTCATTCTCAGATCAAGTGAGCAAAGAATTCTTACTTTTTTACATCCTATTTAGTATAAAAGCAACTTGCTTTTATCCATATCCCTTTAGTATACATTTTACCAATGTTTCACAGCAATATTTTAAAAGTTGTAAAAAGAAGAAAAACTAATATTTCCTCCAAGTTGCGCTCAATCCCCTACCGAGAAACAGTATGAATAAAATGCAATCATTCTGCATTGTTTCCATGTTTATCTCAAAATAGGAATATGTTCCGTGACTCAGAGAAGTCATTAATTCTATTCAACAGGGAAAATAGCATTCGTACTTATGCTGCCAGGCAGGCTCTTGGATTCCCAATGCTATACAATGGCAAAAGAGGATACCAAATTATATTCAATGGTTTCCAACGATTCCCTTGTCAATGTACAAATACTGCACCTGACAATTCCTAGCAGTAGCTACTGAACTGTAATTATTGGCCTGAGATGAATGCCATTATATTCCAAGTTCTCCAAGCTCTAAAGAAGATCTTTCCACATTTCCGAAAAGTGTTTCCCTTAACCATTTGGGGGTCAGATAGGTGTGCAATGCACTCACATCCCTGTGGCATGCAAACTGTTAAAGTGATGGTAATGTTTCACAAAAAAGCTCTAATTAATCTTCACAGTATTAGGGCCATGGAGAGTGTTATTTCACTACGGTCAGAGTTGTAGTTCAAGAGTAATCCTATATAATAATTTGCTAGGATGTTTGTCATGATGCAGTCATGCACAGTAGAGACTGCTCGCTTTCGGTCAGTCTCTAATGCCCATGATCGCGTGGAGCAGTGAGGTAGCGGCCTCTTAACATTACCCGGAACTTGGACCATGTACACAGGCTTTTACACTAGTTGAATGATAAATTATCCCTCCTCCCGCCCCTTTTACCTAGTGTAAGCCGCCTCCCCTCAGATGTGGAACCTGGCCACTTGACCGGACAGATCACAGCATGGGACAGTCTTCTTACTGTGACCACAAGGAAATCCCTGCCCCCCCCCCTTGACAAGTTTTTCATTGCAGTCACTGAAGATTGTGATCCATCCGGACAGTCTTGCTGCTCTGAGGTGAGCAGTGTTACATCAGTAAAAGGGGCGGGAGGGGGATACTTTACCATTCAATTACTCTTGAACTACAACTCTGACAGTATTGAAATAATACTCTCCATGGCCCAAATACAATGAAGATTAATTGGAGCTGATTTTATTGTGAAACATTACTATCCCTTTAAGGAAACACTAAACACTTCCTAACAGAACTAGAGGTGCATATAAAAATTTAAAAAAATCCTTGGAGTCGGACATGTTTTAGGAGCTTAAAGTTGAATACATATACATATAAAGTATATTTTAACCATTTGAGACAGAGTGGTACGCAACGCATTGCTCTGCAATGCGATGCTTACCCCCTCTGGCGCTGAAAGGGTTAAATCGCAATAAATAGAAGCCCCAATTCCCAGGATTCTTAGGCAAGAGTCAGTCTGAGCAGTAGGGGGTCCTGGAATACTACAACACAATCCCATCTGCCCCGATGGACATGATCTCAAGTACTAATTAAAGATTAATTATGTGGAACCAATCCACTCATAATTAATTCATAGTAGCCATTAGGATTTTCAGCCCAGATGAACAAGGGATAGCTTATTAGGAGGCGTTTGACTTCCTACAAGCTCAAGTATTCCAGAGACCGTTCCAATGTATTGCAAATCAATGCACAGGAAACGTCTCTAATATCCAGTGGGTTAAACCAACTGCGAGTAGCCTCAAACATCAATTCTACTACTATGGATACTTGAGGAAAATGAGGCATGAGATCCAACAACAGCTGAAGAGCCACATATCATCCCTACCTGAATGGATTAATACTTAAAGAGATAGTAATGTTTCACAATAAAAGCAGCTCCAATTAATCATCATAGTATTTGTGCCATGGAGAGTGTTATTTCAATTCTGTCAGAGTTATAGTTCTGGAGTAATTGAATGATAAAGTATCCCCCTCCCGCCCCTTTTACTGATGTAACACTGCTCACCTCAGAGCAGCAAGACTGTCCGGATGGATCACAGAGAGGGAAAATCTTCAGTGAGCATAAGGAAAAACCTGAAAAAACCTGTCAAGGGGGGTAGGGTTTTCTTTATTCTCACAGTAAGACGATTGTCCCTTGCTGTGAGCTGTCCGGTCAAGAGAAAAGATTAAACATCAAAGGGGAGGTGGCTTACACTAGGTAAAAGGGGAGGGATAGGGATACTTGGAACAAGAAACTTCCCAGGCGTTCCTGAGATGGGCTGGCCCATGATTTCTGTGCCTGCACTGCTGGACTTGTACAAGTGAGTCCACTGACACCCAATGCCTCACATTCTATATTGGCAATTACATTACCAAGCAGAAGAATTAAAAAAAAAAATAAAAAAAGTCCTTAGTACTTTTTAAAGAATTGTCCTTAAAGGGACAGTAATGTTTCATAATAAAAGAAGCTCTAATTAATCATCATAGTATTTGGACCTTGGAGAGTGTTATTTCAATTCTGTCAGAGTTGTAGTTCAAGAGTAATTCATTGATAAAGTATCCTCCTCCCGTCCCTTTTACTGATGTAACACTGCTCAGCCAGATCAGAAGGGAGGTGCCCAGGTAGACTGCAGAGAGGGACAATCTTCAATTAAGATGAGGGAAAAACCTGAAAAGTTTGTCAAGGGGGGGGCAGGGTTTTCATTGTTCTCATAGGAAGAGGATTGTCCCCTTCTGTTATCTGTCTGGTCTTACAACCAGATTCCACATCTGAGGGGAGGTAGCTTACACTAGGTAAAAGGGGTGGGAGTGGGATAGTTTATCCTTCAATTACTCTTGAACTACAACTATGACAGTACTGAAATAACACTCTCCATAGCCCAAATACTATGAAGATTAATTGGAGCTCCTTTTATTTTGAAACATTACTATCCCTTTAAACCTTTGCATGCCAGGGGATGTGCAACACATTGAAGAAATGCATTACTCTTCCCTCTGGCGTCAGAGTTTAAAAAAGGCTGTTCTATTCAAAAAGTTGTAACATTCAAAATATGCATAAGATTTTGAATATCTTGTCTGAACTTGAGTTATGAAACTATCAGCAGCTTGTGGGAACAATTGACCTGCTCCCCTTTCCTCGGTCAGTGAAATCAGAAGGAGAATGTTGAAATTTGCCCTTCCAATCAAACATAATTAATGTTAACAAATGAAAAATATGCGTTTCCTTTCTTCCTGCTCTGTGAAAAGTACAGCAACATGTTCTCTAAGGAAGAGGACTTACTATTAGAATGAGCGAGTATACTGCAACATTCACACGATGCAACATTCTGATACCGATTTAGTCAAGAGAACTTGTCATAATGGGACAAACCAAATGCTCCACAACAAATAAAATTCCAATTGAATTAAAATATGGCTTTTAATCCCTTGAATGCTAGGTCTCCAATGCATTGAGCTGGAGACCCGACATTCAGTAGCTTAACCTCTGAGTGCTAGAGGGGTACGCAATGCATTGCAATGTGTTGCATACCCCTCTGACACTCAAAGGTTTAAAAGCACCATTTAAAGGGAAATCACCAAGTTTTACCAAGGCCACTCTGATGGGACCTGCACGAAGCAGGACAGAAAATGGTTGTGTCCGGTGCACCATGGATGCACTGGGGAAGAATTGGGGGACTCTTTCAATGTTGGTGTACTGGGGCTCATAAAGTACTCCCAGCTTCACCACCATCAGGTCTTCTCCCAGGGAGGAGATGTGCCAAAATGGAAGTGGTTGGCAATAAGAGAAACTTCACCTGATGCCAGACTATAGCCGTTGGCTGACAGGGAATGATGGGAGTTGTGGTTTGGCATCAATTGAAGGGCTTAACAGTGTTGACCACTGTGATAGGCCAGCTACTTTCCCTTTAATTCATTGGTTCTAAGCCTCTTTCCACTCAAGGCATCCCCAACATGGGATCTGAGCATCCCTTGCATTTTATAGGTCCTTTATGAAGGTCATAATAAATAAATAACATACAGTTATCATGACACTAAAAATACACATCGGAAACTCAATTTTACCATTGTTCACAAATATTTCATAGACAAAATAAGAGGGGCACCCTAAACTGGTATCCAAAGTACATCAACAAGCCATGATATCCTAGTTGAGAAATACTGGGGAAGTTGGGTCATTTTTAATTTAGCCCCTATGGTCCAGATGGATTACACCTTTGCTTTTGATCATAGTGGGCTATATGAGAGCAGAGAGACCTCTTTCAAAGCATTATTTAAACAAAGAAGAACTCCTAAAGAGGCACTTAACCACAAATCGTAAACAATATACTTGTTTATTGGATCCAATACATCACAAAATAAGCACACATTTAAAACATACTAAAACCAAACCGAGAAGGCCCAGTGAGACTCAAAATAATTTGTAGTAAAGCTCACATCTCTGAACAGCGAATCAACAAATAAAGATAAATACAAATATATAAGAGAGTAGCAAAGTGCACTTTTACCAAGACCCCAATAACAATCCCATATATACATTTAAACAAAGACATGTACAAATAATGTGTAAAGTAATATCAAGGTGCAAAAAAAAGGTGCCTACAATAAAGTGCAAATAGCAAGGTTTCTCAACAAATGGTAAAGCAACTATACACAACGAAGGGTCACAGGTAAAGAGTATAATAGTCTCACTAAGGGCAAGATGTTCAGAAAGTGGTGGTAACTGAAATTGTCTGTAATCAGAATAAAAAAGTTCTTACACCATGTTCCGTCAATTCTCAGACACGTTTTCATCATTTTTTGCATCCAATTCCGCCATCACCATCAAAGGGAAAAAGCTGTCTTAAAAGTGGGTGTGGTTTAATCTTCCATCATAATGTAAGGTATTTTCAGAAAAAAATATTCGTTTGAACGTCATTTTTTTGTCTGATTAACGTCATTTTTTCCCGACATAATAAAAATGGTCTAAACTTGAAGAAAAATTTGTTTCAAAGACAAAAAAAAAAAAAAAAAAAGTCTTTATTTCTTTGAAAATGTTCGTTTCAAAGACAAATTGAAAGACAATTTTTAAGATCTTCTTACCGTCATTTTTAATTCCTTAGATGAATTTTCAAACGTGACTGATTTACTTCTGAAAATATCGTCCTTCTTTTACCACCAACTCATGATCCGACAAGTTTTTCCATTGTGAAGACATTTTTAACATCTCGCCCTTAGCCTCTCCTCAAACCCACACAACCCAACGCCTATTGCCAAGCAACTTCGTCAGGGGATGCATTGTGGGTAGGGTTGGTCTGGTTTAAAAAGGATTGATCCACCAATAGTGAACTAAAACACAAGTCACGTGACTTGTATGTTTTAAAAGTGTGCTTATTTTGTGATGTATTTGATCCAATAAACAAGTATATTATTTACTATTTATGGTTGAGTACCTCTTTAGGAGTTCTGCTTTGTTTGGGTGTTCTTTACTCCCTATTTTTTGTTTCTATTGTATTTTTGCCCCCGGGTGCACAGGACATACTTTGGTCATGATTATATCACTATTTGTGTGTGATTAGTGCTGACTAGTTTTCTTTTGGTTCAAAGAAACAGTGGTTAGCACTGTTGCCTTGCAGCTCTGGGGTCCTGGGTTCAAATCCCACCAAGGACAACATCTGCAATGAGTTTGTATGTTCTCACTGTGTTTGCGTGGGTTTCCTCCGGGTACTCCGGTTTCCTCCCACACTCCAAAAACATACTGATAGGGGAATTTAGATTGTGAGCCCCAATGGGGACAGGAACCAATATGAGTGTAAAGCGCTGCGGAATCTGTGTGCGCTATATAAATAAAGGATTATTATTATTATTATTATTATTATTATTAAGGCAAATTAAAGTGAAAGGTGTACCTTATATCAAACTGTATTAACAGCAGTCAAGCACGTTTAAGAGAATGTTCAGACGTGGCCTTTGCAAGGGAAGTGCCTGATGAACACTATATCCACATAGCCTAAATGAGTGAAACGTCAGCTGTGACAGAGATGGGTCACTGGAGAGGAGTTGCTGTTCTGGTAAATACTGGAGAGTAATGTTTATTCAGGTTTCCATCAGTCAAAAGCACCAATTTTCTAGAACAGGGGGTCATCAACCTGAGACCATACAGGTGCTGGACTAAAATTCCCATCATTCTCAACCAGCAACTGGCCAGCTGTTGACGGGAGTTGAAGTTCAACCGCCTTTTTTTTTTTTTTCCTGAGTATATGAGCCTCTCTGTGCTTAGGGAATGGTTATTGAATTGTTTTTATTAAATCAATAAAGGACTTGTTCTTAGACTAAGAACAAGCTATCTAGGTATTGTGTAAATTAATATCCGTTTTCCGGCCTCCTCTAAGTGCAGGATAATGTCTTTTTTCCCCTGAATTGCTTTCTCCATGCCCTAGATTAAAATACTTTTCAACAAAACCACAGATTCTGTGAGAGGAGTAATTAAATAAACATCACGGTTTCAATTCTTGAATATTATTTAACACATAGGGTATCATTTATGAAAAGGATGATTTGAAATTTATAACCTAAACAGTGGAAATGTGATGTCGTTTCCATATTTATATTTTATCATACTATAACAAAGTGGTAGAATGCGTCACTCCCTGTGAGCGTAACTGCACATGCTCAGTTGAGACAGCGCGTTCGGCGAGTCTCTACTGTGCATGACTGCAGTCATGCGCAGTAGAGACTCGCCGAACGTGCTGATCCCGAGCGGGAAGCTCCGGACGGCTTACCTCCTGTCTCTGCTCCCGGCTCCGGGGCAGAAGCCGGGGCCGCTGGGTGCACTTTAGCCCGTGTATACGGGCTTTCATGCTACTACAATAATATAAGAGGCCAGACGTACAATTGCCCGATGCAGTCATGCGCAGTAGCATGACTGCTTCTGTGCATTCGGGAAGTCTCTACTGCGCATGACTGCATTGGACAAACATACCTCTGGCCTTTTATCATGCACTGTAGCCCGTGTACACAGGTTTTTACACTAGAACATATTTATTACACACATACATACACAAGTGACTGGAAGGTAGACGGCACTCACAGGGTCTTTTTGAAAGTAGAAGAGTTGTTTATTGAAATCAACTTTTCAGCTACATTACATGGCCTTTATCAAGACTGATAAAGGCCGTGTAATGTAGTCAAAAAGTCGATATCAATAAACAACTCTTCTACTTTCAAAAAGACCCTGTGAGTGCCGTCTACCTTCCAGTGACTTGTGTATGTATGTGCGTAATATATAATGTATGTTCTAGTGTAAAAACCTGTGTACACGGGCCATAGTGCATGACAAAAGGCCAGATTTATGTTTGTCCAGTGCAGTCATGCACAGTGACTTTTGTATGTATGATTTGCTTTTTTTTTTTTTTTTTTTTTTGACGTGTACCCAGGCAGATGCGTTATTTCATAGTGAATGCTACCACATGAAACTTTACATTGAGATGATAAGGATTAATAAAATGGTAAAGCCAATAAAATGCTTCGGGTATTAGTAAAAAAGGATGATGATGATGATGGATGATGATGATGATGATGATGATGATCGATGAAGATGAAGTAGAGAAGGCAGGAATTCAAGTCAATGGATTCTTGTAAAATTGTCAGATGCTGCGAATAGTGTTTGGCGACCTTGTCCACCTAGACTTCATAATAGTCAAATATTGTAAACTCACAAATCTAGAGAATCACAAGAACATAAAAACCCAATCTAAAACACAATAAAAAGAAACGACAATCATTGAACTTACATTTTGCCCATCTAAGCAGTGGACCCCTGAAAAAGTGGAGTTGTACCTCCACAATACACATTGGGTTCTCCCATTTTTTGCACCACTCATTGGTCCGTCCTATACCCCCATGAGGTTCTTGCCCTCTCTCCATAGCCAATCTGGTTACCCGTAACATTCAGTGTTGTCTTACAGCCAAGAAGAGATTAAGTAATCTGCCAGTGCCGCTATTCATGATCTTTGGAAGCAGAACATCTTTTATGGTGTACTGCTGTATTATTACACCACCGCATATTCAGGAACATCCTCATCAGGACCAGCACTGTGGGCATTCAGGATTACATCCACCGTACTCAGAAAGGAAGGGTTTCCAGGACACTATTATTTGACTGTCAGAGGGACCACTTACACAGATAAAGCCCAATATGGGCAAAATGTGAGTGCAAGGATTGTGGTTTCTTTTTACGTTAATAAATATACTACACTTAGACTGTTTTTTTCTCCTCTTGTGTTTCTGTCTAGCTTTGCGCTTTTACAATATTTGAATAGAAGTCGAGAAGGCCATTACAATTTACAGGAAAAATGACAGCAGGCGGAAGAAAAAAAATAATTAGCACTGCCCCCTAAGCAGCTGGGCCACATGTCCTGCTACCTGGACAGTTATATCCTTGGAGATGAACCGAGATCATAGAACTAACATTTAAGAGGAGTATGAAAGGACATCACTACAGATGTTCTGCATGGACAACATTATGAATAGTTGTAAGGGATTAAACCAAAAGGATGTAGGCCAGTGAAGCTTATAGCAACTTCCCATTACAGAGTGCATAAAGTAAAGTTGCAGCAGGGATCATCTGTAAGGTGTCCTATGTGACTGTTCGCACATACATCTTAGGAGGGTGCAGTGTTCATCTCATCCTTTAAGGAATGGCTCTTACTCAAAGCAGCTCAGACTTTCACAGATGGTTGATGATGTGAGATAGTCCTCTAACATGCCCTCCCCCAGAAAGGGACCACTGGAGAAATCACAGTAGTACAGGTAAGTAACATGCGCATGCTGTGCAGGTACTTCCTGTCTTAACCCTACATTACCTCCTACACTCAATGTTACTTAATTCTTTCAGTACTAGGGGAAGTGGGCAATACATTGCTAAGCAGCATCAATGAGTTCGGGAGGTAATGTAGGAGCGAAGACAAGAAATGGCAAAATACACACATCTACATACCTCAAAAGAAGTACATAAAGGGTAATGAACACGTAGTGATTTGGAAAGTGCCTTCAAATTCAAGGTTATTTTTAGGCGATAATGTTCCTTCAAGCCAATTTTTCCTAAATTTCCAGATCTGTTAAAGTGGAACTACCATCCATGTTAAACTTTGTTCAAATAATTCCCCATCTGGTGACTAGCTGCTCAATAGCGCTAGTTGCCAGAATTATTACCTGGTTATTGAGAATTAAACACTGTTCCTGGACTGACAGGCAGGAAACAGCGCAGACCTCTTTCCATAGTGACGTCTGTGCGCCTGCGCCGTCAGTCCCAGCCTGCTGTAGAAGGCATTGCTAGGAGCCAAAAGGGACTGACAGCGCAGGCATGCAGACGTCACTATGGAAAGATGTCTGCGCTGTTTCCTGCCTGTCAGTCCGGGTAATAATTCTGGCGACTAGCGCTATTGAGCAGCTAGTCACCAGATGGGTAATTATTTGGCACCAAGTTTAACATGGATGGTAGTTCCTCTTTGAACATGACTGATCACTGATAAATATCTGAAAGCAGATGATGGAGGGAGAGGGTGAGTGAGTGTATGTGTTAGATCTCTGGCATGTAGAAGCTCCTTCTCCTAACATTTTACTTCTGGCTCCACATTTTGAAGGTATTTTCTATATATATCTAGTTATAGATCCCCCTAGAGTGTCACCTAAGAAAGTTTTCTGGATAATAGGATTATTTTTTTGACCATCTTGCCTGAAGGTTTCACATCAGTGACTGCAGACACAGAGCAGTATTTCAGATATACTGCTCTGATGCATTTCGACCCTAGTCCCGATATGGAAACCCACCCATTAGATACAACTACTGCAACCACTATGGGCAGTATGTTCAAAAGAAAAGTGGTGGAGTTCTGGCAAAAACCTCTTTCACTATAGGGGAGAACTAAACGTTCCAAACATTCCCGTTGATTTAAATGGTGATCTTGACCTCTTGAATGCTAGGGAGGTCTCCAATGCAATGCGTTGGAGACCTAACATTTAAAGTCCCCATTTAAAAATCAACGGGATTGTTTAGTTCTCCCCTATATCGAAAATGGATTACCTGAGGATGCCACTTTTCTTTTCAACATACGGCCTTATAGGTCTTAGGTTCAAAAGAAAAGTGAAATCATTCTGGGCCAAACCAACCGCATTGTAGGGGACAGAAAAAAGTATATATTGAACTTAACAATACAAAATATTTTATAGACTGAGAACCCAAGCCAAATGTTAGGTGCCAGGAAAGGGATGCATATTTACAAAGGCTTAACGTAAACAAAGGCACAGATTTTTTTTACAATAAGGATGGTAAAGCTATGGAATTCTTTGCATCAGGATCTTGCGTATGTAGTTTCTGTATCTGCTTTCAAAAAAGCAATGGATGCCTATCTGGCACAGAACAATATTGAGAATTATGACAAACGGCTTCAATGCAGATAGGTTGTTGATCCAGGGAAATCTGACTGCCATTGGGAGTCAGGAAGGAATTTTTTTAGCCACTTGGGGCTTAATTGGAAGTAGCTTCAATTGATTTTTTTTCCCCTTCCTCTGAATCAACAGGGGTGTTTAGGCATGAGCTGGACTTGATGGACACGTGTCTTTCAGCCTCGTCAACTATGTTACGGTGGTAAAGAGATAAATGGTATGCTGTAGGAGTGAAAACAGGAGTCCTGGCTCCCATTTTCACCCCACAAGATCTACATTATTGTAGTTTAACCTCTGGGAGCTACAGATTTCTCCAACACACTGAAAAGCAATTAGCCGTACACATCCAACATTCAATGGGGTTACAATTGACAGGCAGAGTCAAGCAGGTGCAAGCCAACTTTGTGTGCCAGGATGTTGTGCTACACATTATATAGCAATGCACCGCACCCCCGAGCTCAAAGGGTTAAGAGATATGTGATGGAATGGTTGTCACCCAACCCTCAGTCTACCAAGCAGTAACCCCTGTACGCCATACCAAGATGTTTTTCTTTTTGTGAAATACAGCATGGACCTTGTGCAGGAGGCCAACGATGTGCCATTCTGGACAAAGCCAAACTGCACCACGGGGACAATTAAAAATTCTCAATATTCCCATTACTTTTAATGGGTTGTTTGACAGACTCCTACAGAGGTCTCTAAAGCATTGCTGCTCAATGAGTCGGACAGCTCACAAGCATTCAAGAGACCCATTTAAATCAATAGGAATCTGGAGACTGTTTATGTCCTCTCTATAGTGTAGTAGTTGATCTTATCCAGAATTGCTATTGCCTGTGAATGTCAGACAGGTGTCTAGCACATTACACACAAAAGGTTAATGTTTCAAGGATAGTAATAAAGTAGCATTTTGTTATTTTTTTTTAGTGAGAAAAATATCATGAAAATGGATGAAAAAAAATCTGCAATTCTGGAGCAAACCAACTGGATTATGGGGAACAAATGAACATTAGAATTTATTTAAAGAAGGGGTTTAATGCCTTCAATTTTAGAGAGGTCTTCAACGCATTGCAAAGCAACACGCCAAGATCTCTAACATTCAAAGTGTTAACCCTTTGAGTGACAGAGGGGCACACAACACATTGCAAAGCAATGCGTTGTGTACCCCTCTGGCACTCAAAGGGTTAGATTAATGGGGAAATTAGTTGCCTACATGGTGCCCTTCATTTAACCCAGAGCTGCACCTCAAAAGTGTTATGGGGGTTCTTCCACCAACATTAGGATTCACATTATTTGCAATTAAGTATAACAGTTTCCAGAAATGTGATCAACCAGCAACAAAGTGTTTTTGTTCCCAGACAGTGCAAGTTACAATGTTAATATTTAAACAGTGTAGCGTTAGAAGGGGAAAAAAAAAAAAAAAAAAAAAAAACAACTCCTTTTCTAAACACAAAACTAAATAAACTGCACATTGGTCAACACAACAATTTGGACTTAAAAGTCTTAAAGAGACAGCATCACTAAATAAGAACTTTGGAGATTTAAAAAAATATTTCAAACCCACTAAATGTTGATTTGGTTATTTCATACTTAGAAAACTAGTCTGAGTTATTTAGAGTTATAGATATGCTAATTAAGGCATGCCATGCAGGCACTGTTTTAGACCTATATTAGTTCCCCCATTCAGTGACACGTAACCCTTTCAGTACTAGGGAAGGTGACTGCATTGCTGAGCAGTGGTGGTTAGTGGGGAAGGTACTGTAGCGCTAAGACAGGAAGTACTTGAATGACATGCCTTAACCCTTTGAAAACCAGAAGGATTCACAACATAATGCTTTGCAATGCATTGTGCAGCCTTCTGGCATTCAAAATGTTAATTAGCATCAGCTATGTATGTAAATAACTCAAAAACTAGTTATCCAAGTAAAACATTGTCATTTTATCCTATATAGATGGTTTTGAAAGCTTTCAGAATCACCAAAGTTGCTTTTAGGAGACAGTGCCCCTTTAAGGATAAGTCAATAAAAATCAGATATAGAAAACTATACACAAATCCGAAGCATCCAGCCTTGAAACCTACAAGCTGACCAGCAGGACTATAAAAATATTAATTAGAAATATGACAGACATGTTTATTAAATTACAACTGCAGCTGAGACTGATTTTTTTTTTTTTTTTTTTTTGCAAAATCTTCACTGGATTGCAATACAGGCGCACACAAACAGTTAACTCCTTCCAAGGAGTGATCAAACTGTATAGGTGTTAAAACTCAAATAGCCCTCACATCCTAAAAAATAAAAAAAATAAGGACTTGTTTGGAGTGTGTGATTCTTAACCCTTTGAGTGCCAGAGGGGTACGGAATGCATTGCTTTGCAATGCATTCTGTACCTCTCTGGCACTCAAAGGGTTAATTCTCTGTAATATCTACCTCTATACTACATTACCCATCTTTCTGGCAAGTCTTATTTTAGAAATGAACCCAGGTTCATTCATGGCTCAGTCTATGGTAATACTAGCACAGCACAGAAACAAATCATAAAATGCCACACTGCCGCCAACAAATAAAAGTTAACCCTTTGAGTACGGGAGGGGTACACAACACATCGCGACCTCCTCTGGCACTCAAAGGGGTTAATGTTTCAGAAACAATTTATGTTACAATCAACATGCCAATATATATCCACTTTCTCGCTCTTCTTAACCCTTTTAGGTGCCAGAGAGTTGAGAAGCAATGCGCTGAATAGCCCTCTGCCAAAAGGATTAAAAGTAACTAACCTTGCCTTAAGATGCCAGGTTACTTTAATGGAAATAAAGTGGAAAACAGTATGTACCATTCTGTAGAGATTAGGCACTAGGTGGGCAAGCAAATGTGCATGTTGATCTTTAAGGGGTTAATAAGTGAAGAAAGAAAAAAAAAATCTATATATATATGTCATTCAGGAAGCTAAAAGCGGTTAAATTCTGACGTAAACCAACTGCACCACAGGGGACTAATTTTAATTATAATTTAAATGGAGCTATATTAACCACATGAATGCTAGAGGTCTCCATTGTGAAGCAATGAGCCGGAAACCTCTGGCATTCAAACGGTTAAAAGTCTCAAAAGCATTGGGAACGTTGGTTTGCTCAACCAGAATAGGATCCCTTAGTTTGCTTTTTAACCGCCTGAAGTTCAGAGTGATGTAAATCTCTCATAGCTAAGTAATGCACAGCACACACCTCATGACTCTAAAGGGTTAATGGTGTGTCAGTAATAATCTATCCCAAGGCTGTTCTTCCACCCAAGCTGTGTCACCAAGAACAGTCACCAACAGCTATTTCAAACAAACAGCAGTGTATTCAGCAGTCAGACTAAATCTACCTTCCGTGACCAACTGCTAACCAGACCCAAAGGGAGAGTTCGCTTCGCCATGTAAAAGTCATTTCGGACACTTGTAATTTGCCATCATTTTTCTACATTTCATCTCTCTCTTTACACAGCCTAGTCAGTTGCAGTACAGATAAAAAATACTGGATATACATACAGCATAGGCATGATTTACAGATCTAACACACAATTCATTAAAGGGTGTGTTACTCAAATATCATCCTCCCTAACCCTTTGAGTGCCAGAGGGGTAGGCCTACCTCACTGACACAAAGGATTAACCGTGTGTGTACCAGAGGGGCACGCAATGCATTGTAGAGCAATACATTGTGTACCCCTCTGGCACTCAAAGGGTTAGTCTTAAAGTGTATAAAATAGCATTGTCAATGGCAGTTGAAGGGGTAAACCACAACAAACACAAAACAGAAGCCCCTCTACACACACATCCAGCATCAATGGGAAGTCAACCCCTTCCAGTGAAAGGTGTTCAATACTATGTGGGGGCGATTTGTACAAATTGACCCTTTGGCTGCCAGGTGGTGGCTAGTCATGCAGTTAAAGAGTGTGGATTAACTCTTTCAAGGCTGATGGGACTGGCAACGCTATACAAAGCAGCTTGCGATTTTACGTTGTTAGAACCAGAAAGGTTGCACTCGAACAGATTAACCCATTGAGTGCTAAAGAGGTCTCCACACAATGCATTAGAGTCCTCTCTTGCATCCAAAGGGTTAAAGTAAATAATGATGTACCATTTCAGAGCTAGCTGTAAGAAAATCAGTACATTAATCTGTGGCAGAGAGAGGTGCAAACTCCTTTCTGGGAGGTAAAGGGTGCAGTCAGAGGTACAGAGTCCTACTACCATTTACAAAACACAACCATATAAAACTGCACCATAAAAGTTATCCCAGGCCATATGCACAGGAATGGAGACATTGTGGGGCAAATCATCTGCAGCACATGGAATAAAAAGATCCCCCATTAAATTTAGGAGGCAGCTTTTAACTCCTTTGAGGCTGCTCCAACGCAGTTCTACAGCATGCTGGCGGGGATAACCCTTTGATTGCCAGAGGGGTACGCAGCGCATAGCCCTCGGGCACTCAAAAGGTTAAGCGACCCATTTAAACGAACAGGAATATCTGGATGTGTTCCCTATGGTGACATCTGTTTGCCCCAGAGTTGCTCCGCTTTAACCCTGTAAGGACCGGAGCGGCGTGGTATATAAAATGGAGCACACCTCAAAAGCATGAACCCTTTGAGTGCCAGAGGGGAACGCATCGTACCCCTCTGGCACTCAAAGGGTTAAAGTGATCAGATATCCGTTTAACCCTTTGCGACCCAGGAGTATCCAATACTCAAAGGGTTAAATGCAGGATGCTTCTGAAAATCTTCTGCGGGACAGCACATGGGTCACCCCAACACTACAGCATGTTCCCCCACAAGCATCCTACATGTACAGGGAGAGGTGGGTCCAATCACGTTTTGTGTCTGTGACCCCTGCCACCACGAGAGGGGGGAGGTAGATCATTACTGTGCCCCCTGCGGCTGCATGCATCTCCCAGCCCCCTCCCCCGTTTAGCCCTCTTACCTTGCGTGTTGTGCTGGTTATTCTCCATGACCGATGGATCCGCGCTGTTCAGCTCGGCGAGTCTGCGGTTGGTGGCTGTCAGCTCGGCCCGCAGGTTGGTCACCTCCTGGCTGGCAGACTGGATGGCCCCATCTATCCGCAGGGCCAGCTGCTTGTTGTCGTCCATCATTTGTAAGATCTTGGCCTGAGGGAAGACGGGACACAGAGCGGCATGGTGCGGTCAGTCCGGGGGAAGATCCTAGTGGTGTCTATGTGAAGGAATGAGCGGCTCTGAGCTCACAGCCCGCCGCTCTCCTAAGGACATAGCGCACAGCAAGCATGACATGCACTATTTATATGGACCCTACCACCCTCCACTACTCCACAGGGGGAGACACGACATGCACTTGCTACATTGGCCCGTATGTATTCATCCAGTGCCTTGATTCTAGGGCAAACCAACTGTACAATGGGGGGGACATAAACATCCTACTTCATCCAACGTGGGTTTAACCCCTTGAATGCCCGTCTCAAGCACTGGAGAGGTTAAAAAACCAGTTAACTCTATGACTGCCGGACAGGTATCATATGCATTGACGGATGCCTCTTCAGCACTTAAAGAGTTAAAATTAATGGGGAGTTTTGTATGTGTCCCCCTGTGATGCATTTGGCTTGTCCCAAGAATGTTTTCCACTTTATTTGTTTAACACTTTGAGTGCCATAGGTGTATGGGGGTGCAATTTTTCCCCTGCCCCCGGGCCAGACCGCCCCTGGACTACGCAACAGATTGCAATACGTTGCGTACCCCTCCGGCACGTAAAGGGTTAATAAACTAGACGCTACAGAGCTCAATGCTCCGGCACCTTAGGTAACGTAATGCAAATCCCAATTGATTTTAATGGGCTTTTTTTAACCATTTAAATGCTGCCGAGGTCAGACTCTGGCAGTCGCTGGGTAAAATCTCATTTAAATAATAGGGGATTTTATATTTGCCCCCTCCCCATGTGATACATTTGGATTGTCCCAGAATGTTTTCCTATTTGTTTAACCCTTTGAGTGCCAGAGGGGTACCATTGTGTTGCTTACCCCTCTGGCACTCAAAGGGTTAATGAATTAGAAGCCATAGGGCTCAATGCACCGTCACATTAGGGAACATAATACAAATCCCAATTGATTTTAATGGGGATTTTTTTAACCATTTTAACACTGTCGACATCCGAGTCTGTCTAGCACTCATTGGGTTAAAATGCCATTTAAATAATAGGGGATTTTGTATTTGTCCCCCCCTTTGGTACAGACGGTATACCCCAGAATGTCTCCACTTCTTTTCATTAACACTTTGAGTCCCAAAACAGATAAATCATTTACCCATGTGTTTCACTTTTTAGGGCAAACCAACCGCACAATGGGGGGGGGGGGGGGGGCAAAGAAAAATGCCTATTGAATTGAATGTCTCTTATAACCAACTGGAAGCCAAGAACATCTTTGCGATGCGTTGGAGACTAATCTAGCATTCAAAGGGTTAAAAAGCACCTTACTATCAATGGGAATTTGGGGATTTCTTTTAGTTGTCTCCCCATAATGCAATTGGTTTGAGCCACGTTTTTCTCTGAATAGGAACACAGCTGGTAAAATAATACAACGTAACAATGTTGCAATAAGATTGAATACTCACAGGTATAATCCATACGTATACGTGCACGATGGGGTTATTCTGGAACAAACTAAGTGTGCCAGAGGGGATAAGAAAATAGCGCTCAAGGGGTTAAAAGCCCCATATAAATCAATGGGCACTGTGGGGAGGAAAATATACCCCTCACCAAAATGGTGCAGTTGGTTTGTCCCTGAGGGTGCGTATATTACAGGTACTTCGGTATTGTACGCACCACAATGCCAGGCTCCACCCCCTCCTTCTCCTGTGTACTTGCGGCTTCCTCTTCCCTTGTAAATCATAGGTACACACTAGTTCTCTAGGCCCCGCCCCCTTTTCATTATTTATTCAATAACGAGTCCCCAAGAACAAACCATTTCCCATGTTAGGGAGGGGGAACTGCGGATCCATAAAGACTTTAGGGTATGCTCAGCATACTAAACGGAATGCAAATACAAAATGCTAATGCAAGATGGATTATATATTTATACAAACATTAAACACCATTAACAGTCCATCTCAGTGATATATTAACGTTTTATACAGCAAATTGGTCTAGTAGGGCTTTAAGAATTATATATTGTTTCTCATTCACATGAAGCTATGTAATGGCAATGAATGACTTCATTCCTTTAGATGAGGGTAAGAAAGCACCAAATTCCCGTTTGAGACTATTTTTAATGCACGTAATCATCAGGTGTTTTTATTAATATGATTCACATTTTCCTATCTCCCAAAATGGCTAAAGAGGGACACTTTTGTTTTAGGGGGAGTTGCTGGTGAGAGGGACATTACTGATAATTTTTAGGTTATTTTCTGACCTATTGACACTACTTTGTGTAAATGAATACATTATTTAGAGCAAGACCCAAATATTTGCATACCTCCCAAGTGTCCTCTTTAGGAGGGATGTCCTCTTTTAGACACAAATCCCTCTGTCCCTCTTTCTCACCCTGATGTCCCTCTTTTTAGGAGATCAGGCTGTGGTGTGTATATATATAACTGTATCACATTGCTCTACAGCAATAAAACTCACATTATTGTTTGTTTAAAGGGATAGTAAACTAAAAAAAAAGTACAGGCAAATTTATAGGTACAATTAAAACATACTTACTGCCCTCATTTCTATCTCTCCAACCGTTATGGTTTTAGAGATGTAATAAAATAAAGGTCTCAGCTCCCTCCCACTTCTCATGCGTCCGCTGTATAGCCGACGTCATGAGTTTCTGCTTCCGGGACCAGAAGGCGGCTCTTCAGGAGTGCTGTCATTGAGATATATAACTATAATTATTTCATTGGTATGGTCTACAGCATGTGCCTGGCTTGCAAGCACACATTGTAGACCATTCCTATGAAGTAATTATAGTGAGATATCCTGATGACAGCACTCCTGAAGAGCCGCCTAAAGTTGGTCGACTGGATTCTGCCTCTGACAGCTTTACAGCTCATCAGGCAGAAAGGGGAGGGAACGGAGACCTTTATTTTATTACATCTCTCAAACCATAACGGTTGGAGAGATAGGAATGAGGGCAGTAAGTATGTTTTAATTGTACCTATAAATTGGGCTGTACTTTTTTTCAAGTTTACTATACCTTTAAACGTCAGTATATGTGTTTATAAGTTAGTCTGTGTAAACTAAATATTTTGGTCATGTTACAGTCATTTATTAGGTTACACAAGGAGGTGTCAATAGGTAATGAAATAGCCTAAAAATGCTTTGTAATGCCTTGCCCACCAGCCATACCCCCAGCAACTCCCCCTAAAACACAAGTGTCCCTCTTTGGCAATTTGAAATGTTGGGAGGTATGTTTTTGATTTACACAGATTAATGGATAAACACATTTACCAAAGTTTAAAAAAACACAAAACATTACTGGGTTTTATTGCTGTAGAACAATGTTAAACACTTATATACACCACACAGTCTGATCTCATAAACACAGGGGCACCAGGGTGATACACTTATATACACCACACAGTCTGATCTCCTAAACACAGGGACACCAGGGTGATACACTTATATACATCACACAGTCTGACCTCCTAAACACAGGGACACCAGGGTGATACACTTATATACACACCACACAGTCTGATCTCCTAAACACAGGGACACCAGGGTGATACACTTCTATACACACCACACCGTCTGATCTCCTTCACACAGGGACAACAGGGTGATACACTTATATACACACCACACAGTCTGATCTCCTAAACACAGGGACACCAGGGTGATACAGTTATATACACACCACACAGTCTGATCTCCTAAACACAGGGACACCAGGGTGATACACTTATATACACACCACACAGTCTTATCTCCTAAACACAGGGACACCAGGGTGATACAGTTATATACACCACACAGTCTGATCTCCTAAACACAGGGACACCAGGGTGATATACTTATATACACACCACACAGTCTGATCTCCTAAACACAGGGACACCAGTGTGATACACTTATATACACACCACACAGGCTGATCTCCTAAACACAGGGACACCAGGGTGATACACTTATATACACCATACAGTCTGATCTCATAAACACAGGGACACCAGTGTGATACACTTCTATACACACCGCACAGTCTGATCTCCTAAACACAGGGACACCAGGGTGATACACTTCTATATACCATACAGTCTGATCTCATAAACACAGGGATACCAGGGTGATACACTTCTATACACACCACACAGTCTGATCTCCTTAACACAGGGACACCAGGGTGATACACTTATATACACACCACACAGTCTGATCTCCTAAACACAGGGACACCAGGGTGATACACTTATATACACACCACTCAGTCTGATTTCCTAAACACAGGGACACCAGGGTGATACACTTCTATACACACCACACAGTCTGATCTCCTAAACACAGGGACACCAGGGTGATACACTTCTATACACACCACACAGTCTGATCTCCTAAACACAGGGACACCAGGGTGATACACTTCTATACACATCACACAGTCTGATCTCCTAAACACAGGGACACCAGGGTGATACACATATATACACACCACACAGTCTGATCTCCTAAACACAGGGGGGTGATACACTTCTATACACACCACACAGTCTGATCTCCTAAACACAGGGGGGTGATACACTTCTATACACACCACACAGTCTGATCTCCTAAACACAGGGACACCGGGGTGATATACTTATATACACCACACAGTCTGATCTCCTAAACACAGGGACACCGGGGTGATACACTTCTATACACACCACACAGTCTGATCTCCTAAACACAGGGACATCAGGGTGATACACTTCTATACACACCACACAGTCTGATCTCCTAAACACAGGGACACCAGGGTGATACACTTATATACACACCACACAGTCTGATCTCCTAAACACAGGGACACCAGGGTGATACACTTCTATACACGCCACACAGTCTGATCTCCTAAACACAGGGACACTGGGGTGATACAGTTATATACACCACACAGTCTGATCTCCTAAATACAGGGACACCAGGGTGATACACTTCTATACACACCACTCAGTCTGATTTCCTAAACACAGGGACACCAGGGTGATACACTTATATATACACACCACACAGTCAGATCTCCTAAACACAGGGACACCAGGGTGATACACTTATATATACACCACACAGTCTGATCTCCTAAACACAGGGACACCAGGGTGATACACTTATATATACACCACACAGTCTGATCTCCTAAACACAGGGACACCAGGGTGATACACTTATATATACACCACACAGTCTGATCTCCTAAACACAGGGACACCAGGGTGATAAACTTCTATACACACCACACAGTCTGATCTCCTAAACACAGGGACACCAGGGTATACACTTCTATACACACACCACACAGTCTGATCTCCTAAACACAGGGACACCAGGGTGATACACTTCTATACACACCACACAGTCTGATCTCCTTAACACAGGGACACCAGGGTGATACACTTATATACACACCACACAGTCTGATCTCCTAAACACAGGGACACCAGGGTGATACACTTATACACACACCACTCAGTCTGATCTCCTAAACACAGGGACACCAGGGTGATACACTTCTATACACATCACACAGTCTGATCTCCTAAACACAGGGACACCAGGGTGATACACATATATAGACACCACACAGTCTGATCTCCTAAACACAGGGACACCAGGGTGATACACTTATATACACACCACACAGTCTGATCTCCTAAACACAGGGGGGTGATACACTTCTATACACACCACACAGTCTGATCTCCTAAACACAGGGACACCGGGGTGATATACTTATATACACCACACAGTCTGATCTCCTAAACACAGGGACACCAGGGTGATACACTTCTATACACACCACACAGTCTGATCTCCTAAACACAGGGGGGTGATACACTTATATACATCACACAGTCTGATCAGGCTCTATCTTACAGCAGGAGATCTTGGTCCTTGGACCGTCCTGTGGCTCTTCAGCAGAGCTGAAATAGCTCTACATAGAAATACATACTTCATTTGAATGGTCCACAAGTGTCCTTGCAAACCAGGCATGCTTTGTAGACTGTTCAAATGAAGTATTTATTTCTATATCATTCTATTTCGGCTCTGCTGAAGAGCCGCAGGACGGTCCCGGGACCAAGATCTCCTGCTGTAAGATAGAGCCTGACGTCAGTGAAAGGGGAGGGAGGGGGGAACTTTGTAATCGTATTTCTCTCAAACCATAAAGGTTAGAGAGATCGGACTGGGCTCAATTAATTTATTTTTTTGCTATCTACAGTATTAAATTTACTTAAAACAATCCAATACTATCCCTTTAAAATGACTATAAGATTGTCTCTGTTAGTTATAAAAGTATTAACAACAGTTTAAGAGGACGTAATGCCGCGTATTACTTTTTTTTTTGTTTTTTTAAATGGAGTAAGGAAGTTTGTAAAAAGTGCAGCAGTGTAGTTATAGCGAAATGTCGATATCTGTGACAATTTAGCAACAACATTTTCACCAAATATTTAACCCCTTAAGGACCGGCCACGCACGCATGCAACAGTCACGTAAGAACCATGGAGCATTTTTTTTTTTTTTTAATCCGATTCCGGACTCCCAGAATGGCATGCAGCCGCGCAGGGAGTCCGAATTCCATGACGGTCCAGGACCGTCCTGGGTCCTTAAGGGTATAACAAGCTCTGATGGTCCAGGACTGTCCTGGGTCCTTAAGGGTATAACAAGCTATGATGGTCCAGGACCGTCCTGGGTCCTTAAGGGTATAACAAGCTATGATGGTCCAGGACCATCATGGGTCCTTAAGCTGTTAAAGGGACATTAATGTCTCATAAAAACATTTATAGTTTTTTTATAGAGACTTAGAAAATAAGCAGAATGGTGCAAACCGCTATGGTTTGAGAGATATAGGGATTCAAAGTTCCTCCCTTCCCTACAGCTGACAGCAGGAGAATCAAGTCGTACAACTTGAGGAGGCTCTGAAGCAGAGCCGAGATTGCGTTATCTATAAATAATTCATTAATTAGAAAGATCTACAAAGTGTGTCTGGTTTGCAAGCACACTTTGTAGACTTTTCCAATAAATGAATTCTTTATAGATAACACAATTCCGGCTCTGCTGCAGAGCCGCCTGCTGGTCCCCAGACCGGAATCTCCTGCTGTCAGCTAGACACTGACGTCAGGAGAAGGAGAGAGAGGCAAACTGTCAGTGCCTATATCTCTCAAACCATAGCGGTTTGAGAGATAGGGTTTGCACCATTCTGCTTATTTTCTAAGGCTCTATAAAACTATATAAAGTTTTTATGGGACATTACAGTCCCTTTATGGCTCTTTTATGGGACATTACTGTCCCTTTAACATCTTAACTGTCACCGCATTTATAACTGTAACTAGAATATGTTATAAATACCAACACTTATAATAAGGAATAAGGACATTTTAAGGATCCATTCACAAAAAACAAAGAAAACAAGGTCCATATTTGTAAAAGCAAACTGGAGTTATTCCGGAGTAAACCAACTGCACCATAGGGGACAAATGAACACTCCAATTAAATTGGGCTTTTAACTCCTTGAATGCTCGAGTGCAGACCTCTGTAGCATTCATGGGTGTTAAAAAGCTTTGTTTGTTCCTGTGCCTGGGAATTTGTATTAGTCCCTATGGTGCAGCTGGTTAACTCTAGTTTGCCCAGTTTGCTTTTATAACTATGGACCCAAGTTCTCATAGTTTATAACTCACCCGTTTTCTGTGGGTTTGCTATGCAGATCACTAATATCTTCACACATACCTTACATAAACGTCTTATTTGGTGCTCATGGGAGGTTTCCTTGAAATAGAGGGCCACTGATGGTGGATTCACAGCCAACGGACTTACAGGGAGGAGAGAGCTCCGATGCATTCCTCCCAAGTGTCCTTCTTTAGGAGATAGTAGGGGTCCATACCTCCATAATGTCCCTCTTTAGGAGATATTAGGGGTATATACCTCCCAAGTGTCCCTCTTTAGGAGGGACAGTGCCGTTTTGAGACCCAAATTGCTCTGTCCCTCTTTTTCACACTGGTGTCCCTGTGTTTAGGAGATCAGACTGTGTGGTGTGTATAGAAGTGTATCACCCTGGTGTCCCTGTGTTTAGGAGATCAGAC
Source organism: Rhinophrynus dorsalis (assembly GCA_037306005.1). NCBI lineage: Eukaryota > Metazoa > Chordata > Amphibia > Anura > Rhinophrynidae > Rhinophrynus > Rhinophrynus dorsalis. The sequence goes on along the minus strand of CM074724.1, from coordinate 370,284,435 downwards.
TGTGTGGTGTGTATAGAAGTGTATCACCCTGGTGTCCCTGTGTTTAGGAGATCAGACTGTGTGGTGTGTATAGAAGTGTATCACCCTGGTGTCCCTGTGTTTAGGAGATCAGACTGTGTGGTGTGTATAGAAGTGTATCACCCTGGTGTCCTTGTGTTTAGGAGATCAGACTGTGTGGTGTGTATATAAGTGTATCACCCTTGTGTCCCTGTGTTTAGGAGATCAGACTGTGTGGTGTGTATAGAAGTGTATCACCCTGGTGTCCTTGTGTTTAGGAGATCAGACTGTGTGGTGTGTATATAACTGTATCACACTGGTGTCCCTGTGTTTAGGAGATCAGACTGTGTGGTGTGTATAGAAGTGTATCACCCTGGTGTCCCTGTGTTTAGGAGATCAGACTGTGTGGTGTGTATATAAGTGTATCACCCTGGTGTCCCTGTGTTTAGGAGATCTGACTGTGTGGTGTGTATAGAAGTGTATCACCCTGGTGTCCCTGTGTTTAGGAGATCAGACTGTGTGGTGTGTATAGAAGTGTATCACCCTGGTGTACCTGTGTTTAGGAGATCAGACTGTGTGGTGTGTATAGAAGTGTATCACCCTGGTGTCCCTGTGTTTAGGAGATCAGACTGTGTGGTGTATATAGAAGTGTATCACCCTGGTGTCCCTGTATTTAGGAGATCAGACTGTGTGGTGTGTATAGAAGTGTATCACCCTGGTGTCCCTGTGTTTAGGAGATCAGACTGCGTGGTGTGTATAGAAGTGTATCACCCTGGTGTCCCTGTGTTTAGGAGATCAGACTGTGCGGTGTGTATATAAGTGTATCACCCTGGTATCCCTGTGTTTAGGAGATTAGATTGAGTGGTGTGTATATAATGTATCACATTGCTCTACAGCAATAACACTCACATTAATGTCTGTATAAACTTCAGTATATGTGTTTATAAATTAGTATGTGTAAATAAAATACTTTGCTCTTGTTATAAGTAATTTATTAAGGTACACAAGGAGGTGTCAACAGGTCATGAAATAGCCTAAAATGTTTCGGTAATGTCCTGCTCACCAGCCACGCGCCCAACAACATCCCCTAAAACACAAGTGTCCCTCTTTGGCTATTTGAAATGTTGGGAGATATGGGGGAATGGGTGTTATAAACTGTGGGAACTCTATTTTCCATATATCCAGTCATGTGAAAGGTCTTTAACTGACCATATACTGTGCCTTTACTTCCTTAATGTCCACGCAGCTGGCAGTTAAGGACAAATTGTTATTTATTTGTTTGTTTAGTAAATTGGATTCAGGGGTCCCTGAGCGGTGTGTGCGCAGCCTGGTGGGGACCCATGAATTCCATGACATGCCAGGACCATCTCTGATCCTTAACCCTTTGAGTGCCAGAGGGGTATGCAACGCATTAACCGCCATGATGGTTATATTTTGTGTATAGAGCTGTGCGTTTGGCAGAGGCGTAACTAGAAGTACCAGGGCCTTGGTGCAGAAATTGCCATGCCCCCCCCCCCAACCACATTGCTCCCCCACTGCCCCCAATATCCACATTGTCCCCCATTGCCCCCAATCTCCACATTGTTCCCCCACTGCCCTCAATCTTCACATTGAATCCACATTGCCACCAATCTCCACATTGCCTCCACAATGCTCCTAAGCTCCACATTGCTCCCAATCACCTACCTCCCTGGTGGTCCAGCACAGTGACAGGAGAGGTCTGTGCCACCTTTTGCACAGACCTCTACAGCTGGAGCTCCCGCGCGGCAGTCTCTTCAGTAATGCAGAGTGCCGGGAGATGTCTACTCCCAGTGCTCTGCATTACTAGAGTGCGGAAGAGGCCAGCTCAGCTGCTAGAGGTCTGTGCCAAAGAAGGCACAGACCTCAGCTTGTTGCTACTTGTGGGTGGTGGGGGGATCGCAGAGGTCAGCCAGGTCCCTGGAGTGATGGGCCCAGTCGCAAGTGTGACCCCTGCGACTCGAATTGTTACGCCACTGGTGATTGGCATATATAATGTTTGGGCAATTGCATTTTGCTTTTGGCATTTTGAATATTGTGTTTTGTTTTTGGATATTGAGTTTTGCATGGGGTTTGGCTTATGTATATCTTTGTGCATTTGGCATACACATAACGTTTGACGAATCACATTTTGCATATTGTGTTTTGCGTTTGTCATATTGAGTTTGTATATTCTGTTTGGCGTATTGAGTTTTACATATTCCTTTTGTCGTATTTTATATAGCAGTGTGCATTTAGAGTATATAACATTTGTCAGATTGCATTTGGCATATTGAGTTTTGCATACTGCTTTTGGCATATAGTGTTTGGCATAGTGCACATAGCGTTTGTTGTATTGCGTTTGGCTTATAGTTTATTGCATACAGCGTATAACATTTTGTGTACTGAGTTTGGCATATAGTGTATTCCATTTGGCATATTGAGCTTGGATAATAGTGTTCTGCATATACCATTTTGCATATAGCGAAGCAATGCGTTGGATACCCCTCTGGCACTCAAAAGGTTAACCACTGGGGGTTAGAAAAATGACCCCCTCCCCAGCTGGCAGTGGGACTTTAATGCAATCCAAACTATGTGGCTCTCATCCATAAACACACAGCCTCCAAATACCCAGTGTGGTAGGTTTTCCAGCCATACTCAGAGGGCCTCGCGTGACTGCATCAAACAGATGTGTGAGAGTGACCCGTTATACTTCAGTCCTGCAGTTTAGTCTCTGCTTGTGGCACCAATGAGAGAGCTCCATTCTGCTCCCTCATTGGTCCATCCGGACTCACAATGCATCATTTTCAAGTCTGCTCTCAGGAAAGCATATATACTGATAAGCCACTCTGTTGACTGTGCAGGTGTGTGTGACATCACAACAGCCACTTATCAGCTGCTTCTATTGGACCTTATAGCACTAGCACTGGGACAAGATGCTCAGGAGGAACCTGTACACAAATGCTTTAAAGGAACAGTAAACTTTTTATATGAAAACACATATTTTACAGAGCATTTCCTGCTGAATAAAACAAGGTCACTCCCACTACTGTAAGATGTTTTATTCAAAAATTATAGCAGTTTAAATAATCAGGAAGTGAATTTACTGTGTTTACTTCCTGATAGGTCTAACTGACAGGAAGTGACAGGCAGTTTCTATCACATTCTATGGAGAACTGGATGTCTCTGACTTTTCTGACTTTCCTCTCCATTAGAATCTAAAAGGAAATCTAATTAGAATTTGACCCCTAGAGGGCACTGCTAATGTAAAAAAACATGGGTTTAAACTGTAATAACTCTGGAAATATAAATCTCTCGACAGTGGGAGTACCCTTATTTTACTCAATAGGAAAATCCCTACAATATATATTTTTTTCATAAAAAAAGTTTACTGCTCCTTTAATAACAACACATTGGGAGAAATGTACTAAGGCGTGATAAAGAGGTGATAAAGTGGAGATCACTTCACCAGAGATATAATTTCTCCAAGTCCTATATTTTTCTATGGAGCCAATTTATGCACTCCATCAAATAACATAGAACTGGAGAAGTGGTATAACTGGGGAATTCATCTCCTCTATCATCTCTTTATTACATTTTAATTCATCTCCCCATTATACGTTATATGCACACCTAGCCCCAGAAGGCACATTCAGTGTTGCTCAATGGAACATTGTTTAATTGTTACAAAAATAAATGAATGAAGAAATGAATGTGTTTACTGGTATACTGTCACAAGAGTATGCAGTGTGTTGCAATTTAAAGGGATAGTAATGTTTCAAAATAAAAGCAGCTCCAATTAATGTTCATATTATTTGGACCATGGAGAGTGTTATTTCAATACTGTCACAGTTGTAGTTCAAGAGTAATTGAATGATAAAGTGTCCCCCTCCCACCCCTTTTACCTAGTGTAACACTGCTCACCTCAGAGCAGCAAGACTGTCCGGATGGATCACAGAGAGGGACAATCTTCAATGATCATAAGGAAAAACCTGTCAAGGGGGGCAGGGCTTTCACTGTTCTCACAGTAAGAAGACTGTCCCTTGCTGTGAGCTGTCTGGTCCCAGGACCAGATTCCACATCTGAGGGGAGGTGGCTTACACTAGGTAAATGGGGCGGGAGGGGATATTTTATCATTCAATTACTCTTGAACTACAACTCTGTGTCACGGTCCCAGCAAGGAAACACAGGACAAGTACTTCAAGGTAACACCAACTTTATTAAGGCAGCAACAAGACAGAAATATCACAAGACAGTAAATCAATATACAAGATTAAAGAGAAGCATAGAACGGAGCAAGAGACAACTACCAGGAATAGAAGCCTGCTGCCGTGTGATTCTCTAGATAACTGTATCCCAGCAAAGGAACTAGGAGAGTCTGCAATACCACAGGTCTGCACCTGAGAGAGCCGGCAACTTGGAAGGCACCAGGAAGGAGTCTGCCAGAGCCACAAGCCTGCACCAGATTGGTTATCTAACTAAACGAAAGGCCACACACAAGGCAGTTAGATAGAGCCACAGGCCAGCACTAGATTGGGTGGTCAGACAAGCGAGGGGTCATGCACGGAGCGGGTATTCAGCCAGAGCCACAGGTTTGCACCAGAAAGGATGTCCACCGAAGCGTTGGTATGCTGGATACGCAATGGACAGAGCTCCAGGTCAGCACCAGAATGGATAGTCAGACAAACCAGAAGTCACACACGGAGCGGGTAGTCAGCCAGAGCCAGGAGTCATACACAGAACTGGTAGTCTGTCAGAGCCGCAGGTCTGCACCAGAATGGATGTCCGACAAAGCCAAGGGTCATACATGGAGAGGGTATTCAGACAGAGCCACAGGGCAGCACCAGGTCAGTTAGTCAGACAAGCCAGATCATACACAGAGCCCAAACTCAAGAACTGCACTGGACACCAACGAAAGAGCAACTAAGCCCTGTGTCCATGCAGTTTAAGTAGGAAGAAAGGGAGGAAGAGGAGGAGCAGCTAACAGGTGGCTGTCTCTTTAAATGGAGCGTATGTCCATGCCTTTGGACGTGCGCCCAATAATGACATCACCTGCCGCCGAGAGCCAGCAGCAGAGGCGGCAGAGCCGCAACAGTCACACCAGCGGCTGTGCAGCCAACACAAGAGGAACCAGCCTCAATGGAGGCACAACATGGGATGGACAACGCGGCTGGAGCCGCTAGAGACAAATGCGGTCGGCTTGAGCAGCCACAGCACGAGGTACCTGACACTCTGACAGTATTGAAATAACACTTTCCATGGCCCAAATACTATGAAGATTAATTGGAGCTGCTTTTATTTTGAAACATTACTATGCCTTTAAGGGTTTAGACAATGCAGGGCTACACAATTGCTTTACACAGTGAAACAATGGGAGTAGGATCCGTGCTGCAGAGATTACAATTTAAAGAGAGTAATGGAGACATACTGAGTACATAATGGTTGTGTGGGATACAAAGCTCAAATTCTAGCCAGGTGCCTTGAATGCATGAAGAAAATGACAGTAAAATCTAGTTTATTGAAGCTTCATTGAGGAGATGTGATTTTAAGCGAGTCTTGAATACAGTGAGAGAAGTGCACTGGCTGAGAGGTAAAACATTTCACAGATAGGGAACAATGAGGGGAATGGGTTTGATAGAAGTGTGATTGCTGTAAACACAGAGAGACAAGTGCCCTTGACTAAATATGTGGGGAGAGATGAGGTGTAGGAGAGATCAGGGTGGAGAGGAGAGGAGAGCCTTGAATGAGAGAAGCAGGATTTTGTATACTACACAGATTTTTGTCGGTAAGATTTAAAGAGATTGGAGGAAGGGGAAGTCAAACCTACATGAGAGTAAGGTAACTCGTACTGCAGATTTCTGTAATTATTGAAGTGTTGAGAGGAAAGAAGACCAGATAGAAGACAGTTACAGTAGTTCATGTGGGATAGGATGAGTGGTTGTTGTTAAAGAGTTTTAGTTGTTGAGGAGCAGAGGAAAGGACTCATTTTTGCTAAGATATGTAAGAAAAAGGTGCACGATTTGGAGGTAGTGTTAATATGTGAAGATCATGAGAGTGCAAAGTCAATTATTACACCCAGGCAACATGCGCCAGTGACTGGATTTATGGTAGTGCCATTTACTGTGACGGACTGGGCCTGGTGGGAGGAGGAGTTGCCTTATAGGCCATCCAATCTGTGACTCAGGAGGCAGATGCGCTAAAGGACACTAAGGGGCAAGGATGGCAATATTGTGGTGATTTTTTGTTGATGCTATATTGACAGCATGCACAGAGATGTCTTCGCCATTAAATCCCAGTGAATATGGCACCAATCAGCCACAATCAACCGACATGCCATGAATCCACCATTCTTTTGACAGGTTTAAGATTTTGCTCTGACTAATTCAACAATAGCTAATTTGTATATGGAAATGTAGTTTAATGAGCCATTTTCATATTCACGTGGGTGTGTTTATATGTTAATGTGGGTGTTCTCATCATGCACTTCGATAGCTGCCTTTCCACTCAGAGTCCACAGTCCCAACATTACCAACCTGAGGCTACACTTGGATCTTTTTGTTGCGCTGTTTATTTTTCTTTCTCACTTTGTCATAAGTCTGTTCCTGCCCTTTTCAGTGCCACATGGTTTATGCAATACAAATTGCTATGGCACTAAAAGAGTTAACTGTTTGTGGTGCTGTTTGTAGCCTCTCTTCTCCCCCTAGTGGGTAAGTGGAGGAGCAGAGAAAATGCACTCCTGCTTCAGAGTTGTTGAACTGCTGGTGATATGTAAGGGAGGGCATCCCTCCACATCGCCAGCAATATGACAACTCTGCATGCTAATGAGGAGATTCTCCCTCCTCCCCTTGCATCACTAATTCTTAGTGCATATGGCAATGTGTGTCTCCATCTCCAAAGTGCTCATCACACATCGCCAGACACACATCAGCATAATATCTCCCCTTAGCGTGTCTTCCCCCAGAAGTTAGTTGAGTTACAGATAAGGAAATCTGGGTGTCATCTGCACAGAGGTGAAATCTGAGTCTGAATAAGGTAACAAGTTCATCATGAGTTAGTATGTACAGAGAACAGAAATACTGCTAGAACAGAACCGTAAAGCATCCCAACAGAGAGGTGGACAGGAGAGGATGAAGAAGTGGTAATGCAGACACTGAAGGATCAGCCAGTTCAGGGCTAAGGTAGGGATGTCTGAGGAATGAAGAATGTGGTGGAGGAAAGCAGCTGAATGATCAAGCAAGACAAGTAGTGAGTAGTGACCTTGAGATTCAGCAATTTGCAGATCATTGGCTACTCTGGCGAGATCAGTTTCTGTGTAGAGGGCAAAGTCATATTATAGTGGTTCTAGCAGGTTATGTGTGAAAACTAAGCAGGTTGAAGTAGACTGGACATTCCAGAAATTAAGATGCAACAAGTAGGAGAGAGACGTATCAATGCCTACAGGGGACATTTTTGTCAATGGCACTTGATGGGGGTTACAATGTCATATTTGTAGGCATCAGGAAAAGTAGCTGAGGCAAAGGAAGGAGTTAAATAATTGTAACCGTATGAGGAGAAACATGGGGGCATGAGGTGAGTGGGAGTTGGATCAAGTGCACATGAAGGGGAAGGAAACGAGGAACGCAGGTTAGTCAGTTCCTACTCTGTGACTGGTGAAAAAGAATCCAGGGTGGCAGGAGGGAATCTGGGAATGAGAGGAAGGTAGTTACGAGTGGGAATATTTTTCCTGATGCAATCTATTTTGGATTTAAAGTAGTTAGCAAAGTCTTGAGTCGATATAGAAGTTGAGAGGCAGATGGAGGGTGCAGGAGGGAGTCAAACTTAAAGAAGAGATGGCAGGGGTTTGATTCATGAATGTTAATGAGATATGAGAAGTATTGTTTTTTACCCGATCCTCTGTGCTCAGTTATACTTTTGCCTTGAGCTGCTACAGTGTGATTTGGATGACTATGCCTGCTCTGACCATTGGCTTACCCTTGACCCTGCTGTCTCCTCAGTCTGACTTCTGGGTTGTTCCTGGACCTACAAGTCTCTGCAGCCTGCCCTAACCTTTGGCTTGCCTAGACTGTGAGTACTGATTGACCCTTGGCTTACCCTTGACCCTGCTTTTTCCTCAGTCTTATCAATGGCTTGTTCCTAGAACTACAGACCTCTGCAGCCTGCCCTGATCTTTGGCTTGCATTGACCACAAGTACCGCTTAAACCTTATTTGCTGTGATGCTTGGACTAATTGACCTACTGGCTTATGCTACTGCTTACAAAACCCTGCTGCCTGCCCTGACCTTTGTCTTGTTTGACCATGAGTACTGCTTAACCCTCACTGGTTGTGATGTTTGGACACTTGACCCCTCTTCTGGGTTCCTTTCTGCTCATGCCTCCCAGAATTCAGGAGGCTAGAGTCATGAAGGTAACATTTATTACGAATAATAACATTTTTGTATGGTTTTTCCTAAAAGTAAAACTGTACTCCGGTCACAGGTATATACCTCATTCAAACATTCTCACAGAACAAACTTTGATTTTTGTGAAATGATGACTGCAGTATTTTTGTGGTCTTTCAGTTTAATGGTTGATAACTCTGTAACTGTATCTTTTATCAGGTGAGTATGTTTTTTGCAGCTTTTGTACCTTATAAAAATGAGCATTTTGTGCCCTTTTCCAATAAAGGTTTAAATTTTCAAGCACTTCATCCTTAGCCTTGTATTCCTGTTTACCAAGCGGTGCTTTGTCTTCTCCATAGAGAAACTCAGGCACTGGAGTGATCCCATTAATTCACAGTAATGAGATGATATTTACAAGACAGAGCATTATCATACCATGTATTGTAAAGAAAATCTAATTATTATCTCTATCCTCACTTTTGTGATCAGCCTTTCTGTTTGTGTAGCTGTGTTTGTGTCACACTGAAGGGGAGGTTTGGACACACACACAAACACAAAATAAGTAGCATTAATATTATCATACTTTATTCAGAGCTCAGATCACTGATCGGCCCTTCCCACAAACTACAGTAGGAAAACAACCTCCATAAACTGGAAATACCATAGAAACAAGACACCTGCCCCCCCCCCCCAAAAAAAAAAAGAAAACTGCAGATTGTGCTCTAATAACATTTGAATGAGTCATCTCTCACCACTGGAAGTACCCTTTTTTACTAATCAAGAAAAACCATATTATAAATATATATGGCACATAAAAGAAAAAATATTGAAAAGTTCAAATAATTTTATTCTGAGGTCAACGTTTTGTTGATCAGTCACAATTATGAAGACAATTAAACAGTGTAGATATATCTTATACCCCTCATATATCAATGTAGTTATATCCAATAACCCTTACATAGCAATGTAAAGATATCCTATACCCCATATATATCAGTGTAGATATATCCTATACCCCTCATATATCAGTGTAGATATATCCTATACCCCTCATATATCAGTGTAGATATATCCTATACCCCTCATATATCAGTGTAGATATATCCTATACCCCACATATGTCAGTGTAGATATATCCTATACCCCTCATATACCAGTGTAGATATATCCTATACCTCTCACATATCAATGTAGATGTATCCTATACCACTCATATATCAGTGTAGATGTATCCTATACCCCACATGTATCAGTATAGATATATCCTATACCCCTCACGTATCAGTGTAGTTATATCCTATACCCCTCATATATCAGTGTAGATATATCCTATACCCCTCATATATCAGTATAGATATATCCTATACCCCTCACATATCAGTGTAGATATATCCTATACTCCTCACATATCAGTGTAGATATATCCTATACCCCTCATATATCAGTGTAGATATATCCTATACCTCTCATATATCAGTGTAGATATATCCTATACCCCTCATATATCAATGTAGTTATATCCAATAACCCGTATATAGCAATGTAAAGATATCCTATACCCCATATATATCAGTGTAGATATATCCTATACCACTCATATATCAGTGTAGATATATCCTATAACCCTCATATATCAGTGTAGATATATCCTATACCTCTCATATATCAGTGTAGATATATCCTATACCCCTCATATATCAGTGTAGATATATCCTCTACCCCTCATATATCAGTGTAGATATATCCTATACCCCTCATATATCAGTGTAGATATATCCTATACCTCTCATATATCAGTGTAGATATATCCTATACCCCTCATATATCAGTGTAGATATATCCTCTACCCCTCATATATCAGTGTAGATATATCCTATACCCCTCATATATCAGTGTAGATATATCCTATACCTCTCATATATCAGTGTAGATATATCCTATACCCCTCATATATCAATGTAGTTATATCCAATAACCTGTATATAGCAATGTAAAGATATCCTATACCCCATATATATCAGTGTAGCTATATCCTATAACCCTCATATATCAGTGTAGATGTATCCTATACCCCTCATATATCAGTGTAGATATCTCCTATACCCCTCATATATCAGTGTAGATACATCCTATACCTCTCATATATCAGTGTAGCTATATCCTATAACCCTCATATATCAGTGTAGATGTATCCTATACCCCTCATATATCAGTGTAGATATCTCCTATACCCCTCATATATCAGTGTAGATACATCCTATACCTCTCACATATCAGTGTAGCTATATCCTATAACCCTCATATATCAGTGTAGATGTATCCTATACCCCTCATATATCAGTGTAGATATCTCCTATACCCCTCATATATCAGTGTAGCTATATCCTATACCCCTCATATATCAGTGTAGATATATCCTATACCCCTCATATATTAGTGTAGATATATCCTATACCCCTCACATATCAGTGTAGACATATCATATACCCCTCATATATCAGTGTAGATATATCATATACCCCTCATATATCAGTGTAGATATATCCTATACCCCTCATATATCAGTGTAGATATATCATATACCCCTCATATATCAGTGTAGATATATCCTATACTCCGGTTATATCGGTGTAGATATATCCTATACCCCTCACATATCAGTGTAGATATATCCTATACCCCTCATATATCAGTGTAAATATATCCTATACCACTCATATATCAGTGTAGATATATCCTATACCCCTCATATATCAGTGTAGATATATCCTATACCCCTCATATATCAGTGTAAATATATCCTATACCCCTCATATATCAGTGTAGATATATCCTATACCCCTCATATATCAGTATAAATATATCCTATACCCCACATATATCAGTGTAGATGTATCCTATACCCCTCATATACCAGTGTAGATATATCCTATACCCCTCATATATCAGTGTAGATATATCCTATACCCCTCATATATCAGTGTAAATATATACTATACCACTCATATATCAGTGTAGATGTATCCTATACCCCACATGTATCAGTATAGATATATCCTATACCCCTCACGTATCAGTGTAGTTATATCCTATACCCCTTATATATCAGTGTAGATATATCCTATACCCCTCATATATCAGTATAGATATATCCTATACCTCTCACATATCAGTGTAGCTATATCCTATAACCCTCATATATCAGTGTAGATGTATCCTATACCCCTCATATATCAGTGTAGATATCTCCTATATCCCTCATATATCAGTGTAGCTATATCCTATACCCCTCATATATCAGTGTAGATATATCCTATACCCCTCATATATCAGTGTAGATATATACTATACCCCTCACATATCAGTGTAGACATATCCTATACCCCTCATATATCAGTGTAGATATATCCTATACCTCTCACATATCAGTGTAGATATATCCTATACCCCTCATATATCAATGTAGTTATATCCAATAACCCGTATATAGCAATGTAAAGATATCCTATACCCCTCATATATCAGTGTAGATATATCCTATACTCCGGTTATATCGGTGTAGATATATCCTATACCCCTCACATATCAGTGTAGATATATCCTATACCCCTCATATATCAGTGTAAATATATCCTATACCTCTCATATATCAGTGTAGATATATCCTATACCCCTCATATATTAATGTAGTTATATCCAATAACCTGTATATATCAATGTAAAGATATCCTATACCCCATATATATCAGTGTAGATATATCCTATACCCCTCATATATCAGTGTAGATCTATCCTATACCCCTCATATATCAGTGTAGATATATCCTATAACCCTCATATATTAGTGTAGATATAGCCTATAGCCCTCATATATCAGTGTAGATATATCCTATACCTCTCATATATCAGTGTAGATATATCCTATACCCCTCATATATCAGTGTAGATATATCCTATACCCCTCATATATCAATGTAGTTATATCCAATAACCCGTATATAGCAATGTAAAGATATCCTATACCCCATATATATCAGTGTAGATATATCCTATACCACTCATATATCAGTGTAGATATATCCTATACCCGTCATATATCAGTGTAGATATATCCTATACCTCTCATATATCAGTGTAGATATATCCTATACCCCTCATATATCAGTATAGATATATCCTATACCCCTCATATATCAGTGTAGATATAGCCTATACCCCTCATATATCAATGTAGTTATATCCAATAACCCGTATATAGCAATATAAAGATATCCTATACCCCATATATATCAGTGTAGATATATCCTATACCCCTCACATATCAGTGTAGATATATCATATACCCCTCATATATCAGTGTAGATATATCCTATACCTCTCATATATCAGTGTAGATATATACTATACCCCTCATATATCAGTGTAGATATATCCTATACCCCTCATATATCAGTATAGATATATCCTATACCCCTCACATATCAGTGTAGATATATCCTATACCCCTCATATATCAGTGTAGATATATCCTATACCCCTCATATATCAGTGTAGATATATCCTATAGTCCTCACATATCAGTGTAGATATATCCTATACCCCTCATATATCAGTGTAGATATATCCTATACCTCTCATATATCAGTGTAGATATATCCTATACCCCTCATATATCAGTGTAGATATATCCTATACCTCTCACATATCAGTGCAGATGTATCCTATACCCCTCATATATCAATGTAGTTATATCCAATAACCCGTATATAGCAATGTAAAGATATCCTATACCCCATATATATCAGTGTAGATATATCCTATACCCCTCATATATCAGTGTAGATATATCCTATAACCCTCATATATCAGTGTAGATATATCCTATACCCCTCATATATCAGTGTAGATATATCCTATACCCCTCATATATCAGTGTAGATATATCCTATACCCCTCATATATCAGTGTAGATATATCCTATACCCCTCATATATCAGTGTAGACATATCCTATACCCCTCATATATCAATGTAGTTATATCCAATAACCCGTATATAGCAATGTAAATATATCCTTTACCCCATATATATCAGTGTAGATATATCCTATACCCCTCATATATCAGTGTAAATATATCCTATACCTCTCATATATCAGTGTAGATATATCCTATACCCCTCATATATTAATGTAGTTATATCCAATAACCTGTATATATCAATGTAAAGATATCCTATACCCCATATATATCAGTGTAGATATATCCTATACCCCTCATATATCAGTGTAGATATATCCTATACCACTCAAAAAAAAGAATGCATTCTCATATACATTATTTTTTTCTACAAATATTAGAAATCATGTTCTAGAGTAAAAGCACCTGTTTTTCCAGAAAAATATTTCCTTAATTACTACTGTAGGGTGATGTAGTTATTGTTTGTATAGTGACATTTTTTGTTTCATATACAAATGGCTGGTTTTTCCTTCATATGCTCTTGGTCACTTTATTATTTTATTCCGCTCTACTCAGTGATAGATTAAGGCTCCTTAGGGCCGTAGGCAAGGTTCTAATTTGGTGCCACACATCTTTTGGTCCGGTGCTTCTGAACATACTTGAGAACTCTTCAGATCTGTCCAGGAGAATGAGGTTTTCAGTCTGAATTACTGGGACCCCGGGGGCAGAGGCTGATTCTCCAGTGGGGGTCAATTTCTCTTCCTTCCCACTTTGTTCCTCCCACGTGCCACCCACTTCTCATCTGTTCCACCCTGTTCTGCCCACTTCCCTCTCACTTTATATCACAGTTATGCCTCAGCTCACCAGATTAAGCCACACCCCTTCTATTATGCAAATTGCATCATTGACATCATCTTGTCAGCAAAACATGAGCCTTCTCCAGAGTCCCAAGATAAGCAAGTTTCCAGGTATGCTTCTAACACACAATGCTGCTAGCAGGTACAGGCATTGTGGCTCTGATAGACGTGGGAGCAACTGGAGGATGCTGGTCTCTTTCAACAAAAGGGAGTCTGACACACAATGTTAGTGCAGGCAACAGTAGGGCCTCTGTCTGCGACCTGCCACTTGCAGCAAGAACCTCTCATATTGGCATTGGCCCTAGGCTGTAGCCTACATTGCCATAATGGAGGATAGGCTCTGCTACATCGATCTCTTACTACATCGGTATAAACAATGCTTAGGTCCTTTCCAAAGAGACTAATTGATGATGAAACCCAGTGGATCATATGTATAATACCAAATGGTGAGCCATTTTGGGCAAACCAGCTGCACCTTAAAGCGGAACTTTCAGTTACTAATAAGTCGCCCTTGAACTACTAAACATATGACGACTAGCATCCTAATACATGTATTACCTCTTTAAAGGGATAGTAATGTAATGTATTACTTCTTTAAAGGGATAGTAATACATCAGTTTTACAAATGTTCATCTTGTAGGTATTTAAAAAAGAAATGAAATGTCCCATTCTCAAACCTTCCAGTTACCATATGGTACGCTGCAATGCTTCTTACAGGAGACCGGGACTGAAAGCGCAGGCGTGCAGACAAGATGTCTTTGCTAATGCCTGACTTCCGGTCTCCTAGGACAAAAGATTTCTTTATAATGCGGCACTTTACAGAGTTAATACATATATTAGGATGCTATTCGCCATATCCTATATAATAATTTGCTAATGTATGTTTGTCAGAAGCTGTCATGCACAGTACAGACGGCTGCACGCACTGCAGGACTACGGTATGAATTTTGAGCGCACAGCTCCGTTATCAGCCGCAGTGCGGGCAGTCTCTACTGTGCATGACTGCACTGCGGCCGTTGCTGCCTGGCAATGTGGCCCATGTACACGGGCTGTTCAACTAGTGTTTAATAATTCAAGGGCGACTTATTAGTAACTGAAAGTTCCTCTTTAATGAACAAATATAATCTCCCCAAATTTCCTTTAATTTGGACGGGGATTTGAACCCCTCTAATGCTGGATAGGAATGCACTGGGGTCCATTCTAGCATTCAAGATGTTAAAATTGCCATTTAAATCAGAAAACAGGGGAGGGAATATTTACCCCAAATGGTTTCTTCTTACTGTGATCATAAGGAAAACCCTGCCCCTCTTGAAAGGTTTTTCCTTATTATCACTGAAGATTGTCCCTTTCTGCAATCCATCCGGACAGTCTTGCTGCTCTGAGGTGAGCAGTGTTACATCAGTAAAAGGTGCTGGAGGTGGATACTTTATCATTCAATTACTCTTGTTCTACAAGTCTGACAGTATTGAAATAATACTCTCCATGGTCCAAATACTATGAAGATTAATTGGAGCTGCTGTTTTTGTGAAACATTACTATCTATTTAATGAAGAAAACTCTACCATGAAACATCCCCGATTCTTAGTGATGACATGAAAAAAAGGCCTCAAAACAAACACAGATAAAGATATTATAACATCAGGGCTTATAATTTTAAGTCCTTTGCTACTAGCCAGACCTGAAAAGTTACTCGCCACTACAAGCCAAAACATACCCACCAGGGCTGAATTTCTACTCTCCAGGGCTGAATTTCTACTCGCCAGGGCTGAATTTTCACTCGCCATTGGCTAGTGGCGAGTGTCAATTTTGAGCAGAGAAGAGACTAAAACACCTTCTAATACTGCACATTTTTACTCAATTCCTCACAAAATTAACAAGCATAAATTTAAAAAAACAGCACAACTTTTATTTTAACCATTTAAATGACAGAGGGGAGTGTTAGGTTGCCCCACTGGCATTCAAAGGGTTACAACACGGAGACACAGAATAGCCAGCCAAAAGTGTATCCCAGTAGTTCTTACTTTCACGTACTGTTTTAGACTCACTTTCCTTAGAATCATTTTTTTCTTACTTTTCCTCTTATTTTAACACCATCCAATTTTAAGGTTTGTTCTAATATTCCTTTTGCTTTGAAAAAACTGATTTCTTCTGAACATTTATTAAATCCCTTGTTATATTTGAATGTCTCAATCATATCACCCCCCCGACCTTCTATCCTACAAGATATACATAACAAAGTCTTAGAGTCCTTCACATAAGGGGTGGTACCGTTTCAGCCATAGAAGAAGCAAGAGATGTGTAGATTAAAATTCTACACCCCCCCCCATACAGATTATCCAAATATGAATACTTTAAAGCATTTATTATACCCCTTTAATAAATCTGAGGTTTTCATAGCACAGTTTGGCCAAAATATATTTAAGCTTGCCCACCACAAGAAATCCCAGCTTCTTGAGATTCAGGGGTATTTTTAAACCAGATAGGAATGATTGTATTAGAAAGGACTTGCCTGATATTGCGTTTCATTGATGTGGTGCGTGAGCTTAAAGATATTTTGACCAAACTATGCTACAAAAACCACAAATTTATTAAAGTGGTATAATATATGCGTTACTGTCATGGTTTCCCAAGAACAAGTCAGTTTGGGTGTCTACTATACACTAGGAGTAGGCAGGAGAATAGTCAGACAGAGCCACAGGTCAGCACCAGGATGGATGGTCAGACAAGCAGGGTCATACACAGAGTAACTAGTCAGCCAGAGCCACAGGTGTGCACTAGACTGGGTGTCCGCTATGTGCAAGGGGTAGGCAGGAGAATAGTCCGACAGAACCACAGGTCAGCACCAGGATGGATGGTCAGACAAGCAGGGTCACACACAGAGTAGTTAGTCAGCCAGCGCCACAGGTCTGCACCAGACTGGGTGTCTGCTATGTACAAGGGGTAGGCAGGAGAATAGTCAGACAGAGCCACAGGTCAGCACCAGGATGGATGGTCAGGCAAGCCAAGTCATACACAGAGCCCAAGGGAACCCAACTGTGTAGAACAACAACGCAAGGGTAACTGAAAATTGGCTCAGTTCCCTTTTAAAGCCCAGCCCAGGAAGTGGATGTGAGGAGATTTACAGCCAAGCAGCATAAAACAGGGGTCTGCGTCATTCTGTTTCCTCGCGTCTGAAAATGATGCATCCCTCTGTGATGCTTAAAACCAGTGGCCCGCACTTGCGTCAAAACGAGAGCCAAATCCAGCTAGCGAGAGGACATGGACGGCCAATGACGCCGCCAGGTGCACTCAAGCCAGAACTAGTCAGCGACGTCTGGAAGGAAGCGACCACAACATTTTGACACCTCCTTCGTCCTCGTCAGCAGCGCTGGAACTAGGTAACTGTTACAGTTACACGGATTTGATTTGCTTTGGATTATTGATATGCAGTGCATTAACCAATCCCCTAATGAAGACCATCCCTTCCAAATCACCAGCAGTATGACAGCCGTGTAATGGGGAACTTCTCATCCCATCCTCTTGCATCCCTAATTCTTAGTGCATCACCACAGCATCAAACTTTAGTGCTTCTCCCCCCAGTGTCTTGAAACCTTGCATCCTATAGCCGCTTAGTAAGCCAATAAAGGTATCACATGTACTCTACCAGTCTCCTGCTTAGAGTCTTTCCTGATATAATTTTTCTCAATTCCATAAAAAATTACACTGGCACTAAGAGAAAATTTATTTCATCATGTCATTCTATTACAATAAAATAACTCAAATATAGGATCGTATTATCTGCTTCAACAGCTAGAAAATCTGAATACATGTCCTTGTAAGCCCTTTCTTCTACCAAGGAATGATAATAGTTTTCCTTTTGTTTGTTCTTAAAATGTTAGGTATTTAACCAAAACTGATGGTGGTTATTAACTTAATATTAGCATATAAGCTTGTACAATGTCTTGCTGTTGTTTTACTTGTCAGCTGTGTTGGAAGAAAGTCACTGGAATCATTCCATACTTCCTACACAGAATATGGATCAGTTGTGAGCAATCTGTGGTTCTTTAGCTATTGCCCACCTAGTTGTAGTTGTAGTCCGGCAAAAGCCGGAGGACTTCACGTTCCCACCACTGATCTAGATGTACATGATTGAAGGTTAATAGACAGACATAATGGTACTCTGCTGAACAACAGCAACTGAAGTTGGGATTAATTATACCAGAAGAGTAAAAGGTAGGCAAGCAATTTAACAACACTGTGAGAAAAGCCAGCAGGACACTAGGTTGCGTAAGAAGATATAGCAGGAAAAGGGAGGTCCTAAAGCTATTTGTAGACCACTAGTTTGACCTCATCTAGAATATAATGCTCAGTTCTGGAGACCATGAGGCTGATGAATTAAGAAGAATTTGTATAAATCTGGAATAAACCAGCTGCACCATATGCAAAACGTCCATTGATTCTAATGGTTATTTTAACTCCTTGAGTCCTAGAGAGTTCTCCAATGCACTGAGTAACAAGGGATTAAGAGAACCAATTAAATCAATGAGAACTGTTATTTCTTTCACATGGTGCTGCATAGTCTAAATCAGGGGAGTTCAGCAGTACAACAGTGCAGATTTTCAGGATCTACTCATAGAAACACAGGTGAATCAATCAATGGTTCAGTCATTCTGAGACATCTGTCTGAGTTAAAGACATTCAATTATGTTTAATTGAGGAGATCCTGAAAAAATGCACTGGAGGGGGGTAGGGGTTTGAGAACAGGTTTGAACACCCCTGGTCTAAATAACAGAGGTTGTCAGTTAAACACATCTGTTGACACGCTCCTAGAGGTATAGTCCCCCTGGCATGAATATATAGGTTTTTAAATCAAAGAGGGGGGAATCAACATACATACATACATAGTAACATAATAGGCTGAAAAAAGACAAGTATCTATCAAGTCCAGCCCATGCCAAATCACCTCCCGTGGATCCAGAGGAAGGAAAAAAAACAAACAAACCCTGAAAGCATTCCCAATTTAGTAAAAAATACCTTCCTTATTCCAAATAGCAATTAGATAGTTCCCTGGACCAACAACCTATCTGCATTGAAGCCATTTGTCATAATTCTCAATATTGTTCTGTGCTAGATAGGAATCCATTGCTTTTTTGAAAGCAGTTACAGTATCTGCAAGTACAACATCCAGAGGCAAAGAATTCCATAGTTTTACCGCCCTTACTGTAAAACAATCTATACCTTTGTTTTAGTGGAAAGCACCTTTCCTCAAGTCTTAATGTATGACCTCTCATTCTTAGCTCAGTCTTTGCGTAAATAATTAATTGGATAGTTCTTTGTATTGACCTTGAATGTATTTGTAAATGGTAATCATATCACCCCTTAGACATCTCTTCACTACTGTAAACAAACCCAGTTTGGCTAGTCTCTCTTTGTAACTCAGATCCTCCAATCCCTTTATCAGTTTTGTTGCACGTCTCTGCACTTTTTCCAGTTCAACAATGTATTTTTATGAACTAGATATGTCAGTTATTTCTGTATCGTGGATTGGTACCTGGTGACCCTCCAGATACTGTTGGTGCACAACTCCGTTGACCGGCTGATAATGTTGGTTCAACAATAGCTGGAGGGCTGCAAGTCACCCTCTCCCTTTCTTTGACTGATTTCCCTGAGCACATGAAATGTTATCAGCCTTTCTCCAGTTTCCATATAATGTACATTTTTCATATCCAGAGTATCTGATTTCTCATACGATATTTATAGCAGAGCTATGACATTCTGCCGTCTTGTCTGCTGTTATGTTCATAACAAGTGCATGTCTTACATCCAGTTTGGCACTGAAACACTTTATGTGTGTTAAAATTTAATGATCTGCGTGTCCTAGCTGCTCCAGTAGGTGTCTCTGATACGTGCACCTTAAGGAGTGTGAATTGTAAATTGATCATATTGCTTCTGACATGACAAAGCAATGCTAAGAAAATAGAGATTCATTTTCCAGAGGTCTGTCTAAAGACAAGACTTGCAAAGCTTTCTTAAAAATGATCACAATTTGTTAAAGTGGACCGTTCACTCTAGGATAAGTTTAGTTATTTTTAAAGAAGATTAAAAACAGTTTATATGCTGTAGTAGCTATTTTTTTTTTTAATATACTAGTTGAAGAGCCCGTTACACGGGCCATAGTGCCACTGCCAGCCGGTTGCGGGGCAGTCATGCACAGTAGAGACTGCCCACGCCGTGGCTGATACAGTGCCAGCCGGTCACGGGGCAGTCATGCACAGTAGACACTGCCCGCTCCGCGGCTGATACAGTGCCAGCCCCTCGCGGTGCGGTCATGCTCAGTAGAGACTGCCCATGCCGCGGCTGATACAGTGCCAGACGGTCGCGGGGCAGTCATGCACAGTAGAGACTGCCCACTCTGTGGCTGATACAGTGCCAGCTGGTTGCGGTGCAGTCATGCTCAGTAGAGACTGTCCGCTCCACGGCTGATACAGAGCTGGATGCTCCTTCACGGGCCTCATCACGGGCAGTCTCTACTGCGCATGACTGCAGCACACGCAGCAGTCTCTACTGCACATGGCTGCGTCGTTACAAACTTTCTAGCAAATTATTATTAATATATAACGGTGGCACTTTATTTTCTGTTCTGTACAAATAATAGCCCACTGTGCTATGAATGAATATAGGTAGGACCAACACAATGGAGGCCTTTCTATCAACACAGTAAGCAATTAGTTTGGCATCAAACAGAAGTGATTAACATAATGTGCAAGGAATTTTCATAATGTGCCCTACCGTGTAATCAAATGATAAAAGTTAATTTATTAAAAGTTATTTATTTTACAAAAAAAAACGGCTGGAAGAACATAGTGCCAGATTTTTTCTCTGTAAAACAAACTAAATTTGTCTTAGGGTGACAGATACACTTTAACTTTCAGGGGCAATTAATTCAGTGGATTCTAGAGGCATATCCACTGTGTAATTCTCTGATTAAGTCTCTTGCATCCAGCTCTGAATAAGTCTCTTGCATCCAGAAGGATAAAGTGTGTATAAAAAGGTCTACACCTTAATGGAACGTAAGATATTTCTATTTAGTAAAGTCAGTAATACAGGAAAGGCAACAAACAAGGCAATGGCACAAACTAAGTCAAAGAAGTACTGAAGTCAAATAATTATATAAATAACTGGTGCACGTCCCCTAAAGATAGATACACAAATGTACTCAGCCTGGAATGATCCCTGGATGCAGAGCGAGACAGCTCACGTCTGGAGTTGAAACAAAGTAGTTTATTCCATCATCATTGGGAGGCAGATGTTTTTGGTCATGACACGGACCTTCATCAGGGTGATCACCCTGATGAAGGTCCTTGTGAGGACTGAAAACGTTTGGCTTCCAATGATGATGTTATAAATTACTTTGTGTCAACTCCAGATGTGTGCTGTATCGCTCTGCATCCAGGGATCATCCCAGGCTGCGTACATTTTGTGTGTGTGTGTGTATATATATATATATTTAAATGGCGGCACAAATGTATATAATATTTTGGTGACAACTTATTTTTTGGCAGTATATGGTAAATGATGTTTCAATGGGGTTGTAAACCTCCAAACATTGAGGTTCAGCCTCTTGAAGAGTTGTGTGTCATATACTGCCCCTATAAACAGGTCACATCTGGTATCTTGCTGCTAGTCACTTTATCTCTTTATTGCATCATTACAATCTGTACTGAACACCGGAAAGGGGACCAGCTCTATAAAGGCAAGCATGACCATTGAAAGTGACCTTTATTAGCTACACTATTCTATTGCATGTGATACATTTTCCACAAATTTTATTTAAAAATTTCCCCATACATCATTGAAGCTGTACACAGAGAGTAAAAGGATAAGAAAAAGCTATTTAATGTTTTTTTTTTTTTTTTTTTTTAATCAAAATTTCTGTATTCTAAGCATCTTAAAAGATGAACATCTGGGACCAAGAAATGGAAGCTCACAGAAGGAACACGCATTTCACACCCAGTTGGAGCTTAATCACTAACTCAGTCATTGAGCCAATGATTAAGCACCAACTGGGTGCGAAATGCGTCTGACTGCCTTCTGAGAGCTACCATTTGTTTGTCCCAGATGTCAGTCTTCTAAGAAGCTTGGAATGTAGAAATTTAGATTTTTTTTTTAAACAAGTCGACAGCATTTTCCTCCTGTTTATACACCATAGGCCATATGCACAAAGTAAAGGGGAACAATTTGTTGGGCAAAGCAGCTGCATCATAAGGATCAAATACAAATTCCCATTTAATTAAATGGGGCTTTTAACCCCCTGAATGCAAAGCCTCATTTAAATCTGTGAGGATTTAAGACATTTTTATTTTCCTCCTGTGGTGCAGTTAGTTTGCTTCAGAATTGCACCTGCTTAGCTTATTAAGTATGACCCTATTTCAGTAACAGTGGGATGAGAAACACATTGCACACCCCTCTGCCACTGAAATGGTTAACCCCTTGAGGATTAACCATTTAATCCTGTTTCCCTAGAAGTTATATACCTGAAAGCTTACAGACAATCGTGCACTATCACTCTGAGGCTCCTATCAGTCTTGCTGTACTAATGCGGTCCTGTCATCTTGATCAAAGTATAACTAGATACCTCCACGGGGAATATGTATAACTAGATTCTAGCCCAGTGGCTCTCAACTCCAGTCATTGGGGGACACAAACAGGTCATTTGTTATGGATTTCCCTGATTTCCTAATCACAACGACTGACTTACTGTGTACCTACCTGTGACTGAGCAGAGATATCTTGACAATCTGACCTGTTGGATTGCCCCATATACATATATTAAGAAATACTGTTGTAGACCACTCACGGTATTTTTTCACAGAACTAGCTTAAAGTTCAAAGTATTTAAGTTTATATAACCCCAAACAGGACTATATGTTGGTGAGACAGGTTATCCTATTGAGATATCATCCTCTGTTTGAAAACCATGAAAATGCTGACATTATAATGTTGCCTGCATGGAAAAGGGTGAAATCAGAATGTTGCCCCCATCAAAAGGACGACATTCTGATGTTGCACACTTAAGTGTCACTCTGAGTACCCTCCATCTGTGACTTAAATTCAGTCCTGCTGCTACTGTCTCTGCTCTGAGTACCCTCATCTGTGGTTTGCAAAGTGTGTTGCGGACCCCTCTGGCACTATTTTATTGTATGTCATTATGGTTAACGAATAACCCTTTGAGTTCGAGAGGGGTCCTCAACGCATTGCAAAGCAATGCGTTGCAGACCCCTCTGGCACTCAAAGGGTTAAGGCACAGATGGTGGGTACTCAGAGCATGGTAGAGCAGAGACAGTGGCGGCAGGATTGACGTTAAAGCACAGATGGAGGATACTCAGAGCGACACTTAAGCGTGTGACATAAGAATGTCGTCCTTTTGATGTGGGCAAAATTCTGATGTTGCCCTTTTAATTCAGGCAACATTGTGATCTCGGCATTTTGATAGTCACCAAATATAGGGCGATGTTTCCATAGTAAACCGTTAGACAGAATAAACCCTCAGAATAACGTATCATAAGTCTAGTGTGGACAACAAAACAGACACCCCAGTGGGTCAACACTTTTGCAAACCTGTCCACAGCATTAAAGATCCCAAAGTGACTGTACTGATGGGAAGTATTAGGACACAGAGAGACAGAAAGATCAGGGAGTATAAATTGATGACCAAGTTTAACACTGAACTGTGGTTTGAACCATGACAAGGAATTTATGTCACATTATCCCACACAATTAACATATTATTGTCAATTTTGCTGCCAAGAGACTACACAGCTCATTGCAAGCGATGGGTTGTTAACTCCTCTGGCACTTGGAGGGTTAACCTTTACATTGTATAGACTTAGCCATCTCTGACTAAAGACTAAAATTCACTGAAACATCTAAAAGGTAATAAATCTTGTTTGTAGTTTCTAGTCCAATTCAAAGAGAATCTACTGGAGCCCGAATAGCTGGAGGATGATAAAACAAACATTTGTGACCCCTCCAACTAGAAGCTGATTGGCTGGGAGGTGTGGTTCCGTGCCCTGAGTAACCCCATATCCTGGCCAATGGGATCTTAGGACAAATATGAACAGAGACTGGCCGTATAAAAAAACAGTCTCTGTTCAGATTTCTCTCACTTTGGCTCGGGCAACAACTCTAGCATTCATGGAGTTAAAAGTCTCATTTAAGCCAATGATAATTTTTATTTTTCCCCTATGGTGCTATTGATTGCACTTCTTTAGCGTATTCATTTGTATCATGGGATCTCCCAGGTGAGGGAGAACTGGAGCAGGTGGAGTCTCTGACTGCTGACCTCTAATACGCTGATGAAAATGAGAGGACCCTTGGTCTTGTGGATCTGTTTAAGGAGGGATTGAATGTGCTTGTAGTAATAAAGGAAAAGTAAATCCTGCACAGAATCTGACCTTTTGTCCTCTATTCTCGAGTGCTGAGTAAAAAATCAAACAGACCGAGCGTTCATGTGCTAACTGGTGTGTGCATGCAAGGAGTGTCAGAGGTGACGAGCACAATATTATCCTGGCACGCACACATTCGTTATTTACATGCAGCATTTATTGTGCTTGTGGCACTGGCCATTACTGTTATAGCCTAATATTTTTTCAGCTTCAGTGCATCCTGTTTGGGAGGCCTGCCATCCCATCAGCTTGTGCTAGGTGGCAGTCCCATTTGCAAGAACAAAACAGAAATGTGCGTATCTCCTTATAGGTGGTGTGACTAGTGGTGTGGCTAGTGGCACTACCAAGAGTTTTTAGGTTAGTTCATGACCTATTGACACCTCTTTGTTTAACTGAATTAATGATTCAGAGCAAGACCAAAGTATTGCATTTACACAGGCTCCTTTATAAAAACATACATATCCATACCTGGGAACTCTCCCGATTTGCCCCGGAGACTCCGGTTTTGACAGAGCTTTACCAGGTCTCTGGGGCAGAAGCTGATTCCTCCGGATATGGGGAGTTTCTATTTAAACTCTGCCCATATCTGTCGTTTCTCCCGGTGTTCCTCCTTCCCCAGCCTTCTGTGTGACACATTTAAGCCCTGCCCCCCAACTCGCAGCAAGCCCCGCCCCTTTTTGACACAATTCGCTTCATTATTGTCACCCTCTGCTGCACCAGAGGACTCCCCTCCGGGTAGACCTCAATTGGAAGTTCCCAGGTATGCACATATCTATCTATCTATCTATCTATCTATCTATCTATCTATCTATCTATCTATCTGTCTGTCTTTCTGTCTATCTATATCTATATATATATATCTATATATATATATCTATATATATGTATTAACAGTTAACCCTTTGAGTGCCAGAGGGGTGCACAACGCATTGCAGAGCAATGCGTTGTGCACCCCTCCTGCACTCAAAGGGTTAAACAAAAAATAATGTGTGTTTTATTTCAACGTGATACACTTACATACACAAACACCACACCGTCTGATCTCCTAAAAAAGAAGGACACCAGGGTGAGAAAGAGGGACAGAGGGATTTGGGTCCAAAAAAAGGGACTGATCCTCCTAAAGAGGGACAGTTGGGAGTTATGCCCAATAACTGCTTATTTCCTGCATAAGGATCCTATGATCTCCATAAGCTATTTACTTGCTGCGTAAGGATCCTTGATTCCCATAAACCGTTTTCTTGCTGCATAAGTATTATTGATCCCCATAAGAGGTTTATTTCCAGAATAAGGATCCTAGATCCCCATAAAATGTTTACTTTCTGCATAAGGATCCTAGATCCCCATAAACTGTTTACTTGTTGCATAATAATTCTAGATTCCCATAAACTGTTTACTTGTTGCATAATAATTCTAGATCCCCATAAACTGTTTACTTGCTGCATAATAATTCTAGATTCCCATAAACTGTTTACTTGCTGTATAATAATTCTAGATCCCCATAAACTGTTTACTTCCTGCATAATAATTCTAGATCCCCATAAACTGTTTACTTGCTGCATAAAGATTCTAGATCCCCACAAACCGTTTACTTCTTGCACATAGGGTTGCCACCTTTTCTACAAAAAATACCGGCCATAGCATTCCCTCCATAGACTTAACATTGGACATTGGCCTGCCGGTAAAATACCATCTGTGTGGCAACCCTACTTGCACAAGGATCCTAGATCCCCATAAACAGTTTACTTCCTGCATAATAATTCTAGATCCCCATAAACTGTTTACTTGCTGCATAAAGATTCTAGATCCCCACAAACTGTTTACTTCTTGCATAAGGATCCTAGATCCGCATAAACTGTTTACTTCATTCATAAGTATCCTATAATCGCTATGAACTATTTACTTGCTGCATAAGGATTCTTGATCCTCATAAACTATTTCCTGCATAAGGATCCTAGATCCCCATAAACTGTTTACTTCCTGTATAAGGGTCCTAGATCCCCATAAACTATTTACTTCCTGTATAAGGATCCTAGATCCCCATAAACTGTTTACTTCCTGTATAAGGGTCCTAGATCCCCATAAACTATTTACTTGCTGCATAAAGATTCTAGATCCCCATAAACTGTTTACTTGCTGCATAAAGATTATAGATCCCCATAAACTGTTTACTTGCTGCATAAGAATCATAGACACACGTAAATATTTTTTTTACAACAGCTAGCTTGGAGTGCATGCTATTTCAGTGTACTGTTGCCTATTCCTTTTATAAATGTTAATGTTCCTTTAAATATATTCACTGTTAAATATGATTACACAGTGAAAAGTAAGTGCAGTACGTGAAATATAACTATTTTAACTGTTTGAAGGTAAACTGGATGTTTAATGCTTCTGTCGAACATCAGTTAAAGTGAATAATAATCCAATTTGACTGTCCATAGAGGAAGTTTTTAAAACCATGACATAATCGTCTGTCCTCTCAATACTTCAGCTAAGCATTTTTACAATGCAGAGTAAAGTTCAAATCACCTTATTAGAAAAACGATATCATAAAATTGGAAACAATTCAGATAAGGAATATGAGATTATTTAAGGGGATGAAGGTATTGGAACTTCAAAGCAATTTCCCCTGCAGAAAATTAGATTTAAAGTGTATCTAATCACATTGTACAAATACATCGCTGAACATCCCTCCCAGTGTGAAAATTTCAGTTTTTATCTTGATCATGAGAATGCAAAAGTTATTAGATTGTTGAACTGTGAAATTTGCTTCTTACTTTTTTATTACTGATCCAATAATTCTATGAAGAGAAATATGATTATTCTGGTTCTTATTGCGGAAGCTAAGGAAGGTGCAAAGTTTTTTTTGAGAGTCTGAGACGTCTTGCAGCCAGGTGGCGCTATTGCTGTTACTGTCTGGGAAAAGCTTAGTGTTGCAGACCCAAGCTTTCCAGAGACGGATGTAGCAAATGCGTCACCTTGAAACAAAACATCTTGAACACAAGCTAGCAGGAAAAAAAAGAAAACTTAACTTTGTAATCATTTTGAAGGGATCGTCTCCCAGCATTGAGAGTATCCTTATTTCATTCAACAGCAGAAGACATACTATTTATATACATATTTTTCAGAAGGTTAAAAGACCCTTTTAAAGGGATAGTAATCCTTAAAATGTAAAAAAAATATATATATTGTAGTGTTTATCCCCCTGAGTAAAACAAGCGTACTCCCACTGCTGAAAGGTGTTTTATTCCAAAGTTATTACAGCTGAAACTTTATTTTTTAGATGCAATATCACAGTGGCCTGAAATTGTACAGTGGCGCTGTTGCTACACCATCCTATGGAGATCTGTGGTTAATTGACCAGAACTGTCCATAGGATGGTATAACAACAGCGCTACTGTACAATTTCAGGCCACTGTGATACTGTACCCAAAAACTTTCAAGTATCAGCTGTAATAACTTTTGAAGAAAACTCCTTTCAGGCATGGGAGTATTGTTATTTTTACTCATGGAGATAAACACTACAACATTTTTTTCTTACGTTTAAGTTTTACTGTCCCTTTAAGTAAATAGTGAGGTTAATTCCAGAGCTGAACCTCTAGCTTACAGAATGAGCTCCTACATCACTGGCAGATGGTTGAATATGTGCTTTACGGCTTTGATTGTGAAAATCGGTAGCTTCATAAGGGTTTATACAGGTTACATATGGTGCACACCATTAAAGGGGAACATTCATATAAAAAAAAATTTGAGCATGGATTTTATTCAATAAAATATGATTAGCGCTGATTTTTTTTTGGACTTACTTTGGAGCGGAGATATGAAGACTTCAAATTGGGCACTTCCGCCTTCTGCGGCACCCCGTATGTGCAGCACGCCGCCGCAGGGAGCACGTTCACTCTTCCCTTCGTAGTTGTATTTATATGGGCTAATGTTACTGCAAGCTCCGTTTACCATGCTACTGAGGCTGCAACCTCAGTGCCTGATTTGAAGTCTTCATATCTCTGCTCCTAGGTGAGTAAAAAAAACAAACAAACAAACAAAAAATAGCGCTAATCTTATTTTATTGAATAAAACCCATGTGAATGTTCCTCATTAACCTTTTGTTTGCTAGAGAGGTCTCCAATGTATTGTGAAGTGATGTGTTGGAATCCTCTCTAGCATGCAAAGGGTTAAGCATATTTAAGATTGGTTAAAGCTGCATTAGTCGTTAACCCCTTGAGTACCAGACTGGTGTGCATGGCAGTGCTCAAACCTCTTGTTCTCAAGGAGTTAAATGTTTCTTCTCTAATGATCTGATTAATCTAATGCTGATCCGGATTCCCACGGCTGTATGTTCAAAGAAAGAGTGGAGGCGTTCTAGGGCAAACCATTTGCACTATACGGGAGAACTGAAAATTACCAAATTTCCCTTTGATTTAAAAGGGGATTTTAACCCCTTGAATGCTAGCGAGGTCTCCACGCATTGCAGAGCATCTCTAGCATTCAAGGGGTTAACCCTCTGAGTGCTAGAGGGATATGGAATGCATTGTTTTCCGTACCCTTCTGACACTCAAAGGGTTAAAATCCCCATTTAAATGAATGAAAATGTTAGTTCTCCCCTATAGTGCAAATGGTTTTCCCCAAAACGTCTTCACTTTTCTTTTGAACATACAGCTCTAAATCTGATGGTTAGTTAGGAAGCTGTGTATACTACCAACTAGTTTGTAACTTGTCATATGACATAGCGTGTTGCCATTAAAGGTTTACTATCCCCTTACAATAAGATGTCCTTTGCACTGAGTTGCGTACCTCTTTGGCACTCAAAGGGTTAAAGTAATGCATACTTTCCGAGTCAGAAGAGAATACGCCCCACAATCTAAATCCATTTGTCAACAAATACCATTCCTTCCAAACAGAAATTGAAATGGAAATGTGGAAATATCGCTGGAAAAATAATAAATTAATCTTTCTGGAGGTGGCAGCAGCAGAAAGTTAGATAGAGAACCCCCCCGGAACTTTTCAGGCTGATGCTCGAGCCAGTGTGTGGGAAATTATGTGTCTTATCTCTGTTCAAAATGTCTCCCAGTTGTCCATTGGCTGGGATATGTGCTTAAACACCTCCCATCCAATCAGGTCCTAGTAGGATTTGTCATCCTTCCACTAGGAGCTGATTGGTTGAGAGGGGCGGAAGCATATATTCCAGCCAATGGACACCTGGGAGATATTTTGAGGATTCATTTATTATTATTCAGCAATATTTCCACATTGCCATTTCAATTTCTATTTGGAAGGAATAATATTTTTTGTTGAATGGATTGGGACACTGTCTTTTAGACTTTTAGATTGTGGGGCATATTGTCTTCCAATGCACATATATCCAAGTTATGATTTTGGCCTATATTTAATGTTTCATTTGTTGCCTCTTTACAGGTCACTATTTGAACCCATGAAGAAGATAAGAAGACAGAAGAGAATACTATGGAAGAGAAGAAGACAGAAGATGTAGTGAATGAACAAGAAGGAATATAGATGATTGTAGAAGAAGACCGACAGTAGCTGACCAGGGTTCTGCAGGCTCTGCTGGACATCGGGATTAATGGTGTTTCTTTTCATGTGATCTTTTTTAACTTAGTCACATTAACCCTGTGAGTCCCAGTGAGGTAAGCATACCCCACTGGCACTCATAAGGTTAATTCTACTAACATTTCACACAATTCGGGAATACTTTGATGTATTGATATAGGGCCCCAAATCAATACATACACTTGATGACTTGGTTTTCTTGGGCCTTTTTTTCCCTTCAATTCTTGCGCCGGCAGGACTAAACAAACGTTAAGGGACTATGCGCCCAACAAACTGAATGCAGATTTGCACTCATTAGAGTGGGTCCCTTACAGATGGAACTAAATGGGAACATGATCATTGTTTCAATGCGTTGTAATGGGTTCACATGGGCGCTAACGTTAGTGCCTGACGTGTGTTTTTTCTGCCGGCATTTTTTCATAGCACTGGTAATTGAATGGCTTACCGTGCTTGAAAAAATGCTGGTGGAGTTTTGTTTTATGCAATGGGGGAAATTAAATCAAGGCCTAAATGTGTTGGATACTTCACTTGCATTCACAGAGTTATTTTTTTTTTTTTTTTAGTTTCTACTATGGTGCAAAATTTTTGTGCTCCAGAATTGCTCTTTATTCATGTATATTTCCCAAGGTGTTTCCTTTATACACAGGTAGGCAAATGTACTAATGAAAGAGATGTAATGCTGGGGCAAACCAGCAGCACTATAGAAAACAAATAAACATTTATATTGATTTAAATAGGGCTTATAACCCTAATTCAAGGGGTTAAAAGTCCCATTAAATCAATGACAATTTGGGGAATGTTCATTTGTTCAATATGGTGCAATTGCTTTCCTCAGTAATTGCTCATTTTCTTAGTACATCAACCTTACTGGATCAGTGTCACAGTTTTGATGCTAGACTATGATATTATAGCTGTGTTCAGTGGGTATAAGCTGGCCACAAGGTAGAATGCCATACACCAGTTGAACCAGTGATCTGGACTGTCTAATTGAACAAGCTTGCCAAGTAGGTGACCACGGAGAGTCCTGTGGACAGGTACATACTAACTGAATGAAATAAAACCTGGATGGGTATAGGAACCCTGCAGGCAGCAACACAGGACATCACTGGAGAGAACTGGTGGCAAGAAGGTTCACTTTTGAATGGTTGCACGCAGAAGAGTGTGCGATCATTGAACTCTGATTTTGGGATAGTAGCTGACCAATGGAAGAAATAGCCTGCCTCTGAGTGTAATGAGAGAATATGGCAACAATATAGACCTCTGTCTGAAGGGGACAACCAGAGATAAGGCCTGATAAGCCAATTTCAGGGTAGGCTGGAGAGTTTCGATTGCAGGTATCCAGGCAACAGTCAGGGTGGGGTGCAAGGAATGGACATACACAAACACACAGACTCTATAAAAGGGGTTAAAGGGATAGTAATGTTTCATAATAAAAGCAGCTCTAATTAATCATCATAGTATTTGGGCTTTGGAGAGTGTTATTTCAGTTCTGTCAGAGTTGTAGTTCAAGAGTAATTGAATGATAAAGTATCCCCCTCCTGCCTCTTCTACTGATGTAACACTGTTCACTTCAGAGCAGCAGGGAGTGTCCAGGTAGACTGCAGAGAGGGACAATCTTCAATTAAGATAAGGGGAAAAAGCTAAAAAACCTGTCAAGGGGGGAAGGGTTTTCATTGTTCTCACAGTAAGAAGATTGTCCCTTGCTGTGAGCTGTCTGGTCAAGCAACCAGATTCCACATCTGAGGTGAGCAGTGTTAGACTAGGTAAAAGGGGCGGGAGGGAGATACTTTATCATTCAATTACTCTTGAACTACAACTCTGACAGTATTGAAATAACACTCTCTGTGGCTCAAATACTATGGAGATTAATTGGAGCTTCTGTTTTTGTAAAACATTACTTTTCTTTTAAACAATGTGGAAAAGGTGTTTAAATAGGGAAAATGGAGGAAGGGTCAGGTAGTAGTAGGACAGAGAAAAGGGTCAAACTGACCCCACTGGAAAGGGGCCTTACAATCAGTCAACTATCAAGGACAGATTAAAAATGCAGTAAAGGATCAGAGAGAAGAACAAATTGGAAGAAAGGTGTTTATCAAGATAACCAATTTATTTTTGCCCTGAATCATACTTTGTTAGTAGCCACACATGACTTGTAAAGTGTAGCCCTAAATAATCTATGGGTTGAAATAAGCTAAGTTGTGAAATGTCTGTGGTGAGTAACTGTATTTTATGTATTACCTGTGTTCTGTTTGTGTGGTAAGGGAGGGGTTAAGAAACAAATGCTTTAGTGATTGCAGTGTGTGATTACTGTTTCTGTTTGATTGCTGAGGTATAAATGGTAACTTTCTGCTATATAAAGTAGAGGGTGAATTCAAACACAGGGGATCAAGCATTTTTTTAATTTCTTTTTTTTTCTTCTTTGCCTGCCTTTTAACTTGCAATAATTGGCATAATATGAGTGGTAGCATGACTGTCTGTTTCACTCAGTGTACAAGCTGCCATATGTTTGCACACCTGGATCAACTGTTCCAGGTGTGCATACCGCTGTGACAGATGTGAGCAAGTATATTTAATAAAGGAGAGACTGATCGCTGACATCCACAGAACAGAAAAACTGTAATATATTAATAAAATAAATTTATAAAAGTGTTAGTAATGTCCAAAATTTTCTTTTAATAGAATTGTAGATGCTAAAATAAGATTATCATTGCTACAAACCTTATCTCTCAAACCGCTATGGTTTGAGAGATATTGGCAATGAAAGAAAGGGATCCGTGTTGGCCGACATGATGAGGCTCTTCAGCAGAGCCGAAATACCGTTAATGCAAAAGAATTACTTCATTGCAAAGGTCTACAAAGTGTGCTTGCAAACCAGGCACACTTTGTAGACAAAAAAGTAATTTTTTTGCAATAACGGGATTTAAAGGGATAGTAATACTTAAAAATTACTATCCCTCATCTTGTAGGCAATAAAAAACTGAGTAAAATGACACCAGTGGCATCTCTCAAACCTTTATGGCTTGAGAGATATCCGCTTTTAAAGTTCAGCAGTTTGCCTTTTCCCCTGACGTCAGCATTCTAGCTGAGAGCAGAGGAATCCTCTCCTAGGATCAGCCGGCGGTTCTGCAGCAATGCAGAGATCGCGTTAATAAAAAAGAAATCCTTTACTAAAATGGTCTTCTACGTGTGCTTGGTTTGCAAGCACACGTAGAAGACCTTTTAAGTTAAAGATTTCTTTTTTATTAATGCGATCTCCGCACTGCTGCAGAGCCGCCGCCGGTCCTGGGACCGGATTCCCTTGCTGTCAGCTAGAATGCTGACGTCTGTGGAGAGGGAACTTTGAAAGCGGATATCTCTCAAAACATAAAGGTTTGAGAGATGCCGCTGGTGTCATTTTACTCAGTTTTTGATTGCCAACAAGATGAGGGATAGTAATTTTTAAGTATTACTATCCCTTTAAGCTCTGCTGCAGAGCCGCCATCTGATCCTCGGACCAAAATCTCCTGCTGTCAGCTAGATGCTGACGTCAGGAGAAGGGGAGGGAAGGGGGAACTTTCATTGCGGCAATGATCATCTTTTTTTTAGCCTCTGCAAATCTATTAAAAGAACATTTTGGATATTACTAACACTTTAAAATGAAATATACTATTAAAAAATCCTCTGATCATGTGTACCCAACTATCAAAATGTAATAGACATCCAAAATCACATCAGCATACTGTCATGTGCTTATTATATTATTATACTTTATATATCGCCAACGTACATAACATATATATTATGCTTTATATAGGCCAACGTATTCAGCAGTGCTGTACAATGGGAATAGACATAAGAGACATTAAACAGTATAAATACAACCTGGAAATCAAAAGGATCAGGGGCCCTGCTGCTGAGAGCTTACAGTCTAGAGGTAGGTGGGACACAGAAGGTGTAAGTGCTATAGGGTGTAAGTGCCTCCTGCCACATGAACTGATGGTCAGTAGGTAGGAGAAAGTGCTTTTGAGTACAGTGGTTCAGACAAACAGTGCGTCTGTTTGAAAGAAAACAAACTATCTGAACGATGAGGTCATGATTGGATTGTGGGTGGGATTGTGACTTTAGAAAGGGAATGAGAGTGAGCAGAAGTTGGACAGGCTGTTTTTTTTTTGGTCAGTTACCACTTCGTGCAGGCCATAAGAGTCTCATTTCAAGATTCGAAACATCGAATATCTTGATATATAGAGAGAGTAGAGACCCGAACGGAGACGGGGGAAGCTTTCCATATATTGGATTATTTAGTCGACCTGGACAACAGAGATCTGACCTTATCCCAGAGGATTTGAGACACGCTACAACACTTTGGTGCACAGAAGGAGGAAAGACCCGACCGGAGGCGGGGGAATTTCTCCGTATGCCTGATGAGTCAGTTGACTTGTATAAAAGAGTCCTGACCTCATTTCAAGGTTGGTGCATTGATTTTATTTTCATTCACTCGTTATTTATCATAACGTATTTCACCATTGGCGCCCCCATTGTGTTTTGTGTTGTTTTGTTTAGGCTGTTGATCTGGCCTTGCTTATAACGATTATGGAGATAGTTGATAGGCTTCCCTGAAGAGGTGAGATTTCAGGGAGCATCTGTAGAGCTGGAGGCTGGGGGAGAGTCTGATGGGATGGGGGAGGGAGTTCCAGAGCTGAGGTGCAGCACGAGAAGTGCCGTAGGCGGGAATGGACGTACGTAATAAGAGCTGCAGAGGGAAGAAGGTCCCGTGCAGAGCAAAGTTGGTGAGTGGGAGTATATTTGAAAATGAAAGATGAAATGTAGGGTGACGCAGTGTTAGTAAAAGTTAGAACCAGAATTCTGGATTTAATTCTATATGCTAACGGTAGCCAGTGTAGGGATTGGCAAAGAGGAGTGCTGTAAGGGATGGTTTTTGGTGTTCTCCTCATGGGCAGTTGGGGGTTAATGCTCTGCATTAGGTTTCGCAACAGCAGAGGGGCAGGCACTGTAAGATGTAGTGTTTATGAGTATCAGTTAGAGATGTCTCTATATTCAGTGTTATATAACCAAGCACATACGCATGCGTAGTTTTAGACATCAGTGGTCAGAGCCGTTTTGGAGACGTAGGGAGTGAGTACCTGGGTCTCAAGTCGGAGAGGTAGAGATTATTACCTCATCCAACTTTGTGTGTTGCTGTTTAGCCATTTGGGACGTCAGGTCTGTCGGGCTATTCACCTGTATGTGATCCTACGGAGTTAGCGTGGAAAGGCTCTCCCACACTGCTGTTTTGCTCCAGGGGATAGATAAGTAACTTGTTTACTTATTGTATGTTTGTTTTGTATGTCTCTCTTATGTTTGTGTCTGTTTAGATCCCAGGGTCGGGTATGTCTCCCATATTCCTGTGAACTCTGGCCATAACCTGTTTAATTATTGCATGTTTAAATATACTGCATTTCACTTCAGTGTTTGTCTTTATTCTGAAATTCCAAACTTGTAATTGAAACAAGTGCTATTAAAGGGACAGTAATGTCCCATAAAAAAGCTTATAGTTTTGTAGAGGTGAAAAAAATAAAAAATATGCCTCTAATCTTGTCTCTCAAACTGCTATGGTTTGAGAGATATTCACATTCAAAGATCCCCCCTCCCTCCCCTTCTCCTAATGTCAGCTGTAAAGCTGACAGAAGGAGATTCAAGTTAGCTGTCTCGAAGAGGCTCTTCAGCAGAGCTGCAATCGAGTTATTTAGAAAGAATTACTTCATTGGAATGGTCTACAAAGTGTGCTGGCAAACCAAGCAAACTTTGTAGACCTTTCCAGTGAAGTAATTCTTTTCAAATAACGCTATTTCGGCTCTGCTGCAGAGCCGCCGGCTGGTCCCTGGATCTCCTGCTGTCAGCACAGGGCTGACTTCAGGAGAAGGGGATGGAGGGTGGATATTTGAATGCGTATATCTCTCAAACCATAGCAGTTTGAGAGACAGGATTTGAGGCATATAGTTTATTTTTTTTTAACCTCTACAAAACTATAAACATTTTTTATGGGACATTACTGTCCCTTTAAAGGAGTGATGTGTGAGGTACATTATTTTTGTATTTATTTTTTAATTTTGAAATAGTTTATTCAGAAAAAGAAAATACAGAGATATAGACAAAAGTAATAGGAATACGTAAGCTGAAGATCTACAGAAAATAGCAATAACAATAGTTCTCTATAATGCACTAAGTGGATCATCAGTAAATACAGTGGGACTATGAGTCGAAGAACAGAAAGAAATAGGTAGAAATAGGACAGAAAAGAAAAGAAAAGAATGGGGATAAGAAAGATACAAAGAAGGGAGAGCAGGTGTCTGGGTGTCAATTATGGGGACTACAAGCACCACGCCACAGACGGGCATTCAAGAAATGAGAGTAGGAGAAGAAGGGCCAAGGTCACAAGCAACAAACGTTTGCCAGGAACCAAATTGCTTTATGAAATTGTCGAATCTATGGTGAGAATAGTAATACAGCCTTTCCATATCTAATAAGTGGGTTAGTTCCCTTCTCTAGTGCGACATCGATGGGGCTCTAGCATCCCTCCAAAGCTGAGGGATACATATCCTCGCAGTCGAGGACAATAACATCCAGCGTGCATAGGGGAAAGAAATAGGTATTGTATCGTGAACATCGGGAGGAAAAATATTAAACAGCAGAAGTAAGGGAGAAAAAGGGCAAGAGTAATCCAGCCACTGACAGATAGAGGTATGAACTGGCGACCAAAAAGTATGGAGTGAGGGGCAAGACCACCATATGTGGGCCAGAGAAGCTAGCTGAGCTCCGCACCTCCAACAGAGGGCAGAGGTAGAAGAAAACCAACTAAATCTAGACAGGAGTTTAGGCGATCTGTACCACCTCATCAGCAGCTTATAATTGGTATAATTGGTGTAAATTCAATGTTCCTACTGATTTCAATGCAATGAGGTAGGTAAAAAAAAAAGGCATTTTTCGCAGGTAATGATTCACAAAGTGGGAAGTGCCATTACTTGCCGATTTTGGTTTGAGGGGAACATTTTTGCTCATCCCTAATTACTAGTAGGGGGATTATAGCACCATTACATGCCACAAGCTGGTAACAAGATATGGGACTTTATATATTTACTAGTGTAAAAGCCAGTGTACACGGACGTATCTCTCTATGTAATGTCAGGTACCAACGGCTAGTTAAATGGCTATGTAATGGCAGGTGTACTACCGCAGAACTAGACGGCAGGTGTACTACTGCAGAACTACACTTCCCAGCATTCTGTGCGTTTCCTGCAGTGAAACATAGAAACATAGAATTTGACGGCAGATAAGAACCATTCGGCCCATCTAGTCTGCCCATTTTTCTACTGTAAAAACCTCAAACCCTTTTTGATCCTTGGTCTTTTCTTATGTTAAGGACAGCTTTATGCCTATCCCATGCATGCTTGAATTCTGTCACTGTATTAACTTCTACCACTTCTGCTGGTAGCCTGTTCCACTTATCTACTATCCTCTCAGTGAAGTAAAACTTTCTTACATTACATCTAAACCTGTGTCCCTCTAGTTTTAGACTATGGACTCTTGTCCTAATATTTTTACTGCTTTGAAATATACTTCCATCCTGCACTTTGTTGAATCCCTTCATGTATTTGAATGTGTCTGTCATATCCCCTCTCTCTCTTCTCTCCTCCAGGCTATACATGTTCAGATCCTTTAGTCGATCCTGATATTTCTTTTCCTGTAACCCAGTCACCATTTTAGTAGCCCTTCTCTGAATTTTCTCTAGAGTATCTAGATCCTTCTGGAGATGGGGTCTCCAGTACTGTACACAATACTCTAGGTGAGGTCTAACTAGAGATCTGTAGAGTGGCATGACCACTTCCCTTTTTCTGCTACTAATGTCCCTAGCTATACAACCCAGTACCTTGCTTGTCCGATGCATGACTGCATCAGACAAATATATATCTGGCCTGAATTCAGGCAGTGTCTACTGTGCAGGACTGCATCAGACAAACATACATTTGACCTTTTATATTATTGTATGATGATTATAGCTATACATTTATTTTTGCCGTTATATTTGCAGCTTCCTGTATATAACTATCTCTAGGTCACAAGAATTAGACTTGTGCACGGTGAAAATTTGCGGTAAAATTCAATTTGGGACAATTTTTTTCCCATTCAGAGGATCTGAATTTCAGACCGGACCTGTTCAACTCGGACGAAATTAAGCAATAGTCCGAATTATTCATCTGAATTTTAAAATTTTTTTTAAATATTAAATAAAAAATTAAAATTAAACAAATTAAAATAAAAAATACATTAAACTAAATTAATAATAATATTAAACCTCTAATGAGACAGGAAGGGGTATTTTATAAATCCCTACACACTTATATATGTATATGTCACATCAAATTAAAGCCCTTTCTGCCCTTTTAAAAAATGATATATAATATGTGTTTGTGCAATAAATAAGAGAGATAGGAATTATGTTGAACACACACATAGCAAAAATGGCAAAATTGCTTGTGTCCTTATGTGGTTAATATCTGCACTTTGCACGAACTGTAAAGCACCTGTTTTACCAGATCTATTTTTATCAGTATGTAGCAACATTGTAATAGTTTCAGGTGGGAAAGCGCTGTGCCGTCTATTTTTAGTAGCATGTAGCAACATTGTAATAGTTTCAGGCGGGAAAGCGCTGTACCGTCTATTTTTAGTAGCATGTAGCAACATTGTAATAGTTTCAGGCGGGAAAGCGCCGTCCGAATTTCCGAAATTTACACCAAAATTTCGGACTAGGTCCGTTTCGGATTCTGATTTTTTTTTTATGGGTGGACCTTGGCTTTCGGAAGGTCCAAATGATGCCGAATAGGCCTTATTTGTCCGAATTCCAAAATTAGCCAAACCAAATTGCACAAGTCTAACACAAATAGTAGGCTTCAGACCTGAGTTACGCACAAGGGACACAATATGTTTTCAGATTTGAAAGTGAAAGCGATAGATAACAAGAGGCAGTGGCGTAACTACAGGGGTCGCGGGGTCGCACCTGCGTCTGGGCCCGTGCACTCCAGGGGCCCGGCCTCCACCTGGCACCCGCAATCTCCTGCCGGTGCTCTAGTAATGCAGAGCGCTGGGAGATGACATCATCTCCCAGCGCTTTGCATTACTAAGAGGACCGCTCGGGAGCTCCAGGTAGGACGTAGGAGATGGGGGCACTGTG
Organism: Rhinophrynus dorsalis; assembly: GCA_037306005.1. NCBI lineage: Eukaryota > Metazoa > Chordata > Amphibia > Anura > Rhinophrynidae > Rhinophrynus > Rhinophrynus dorsalis. Next base: position 370,245,061 of record CM074724.1, on the reverse strand, counting down.
GAGATTGAGGGGCATTGTGGAGGGGGTCAATGTGGTTGAGGGGGGTCAATGTGGTGGTGGGGGGCCTCTGACAAGAGGCATCAAAAGCAACAAAAAATTATATCCATATAACTGACTGCTGTTTGAAGGACATCTACCTAGGTAAAATCTTCTGTTAAACTGAGAGATTTGTATTCCAAAAGTATAATTCCCCTTTATGTATGAAACCTGGGGCTTTAGTCCCCTCAACCAATACCTAGAAATGCCCCTGAAGCAAATGTTGGAGCTAAATGAAAAAAAAACTATTCTTCCACACTGCAGCAGGTATCATTTTTCAGTGCCCAAACTGTAAATTCAGCGAAACATTGCTGAAGGTTTCTTTACTGTTAAGAGTTTCCTGCTGACTGCCAAAATGTGACAGATATTAAAAATGCTCTAAATTCTACCAGGGCCAAAAGATGTGTACAGAGAGTTCAGGCTGAAAAACTACATTGAGCAATGTCTCCCAAATCAACTCTTACCCAAAGCTCACAAGAAAGAATTGCCTTTAGCAATAAAATAAAAATGTGGCACTGCTATTCAATATTTAGAGATGTCTCCACAGTAACTTAGTGATTAAATATCTCATTTCAGGAAAAGTGTGCCTGCCAGTCTCTCTTGCTTTATTGTGGAGCATATATGGGCAACTCAAAGCTTTCCTTTGTTGAGCTTCAATTCCTATCTTCCTCAGCCACTGGTTGAGGATGATGGGTATTGTTGCCCACAATGGCTGATGGGCCTTCTGGCCGCTCACCCCTGTCTTAGCAGATATTAGCCGAGTGAAAGACATTTCATTTCATGCTAGTTTTCTGTTTGAATGTTTCATCTATATATCCATCTAAAATATACACTGTGTGCACAATTATTAGGCAAGTTGTATTTTTGAGGATTCATTTTATTATTGAACAACTACAGTGCTCTCTGTCAATCCAAAATGTTAAGAAACCTTAAACCTGAATATTTAAGAAAGTAAAAGTGAGGTTTTGGCTTTCTTAGGAGAATATCTATGTGTGCACAATTATTGGGCAACTATTAGTGTGCAGAATTATTATGCAACTAAGTGAAAAATGATAATGTTCCCATGTTACGTGTTTATTTTCATCTATTAAAGTGCGAATACTAAACAAACAACTCAAAATTTACAAATAAACATTTGTGACATTTCCAAAAAAAAATCACTGACCACCCTTCTTTTCAATAACAGTCGTAAGGCTTCCATTCATGGAGTCTGTCAGTTTCTTGATCTGTTGACGATGATCTTTTTGTGCAGCAGCAACCACGGCCTCCCAGACACTGTTCAGAGAGGTGTACAAAAAAAGCCATCTGTAGCCATTTCCAATCTAGTCCCAAGTGTGTGTGTGTGTGGTGGGAATTATTCCTTCCTTACTCCAATTGGTAGTTAAATAGTTCCCCGGATCAATATCCTATTTGCTTTGAAGCCATCTGTCATAATTGTCAATATTGTTCTGTCCTAGATAGGCATCCATTGCTTTTTTGAATGCAGTTGCATTATCGGCAAGCACAACATCCCTAGACAAAGAATTCCATAGCCTTACCACCCTTACTGTAAAGAATCCCTGCCTTTGTTTTAGTCGAAAGCGCCTTTCCTCTAGTCTTAATGAATGAACTCTTGTTCTTAGCTCAGCTCTTTGCATAAATAATTCATTGTATAGTAATTTGTATTGACCTTGAATGTATTTGTAAATGGTAATCATATCACCCCTTAGACATCTCTTCTCTAATGTAAACAAACCCAGTTTGGCTAGTCTCTCTTTGTAACTCAGATCCTCCAATCCCTTTATCAGTTTTGTTGCACGTCTCTGCACCTTTTCCAGTTCAGTAATGTCTTTTTTTAGAACAGTTGCCCAAAAGTTTGTTTCTACAGCCCAAATGCATAACCTTACATTTATCTACATTAAATGACATCTGCCACTTTTCTGCCCATTCACTTAGTTTATCTAAATCCTTCTGTAGGGAAAAAGCATCCAGCTCTGTATGTATTTCCTTACATAGCTCAGGTGAGGAAGGGGGCCATGTCATTATTTTATCATCTTTAAGGCCTTTACTGGCTAGCCACACAGTGGAGTACTTCGATGCATACAATGGAGCATTGTCCTACATAAAAATCATGGTCTTCTTGAAAGATGCAGACTTTTTCCTGTACCATTGCTTGAAGAAAGTGTCTTCTAAAAACTGGCAGTAGGTTTGGGAGTTGAGTTTGAGTCCATCTTCAACTTGAAAAGGTCCAACTAGCTCATCTTTGATAATACCAGCCCATACCAGTACCCCTCCTCCACCTTGCTGGCATCTGGGTCGAAGTGGAGCTCTGTGCTCGTTACTGATCCAGCCACGGGCCCATCCATCTAAACCGTCAAGAGTCACTCTCATCTCATCAGTCCATAAAACCTTTGAAAAATCTGTCTTCAGATATTTGTTGGCCCAGTCTTGATGTTTCAACTTATGTGTCTTGTTCAGTGGTGGTCGGGTTTCAGCTTTCCTTACTGTGGCCTTGTCTCTGAGCACTGAACACCTAGTACTTCTGGACACTCCAGGTAGGTTGCAGTTCTGGAATATGACAGCACTGGAGGATAATGGGTTCCTGGTAGCTTCATGTTTGATTCTTCTCAAATCTCTGGCAGTTCATTTGCGTCTTTTTTCCACAACACATTTCTTGCGACCCTGTTGACTATTTGCAACAAAACGTTTGATGGTTCTGTGATAACACCCCAATAACTTAGCAATTTGTGCTGCGTCCCTCTGAAATACTTTTTACAATTTTAGACTTTTCAGAGTCAGTTATATCTCTTTTTCTGCCCATTTTGCCTGAGGAAATGAATCTGCCTAATAATTATGCACACCTTGACATAGGGTGTTCATCTCCTTAGGCCACACCCTCTCTCATTACACAAATACACATCACCTGATATGCTTAAATCCAATAAGCATTCAAGTTTGATTATATGGTCAAAATACTCACTTGCTTAATAATTGTGCACTCAGTGTATAACAGTTAACGGAGTCCCTTCATGTCTAACAGCTACCATGCATGCCTAGTGATATGGAGAGACAGGGAATGACTTTGCAATGTGCTGCATATCCCTCTGGTCCTTAACCCTTTGAGTGCCAGAGGGGTAGGCAATGCATTGTGTACTTCTCTGGCACTCAAAGGGTTAAACTACATTTTGTCTTTTTATCTAGCCCACCCTTCCAGATGGATGATCAACTCATTGTAGATCAATGTATTGCTCACTCCTATGGCATTCAAAGAGTTAATTGCTTAAAGCAACTGTCCACTGGTAGCCACAGTACTACACATACACTGAATGACACGCCATCTTGTTCCATGTCCACTGATAGCCACAGAACCCCACATAAACTGTCTGACACCTCAGCCTTGGCCCACTTTCTATTGATAGCCATAGAAGCACACATACAATGACATCCCATCTTGTTCCAATGTCCACTGGTAGCCACAGAACCACACATGCACTGTCTGACACCGCAGCCTTTTTCCACTTTCTATTGATAGCCATAGAACCACATATAAACTGACATCCCAGCCTTTTTCTTTGGTCCACTGGTAGCCACAGAACCACACCTGTACTGTCTTGTTCTAATGTCTACTGGAAGTCACTGAACCACACATTCACTGTGTTACAACCCCAGCTTTGTTCCATTGTCTACTGGTATCCACAGAACACAAACACTGTCTGTTAGCTCATGCTTGTTTCTCTGTTCACTGAAAGTCATAGAACCATGTAAACTTTGTTTGACACCCCAACCTTGCTCCACTCACCACTGGTAGCCACATCACCACATACACTGCCTTACACATCAGCTTTGCTTCATTGTCCACTGGTAGTCACAGTACCACACACACATTTTCACTCTTTGTTCTGTTGTCCACTGGAAGTCAGTTAACCACACGTATACTTTCTGACACCGCCGCCTTGTTCCATTGTCCCACTGGTAGCCACAGAATCACACACGCACACACACACTCACACTGTCTTTCACTCCAATCATGGTCCACTGGAAATCTTAGAACCACAAATAAACTCATACCTCACCTAGGGGGTTCATGCAAATTGGTGACATAGAAGATATAAAATGTCTTGTATGATAAACTCTCCATGCCCTATGCTATTCTGTGGATCCCCCTTGCACTATAATCTCTCAAACTTTAGAAATCTAAGTGCATAGGATCCACAGAATAACATAGGAACTAGAGAGTTTATCTAACTGGAGTAGTTATCTATTCTTGATCAGCTCTTTATCATGGTGTATCTCCCCCTGGTGTTCCCTACGGCCTGGCTCTGCTACTCTGATGCAGCTCCTGGCAGTATTGACAGATTGTTGTTCTCTCTCCTCCAGTGTAATGATGAATTTCCATTTGGGATTTTAAATTCAGTCAAGAAGCAAGTCTGGGCTACATCACAAACACACAGACAATTTATAATCCCAAATGGCAAACCACTTCCTCGGAGGACACAGAGCAACAATTTGTTAATACTGCCAGAAGCTGCCTGCATCGTAATCCAGAAAAGGGGGGTCACTGTGAGTTTACTGACTGGTGGCTGCTTAACCCTTGGAATGTCAGAGAGGTCCTTACTGCATTGCTTTCCAATGCACTGCAAACCTCTCTAGCATTCAGGGTTTTATGTGTTGGCACTGAAGCACCTGCTTCAGTTTATAGATTAATTTCATCAAGGGAGGGGGGGGGATTATTTCCACTGACCCCTTAGTCCCTACACCCATGGTTCCTTCTGTTCCTACAGGAAATGGAACGAGAAGCCTGTGGTGGTCCTGCAAAATAATAATGGGAATTAACTAGTAAAACACTGAGATTTAACCCTTTAATGACTAAAAGAATGAGCAGTGTGATTTGCACCCCTCTGGTTCATAATGGGTTAACATATTAACATGTTTAGTCCATAGAGGGTTAACATTGCCATGTATGTTAAATATTTACTATATAATATTTTATTTTAATATTAGCTTACCCCTTTGGCACTAAAAGGGTTAAATGTAAGTTACTGATTACACATGGTCATTATAATATACTAGTTGAAGAGCCCGTGTGTACAGGCCACAGTGCCAGGAGGTCGCGGTGCAGTCATGCACAGTAGAGACTGCCCGTGACGTGGTTGATACAGAGCGGGGCGCTCCGAATTCACACTGGGGTCCTCTCTGTGCACCTTCCTGGGACCGCAGAGAGGACTCCAGTCTGAATTCGGAGCACCCCGCTCTGTATCAGATGCGTCACAGGCAGCATGCACAACAGCCTCTACTGTGCATGACTGCAGCACGTGCAACAGCCTCTACTGTGCATGACTGCAGCACGCGCAACAGCCTCTACTGTGCATGACTGCAGCACGCGCAACAGTCTCTACTGTGCATGACTGCAGCACGCACAACAGTCTCTACTGTGCATGACTGCAGCACGCGCAACAGCCTCTACTGTGCATGACTGCAGCACGCGCAACAGCCTCTACTGTGCATGACTTCAGCACGACTGGAGCACGCACAACAGCCTCTACTGTGCATGACTGCAGCACGCGCAACAGCCTCTACTGTGCATGACTGCAGCACGACTGGAGCACGCACAACAGCCTCTACTGTGCATGACTGCAGCACGCGCAACAGCCTCTACTGCGTATGACTGGAGCACGCACAACAGCCTCTACTGTGCATGACTGCAGCACGTGCAACAGCCTCTACTGCACATGACTGCAGCACGCACAACAGTCTCTACTTTGCATGACTGCAGCACGCGTAACAGTCTCTACTGTGCATGACTGCAGCACGCGCAACAGTCTCTACTGTGCATGACTGCAGCACGCGCAACAGTGTCTACTGTGCATGACTGCAGCACGCACAACAGCCTCTACTGTGCATTACTGCAGCACGCACAACAGTCTCTACTGTGCATGACTGCAGCACGCACAACAGCGTCTACTGCGCATGACTGCACCACGCGCAACAGCCTCTACTGTGCATGACTGCAGCACGCACAACAGCGTCTACTGCGCATGACTGCACCACGCGCAACAGCCTCTACTGTGCATGACTGCAGCACGCGCAACAGCCTCTACTGCACATGACTGCAGCACGCACAACAGCTTCTACTGCGCATGACTGCAGCACGCACAACAGCCTCTACTGCACATGACTGGAGCACGCACAACAGTCTCTACTGCGCATGACTGCAGCACGCACAACAGCCTCTACTGCGCATGACTGCAGCACGCGCAACAGTCTCTACTGTGCATGACTGCAGCACACACAACAGTCTCTACTGCTCATGACTGCAGCACGCGCAACAGCCTCTACTGCGCATGACTGCAGCACGCACAACAGCCTCTACTGCGCATGACTGCAGCACGCGCAACAGTCTCTACTGTGCATGACTGCAGCACACACAACAGTCTCTACTGTGCATGACTGCAGCACGCGCAACAGCCTCTACTGCGCATGACTGCAGCACACGCAACAGCCTCTACTGCACATGACTGCAGCACGCACAACAGCCTCTACTGCGCATGACTGCAGCACACGCAACAGTCTCTACTGTGTATGACTGCAGCACGCACAACAGCCTCTACTGCGCATGACTGCAGCACACGCAACAGTCTCTACTGTGCATGACTGCAGCACGCGCAACAGCCTCTACTGTGCATGACTGCAGCATGCGCAACAGCCTCTACTGTGCATGACTGCAGCATGACTGGAGCACGCACAACAGCCTCTACTGTGCATGACTGCAGCACGCGCAACAGCCTCTACTGCGTATGACTGCAGCACTCGCAACAGCCTCTACTGCACATGACTGCAGCACGCACGACAGTCTCTACTGTGCATGACTGCAGCACGCGCAACAGCCTCTACTGTGTATGACTTAAGCACGTGCAACAGCCTCTACTGCACATGACTGCAGCACGCACAACAGTCTCTACTGTGTATGACTGCAGCAAGCACAACAGCCTCTACTGTGCATGACTGCAGCACACACAACAGTCTCTACTGTGCATGACTGCAGCAAGCGCAAAAGCCTCTACTGTGCATGACTGCAGCACACGCAACAGCCTCTACTGTGCATGACTGCAGCACGCACAACAGTCTCTACTGTGCATGACTGCACCACGCGCAACAGCCTCTACTGTGTATGACTGCAGCACGCGCAACAGCCTCTACTGCACATGACTGCAGCACGCACAACAGTCTCTACTGTGCATGACTTCAGCACGCGCAACAGCCTCTACTGCACATGACTGCAGCACGCACAACAGTCTCTACTGTGCATGACTGCAGCACGCGCAACAGCCTCTACTGTGCATGACTGCAGCACGTGCAACAGCCTCTACTGTGCATGACTGCAGCACATGCAACAGCCTCTACTGTGCATGACTGCAGCACGCACAACAGTGTCTACTGTGCATGACTGCAGCACACACAACAGTCTCTACTGTGCATGACTGCAGCACGCGCAACAACCTCTACTGTGCATGACTGCAGCACGTGCAACAGCCTCTACTGTGTATGACTTAAGCACGTGCAACAGCCTCTACTGTGCATGACTGCAGCACGCACAACAGTCTCTACTGCGCATGACTGGAGCATGCGCAACAGCCTCTACTGTGCATGACTGCAGCACGCGCAACAGCCTCTACTGTGCATGACTGCAGCACGCACAACAGCCTCTACTGTGCATGACTGCAGCACGCGCAACAGCCTCTACTGTGCATGACTGCAGCATGACTGGAGCACGCGCAACAGCCTCTACTGTGCATGACTGCAGCACGCGCAACAGCATCTACTGCGTATGACTGCAGCACGCGCAACAGCCTCTACTTCACATGACTGCAGCACGCACGACAGTCTCTACTGTGCATGACTGCAGCACGCACAACAGCCTCTACTGCGCATGACTGCAGCACGTGGAACAGCCTCTACTGTGCATGACTGCAGCACGCACAACAGTCTCTACTGTGCATTACTGCAGCACGCACAACAGCGTCTACTGTGCATGACTGCAGCACACACAACAGTCTCTACTGTGCATGACTGCAGCACGTGCAACAGTCTCTACTGTGCATGACTGCAGCACGCACAACAGTCTCTACTGTGCATGACTGCAACACGTGCAACAGCCTCTACTGTGCATGACTGCAGCACGCACAACAGTCTCTACTGTGCATGACTGCAGCACGCGCAACAGCCTCTACTGTGTATGACTTAAGCACGTGCAACAGCCTCTACTGCACATGACTGCAGCACGCACAACAGTCTCTACTGTGTATGACTGCAGCACGCGCAACAGCCTCTACTGTGCATGACTGCAGCACGCGCAACAGCCTCTACTGTGCATGACTGCAGCAAGCACAACAGTCTCTACTGTGCATGACTGCAGCACACACAACAGTCTCTACTGTGCATGACTGCAGCACGCACAACAGCCTCTACTGTGTATGACTGCAGCAAGCACAACAGTCTCTACTGTGCATGACTGCAGCACACACAACAGTCTCTACTGTGCAAGACTGCAGCACGCACAACAGTCTCTACTGTGCATGACTGCAGCACGCACAACAGCCTCTACTGTGCATGACTGCAGCACGCACAACAGCCTCTACTGTGCATGACTGAAGCACGCACAACAGTGTCTACTGTGCATGACTGCAGCACACACAACAGTCTCTACTGTGCATGACTGCAGCACACACAACAGTCTCTACTGTGCATGACTGCAGCACGCGCAACAACCTCTACTGTGCATGACTGCAGCACGTGCAACAGTATCTACTGTGCATGACTGCAGCACACGCAACAGCCTCTACTGTGCATGACTGCAGCACGCGCAACAACCTCTACTGTGCATGACTGCAGCACACGCAACAACCTCTACTGTGCATGACTGCAGCACACGCAACAGTCTCTACTGCACATGACTGCAGCACACGCAACAGTCTCTACTGCACATGACTGCAGCACGTGCAACAGCCTCTACTGCACATGACTACAGCACGCACAACAGTCTCTGCTGCTCATGACTGAGTTGTAAAAAACTTTTTAGCGAATTATAATATAGAATAGGCATACACAATGTTCACCACAGGTAACACTTTGGGTACCAGTTTGTCCCTGTTGTTCAGCAAGTGGCATAGTAAGTCATTTGGTTATATGGTTGAGCAGGAATTAGAATGTTCTGGGTTGGCAACGTCTAAATCAATGTGCGATGGGCACTCCCTCATATAAAGTACAGAATGCCTGGCCAGCATAGAGAAAGCTGTAGGAAACATCTAATAGTAATAGGTTTAAAGTGGTATGCACCCTAATTATTGCAGATGCAGTAAGTTGATGTATTAAGAGAAGTTCTGAAGTTCCGGGGCAAACCATTTGCATCAAATGGAGAAACAAATGGTTCAATTGATTTAAATGGGGCTTTAAAGGGATAGTAATACTTCGTTTTATCTTTATTTTATTTTGTAGGCATTAAAAAAACATGAAGAACGATATAAGTCTTATCTCTCAAACCTTTATGGTTTATGAGATATTCACAAGCAAAGTTTCCCCCTCCCGCCCCTTTTACCTAGTGTAAGCCATCTCTTCTCAGATGTGGAATGCAGTCCATAGACTGGACAGATAACAGAAGGGGACACTCTTATTCCTTTGAAAACAATGAAATCCATGCCCCCCTTGACAAGCTTTTCAGGTTTTTCCGTTATCTTATTTGAAGATTGTCCCTCTCTGCAGTCTACCTGGGAAGCTCCCTTCTGCCCTGGCTGAAAAGTGTTACATCAGTAAAAGGGGTGGGAGGGGGACACTTTGCTTGTGAATATCTCTTAAACCATAAAGGTTTGGGAGATAAGACTTATATCATTATTCATGTTTTTTTAATGCCTACAAAATAAAATAAAGTTAAAACGAAGTATTACTATCCCTTTAACTCCTTCACCCAGGATAATATGGAGAAAGGTCTCAGAAATATTTGGTTTAAAGGGGTATGTATGCTGTTTATTGCATTGTGCAGATCACAGAATCTTTTGTACGGGGAGATGCAGAGAGAAAACCAACTGCATTACAAGGGACAAAATCCCATTGAGTGCCAGAGGGGTACGGAACGCATTGCAAAGCTATTTGTGTGAAAATATATTTGCAGGTGCGAATTTTCTCAGAATATTCTCAGATAGACATATTTATAAACGTGACTTTACTTCTTTATAAATATGACCAGAAGTTGTTAATTTTAGCGACAATTCTTAAGTATACACTAAGAAGGCTTTTTATACATTCCCCACTTAGTACCATAATTCATGAGGTTGAAAAAAGACATGCATCCATCAACTTCAACTCTTGCTGTTTTTATCATTGTTTTTGTTGTACACCAGGGTAGTAAATACAGGGAGTGCAGATGGTACAGTTGTGTCGATGTCCAGCATCCAAGGGGATCCCATCTACCCCAGGGTTCTAGTGTCACCACGCGGGGAGTAGGGACTCATGTGGTGCCGGCACTGGTTCAGATGCTAGAGAGCATTGCTGGAGTGGAGGCTTGAGATCGGTGACGGCGTGCCAGGTACTCCCTTGCTGCAGCCGAAGCTGAGTATAGGTGCTGGTCGCTAAACCAGATTGTTCCACCCCAGTTGCAACCAGGATGGGAGTGACATGGATACCTTTACGAACCAGGCCGACTGGACAGACTGGAAACTGGACAGCACACACGTGGTCAGAATAGCAGGAGGTCTAGTAGCGAGGGGCAGAGGACAAGACAAGTCAGACAAGTAGCCAATAGTCAGAGCCGTAGACTGGAGATAAGCCGTAGTCTGGAACAAAGCCAAGGGTCAAGCCAGGGACTGAAGACAAGCCGAAATCTGGAACAAGCCAAGGGTCAAGCCAGGGACTGAAGACAAGCTGAAGTCTGGAACAAGCCAAGGGTCAAGCAAGGGACTGAAGACAAGCCGAAGTCCGAAACAAGCCAAGGGTCAAGCCAGTGACTGAAGACAAGCCGAAGTCTGGGACAAGCCAAGGGTCAAAATAACAGCAAGCAGATTAGAGCGTAACAGAACAACAGACGTTTGTGGAACGGGCACCCTATCTCTGGGTTGGTCCGTTTAAATATAGAGGCCAGCCAATGGAAGAGGTAGGGAAAGGGGGCTCTCCTGGGAGCTGTGTGGGATAAGGAAAGCCTAACGAACAGGAAGCTGAGCCCAGCAAGAAGGCAGCCGCGCACTGAGCATGCGTAGCTGGACCGAGCCGAAACCCGGAAGAACTGCCCGTCACAAAGAAGATGCGGTCAGGTAGAAGCGGAGACAGGTGAGCAGTGACACCTGTAATGCATCTGTGAAAATATTTTGGTGCTACGGGGCCCAGAACTGTTTGCGCTGGGGCGCTCCGATAACTACCATATTTTCTTAAATATATGGTAAGGCTTTTTCAGGTATTTTAGCCTGAATAATTGATCTTTGCTTATATTTGGGGGTCACCATTATTCAGGCTGCCCACCAGATGGGAAGAAAATCCCATCTGGCGGGCAGCACAGTAGCTCTCCCTCCGGCTACCTATAGCTGCAGTAATAGAAAACGCTGTTATCCTGTTGTGTGATCTGACAGGTGTAATGTTTGAATTCGCTGTCTGCCTCCATGTTGATGTGGCACAATGCAGACTGGTCCATGCACACTGATAAAAAGATCCTTGAAGAGCCTTTCTGCATTGAGAGGGTTGAGGCAGGTGGCAAATTCAAAAATGCCACACACCAGACCACTTTCCTTTCCTTCATCATAAAGGTAGAGAGACGGGGGGGGGGGGGGGGGGGCAGGGACAGATTTTCCAATAGACAGGATAGGCAACTGCCTACAGCACCAAATTTTAAGGGCCCCCGCAGCTGTACTGGCCACACCCTCATTCTGAATTGTGGGTGTGGCCAGAGCATCAGTGTCTCTGCACCAGATCATATACCCCTTTAAAGGCTATCTTTTAACCCCTTAGGTGCTACAGAGAGCTCCAAAGCCTTGCATCGCAATGCGTTGGAGATCTCTGTATCAACCAAGGGGTCCATTTTTTCTCCTGTTCCAGAAAACAGTTGATGGGACTGGGGATGGGGTCAGGTGAGAACTGAGGGGCGTGGCCACAGGCAGGGCTAAGGGCACCTAGAGTGCCTTGTATAGGAGCACCAAGGATTTAAATCAGGCTGAGAGGATGGGAAGAAAAATGTTGTCTTTATATTCAGCATTTTTCTTTTATTCTTACTTCTAATTTGAAAAGTTTGGGATCATTGTATATTTGGGGTCGCCTTCTTTGTGGGCAAATATGGTAGTTATGCCATTGTTGTGTGCATGTGTGAGTGATGATGATATGTGTGCTTTATATGTTGAAATATATAACACTCTGACATCAATGGGGTTCACTTTCCAGCATAGACACAAGTTTACATGTATCTTTATCTGGGTATTTTTGCAAGAAACATCTCTTCTATTCCACAGAAATTCTTACAGGAAAGGAATTACACTTGTTGCCTCTCTTTAGCATTCACAGGGTTAAAAGCCACATCTTAACTTAAAAAAAATCAGACTGGTATGCAAAGAATTGCTTTTCAATGCATTATGCGCCCTTCTGGTGGTCAAAGGGGTAAAGTGGATAGCATAAATAGTTAGGCTACATATTGAATACTACTAAAATGGTATTAATTTATACCTCCTTGGCAAAGAAAGGGTTAATTCTTTGAGTGCCTGAGGGGTACTGAATGCATTACATGAAAGCATCTCTCGCAGGTCCTTAAATGGTTAACCCCGTGTATGCTAGTTATGTCACTGTCACCCCAAATTATTGTGGGACTCAGAGCATGTGTTCAAAATAATAATTTCTGGATCAAACCAATTGCAACTTAGGGGACAAATGAAAATTCCAACTGATATTAAAGTGGATGTGTCACCTATGTATAACATAGCATAAATAGGCTACATATCGAATACTACTAAAACTGTATTAATTAATTTTTTTTAAAAGTTTTATTTCATATAAATTTAACTTAGAAAGTCTGGGCTGCAGCTACTTCCACACAGACAGTGGTTACCTGCTCAGTAACCGCACTCCGTCACTCGGTCTCTACTCTCCTCCCTCCTCCGATAATGGAGGCTTCTGTCTGTAAGCTGGTGCAGTCTCATTGGCAGAGATTGATACCTAGCTCTCCAGACCGCTCCAGCTTACAGACAGAAGCCTCCATCATCGGAGGAGGGAGGAGAGTAGAGGCCGAGCTATGGACTGCGGTTACCGAGCAGGTAACCACTGTCTATGCGGAAGTAGCTGCAACCCAGACTTTCTAAGTTAAATTTACATGAAATAAAACTTAAAAAAAAAATTAAATTAATACCGTTTTAGTAGTATTCGATATGTAGCGTAACTATTTATGCTATGTTATACATAGGTGACACATCCACTTTAATATCAGCTGGAATTTTCATTTGTCCCCTAAGTTGCAATTGGTTTGATCCAGAAATTATCATCTTGTACACATGCTCAGAGTCCCACAATAATTTGGGGTGAGAGAGACATAACTAGCATACACGGGGTTAACCGTTTAAGGACCTGAGAGATATGCTTTCATGTAATGCATCCAGTACCCCTCTGGCACTCAAAGAATTAACCCTTTCTTTGCCAAGGAGGTATCCAATGCATACACATTTGCAATGCATTAGATACCTTCACGGCACTCAAAGGGTTAAAGGTTAATGGTAAAGTGCCATAAAATACTCTGTGTTTTTTTATTCCTCAGGCCTCATTGCTACAGATTCATATGTCATCTTGCTGACAATCATATTTGCTTATATACTGTCGTGCTTACCATTGCATGAACTGGACATGCAAAAATTCAATACTTGCTCATTGATTGAGAACAGAAGTATCCACATTGCAAGGCTTATGGTGACTGTGAACAGTAAGAACTGCCTGGATCAATTGGCTGTAATAGCTGCCTGTCCTTTCTTGTTCTTTGATTTAATATTTAAAGAGATGTAACAATCATCAAGGCAACAAGAAATCTTGTCATCCGCTAAAATGGGGGTTATCAAAACTTTTGCTGTGGTGGAACCTTTTAGCTTCATTTTTAATCTCCATGGAACCTTAAAGCGGAACTTTCAACTATTAATAAGTCGCAATAAATTCATTAAGCAGATGGCTTAAAGAATGCATTGAAAATACACGTCTTACCTATAAAAAATGCCACATTCTAAAGAAATCCTTAATCTTCATAGACTGACGGGCAGGTTAGTGCAGTCTGAGCGCCTGCGCCGTCAGTCCCTTCCGGTTACCTTGTGGCACACTGCAATGCTTTACAGGAGACCGGGACTGATGGCGCAGGCGCACAGACAAGATGTTTGCGCTGTTACCTGGCTTCCGGTCTTCAAAGGGTAAAGATTTCTTTAAAAAGTGGAACTTTTTATAGTTAAGACATGTATTTTCAAGCTAGTCACCATATGCTTAATGAATTCATGGCGACTTATTCATAGATGAATGTTAAGCTTTAACAATCAAATTCTTTAACTGCGTGGATACCAGAAGGATCTTCAGTGCATTGCACTGGAGGAGACCCTATAACATTGAAGGGGTTAACATGGCAACAACAGGAAATGTAGTGTAATGCTAGCTGCAAGTTGCAATTTAAAGTAAATGTCACTTTAATGGGAACCCAAGACGCCGGGCTTCTGCCTTCTGAGTATGGCTGCAAAGGGGTAGCCGTGACTCTGCAGTACTTCACCCAAGAATGGGGTCAAAAGGAGACACTTTAGACCATTCTGTAACAAAAGGTCAGGACACACTTCTAGTTCCAGAACAAACTCAACTTTATTGTGGGACGTTGGGGTATTTTATAATAAAAACCAATACAATAGAACAATGGGGCAGGGGTATGGAAAGAATAGTTGAATAAACATTGTAGGGGAACACAATGGGACAGGGACATGGGGACAATGGTACAATAATCATCCGAACAATGTTAACATAATTTAATCTTGCTGCTTCAGTTCCCAGCCAATAGGAATCGGAGCGACAAGCAACAAGCAACCAATCAAGACCTGGGCCATTGTCTACCATAGAAGATAGAATTACCTGGGCCTCACATGTAACTCAATTATGTCACTCTGGCTCCTCAACCAATAGGAACCCGAGTGACAAACTGGGGACAGATGGCGACCAATCAGGAGAACACCTGCCTGTCCAGCATATAACATATGCAACATTTTAACAGGGAAGGGTAGGCAGCCAATCAGGAAGCCGTCTACATTTTATATTACAGGTAGCAACCAATGATAGGTTGCCTACTTGTAACACACATCCTCACGGCCAATCCAGGGGCTGCCCATTGTTCCTCCTGTAACAGGCTCACTCCAGTTACAGTCACCAAAGATAAGATTAATTAATTTTAACCCTTTGCGTGCCAGAGGGGTACAAAATGTGTTGCGTACCCCTCTGGCACTCAAAGGGTTAACAAGAAGTAAAAAGTGGCCATTTATTGTACTAGCAATTTGTTTGTAATATGAGTTTTTTTGGGACTACAGTCCAACACTTTAATTCTAATAGCACAATGAGCCATAAGTTTGTTCTCAAACAGAATTAATTAGCAGGGAAGTAGCATATTTTGCCACACTGCCGCCAAAATATAAAGGTTAATTTCTCAAAAACTATTTATATTACAGAAAAATGGCCAATAAAAGCACATAGGCAGATTCTAATTTTCTGTACAGCAAACTAAACTAGTCTTAATGTGAAAGCTACACTTTTAGAATACATTAGAATGTTTCAGATAACAAGGTAACTGGATCCATTAATGTATTTTTCTCTTTTGGGGCACTGAGTTATTGTGCTTATTAGAAGAGTAATCTAAGAGGAATACAATTGCACTGTTTAATGTCTCAGACATCCACATATTCACTGGTAGTCACAGAATCACACTCACAGTCTCTGCCAATACAACCTTGTTCCACTGTCCACTGGTAGTCACAGCACCACATGTACACTGTGCAATTCCAACCATGTTCCCCTGGCCACTGGTAGTCATGGAACTACACATACACTGTCTGATGCCTTAGCCTTGTTCCTCTATCCACTGGTGGTCACATAACCTCAAGTACACTGTATGTCACATCAGCCTTGTTCCATTGTCCACTGCTAGTCATAGAACCACAATGTATGCCTGACACCCCAACCTTGTTCCACTGGTAGCCACAGAACCACTGTCTGGAACCCCAGCCTTGTTCCAATGACCCCTGTCTGACACCCTGGCTTTGTCCTCCTGTCCACTGGTAGTCACAGAGCCAAACATATACACTGTCTGCCACTCCAGCCATATTCCACTGTCCACTGTTAGACACAAAGCCACACACTCTGTATGACACCCAAGTCTTGTTATCCTGTACTCTTGTATTCACATAACCACCATACCTGGGAACTCTCCGCATTTGCCCCGGAGACTCCGGTTTTAACAGAGCTGTACCGGGTCTCCAGGGCAGAGTCTGATTCCTCTGGATGTGGGGAGTTTCTATTGAAACTCTGCCCACATCTGCTGTTTCTCCTGGTGGTCCTCCTTCCCCAGCCTTCTGTGTGACACCTTTTAAGCCCTGCCCCCCAACTCACACCAAGCCCCACCCCTTTTTGACATGATTCGCATAATTATTGTCACCCCCTGCTGCACCAGAGGGCTCCACTCCGGGTAGATGTCAATTGGAAGTTCCCAGGTATGATAACCACACATCCATTGTCAAATGCCCTAGCCTTTTTCCACTGTCCACTGGTAGTCACAATATCATGCACACTGTCTGGAACAGCAGCCTTGTTAAAAAGGCCACTGGTAGTCACGATGTCACACACACACACAGTTTGGAACAGCAGCCTTGTTCCAATGTCCAATAGTAGTCACAGAATCACATGCTTACTTTTGGTCACCCCAGCCTTGTTCACTAGTAGCCACAGAACTATACATACAATGCCTGACACCCCAGCCTCGTTTCACTGTCCACTGGTATGCACAAAACCACAAATACACTCTTTGATATCTCAGCCTTGTTCCAATGTCCATTGGTAGCCAAAGAATCACACATACACTGCCTGGCACCCCAGCCTTGTTCCAGTGTTCACAGAATCACAAGTAAACCATCGGACTCCCCAGAATTCAGCCATTGTCCACTAGTAGTCACAGAATCGCAAATACTCTGATACCCCAGCCTTGTTACACTGCCCACTGCTATTCCTCATCCATCTCCTTCAAGAGGTTAATAGGCAGCTAATGTTTTAATCAAGGATTAAAATATGGCACCAGTCAACAAAGGGGATATTAATCCCTAGATATTAGAAAGGTCTCTAACAAAACATAAATCCTTGCAAACTGATCCCAGGCATCATACGCATGAATGTGTTATTGCTGAATATTAAAGAAATATGCACAAAAGCTGAGCAATATATTTTTGAGACTACAAATTCCCATTAATTTAAATGGATTTTTAACCCCTTCAATGCTAGAGAGGTCACCAAGTATTGCTTCACAATGTGTTGGAGATCTCGCTATCATTTAAGGGATTAAAAAGCCCCACTTTCATCATTGTGAATTTTAATTTCTCCCCCTACAATGTGGTTGATTTGCTCCAGAATTGTTTAGCTTTTTTCCTTCTGCCTGTTTTCCCTTAGTGGGTCCAATTAAAGGGATAGTAATGTTTCACAAAAAAGCAGCTCCAATTAATCTTCATTGTATTTGGGCCATGGAGAGTGTTATTTAAATACTGTCAGAGTTGTAGTTCAAGAATAATTGAATGATAAAGTATCCCCCTCCCGCCCCTTTTACCTAGTGTAAGCCAGGGGAATCTGGTCTCTTGACCGGACATGTCACAGCAAGGGACAATCTTCTTACTGTGAACATAAGGAAAACCCTGCCCCCCTTGACAGGTTTTTCAGGTTTTTCCTTATGGTCACTGAAGATTGTCCCTCTCTGCAATCCATCCGGACAGTCTTGCTGTTCTGGGGTGAGCAGTGTTACATCAGTAAAAGGGGCGGGAGGTGGATACTTTAGCATTCAATTACTCTTGAACTTCAACTCTGACAGTATTAAAATAACACTCTCCATGGCCCAAATACTATGAAGATTATTTGCTTCTGCTTTTAGTGTGAAACATTACTATCCCCTTAACAGGGTAATTACAAGAACTTTTACCAGTTCTGAAGCAAAAATTGCACATGGACTATGATTGTACCCCAAACTGTGGAGCTGCCAAGGTTAAACTGGATTAACCCTTTTAATCCTTTGGTTTAACTCTTTGAGTGCCAGAGAGGTGTGCAATGCACCCCTCTGACACTCAAGGGGTTAAGGACCCTCCATGCCAGTCCTCACTTTGCTGTTGTATCTTGAAAAATAAATAACACCTCCCACCAACTTAAAGGGATAGTAATGAATCGTATTAAGTCAATTTAAAATTGTAGATAGTAAAAAAATAAAGTAATTGAGGCCACTCCGATTTCTAAAACCTTTATGGTTTGAGTGACATACGATTACAAAGTCCCCCCTCCCCCTTTCCCTGACGTCAGGCTCTAGTTGAGAGAAGCAGATTCTGGTGCCGGGACCGTCCTGTGGCTCTTCAGCAGAGCCAAAATAGCACAATATAGAAATAAACACTTAATTGGAACAGTCTACAATGTGTGCCTGGTGAAGAGCCGCAGGATGGTCCTGGGATCAGAATCTGTTTCTCTCAGCTAGAGCCTGACGTCAGGGAAAGAGGAGGGAGGGGGGAACTTTGTAATTGTATATCTCTCAAACCATAAAGGTTTGAGAGATTGGAGTGGCCTCAATTAGTTAATTTTTTTACTATCCTATATAATAATTCTCTAGGGTGTTTGTCAGAAGCCGTCATGCGCAGCAGAGACTTACCGAACGCATAGAATGCTGTGAGCACGGAATGCTGGGAGCACGGAATGCTGGGAGCACGGAATGCTGGGAGTTCTGTGCTGGGAGCATTCTGTGCTTTTGGGCAGTCTCTACAATGCATAATTGCGTCGGCGGCAAGACACAGAGCAGGACCGGCCTCTTAACATCACCCAGACCTTGATCTGTGTACACAGGCTTTTACACTAGTTTACAATCTTAAATTTACTTAATACAATCCATTATTATCTTTAACTTATTATGGCCTTTGAATCCTGATGGCTCCTATGAATTCTGTCCTTGTTCCTTTTTTGTTGAAGAGCAACTGTCATGTCTGCCTCCAGGGACATGACATCCAGGTCTGAATGAAGATATTATTTCTTCAACAATGGCAAAATATATAGTGGCTATTTATATAATCTGGCAAAGGTAAAGTAGGTGGGGGGCTTTTATTATATTCTTTTATAATGTCCTATTATAATTTAAAGGGATAGTAACACTAGATATATATAAAAATATGTTATATATGGTTTATCATCCTGAGTAAAACAAGGATACTCCCATTGCTGAGAGATATTTTATTCAAAAGATATTGCAGCTCAAACTTGAATTTCTTTAGGTGAAGCATCTCAGTGGCCTGAAATTTTTGCAGTGGCGCTGTTTCCACACCATCCTATGGAGGTTTATGGTCAACTGACCAGAGCTTTTCATAGGATAGTGTAGCAACAGTGCCACCGTACAATTTCAGGCCATTGAGATACTGTACCTTAAAAATTCAAGTTTTAATTGTAATAACTTTTGAATAAAACACCGCTCAGCAGTGGGAGTACCCTTGTTTTACTCAGGAAGATAAACACTACGATATATATATATTTTACATATTAAGTATTACTGTCCCTTTAAATGGCCATTACCCCTTTCCTTTCACCAATAAGAATACTTTGTTTTTTGAGGATATCCTTGATGTTTAATAGGTACTACAGACATTAGCTTGGTCATTTTTTTGAAACACCACTAAAACATCAGAGACATGCCAAAGGCTTTCACTGTTTTACCCCTTAGGAATGCAGTTTTGAGACTCCTTGTCTATATGTATGATAATCAGAAGCAATCTCCATAGCCCTTGGTATATATTTGGGCATTGTATTGTCAGTATAATGCATATTCATGGTGTCTATGGCTCACTGATGTGCTTTAAGGAAATTCCTTGCTGGAGAATGACTGAGAAGATCAGACTCCACATAACTCAATCTGTTTGCTCTACTCTCTTCTGTTTATAGAAACACACCACATTCTGGTCTTATCTATCCAAAGCAAAATAATCCTGCTTCCATCTTCTACCGTCTTTCTTACAGATCTGCTTCTTCCGTCTGTTCTTTAGGTTTGATACTCATACAGTAAATGTCATGCTCTGTCTAGTTTTTATCCCTTGGATTCTCGAGATATTGCCAGTGCATTGTATAGTAGGTAAAACACATCTCCTAGCTAGAGCCTTATAGTAAATTGTTGTTTCATAATCACAGGTGTACGTAAAGGTACAGTGCTTCCAAGGATAATATTTAGGTAAGTGCAGAACCATGTTGGGGAAGAACATAAAATATGTTTTCTATTCTTTACTTGTTATCAAGTTTCTTATTACCCCCTTTGAGTGTGAATCAATGCATTGGACACCCCGCTGGGTTAAAGAAACTTATCACCTACAACTTACATTGGTGATTTTAAAATAGATTTCAAAATCACCTATATTATATATTTGCCATTTTTTAAAATTAGTTTTGAACTAGATGTATAGATTATGCTAATTAAGGCATGCCAAGCAGACACGTCTTGTCTTAGACTCCACTCTTTGACACTGCTCAACAATGCATTGCATGCCTCCCCTAGCACTGACTTCCTGTCTTATCTCTACACTACCTCCCCCACTCACTGACACTGCTCAGCAATGCATTGTCATCTCCCCTTTAGCAGTTACTTCTTATCTTATCTCTACATCACCCCCCACTCACTAACACTGCTCAACAATGCATTGTCACCTCCCCTAGAACTGACTTCCTGCCTTATCGCTACATTACCTTCCCACTCACTGACACTGCTCAGCAATCCATTGCCCATCTCCCCTAGCACTGACTTCTTGTCTTATCCGTACATTACCTTCCCACTCACTGACACTGCCCAACAATTAATTGCCCACCTCCCCTAGCACTGACTTCCTGTCTTATCCCTACATTACCTTCCCACTCACTGACACTGCCCAACAATGAATTGCCCACCACCCCTAGCACTGACTTCCTGTTTTATCCCTATACTACCTCTCCCACTAACTGACACTGGTCAGCAATGCATTGCCCACCTCCCTTAGCATTAACTTTCAGTCTTATCGCTACATTACCTCCCCCACTCACTAACACTGCTCAGCAATGCATTGCCCAACTCTACAGCACTGACTTACTGTCTTATCCCTACATTTCCATCCCATTCACTGGTGCTTCTCAGCAATGCATTGTCACCTCCCCTAGCACTGACTTCTTGTCTTATCCCTACATTACTTCCCCACTCACTGACACTGCTCAACAATGAATTACCCACCTCCCCTATCACAGACTCCCTGTCTTATCTCTACATTGCCTCCCCCAGTCACTGACACTGTTCAGCAATGCATTGCCCAACTCTCCAGCATTGACATCCTGTCTTATCCCTATATTACCTTCCCACTCACTGACACTGCCCAACAATGAATTTCCCACCTCCCCTAGCAATTACTTCCTGTCTTATTTCTACATCAGCCCCCCCCCCACTCACTAACACTGCTCAGCAATGCATTGTCACCTCCCCTAGTCCTGACTTCTTACTCACTCACCAAAAGTTATTACTGATCAAACGTGCATTTTTTTAACTATACAGAACCAACCTGTGTCCAAAAGGACATCTTTTTATAGAATGCAGTCTACTGGAAAGCTTGAATTTTAGATCATGGCTCTGTAGTGACAGGAATAAGCCAGCTGGGGACCACATTAGCAAATTGCAGTCTAATTAAAACAAAATTGAGCTGGAAAACAATTACAATATGTATTTTTTTTCATAAAATGTCTCTTAATGGCCATTTTAGTGTATAATGTATTTCAGTGATATCCGGTTTGGGATAGTGCAGTGGAGAGTAGCAATCTTTTTTTCTTTGAGTCTCTGTGGAAGTATGGGTTTTTGTCTAATATGTATGGAATGTTATATATTGTTTAATAAGAATACTAAACTGAATGTTGTATAAGTCATTTTCCTATGCACAGTCACTACTGGTTCTAGTAACCCCTGCCACAGAGGCCAACTAGGAGGAAGGCAGTCTGAGCTACTATTGGCTCTTGCAGCATGAGGGTAGTGATCGTATACATTCCACAACCGGTACCTTTGCACAATTACTTTTCTCCACTTGCACATCAGGAAAGTTATATTGAGGTATATCATTCTGTGTCTCCTATTGGCAAGACATCCATTTCAGGTCAACAGGTTGTCATCACTTAGGGAAAGCATAAAGGCAGATTGAAGAAGCTTCATGTCAAATACTTCATTGTTAGAGGTGTTTATCTGTAGGATGATGATGGAAATAGTGTGGTCAGGTGCCTTCCTAGATGTACTGCTCACAGGGATAAAAGGTGCATTGTGAAGATTGTTGAAGAAGTAAAATCTTGGAACAGTGCAGGGACAGTTTTGTGAGCCAGGAAATTAATTTGGCTGGGTGACATCTTCTGTTCTTTTTCTGCTGTTGTACCTGTCTACAGGCAAAATGAGTGTGGGATGTTTCACATTAGGTATTTTAACTTGTGGTTAAGTAGTCTTTTACAGAAAATAGAATTGGATGTACTGATCATGGCACCCTTTGGTATGATAGGGGACTGTTTAAGAGATTTTTTTTTAAACTGATAAAGGAATTGGAGGATCTGAATTATAAAGATACGCTAGCCAGGCTGGGTTTGTTTACATTGGAGAAGAGACGTCTAAGAGGTAATATGATTACCATTTACACATATATTCATAGTCAATACAAAGAACTATCCAAGGAATTACTTATGCAAAGAGCTGAACTAAGAATGAGAGGTTACCTATTGAGACTAGAGGAAAGACGCATTCAACTAAAACAAGGCAGGGAGTTTTTACAGGTAGGGTGGTAAAGCTATGGAATTCTTTGCCTCGGCATGTTGTTCTTGCTGATACTGTAACTGCTTTAAAAAAGCAATGTATGACTATCTAGTACTAAACAATATTGAGAATTATGACAGATGGCTTCACTGCAGAAAGGTTGTTGATCCAGAGAACTATTTGACTGCCATTTAGAGTCAGAAAGGAACTTATTTTACCCACTTGGGGCTAAAGTAGAAACGGCTCCAAGGTTTTTTTTTTGCCTTCCTCTGGTTCAACAGGGGGTGTTTTGGCATGGGCTGGACTTTTCATCCTCATCAGCTATCTTACTATGTTACTATGTTAAGGGAACAGAGTTATTAAGTCAGGAATTTAGAGGAGTCATTTTTTAAAACTTGAGAATGTGGTCAGTCAAATTATATATGGCAAAACCACCTGCTCCCTACAAGGTAACAATGATTATGGAGTTTGCTTGTCGGGTGATATAGAAATGGAGCATGGAACCAGCTAATAATTCAGATATAAGGTATATGAAACCTAGACTGTAAGAGGAAAACAACAGAAATGCTTTCTATGCTATATGTATAAATGCTTGTAGTTTAAGCAATACATACCATTAACTAATTTTAAAAAAATTACTAGGGATATTATGGATTTGGTGGCTATAACTGAGTCTTGCAACAATGAATCTCAGACCTGGGTATAGTCTTTACAGAAAAGACAGACAAGGAAAGAAGGGAGGCAGAGTTGCTCTTTATGTGAAAAACAGCATAAAGTCTATATTAAAAATGGAAACTGAGGAAAAATTAGAGAACATCTGCGTAACTACTGAAACTGGTGATATGGTTGTTTTGAATAAGAGTAAGTTATAGACCTCTAGGACAGAATGAAGAATTGGATAAAACATTAGTGGAGGAAATAACCAAAATACCAGTGATGGGTAATATTATAGTTATGGAAGAATTTATTATGCCAGATGAGGACTGACAATTTCCTGTTGCTTTAATAAGAAGTAGTAGGGATATCCTACATTCCTTGGGGTTAAGGGGTAAAGGAGCCAACTATGAAGGAATCAATACTAGGTCTGATACTAATTCTGACATATATGTATCGGTGGGTGAGAGCCTAAGGAAAAGTGATCACAGTCAGTGTGCTTTATTATACAGGTAATTTACATAGTAACATAGTAATTTAGGTTGAAAAATGACTTGCGTCCATCTAGTTCAACCCTTTTCCTATTACTGTTTACCATCTTTGATCCAAAAGAAGGCAAAAAAACCCTCAATACGGCAATTTCAAATTCTGCCTTGAATGGGGGAAAAAAAATTCCATCTTGATTCCAAATGGCAATCAGATTTCTCCTTGCATCAACATGCACTAGCTAAATATTAATCCCAATACTAACGTACATAGCCCTCTATGCTCTTTTAAATAAGTATCCAGGCCCTTTTTAAAGGCATCTAATGTATTCGATAGCACTACCTCCTCAGGCAGCGAATTCCACACCTGTATTGTCCTTACCGTAAAGAAACCCTTTCGCTGTTGTAGATGAAATTTCCTTTCCTCAAGTCTAAACGGGTGGCCTCTTGTCCTTTGTACTGTTCTGTTAATGAACAGGTCTTTGGAGAGCCCTTTGTATGGGCCCTGAACATATTTATATAGTGTTATCATATCCCCTCTAAGACTCCGTTTCTCTAGTGTGTACAAGTTTAACTTTTCTAGCCTTTCTTCATCACTAAAACTTTCCATTCCCCTTACTAGTTTTGTAGCCCTCCTCTGCACTTTGTCTAGTTCCATAACGTCCTTTTTCAGAAAGGGTGCCCAGAATTAAACAGCATATTCTAGGTGGGGTCTTACCATGGACCTGTAAAGAGGCATAATAATATCTTCCTCCCTTGAGTCAATACCCCTTTTAATACATGCCAATATCTTATTGGCCTTTGCAGCTGCCAGCTGGCACTGAACGCTACTGCTAAGTCTATAGTCTACCATTACTCCCAAATCCTTTTTATTAGTAGATTTTCCCAGAGAAACACCATTTAAACTATATGTTGCATTTTTATTATTATACCCAAAATGCATAACTTTACACTTGTCTATATTGAATCTCATTTGCCATTTGCCTGTCCAGTTACTCAATTTGTCCAAATCCTCTTGTAATGAAGACACATCTAGTTCAGACTTTATTACCTTACTTAATTTTTTATCATCGGCAAACACTGATACATGGTTCCCTATGCCCTTTGGGAGATCATTAATAAACAAATTAAAAAGAAGAGGACCCAGAACAGATCCCTGAGGTACTCCACTTATCACGTTTATCCAACTGGAGAAATTGCCATTTACTACCACTCTTTGCATTCTATCTATCAGCCAATTTCCAATACACGCACAAACGATTTCCCCTAAGCCTATTTCATTCAATTTGTACAGTAACTTCTTGTGTGGAACCGTATCAAATGCCTTGGCAAAGTCTAAATAGATCAACCGCCGCTCCCACATCTATATTTTTACTCACTTTTTCATAAAATGCAATCAAGTTAGTTTGACAAGACCTGTCTTTCACAAAGCCATGTTGGCTCCTGCTAATGATATTTCTGTTCCAGCAGAATTCTTGAATATATTCCCTTAGCAACCCTTCAAACAGCTTCCCTACCACAGATGTCAAGCTTACAGGTCTGTAATTTTTTGGCTGTGATTTTGATCCCTTTTTAAATTTGGGCGCCACATCTGCTTTACGCCAATCCGTGGGCACCATACCTGAAATAAAAGAATCCCTGAAAATTAAAAATAACGGTCTGGCCAGGGCCTGGCTTAGCTCTTTAAGTACCCCTGGGTGTATACCATCTGGCCCCGGGGCTTTGTCTACCTTAACACCATTCAATTGGTTTAACACTTTTTCTTGTGTTAGCCAATCCCATGTTTGTTGTGACTGTTCTGTAAAAGTAGTTTGCAACTTACGTGTGACACCATTCAGAAACATAAGTTTTAGGTTTTTGAAATTCTGATTTTTATCTTATAGGTGGTTCTCTAGAGAAGTGGCAGGTATTGTAAAGGATAAACAGTGTGCATACAAGAAATACAGGAAGACTCACGCAGAGGAAGATAGTGAAATTTACAAGGCTAAACAAAGGGAGGCTAAATAGTAAAATGTACCAATCTCAGTCGGAAGAGAAGATAGCCAATTCTGTAAAAAAAGGCTGACAAATCTTTCTTTATGTATATTAGTGAACAGAGAACGTTTGGGTACCAGAGAGGTATCCACAGAGGCGTAACTAGCAGCCTCTGGGCCAGGTGCAGGAAGTACCATGGGCCCCCCTGACCACATTGCCCCCTCCACATTGCCTCCCAATCTCCACAATGCCCCCAACTCCTACCTCCCTGAAGCTCCCGCGTGGTCCTCTTCAGTAATGCAGAGCGCTGGGAGATGATGTCATCTCCCAGCGCACTGCATTACTAGCGCTCCAGAGGGAGATTGCGGGCGACCCCTATAGTTACGCCACTGGGTATCCAATTCATTGCAACACAATCCTTTGAATACTACTCTCAGTAATTATTTCTGCTCAGTATATACAGATGACTGTGAAGAAAATTAACCCCCTACATGTTGAAGAACTGTTAAAGGGATAGTAATGTTTCAAAATATTGTATTGTTTCTTTTTGTCATGTGAGGCCATCCAGCGAAGTACGAACCATAATACAACAATACAAAACAATATGCAAGTTCACACGGCACACAGCGGCCATATGTACAATTCTGGGGAAAACCAACTCCATCATAGGCATAGAGAAGAAATACAAATTCCCCTAATCCATATTGATTTAAATGATGCTTTTAACCCCTTGAATGCCAGACAGAGGTCTGTCTGGCATTCAGAGGATTAAAAGCTCTGTTTAAATCAGCAAGAATGTATTTTGTTTGCTATGAAACATTTGATTTGCCCAATGATTGCTCCACTTTTGCTTTTGTGTATGTGGCCAATGGTCATTTATTGAAGAACTAGTTGAACAGCCCGTTACATGGGCCACAGTGCCTCTCGCCCGTTACATGGGCCACAGTGCCTCTCGCAGTGGAGACTGCCCGCGCCTCGGCTGATACAGAGCTGGACGCTCCTTCGGAGCGCCCAGCTCTGTATCAGCCGCAGCGCGGGCAGTCTCTACTGTGCATGACTGCCGCACGCGCAGCAGTGTCTACTGCGCATGTCGGGCGTTACACACAACTTAGTGAATTATTATATAGGATTATGTACAGACAGTTACCCTAAATGCCAACAGGTCTAGATAGTTACTGGAACCAACTATTTAACTTACATAATATAACAGCATTATTTAAAATGTAATGTGTTCCTGGGGTAGGCAGCCTGTGGACTGCAGTACATACAGTCACAGTTGTGCACATGGCCACATGACATTCTTCTTTAGACGTTTTAACAGTGAACCCACTCACTCACTTTTAAGCTCCTGAGACAGGCAGTGAGTGACACTCTGTCAGGCTGATGTGTGATGTTGCTGGCTGCTGCAGTGCTACAGTCTGACTCTGGCCTCGTCCTTGCTCTAGTTTGTGACTTGCGCTAATGCACTGCTCCTTTCCAGGCAGTGGCATAACTATAGGGGTCGCATCCGCAACCGGGCCTGTCACTCCAGGGACCCGGCCGCCCTCTGTGACCCCTCCGTCTGGTGCCTGCAATCTCCCTCTGGCACTCTAGTAATGCAGAGCGCTGGGGGATAATTTATCATTCAATTACTCTTGAACTACAATTCTGACAATATTGAAATAACACTCTCCATGGCCCAAATGCTATGAAGATTATATGGAGATGCTTTTTTTGTGAAAGATTACTATCCCTTTAAAGACCTCTCTTTCATTCAATGAGTTAATCCAACATATGCTTTGCAATGCGTTTTTCACATACCTGGCACTCAAAGGGTTAAGACTAGCAATTCATAAAAGTTTAATTATCCCTTTAAGGAACTTAAAGAGTTAATCACTTGGAATGATAGGCTACAAATGTTAAGTGGAAATGCAAAACAGCAATAATAAATGCAAACTAGGAACATTTTTCAAGAGACAACAAGCTGGCTATGCGGTAAAATAGGAGGATATGCACTCGTACTTAACCCCTTAAGGTTCCATTATGTGCCAGGACCGTCATGGGAAATCTTCCCTAAAGGAACAGTGATGGTCCTGGAACATCATGTAATTCAGGTCTCCCCGTGTGGCTGCACGCCGTTCGGGGAGTCCTGAATCCGATAGAGGAAAAAAAAAATGGCCAGCACTTAAGGAAGAATCAGAGGTCCCCAAATGGTGTGCTTGGGGACCCCTGAATTCCATGGGTCATTCACACACATTTTTTCTATGATGTATCTGTAAATCTTTGGTCCTTAAAGGGATAGTAATGTTTCATAATAAAAGCAGCTCCAATTAATCTTCATAGTATTTGGGCCATGGAGAGTGTTATTTAAGTACTGTCAGAGTTGTAGTTCAAGAGTAATTGAATGATAAAGTATCCCGCTCCCGCCCCTTTTACTGATGTAATACTGCTCAACTCAGAGCAGCAAGACTGTCCAGATGGATCACAGAGAGGGACAATCGTAAGTGATAATGAGGAAAAAGCTGAAAAACCTGTCAAGGGGGGCAGGGTTTTCCTTATGTTCACAGCAAGAAGATTGTCCCTTGCTGCGACCTGTCCAGTCAATGACCAGATTCCACATCTGAGGGGAGGTGGCTTACACTAGATAAAAGGGGTGGGAGGGGAAACTTTATCATTCAATTTCTATTGAACTACAACTCTGACAGTACTGAAATAACACTCTCTATGGCTCAAATACTATGAAGATTAACTGGAGCTGCTGTTTTTGTGAAACATTACTATCCCTTTATGGGATTGATATCAGGATTAGGAAGACATTGTTGCAAATTGGTATCAAACAAGGGAATATGCTGCACATCCCCATATAGTAAATATAACCAATGAATATAATATAAATAAGAATGGTGCACACATGAGCAAAGTCGTAATGAGAAAGAAGAAAAAGGAAGGTCTTGAAGGTAAAAAGATACCGAATAGACCAACCTAACAAAAGGAAGCTTATTAAAGCGAGGCACTCAACTGGTTAATATATAAAATATCAAGCTTTATTGGACAATACACAAGTATTCACAGACAAAATAAAAACATATGAAAAGAAATCAGTATAGGCAGGTAAATCACATATTATAACACACATTCCAACAATAGCAGGATAATAATGGATAAGGTATACCCAAACAAAAAACTGAAAAAACTCAAGAGAAAGGCTGAAATATAGAGAAAAAGAGCCTATTAAAGTGCACAATAATAACAGTTTTATATGCTTTTATTTTGTCTGCGAATACTTGTGTATTGTCCAATAAAGCTTGCTATTTTGTATATTAACCAACTGAGTGCCTCACTTTAATAAGCTTCCTTTTGTTAGGCTGGTCTATTCGGTATCTGTTACCCGGTTAGACTTTCCTTTTTATTCTTTTCCAAAATGGTATCAAGGCGTTACTGTACTCCAACAAAGGGTTTGAACCAAAAAAACAACAACTATTTCCAGGTGCTCAGCCCCAAGGAGACAAACAATGAAAACAGTAGGATAGTGAAAAAAGATGAAAGAGCCGGCAATCACCCAATTAAACTGACTTTAAAGGGATAGTAATACTTTGTTTTATCTTTATTTTATTGGCATTAAAAAAACATGAAGAACGATATAAGTCTTATCTCTCAAACCTTTATGGTTTGAGAGATATTCACAAGCAAAGTTTCCCCTCCCGCCCCTTTTACCTAGTGTAAGCCATCTCTTCTCAGATGGGGAATTTGGTTGTAAGACCAGACAGACAACAGCAGGGGACAATCTTCTTCCTATGAGAACAATGAAAGCCCTGCCCCCCTTGACAAGTTTTTCCCTTATCTTAATTGAAGATTGTCCCTCTCTGCAGTCTACCTGGGCACCTCCCTTCGGATCTGGCTGAGCAGTGTTACATCAGTAAAAGGGGCAGGAGGGGGATACTTTGTCATTGAATTACTCTTGAACTACAACTCTGACAGAATTGAAATAACACTCTCCAAAGTCCAAATACTATGATGATTAATTAGAGCTGCTTTTATTATGAAACATTACTATCCCTTTAACACTTTGAGTGCCAGAGGGTTATGATACCCCTCTGGCACTCAAAAGGTTCATGTACAAACTGCGTTAACATGGCAAACAAGGGGGTAGATGGTATGCCAGAACTTCAGCCGAGACCTGTTTTGTGCCTGCTGGTACTTTGTCAAGGGCACCTTGAGAAAGGAGTGAAACAGCTGTCAGCTAAAGTTCTGGTATACCATCTACTCCCCTGTCTGCCATGTTAATGCAGTTTGTACATTACGGTCATTTTAATCTGGTGAGTGTCGGCTCTTTCATCTTTTTTCATTATACAAACTATAAAAGAGGTGGAAAGAAAGTGATAAAAAAAATGAAAGTAGCCATTAACTTTTTTATGAAATATGTATGTTGTATTTCTTTTCTTATTCAGTAAAATAATGGTACTCTCACTGATAGGGATTTTTCTTTCAAAAAGTTACAATGACTGAATTAAAAAAAAAATCAAACTGCAAATTGTGGTCTGGTCAACAGATGGCACTGTTAATATTGTAGTCTATGGAGATTTCCAGTCAATAACTGCAAGCTCTTCATAGTTAACAGTAAAAACCAAAAAAACAAACAAAAAACCCCCCAGCTCAAACCATGCTTTGGATACCTCACTGGCACTTAAAGGGTACCTTGAGAGTTAAGTGAAGGTCTGTGGATAAAGATGTTGTGTGGACTGGAATCTAGTTATACATATGCCTTATGGAGGTGTCCATTTATACTTTGTGCAAGACTTCAGGACCCCCATTAGTACTGCAAGATTGATAGGCATTTCAGAAGAGATCGTGCAATGTTTCCTGTAACCTTTCACAAATATATCATCCTTTTACGCCCTTGAGTACCAGAGCGGAGTGCATCGCAATGTGAAATTATGTGTTGCACATCCCTCTGTTCCACGAGTTAACCCATTGAGTGCCAGAGGGGTACGCAACGCATTGCTTTGTAATGCGTTACGTATCCATCTGGCACTCAAAGTGTTAAAGGGATAGTAATGTTTCAAAAACAGCAGCTCCAATTAATCTTCATAGTATTGGGCCATGGAGTTGTAGTTCAAGAGTAATCCTATATAATAATTTGCTAGGATGTTTGTCAGAAGCCATCACATGCAGTAGAGACTGCCGGAATGCACAGAATGCTGGGAGTTCTGTGCTGGGAGCATGCTGTGCTTTTGGCCACTCTCTACAGTGCATGAATGCATTGGTGTCAGGACGCAGAGCAGGACTGGCCTCTTAAGCCTTTGAGTGCCAGAGGGGTACATAACGCATGGCAAAGCAATGCGTTGTGTACCCCTCTGGCACTCAAAAGGTTAACATCACCCGGACCTTGGCTCATGTACACGGGCTTTTACACTAACTGAATGATAAAGTATCCCCCTCCTGCCCAATCTTCTTACTGTGAGCATAAGGAAAACCCTGCCCCCCTTGACAGGTTTTTCCTTATACTCACTGAAGATTGCCCCTCTCTGCGATCCATCCGGACAGTCTTGCTGCTCTGAAGTGAGCAGTATTACATCAGTAAAAGGGGTGGGAGGTGGATACTTTATCATTCAATTACTCTTGAACTACAACTCTGACAGTATTGAAATAACACTCTCTATGGCCCAAATACTATGAAGATTAATCGGAGCTGCTTTTATTGCAAAACATCACTATTCCTTTAACCAGTTCAGTGCCAGGGGAGAGCAAAACATTGCTTTGTAATGTGTTGCCCAACCCACTGGCACCAAAAAGGTTAAATAGAGGGAAGTGGGTACTAAATGCAATGAATTAAATGCTTTGGGACAGTATCCAGTGAGGTGAGCAGGTACAATTCTGGGAAAAAAACTAACTTCACTACAGGGGAAAAATAAAAATGACCCACATCCCCACAGATTTAACCCCTTCAGTGCCATGGAAGTATTGAACACATTGCGTTGCAATGCTTTGGATACCACTCTGGCACTCAAATGAGGCTTTTAACCCCTTCAGGGCAAGAGAAGCAAAGTGACGGAGACCTCTGTAGCATTCAAGGGGTTAATAGGCCAATCTAATTCACTGGGAAACTATATTTGTCCCCTATGGTGCAATATGTTTGGGCCAATTCATCTTAGAACATCTGCCTGTATGCGCATAGTGTTCTAGATAACCTCATTATCAGCACTGTCTCAGATAATACAAATTGCACACCAGAATTGTGTATTCCATCGAGCGTGGTAGATTGTAATGTGTTTAAAATAGAATGAATAAATGTCATCCATTTCACAGTACTTGATACTTAAAGCAATTATTTTCCTTTATGCAATATGCACCGGCAAAAATAATTGCTACTTGCCAAGTAAGAATCTTTATAGTCCCATTCTAGTACCACTCAAGTTAATGTTAAAATGTAGTTAATACTATTTCTGGAAAAACTTGGCAGATCCTGGATTATGATTTTTTTTGTGTTTTTTGGATGGATGTGATCATTTTTAAAGGGACATGCTCATATTATACTAAGTTTGCTTTTTATATGTGACCGTTCAGTAGAGTTCCCCTAAAGTGTGCACAGGAAACCACCACCTGGAAAGAGTTAACTCTTTGTGCAATGCGTTGGATACCTCTCCAGCACTCAAAGGGTTAAATTAAAGAGGACTGTATTTTTACAGGGCTGCAGTAGAATAACAGGTGCCTGGTTTTAATTGTTCTTGTAACCCTTTCAGTGCTGGGTCACTTGCCTTAGAGGGATCTTTGCTGTAGAAACGTAGCCGCAAAAAAAAAAAAATAATTACAGCAATTCTGGAACAAACCAGCTGGGTCTTCAATTAGATTTTGGGGCAAAACAGGGAAAAAAAGTCCAAAGTTACCATTGTTTTAAATTCAGATTTTAACCCCCGTAATATGTTGGAGACCTTTCTAACAGTCTTTCATATACGTCTCTTTTAGGACAAACTAGACAAACTTGTTTTATTTAGTCTAGAGAAAAGATGACTAAGAGGAGACCTCGTCACATTGTACAAGTATATGAGAGGTCAATACAAGGATCACTGTGGTGAGCTATTTATTCCAAGGCCTGATCAGGTGGCCAGGGGACACCCCTTGAGATTAGAGGAAAGGAGGTTTAGACTTAAGCAGAGGAAGGGTTTTTTTTACAGTAAGGTCTGTTAAATGTGGAATTCCTTGCCCAAGGAGGTGGTTATGGCAGATACAATGGATACATTTAAGAAAAGATTCATTTCTTGCAAAAGGGAACACACAGGGTTATACTGAATATTAGTAGGCAAATCAGGAAGGTCAAATAAATGACTAACTTATCTGGTAGCAGGA
Source organism: Rhinophrynus dorsalis (assembly GCA_037306005.1). Classification (NCBI taxonomy): domain Eukaryota; kingdom Metazoa; phylum Chordata; class Amphibia; order Anura; family Rhinophrynidae; genus Rhinophrynus; species Rhinophrynus dorsalis. The sequence continues at coordinate 370,211,587 of CM074724.1, read as the reverse complement.
AAGCTGTATAATTCTCTTGTCACTAGGGTATGAGGCAAAGGTTGAACTTGATGGACTTGTGTCTTTATTCAACCTAATTTACTATGTTACTATGTTACCTGTGCTGTGACAAACTACCTCCAATTAGAAAAGCACGACGGGCGCAATATTAGCGCCCTTTGAAACAATGAGACAACACATCCATGTCCCATTCTATTAAACACAGTGGCTATTAACACAAGTATGGCGACTGCCTTTTCTGTCTGCGATCTAGCTCCCACCAAAAATAGGTGTTGAGTCTGATTTGGAATACCAAAAATCTGCTCTTTTTAGAATCTGCTTTTTGCCTGAACCATAGACAGGCCATGTTGGCTCTCTTCTTCACCCAGTTGAATTATATAATTTCTTATCTACAGGTTGCAAAAATATCAAAGCAGAAAACGTTTTATTGTCAGTTTGATTTCATCCTGGATTCCATCCCAGAGATAATTCAATCCAACCATATTATTTCTGCTCTATCATCTTTCATCATATTTGGTATTTGTGGGAACAGAAGCATACTCTAAATTACATATTTTTACTTTTCAACAGACTCTATGTATGACCATAGTTCTATTAAAACATCATTTGCTGAGCTCATTATTCTAGAACATCTAGACATGCCAGAATCAAGATGAACTTAGATTTGTTGGAATGACTCTTTTGGTGGGCATTTGTCAAGCAAGATGCTAAGGATTTCATTTCATATTGTTCTTCGTCTGCCAGAAATAAAATGGACCATTGTAAAATTGATGGGCTTCTTCAACTCCTTCTTGTACTGGAGACTCATTTGGAAGTGGATTTCATAGTAGATTTGCCTTCTTCAGGAAGCAACATGGTCATCCTCGCTGTGGTTTATCAATACTCTAAACAAGCCCATTTATCCCACTGCCAAAGCTGCCGACCATAAAACAAATGGCATCATTGACTCCCTTTGCATATTGTACCCTACAGGTGCTCTTAGTTTAGTTTCAACTTCTGAAGAGCCTTCAGTCCTCATCTTGACATCAACCATTACTTTTCCTATGCTTATCATGACATATTTGCTACCTTAGGATGTCATCCCAAGTCCTTCCTCAGTCTATTTCCCCTTCTGGAATTCTGTCAGCTCATTATTGTGTTACATATCTGTTTCAATATTGGCCCTCAGTCCACCACAATATTAATGAAGTCTCTCTCTCTCCAGAAGAAAGTTGCTGACAAGACCTGCAGCTCTGCTCCTGCCTTCTGTCCATTAGACGAAGTGCAGTCATCCATTAAGAATCTCCATCTTTGACAGTATTGGTACTTCAGTTTATTGGTCCTTTGCGAGTTTTGGATCGTCATTCATATCACATTTACTGTGGATTTACCTTCTTCAATAGAAAATATTTTCTCTTTTAAAATCTGTCATCAAAAACCCCTTAACCCTCATGTTGTTTGAACCCAGTTGTTGTCCAAGAAAAGTACCTGGCTCATAAGATCTTGGACTCCCAACTGGTTCACGGTGCATTCATGGTAAAGCATCTTCATCAGATGTTCATGCTCCTGCATTGGTGTGTGATAGTGGCATCGACATCGGATTTTCATTCTCCTGCATTCATTTGTGCATCTCTTTCCCAAGTATTGTATGTGTTTTGAAGCTGATTGGATTCTGAATCCAGATTGGTCTAGTTTGTCTATTTATTCTGGCCCTACCCCTAGTATGCTTGTCTTTAGTCTGCCCTGACCTGCTTGGATACAAATTCATACAAAGCCAACCTGCGTTGACCTCAGTTCTCCTAAATACTATATGCCTCAGCCTTCCTGTACTGTGTTTCAGACCTTTCCCTCTTACCCTGGTGTCTACGCAAACCATGGGACTCAACCCCTTGACACAAGTTGCTCATGGATAATTCAGAACCTCTTACAATTATACACCTGGAGACCAGAATGTGTGGGACAAACTAGGAATCTTAACCTTCCAGAATCCATAAGCTTGACACAGTCTATGAGTTAAAAGCCCCATTTGCATGTCTAGATAAAGAACCTAATGGGTCTGGAGCTGAAAGTTATGATGGGCCTATTCTACTACAAGGATGTCAAATATTCTGTAGACACGGTGTAGAAGATGGCAAAATATAGCACTCCCCAGGCTTATTTAAATATTTTTTATTGAAAGTTCCAATCAACATTAAGCATTAATGTTGTGTCTCTCCTTGTGAGCTGAGTACTGGCCCACTGTGACTCATTCACTGTTGAGAAGAATTTGCCTTTTGCTTTCATTGACCTGGAACTACAGCTCCGTCAGCTCCCTATTAATCAGGCCCTGCCCATTTGAATACACTGGAATTTTTATTTTCTCCACTGAATGCAGTTGATCTGTCCCAGATTTTCTCCACTTTTGACATTGTTCATTTGACCCTACTTTGGCTCCTATAGGTGAACTTAGTATAACATGGTAGTTTCCTTTCAAGAATGATCACATCCTTCCAAAAAAAAATAAATTCATATCCAGATATGTCAAGCTGTTCCAGAAATACATGCACATATCTAACTATCTACTGGCTACTATTTGGGAGGCAAGAAAACTGACCCCTGTGACTATCGTGTATAAAAAAGGGACATTGATATCAGACTGGACTGAATGATTTTGGTGCTGGACAAATCATTGGTAAAAGCTCACCTAGAATATGCAGCACAGCAAAAACATATCACAAAGGCATTCTATTTAAGGATAACCCCCACCAAAATCAAACAAACCCAGAGAACAGAAACCAAATATATTAAGAACATGGAGGCATTAAATTATGAATAACAAATGGCTGGAATTAGTTTTATATACACTGGAAAAAAGCCTGTTAAGAGGAGATCTGGTTACATTGTTCAAGTATATTTAAGATCTGTAAAAATAGATCTCAAAGGAACTTTTCTCTCACCACTTTACATTAGAGGGGAAGAGATTTCAACTTTAGCAGAGGAATGGGTTCTGTACAGTAAAGGTTATTCAGTTGTAGAATTTGCTACCAAGAGATGGAATTATGACATAACTATGACATCTACAATGAGATGATTACATATTTTTCTAAAAGATGAGAATGTACAGGGTTACACAGTTTTCAAAAGGTTACTTCTAAGATCAACCACCTGTTTAATCATACTGACATGTAGGAATCAGAGGATCTTTTCTTCCCTACTCTTGAGATATCCTGTGGCAAAGATTGAACTTGATGGACTTATGATCTATTTTCATACTCACAAACTATGTAATTATTAAAAGGTAAAAAAACTGTTATGAAAGCAAACATTGCAGTCCTCATTCAAGCAAACAAAACAATTGATATCACTATTAAAGTTATCTGAACATGAACTCATTAATTGTAAATAGGAGGAACTGCGTCATAAATACTGTTTAACCAGGGTTCACTTGCTCAGTCTGTCTGTTTGAGGGTGAAAAGTGTTAGATAAGGATTGCTGAATTTGGAAACAGCAACAAAATTCCTTTCATGTAGTGAATTGAATCCCCTTGCCACAGATATTTCCACTGGGTATTCCGTGAAGAAGTGCAATCTGCCTGAGAAAGACAGAAGCCATTTTAGCAGTGAATGGACAATGTTTCACCTTCCATAAGAAAAATGTAACTGGTAAAGGCATTAGGAGACTGCAATGGCAGGAACTTGACATTTTTTTCCTGGCACAGTCTCAGCAGAACTCAGTATAATATATTACATGATCTAGAACATTTGGCCTTCAGAAATGCTGTTGAAATGAATCTACCATCTTAGTTATGCCAAGGTAGACAGACAAAGATGAATTGTATACTTCCAACCTGAAAACTTCGGAAGGGAATAAATGATCTGGTTTTCAGTACAGCCTCTGGCAGAACCGAAGAGAGTGTGACTATGGAAGTCCCAAATCTCCTGTAGGCAACTTCTTAATATAATTCCTTGTGCCAGGGTGATAAGTAGTATGATAGTTAAAGCTTGAAAAGAACAATGCCTAGTGAGCTTCCCCGGGCTAAAATGTTTTAGCAGAGGGGAAATATTTGAGATTTTTGTTGTCAGTGTAAATAGTGATGAGGTTCAGTAGCTGACTCAATTCCTTAGGCTGGTTTTATTGCTAACAACTCAAAACCTCCCACATAATTATTTTCAGAAAGAGAAGAAAGCCACCTACTGAAGTATCTACTTTAAATCTGCTCTTTGTGAAAACACGGCTCTGATGTTTTCAGAAGCATCTATTTCCTCTGTGAAAGGTTTAGAAGGGTTTGGGTGATGAAAACTGGAGAAGTAATCAGGGACCTGAGAATTTCAACAGCAGACTAAGGATTACAGATGAAAATAAGTGTCTCTGTTGATGTGTTAGTTTTGTAATGGGTTTTTATGACTCGAGAGAAATTCCTGATGAATATTTTGTAAAATTTGGAAACCCTATAAATCTCTAGATGTCCTTTCTGTTGGTAGGCACTGGGTACTAAATGAATGTAGAGACTCTATGAGGATCCACGTGGATGCCAATAGGAGACACAACACCACTGTGGGACTCTATGATAACAATTTCAAAAAGACATTTCCTCAACTTAGAATAAAGAGGTACAAGCGCATCCAAGGCACATGCTTCTGATTGGTCTGATATAAAGATATAAATATACTCAAGGTATATGACAACACAGATGTCAGGCAAGCCTCCAAAATTGTTGTTGAAGAAAATGTGATCATTGCAAAGGCCAAATTGGATAACAAGATACTTAAAATGGCCCTCTGTCATGCTGAAGGTTGTTTTTCTCTCATCACCTTACCAAGTTAGAAGCCCCTCTGGCAGACCTTAGATGTTCAAACAGCTCTGGGATAAGAGGCAGAGGGTACGGTTCTTTATGGTAATTTTATCCAACTCCTTGTAGTCAATATATGGGCAAAAGGTATGATTTTTTTCAGCAAAGAAAATGCTGGCTCCAGCAGGACAAGAGGAAGGTCTTATAAACCCTTTGTCTAAGTTTTTTCTGCAAAAAATTCTCCTTAAAGGTCTGACGTTCAGGTTCAAAGAAGGGGTAGATGTGCCTATACAGAATAGCTGAACCAAGAAAGATGAGTGCTGGCTTCTTTTTTTACTGAAAATTTTCATGTAGGGATGGTTGAAAACATTTATCCAAAATGAGAAAATCCTGAGAAACGGCATGTTTCACTTTCTGCAGGAATTCCTGCAAAAAGTACAGTTTTTCTGCTTTTTTCCCACAAAACCCCCAGCATTGCCCACTGCACTGAGAGCTATAGAAACACACACAGGATAGGTAGCAATCAGATGAAGAACCAAAAAACAAGCTGAATTGAGCAAATATATGAGAGGTCAATACAAGGATCTCTGCGGTGAGCTATTCATTCCAAGGCCTGATCAGGTGACCAGGGGACACCCCTTGAGATCAGAGGAAAGGAGGTTTTTTTTACAGTAAGGGTTTTTTTACAGTAAGGTCTGTTACATTGTGGAATTCCTTGCCCAAGGAGGTGGTTATGGCAGATACAATGGATACATTTAATAAAAGATTAATTTCTTGCAAAAGGGAACATACAGGGTTATACTGAATATTAGTAGACAAATCAGGAAGGTCAAATAAATGACTAAATTATCTGGTAGCAGGAAAGCTGTATAATTCTCATGAGAGTATGAGGCAAAGGTTGAAATTGATGGACTTGTGTCTTTATTCAACCTAATTTACTGTTACTATGTTACTATGTAGGAAGCCAGAGAGAGAAGATGCTATCCAGGGAACAAGCCAAAGTCGAATTCATAAATTCAAATACTACAGCATATAAACACAGTCTGAAATACTGTACATAGTGTCAATGTGTGTGCACCTGCTGCTCAAAAACAAAAAGTGGCCAATCAGAGTATGGGAACCGGTGGCAAGCAATTGGAATTTGAGAGAAATTTGCAAATGAGCATAGGAATGTAAGGCATGAACTTGTCTGCTCGCACCTATGGCAAGATGGAACAGGATGCAGGAGATCATGTGACACAGCAACAGAATGAAGTGGATGCCTCAGTGGTCTACTGAACAAGTAATCTGACACTACACTATACTCTACATTAAAGAGATAGTAATGTAACCAGGGGGGATTGTGGTGCAATACCAGCCCGAGGGATTTTTTTATTTAAATGGCGCACTAGCTGGTATTCGAGTGCCTGGTGGGGGGGATTACACAGTGCATTGCTCAGCATAAATAGTCATAAATGCTTATCTATTAACCCCTGAAACTACTGTATTCAATAAATTATCAGTTATTAACCGCTTGCATGCCAGAGAGGTGGACAGTAATGTGTTCTGCTATTAACCCATTGATTGCCCTATAGGTGCACAACACATTGCACAGGGATGTGTACCTCAATGAATAACACCTTGTATGCTAAATTAATCATTAATTAACATCTTTATTCACGTTTCTGGCATACAAGGGGTCAAATACTCATGAATTATGCCTCTCTAACATACAAGGGGTTAAACAGTGAGGTTCTGCACCTATGAGGAATTCAGTTTGCTAATATCAGAATAAAACATTGCTGTAATCCTCTCTGGCATGCAAAGGGTTATTAACTGATTATTTATACCTCTCTAAATGATACAGGGGGTTAAAGAGTTAATAGATGATCATTAAGACTCTCTAGCAACAGTACAGTTAGTTAAGAAAAATTAAATAATACCATCTGAAACTGCAACCCAGAAGCTCTGCTGCTAATCATGAACTGCACCAGGACACACACTGCAGGCAGAGCAGGGCCAGCTAAGTCAGCTTGGGGGTGGGACAGATAGAGAGGACAGGACCCGGTCTTCACTGCTGCTCAGGCTCTTGTTAGTTGTGCCTCACATCAACAGCATCAACCATAACTGGGCATCCCACTGGGGGATACCCAATCTCCCGGTAGGACGATCCGCCCCTGAATGTAGCTACATTTAAAGCAAATACAGTTATTCATTATCAGGGGAGGTCTGGCGACTTGTGGCCCAGGGGGCAAATTCAGTCAAGTGACCCATTTCTATATCGCTCAAGCCCACTGTCCCAGCCCATCCCCTTTTGTTAATTTTAAAATTGGCATTAATGTTGTGAAGTAAGGCAACTGATACCACAGAGCTTACAGCTGAAAAGAGGCTACACTAGTGCGCTCCTACAAAGCTTACAATTTAAGTAATGTAACACTAGTTATACTATAGTGCTTACAAGGATTGTTCCTCTGTGGTGTCGTTTGTGTAGCTCCATTTCAATTGTAAGCTCTGTGTTATCACTAGTGTAGCTTCATTTACAGCAGCAATTGGGAGATTTAGTGAGGAGCAGTGGCCCACCAGCCCAGACATATGACCGGCCCAGGGGGCAATTGCCCCCCAGGCCAGCCCTCCCCTGTTCATTATACCTTTTTATAATGCTCCTTAGCATTCTAAATGTCCGTATCAGTATAGTTTGATTTTAATTTTATTGAAAAGTTTCCCTGTCCCACCACTTTTTCATTCTTCACTCTTCTTCCCTTCAGATCTGAAAGCCAGCCCATAACAGATCACAACAAGGGACAATATTGTGTGAGCATAAGGAAAACCCTGCTCCCCTTTGTCAAGGGGTGCAGGGTTTTCCTTATACAGACAGAGTAAGATTGTCCCTCATTGCGATCTGTCCAGTCTAGAGACCGGCTTTCAAATCTGAAGGGGAGAAAAGCGATGTATGGAAAAATGGTGGGAGCGGGAAAACTTTACAATAAAATTACAATCAATTACACTGATTTGGACATTTAGAAAGCTACTTGGTGTTGTAAAAAGGTATAACGAATAATCAAATGTGCCTTTATGTTGTTGTATTACTATCCCTTTAACACCTTCCCGACAATGGACTTACGTCCCGCAAATGGTACGTCCTGCAAAAACTGTCACTTAGTGACAGAGGATGTACCTGGTGAGTCCTGGAAGTAGTACCGGAAGTCTGGGTCCCCGTGTGACTGCACGCCATTTAGCAATTTTTTTTTTTTGTATGACGGGCGTTAAGGTGACAGCCGCGTGCGCACGCTGCTGTCACTAAGGGGTTAAGCTGACCAAGTGAATTTTTTGCTGCTACTCTTCCTAGAGGTATTAGCAGATTGTGTGAAGCAGTAATGCAGGTGCAGCGCATTACGTTTCTTAGATTCTGTTCTGCCATTGGTGCACAAGATTTGAACCACCAAGTTGTGCATCTGGCACATAATATCACAAGATCTCATGTACCTCTCAGTTTGAATAGCCTATGGATAATGGCAGCAATAATTAATTTAACACTTGGGCAGCATGAGAGAAAAGGAAGAAATAAGAAGGCATCTTGAAAGACAAGACATGCAAGAACTGACATAAGAAATGTCACCCTCTATTTGGCGACCTGTAAGCATGCAACATCAGAATGTCGCTCTTTTGATTCGGTTGGCAATTTTAAAGCGGAACGAACACCCCTGTAAGATGCAGCCTCAATTAGAGGGCTACAATCCGTGATAACTCTCTGTGTAATTATTTTTTTAAAAAATGTGTTATTAAAGAGTAATCCGTTAATTCCAAAAAGTACCTGGTGACGTCTTCCCCCCGGAAAAGTGCATTGCGCATGTCAGAACGATGCCGATCGGCTCTCTTGTAACTCTCCCCGGCTACACGAAAACACCTACGTCATCAGCTTTAGATTCTCCGGCTGGTCCGAGAATCTAAAGCTGATGATGTAGGTCTTTTTGTGTAACCGGGGGGAGTTACAAGAGAGTCGATTGGCTCCGTGCTGACATGCGCAATGCGCTTTTCCAGGGGGAGGACGTCACCAGGTACTTTTTGGAATTAATGGATTACTCTTTAATAGCATGTTTTTTTAAAAAATAATTACACAGCGAGTTATCACGGATTGTAGCCCTCTAATTGAGGCGACATCTTGTAGGGGTGTTAGTTCCACTTTAACGTGCCGTTTTGATGGTCGCCTACTAGGGGGTGACATTGCAATAGGATACGATTTTTCAGGCCCACCCTAAGAAGCCCCTCTGCACTGGAAACCTCTCCAGCATTCAAAGGGTTAAAGTACCCATTTAACTCAATGAGACTTTTAGTAATTCAAAATTTCTCTCCCATGGTGCTTTTGGTTTGATTCACAATAGTTCCGCTATGCCTTCTCTTTCATACTGTGAGAAGGAATGTGTTAGAGATTTATAAAGAAAAAATATAATAGTAATAAATATACCTTTTCAAACCAAAGCTGTTGCAGTTTTCCCGCTGAGCTATTTAAATTTGCTACAATGTATTCAGTCTGCTGTAATGGAAATGACAGTTCGAGATTTGCAATTCAAGGTCTGATATTTAAAAGCAAAGGGCTATGGCATTTTTCCAAGCTACTGATTTAGTATAATGTTGCAAATTAAAGTGATTATATTACCAGAAGAACAAGTAAAAATATCTTATTTATCTCTACACAACAATATGCAGTGTTGGGACTAAAGTGGACCTGTCACCTTGCAGCTTTTAGTCTAATTAAATGTATCTATTTAAACTGCCATACCTTCTGCTTTTTTTTTCTTTTCATAGTTACATAGTTACACAGAAAATTAGTTTAAAAACCGAAAAGTCCATAAAATTCAACCTTTGCCATAGTATAACCCAGAAAATGAACATGACCACAAGATGGGTATTAGTTTGATTATCATAATGCACTGTTTAACCTACACAATGTAACCCTGTGTGATTCCTTCTTCTTGAACTGTATCTAATCTTCTCTTAGATGTATCTATTGTATCTGCCATTACCACCTGCTTGAGCAAAGAATTCCACAATTTAAAGGGATAGTAATACTTCGTTTTATATTTATTTTATTTTGTAGGCATTAGAAAACATGAAGAACGATATAAGTCTTATCTCTCAAACCTTTATGGTTTGAGAGATATTCACAAGTAAAGTTTCCCCTCCCGCCCCTTTTACCTAGTGTAAGCCATCTCTTCTCAGATGTGGAATGCAGTCCATAGACCAGACAGATAACAGCAGGGGACAATTTTCTTCCTATGAGAACAATGAAAACCCTGCCCCCCTTGACAATTTTTTCAGGTTTTTCCCTTATCTTAAGTGAAGATTGTCCCTCTCTGCAGTCTACCTGGGCTCCCCCCATCTGATCTGGCTGAGCAGTGTTACATCAGTAAAAGGGGCGGGAGGGGGATAATTTGTCATTGAATTACTCTTGAACTACAGCTCTGACAGAATTGAAATAACACTCTCCAAAGTCCACATACTATGATGATTAATTAGAGCTGCTTTTATTATGAAACATTACTATCCCTTTAACCCTCTGAGTGCCAGAGGGTTACAGTACCCCTCTGGCACTCAAAAGGTTCATGTACAAACTATCCCTTTAACAGACTTTATTGTAAAGGTAGATTTTAGGGACAAAAAAAGCTAAATTATACTGATGCTAGCTGGAGGTTCCACAATCTGAATGGGCTATCTTCTAGATTGTAGTGTTGATTATATAATATATCTAACTGAAAATAAAATTGGAAATAAGAAAACAATACAAAAGTCTACACTAATAGAAAATCAATGGAAATAGGTGTTAAAGTGTTCATGTTTTAAGTTTGCTAATTTTACAAAATAGGTGTTCAGATGTTCATATACCTAGTTTAATAATTTTAGAGATTTCTGTTTTAGTAGAATCTGACCTCAGAAAAGCTTTGTTCTCTTACTTGGTCAGATAAAGTTACATAATTAATTACTCACAGGTCCAGAAAATCACCTACCTCCACTTTATTAGGCATGTAAAACCTACCACTTTCTTTGTGAGAGTGAAATTAATTCATGGGGAGGAATGATCATGCAAATCCTTTCAGGATAGAAGCTCAAGGTGTAAGAGTGGGCAACTGGAAATAACATCTCATGGGTGGAGATTCACTAAGGTGTGATAAAGCAGTGATAAAGTGGAGATAACTTCTCCAGTGATATTACTTATCCAGTTCCTATGCTATTCCATGGAGCCAATGCACTAAGATTTCTCCATCTTTAGAAATGTTAGTGCATAGACTCTATAGAATAATATAGGAATTGGAGAAGTGACATCACTGGAGAATGTATCTCCACTTTATCACCACTTTATCACACCTTAGTGCATAACCCCATATTGTCCTTGGTCCCCTTCCTTCTTTTTCCTTCATTCATTAAAGGAACAGTAAGCCTTAATTTTTGACGATCTTTTAATTCAAATTGCCTATACTTTTTTCCCATCTTCACTTATTTTTATTACACTGTTACCTCCCTGACAGTGATCTTCCTGGACCTGTTTCCAGAGAGTTTCCTGGTCAGTCAACTATGAAAGCAGAACAGTGCAACAATGGCCCATATTTATAAAAACACTGATGTTATTCTGGAGTAAACCAACTGCACCTTAGGGGAAAAATAAAAATCCTTAAATTCTAATTCACTTTAATTGAGCTTTTTAACCCATTGAATGCTAGAGAGACTGCTCTAGAATTCAATGGGTTAAAAGGCCAATTTAACACCTTAACGGCCCAGGATGTACATGTACATCATGGGCGGATGTCCCTAAAGGACCCATGACGTTCATGTACGTCATCGATTTCAGGGATCTCCGAGTGGCTGCACGCTGTTCAGGGAGCCCTGAATCTGAATAAAAAAAAATGCTACGTAGAAACATAGAAACATAGAATTTGACGGCAGATAAGAACCATTCGGCCCATCTAGTCTGCCCAATTTCCTACTGTGTAAAAAAAAAAACAAAAAAAAAAAAAAAACAAAACAAAACAAAAAAAAAAAACCCTCAAACCTTTTTTGGTCCTTGGTCTTTTCTTATGTTAAGGACCGCCTTATGCCTATCCCATGCATTCTTAAATTCTGTCACTGTATTGACATCTACCACTTCTGCTGGTAGGCTATTCCACTTGTCTACTACCCTCTCAGTGAAGTAAAACTTTCTTACATTACATCTAAACCTGTGTCCCTCTAGTTTTAGACTATGGCCTCTTGTCCTAACGTTTTTACTCTTTTGAAATATACTTCCATCCTGTACTTTGTTGAATCCCTTCATGTATTTGAATGTTTCTATCATATCCCCTCTCTCTCTTCTCTCCTCCAAGCTATACATATTCAGATCCTTTAGTCTATCCTGATATTTCTTTTCCTGTAGACCAGTCACCATTTTAGTAGCCCTTCTTTGAATTTTCTCTACGTAGTCCTTCTTTGAATTTTCTCTACGTAGTCCTTAAAGAGATAGTAATACTTCGTTTTATCTTCATTTTATTTTGTAGGCATTAAAAAAACATAAAGAATGATATAAGTGTTATCTCACAAACCTTTATGGTTTGAGAGATATTCACAAGCAAAGTTTCCCCTCCTGCCCCTTTTACCTAGTGTAAGCCATCTCTTCTCAGATGTGGAATCCAGTCCATAGACCAGACAGATAACAGCAGTGGACAATCTTCTTCCTATGAGAACAATGAAAGTCCTGACCCCCTTGACAAGTTTTTCAGGTTTTTCCCTTATATTAATTGAAGATTGTCCCTCTCTGCAGTCTACCTGGGCACCTCCCTTCTGCTCTGGCTGAGCAGTGTTACATCAGTAAAAGTGGCGGGAGGGGGATACTTTGTCATTGAATTACTCTTGTACTACAACTCTGACAGAAATAACGCTCTCCAAAGTCCAAATACTATGATGATTAATTAGAGCCGCTTTTATTATGAAACATTACTATCCCTTTAAGTGCCAGACCCGTGAGTGCATGCCGGTCCTTAAGGGGTTAATTGAAAATATATTTTTATTTTCTCCCTATGCTGCTGTTGGTTTAATCCAGTCTGCTATTATAAATATGGACCAATGTGCTCTCTACACTGTATGCTGTACTTTCTATGTTTTATCACCAGCTCTGTATTCACATTCACTAACAAAAACCTTTTTGGAACCAGATAGAGGGAACTCAATGCCAGGGATGTAGAGGTATAAAAAAATAGCCAAAGATAAAAACATTTTTTGTAATAAAAAAAAGTATATATAATTTGACTTTATATAGTATGCACTTGTAGTATATGTAAATTCGAAATTAAAGGGATGGTTTTGTCTATATTAAAGTACAGCTCCGAGTCTTATAAATGATTTTTACAGCACGTAGCGCTATGTTTATTTACTTACAGTTCTGTAGTTCAATAGATATTCAAGCTGAAAAAAACTCCCTCCCGCCCCTTCTGGCCGCCTCCCCTTAGGTCTACAATCCGATTGTGGGACCGGACGGATGCAGGGAGGGACAATCTTAGCACAGTAAGTATAAGGAAAACTCCGCCCATAATGAAAACCCCACCCCCTTGATGAAGGAGGACAGGATTTTCCTTTTGCTTACTGAAGATTGTCCCTCGCCGCACTCAATCCAGTCCTCCAGGCAGCGTGGCAAGGGAATGGTGCAGGAGGGGGATCGTTTCATGCTACCTGTTATAAAAAACATATAAAAGACTTGGAGCTGCACTTTAAAGGGACAGTAAACCCCAAGAAAAACTGTAAGCCAAATGGTAGGAATAAAAAAAACATACTTACTGCCCTCATTCCCATCTCTCAAACCATTATGGTTTGAGAGATGTAAGAAAATAAAGACCTCCGCTCCCACCACCTTCTCATGCGTTCGCTGTATAGCGGGCGTCATGAGATCCTGCTTCCGGGACCAGACGGCGGTTCTTCAGGAGTGCGGTCATCGAGATATCTAACTATGATTACTTCATCGGAATGGTCTACAACAGTGGTTCTCAACCTTTTTTTGTTCAGGGCACCCCTAACAAGTTATCTAGAACATTTGGGGCACCCCTTACATATTTAATGTACTTTATCAAGGACATAATCAAGGTACAATACATAAATATACAGCTATTATTAGGTCTTACAATCATAATAACAAAATGAACATAATGTGCATAACAGTTTCTATAAATCTTTATTTAAAAGTCCATTTTTGTTAGTCTTCATAGAAAACATGGGGCACGCTAAGCTGATGTCCATGGCACACCAAAGTGCCACGGCACCCTCGTTGAGAATCACTGGTCTACAACATGTGCTTGCAAGCCAGGCACACGTTGTAGACCATACCGATGAAGTAATTATAGTTAGACTAGTTGAACAGCCCGTTACACGCTCAGTAGAGACTGCCCGCGCCCAGCTCTGTATCAGCCGCTGTGCAGGCAGTCTCTACGGTGCATGACTGCAGCACGCGCAGCAGTGTCTACTGCGCATGTCGCGGCATTACACACATTTTAGCGAATTATTATATAGGATATCCCGATGTCAGCACTCTTGTAGAGCCGCCTATAGTCGGGCAACCAGATTCTCCCTCTGACAGCTTTACAGCTCATCAGGCAGAAAGGGGAGAGCGAGAAGGTCTTTACTTCCTTTCATCTCTCAAACCATAATGGTTTGAGAGATGGGAATGAGTGTTAAGTATGTTTTTATTATTCCTATCATTTGACTTACAGTTTTTCTTGGGGTTTACTATCCCTTTAAGATAGACATTACTATACCTTTAAAGGTTACTATCTCTTTAAAAGCCATAATTTGTGGCCATTAATAAATCATTCTCAAGCTTCCACGTGGGTATATTTCAGTAATCAGGCAGAGAGAAAACTGTGAATCTTTTGAGCAAATTGCCTTCCCCTAATAGTTCTGTGTAGAGAAACTGTATCTTCATTGCTGTGATAAGAGCTGTAGAGGTATTTCTCTGCTTCTCCCTCTTTAAGCTGTTGCTGTTTAGTAACCGTACGAACAAACAGTGATCTATAAAAAGATCAAATACTTCTGAAGATCATAAAGGAGAATAATTAAAATGTACAGTCCTCAGGGGCACGAAAGCGTAAACAGGCTTAGTTATAATACAGAAGGGCAATGCAGCCATAATCGTTTTCCTGACAATTGTGCTAGTGGTGCAATTCTTCAGAGTGGTATATATCACAGTAAACACGTAGTGCTGCCAACCAAATAAATTAAAGACTGAGGAGACAGAATAAAAACTCTTAAAGTGGACTTGTTACCTACACCGCTTTTAGTCCATTAAATGTTTTTATATAAACTGCCAATGACTTGTGTGTAATGCTTCCCAGACAGGTTAATGGTTTTTAGAGAATTTTGATTTAGTAGTTGGGGGAAATCTAACCTGAGTAGAACCTTGTTCTCTGAGTTGGTCAGATAATAAAGCAAAATTAACCCTTTGAGTGCAAGAGGGGTACGCCATGCATGCACTCAAAGGGTTAAAGGGATAGTAATGTTTCATAATAAAAGCAGCTCTAATTAATCATCATAGTATTTGGACTCTGGAGAGTGTTATTTCAATTCTGTCAGAGTTGTAGTTCAAGAGTAATTCAATGACAAAGTATCCCCCTCCCGCCCCTTTTACTGATGTAACACTGCTCAGCCAGAGCAGAAGGGAGGTGCCCAGGTAGACTGCAGAGAGGGACAATCTTCAATTAAGATAAGGGAAAAACCTGAAAAACTTGTCAAGGGGGGCAGGGCTTTCATTGTTCTCATAGGAAGAAGATTGTCCCCTTCTGTTATCTGTCTGGTCTATGGACTGGATTCCACATCTGAGAAGAGATGGCTTACACTAGGTAAAAGGGGCGGGAGGGGTAATTTTGCTTGTGAATATCTCTCAAACCATAAAGGTTTGAGAGATAAGACTTATAACTTTCTTCATGTTTTTTTTAATGCCTACAAAATAAAATAAAGATAAAACAAAGTATTACTTTCCCTCTCATTATGCATCAATATCTAACCAACTCAGAGAACAAGGCTCTGGCACCCAAAGGGTTAATTACTCAAGTGCAAAAAAAAAAAAAAATCTGTTTCCAGATGAAATAAATGAATTGGAAGAAATAATCATGGAAATCATTTCAAGACAGAAGTTCTCACTGTGGGGAAAACTTGGAAAGATGGTAAATCACCTTTAAACGTTTGAGTGCCAGACGGTTGCATAAGACATTGCAAAGCAATTCATTGCAGAGCCCTCTGGCACTTAAGGGTTAAGAAATATAGGAAACAGTGTATCAGAAAAAAGATAAATACGTAAGGTAAACTTTCTAATTTGTTTTTGCTTTAAAGTAAAAATTAAAGTGGAATTGTCACTTTGTAACAAAGAAGTAATTCTGATAAAGCTTTCAAAATCACCTTTATTTATGTTACACTTTTTTAAATTAAAAACAATAGTTTATATAATATTTAGCTTTATTTCTTCGTTAGGCAATGCAGTTCTGCCAGGCATGCCAGTCAGATACTAACATTCTACACTGCTCCACGTTACCAGCTGCCAACTGTTACAGGGGATCTATCACCCCTATACATGTATGTCTAAGATGTTAGTTTATATAGTGATTAGATTGAAAACTGTTTTCATTTTTTTTTTAAATAGTTTTGTGAAGCATTGCAAAAGCAATGAGTTGTGTACCCCTTTGGAACTCAAAGGGTTAACCCCTACTTAAAAACAATAAACAATATGAGAACATATATCTCATGTTCTCTCCATGTATAGGAACTTTTACAAAAATACTTGAACTGTAATTGTTAAAACAACTTATACTATTATTTAAAGGGGGCTCTATCACCCCTATACATGTTTGTCTAAAACATTAGTTTATATAGCGATTAGATTGAAAAAGTGTTTTCATTTTTTTTTTAAATCGTTATTTTGCCCAAATTAAAGCCTAAAAATTACCCTGTGGCTTCCTTCCGGATAGACTGCGGTTACCAGCTCTGTACCGCAGTCTGTCACTCTTCCTCTGCTCCCCTCCCTCTATCCAGTCTCCTCCAATGACAGAAGCTTTCTACATGTAAGCTGGAATGATCTCTGGCCAATGAGAGTGCTCCAGCTTACATGCAGAAAGCTTCTGTCATTGGAGGAGACTGGATAGAGGGAGGGGAGCAGAGGAAGAGTGACAGACTGCGGTACAGAGCTGGTAACCGTAGTCTGTCTGGAAGGAAGCCATAGGGTAATCTTTAGACGTTTAAAGGGATAGTAATACTTCGTTTTAACTTTATTTTATTTTGTAGGCATTAAAAAAACATGAAGAATGATATAAGTCTTATCTCTCAAACCTTTATGGTTTATGAGATATTCACAAGCAAAGTTCCCTTCCCCGCCCCTTTTACCTAGTGTAAGCCATCTCTTCTCAGATGTGGAATGCAGTCCATAGACCAGACAGATAACAGAAGGGGACAATTTTCTTTGTATGAAAACAATGAAAGCCCTGCCCCCCTTGACAAGCTTTTCAGGTTTTTCCCTTCTCTTAATTGAAGATTGTCCCTCTCTGCAGTCTACCTGGGCACCTCCCTTCTGATCTGGTTGAACAGGGGGGGGATACTTTGTTTGTGAATATCTCTTAAACCATAAAGGTTTGAGAGATAAGACTTATATCATTCTTCATGTTTTTTTAATGCCTACAAAATAAAATAAAGTTAAAATGAAGTATTACTATCCCTTTAATTTGGGCAAACTAAAGATTTTTTTAAAAAATGAAAACACTTTTTCAATTTAATTGCTATACAAACTAACGTTTTAGACAAACATGTATAGGGGTGATAGATCCCCCTTTAAATAATAGTATAAGTTGTTTTAACAATTACAGTTCAAGTATTTCTGTAAAAATTCCAATACATTGAGAGAACATAAGATATATGTTCTCACATTGGTTATTATTTTTAAGTAGAGGCTAACCCTTTGAGTGCCAAAGGGGTAAGCAACTCATTGCTTTTGCAATGTTTCACATAACCTTAGGCATTCAAAGGGTTAACTCAGGTGTAGGCAACTTTTGGCTCCCTGTTAGGCACTGCAGTTCTCATCATCGCCAACCAGCTGTTTCTTTAACCCCTTAACGTCTAATGCCGTGCCAGGGGCCGTTACGGCTGTCCGGCACTTAAGGACCAATGACAGTCCTGGCATGTCATTGAATTCAGGGCTCCCCGCACCTGAATTGGATAAAAAAAAAAAATTCCCCATGGTCCTCAAGTGCCAGCCGCATTTGCGTAAGGGGTTAAATTAAACCATAATTTTCTGTTGATGTCACCAGGGGGTTCTGTTGCTATCACTTTCTTTGGACAACTTTATTCTAAGACTCAAATTCTCCCATAGAAAAACATTCGGCGACATTGCCTATTGGACACGAAGTTGGCATGCTATTTGCTAACAATTGATGGGGAAAAAGGACGTTTGGGCTGTATTAGCTTTTGAATCTCCAAGCGGAATGGGGTGGGAGGGGCACAACTGCAAGAAAGCATTGAAGAACTACAATAGGAACGCAAAAACATTGGTCTGAGATGAATATCAACAAAAAGCAAGTCATGTTTAACAAATGTATCATACCAAGGAAGATCACAGTAGATGGACAAGAATTAGAAGAAGTGAACAGTTATGTTTGCTTTAGACAGGAAATGTTTACAGAGGAAAACACCGTTTTGCAAATTGATCGATGAATAATACCGTAATGGCAAGCATTTGGAATCTTAAGTTTTTGACCAATGTGTACTCCCAGTTATTATTTATGTTTGTGAAATATGGACACCAAAGCCAAACAAAAACGTATGATTATACAGAGAACTGTGGAACATCAACTTTTGAATATAACAAAAAGAGACCGAACCAAATGTTTGGATTCATCAGGAAACAAAGGTTTATGACATAACTGAGAGTAAAGCACCTAAAATGGAAATGGGCAGGTCACGTAGTAAGGATACTTGAAAGTAGAAGGACCAAACAAATATTGGTATGGATTTCACTTGATACTAAACACTCAAGAAGACCAAGATAAGATAGGTTGATGAAATTATTACATTTGTTGGTGCACAGTGGCAACAGAAGGCACAAGGCCCAAATTGTGGGAAACTTGCTGAGGAAGCCTTCATCCTACAGTCAGTGGATCGACAATGGATGATGATGATGATTATGATGATACATAATAGAATGATGTTTTACAGAGAATTAAAACTGCCTGTATGTTATTGTAGCCATTTATAATGCCTAATACATGTTGAGACATTAATCTAGAAGTTTTGATTGCACAGTATAGCACTTTGTTAACAAATTACCCTAGATTGTTGGTTCTGCCTAGCATGCATGGTGTGTCATAATATTGATCTAAGTCATAGCTGTCCAAATTCTGTCCTCAAGCGTCACCAACAGGCCAGGATGTAAGGATTTCCCTGATTACACACAGGTGAGTTAATCAGTGGATCATTCATTGTGACTGACTCACCTGTGCTTAATCAGGGAAATGCTTACATCCTGGCCTGTTGGAGGCCCTTATGGAATGAACTTGAACAGCCCTGGGCTAGCGTAAAAGCTAATTGGTATAAAGTGCCACCAACAAATTCAGGTTTACCAAAATAATTTAAATTGAAAACAATTGTCTAGAAAAATATATAGGCAGAGTTTAACAATTTGAGTGTCAGAGAGGTATTCAACGCATTGCAACACAATAAGTTGGATACCTCTCTGGCACTCAAAGGGTCAATTCTCTAACCCTTTGAGTGCCAAAGAGGTATCCATCGCATTGCGTTGCAATACGTTGGATACCTCTCTGGCACTCAAAGGGTTAAAATGAACAAACCATATCTTAAGTTAATAAGTTTGCTTTAACCCCTTGGGTCTCCAGAGGTCTCCAGCACTTTGCTAAGCAATGTGATGGAGATGGCTCTAGAATTCAAGGGGTTAATCGTTGTGGAACAGGAGGGGAAGACACGAATGATGAATGTAGGATGTGTACTGCTGCAGATTGGAAACAAGGTGCGTTGTAGCCTATCAGTCATGTGTAGAGTGACAACTGCACGACCCAGAAGCCTTTTCCATTAGAACCGCTTGTCAAGGAAACTGCTTTTCCCCACTGTTTTGTAACAAGCAGTCCTTCCTTGAAAGCCTGGTTATAGGTGCATTTATTGCTTCTGTCTTCCATTTCCTCCTCTGAATAATTTATGTTTCACAGGTTTTTAATTGTACAGTAACATGCCTAAGATTCTCATTTTCAATGACCTTCATTGTGTAACTACACAAATATGTTAAAGGAAAAGTAACATCACCTAATAATAACCCCCCACTTACCATGCCCAGAAAAATCCTAATGGCCCCTATGATCTTTGCCTCTGTTTAAGAGATAACAGCTTCAATCAGTACTGGATGTCAGGTCCACGGAGGTGAACATGACAGTGGCTGGCAGTTTTTGGAAACATAAGCAGAGTGCATAAATATAGTTATAGCATTTGCCTCTGGTCCTTAAAGGGCAAGGCTGGATTTACATTCCATGTGCCCTTTAGGCAACGCATTCTAGGGGTCCTTAGCTCTACTTCCTGTATAAATATCTGTGTATCGAAAGGGTTATATATACCTTGATAAAGCCCAGGAGATGGGGCGAAATGCGTAGGTGGTGGTGGTCGGACCCTATGTGCTACATGTAGAGGCTTGAAGGAGGAGGAGGGACTTTGGGCAAACCATGTTTACTGTGTTGCTATCACCATTATCAGCACTTAAAAGAGACAATATCAGAGCTGGATATGGATATATTAAATGAGTTGCAACAAAGAGATACACTGTGTGAAGGCTGGATTTACATCCCAGGCACCCCTGGGTAAGGCACTCAAGGTGCCCTTAGCACCACACATGACCACACCCCCTTTCCTCACATTTCTCCGCCCCCAGGCCCATCAACTATTGCATGTCACAGAACATACCCTTGACCTACAACTAACAAAGACAAGAAACAAAGTTTTAACCCCGTGGTTGCTACAGAGATGTCCAATGTATTGCTTTGCAATGCTTTGGAGATCTCTCTAGCACACAAGGAGTTAAATAATAGCCTATAAAACTGGTATAGAGGCACTGATTGCTCTGGCCACACCCACAAATCAGAACACCTGGAGCGCCCCACAAAATGTTGTGCTCTAAGCAGTTTCCTACTCTGCCAATTGGGAAACCCAGCACTGCTTTCCCCACCATTTGCTTGGGTCCCACCAAGTGATGGAAACATTTACATGCATATATCTCTGTGAATTCTATTTCATTTAACCCTTTGAGTGCCAGAGGGGTACAGAACACATTGGAAAGCAAAGGGTTAACTTGTATTTTACCAAAAGAGGCCTTTTAATATTTTTAGTGGGTTAAAACATTTATATATTAATATTATTCATGATAATTATTACAAATAATGTTGGCTGCATAATCTATAGTTTCCGAGGAACATATACTTTTTGTAAATATTTAATTTGCATGAATAATACACAAGGCATCTGTCTAGTAATAATCCAGAGTACTTTTATGTTCGTTCTCATTTCATTTTGTTTTAAAATGTGGTTGGGTTTTTATTTTTAATTCTTTCATTTTGTCCCCTTTTAAATGATGCTCACTTGTGAGATAAGAGTGATTTAAGCTGCTTTTTAGGGGATTTATGTGGATTTAATAGACTGGCACAAGCCGTTTCACTTCAAAAATCCCAGGCTGCATCAGATAGAACACAGAAGAAGATCCCAATAAAGGATTAAATGCTGGAAATGTATTACTAAGCTGAGTGTATACGTTTATTTTAATCTGTGTTGTTTTATGTTCTTGTACTGCAAAGTGAATTTCCAGACTTTTAATTAAGACAAAACCTCTTCGTTATGCCACAAGATGCAGGCTAGGATAGCAACTTATAAATTTTTGATGTAAAGCAATAGGTATGTTTTACTGAGTGCAGACCAGTCTGTATTTAGTTTCATACACAAAAAGCCTCACTGTTTTACATGAGCTAAACTACTTAGACAATAGTGGGTGGAATTTATCTAAGGGCAGGAAGAGCAGCATTTAAAGCATGTGTGTATGTGTGTGTGTCTGACCCCAGAGAGTTCTATGGGACATGTAGCCTGGAAATGGCAGACTTGCTCACTGATGAATGAACAAGTAAAATATACAATATGGTCATTAATTCCCACTGTTTCATTTGTAGCAAGTCATAGGTTGCTTGTTTGTAAAACTCAGGGTTTAATACACAGACATCCTTTTTTTTACTTACTATAGTAGCCAAAATATTGTGCTTGCTGCTCTCTTGACTATACACATATGTAACTAATTGAAAACTATTAATACAAGCTATTTTGAGCTCACCAGGAACCTGTATGTTTCATATTTTTTGTATGTGTTTTGGGAGTTTTTTTTCTCCTCCTCTCTTGATTGGTAGCTCCCCAAACAGGGGGATAGCTGAATTAGGGAAGGTATAAATTCCTCCCTCATTTCCCTTACAAGGGTTTTACTCATAGCAGAGTTAAAAGGATAGTAATGTCAGAAAAAAAGTATTAACTATATGGTAGATACAATTAAAGGGATAGCATTGCTTGAAAATAATTTTATTTTCTATTGTAGCCCTTAAAAAACATTAAAAATGATATGTCTTATCTCCCAAACCTTTACGGTTTGGGAGATATTAGCAAGTAAAGTTTCCCCTGGAGTGACGTCACTGCTCAAGCCTTCAGATTTGGAATCCGGTCCATAGACCGGCCGCGGCTCTTCAGCAGTGCCGAGATCACGATCTTTAAAAAGAATTTCTTCATTGGAATGGTCTACAAAGTGTGCTTGCAAGCTAGGCACACTTTGTAGACAGTTCCAGTAAAGTAGTTCTTTTTAAAGACTGGGATCTCAACACCGCTAAAGAGCTGCCCACTGATCTGTGGACCGGATTCCAAATCTGTCCACTAGATGGCATACTTGGCTAAAGAAGCCAGGAAAATGGAACTTTACTTGCTAATATCTTCCAAACCATAAAGGTTTGGAAGATAAGACTTATATTATTTTTAATGCGATTTTAAGGGCTACAATATAAAATAAAATTATTTTCAAGCAATACTATCCCTTTAAAAGAGAGTACTTGCACTTATTCGTATCTCTCAAACCTTTATGCTTTGAAAGATACAGTAAAATAAAGTTCTCTGCTCCATCCCCTTTCTGCTTGACGAGCTGTAAAGCTGTCAGAAGCAGATTCTGGTCGCTTGACCAGATGCGGCTCTTCAGCAGCGCTGATATAACGATATCTAAAGACAAATACTTCATTTAGAATGGTCTACAAAGTGTGCCTGCTTTGAAAGTACACTTTGTAGACCATTCCAATGAAGTATTTATTTCTAAATAGTGTGATTTCAGCTCTGCTGAAGAGCCTCTGTCTGGTCAAATGACTGGAATCTGCAGCTGTCAGCTAGATGGCAGACTTGAGTGAAACAGCCAGGAAAAGGTAACTTTAGCAAGTTATATCTCTCAGACCATAAAGATTTGAGAGATAAGACTTACTTAGATGTTAACCTTTTTTAATGTCTACAATATTTAATCAACTTAAAATTAACCATTACTATCCCTTTAAGGTGGAATCACTGTTTTTAACTGCATTATGCAAAATACATGTTCACATATTAGAGACAGATAGGGACTTGCCTTAAGCTGTGGTGCCTTAGTGGGGCAGGCAAGCTTTCCATATCCTGGGCCAAAAAAAGGACACTAACCCCCACTGTTTTATTTGTAGTAAGCCATAGGTTGCTTTTTTTAGTAAAACTCATGGTTTGATGCGCAGACAACCTTTTTGTTCAATATGGTCATTAACCCTTGCATGCTAGAGGAATATTCAACACACTGTGAAGGGTTAATTAATTTGTGAATGAGCAAGGGAATCAAAGTATTTACTTGCACATTCAGTCACTTGCCATTTGAGGAATAGACCCATTTGTTACAGCAACAAATCAGAAAGATGGATCATTTTTGATATTGAGTTAGCTATACAGCATATAGTATGGGGATCATTTCTTATTTATATTTTTATCTTTCTCAATGTGTTGCGCACCCCTCTGGCATTCAGATGTTATATATTGCTCGTTTGGTTTCATGTTGATCGTAGAGCATTGTATGTGTACCCAGGTACGTGCACAGACATTTTGGGGGGCAGGGGCTCAAATAAAAAAAAGGGCACTTCTTATAATTATAATTTTTTATTTTTTTTTGTTAAAAGGGCATGAGGGCACTTTGGACAAAAAGGGCAGGTGCTCAAGCCCCCCTTGGTGTCTATGTGTGCACGTGCCTGTATACCTGTCATATACTACAGAGATAACCTAAAGTTCTCAGGATGGATTACAAATCCCATCACCCCAGGCAGACATTGGCTGGCTAGGGATAATAAGAATTGCAGTCCAAAAACAGCTGAAGGGTATCATCTGTCCCCTGTCATAGGTACTCATACATTTCCTAAAATCTTCCGCCAACAGTAAAAGTTTGACTTGCCCATAAATTGACCATTGGAGCAGTTGTTGGGACAAAGCCACCTGCGCTCATTGTGCTTAATTGAAGATATCCTGAAAGGGATAGTAATACTTAAATTGTAAAAAAAAATATGTTGTAGGGTTTATCCCCCTGAGTAAAACAAGAGTACTCCCAGTGCTGAAAGATGTTTCATTCAAAAGTTATTAATTTTCAAAGTTGAATTTTTTAGGTGCAATTTCACAGTGGCCTGAAATTGTACAGTGGAGCTGTTGCTACACCATCCTATGGAGATTTATGGTCCCTGGACCAGACCTGTCCATAGAATCGTGTAGCATAAGCGCCACTGTACAATTTCAGGCCACTGTGATATTGCACCTAAAAAATTCAAATTTGAAAATTAATAACTTTTGAATGAAACACCTTTCAGCAGTGGGAGTATTCTTGTTTTACTCAGGGGGATAAATCCTACAACATATTTTTTTTTACATTTTAAGTATTACTATCCCTTGAAAACCTTAGCTATTATGGGGGCTTGAGGAAACAGTAACATAGGAACATGCAGGGCAGATTGCAGGGGAATACCAGCCCGGCCATCTTCTTTTTAAAGCAGCCCACTAGCTGGTATATATATATATATATATATATATATATATATATACAGCCTCCAACACATATACACTTTTTTTTTCTTCTTCTTATGCATAAGAACAGTGGATAGGAACCCCCAGGCTGTAACCCACCTCCCGAACAACTCCAGCCAGCATCAATGGGTCCCCAACCCTGCAGGCCCTGGTTGGGCCTTGAATCCAGTCCTGCCTTCACATGGCTGTAGAAAACCAGTGGCAGAGGCTGTTCCTCCACAGACACAGACTCCCGCCCCATCGCAGCCGTACTGGTCCGGAAGGCCACTCCCGCTATGTAGCCGTGGCGGGTCCTGTACCAATGAAGTGTATCAGTTCGCAATCCAGTTGGCTGCTGAGGCTCCCCCTGCTAAATTCACAGCCCAGGGGCAGGGGAACATGCGAGCCCAGCATAACGGATGATTGGTGGAGGAAGGATACTCTACAGCAGCGCAGTCCAGGCTCAGGGCAGGCCCTTAACCCTTTGAGTGCCAGAGGGGTGCGCAACGAATTGCAAAGCAATGAGTTGTGTACACCTCTGGCACTCAAAGGGTTAAGTGCCATCACCCCACCGGCCCATGATCTAGCGGCCCACCGGGGGATGCCTGATCCCCCGATAGGACAATCCTCCCATGGGTACATGGATAATAAAGTGGAAATTTAACTTTTCCTGTATCACCCTTGTTTTTGTTGATCAAAAGTAAAATTAAAAAAATAAGAAAAAAACACGTAAAACCATTCCAATTATTTCCACTTCAAAAAGGCAATTGGATATCTCCCTAGAGCAACATCATATCTGCACTAAAATTCTATATTGTTCTAAACCAAACAGGAACCCAGTACTTTTTTCAAGGTATCTACAATATCTGCCAAAACAGCCTCCAGTGGCAAATAATTCCACTTTTTTGCTGCCCTTACTGTAATAAATTCCCAACTTTCTTTTAGTTGAAAGTGCCTTTCCTCCAGTCTTAAAGGCTGTCTTCTTGTTTTTTGCTGAGCTCTGAATGAAGAGTCCCCAAGGCAGGTTTTAGCAGCTGCAGTCTATTGATTCTCTGAGGCTGATGTTCTAAGAAGAAAGAGGGGAGATGCATTAACACTTTGAATGCCAGAGGAGTATGCAACACATTGCAAAGCAATGCATTGCGTTCCCCTCTGGCACTCAAAGGTTTAAGATTCAATGCACTGGCGAAGTGTGTCTGATGATGTGTGGA
This sequence comes from Rhinophrynus dorsalis, assembly GCA_037306005.1. Taxonomy (NCBI): domain Eukaryota; kingdom Metazoa; phylum Chordata; class Amphibia; order Anura; family Rhinophrynidae; genus Rhinophrynus; species Rhinophrynus dorsalis. The sequence goes on along the minus strand of CM074724.1, from coordinate 370,185,544 downwards.
GATCACTTTGTCATGGAAAGTACGACACACATTGCTATATTCACTATGAATGATCTATACAAGGGTTAGGGAAGAAACTTTAACTCCTTAACGACCAGTGACGTGCCACGACAAGAACCATTTTTTTGCTGTTAAAGGGATAATAATGTTTTAAAATAAAAGCAGCTCCAATTAATCTTCATAGTATTTGGGGCATGGAGAGTGTTATTTCAATTCTGTCAGAGTTGTAATTCAAAAGTAATTAAATGATAAAGTATGCCCCTCCCACCCCTTTTACTGATGTAACACTGCTCACCTCAGAGCAGCAAGACTGTCTGGATGGATCGCAGAGAGGAATAATCTTCAGTGATCATAAGGAAAAACCTGTCAAGGGGGGCAGGGTTTTCATATCTGAGAGGAGGTGGCTTACACTAGGTAAAAGGGGAGGGAGGGGGAAACTTTATCATTCAATTACTATTGAACTACAACTCTGACAATATTGAAATAACACTCTCCATGGCCAAAATGCTGTGAATATTAATTGGAGATGCTTTTATTTTGAAACACTATCCCTTTAAGGACTGAGACGGTCCGCGGGAGTGCTATAAACACAAATGGAGTCTGAAATTGGCCACTCCAAGAGCTGATGGTCTCTCTCAGACCCCCGTTTGGATCGCTGGTACACATTACCAGTCATGTGTACCAGCGCGCTAACCACAATCAATGCAGTCCTTAAGGGAAAGTCACTTCTTCAGACCTCTGGTTGTTAAGAGGTTAATCACAATCATATAGGGTTGACGTATTCCTGGCGATGTGTAAGGGAGGGCATGTTGGGGGGTGGGGAGGATACACTCAGACTTCCGCAATAACAACACCACCTTAACCCTTTGGGTGCCATACAGATATGCAAAACACTGCTCTGTATTATATTGCACACTCCTGTGGCACTGAAATGGTTATAACATGAAGAATTCCTTGCCCTGTTTCAAAAATCGTGTACAGTTGATGAGAACTGGCAAAGAAGTTGTTACACGTAACAGCTTCTCTGCCAGTTCTGTATTTACATCAACCGATTAGTTATTTGAAGACAACTGTGGTCTATTCGCCGATCTACTGATTCATGTAAACAGGACACTTGCAAGGCACACAAAGTTATACACCTTTCAGTGCCACAGGAGTGTGCAAAGTACTGCTGAGCAATGTGTTACATATTCCTATGCAGGGCCAGATTTACATCCGAGGTGACCCTAGGCAAGGCACTGTAGGTGCCTTTAGTCCCACCCATGGCCACATGACTCCTCCCCCAGCCCCATTCTCTGTTTCCTAGCACATTAAATATCCTTGGCCTATAACAAATAAGAACAAGAACTACAAAAAAAATAAAAATAAAAAAATAAAATAACCCCTTGGCTGCTGCAAAGCAATGTTTTGGAGATCTCTTTGGTATCCAGGTGGTTAATAGCCTATAAGAGGTATACAACTGGTGTAGTGACATTGAGATTGCTCTTAGGACAGACATGAAATTCAGAATGTGGGTGTGGCCAGCAAAGCTGAGGCACCACCCCTCAAAGTTTGGAGCTTTAGACAGTTGTCTACTCTGCCTACTGGGAAATGTGGCCCTGTTCCTATGGCACTCAAAGGGTTTAGGGCTATCTCTGCTATCTAGTATAGACTGCAAACTGTGGCTCCATAAAAAGCTAAGGGAAGATTCCTAATTCACCAACTCAGTATGGTAAAGTGGGTACTGTGAACTGGACAGAAGAGGCAGCTATCAGGTGTTAGTGCATGTGGTGTATAGGCAGAGTAACATAGAAACACACCCACAGGAATAGGACAATGACTTATTAAATTGCTTTTTAATATGCAGATGAGCCATTGCCAAAATAGATATGCAAAATGGTAAACCTGGCAAAAGCACGGAGATGGCATATCGAACCTCAGTACATCTCAGCCCAAAGTAATTCAGGGGCAAACTAACTGCACCATAGGGGAGAAACAAAAATCCACACTGAATTAAAGGGATAGTAATGTTTCACAATAAAAGCAGCTCCAATTAATCTTCATAGTATTTGGGCCATGGAGAGTGTTATTTCAATACTGTCAGAGTTGTAATTCAAGAGTAATTGAATGATAAAGTATCCCCCTCCTGCCCCTTTTACCTAGTGTAAGCCGCCTCCCCTCAGATGTGGAATCTGGTCCTGGGACCAGACAGATCTCAGCAAGGGACAATCTTCTTACTGTGAGTATAAGGAAAACCCTGCCCCCCTTGACAGGTTTTTCAGGTTTTCCCTTATGGTCACTGAAGATTGTCCCTCTCTGCGATCCATCCGGGCAGTCTTGTTGCTCTGAGGTGAGCAGTGTTACATCAGTAAAAGGGGCGGGAGAGGGATACTTTATCATTCAATTACTCTTGAACTACAACTCTGACAGTATTGAAATAACACTCTCCATGGCCCAAATACTATGAATATTAATTGGAGCTGCTTTTATTGTGAAACATTACTATCCCTTTAAAAGGGGGCTCTTAACCCCTTAAATACTATAGAGACTTCTCTAGCACTTAAGGAGTTAAAATTCCCATGTAATTCAGACGTACAAAATTGGTACCATATTTACTCTAATAGATGTATTATATGTTTAAGAATCCCTAATGATCTATGCCCTTCTACTCTACCTTCTTACAACATATCGGCTACATTTTGCAATTTAATGATGTTTGATTCTTAAAATGTCAATTTGAATATGTTTTATTTGCAGTATATTTTCAATAAAGCTTAAAAAAAAAATCCCATGAAAATCAATGGGCAATTTTGCAATCATATTTCTCCCCTATGGTGCACTTGATTTACCCAGGGCCGGATTTACATCTTAGGAGCCTGAAGGCACAGAAATCTGAAGCGCCCCCCCACCCCGTGGGTCATCTGCACTGGACACCTCCACAATGCTCCTAATCTCCACGTTGCCCCCATCATCTCCATATTGCCCCCATCATCTCCATATTGCCCACATCAGCTCCCTCCATTAGCTCCAACTTGCCATCATCATTTCCATATTGCCCTCACATTGACCCCATCAGCTCAATATTGCCCTCACATTGTCCCCATCATCTCTATATTACCCTCACATTGCCCCAGCGTCCGTTTCCTACCTCTTCCCTGTTGGTCCAGCGGCCTCCTCCTTCTGCACAGAGCTGTAGCTGCTGGAGCTCCCACACGGTCTTCTCTTCAGAAATGCAAAGCGCTGTGAGATGATGTCATGGAGATGATGTCATCTTCCAGCGCTCTGTACTAGTAAAAAGCCAATCAGGAAGTGCAGCAGCTACAGGTCTGTGCGGAAGGGGGGAGGCACGGACCTGTCTTCATGGCGCCGGGCGGGGAGATAACTCAGGCGAATTTAAAAATAAACCCAAAACACACACAACATGATCCCAGTTACAGGCGCCCCTCTGTTGGGTGTGCCTGTAGGCAGATGCCTACTCTGCCTAATTCTAAATCCGGTCCTGGATTTACCCCATAATTACTCCGCTTCCACTTTGTACATCAGTCTGACCGGGTGCTCGTGAAGTTCTCCTAGTTCCAGAGCTTCTACCCATGGGACAGTTCACTTGGAACATATAAAGTCTGCAAAGGTAAAGACAAGGGCAGGAAGTGATTTTATTTAAAAAAAAAAAAAAAAAAAAAAGAACCGTTTGCGTGCCGGAGGTGTATCCAACGCATTGCAAGGCAAAGTGTTGGATACCTCTCTGGCATTCAAAGAGTTAAATGAATACAGACATCTCCTAACCTAATAACAAACCCATGAACTGGGCAGAAATTCCTAATGACCTTTTGGAATCAATTCTTTGTGGACTGGTAAAATAGAAATGTGTAAGGGCTCTCTTAATATATATATATGTATATATATATATATATATATATATATATATATATATATATATATATATATATATATATATATGAGATCTAAAGCACAACAAGAATGTGAATCAGGTCACTCACATGCCAGTATCTCCGGTTTGTATGTCAAACAAATTAGATGAAGTGCCTCAGGAGAAAATACACCGCCCCTGAATAGGAACATAAGTCATTCACAACAATCAGAACTGCAAACGTGGATCCAGTTAAAATATCTTTATGTTAGTATACTGCATTACATCAACGCGTTTCTGAGCTACATAGGTTCTTTCTTAAGTTCTGATTGTTGTAACCGACTCGTGTTCCCTTTCAGGGCCGGTGTATATCCCCCCTGCGGCGCTTATCTGGTTTGTTTGACTTACAAACCGGAGTTATTGGCACTTGTATAACCTGATTCACATACTTGTACTTTAGATCTCATATACATATTAAGAGCACCCTTACACGTTTCTATTTTGCTGTTGTTTTCTTCTTTTTTCAAGAATATTGGAGGAATCTGTTGTTGAGTAACAGCTGTATGATCTGTCTGGGGGCAGTGTAATATCCTCCATAGGCTTCTGTGCTACTGATTGGATCACGGTAGCTAATTTTAATTGCTAGTTACGTTTTTTTAAGGTCACTCATCTATTTTTGTAATGTTATTGCCCTATGAGGCACCTTCTCTGTTTTATTTTTCTTTGTGGATTGATTCCCCAAAATGATTCTTTAATTAATGCAGAATATCTTGTCCATGGAGGTGGACATTCTTCACTTGTAGCTAGACTCCAGGCCCCCAAAACTCTTTCAACTGTTCTTCCTGGAAAAGAAAGAAGGCCAGTGGAGGAGTTTGGGGATGACTGCCAGCAAAGAACCACAGGGGTCTTGCACTGAGGCGTGATAAAGAGGTGATACAGCTGAGGTTACTTCTCCTGTGATACCTCTCCTTCCTATATTATTCTATAGAGCCTATGCACTAAGATCGCCAAAGCTGGAGAAATCTTAGTGAATTGGCTCCATAGAATGATATAGGAACTGTAGCAGTGAAATCACTGGAGAAGTCATCTCCACTTTATCACAACTTAGTGCATAACCCCTAAGTGTGCTTCTGTGGGCTTGCTAAGCATTACTAATTTTGGGGGGCAAAAAGCACACAAAATTGATTCATAGTGGCTAATATGCCCTCATGAAGTTAATTGAGGGTTTATTGTTTAGGAGGTATTAGTTTTCCTCTGCTCAAGAAGCCTTGTCCTGAAATGATTTGAAGACATTTTTAGATCCCTCTGATTAATATTTATTTTTCTTTCAAACTCAATTTTATTTGGATCTTTTCATGTCAGATAAGACCATTATGGCGACCAAAAAGTTAATGTGTCTTGCTTTCTAATTCAATTTGAGCAGGACCTTTTCATATGAGATGTGCGATCGATCACTGCCAGAATGGCAGGAGACTATTCTGTGCACAAAGAGAGCTGACATTTGTTATGGCAGAGTTGGGTTTAAGCTGAAAATGTCTAGATCACCTAATGAAGGAAAACATTACAGCGTGTTTGTGAAATAAGCCTGAGGGAATGTAAAATACATTGCAGTGAATCTGCCAGAGTTTTAGGTTATGTTCACATGAAAGACTTGTACATTTCCGTGATGCATCTTCATCAAGCTGCCCGTCTACTCACCTCAGATTGCCTGCATTCCACCAGAGATCCTCTACACACCACTCATGGTGAACGACTCTGCTCCATTAACCTCTATCGCTGTATCATGACTGAAGGCTTTTTCTCTCATTGCTCCCTACCTCTGGAACAGCCTACCACCCAACATTCGTCAAGCCTCAACCTTCAACAACTTCAAATCCAAGCTACAAGAGCACCTTCTGAATGAAGCACTATCGTAATATGCAAACCAAATCAGAACTGTCAAAAATTGTACTTCCTCAGGGAAGTGGAGCTGATGGGGCAATATGGAGCTGATGGGGGGCATTGTGAGGGCAATATGGAGCTGATGGGGGGCAATGTGAGGGCAATGTGGAGCTGATGGGGGCAGTGTGAAGTCAGTATGGTATATGGAGATGATGGGGGCAGTATGGAGCTGATGGGGGCAATGTGAGGGCAATATGGTATATGGAGATGATGGGGGCAATGTGAGGGCGATATATGAGATGATGGTGGCAAGCTGATGCTAATGGGGGGCAATGTGGAGATGATGGGGGCAATGTGAGGGCAATATGGAGATGATGGGGGGGCAACGTGGAGATTAGGAGCATTGTGGAGGTATCCAGTACAGATGGCCCACGGGGGGGGGGGGCGCTTCAGATTTCTGTACCTACAGGCTCCAGAGATGTAAATCCAGTCCAGTACTTCCTCCTCTACCTGCTTGTATGTGTATTTTAGCCATCCTATACTGTGACTGTAAGCTCTATGGAGCTGGGACCTCCTATCCTAATGTATACTCACTTAGTTTTCCCCTTATGATAATTGCCTGTACAACCACTTAATTGTTGCACTTATTGTATCCCCTCTATACTAAATGTAAAATACTAATTACACCTGTTGGCACTATATAAATGAAAATATACATACATGTATGGTGAGCATGGCTAGAATGTGATGGGGGCTGGCACACAATCACCATGTAGGACAGCTAGTCATTACAGGTTATGAGGCATATTACAACCACCAATGCTGGCCATGTGAACTATCTGCTGGGTGATCCCACAGGCCACAGTGAAGATAAGGGAGAAGATGCACTGAGGTGTGATAAAGCAATGATAAAGCAGAGATAACGTCTCCAGTGTCATAAACTCTCTAGTTCCTATGTTATTCCATATAGTCTATTTACTAAGATCCCTAAAATCTGAGAAATCTTAGTGAATAGGCTTCATAGAATAACTGAAGAAGTGATATCACTGGAGATGTTGGGGGAGATGCACTAATGCATGATAAAGAGGTGATAAAGTGGAGATGACTTCTCCAGTGATATCACTTCTCCAAGTCCAATGTTGTTCTAGGAGCCAATCAATGCGCTGGGATTTCTCCAACTGTGGAGATCTTAGTGCATAGGCCCTATAGAACAGGAACTGGAGAAGTGATATCACTGGAGAAGTCATCTCTGCTTTATAACCTCTTTATCATGCCTTACTGCATAATCTCCATTATCTCTGCCTTATCACCCCTTTATCACACTTTAGTCGATAGCCCCCCCAAGGCATTCTGTAAATTAAATCTCATTCTGCTATGAATGCACTGAACTTGCAGCATACTGTACTCTGGTACTTTGTGCAGTGTAATAATTGCCATTGTTACAGCACCATAAGGGATAATTGCACTAATATCATGCATTATATGTAAAATACACTAATACTGTCACATGTATAACCAGAGTCTCGGGAAACAGATTTCTGATTTACTGCAGATACAAGTGACAGTCAACTTTTATTTTTATCATATGTTCTGCAAATGCATGGTACATAAAATAAAATTTCCTATTCTTTTCATTATTTTTGTAAATTCACACATTTTTTTTTTTAATTAAATATACACATTTTCCTGTCCCTGACAGAAAGCTCGCTGAAGTTTTTTCCAGAGAGGTTTCTGTCAGGAGCTGAGAAAACAGGGTTAGTTATACAATGAAAAAAAATATATACAATGTCACAAAGACAGTGAAACAATTTAGAAAGGCCTCATTCTACAGCACCTCTTGCACTTGGTCTGGAATTCCCAGACATACCTAATTTGTATAGGTCACTTGACAAGGGCATATTACAAAGTATACAATTATTTTTATGTCTCACAAACAGAATGGCAAACAAATTACATATAGTAAATAACACGTTCTATAAATATACTTTTGAAACTTAAAGTGGAACTATCACTCCACATAAAGTGCCACCAAATAATTATTGATATAGCAATAAGCATAGAAATAGCAGTATTATATCCAGAATAAGTACAACATTATTAAGACTTCCTACTTGATCTGAGACTGACGGGCAGGCTTTTTGCTTTAGAGGCATCTGCTTCCTGTTACCTTAAAGGGATAGTACTGTTTCATAATAAAAGCAGCTGTAATTAATCATCATAGTATTTGGACTTTGGAGAGTGTTATTTCAATACTGTCAGAGTTGTAGTTCAAGAGTAATTCAATGACAAAGTATCCCCCTCCCACCCCTTTTACTGATGTAACACTGCTCAGCCAGATCAGAAAGGAGGTGCCCAGGTAGACTGCAGAGAGGGACAGTCTTCAATTAAGATAAGGGAAAAACCTGAAAAACTTGTCAAGGGGGGCAGGGCTTTCATTGTTTTCGTAGGAAGAAGATTGTCCCCATGCTGTTATCTGTCTGGTCTATGGACTGAATGTGGAGTGATAGTTCCGCTTTTAGATTCCCATTTTTGTCAGCCTCTTTAAAGGAAAACAGTGTCCCTCTAAGCTACTGCCCAGTGCACACCAACTTTGCCCTGGCACCTTGGTGGTGAACCACTACTCTACAGCGTAAAGATCATTCCGTGCTACAGGCCTAGTGCAACATTGTATAAATATCTGTGTTTTCACAGTCACTGACAGAAAACTCTCTTGAAACAGATTCAACTAGCTCATGGTCAGGAACATAAAAAGTATATAAAACATTTGTATAGGTGAAAAAATAGTCGTAAGTGCAAGGAATATGACTTTACATGAAATGTCAAGTCAAACAGCACGTTGACTACCCCCTGGCACTTAAAGGGATAGTAAAACTTAAGTATTACTAATCCCTATAGTAAAGTCCTATTAAAAAGAAATGTATTGCCCCCAGTGTCATCTCACAAACCTTTATGGTTTGAGAGATGATCGCTCCGAAAGTTGCCCTCTCCTTTCCCTGTAGTCAGCGTTGTAGCTGGCTGAAGGGAAATCCGGTCATAGATAATCAGGCAGCTCTGCAGCAGAGCCACAATCGTGTTAATAAGAAAAAAATCTTTCACTAAAACGGTCTTCTAAGTGTGCTTGCAAACCAAGCACACGTAGAAGACTATTTTAGTGAAAGATTTCTTATTTATTAACGCGATCGCGGCTCAGCTGCAGAGCAGCCTGAAAGTCGTATGACAGGCTTCCCTGCAGTCAGCTACAACTCTGACTATGGGGAAGGGGGAGGGAGAGGGCAACTTTAGGAGCGATCATCTCTCAAACCATAAAAGTTTGAGAGATGACACTGGGGACAATGCATTTTTTTTAATAGGACTTTAATATAGTGATTAGTAATAATTAAGTATTACTATCCCTTTAAAGGGTTAAGATATAACTGAAATATTAGCCTGTAGGATTTTAGCGATTTCTCCAATGCATGGTGAAGCAATGTGGTACAGACACCTCAATCATACAGAGGAGAACATGAACATAACTATATATATTTTTTCTTTCTAAATAAGTGAAACCACATGATTTGATCCTATTTTTCAATGTCACTTGGGAAATTGCTTAATCTTTCTCCGTTTCAGCCAATAATTAGCTTAGAACCTCTGAGGGCAGAGGTTAATTGAGCCTGTATGTTCTTCCATGTGAAACACTGGCTGAGACAATCAATACAAATACTTTTAAGGGTCACTACTTATTTATTTAATTTATAAGTACATTATGCTTGCAAACAGCACATTACACATGTAAGCAAGATTGTTATGGCACATCATTCTCAGTTGAGTATGTCCTGCATTCTTAAAAAGAAATACATTCATTTTTTTATCTAGCTGTTTATGTATGGTCAATGTTAGGTTTATTTCACATGGAAGATATCAGCAATTGAACAATATCACACATGCAGACCACTGGGGGGCAATAGATGGGTCTACACTGGGATGTTGGTTTCCTTTTCATACTCCTTCACTTCAGGGTATGTGCCACAGGATATGAATTGTTTCATAATGGTGCTCACTTTTCAACATTGTTAATAAAGTTACAATTTCATCTGTGTCTTGTTACTATACAGATTTAAAGGGATAGTAATGTGTCACAAAAAAGCAGCTCCAATTAATTTTCATAGTATTTGGGCCATAGATACTGTTATTTCAGTACTGTCGGAGTTGTAGTACAAGAGTAATTGACTAATACAGTATCCCCCTCCCGCCCCTTTTCCTGATGTAACACTGCTCACCTCAGAGCAGAAAGACTGTCCGGATGGATCACAGAGAGGGGCAATCTTCAGTGATCATAAGGAAAAACCTGATAAACCTGTCAAGGGGGGCAGGGTTTTCCTTATGCTCACAGTAAGAAGATTGTCCCTTGCTGCGAGCTGTCAAGAGACCAGATTCCACACTTGAGGCGAGATGGCTTACACTAGGTAAAAGGGGGAGGGAGGGATACTTTAGTATTCAACTACAACTCTGACAGAATGGAAATAACACTCTCCATGGCCCAAATACTATGAAGATTATTTGGAGCTGCTGTTTTTGTGAAAAATTACTATCCCTTTAAACAAAGGTATTGAAGAAAGATATGCCCAGAAAAGCATAAATATTTCCTCGCTGCCCTCCCATTGGTTCAAGAAGTATACATAGGACCATTTCCTGGTTCAGTATCTTAGTAAACTAGTGTTAGGCAGGAGCAGCACCAAGAAATAGCTTTCATCTCCTAGTGCAGAATTACCTAGTACATTCCCACGTTTAATTGTGTGGACGGGTATCGCCTTATGTGAATATAGCCCAACGCATTTCATGTTGATAACAATACTGCTGTGATCACAACCAATAATGAATGGCTGACCCTCATGGGCGTTAGTTAGTTGTATGAGGTTGGCACTAACGTAGGCCACTGATCAACCACTCACCCCAGTGACAAGATACCTGAAGCGTAAGTGGAACAGGCGATTGGAATCTGGCAGTATCTCTCCATTAGAGACTTCTTTATAACCAAAGAGTTCATTTGATTTGTATTTTATAAGCATATACTGTGAAAATATTTTAAAGGGATAGTAATATTTCACAAAAACAGCAGCTCCTATTAATCTTCATAGTATTTGAGCCATAGAGAGTGTTATTTCAATACTGTCAGAGTTGTAGTTCAATAGTAATTGAATGATAAAGTTTCCCCCTCCCACCCATTTCACCTAGTGTAAGCCACCTCCCCACAGATGTGGAATCTGGTCCACAGACCAGACAGATAACAGCAAGGGACAATCTTCTTACTGTGAAAACAATGAAAGCCCTGCCCCCATTGACAGGTTTTCCCGTATGTTAATTGAAGATTGTCCCTCTATGCAATGCACTTGGACACCACCCTGCTGTTCTGAGGTGAGCAGTGTTACATCAGTAAAAGAGGCAGGAGGGGGATACTTTATCATTCAATTACTCTTGAACTACAACTCTGATAGTATTGTAGTAACACTCTCCGTGGCCCAAATACTATGAAGATTAATTGGAGATGCTTTTTTTGTGAAACATTACTATCCCTTTAAGTTGGTTTACGTATATATATTTTTTCAATCTAACAAACTATGTCATTATATAAAAATATCTGGCCAAGTCAATGGGTACTTATACGGTTTGCACCTGCAAACAAAGGAATGAAGAAAGTAATGAATATTCATTTTATTTAATATTAACCCTTTGAGTCCCAGAGGGGTACACAACGCAGCGTTGTGTACCCCTCTGGCACTCAAAGGGTTAAGACTGTGCTTAAAGGAGCAGTAAACTGTTTTCTTTGGAATCAATATATTAAAGGACTATTCCTGTTGAAACAAGCTGCTCTCACTGCTGGTAGAGTTTTTCATTAAAAAATTATAACAGTTCAAACTGTCAGAAGTGATGAAGCTTTTCCTATTACATTTAATGGAGAACTGCAGTTAGCGACTCACTGCTCCCATAAAATCAGGGGAGGAAATTCAGCTGGTGCGAGGCACAGGAGGACTGTAACAAAGGGGGACTGTTAAAGGGATAGTAATGTTTCGCAATAAAAGCAGCTTCAATTAATCTTCATAGTATTTGGGCCATGGAGAGTGTTATTTCAGTACTGTCTGAGGTGTAGTTCATCTCACCATTTTTACTCATGTAACACTGCTCACTTCAGAGCAGCAAGACTGTCCGGATGGATTGCAGAGAGGGGCAATCTTCAGTGAGCAAAAGGAAACACATGAAAAACCTGTCAAGGGGGCAGGGTTTTCCTTATGATCACAATAAGAAGATGCTGTGAGTTGTCCGGTCACGTGACCAGATTCCGCATCTGAGGTGAGCAGTGTTACACTAGGTAAAAGGGGCGGGAGGGGGAAACTTTATAATTCAATTACTCCTGAACTACAACTCTGACAGTACTGAAATAACACGCTACATGGCCCAAATACTATGATGATTATTTGGAGCTGCTTTTATTATGAAACATTACTATCCCTTTAACTTGCCCTTAACTTGCTTCCAATTTTGCCGTTAGAGATGCTCCCTCTCCATTTTTATATTAGCAGGTGGGACAATTGTTCTGTGGGCTGCGAGGAGATTGCTCGAGGCGGGTGGGTCTTAACCCTTTGCAATGTGTTCCGTACCCGTCTGGCACTCAAAGGGTTAATAATGCGCACTGGGTGAGTGCGGCACAAAGTTCATCACTAGGTCTGGCAGTCACAGGAGATCAAGTAGAGCTTTACCAGCATGGGATGAACCTTGTGATGATGTCAGTGATAGCCAGATGTTTTGCTGTGCCTCTTACAATTCACTGCATGGAATTCCTATATAGGGCTGACAGATCACCCCTTTAACCTTCTGAGTGCCAGCGAGGTATCCAAGGCATTGCCTTGCAATGCACTGGATATCTCTCTGGCACCCAAAGGGTTAAAAGAAGATACATATGATATACTGATGTTTTGATACACTAGATGAAGAGCCTGTGTACACGGGCCACAGTGCCACCCAGCAACGTCCGCGGTACAGTCATGCGCAGTGTAGACCGCCAGCGCCGTGGCTGATACAGAGCGGAGCCCTGCTCCATTATCAGCCACAGCGCTGGCAGTCTATACTGCTCATGAAGGCTTCTGACAAACACACATTTAGCGAATTATTATATAGGATAGGAACCAATGCAAACGAAAAATTAACCACTGGAGTCCTGCAGCAGGCATTTTTCATATGAGTGCCCTCTTTTAACCCTCTGGGTGCTATAGGGGCGCGCAATGCATTACGCACCCCTCTGGCACTCAGAGGGTTAAAGGGATGATCTGCCAACCCTATTTATATACTGTTTCAGCTCGGCTTCCTGCTGAGTGACAGTGGCTGACCCAGGGCAGGAATGCAATCAGCTAGTCCCAGATCGTACACAAGAGGTCTGGAATACGGCCAATGACCAGGCACCCTCCAGCGCTGGTCACTCACCCTGCCAGCCCAGCCAACCTTCCCGAGCCCTTCCCTGTCCGCTGCTCAGGTACAGGCAGATAAATAAAGTATTCATATTAACCCTTCCAGTGCCAGATGGATAACCAAAGCATTGCTCTGCAATGCGTTCCATACCCCCTCAGGCACTCAAAGGGTTAAATGTGCTTGCACTGCACTAGATAACTAAATCAACTGTTACCTTCTGTGAAAAACAGCATTTGTAGGATCTGCGTTATATTAGAGCACTGTGACTGCAAATGTGATATTCATATTAACAATACAAAATTCCCACTTTTAGCTGCAGGAAAACAAACATATTTATTGATGCAATATATATATATATATATTCACAAATATTTTTCTGTGGTGGAAGTAGAATCATTAACCCCTTGATGCACATTCCTTTGGTACTCAAGGGGAATGGGTTTCAGTTAAAATTCACATAGAAACCCTATAATAAAGCCATATTTTCCCTTGTTTTCAGCACCTTGGGGGATTTCCATTAAAGGGATAGTAATATTTTATTATTACTATCCCCCATATTGGCTCTGCAGCTGAGCCGAGATCGTGTTAGTGACAAAGAAATATTTCACTGAAACGGTCTTCTACATGTGCTTGGTTTGTGCTTGGTTTGCAACCACACGGAGAAAACCGTTTCAGTGAAATAATTATTTTTAACTAACGTGATCGTGGCTCTGCTGCAGAGCCGCCTGATGAAAGTCAGACCGGATATCCCTGCAGTCAGTACAACGCTGACTTCAAGGAAGGGGAAGGAGGAACTTTGTCTTCGGTTATCTCTCAAACCATAAAGGTTTGAGAGATGAACCTGGGGGCTATTAAATTATTTTACAAATATCTACAATATGGGGCATAGTAATAATAAAGTATTACTATCCCTTTGAGCGGCGATAAAGAGGAGCTAACTCCAGTGATATCACTTCCCTCATTCCTATTTTATCCTATGGAGCCTATGAGATAAGATATCTTTCACTGGAGAAATCTTAGGCGAAGATTCACTAAGCAGTGATAAAGAGGTGATAAAGTGGAGATGACTTCTCCGGTTTATCACTTCTCCAGTTTCTATGTTATTCTATGGAGCCTATTTACTAAGATCTCCATAGCTGAAGAAATCTTAGTGCATTGGCTCCACAGAATAACATTGGAATTGGAGAAGTGATAAACTGGAGACGTCATCTCCACTTTATCACCTCTTTATCACCACTTTATCACCTCTTTATCACCACTTTATCACTGCTTAGTGAATCTCCCCCCTTGCTACTGCAGATCTCTGTAGCATTCAAGAATTAAACAGTCTTAATATCAAATGTATTGAATAATAGTTTGCACTGGTAAATAAAGACTAAATAGTTATAATATAAAGTAATTGTATCTGATAATAAATATAATTTACTAGCAATATTGACACTGCATTGTCCTTGCAGTTAATAAAACAAATAAAAAAACAAAAAAACCAAGTCACAGGCGGTTGTATGTTTGACTAAATAAACAATGTTTTATAAAGGAAGTGTCTATGAATGCAGACACTATAGAAGAGATTTTGTGTGTTATCTACAGCTTTCCAACCCAATACATTATATAAGTGTCTGGCACTAAGAGGGTTAAAAAATGTAAAGTGAATTTATGTGTAGGGCTATTTCACCTGACATCCAGGTGATTCAGGAAAGGAGGCAAGGGAGGAGATTCACTAAGCAGTGATAAAGAGGTGATGACACCCCAGCCTTGTTACACACACACACACACACACACACACGCACTGTCTGCTTCCCAAGCCTTGTTACACACACACACACACACGCACTGTCTGCTTCCCAAGCCTTGTTACACACACACACACGCACTGTCTGCTTCCCAAGCCTTGTTCCACGTCCCTTTCATAGTCACAGAACCACATATACTCTGTGTGATACGCCAGCCTTGTTCCACTGTTCACTAGTAGCCAAAGAACCACACTAACACTCCATCCTCATTACAGCGTCCCACTGGCATTTATAGAACCACACATGCACTGTCTGATACCCCAGCCTTGCTCCACTGTACTTACATCTTCTTTAAGGGCCAAAGGAGTGAGCAAAGCAGTAGGACGCAATGCATTGCACACCCCTCTAATCCTTTAAAGGGTTAAGATTAGAATGTGCAGTGGACAGAGTCATGGTATCATGTCTTCCATGAATATTTTTATCACCCAGACAGGGCCATATTTATATTCCAGGTGCCCCTAGGCATGGCACTCTAGGTGGCCTTAACCCCACCGAGGACCACCCCCCTGACTCCTCACCTGCCCCCACCCCTAATCCCATCCACTGATTCCTGGTGCAGAAAATACCCTTGGTCCAATACAAGCAGGAACAAAAAAACAAACAAACAAAAAAAGGCTTTAACCCCTTAGTTGCTTTAGAGATCTCCAACACATTACCTAGCAATGCATTGGAGAGCTCTCTGGCATCCAAAGTCTTAAATCTTAGCTTGTAAAGGGGCAGACAACTGGTGCAGGGACACTGACATTGTTCTGACCACATCTGCAATACAGAATAAGGGTGTGTCCGGCGCAGCTGAGAAACATTGGAGAGCTAGACAGTGGTCTACTCTGCCTAATAGGAAATCCGGCCCTGCATTCAGGACTGATGGAAGACATTCTGCTTGATTCCATTAGGGCCATTAGTGAAACAAAACTAACTTCAGTAGTTTTAAATCACAGTTTGGTATTCTATTACCTATGCTGTGACAGACTACTGACAGTAAAAAAACACAACGGCCGCAAAATTAGCGTTAACTGAAAACAAGGAAAGAGCACATCCATTTGCTATTTAATTAAATGCAGTGGCTACTAACATGCATTTGTGGGCTTTCTTTTCTGGGATTTTAGCACCTAACAACCTAGGCGCTGAGTTCCTAATGAATATTAAGGTGGAACTTTCATCTTATATAAAGTCACCCTGCAATAATTAAGCAGGTAGCGTCTAGCTTTATAGTATATCTATTACCTCTCAAAAGTAGCCGATTGTACAGTAATCCTTTATCTTAGGAGACAGGAAGTCAGGCATCAGTGCAGACATTTTGTCTGAGTGCCTGTGCTGTTAGTCCCAGTCTCCATTGAGAAGTACTGAAGTGTGCCACAAGGTAACAGGAAGGGACTGACGGCACAGGCACACATACTGCACTAACCTGTCCGTCAGTCTCCGAAGATAAAGGATTTCTTTACAATCGGTTACTTTTGAGAGGTAATAGATATATTACAAAGCTAGTCGCTACCTGCTTAATTATTGCAGGGCAACTTTATATAAGATGAAAGTTCAGCCTTAAAAATCACTGACATGTAATTGTAAAGTGTAAAATTGCAAACACGCATGCGCAACAAGGCATCTCTACATTAGTGACCCACCTATCCATTGATATGGGGCACCAAGCCCCCTATCAATATATCCAAGCTACCAATAACATAACTGAAACAAAACAATAAATAATTATTTGAGTGTCAGAGGTGTATGCAACGCATGGCAAAGCATTGCATACCCCTCTGGCACTCATAGGGTTAATCCTCCCAGAACTAACTTTATCCTATGGCCCATTTCCCACTACCCACAGCTGTAACACTTACCTTGAATTTGGAGGTCCAGCAGTGTCTTCTTAACCCTGGTTTCCTTTCTCTTTTTCTTAAAGAGATAGTAATGTTTCATAATAAAAGCAGCTCTAATTAATCATCATAGTACTTGGACTTCGGAGAGTGTTATTTCAATTCTGTCAGAGTTGTAGTACAAGAGTAATTCAATGACAAAATATCCCCCTCCCGCCCCTTTTACTGATGTAACACTGCTCAGCCAGATCAGAAGGGAGGTGCCCAGGTAGACTGCAGAGAGGGACAGTCTTCAATTAAGATAAGGGAAAAACCTGAAAAATTTGTCAAGGGGGGCAGGGCTTTCATTGTTCTCATAGGAAGAAGATTGTCCCCTTCTGTTATCTGTTTGGTCTATGGACTGCATTCCACATCTGAGGGGAGGCGGCTTACACTAGGTAAAAGGGGCGGGAGGGGAAACTTTATCCTTCGATTACTCTTGAACCACAACTGACAGTATTGAAATAACACTCTCTATGGCTCAGATACTATGAAGATTAATTGGAGCTGCTGTTTTTGTGAAACATTACTATCCCTTTAACTTCTTCTTCCATTCCTCAGCAGAGACTGGCCATATGAAAGCTAATCTCTTTTTGTATTTCCCTCACTCAGGCTCAGGTCATGGCCCGGGCAGGAACAGCTATGGAGTTATTTTTTTTCTCTTACTAATGACAGTGACGGTGGAGTAGATTGGGGAAAATGGGTGAGCTCATGTAATTTATTTTTCAATTTATTTTTTAGGCATTAAGAAGAATTAAATGAGAAGACGGAAAGTAAAAAAGGCTTACAGGAGAATGAAAGAAGATTTAAAGAGGAATTGAAGATGAAGAAGACAATGGAAGACCAGTGTGAAGAAGACACCGCTGGACCTCTGAATTCAAGGTAAATGTTTATTGCTACAGCTGTGGGGAATGGGGCATAGGATAATGTTAGGTATGGGATTTTATTTACATTTATTAAAAATTTTAGGTGTAGTGAAGGACCAGCGTAATACTATTAGGGCTAGTGTTTGGGGGGGGTGACTGTGTTACTAGCTCACTTTCTATGTTTGGCACTGTTGGCGAGATGTTCAAAAAGTCGTCATAATGAAAAAATTGTCGGCTTATGAGTTGGTGGTTGTCAGGTCTCTCGCCGTCCTTGCCAGTAGCTCTACTGGCTTCAGGACGGCTGGGCGCATGCGCGCATCCTCGCGCATGCGCAGTAGCAAGGCCTGACGTCGGTCGTCGCACCGACGTAATTCCTGGGGCGCCCGGCGTTCCATTTAAATCTGGCGGCAACCGGGACTCGGCGCTCAGTTGTCGCTTGAGTCCCGGGCGGTCTACTTGCCGCAGTTTCGCTTCCCAGCCCTTCCTGCTTCCAGGCTCTGCATACCTCAGACCAGCCTTCTCCTGCAGTCCTCCAGGCCAGCCAGCTTTCACCTGGGGTCTTCCAGACCAGCCTTCTTCTGCAGTCCTCCAGGCCAGCCAGCTTTCACCTGGGGTCTTCCAGACCAGCCTTCTTCTGCAGTCCTCCAGGCCAGCCAGCTTTCACCTGGGGTCTTCCAGACCAGCCTTCTTCTGCAGTCCTCCAGGCCAGCCAGCTTTCACCTGGGGTCTTCCAGACCAGCCTTCTCCTGCAGTCCTCCAGGCCAGCCAGCTTTCACCTGGGGTCTTCCAGACCAGCCTTCTCCTGCAGTCCTCCAGGTCAGCCTGCTTTCTCCTGGGGTCTTCCAACCAGTCTTTCACCTGGGGTCTTCCAGACCAGCCTTCTCCTGCAGTCCTCCAGGCCAGCCACTCTACAGACCTTCCTCTTGGACCTTGTATGGGATCTCAGGTACTGACCTCTGGCTTGTTACACTGGACTTGCATTATCTCAACCTGTATTGACCTCTGGCTTGTTACACTGGACTTGCATTATCTCAACCTGTATTGACCTCTGGCTTGTTACACTGGACTTGCATCATCTCAGCCTGCCCTGACCTCTGGCTTGTTACACTGGCTTGCATTATCTCAACCTGTATTGACCTCTGGCTTGTTACACTGGACTTGCATTATCTCAACCTATACTGACCTCTGGCTTGTTACACTGGACTTGCATCATCTCAGCCTGCCCTGACCTCTGGCTTGTTACACTGGACTTGCATCATCTCAGCCTGCCCTGACCTCTGGCTTGTTACACTGGACTTGCATCATCTCAGCCTGCCCTGACCTCTGGCTTGTTACACTGGACTTGCATTATCTAAATAAAGCTACCCTTGGCCTATCTACTGTTTCCCTGCATTCTGGGTTCCTTATTCGCTTATCTTAGATTATATAGCTTCCTGCTAATCTCTGGGTGGCTCCTCCCACCCAGAGATAGGCTTCAGTAAGCTTACATCCTTACAGTAACAACTGAGCCCCAAAATTGTTATGGAACCCGCGGGGTTGCTCGAAGCCTTAAATACCCTGGGTAGTCGGATAGCTGCTCTCACTGCTTCTGTACAGGAATTACAGGCCAACCAAACACATCTCCAACAGCAACTACAGGACCTTCAACCAAGTTTAACCCAAGCAGCAGGTGGTTCTACACCACCCCTTCCTAGCCTTGAGATGAACTCTGCTCCAGAACCTCGTGTTCCCCTACCTGAAAGATTTTATGGGGATAGAGCCCGGTACAGGTCCTTCATCACGGCTTGTGAGTTACTGTTCTCAATCAACCCACGTACCTATGCCTCTGACTTCACCAAAGTACGTACTACCATCACATTGTTAGGAGGAGAACCACAGGGCTGGTCCCATCACCTCTTACAGACCAACAGTCCTGTATTAACTACATGGCAGGCTTTCCGGCAGGCTATGAATTCATTATATGATGACCCTTTTAAAACGGCCTCAGCTCAAGTAGCATTAAGGTCCCTAACTCAAGGGAGACGCCCAGTTGAGGACTACGTTGCTGACTTCCGTCGTCTGTCAATTGATTCAAAGTGGAATGAAGCTGCGCTCATGGATCAATTTCGTCTAGGCCTATCTGAAAGCCTGAAGGACGAACTGTTTAGAGTACCTATACCAGTTACACTAGACGAGATCACTCATCTCTCCATACAAATTGACCGCCGCTTGAGAGAACGGCGGCGTGAACGCTCTGCTACTTCTTCTCCTCCCCATCGTACTCCAGCTTCATCTCAACCACCTGTTACTGTTACCACCACAGAGGAGCCTATGCAGCTGGGTGTTCTACGAGGACCTCTATCTAAAGCTGAACGAGACCGTAGACGCCTTCTAAATCTTTGCCTCTATTGTGGAAAAGGGGGTCACCATCTCAGGACTTGCGATACCAGACCACGGCCTTCCCAAGGTAGGCATTTTTTACCTGCAACATCATCCGCTCCTATTCAGTTGCCCACTTCTTCTTACATAACCCTCTCTGTTATTCTACAGTGGAACACACAGCAGAGTGAGGTGTCGGCCATCATAGATTCCGGAGCCAGTAGTTGTTTCCTGAGCCAGGAGACAGCTTTATCCTTGGGCATACCCATCAAACGCAAAACCCAACCGTTCACGCTTCAGATGGCGGATGCAAGCTACCTACAGTCAGGTCCCATTCTTTATGAAACTTTACCTCTGTATCTTCTCACTGCTGTAAATCATAGAGAAGAAATTAAATTTGAAGTTGTTCCATCTCTTTTGTTTCCTCTTATTTTGGGTCTTCCATGGCTACAAATTCACGACCCCCATATTGAGTGGTCTTCCAAGACTGTAACTTTTCTTTCCACCCACTGTAGAAAAAAATGTCTTATCAAAACAGAGCCTAAACTGTTGACCTGTGTTACAACGTCAACCATACCCATGGTCTATCAGGACTTCTCAGATGTGTTTGATAAAAAAGGGGCTGACCTTCTTCCACCTCATAGACCATATGATTGTCCTATCGAACTTCTCTCTGGATCTACTATCCCCTATGGACATATATATCCTCTATCCGGACCAGAACTGCAACATCTTAGAGAGTACATCTCTGAAAGTCTGGAGAAAGGATTTATTCGACCTTTCACTTCTCCAGCTGGAGCCGGGATTTTCTTTGTACCCAAGAAAGACGGTGGTCTACGCCCCTGCGTAGACTATCGGGAACTCAATGCCATTACCATTAAAAATCGCTATCCGTTACCACTGATCCCAGAATTGTTTGAACGCATGTCAACTGCAAAGATCTTCTCAAAAATCGATCTACGAGGAGCATATAACCTGGTTCGCATCCGCAAGGGAGACGAATGGAAGACCGCCTTCCGAACCAGATATGGACACTTTGAATACACCGTGATGCCCTTCGGGTTATGTAACGCTCCCGCAACATTTCAGCATTTCGTAAATGATGTTTTTCGGGATCTTCTGGATCAGTTTGTTGTCATTTACTTAGATGACATTCTTGTCTTCTCACATTCACTACAAGAACATCGCAGTCATGTCAGGAGAGTGTTAGCTAGGCTTCGTACACATGGTTTGTACGCTAAATTGGAGAAATGTTCTTTTGAAGTGTCTAAGATCGAATTCCTAGGTTTCCTTGTTTCCCCAGGGCAATTAGAGATGGATCCTCGTAAGATAACCGCTATACTGAAGTGGCCCATACCATCTGACAAGAAGGCAATTCAGAGGTTCATTGGTTTTGCCAACTTCTACCGACGCTTTATCCGGGATTTCTCAAAATGTATTTCACCACTCACATGTTTAACCAAGAAGGATGCCAGTTTTCAGTGGACTCCTGAAGCTCAACAAGCTTTTGACCGTTTAAAACTTCACTTTACGCAAGCACCTATTCTACAACAACCTGATGTCAATAAACCTTTCTTTTTAGAAGTTGATGCTTCTAATATCGCTACAGGGGCAGTACTGTCGCAACATATGGGCATTAAAGATCGTTTACATCCAGTAGCCTTCTACTCCAGGCGTCTCACACCTGCCGAACAAAATTATGATGTGGGAGACAAGGAATTGCTCGCTATTAAATGCGCCTTGGAGGAATGGAGACACTTATTAGAGGATTCAGAGTATCCTATTACAATATATACAGATCACAGAAATCTAGAATATCTCCAATCAGCCTGCAGACTACGACCTCGTCAAGCTAGATGGGCAATGTTCTTTGCACGATTCCAACTACACATCACCTACAGACCGGGCTCAAAAAATTTGAAAGCAGACGCTTTGTCCAGGATGTATACGGTACCTTCCAATACTACTACACTTCCTGATACAATTTTGCAACCATGTCAATTCCTCCTTGTCACCACCAACTTACTGGAACGTATCAAACAAGCCACCACTCCTTCTCCTCGTTTGATACAACTATACGCCTTAACCTTCACTGATGGCCTATTGTATAAGCAAGATACAGTTTTTGTCCCTGAATCTGTCCGTCAAGAGACTCTTCACCAGTTTCACGATCTTCCTGTTGCAGGCCATGGGGGAATCCAAAAGACCTTAGAAGCCATTCAGCGGTATTTCTGGTGGCCAAACTTAAAGCAGGACGTCAATCATTACGTATCCTCTTGTGACACTTGTGCCAGAGCTAAAAGCCAACACACCAAACCATCCGGTTTGCTCCATCCTTTACCCATACCTTCTGGTCCTTGGAGAGATGTAACAATTGATTTCATTGTGGATTTACCAGGTTCAAACCAACATAATACCATTATGGTCGTAGTAGACCGATTTACTAAGATGGCTCATTTTATCCCAAGCAAAGGTCTACCTTCAGCCAGCCGAACCGCTTCTTTGTATCTGCAGGAAATCTTCCGTCTTCATGGAGTACCACAATCCATTACTTCAGACAGAGGTTCCCAATTCACATCAAAATTCTGGAGAGCATTTTGTGCCGGTCTTCAAATTACCAGTAACCTATCTTCAGGATATCACTCACAAACAAATGGGCAGACAGAAAGGACCAATCAGACTTTGGAACAGTACTTACGTTTAGTGATGAGCGAGCACCCCAATGCTCGGGTGTTCGGGTGCTCTGACCGAGCACCCCCGGAGGCTCGAGTGCTCGGCCGAGCACCCGAGCCCCATTGAAGTCAATGGGAGGACTCGAGCATTACACCAGGCACCCCCTGCTCTGATGAGGGGAGGGTGCCTGGTCCATAGGAAAAGGGAAGAAAATGATGGAAACACCACAGAAATGGTTCAGGGACAGCATAGGGAGGATGTCTGGATGCATCTTGGACTCCAACATTGCTGCTGGGAACGATCTTTCGCCCGTAGTACGCCATTTTTACAGACTGACCGTAAAACACACAAAAAGGAAAATAAAAACGACTTTAGGCGAAAAATTGTTACCAAACAATATTTGCTGTATATTTACTTGTATATCATCTACAAATTCTCCCAAAAATTTCCTCGATTTTTCTGAACTGAGGCCATGATTAAGAGGGAAACGTGCGCAGAGCCAAATTCTCCCAAAAATTTCCTTGATTTTTCTGAACTGAGGCCATGATTAAGAGGGAAACGTGCGCAGAGGCAAATTCTCCCAAAAATTTCCTTGATTTTATTGAACTGAGGCCATGATTAAGAGGGAAACGTGCGCAAAGGCAAATTCTCCCAAAAATTTCCTTGATTTTATTGAACTGAGGCCATGATTAAGAGGGAAACGTGCGCAAAGGCAAATTCTCCCAAAAATTTCCTTGATTTTATTGAACTGAGGCCATGATTAAGAGGGAAACGTGCGCAAAGGCAAATTCTCCCAAAAATTTCCTTGATTTTATTGAACTGAGGCCATGATTAAGAGGGAAACGTGCGCTGAGCCGACCATCCAAAACATTATGGGTGAGGGTCTGCTGCGGAGCTGACCATCCTAAACATTATATGCGAAGGCCCGCTAGTGAGCTGACGCTATAAAACATTATATGAGAGGGCCCGCTAGAGAGCTGACCCAATAAAACATTATATAAGAAGGCCCGCTGGTGAGCTGACCTATACCAAAAGTTGTCAAACAGGGCCCGCTGGTGAGCTGGCCCTATATAAAAATTATATCACAGGGCCCGCTGGTGAGCTGGCCCTATATAAAAATTATAGCACAGGGCATATGGAAGAGGAGGAGGAGGATGAGAAGATTAAGAGTCAACCATATACCCGTTTTTTGGGTGGAAGGGGTGAATGGGAATACAGAGTATTCCCATCATTGTAAATAACATATATAAAGTGAGTTTATGTTCCCCCAGGGCTTTCCTCCAGTGGAGTGGAGAAGTCAGGGGAAATCCAGGCCTTGTTCATTTTTATAAGTGTCAACCTATAAGCATTGTCGGTGGAAAGGCGGATACGCTTATCTGTTATGATGCCACCAGCAGCACTAAATACACGCTCAGACAGAACGCTGGCGGCAGGGCAGGCCAGCACCTCCAAGGCGTAGAGTGCCAGTTCATACCACGTGTCCAGCTTGGACACCCAGTAGTTGTAAGGCACAGAGGGATCATTGAGGACGCTGACACGGTCTGCTACGTACTCCTTCACCATCTTCCAAAACTTTTCCCTCCTTGTGACACTAGGCTGCGCATCAGGGTGAGGGTGCTGGCGGGGTGTCATGAAGGTGTCCCACGCCTTGGAGAGTGTTGCCCTGCCTTTGTCGGAACTGCTGTGTGCTCCCCTTTTCTCCCCTTCTCGGTTGGCCAAGGTAGCACGTACTCTGCCGCCAGCGTTGTCAGATGGAAAATTTTGGAGCAATTTTTCGACAAGAACCTTCTGGTATTGCACCATTTTGCTTGTCCTCTCCACCGGAGGAATGAGAGATGAGAAATTCTCTTTGTAGCGGGGGTCCAGAAGGGTGAACACCCAGTAATCCGTGTTGTCTAAAATGCGTATAACGCGTGGGTCACGGGAAAGGCAGCCTAACATAAAGTCAGCCATGTGTGCCAGAGTACCAACAGTCAAGATTTCGCTGTCCTCACCAGGAGGATGACTCTCAATCTCCTCATCCTCTTCCTCCTCTTCTGCCCACCCACGCTGAAGAGATGGAACTAAAGTTCCATGGCTACCCTCTGTAGCGGAGGCAACCGTGTCTTCCTCCTCCTCCTCCGCCTCCTCCAATTGTCGCTGAGAAGACGAAGTGAGGGTGCTCTGGCTATCACCTTGTGTAAGCTCTTCCTCCCGCATTTCCACCTCTTCCACATGCAAAGCGTCAGTTTTAATTGTGAGCAGCGAGCGTTTCAGTAGACACAGAAGTGGGATGGTTACACTGATAATAGCGTTATCGCCGCTCACCATCTGTGTCGATTCCTCAAAATTGCGTAAAACCTCACAGAGGTCTGACATCCATTCCCACTCCTCACTTCTGATTACAGGAAGTTGAACGGAGAGGCGACGACCGTGTAACAGCTGGTACTCCACTACTGCCCTCTGCTGCTCACAAAGCCGGGCCAACATGTGGAAGGTGGAGTTCCAGCGCGTGCTCACGTCACACAGCAGCCGGTGAGCTGGCAATTGTAAGCGCTGCTGCAGCTTCAACAGGCCGGCTGAAGCTGTAGATGACTTACGGAAATGTGCACACACGCGGCGCACCTTGGTCAAGAGATCATGCACATTGGGGTAGGTTTTTAGAAATCGCTGAACCACTAAATTAAATACATGCGCTAGGCATGGTACGTGTGTGAGCTTGCCGAGCTCCAAAGCCGCCACCAAGTTACGCCCATTATCACACACAACCATGCCTGGTTGCAGGTTGAGTGGCGAGAGCCACTGCTCGGTCTGGTGACTAATCCCCTGCAACAGCTCTGAGGCCGTGTGCTGTTTGTCCCCAAGGCAGATCAGCTTCAGCACGGCCTGTTGACGCTTCCCCACTGCAGTGCTACACTGCTTCCAGCTACTGGCTGATGGGGGAGTGGCGCTGCGTGTAGAGAATTCGGAGGTGGAAACGGAGGAGGAGGAGCCAATAACGTAGGTGCTGGTGGAAACCCTGATGGAGGTAGGGCCCGCAATCCTCGGCGTGGGTAGCACCCGTGCCATCCCAGGGTCCGAGTCGCTCCCAGCCTCCACGACATTCACCCAGTGTGCCGTCAGGGAAATGTAGCGTCCCTGGCCACAAGCACTTGTCCATGTGTCAGTCGTTAAGTGGACCTTCCCAGTAACTGCGTTGGTCAGGGCACGGGTGATGTTACGGGACACATGGTGGTGTAATGCGGGGATGGCACACCGGGAAAAGTAGTGGCGGCTGGGGACCGCGTACCGAGGGACAGCTGCTGCCATCAGGCTGCGGAAGGACTCAGTGTCCACAAGCCTAAATGGCAGCATTTCGATGGCCAGTAATTTGGAAAGGTGTGAGGTTAGTGCTATGGCCTGTGGGTGGGTGGCTGGGTATTTTCGCTTGCGCTCAAATGCCTGGGGTAACGACATTTGGACGCTGTGCTGGGACAGGGAAGTGGATGTGGTCGCTGATGGTGCTTCAGATGGTACAGGTGCAGGGCGGGAGGTATGTGGGCCTGCGCCTTCGACAGGCGATTGGCCGGCACCGAAAACAGGGGAAGAGGAGGCAGTGGTGTGGCCTGCAGACACAGATGGGCGATCCAGGCGTTCCTCCCACTTATTACGGTGCTTGGATGCCATGTGTCGGATCATGCTGGTGGTGGTGAGGTTTCTAGTGTTCATGCCTCGGCTCATTCTGGTGTGACACAGGTTGCAAACTACAATTCTTTTGTCGTCCGCACTTTCCTTAAAAAAACGCCATACCGCGGAACACCTACCCCTTGGCAAGGGAGATTTACGCAAGGGGGTGCTCCGTGGAACATTTGCGGGCCGGTTTGGTGCGGTCCGCCTTCTTTCTGTAGCCACACCACTGCCTCTTCCAGCCTGTTGCGGTGCTGCAGATGGCTCACCCTCAGGACTGCTGTCATCGCTCGGCTCTACACCTTCCCAGGTGGGGTCAGTCACCTCATCGTCCACCAAGTCCTCCTCCACTTCCTCACTCTGATCATCCTCCTCATGTCTTGATCCCACCACATACTCAGTCATTGACAACTGTATAACATCCTCCTCAACAAGGTCTTGAGACAGTAATAGTGGTTGATTTAATGGCAGCTGTGTCTCATCATCATCATCATCATCCACTACTTCCTTTGACCTTAAATGCCGTTCACATCTGTCATCTTCTTGTGATTGGGTACCCTCTAGAGGTTGTGAATCAGGGCATAAGATGTCATGTTCCTCTGCAAGCGTGCTTGGAGAGAGGGTCAAATGAAGGATTGGTGATGAGACGAGCTCCTCACTATATCCCAGTGTGGGATCACTTCTTTGACCAGACCGTGTATGGTGGGAGGAAGGATGATCAGAGTGAGGATTATGTTGACCAGACTCTTGGCTACTGAGAGTGGACTTGGTGGAAGACAGGGTGGTGCTTAACCGACTGGAAGCAGTATCAGCTGACATCCAACCGACCACCTGTTCGCAGTGGTCGGACCTCGAGAGTGATGTCCTGCGACGCCCTGTAAAAATAGACATGAAGCTAGGTATGGTGGATGTCTTTCTTTCTTGTGCTCTGGCACCAGGCACAGTTTCTCCGCGTCCTGACCCGCGCCCTGAACTATCAGGATCACGTCCACTTCCCCGTCCCTTTTTACCCGCCTTCTTCATCTTACACGGAATATGTGACTTTGATATTTTACTTTGAAGACTTAACAGTATTTCTTCCTATTCTGCAACTGTGCAGAGTACACAGAATAGGCTGCTAAACTGCGGCGAAGCACACTGAATGGAATATGTGACTTTGATATTTTACTTTGAAGACTTAACAGTATTTCTTCCTATTCTGCAACTGTGCAGAGTACACAGAATATGCTGCTAAACTGCGGTGACGCACACTGAATGGAATATGTGACTTTGATATTTGAGTTTGAAGACTTAACAGTATTTCTTCCTATTCTGCAACTGTGCAGAGTACACAGAATAGGCTGCTAAACTGCGGCGAAGCACACTGAATGGAATATGTGACTTTGATATTTTACTTTGAAGACTTAACAGTATTTCTTCCTATTCTGCAACTGTGCAGAGTACACAGAATAGGATGCTAAACTGCGGTGACGCACACTGAATGGAATATGTGACTTTGATATTTGAGTTTGAAGACTTAACAGTATTTCTTCCTATTCTGCAACTGTGCAGAGTACACAGAATAGGCTGCTAAACTGCGGCGAAGCACACTGAATGGAATATGTGACTTTGATATTTTACTTTGAAGACTTAACAGTATTTCTTCCTATTCTGCAACTGTGCAGAGTACACAGAATAGGCTGCTAAACTGCGGTGACGCACACTGAATGGAATATGTGACTTTGATATTTGAGTTTGAAGACTTAACAGTATTTCTTCCTATTCTGCAACTGTGCAGAGTACACAGAATAGGCTGCTAAACTGCGGCGAAGCACACTGAATGGAATATGTGACTTTGATATTTTACTTTGAAGACTTAACAGTATTTCTTCCTATTCTGCAACTGTGCAGAGTACACAGAATATGCTGCTAAACTGCGGTGACGCACACTGAATGGAATATGTGACTTTGATATTTGAGTTTGAAGACTTAACAGTATTTCTTCCTATTCTGCAACTGTGCAGAGTACACAGAATAGGCTGCTAAACTGCGGCGAAGCACACTGAATGGAATATGTGACTTTGATATTTTAGTTTGAAGACTTAACAGTATTTCTTCCTATTCTGCAACTGTGCAGAGTACACAGAATAGGCTGCTAAACTGCGGCGAAGCACACTGAATGGAATATGTGACTTTGATATTTTACTTTGAAGACTTAACAGTATTTCTTCCTATTCTGCAACTGTGCAGAGTACACAGAATATGCTGCTAAACTGCGGTGACGCACACTGAATGGAATATGTGACTTTGATATTTGAGTTTGAAGACTTAACAGTATTTCTTCCTATTCTGCAACTGTGCAGAGTACACAGAATAGGCTGCTAAACTGCGGCGAAGCACACTGAATGGAATATGTGACTTTGATATTTTACTTTGAAGACTTAACAGTATTTCTTCCTATTCTGCAACTGTGCAGAGTACACAGAATAGGCTGCTAAACTGCGGTGACGCACACTGAATGGAATATGTGACTTTGATATTTGAGTTTGAAGACTTAACAGTATTTCTTCCTATTCTGCAACTGTGCAGAGTACACAGAATAGGCTGCTAAACTGCGGCGAAGCACATGAATGGAATATGTGACTTTGATATTTTACTTTGAAGACTTAACAGTATTTCTTCCTATTCTGCAACTGTGCAGAGTACACAGAATAGGCTGCTAAACTGCGGTGACGCACACTGAATGGAATATGTGACTTTGATATTTGAGTTTGAAGACTTAACAGTATTTCTTCCTATTCTGCAACTGTGCAGAGTACACAGAATAGGCTGCTAAACTGCGGCGAAGCACACTGAATGGAATATGTGACTTTGATATTTTAGTTTGAAGACTTAACAGTATTTCTTCCTATTCTGCAACTGTGCAGAGTACACAGAATAGGCTGCTAAACTGCGGTGACGCACACTGAATGGAATATGTGACTTTGATATTTGAGTTTGAAGACTTAACAGTATTTCTTCCTATTCTGCAACTGTGCAGAGTACACAGAATAGGCTGCTAAACTGCGGCGAAGCACACTGAATGGAATATGTGACTTTGATATTTTACTTTGAAGACTTAACAGTATTTCTTCCTATTCTGCAACTGTGCAGAGTACACAGAATAGGCTGCTAAACTGCGGTGACGCACACTGAATGGAATATGTGACTTTGATATTTGAGTTTGAAGACTTAACAGTATTTCTTCCTATTCTGCAACTGTGCAGAGTACACAGAATAGGCTGCTAAACTGCGGCGAAGCACACTGAATGGAATATGTGACTTTGATATTTTACTTTGAAGACTTAACAGTATTTCTTCCTATTCTGCAACTGTGCAGAGAACACAGAATAGGCTGCTAAACTGCGGTGACGCACACTGAATGGAATATGTGACTTTGATATTTGAGTTTGAAGACTTAACAGTATTTCTTCCTATTCTGCAACTGTGCAGAGTACACAGAATAGGCTGCTAAACTGCGGCGAAGCACACTGAATGGAATATGTGACTTTGATATTTTACTTTGAAGACTTAACAGTATTTCTTCCTATTCTGCAACTGTGCAGAGTACACAGAATATGCTGCTAAACTGCGGCGAAGCACACTGAATGGAATATGTGACTTTGATATTTGAGTTTGAAGACTTAACAGTATTTCTTCCTATTCTGCAACTGTGCAGAGTACACCGAATAGGCTGCTAAACTGCGGTGACGCACACTGAATGGAATATGTGACTTTGATATTTTAGTTTGAAGACTTAACAGTATTTCTTCCTATTCTGCAACTCTGCACAGTACACAGAATGTGCTGCTAAACTGCGGCGAAGCACACTGAATGGAATATGTGACTTTGATATTTTAGTTTGAAGACTTAACAGTATTTCTTCCTATTCTGCAACTCTGCACAGTACACAGAATGTGCTGCTAAACTGCGGCGACGCACACTGAATGGAATATGTGACTTTGATATTTTAGTTTGAAGACTTAACAGAATGTGCTCTAATCTGCAACTTTGCACACTAAACAGAATGTGCTCTAATCTGCAACTTTGCACACTAAACAGAATGTGCTCTAATCTGCAACTTTGCACACTAAACAGAATGTGCTCTAATCTGCAACTTTGCACACTAAACAGAATATATGAAAATTTTTTTTTTTTGTTTTTTTCCCCCCACACAAAATAACCTGCTGCCCCCACACACAGTAGTCCTAAAAAGGACTTTTGGTTCTTTTTTTTTCACAAATTCGCTTTTTTTCTGCCTACACTGACTTTCCCTTCCTATCCTCATCTCTCCCTGGCTAAGACTGAGCCGAACTCGCTGGTCAGGTGCTATACAGCACCCGACCACGGGTTCTGGCCAGCCAATCAGTGTAATGCCAGCAGCCAACATGGCTGCTGGCATTACACTGATGTCAGAGCCTCCCTGCACGTTTATTGGCTGCGCAGCAGCCGCGAAACGTGCGGGGAGGAGACCCAAACATGGCGGGCGAGCACATGCGGTACTCGTACGAGTACCGCCATGTGCCGAGCAGAGCGATGCTCGAGCCGATCCGAGCATCGGCCGAGCATGCTCGCTCAACACTACTTACGTTGCTTCTCTTCTCACTTACAGGATAATTGGTACCACTTACTCCCCATGGCAGAATTTGCTTATAATAATCATTATCACAGTACCTTAAAAAACTCTCCTTTCTTGGCCAACTATGGATACCACCCAGCAGCTCTACCAGGACTCACCCCCATCACTCCAGTCCCAGAGGCTAATCAACGAATACAATAATTACAGCAGTCTCATCACGTGTTCAGTCAAATTCTGAGATCTGCACAGCAAGACTATAAACGTTATGCTGATAAACACCGTCAGAGAGGACCTGAACTACAGATTGGGGATAAAGTATGGCTGTCCTCACATGTTCTTCACATGTTCGCCTTTCTTGTCCCACCAAAAAATTGGGACCTCGCTTCTTGGGACCTTTTTCTATCACTCAAGTCATTAATCCAGTAGCATATCGCCTGGCACTACCTTCCTCATTCCGGATCCACCCAACGTTCCACATCTCTCAATTGAAGAAATGGATTCCCAGCACGTTTCCTGGTCGAGAACCTTCTAGACCTCCTCCTGTTTCCATTACAGATCCTGATGAGTTCGAGGTCCAGGAGATTCTAGATTCTCGTTTTCATCGGGGCCGTTTGGAATACCTGGTACATTTGAAGGGGTACGCCCAGAAGACCGCTCCTGGGAACCCACAGGCAACTTCAACACCATGGCCTGTATTCGTAACTTTCATCGGAGTCATCCAGACCGGCCTGCTAACCTGACCACCCGGAGGTTGGTCGTAAAGGGGGGGAACTGTCAGGTCTCTCGCCGTCCTTGCCAGTAGCTCTACTGGCTTCAGGACGGCTGGGCGCATGCGCGCATCCTCGCGCATGCGCAGTAGCAAGGCCTGACGTCGGTCGTCGCACCGACGTAATTCCTGGGGCGCCCGGTGTTCCATTTAAATCTGGCGGCAACCGGGACTCGGCGCTCAGTTGTCGCTTGAGTCCCGGGCGGTCTACTTGCCGCAGTTTCGCTTCCCAGCCCTTCCTGCTTCCAGGCTCTGCATACCTCAGACCAGCCTTCTCCTGCAGTCCTCCAGGCCAGCCAGCTTTCACCTGGGGTCTTCCAGACCAGCCTTCTTCTGCAGTCCTCCAGGCCAGCCAGCTTTCACCTGGGGTCTTCCAGACCAGCCTTCTTCTGCAGTCCTCCAGGCCAGCCAGCTTTCACCTGGGGTCTTCCAGACCAGCCTTCTCCTGCAGTCCTCCAGGCCAGCCAGCTTTCACCTGGGGTCTTCCAGACCAGCCTTCTCCTGCAGTCCTCCAGGTCAGCCTGCTTTCTCCTGGGGTCTTCCAACCAGTCTTTCACCTGGGGTCTTCCAGACCAGCCTTCTCCTGCAGTCCTCCAGGCCAGCCACTCTACAGACCTTCCTCTTGGACCTTGTATGGGATCTCAGGTACTGACCTCTGGCTTGTTACACTGGACTTGCATTATCTCAACCTGTATTGACCTCTGGCTTGTTACACTGGACTTGCATTATCTCAACCTGTATTGACCTCTGGCTTGTTACACTGGACTTGCATCATCTCAGCCTGCCCTGACCTCTGGCTTGTTACACTGGACTTGCATTATCTCAACCTGTATTGACCTCTGGCTTGTTACACTGGACTTGCATTATCTCAACCTATACTGACCTCTGGCTTGTTACACTGGACTTGCATCATCTCAGCCTGCCCTGACCTCTGGCTTGTTACACTGGACTTGCATCATCTCAGCCTGCCCTGACCTCTGGCTTGTTACACTGGACTTGCATCATCTCAGCCTGCCCTGACCTCTGGCTTGTTACACTGGACTTGCATTATCTAAATAAAGCTACCCTTGGCCTATCTACTGTTTCCCTGCATTCTGGGTTCCTTATTCGCTTATCTTAGATTATATAGCTTCCTGCTAATCTCTGGGTGGCTCCTCCCACCCAGAGATAGGCTTCAGTAAGCTTACATCCTTACAGTGGTAAGAGAAGGACAATATTTTTAGAAGTAAATCCCTCACGTTTGAAAATGTGTCTAAAGAATGATAAATGATAGTAAGATCTTGATGAACATTGCCCTTAAAAATTCTGATGTTAAAAATTGTCTTTGATTTTGTCTTTAAAATGAAAATTTTAAAATCAAAAACGAATGGCTTCTCACTCCTGCTAACAGAACATTGATTTGTCTTCTCCAAGTTTAGACCCTTTTTAAATTGTCGAGAAAAAATGACATTAATCAAACAAAAAAGTGATGTTGAAACAAACATTTTTTCTGGTAAGACCTTACAATATGACAGTAGATTAAATCACGTCTAATTTTAAGATGGCTTTTTCTGTTGTTACGGAGATGGCGGAATTGGATGCAAAAAAAATGACGTAAACATGTCTGAGAATTGGCGGACCATGGCATAAGAACTTTTTTGTTCTGATTACAGACAATTTCAGTTATTACCACTTTTTGAACTTCTCGCCCCAAGTCAAAAATCGATCATTGACTTGACGTTCCCATTAATCACGGTACTTAGCGTATGTTGTAGTAACGAAAAGCTGCGACAAGCATTAGGCTGCAACATGAGTTTTTAAGACCAATTCTGAAGGTACAATAATGTGTATACAGGCTGGAGCTCATTTTGGCTATAATGCAGGATTTATTAGCCCTTATAATATAGAGCCAGTCATGTCTTGAACCTACAATAAAAGACAAATTTCTTAAAGGGTAGTAATGTTTCACAATAAAAACAGCTCCAATTAATCTTCATATTATTTGGGCCATGGAGAGTATTATTTCAATACTGTCAGAATAATAGTTCAAGAGTAATTGAATGATACAGTATCCCCATCCCACCCTTTACTGATGTAACACTGCTCACCCCAGAGCAGCAAGACTGTCTGGATGGATCACAGAGAGGGACAATCTTCAGTGAGCACAAGGATAAATCAGAAAAACCTGTCAAGGAGGCAGAGTTTTCCTTATGCAAAAAGTAAGATTGTCCCTTGCTGTAACCTGTCCAATCAAGCGACCAGAGAGGAGGTGGCTTGCCCTAGGTAAAAGGGTCAGGAGGGGATATTTTATCATTCAATTACTCTTGAACTACAACTCGGACAGTTTTGAAATAACACTCTCCATGGCCCAAATAATATGAAGATTAATTGGAGCTGCTGTTCTTGTAAAACATTACTATCCCTTTAAGGGCCATTTTGGATTTTCTGGCTATAGTATGGTAAGTGGGAGGGGATATTAGAAGCTGTTACTTCTCCTTTAAGAAATCAGGCTGTTATTTTATGAAACAAAAATAACTTGCTTTTAATGCCACTTCTAAATTGTGATTTTAAAGAAGTTTGCTTTTCGTTATGTTTTCTGTTCATCCATGTAAGCTGCACTTGAAGTTGCCATGGTGATGTTAGCTGACATTTCTCATATCATACTGAACGTTCCAGTGAACATTCATTGCATTAAATAAGCACTGGAGGTTTATAACATTAAAAGGTGAATGTACTGTTTTTCCCCCATTAAATTATCAAATGTTATTTTGTACTTAAAGGAGTGAATGTATATGTTGGTCAATGCAGTTTATTTCATGAACATGGATGTGCTCATACATTGCATTGCTTCACAATGCCTTGTGTACCCCTCTTGCACTCAGAGGTTTGGATCATGCGCTTGCACTTTGTGTGTAAGATGTTTTTTTTTGTGCATGCCGGCACACACGCCGCCATTGTTAAGAATGCAATAGCCAGCAAGCTCCAAATGTCAACCCTACAGCATTTGCAGGAAAATGGAAGATTTTTTTGCCGATGCGTTCTTCGTCTTGGTAGTACATAATGAGAAGCAGGAGACAGACAAAACTCCTCAAAGTTCTCATACACTCAGTGTCGTAACAATAGGGGTCGCAGGGACAGCGACTGGGCCCTTCACTCCATTGGCTTGGCAGCCCCCTGAGATACCCCCACCCAGCGCCCACAACAAGCTGAGGTCAGTGTCTTCTTTGGCACAGACCTCTATTAGCAGCTGAGCTCCCTCTGTTTCAAGCACTCTAGCAATGCAGAGCGCTGAGAGATGACATCATCTCCCAGCGCTCTGCATTACTGGAGAGAAGACCGCACTGGAGCTCCAGCTGCTAATGGAAGTCTGTGCAGAAGGAGCCACAGACTTCTCCTGCCATGCCACTGGACCATCAGGGAGGTAGGAGATGGACAATGGTGGTCAATGGGGGTAATGTGGAGAGGTGGACATTGGGGGCAATGTGGAGATACCCAATGGGGGCTATGTGGTTGGGTGGGCATGGCAATTTCTGCACCAGGGCCCTGTGACTTCTAGGTATGCCTTTGCATACACCCCCACACTTCTCTCCCCATGTCAGGGGTGGACTGACAAGACCCAGGGCCCCTGGTCCAAAAAGAGGTCTGGGCCCCCTGCAGAAATCTCCATATTGCCCCTTCATCTCCACAATGCCCCTATCTCCACATTGCCCCCTTCATCTCCACATTGCCCCCTTCATCTCCACAATGCCCCTATCTCCACATTGCCCCCTTCATCTCCACATTGCCCCC
This sequence comes from Rhinophrynus dorsalis, assembly GCA_037306005.1. Taxonomy (NCBI): domain Eukaryota; kingdom Metazoa; phylum Chordata; class Amphibia; order Anura; family Rhinophrynidae; genus Rhinophrynus; species Rhinophrynus dorsalis. Next base: position 370,150,057 of record CM074724.1, on the reverse strand, counting down.
TTCATCTCCACAATGCCCCTATCTCCACATTGCCCCCTTCATCTCCACATTGCCCCCTTCATCTCCACAATGCCCCTATCTCCACATTGCCCCCTTCATCTCCACATTGTCCCCATCTCCACATTGCCCCCTTCGTCTCCACAATGCCCCCTGCATCTCCACAATGCCCCTATCTCCACAATGCCCCCTTCATCTCTACAATGCCCCTTCCACAATTCCCCCTTCATCTCCACAATGCCCCCATCTCCACATTGCCCCCTCCACAATGCCCCCTTCATCTCCACAATGCCCCCCTTCATCTCCACAATGCCCCTTTCACAATGCCCCCTTCATCTCCACAATGCCCCTTCCACAATGCCCCCATCTCCACATCGCCCCTTCATCTCCACACTGCCCCTGCCTCCAGTCCCTGGTGGTCTAGCAGCGTGGCTGTGTGAAGTCCCGCGCTCCTCTAGTAATGCAGAGGCTGGGAGATGATGTCATCTCCCAGCGCTCTGTATTACTAGAACGCCGCGCCGGCGGCCATTGTTGGAGAGTTGCTGAGCAGCGCTGGAAGCGGCGGTGGGCTCCCTTTGGTCACGGGCCTCGGTCCGTGACTGAATGCCCGTATGGTCAGTCCGCCCCTGTCCCATGTCACTAGCAGTGTAAACCGGAGAGTTTTGGTGTAGGCCGCTCAATAAATAGACATTAGGCCAATGTTTCTCAACCAGGGTGTCGTGGCACTTTGGTGTGCCACAGACATCCACTTAGGATGCCCCATTTTATCCATGAAGCTTTGACAAAAATGTGAATGTAGACTTCCAAAAATCTATTTAAGTATATTATTATGCACATATGTTTATTTTAGTTGAGAGGTCTAACAATAACTATATTTATGCATTTGTAAAATTCCTTACACCCTTGACAAAACACATAAAATGATAGGGATGCCCCAAAAATGCCAGACTGAGTGTTAGGTGTTCCTTGAGTAAAGAAAGCTTGAGAACCACTGCATTAGGCAGACACAGCACCAAAATATAGATTTCAAACACTATTTCAGCTTGTAATTGAATTAGTAAATCTTATAAGACGTTAAAGTGTGGACAACCTGTTGCTCTGCAGTTGTTAGACAACTAATTCCACCATCCTCAGGTAGCTGTTGGCCAGCTGAGGATGATAGCAATTGTAGTCCAACAACAGCTGGAGTGTGACACTGCTTACACACCTCTTAGCCTGTTTTTGATTTGCCTTTAAGTTTTATTCTTAAAGAGATAGTAATGTTTCAAAAGAAAAGCAGCTCCAATTAATCTTCATAGTATTTGGGCCTTGGTGTTTTTTCAGTACTGCCAGAGTTGTAGTTGAAGAGTAATTGAATGATAAAGTATCCCCCTCCCGCCCCTTTTACTGATGTAACACTGCTCACCTCAGAGCAGCAAGACTATCTGGATGGATCGTAGAGAGGGACAATCTTCAGTGAGCATAAGGAAAAACCGGAAAAGCCTGTCAAGGGGGGCAGAGTTTTCCTTATGCTCACAGTAAGAAGATTGTCCCTTGCTGTGATCTGGTTGGTCCCAGGACCAGATTCCACATCTGAGGGGAGGTGGCTTACACTAGGTAAAAGGGGAGGGAGGGGGATGCTTTATAATTCAATTACTCTTGAACTACAACTCTGACAGTACTAAAATAACACTCTCCATGGCCCAAATACTATGAAGATTAATTGGAGCTACTTTTAATGTGAAACATTACCATCCCTTTAAAGAAAAAATGCTATTAGTGACAACCGGGTACAGAGGACACAACTTATCCAGTGAGATAAACTCTCCTGTTCCTATATTATTCTATGGAGCCTATGCACTAACATATTTCTCTTAGTGCATGGTTTCCACAGAATAATATAGGAAGTGGAACGTTTATCACACTGGAGGAGCAATCTCATCTACATTACCTCTGTCTTTATCACACCTTAATGCTTCTCCCCCCCAGGAATTGGATGCAACATGGGCACATTTGCTAGAGTATCAGTAAACTATGTTGCACCTTGGTGAAGGACAATTTAAATGGTCAGACCAATTATTTTGTAAGCAAGGTACAAATCAACAAAGGTAATTTTCAGGTTATTGTGTGGGATGTTGAAGAGGAAAATACATTCATTTCTAAGGGAAAGTGTATATATTTTAACAGAATGTAGAAGAACATTTGTGAATCACTATGAGAAGCACTTTTATCAGGTTCTCAGTGAAAATGATGTTTTTAACCCCTTAAGGATCAGTCAGCACTGTCACGGCGGTACTGCACTTAAGGACAAGTGACGGTCCTGGCATGTAATTGAATTCAAGGCTCCCTGCATTGCTGCGCCCCTTAATCAGATTCGGCAAAAAAAAACAAAAAACAGTTCTGTTTTTTGCCGGCCGTGCAGCTGGTCGTTAAGGAGTTAAGCTCTAGAAAGGCCTCAAATGGAGAAATTCTCAGGCAAACTAACTGGACCCTAGGGGACTAATGATAATTCCATCTGACTGAAATGTTGTTTGTAACCTTTTGCATACTACAGAGGTTAAGGGGTTAAAAACATTTTTAAATCAATGGGAATTTTAGGACATTTTTATTTATCCCTCTATGGTGCAATTTGTTGCCCAAGAATTACTCCATTTAGCTTGCTGAATTAGGCCCTAGCTTACTGATTTGTGTGCAGCCAGATGACATGATATGACAATGAACTAAGTGAGAACTGAACTACATTGCAGATTATAACTTAATCCTTTTGTTTTATGTAGACTTTCCCATCTGCTACATTTACCAGTCATGTTCTTTCACTCACCTTCTTCTGCCTTCCACTGACGATCCGGATGCAGCAGGGGCATATCTGATGTCCAGCCCAAGTGACTGCCAACCAATATTACTGGCTGACATCCAAGTGTGTCAGCCATTCATTGGAGGACACAATGGGGGAGATGCACTAAGCACTGATAATGAGGTGATAGATGACTTCTCCAGTTCCTATGTTATTCTGTGGAGTCTACGCACTAAGATCTCCAAAGCTGAAGAAATCTTAGTGAATAGGCTCCATAGAATAACAAAGGAATTGGAGAAGTGATAAACTGGAGACGTCATCTCCACTCTATCACCTCTTTATCTCTGCTTAGTGAATCACCCTATTTAGTATATCAAACTCAATCAATGTTTGTGTGAAAGGTCTGCTGGTGGCCCAATTGCCTCTTTACAGACCTTTCATGCTGTATTTTTTACTGCATTTCTGTGTGAGCTCAGTACGGTTACAGTATGCTGGACTTTGGTAAGGTGATAGTTACCTGTGTGACCTGCACCATAGCCCAGCACATGGGCCTTTCACAATGCATAACATCAACAATGCAACACTGTCTGTTTCAAAGGGGCCTTAGACTTTAAAGGGATAGTAATACTTGAAAATAATTTTATTTTATATTGTAGCCCTTTATGGTTTGGGAGATATTAGCAAGTAAAGTTTCCCCTGGAGTGACATCACTGCTCTAGCTGTCAGATTTGGAATCCGGTCCCGCAGACTGGACGCGGCTCTTCAGAAGTGCCAAGATCACGATCTTTAAAAAGAATTTCTTCACTGGAATGGTCTACAAAGTGTGCTTGCAAGCAAGGCACACTTTGTAGGCAGTTCCAATGAAGTAGTTCTTTTTAAAGATCGTAATCTCGGCACTGCTAAAGAGCTGCCGGCTGATCTGTGGACTGGATTCCAAATCTGTCCACTAGATGGCAGACTTGGCTAAAACAGCAAGGAAAAGGGAACTTTACTTGCTAATATCTCCCAAACCTTTTTAAACCTTATATAATTTTTAATGTTTCTTTAAAGGGATAGTAATACTTCGTTTTAACTTTATTTTATTTTGTAGGCATTAAAAAAACATGAAGAATGATATAAGTCTTATCTCTCAAACCTTTATGGTTTATGAGATATTCACAAGCAAAGTTCCCCTCCCCGCCCCTTTTACCTAGTGTAAGCCATCTCTTCTCAGATGTGGTTGTATGACAGTACAGATAACAGAAGGGGACAATTTTCTTTGTATGAAAACAATGAAAGCCCTTCCCCCCTTGACAAGTTTTTCAGCTTTTTCCATTATCTTAATTGAAGATTGTCCCTCTCTGCAGTCTACCTGGGCACCTCCCTTCTGATCTGGTTGAACAGGGGGGGATACTTTGTTTGTGAATATCTCTTAAACCATAAAGGTTTCAGAGATAAGACTTATATCATTCTTCATGTTTTTTTAATGCCTACAAAATAAAATAAAGTTAAAATGAAGTATTACTATCCCTTTAAGGGCTACAATATAAAATAAAATGATTTTCAAGTATTACTATCCCTTTAGTAGGAATCTGTGAAGAAAAATCCTGTGATAACATGTATCACCATTCCTGGGAACTTTTTCTTCTGACCTCTCCGGAGAGGGAGGCCTGTGTTTCTGTTGAGGGAGACAAATTATGCAATTTGTGTCAAAAAGGGGTGGGGTTTAATAATGACTGGGCGGAGCTTCAGAAACTTGTAAAAATATAGGCAAATAGGCTGGGGAAAGAGGAGAAGTGGTTGGGGAGTGGGTGGAACAGATAGGCAAGGAGCACAAATGGGCAGAGTTTCATAAGAAACTCCCCACGCCCCAGAGAATCAGACTCTGCACCAGGGAACCGTTAATGCAGAGTCAAAACCCGGAGTCTCGGGGCAAACCCAGAGAGTTCCCAGGTATGTGTATCACCTGCAATCAAATCCAGCCCTGACTTAGATGTACTGATTTGCCACCAATAGATTATTATTGTTGGTGTTTGAAAACTGTTGTGTAAAAAAGGTAGATTTCCAATAATGTATATTGAAGTAGAATCCCATGGATGAATAAGCAGTCATTTAGGATGTAGGAATCCCATTGATGGGACACAGGGGATGTTAATGAATTGGTATACACTTCTTCAGAGACCTAAGTGACCTTGAATGTATGCATATAAAACTTACTTTGGGCTGAATGGTATGTCAAGGGATTCATGCTTTCACTTGTTATACCTCACATATTCTTAATGAAGTCTATGGGGAAATTGTGAGATAAAACCAGAGATAAAGTTATCACCTGCAATGGAATCCAGGTGTTAGTTATCCAACAGATATCTTCTTTGTTTCCCTTATTGTCTGCTCACACAGTATCACCCTTTACATCCTTGAAGGGTCAGAACATTTTATTATGAGTGAAAAACAAATTTTGTAGGAATTCTCATGCTGAGTAAAACAATGTACACCGACACCTGGGAGAAGCTTCACTGAAAAGTTATAAAAGGTCAAAATGTCACAAAGTGGTGGAGAGGTGAATATCACATTCCATAGAGAAGGATAGTCAGTGACTCACCTCTCTCATATAATGCAACAGAATTACTGTCTGGACACAATTTGAACTGTAGGTTAATTGTCTGGACAACAGATTGCAGTGTTAAAGTTAAAAAAAACAAAAGTTTGGACTGTAATAACTTTGGAAGGAATCAAATCCCAATAGTGATAAAATATTTGTTTTACAATATATGTATATTTCATAAAAAACGTTTGTCACCTCTTTATGTCTTCTAAACACTTGAATGCCAGAGAGGTATCCAGCTCTTTGAAAGAGTTAAAGGTAGAATAATCTATGGGAAACAAGGCAAATAGGAGTCCTAAGGGTGGGGGGTCAGTATGTGTGGTTATATTGTTACCAGTGCACTGGTACAAGGCTGGAGGGGGGATCAGTATGTGTGGTTATATTGTTACCAGTGCACTGGTATACAGCCCAAATGCATAACCTTACATTTATCTGCATTAAATGTCATCTGACACTTTTCTGCCCATTCACTTAGTTTATCTAAACCCTTCTGTAGAGAAAAAAAACATCCAGCTCTGTATGTACTTTCTTACACAGCTTAGTATAATCAGCAAAGACTGAGATACCACTTTCAATTCCCACTTCTAGATCATTAATTAAGAAATTAAAAAGCATTGGGCCCAGGACTGAACCCTGTGGCACCCCACTTACAACTTTAGACCAACTTCAAAAGGTTCAATTTACAACAACTTTCTGCTATCATTTAACCAGTTCTCACCTTCCAAACCACAGCCTTTTAATTTATGCAGTAACCTGTTGTGAGGCACTGTATGAAAGGCTTTTTGCAAAATCCAAGTATACTACATCAAAAGCAATTCCCTTGTGAAAATTACCACTTACCCTTTCATAAAATGAAAGTAAATTAGTTTGAAATAAAATCATGCTGGCTCCTACTAATAATATTGTTTGTCTTCACATAGGTCTGAATACTGTCAGTTAGTAACTAATATCTCACCCACTATCGAAGTCAAGCTCACAGGTCTATAATTTCCTGGTTTGGATCTTGCTCCCTTTTCTGAACAATGGTACTACATCAGCTTTCCTCCAATCACAGGCCACTATGCCTGATGAAAGAGAATCAATACATATTAAGTATGATGGTCTTGCTATTACTAAGTTCCTTAAGTACCATTGGTTGTATACCATCAAGTCCAGGTGCTTTATTCACCATAACCTTTTCCAATCCTTTTGGATTTTGTCCTTAGTAAGCCATGTGCATGATGGAGGAAATTCTGTGGTTTTCTCTGTTGCCCATAGTCTGCCATTGTCGCTTTGTATATAGATAAGTGTGTTTAAGTCATAGCCTTATCCTCACTAATCAATTCACCTGTCTCAGCCTTAGGAGGACCAATATCAACCTTAAAATTTATTATTTATATACTTACATATTTATATTGTTTTCATTAAAATAAAGATTTACTGCTCCTTTACCCCTTAATGACCCATGACGTACATGTACGTCACAGGTTGGATGTCCCTAAAGGACCAAGGATGTAAATGTACGTCATGGAATTCAGGGCTGCCCGCGTGGCTGCACACCTTTCTGGGGGGTCCGTGGTCCTTAAGTGCCGGCCGCGTGAGTGCGAGGCCGGTCCTTAAGGGGTTAAACCACAGAGAGCAAAGTGTTAAACAAGGGATGTAAAATATTAGGTGAAAACAAATGTAGAGTATTTCTGCTTGAATTCTGTCTGTGTAGAATACATGTGCACATTTTAAGAATCCAACTTTTTCCTTAAATATATTGACTTCAACTAGCCCCCATTTCCCACAGTCTTCACCAGGCAACCATCAAGCAGAGTGTAAAGTCATACATTCTTGTGGTTTTCAAATTCTTGTGCAGATTGTGAACACTTGGCCAAGGAATACATAGGCTTAGTGGAAACTGTGGAGATAAGGCAGGACTGAATAATAGATCTCTTGGTGTTCTGAAGCAGTGGTGACTATCAGAGAAACCATTTCATGGGTCACTGGCCCAGAACCTAATGCTGACTGTCAATAACATCCATTTTAACCACTTATGGACCAAATGGATATGCAACGCATTGCATGCATGCAGAATTATATGAAATAGACATAAATAATATTTTACATTTTTCTTTGTTGCTAATTTTTATAGTAAGACCTATATAGAAAAACATATTTTTTGTTTCTAGAAAGGTAAGAAATACTACATTTACAACCATAAGCATTTCCTAGTGGAACATAGAATAGAATAGCATAGAAAAATACACTCCCGGTCTTGTCACTTTATTGGAAATTCAATACTTTTTTTGGAATTTTGGAAAAAATTGGTCATGTTAGGCAATATCCAGAAACCAATAGTATATTTTGAAAATACACATAGAAAGAGAAATAGCTGTCTACACAGACAATTTTCTGTATAGTTATATAATCAACAGATGTCAGCACCATTCATGGGATAGTAGCTTAGATTGTAAGCTCCTTGGGGCAGGGTCCCTTTCCCAGTGTATGATTCCGTTGCTGCACTTTCCCCCACAAATAATGTAATGATTGCACTTAACCTTAATGCTCTTAACCCAGTTCTGTAGTTTTGTATTATATTATTTCAACTTCTGTTAAGCGCTGTGTACATGTATGGCGCTATATGAATAAATATACATACATAAGAAGCACAGATGAATATTAATTATCTTTGTCTGTTATCTCGGACTAGTTCACAAACACCTTGCAGGTCCGGTGCATCAAGCCCATACTGACATAGCAACAAAACTTGCACAAGTTTAACAAAATGGAGCAGGCATAACAGATGGGGTAACAAGGTGGTCTTACACAGACTGTAAGCCGAAGCAGTTTCGTTCCCTCTCGGCACTTTGTCAAGGCAATATACAGGCTATATTGCCTTGACAAAGTGCAGAGAGGGTATGAAACAGCTGCCGTCTTGCAATGTGTGTAAGACCATCGGGTTACCCCATCTGTTATGCTGAGTACAAATTAAAGTGGATTTTTGATGGGTGAGTGCCAGCTTCTTTTCTTTCTACTTGTGCAAGATATATTTTGAAAATGCAGGTTCTGCTGAAAAAAAAAAAAAGAATGATGTGTACCTTGTTCACAGAACAAACCCTAAAATGTTAATTTCACTGTAAACTGCATAATATGTGTGGAAACATGCTTATCACAGATGGGTGAAATTCTCCAGCAATGATGTGGTTAAGATAACAGGTCCACTTCAACACGCATAGGGTGAGATGTTTAAAAAGTTGTCATATGAAAAAATTGTCTAATTGTGAGTTGGTCATATAAGGACAATATTTTCAGATGTAAGTCTGTGACATTTGAAAATATGTCATATACAAATTAAAAATGCTCGTAATATGAGCCTGATGAATATGACCCTTAAAGTGCAACTACCACCGCTAATCAATTTTGTTTGTAATAATTCCCTACCTGGCGACTAGCTGCTTAGTACCGCTAGTCGCCAGAATTATTACCTCTTTATGGAGAAATATGCATTCATCCTCGGCTGACGGGCAGGACGGAGCGCGGACATCTTGCCCTAGTGACGTCCACGCACCGGCGCTGTCAGCCCCAGACAGCTGTAGGAGGCGTTGCTAGGAGCCATTCGGCTCCGGAAGGGACTGACAGCGCAGGCACGTGGACATCACTAGGGCAAGACGTCCGCGCTCCGTCCTGCCTGTCAGCTGAGGATGAATGCATATTTCTCCATAACCAGGTAATAATTCTGACGATTAGCGCTACTAAGCAGCTAGTCACCAGATAGGGAATTATTAGAAACAAAGTTGTTTAGCTATGGTAGTTCCGCTTTAAAAACTCTAACATCCAAAATGTTCAAAGAAACAAAGACATTTTTTGTCTTTAAAATGACACATTTTCTACAAAGAAGTTTTATTCCAGTTAACGCCTGCTAATAGCATTTTAATTTGTCTTCTCAATGTTTAGACCATTTCAATTTATATCTGAAAAAATTACGTTAATAAGATACATTTTTTTTCTTTTTTCTGAAACTACCTTATAATATAGTAATATAGGGAGAGCACTACTTCTTAGAGAGAATATAAAATACACATTTTACTGTTATAACAGAATAAATAATAATATATACAATACAAATTACCAATACATAAAAAACTTATTATAGCTCTCTATGAATATGTGAATTCACGTGAAAAAAATGAAAAGTCAATGATAAAATATATCACCAGTATATAGCTGACTGTAAAGACTTGCAGCTATGAAGTAGTAAAAGTGGGTAGGTGATTTAGATGGCAATCACCACGTATGTTGCTCTCCCGACTTGGAGCTTCCATTTTGCTGTATATCTTTGATGGCTCCAGATTAGCGGGCAGAGGAAAACATATTTGTTTATGCTATGGGCCATATTTTCAAAGAAGCAGCGAAAAAGGTTTTGTCATTTGTAATGACTTTTCAAAGTACAGTGTCGTTGGGATCATTAATATTTTCAGAGAGTGTCGGTTGTGATTGGAAATATGTTGTTTGTCCTGACTGAAATTGTCGTATGTAATGACAAAAATATGTCTTAACTAAAGACAAAAATTCTCATATTCAGAAAACATTCCTTTCACTTTTTTCTTAACGTAGAAATTTTGTCTTTTGAAAGACATTTTTTTGTCGTTAGTTACAACAAATTTTCTTTTCCTCTATACGACACTGGAGAATAGTTCAGCCACGCCCTTGCCCCTCCCCTTTGCCCATCAATTCTGGAGTTGTGTCGTACACAACGGACATTACTAGTTTTTTTGTCGTATACTCTATAGAACATTTGTCGTTCATGCATTCAATTACTTATTTTTGTGTTTCATACGACAATTTTTTGTCGTTATCCCTTTGAACATACGGCCCTATGTCTCTCCTGTCTCACTTTTTGTTGGAGTGAAGTCTTTTTGGATCCTTTTTGTGTGTGGACAGAGTCTAACAGGTGCCTTTCAACACTGATAGTAGAAAAAATGTCATAAAAAATTAAAAATGCTCGTCAAATGAGCCTGGTGAATGACCCTTAAATATTCTAATGTCCAAAATGTTCAAAGAAACAAAGACATTTTTTGTCTTTAAAATGACACATTTTCTACAAGGAATTTTTATTCCAGTTAACTCCTGCTAATAGCATTTTAATTTGTCGTCTCAATGTTTAGACCACTTCAATTTATGTCTGAAAAAATTAAGTTAATAAGATAAAAAATATATTTTTTTTATGAAATTACCTTACAATACGAAGGTCTATTAAACCACGCCCACCTTTAAGGGTCATATGTTCAAAGGCATAACAACAAAAAAATGTTGTACGATCGACAAAAATAAGTAATTTTATGCATGAACAACATATTTTCTATAGAATATACGACAAAACACTATAATGTCCATCGTGTATGACACAACTCTAGAATTGCCAGGCAAAGGGGTAGGGAAAGGGAGTGGCTAAACATTTTGGGGGGTAAAGAAAATTTGTCATATACAATGAAAACGCAAACAACAGAATTTGTACGTTAAAGCAGAACTTCCACCCTATAAGGCGCAGTAAACTTTTTTTTACAAAAACACATATTTTATAGATCATTTCCTGCTAAAAAAAAAATGGTCACTCCCATCGCTGTCAGAGGTTTTAGTCAAAATGTACAGCAGTTTAAATAATCAGGAAGTGAATTTACTGTGTTTACTTCCTGATAGTTCTAACTGACAGGAAGTGACAGGCAGTTTCTATCACATTCTATGGAGAACTGTATGTCTCTGACTTTTCTGACTTTCCTCTCCATTAGAATCTAACAGGAAATCTAATTAGAATTTGACCACTAGAGGGCACTACTAATGTAAAAACATGGGTTTAAACTGTAATAACTCTGGAAATATAAATCTCTTAGGAGTGGGAGTACCCTTATTTTACTCAGTAGGAAAATCCCTACAAAATATATATTTTCATAAACAAAGTTTACTGTTCCTTTAAGTCCCCCCACAATCATTATGCATATTGTGATTAGCTTCCTAACAGTGATATTATCCAGCACATGTATCACAATCTTCCTTTTTCTCAGACTGACAGCCAGGCTTCGTACTGTAGAGCCATCTGCTCACCCGCGCAGTCAGTCCCTTCTGGTGCCTTAAGGCACAGTACAATGCCTCCTAGAGGAGACCGGGAAGGACAGCGCAGGCACGCAGACGTCTCTAAGACAAGATGTCTGTGTGCATGCCTGGCCGCCGGTCTCAGAACAAGGAGGATTACTTCAGGTTGTGATACTTGCGCCGGATAATATCACTGTTAGGAAGTTAATCACAGTATGCGTAATGATTGTGGGGGGACTTGATATAGGGTGAAAGTTCCGCTTTAAGAAAAAAGTGGAGGAAATGTCACATTTTTGTCATTACATACGACAATTTCAGTCAGGAATCATACTACAATGACATATTTCCAATCACAACTAACACTCTCTGAAATATTACTGAGTCCAGCAACACCGTACTTTGCAATGTCGTTACAAACGGCAAAAGCTATTTCGCTACTTCTTTGACCATACGGCCCTAAGACTGCTTTTTTACCTTTGACAGAGATGGCAGAAAAATGATGGTAATATACAGTATCTGACATACCATGGAGTAAGAACCTTTTTACTCTGATTACAGACAATTACAGTTACCACAATGGTCCAAAGTATTATATTTAAAGGGATAGTAATGTTTCATAATAAAAGCAGCTCTAATTAATCATCATAGTATTTGGACTTTGGAGAGTGTTATTTCAATTCTGTCAGAGTTGTAGTTCAACAGTAATTCAACGACAAAGTATCCCCCTCCCACCCCTTTTACTGATGTAACACTGCTCAGCCAGATCAGAAGGGAGGTGTCCAGGTACGTTGCAGAGAAGGACAATCTTCAATTAAGATAAGGGAAGAACCTGAAAAACTTGTCAAGGGGGGAAGGGGTTTCATTGTTCTCATAGGAAAAAGATTGTCCCCTTCTGTTATCTGTCTGGTCTATGGACTGCATTCCACATCTGAGGGGAGGTGGCTTACACTAGGTAAAAGGGGCAGGAGGGGAAACTTTGCTTGTGGATATCTCTCAAACCATAAAGGTTTGAGAGATAAGACATATCATTCTTCATGTTTTTTTAATGCCTACAAAATAAAATAAAGATAAAACGAAGTGTTACTATCCCTTAAAGAAGATAAAGATAAGTAATTCTTGAAAATATCCAGAGATTTTAACTCTGTTAACCCATTGAATGGCAGAGGGGTACGCAACACATTTCTTTGCAATGTGTTGTGTACCCCACTGGAACTCAAAGGGTTAATTCTAAAGAGGTCCTTCATGCATTGCAAAACATTGGAGAGAATTCTATCACTCAAGGAGTTAAAGAAACTTTTAAATCACTGTGGTTTTGGGGAATTTTTATTTGTCCCTCGTGGTGCAAGTGTTTTGCTTCTGAATTGTTACTGTTTAATTTCCTGAATACAGAATGTTACATTTTTCCACCGCCAGAGTCAATTAAAGCAGAAATATAGTTAAACTCGTATGTGCCCTTTCCTGGAGAACCAGAGGTTGAACATAATAGTGCTGACCAGATACCACATTACTGTTTTCTTGGCAGGCTGGGCTGTGCTTTTTTAAGGATGGAATAAAACTTGTTAGACATAACCTTGTGTTAGGGAATCAAACTTTATGGAACTCTTGAAAGGACTGACTTTATTAGACTTGTTTGCACAATAACATAATGACCTGACCTGACACAATGTATAGACAAGCTCTCAGAAAGACAATAACTGCATCTTTCTTTGTTACTGTTTTCTCTTGTTAAAGGGTCTCTATAATTAGAGGAAAAAGAAGCTTTTAACAGCATGACTTGTGCTATCGTACAGCGGTTTGGTATCTATCTATCTATCTATCTATCTATCTATCTATCTATCTATCTATCTACCTATCTATCTAATCTATCTATCTGTCTCTCTATCTATCTCTATATAGTAACACTAGGTTAAAGCCCTTCATTCCACGGGGTCTAGGTTATGCAGAAACGTTTCTGTCCCTCCACATGGCGGTGGGGGAGTGGAGACAGCAGCGGTATTGCGGTGATCCCCAGAGCTTACCGCTTTACCACTGTTTTCCTCTTCACCGGCTCTTCTGTTCCTCCCCATGGCTGCAGGAGAGGGGGACAGCCGCGCTATTGCGGTGATCCCTGGAGCGTGCTGCTCTACTGCTGCTTTCCCCTCAACTGCTGCCACGCGCAATTTGCTAGGAGGCATTGTTCTCTGTGTCCGTGTGTGTTACGCACACAGGGAGCGACACATCCTAGCAAATTATATATATAGATAGTTGATGAGGATGAAAAAATTATTGTGTTGAACATCTTGTAACTTTTCCACATTTCCCTTCTTTATCAATCAATCAATCAATCAATCAATCATTCAATCTTATATAATAATTAGCTAAAACGTGTCTAATGATGCAGTCATGCGCAGTAGAGACTGCCCGCACCGTAGCTGATACAGAGCTGGACGCTCTTTCGGAGCGTCCAGCTCTGTATCAGGCACAGCGTGGGCAGTCTCTACTGCGCATGACTGCCCCGCGACCGGCTGGTAGTGGCACTGTGGCCCGTGTAACGGGCTCTTCAACTAGTCAATCAGTAAAGCATATGCCTTGAAATGAAGAATTTTGCATTCCTACTGTCCTTATGGTAAACATCCCTTACTTTGTTTTAGTCAAAAGTTTCTTTCCATCAGTCTTAATAGATGTACTCCTTGTTTTTCATCTTTTTAATAAACAGTTCCCAAGGTAATTATTCATATTGATTGTGATTATACTTGCAAATAGTAATCATTTCCTCCCTAGACTCCTTTTCTCTAATGTAAAAAATATTTTGCCGGTCTCTCTCTCTCTGTCTGTGAGTGTCTCTTTCTCTCTTTTTTTGTTATTGTTCCCTTATGCAGTAAGGCATGATAAAGAGGTGATAATATGGAGATTACTTCTCCAGTGATATCAGTTCTCCAGTTCCTATGTTATTCTATGGAGCCAATGCACTAGGAACTTTAAAGATGGAGAAATGCTAATGCATTGGCTCCACAGAATAACATAGGACTTGGAGAGTTTATAACATGGGAGACGTCATCTCCACTTCACTGTCTTTCTCCTGTTTATCACTTTTTAGTGCATCTCCACCATTGTATTTACCTGAGTATTTTTTTTAAGGAATAGTAGTTTTTTTAAAATGAAGAACTGTGCATCGAGCATAATACAAATGCATAAAAAGAAAAAAATATATCAACATCACCACCACACTGTCCGAGACTAGGCCTCAGCCTGCTGGAGTCTCGCGGTACGGTAACGCCCAAGAGTGGTACTGACTCAGCCTGCAGTCAGTAGCTGGGAGTCTGCTAGCCCCAGGTCAATACTAGGAAGGATGTCTGAATAGCAGAACCAACCCTAGAAGCGAACACACAGGGCCTTCTAGTAAGCATCAGATAGGATAGTCAGACAAGCCAGAGTCATACACGGAGCGGGTAGTCAGCCAGAGCCACAGGTTTTCACCAGATAGGATATCCACTGAAGCGATGGAATGCTGGATGTGCAGTGGACATAGCCCCAGGTCAATACTAGGAAGGATGTCTGAATAACAGAACCAACCCTAGAAGCGAACAGACAGGGCCTTCTAATAAGCACCAGATAGGATAGTCAGACAAGCCTAGGTCATACATGGAGCGGGTAGTCAGCCAGAGCCACAGGTTTGCAAGAGAAAGGATATCTGAGCCAAATCGGAACGCACAAGGAGAATAGTCAGACAGCACCACAGGTCAACACCAGAATGGATTGACAGACAAGCCGGATCATACACAGGAATCAGGAATACTAGAAAATGAACTGCTCAGAACACCAACGCAAGGGTGAGTGAGTCAGGACTCAGTCTGCCCTTTAAACCCCTCCACAGGAAATAGATAGGCGGAGTAGCTAGAGGGAGGAAATAGGTAGGAGGAGACTAGTGTTGAGCGAGCATGCTCGGCCGATGCTCGGATCGGCACGAGCATCGCTCTGCTCGGCACATGGCGGTACTCGTACGAGTACCGCATGTGCTCGCCCGCCATGTTCGTGTCTCCTCCCCGCACGTTTTGCGCCTGCTGCGCAGCCAATAAACGTGCAGGGAGGCTCTGACATCGGTGTAATGCCAGCAGCCATGTTGGCTGCTGGCATTACACTGATTGGCTGGCCAGAACCCGTGGTCAGGTGCTGTATAGCACCTGACCAGCGAGTTCGGCTCAGTCTGAGCCAGGGAGAGCTGAGGATAGGAAGGGAAAGGCAGTGTAGGGAGGAAAAAAACAAAAATTGTGAAAAAAAAAGAACCAAAAGTCCTTTTTAGGACTACTGTGTGTGGGGGCAGCAGGTTATTTGGTGTGGGGGGAAAAAAACAAAAAAAAAAAAAAAAAATATATATATTCTGTGTAGTGTGCAAAGTTGCAGATTAGAGCACATTCTGTTTAGTGTGCACAGTTGCAGATTAGAGCACATTCTGTTTAGTGTGCAAAGTTGCAGATTAGAGCACATTCTGTTTAGTGTGCAAAGTTGCAGATTAGAGCACATTCTGTTTAGTGTGCAAAGTTGCAGATTAGAGCACATTCTGTTAAGTCTTCAAACTAAAATATCAAAGTCACGTATTCCATTCAGTGTGCGTCGCCGCAGTTTAGCAGCACATTCTGAGTACTGTGCAGAGTTGCAGAATAGGAAGAAATACTGTTAAGTCTTCAAACTAAAATATCAAAGTCACATATTCCATTCAGTGTGCTTCGCCGCAGTTTAGCAGCACATTCTGTGTACTGTGCAGAGTTGCAGAATAGGAAGAAATACTGTTAAGTCTTCAAACTAAAATATCAAAGTCACATATTCCATTCAGTGTGCTTCGCCGCAGTGTAGCAGCACATTCTGTGTACTGTGCAGAGTTGCAGAATAGGAAGAAATACTGTTAAGTCTTCAAACTAAAATATCAAAGTCACATATTCCATTCAGTGTGCTTCGCCGCAGTGTAGCAGCACATTCTGTGTACTGTGCAGAGTTGCAGAATAGGAAGAAATACTGTTAAGTTTTTAAAACTAAAATTTAAAAGTCACATATTCCATTCAGTGTGCTTCGCCGCAGTGTAGCAGCACATTCTGAGTACTGTGCAGAGTTGCAGAATAGGAAGAAATACTGTTAAGTCTTCAAACTAAAATATCAAAGTCACATATTCCATTCAGTGTGCTTCGCCGCAGTTTAGCAGCACATTCTGTGTACTGTGCAGAGTTGCAGAATAGGAAGAAATACTGTTAAGTCTTCAAACTAAAATATCAAAGTCACATATTCCATTCAGTGTGCTTCGCCGCAGTGTAGCAGCACATTCTGTGTACTGTGCAGAGTTGCAGAATAGGAAGAAATACTGTTAAGTCTTCAAACTAAAATATCAAAGTCACATATTCCATTCAGTGTGCTTCGCCGCAGTGTAGCAGCACATTCTGTGTACTGTGCAGAGTTGCAGAATAGGAAGAAATACTGTTAAGTTTTTAAAACTAAAATTTAAAAGTCACATATTCCATTCAGTGTGCTTCGCCGCAGTGTAGCAGCACATTCTGTGTACTGTGCAGAGTTGCAGAATAGGAAGAAATACTGTTAAGTCTTCAAACTAAAATTTAAAAGTCACATATTCCATTCAGTGTGCTTCGCCGCAGTGTAGCAGCACATTCTGTGTACTGTGCACAGTTGCAGAATAGGAAGAAATACTGTTAAGTCTTCAAACTAAAATATCAAAGTCACATATTCCATTCAGTGTGCTTCGCCGCAGTTTAGCAGCACATTCTGTGTACTGTGCAGAGTTGCAGAATAGGAAGAAATACTGTTAAGTCTTCAAACTAAAATTTAAAAGTCACATATTCCATTCAGTGTGCTTCGCCGCAGTGTAGCAGCACATTCTGTGTACTGTGCACAGTTGCAGAATAGGAAGAAATACTGTTAAGTCTTCAAACTAAAATATCAAAGTCACATATTCCATTCAGTGTGTTTCAACGCCGTTTAACAGCCTATTCTGTGTACTCTGTACAGTTCCAGAATTATAAGAAATACTGTTAAGTTTTCAAACTCAAATATTAAAGTCACTTATTCCATTCAGTGTGTTTCAACGCCGTTTAACAGCCTATTCTGTGTACTCTGCAGAGTTGCAGAATAGTAAGAAATACTGTTAAGTTTTCAAACTCAAATATTAAAGTCACATATTCCATTCAGTGTGTTTCAACGCCGTTTAACAGCCTATTCTGTGTACTCTGCACAGTTGCAGAATAGGAAGAAATACTGTTAAGTTTTCAAACTCAAATATTAAAGTCACTTATTCCATTCAGTGTGTGTCACCGCAGTTTAGCAGCCTATTCTGTGTACTCTGCACAGTTGCAGAATAGGAAGAAATACTGTTAAGTTTTCAAACTCAAATATTAAAGTCACATATTCCATTCAGTGTCTTTCACCGCCGTTTAACAGCCTATTCTGTGTACTCTGTACAGTTCCAGAATTATAAGAAATACTGTTAAGTTTTCAAACTCAAATATTAAAGTCACATATTCCATTCAGTGTCTTTCACCGCCGTTTAACAGCCTATTCTGTGTACTCTGCAGAGTTGCAGAATAGTAAGAAATACTGTTAAGTTTTCAAACTCAAATATTAAAGTCACATATTCCATTCAGTGTGTTTCAACGCCGTTTAACAGCCTATTCTGTGTACTCTGCACAGTTGCAGAATAGGAAGAAATACTGTTAAGTTTTCAAACTCAAATATTAAAGTCACATATTCCATTCAGTGTCTTTCACCGCCGTTTAACAGCCTATTCTGTGTACTCTGTACAGTTCCAGAATTATAAGAAATACTGTTAAGTTTTCAAACTCAAATATTAAAGTCACATATTCCATTCAGTGTCTTTCACCGCCGTTTAACAGCCTATTCTGTGTACTCTGCAGAGTTGCAGAATAGTAAGAAATACTGTTAAGTTTTCAAACTCAAATATTAAAGTCACATATTCCATTCAGTGTGTTTCAACGCCGTTTAACAGCCTATTCTGTGTACTCTGCACAGTTGCAGAATAGGAAGAAATACTGTTAAGTTTTCAAACTCAAATATTAAAGTCACATATTCCATTCAGTGTCTTTCACCGCCGTTTAACAGCCTATTCTGTGTACTCTGCACAGTTGCAGAATAGGAAGAAATACTGTTAAGTTTTCAAACTCAAATATTAAAGTCACTTATTCCATTCAGTGTGTGTCACCGCAGTTTAGCAGCCTATTCTGTGTACTCTGCACAGTTGCAGAATAGGAAGAAATACTGTTAAGTTTTCAAACTCAAATATTAAAGTCACATATTCCATTCAGTGTGTTTCAACGCCGTTTAACAGCCTATTCTGTGTACTCTGCACAGTTGCAGAATAGGAAGAAATACTGTTAAGTTTTCAAACTCATATATATTAAAGTCATATATATCGTGTAAGATGAAGAAGGCGGGTAAAAAGGGACGGGGAAGTGGACGTGATCCTGAAAGTTCAGGGCGCGGGTCAGGACGCGGAGAAACTGTGCCTGGTGCCAGAGCACAAGAAAGAAAGACATCCACCATACCTAGCTTCATGTCTGATTTCACAGGGCGTCGCAGGACATCACTCTCGAGGTCCGACCAGTGCGAACAGGTGGTCGGTTGGATGACAGCTGATACTGCTTCCAGTCGGTTAAGCACCACCCTGTCTTCCACCAAGTCCACTCTCAGTAGCCAAGAGTCTGGTCAACATAATCCTCACTCTGATCATCCTTCCTCCCACCATACACGGTCTGGTCAAAGAAGTGATCCCACACTGGGATATAGTGATGAGCTCGTCTCATCACCAATCCTTCATTTGACCCTCTCTCCAAGCACGCTTGCAGAGGAACATGACATCTTGTGCCCTGATTCACAACCTCTAGAGGCTACCCAATCACAAGAAGATGACAGATGTGAACGGCATTTAAGGTCAAAGGAAGTAGTGGATGATGATGATGATGATGAGACACAGTTGCCATTAAATCAACCACTATTTCCGTCTCAAGACCTTGTTGAGGAGAATGTTATACAGTTGTCAATGACTGAGTATGTGGTGGGATCAAGACTTGAGGAGGATGATCAGAGTGAGGAAGTGGAGGAGGACTTGGTGGACGATGAGGTGACTGACCCCACCTGGGAAGGTGTAGAGCCGAGCGATGACAGCAGTCCTGAGGGTGAGCCATCTGCAGCACCGCAACAGGCTGGAAGAGGCAGTGGTGTGGCAACAGAAAGAAGGCGGACCGCACCAAACCGGCCCGCAAATGTTCCACGGAGCACCCCCTTGCGTAAATCTACCTTGCCAAAGGGTAGGTGTTCCGCGGTATGGCGTTTTTTTAAGGAAAGTGCGGACGACAAAAGAATTGTAGTTTGCAACCTGTGCCACACCAGAATGAGCCGAGGCATGAACACTAGAAACCTCACCACCACCAGCATGATCCGACACATGGCATCCAAGCACCGTAGTAAGTGGGAGGAACGCCTGGATCGCCCATCTGTGTCTGCAGGCCACACCACTGCCTCCTCTTCCCCTGTTTTCGGTGCCGGCCAATCGCCTGTCGAAGGCGCAGGCCCGCATACCTCCCGCCCTGCACCTGTAGCATCTGAAGCACCATCAGCGACCACATCCACTTCCCTGTCCCAGCACAGCGTCCAAATGTCGTTACCCCAGGCATTTGAGCGCAAGAGAAAGTACCCAGCCACCCACCCACAGGCCATAGCACTAACCTCACACCTTTCAAAATTACTGGCCATCGAAATGCTGCCATTTAGGCTTGTGGACACTGAGTCCTTCCGCAGCCTGATGGCAGCAGCTGTCCCTCGGTACGCGGTCCCCAGCCGCCACTACTTTTCCCGGTGTGCCATCCCCGCATTACACCACCATGTGTCCCGTAACATCACCCGTGCCCTGACCAACGCAGTTACTGGGAAGGTCCACTTAACGACTGACACATGGACAAGTGCTTGTGGCCAGGGACGCTACATTTCCCTGACGGCACACTGGGTGAATGTCGTGGAGGCTGGGAGCGACTCGGACCCTGGGATGGCACGGGTGCTACCCACGCCGAGGATTGCGGGCCCTACCTCCATCAGGGTTTCCACCAGCACCTATGTTATTGGCTCCTCCTCCTCCGTTTCCACCTCCGAATTCTCTACACACACCGCCACTCCCCCATCAGCCAGTAGCTGGAAGCAGTGTAGCACTGCAGTGGGGAAGCGTCAACAGGCCGTGCTGAAGCTGATCTGCCTTGGGGACAAACAGCACACGGCCTCAGAGCTGTTGCAGGGGATTAGTCACCAGACCGAGCAGTGGCTCTCGCCACTCAACCTGCAACCAGGCATGGTTGTGTGTGATAATGGGCGTAACTTGGTGGCGGCTTTGGAGCTCGGCAAGCTCACACACGTACCATGCCTAGCGCATGTATTTAATTTAGTGGTGCAGCGATTTCTAAAAACCTACCCCAATGTGCATGATCTCTTGACCAAGGTGCGCCGCGTGTGTGCACATTTCCGTAAGTCATCTACAGCTTCGGCCGGCCTGTTGAAGCTGCAGCAGCGCTTACAATTGCCAGCTCACCGGCTGCTGTGTGACGTGAGCACGCGCTGGAACTCCACCTTCCACATGTTGGCCCGGCTTTGTGAGCAGCAGAGGGCAGTAGTGGAGTACCAGCTGTTACACGGTCGTCGCCTCTCCATTCAACTTCCTGTAATCAGAAGTGAGGAGTGGGAATGGATGTCAGACCTCTGCGAGGTTTTACGCAATTTTGAGGAATCGACACAGATGGTGAGCGGCGATAACGCTATTATCAGTGTAACCATCCCACTTCTGTGTCTACTGAAACGCTCGCTGCTCACAATTAAAACCGACGCTTTGCATGTGGAAGAGGTGGAAATGGGGGAGGAAGAGCTTACACAAGGTGATAGCCAGAGCACGCTCACTTCGTCTTCTCAGCGACAATTGGAGGAGGCGGAGGAGGAGGAGGAGGAGGAGGAGGAGGAGGAAGACACGGTTGCCTCCGCTACAGAGGGTAGCCATGGAACTTTAGTTCCATCTCTTCAGCGTGGGTGGGCAGAAGAGGAGGAAGAGGATGAGGATATTGAGAGTCAGCCTCCTGGTGAGGACAGCGAAATCTTGACTGTTGGTACTCTGGCACACATGGCTGACTTTATGTTAGGCTGCCTTTCCCGTGACCCACGCGTTGTACGCATTTTAGACAACACGGATTACTGGGTGTTCACCCTTCTGGACCCCCGCTACAAAGAGAATTTCTCATCTCTCATTCCTCCGGTGGAGAGGACAAGCAAAATGGTGCAATACCAGAAGGTTCTTGTTGAAAAATTGCTCCAAAATTTTCCATCTGACAACGCTGGCGGCAGAGTACGTGCTACCTTGGCCAACCGAGAAGGGGAGAAAAGGGGAGCACACAGCAGTTCCGACAAAGGCAGGGCAACACTCTCCAAGGCGTGGGACACCTTCATGACACCCCGCCAGCACCCTCACCCTGATGCGCAGCCTAGTGTCACAAGGAGGGAAAAGTTTTGGAAGATGGTGAAGGAGTACGTAGCAGACCGTGTCAGCGTCCTCAATGATCCCTCTGTGCCTTACAACTACTGGGTGTCCAAGCTGGACACGTGGTATGAACTGTCACTCTACGCCTTGGAGGTGCTGGCCTGCCCTGCCGCCAGCGTTCTGTCTGAGCGGGTATTTAGTGCTGCTGGTGGCATCATAACAGATAAGCGTATCCGCCTTTCCACCGACAATGCTGATAGGTTGACACTTATAAAAATGAACAAGGCCTGGATTTCCCCTGACTTCTCCACTCCACTGGAGGAAAGCCCCGGGGGAACATAAACTCACTTTATATATGTTATTTACAATGATGGGAATACTCTGTATTCCCATTCACCCCTTCCACCCAAAAAACGGGTATATGGTTGACTCTTAATCTTCTCATCCTCCTCCTCCTCTTCCATATGCCCTGTGCTATAATTTTTATATAGGGCCAGCTCACCAGCGGGCCCTGTGATATAATTTTTATATAGGGCCAGCTCACCAGCGGGCCCTGTTTGCCAATTTTTATATAGGTCAGCTCACCAGCGGGCCTTCTCATATAATGTTTTATAGCGTCAGCTCACTAGCGGGCCTTCGCATATAATGTTTAGGATGGTCAGCTCTGCAGCAGACCCTCACCCATAATGTTTTAGATGGTCAGCTCAGCGCACGTTTCCATCTTAATCATGGCCTCAGTTCTGAAAATCAAGGAAATTTTTGGGATAATTTGCCTCTGCGCACGTTTCCCTCTTAATCATGGCCTCACTTCAGAAAATCGATGAAATTTTTGGGAGAATTTGCAGATGATATACAAGTAAATATACAGCAAATACTGTTTGGTAACAATTTTTCGCCTAAAGTCGTTTTTATTTTCCTTTTTGTGTGTTTTACGGTCAGTCTGTAAAAATGGCGTACTACGGGCGAAAGATCGTTCCCAGCAGCGATGTTGGAGTCCAAGGTGCATCCAGACATCCTCCCTATGCTGTCCCTGAACCATTTCTGTAGTGTTTCCATCTTTTTCTGCCCTTTTCCTATGGACCAGGCACCCTCCCCTCATCAGAGCAGGGGGTGCCTGGTGTAATGCTCGAGTCCTCCCATTGACTTCAATGGGGCTCGGATGCTCGGCCGAGCACTCGAGCCTCAGGGGGTGCTCGGTCAGAGCACCCGAACATCCGAGCATTGGGGTGCTCGCTCATCACTAGAGGAGACTACAGGAAACAAACACACAAAAAACAGAGGCCTGCAGCATGCTTGAAGCCTCTGCCTGCAGATGACGTGTGGAAAGACGCCGAGCGTCGCTGAAGCGGCAGCGCTGGAAACAAGGTATTGTGACAGCATTGAAGAATAGGGGTGGATGAAAAGTGAGAAAAATTTCCCGCATGACTTTTTCAAGGAAACTGGCAGGCTTTTCTCTTTTTTTGCATTATGGATAATATATAGTATATATATCAACACTGATATATATGCAGGCAAAGGTCACACCAAAATATTGATATGATTGAGATTTTCTTTCCATTCACTCACGATGCATTTTGTTAATTAATAAATATAAACTATTAGCATGTCTATTTTTGAAAGCATTCTTACTTTATGGAATTTTTTCACAACTGCCTGAGACTTTTGCACATTACTGTATATGTGTGCAATAATATCAGACAATACATATATACACGTGCACAACTACTCTCAAATAATAAAAAGTATATCACATAGAAAAGAGAACAATATCTGGAGAATTGGCTGGCACAAATATAACAGATCTCAGTCCCACATAAAAGATCTAAAAACAGCTGGAAATAGCTATAAAAGAGGAGACAAGAGGAAAAGGCTTAGGGTACTCCCACTGCTGAGTGGTGTTTTATTCAAAAATTATTGCAGCTTAAACTTGAATTATTTAGTTGCAGTATCTTTGTGACCTGAAATTGTACAGTGACGCTGTTGCTACATCATCTATGGAGATTTATGGTCAACTGACCACAGCCATTCATAGAATGGTGTAACAACAGAGGCACTGTTAAATTTCTGGCCATTGCACGTAAAAAAATTGAAGTTTGAGCTGCAATAACGTTTGAATAAAACACCACTCAGCACTGGAAGTACTCTTTAACCCTTCAATATATATTTATTTGCATATTAAGTGTTACTATCCACTTAAACAAAATTACTATCTTCTAGTTCCTCATTCAGTACTTCTGGACTTAATGTTTGTAGTTGGAAAATCCAGAAGACTTCTCTCTTGCATATCTTGGTATATTGATTATGTTCTTTCTTTGGGATATGTACTATCCCCAAAATTCTGAAGTTGTTAAGACCTCCTGAACTACATTCATTAAAAGGTTTAGGGACTGAATGTTGTCTAGACTTTTTAGTAATAAGACACCGATGTTCACCTGCTTTTTCTCTTAGGGTCCTAGTGGTGTGGCCCACATATTGAATTCCACATCTGCACTCAGTAAGACAGATGACATATGAGGTTTCACATGTGATCAAATGTAGTGTCTGGAATTTCTTATGGTGAGTGTGACTTTGGACATTTTATTTACGATAAAAAAGTTACATACGAAATGTTGCATAGTTCAAAAGAGCAACATCAGAATCAGATTCTGATGTCACAGGCTTATGTGGCCACGAGGTACACGTCAAAGCTCTGTGACTGTCCTATTCATTCCTTTGCTGACTTCATGTCTCTCCCTGTTGGTTCTGACTCCCCGTGCTCAGCAGGATACAATGTTTGATGTTGTAAGAAGTGTAATGGAACTAATGTTCACACTCATAGCACTACATATACTTAAACAAGTAATAATAATGTGCAAGATTCACAGTGAGTGGGACGTGCCAATTCAGGTGCCGAACAAACCGATCAACAACCAGGGTTACATTATAAAAACAGGACTTGCACAATCTCATGTTGGACTAAAACTCCCATAATTCACAAACGCTCTCGGGCCTTGCATAGCCAAACACCAGGGACATGTTTTACATTTACTGGTATTATTCTAAATTATGCTGATTTAGGGGATACGTTTACAACCCTTATTGTGTCCTGCTCAGCATGGGAAGAACGGACCAACAGAGAGAGATGGGAAGTCGCAAGCTTAAGTGTGTGTCAAGTGGGTGCCCACTTGACACACACTTAAGCTTACGACTTCCCATCTCTCTCTGTTGGTGCAATCTCTCCCTGCTGAGCAGGACACAATGTGAAGGGTTGTAAATGTATCCCCTAAATCAGCGTAATTTAGAATAATGCCAGTAAGTGTAAACCATGTCCTGATGTTTGGCTATGCAAGCCCTCAGAGCTTTTGTGAATTATGGAAGTTGTAGTCCAACATGAGATTGTGCAAATCCTGTTTTTATAATGTAACACCGTTTGTTGACCAGTTTGTGCAGCACCTGACTTGGCACTTCCCACTTACTGCGAGTCCTGCATATTATTATTACTTGTTTTAGCCTATGTGGTGCTACGAGTGTGATCGAGACAGGAAGTCACCAAAGGAATGAATAGGACATACACAGGGCTTTGAAGTGTATCTCGTGACCACTTAAGCCTGCAACATCAGAATCTCACCGTTTTCATAAGATTCTGATGTTGCTCTTTTGAACCATGCAACATTTTGAATGCACTGTTTACTTGCTTGTCAAAAGGCAACATTTCAATAGGATACCCTTGGGCAGACCATTTGCACTATAGGGTGAGCTAAAAATTCCCGTTGATTTAAATGGGGATTTTAACTTCTTGAATGTAATGTGTTGGAGACCTCGCTAGCATTCAAGAGGTTAAAATTTCCATTTAATCAAAAGGAATTTTTGGAATTTTTAATTCTCCCCTATAGTGCAAATGGTTTGCCTCAGAACGCCTTCACTTTTCTTTTGAACATATGACCCAAAATATTAGTGTTGTGCCTGCTTAAAACATTAAAGACTGTGCTGTCTGTTGGTGGGTGGCTCTAGAGGGTCACTGAAATGTTATTTTTACAGCAATGCATTCTGGGACAGCAGAGTGTCCTGCAGTTGTGCTGCAATCTCAGAATTCCATGACATGCCAGGACCGGCACCAGTCCTTAACACACAAACATCGATGACTGTCCTGGCTTGGCATCGGTTTTTAAGGGGTTAATGGTAGTTACCACTGAAAATGGTCCTCTGTATGTCACGTTTGCCATGGTGGGATCAGTGTATTTGCATTTTAGGGCATTAATTTCATCTGTACTTTTTAACACTCTGTATGCCAGGACACTGGTGAAACGTTAACAACTTTAGTCTGTTTCCCTGAAAATTCTATAGGGGAAGTGCTCAGAACTCGCTCGCATTAAAGTTTTAACTATGGAGAAGGGTGTGCGCTAAAGCATTCGCAATCTGTAGAACTACTCATGTGCTGGGATTCCAGCTTCCATCCATTGTCTGGTTGGGGATGTTGGGAGTTAGAGTCCCAAACAGCTGGGACCCAACAATTGACTATTCCTTCTTCAGTGCATAACCCGAAGTTCAGCCACATGACTAGGAAGCCATTGTCCCAGCACATAGAACGAGCTTATCTTTGATTTGTACATTGTCCCTAGAAACTTTTGGGCCTTTTTCCTAAATTTACAGCTGTAAGGTGATTACGCCTATGCTGGTAGGAGGTGCATCTGTTTGAAGCTTTTTATTAAGGGAGCAGTAAACTTTTTTTTATGAAAAAATATATATTGTAGGGATTTTCCTATTGAGTAAAATAAGGGTACTCCCACTGCTGAGAGATTTATATTTCCAGAGTTATTACAGTTTAAACCCATGGTTTTTTACATTAGCAGTGCCCTCTAGTGGTCCAATTGTAATTAGATTTCCTGTTAGATTCTAATGGAGAGGAAAGTCAGAAAAGTCAGAGACATACAGTTCTCCATAGAATGTGATAGAAACTGCCTGTCACTTCCTGTCAGTTAGAACTATCAGGAAGTAAACACTGTAAATTCACTTCCTGTCAGTTAGAACTATCAGGAAGTAAACACAGTAAATTCACTTCCTGATTATTTAAACTGCTATAAATTTTGAATAAAAGATCTGACAGCGATGGGAGTGACCTTGTTTTATTCAGCAGGAAATGCTCTGTAAAATATGTGTTTTCATAAAAAAAAGTTCACTGCTCCTTTAAAGCCAAAAAATGCATGCTTGTCTTTTGTTGTATGTGAAAAAAGACCGAAATTTCATCAGTTCAGCTGTGATTCAATCCATTTATCAATCTGCGGCATAGTGGAAAAAAAAGGAATTTTCTCTTATTGTGTTCGTTATTCACCTTTTCAAAGAAACATTTTTAGTCTGCCTCGCTCCTTTATTCCCACAAGCCGCCACTTATGCAACATTCGTGTTGCTACCAATACATCATATACATCATTCAATACAACCTTCTCGGTTGCCAAGGAAACTGACAGATCCTTTTTGTTTGCATTATTAACATCTCCGGAAAAATGTTCTGGCCGGTATACATGCTCAACAAGCCAAAATACATCATATTGCATTATGTATTTTATCAACACTTTTATTTGAATCTCATCTACTTTTTTTATTTGTTAGACGTGTGCAGTTTGAAGAATGAGTAACATATTTTCCAACTTCTAACTTTGTTGAAAGCCTGTTAGGGTATTTTTTTTAGAAAGTATTTTACTAGGAAGAATACATTGAGATTGTAATGTATGTTCTGGACTCGTTTTATAAACCTCATATGGTTGAAAGGCTGAGTTGAGACTAGAACCTGTGACCTTGCAGGTCTGAGTAGGTACTCATGGGTGTCCAGATGGGGGGCAAGAGGGGCACTTGTCCCCCTACAATTACCTCCATATAAACAAAGGGGCTGAATGGGCTGGCCTGGGGATCATATTATGGCTTATTATGTACCTACTATCTGATGTTAAAATATGTATCATATAATCCAGGGGAATAACAACAGGGGAGGAGGGGTCAGAAGGTGCAGTTCTGCTGGGTCCAATAGGCTGCAGCTATAAATCCATGAAAATATGTTTATGTTGGGAGCCCAAAAAACGTTTGCACTGGGACTATTCAAATGACTAGTTATGCAACTGATTTAACACTTTCAATGCCAGAGGAGTACATAACACATTGCAGTGCAAAGCACTGTGTACCCGTCTGGCATTGAAAGGGATAAACATAAGGAATTAAGTGGATCCCAGTCGGGTGCATAAGTATAATAAACATCACTATGGTAGACAGGGCCAGACTTAATGCCAGGTTACCCTAGGCAAGGCACTCTAGGGGCTCTTAGCTCAACCTATGGTCACACCCCCAGTCCATCCACTATTTCCTGGCACAGAAGATACTGCTGGCCCATAACAAGAAAAAGCCAAAAGAAAGGCTTTCACCCCTTGGTTGCTAGATTAAACAACAACCTTTAACCCTTTGAGTGCCAGAGGAGTACGCATTGCATTGCAGAGCAATGCTATACGAGCCCCTCTGGCACTCAAAGGGTTAAAGGCGTATAAACCTGTTTCGGGGATATTGAGATTTCTCTGGTGACCACCACAATTCAGAATGTGGGTGTGGCTCTCACAGCTGAAGCGCAGCCCCTCAAAATCTGGCGCTGTAGACAGTTGTCTACTCTGCCTATTGGGAAATCCAGCCCTGATAGCAGAGATCCTGGAATTCTTCTTTGGCTGGCGGTTTAAATCAGCCAGATACTGATCCACCATGCAAATGCTCAGATCTGTCAAATTATTATCCAGATGAGGCTGATGTGAATTGTAGTCCAGCAATAGATGTACACCACGGCATCCACATCTCACGATTAGAGTGAACGTTGTCACTGAGTGGGTCATGAATTGGGATAAGCAAAATGATTTTGTACGTTTGTTATGATACAAAACTTGCCACATTGCAAGTCATGATGCCCTTCTTGCAAGATGGGTGTTTAACTTCCTGCACTGACTAATCAGACAGCAAGAGAGAGATAGAAAAGAGATATATGATTTTTTTTCTTACGGTTCTCCTCTTAAGATATCAGTCAAACAGGTCCCTGTCCAGGTCAATAGTCTGAACAAGATAAAAGGACTTATCCCCTTCCCTATACTCCTCATTGCCCCCTCCACCTCCTCTAGGGTTCAAGTTGCTGACTCCTCTCTCCCCACTGACAACATCATTCTCCCAATGTTTCCCACTGCCACCTCCTTGCTTTCTGCTGCCATTTACTTTCTCTAGAGGAGACCGGTAGAAATGTGGAGAGATGGATCCTGATGACAGGATGATTCCAGACAAAAGAGGTTACCTGATACAGAGAGACACCTTCTGCTAAGCAGTGCCTAGAGCAAAGCTTTAGAGACTTGTCAACCGTGTGTGTGTATCTTTACTGCAACCAGAGGCTGGAGTAAAGTTGTTGTGTTGCACGGCCGAATATCTTACAGCAGCTGGGGACATATTGAATTGGATACTGCTCACAAGCTGAAAGGGAGCAGAGGTGTTAGTCAGATTCAGAAACCAAAATGAATAGTTAAAGACAAGCCAGAGGTTTGGACCCGCTGTTAGGAACCAGGAACCAGACAGGACACAAAAAGTAAAATGCAATACACCTTTATTAGTGCAACAAAAACAGAAGCATGATCCAAGACCATAAACCAAAAGACACGTCAGAGTCAGGAACCAAGACAAATATTCAGCTGAGCCGGAGTCAGGAAACCAGAAGTCTGCAAAGTCAGGAACAAGGGTCAGATGCACAGAAGTCCACGATGTCTGGAACAAGCCAAGGGGTCTGGAACACAGCAAACAGGAGCGCAGGAAAATCCACAGCAGCCAGCAGCAAGAGGTCAGCAAACAAACACAAGGACAATGGGGAAGTGAGCCAAGCTGCTATAAATACCCTAAGAGAGCCTGAGCCAGAAACTCAGAAGACAGCAGCAGTGGATAGCAGAGCACTAGATTAGCTCAGACAGCAGAATCAATAGGCAGAATGGGAGCAGATCAGCAAAACCTTGACACCCGCTAAGTTCTAGCAAAGGAGGCAGGTCGGAAGATCGAGGCAGGCTGAGGTCAGACATAGTCAATAAAAAAGGAACAGGTCAGGCCAGGAGGAAAACAATCAGAGTCAATAATAGAGAACTGGCATAAGAAACTAAGAAACAAATCAGAAGAATAAGTGACCAAATTTTCAACAACAAGGCCTAACAATTAAACAGGAGGATTAGTTGTAAGAGGCTTAAATAAGTGCAAAAGACTGGTGTGCACAATCGCTATCCAGAGCTGGTGTTTTGAGTTATCTGGACTACAGAATAAATTTCAACAAATTGTAAGCGAGCAACCACAAGCTGGCACGCACTCACACAGAAGCGAGCCCACTCAAAATTAACTGATTGCACACAGCTAGATGGCAACAAGCAGGAAAGCTATGACAAGACAAGTCCCACTTTTCTCTACTTAGGCTCCTTGTTGCCACCTCTGCTATTTACCATGTGAATGCCAATGCTGTATCCTCTGGGGTACCCAGAACTTTTCCTATGCCCTCCTACCCCATCCCTCTCTCCACATCCCACCTCCAATTTGGATGGACCCCTAATTTTTTTCATGGCCACTGAATTGATCTGGAAAAGAATAATGTAGGTTTCACCCATCACTGGTCATCATGAAGTTGGTGTGGCCAGGGTCCTGGTGGCCCACCTCTTTCCACTACCTGTACTCTACCGTCTATATTAAAAGAATAGCATCACTTTCTTTTGAAAATAAGGCCCTTATAAAAATTCTAATTTTGAAACCCATGTCTGAAAATTTTGATTTTCCCCCCTGAGTTAAATTTGCTAATTTGTTAATGCTTAGCGCAGGGGTAGCCAACCCTGGTTCTTGAGAGCTGCCAACAATGCAGTTTTTCTTTGGTATATCTCTGCCAAAGCAATGATGGATCAGTCAATAGCTTGGTCACTTTCATTAATCTAGGTGTGATCAAGCAGGTATATCCCCAAACATGAAATGTTGATAGTTGTTGAGGACAAAGTTTTGGCTACCCCTGGCTTGCTTCATAAATTCATATGTCTCCCAGCAAACATCTGTAGTTTATCTCCATATAAGGTACCATCAAATAAATTATTTTATATAAAGTCTTTTCCCCCATGGGAACCCAAGGTTCTTGGGTGACAGCCTTGGAAATTAACCAACTAGCTCCAGAAGATAAAAGGTTGTTACTATTACCCAACTTAATGGTACTCATTTTATCAATCTAAAACGGTTGAAAGGCTGTCTACACTGCTGGGGCTGTTTTTCTATTGTAGAACCACGATAAAACAACACATGTTGCTGTGCCAACAAAAATGGTGCTGTCTGCTTTTATCCAACTACTTCTTAAACTACCTCCTAAAAAAATGCGCTAAATGTCAAAGTCCAAGGAAATAGGAGAACGTTTGACGGCAGAAAGGTCAAGTTAAGCGATAGATGGCCTAGATTCACTAAAGGTCAATGCTGTGTCAATATGATTTTGTTGATATAGTCGAAACACATTTCATATACAAGGAAGTCAGTGTATGTCGAGTAAAATTGGAGAAAGAAGAATGTTGGATGGAAGCACTATATGTCAAAATAAAAATGGAGAAAGTTAGTATGTCGAATGCAAGCACTATATGTTGAATTACTAAGGGGGGGGGTTAATATGTTGGGCACTGTATATCAGATTTCTAACATGTTGTGCAGCATTGATATACAACACCATTGTGTGTTAGCCCCATATACCCTGCCTGACACCCCCAGCCTTCTTCCTTTGCCCAGGCATTGGTCATGGGGATTTGTGGCAAGTGGAAAAGGCTGGAGTGCGTCAGACAGTGTACATGGGGATCTGTAGTTACCATTGGTCAAGGGAAGAAGGCTGGGGTCTGCACAACATGTTAGAAATCCGACATACAGTGCCCCCCTTTGACATATTAACCCCCCCTTCGACATATAGTGCTCCCATTCAACATTCTAACTTTCTCCATTTTTATTTCAACATATAGTGCTCTCATTCGACATTCTTCTATCTCCAGTTTTATTCAACATACACTGACCTCCTTGTAGAAATGTAGAAAGTGTTTTGAATACATCAACAAAATCATATTGTTACAGAATCGACCTTTAGTGAATCTAGGCCATCTAATGCTTAACTTGACACTTCTCCATTTATTTTGTCCTTAAAGAGCATGCGTGACTGTATTCTGAGCTGCTTTTGATGAAACAACAATGGTTTAAAACCATCGTTGTGGCTTCTATACCTCAACTCTGAGTAGCAGAATTCCCGGCAGAAAATGTAACCACACAATATGAGATAATACTGACCATAGTTAATAGAATGCTGCTTGAGTGTTACTAGTTGTTTCTTGTGGTATTTTGTTTTTGGTTGGCTGTGCATATAATTACCACTGGTTTTGTTTTAACAACTTGGGTAATAGAAAACAAAACCTGACTTAAAAAAACAACTCCTGTATTGAGCCCTTGATCAGATACGATATTTGAGGTAGTATCCAACTGATCTATATCACCAGACGTAACATATATTTCCAAAAGTATGAGAATAGGATAGGATTGCAAAAATCAGGCCTTTTAATATTTTAAGGGCCTGTGCTGTGTGCAAACCATTACAAAGCAATGCATTTCATACTCCTTTGGTCCATAAAGAATTAAACTGATTTGGGTTAATGCTGAACACTTATATTTCCACATTATTCTAAAACTCTTAAAATATGTTGAATAGATCTTTAATTGTGTTGATCCTAAAAGCATTTACTCTGGACAGAACAGAAAATATTAGTTGGGTTTATATTTGTTTTTGCTTTGAGGATAAAAAAAGTTAATTGACTACCAACATTCATTGTATATTATCATATGATAAAAGTGTTAGAATTGCTCTTGGCCATGGACCCATTCAACAAGGGAATTTATTTTGTCTCTTTATCAGTGTGAGGAGGCTCAAACTGACTTTTACACTTCAGTAGCTTCTGGGATTAAAATTCATTGTGAATAGAATAAGTGTTCCGATGCTAATCTCTCCAAGAAACGTGTGGCTAATGACGGTTTAACTGTGTGTGTGTGTGTGTGTGTGTGTGGCAGAGGAAAGAAATGGATTTACCGCAATGTGTTGCACAACCCTCTATCACTCAAAGGTTTAAGATGAAACTATACACAAAGGAATAAGCAGTTCTGTTTGTTAAACAGGAGGATGCACTTAGGAACAAATCCTTTATATTACAGGTATTTCAAGCTTTTGCTTTGCAAGTCTGCAGTTGACCATGATGTCAGCATTGATGTTGCTTCTGTTGGGTTTGTGCACATTAAAACTCTTGATTGCACTGGCTCACAATGGAGGCCCACAGCTCTTGAGGATTGTTATCTCCAGAGAATGGCATTGTGTGACCCCTTTCCAGCAGGGAGCATGCTCTAGGGTGACCTTCAGAGAGACACAGGTACAGTTCTGCTTACCCAAACTCTTTAATGTCTCTAGTATAAAAATCGGTCTCCACAAGAGATAACTACGCCAAGGCCTACCATTATTGTCATCACACAATACCCATCAATGAAAATTGGGAAAAGTCCAACACCTCTGGAGGTAGGAATAGAGATCTGTGCATTTCATTGTTGAATTTTTGGGTTCTGTCTACAACATCTCAGTAGATGGTCAAGAGTGCTAATCAGCAAAATGGATATTGTCCAATGCCACTGCAGACAAACTCTCAGTGTAATGGTGTGGACACTGTAGCACAGAAGGACAATGCCTAGTCACACATTTCATGTGCTGCAGAGGATAATTTCCATGATTTGGACATAAAAAACTGTGGTCCTGCGGGTTCACCATCAATAATGTTCATATAAGAAATGCCACTTTGTTGTAGCTGTCTATAATATTTCTTCTGCTTCCCACCGCACAATGCAAGTTTAAAAAATAGTGTCAACACATCAAAGATGGCTGACAATATAACAAGAGTTACAAACTGAAGAACTAGATATATATATATATATCCTATAAAATAATTTGCTAGGAATGCCCAAACGCACGGAATGCTGAGAGCACAGAATGCTGGGAATTCTGTGTTGGGAGGTGTAGGAATGCTGGGAGTTCTGTGCTGGGAGCATTCTGTGTTTTTGGGCAGTCTCTACAGTGCATGACTGCGTCTGTGGCAGGACACAGAGCAGGACCGGCCTCTTAACCCTTTGAGTGCCAGAGGGGTATGCAACGCATTGCAAATCAATGTGTTGCATACCTCTCTGGCACTCAAATGGTTAACATCACCCGGACCTTGGCCCGTGTACACGGGCTTTTACACTAGCATATAATATATATATATATATATATATATATATATATATATATATATATATTAGCAAAGCAATCTCAAAACCTCCTTACTGCAAAAGTACTGAGAAATAATAAAGAATGTTAGAATGTTTACCCCACGAGGACCAGTAGAGCATAATTTCATCCTCAACAGGACTCGCACTGTGATAGTAAAGTATCCCTATTACCCCCTTAACCGCTTAAGGGCCAGAGGGGTGTGCATTCACACCCCTCTGGTCCTTAATGGGTTAAACCATAAAGAATAGTACTGTCACAAGCAATTGTGTTTTTCTTTGAAGTTGCCTACTAGTCTAGGAAGCTGAAACACCTCTAACTATATCGTGTCTATGCTTCACAGCAATGCATTGGGCATCCCACTGGCGCTCACAGGGTTAATGCTTTAAGGACCAGAAAGATATGCAGCAGATTGTTAGGCAAGGTGCTGTGCACCCATCTGGTAATTTAAGGGCTTAACACATCAAGAACCATTTATTCCTTTTAACACAGATGAACACTCAGGAGGGTCTCTGAATCACATCCAAGCATTATGTAGATGGGAGATACAAGTAATTTGCAGCCCTCATTTAAAGGGATAGTAATGTCTATATTAAAGTTTAGCTCTGAGCTTCTATACAGTTATGTAGTTGAAATGATATTCAAGGTGAAATGATCCCCCTCCTGCCCCTTCTGGCCTGGTCACATTGGCTGTAACTGTGGTCCATATGGAAAACTGTGAGGCACAATCTTCAGTAAGCAAAAGGAAAATCCTGAATCCTGCCCTTCTTCGTTAAGGGGGCAGGGTTTTCCATATACTTACTTGTGCGCTGCATCCGTCCGTTCCCATGTCCGGATTGCAGCTCTAAGGGGAGGTGACCAAAAGGGACGGGAGGGGGACAATCTTTTGAACTAGAGAACTGTAAGTACTTAATACATAGCACTGTATGTTATAAAAACAATATAGAAGACACATATATAAACATTAATATAGACATTAGTATCCCTTTAAGGACACAGTCCCCTTATAACAACACTGGTCAAAGACTTATATAAAAGCACAGATGTATTCAATGTATTCTTCCTGGTAAAACATTTTCTAAATAAAAACAGATGCAGTGTACACAGCACTGGTAAGTGGCCGGACTGTCTGCCATCCTGAAGGAGGCAGTCAGCTCTGCCTCATTACAATTAAAGGACCAACAAACTTTGTTACACGTTACATGACTTTTCCTGCTGAGTAAATCAGAGGTTCTGTGATTGCTGGGAGATTTTTATTCAAAAGCTATTACAGCCTAAATATATATATAATTTCAAATAAAACTGTTAGCAACAGCATCAATTTGTGTTCAAAAGGTGATCATCTTCCCAATCAACTCCATGGGAGAGCTTGTTATAGACTATGACTCTCCATAATAAGTGATAGCTATAGCACCACCTGGTGACCACAAAAGAAAATAACAATTTAGCCTTATGATTGCCAGAGAGGTATCCATCACATCAAAGTGCAATATTTTGGATACCTCTCTGGCACACAATGGGTTAATTTCCAAAGACATGGGTTCACAATAGTTTTTACCTTTGGCCATTGAATCCTAGAGTGCAGAGGAGATTTCTCCTGTACATGTTGTGGGCCCTGAGCAGCGGACCTTCCACAGGCTCAGTCTGTGGCAATGATGTTGAATACATTGTGGGATTGTAAATGTGCTGTACAATCTGTTATTGCTTAAAGGGACAGTAATGTTTCATAATAAAAGCCGCTCTAATTAATAATCATAGTATTTGGACTTTGGAGAGTGTTATTTCAATTCTGTCAGAGTTTAACTAGTGGTTAAACTAGTGGTTAAATTGCAATTAGTTATTCTGTTACATTCTAGTGGAGAGGAAAGTCAGTGACAAACATTTTTCCGTAGAATGTGATAGAAACTGCTGAGTCATTTCCTGTCAGTTAGAACATCCAGGAAGTAAATGCACAGTAAATTCACTTCCTGATTATTTGAACTGTTATAACTTTTGAATAAAACAACTGACAGCAATGAGAGTACCCTTGTTTTACTCAGCAGAAAAAACTCTATAACCAATAGGTTTTCATTTAAAAAAGTTTACTGCTCCTTTAAGCACAAAGAGAAAGAGTTGCAATTCTGAGACAAATCAACTCCATGAGGAACAAATAAATATTCCCCTCAATTTAAGCATCTACAAAAAAAGCGCAAACAGCACCATCTAAAAGTGGAGTACCAAATTTTATTGCTACCATGCAATTAATTAAAAACACTTACAAGATCCCAAGTGTAGCAGGTATATCACTCCCTCTAGTACATGGAGTACATCAAGTCTCACAATCTCCCGAACTTCCTACGCCTTACACAGTTCCGGCGTTCACAATATTCAGCACCACGCTCTCTCACCAACACTGAAGTCTAGAGAACAGTTCTACTCGCAGGAGCAGCGCCAGCGAGCCGAGACTTGATACCAAGGGAGAGTCCTTTTTTTAGCCCACACTCTCTCGTGGTATCAAGTCTCGGCTCGCTGGCGCTGCTCCTGTGACTAGAACTGTTCTCTAGACATCAGTGTTGGTAATAGACGATGAAGAGAACGGGAGCCAGCTGACATGTCATCATCTGGAGATGGTTACAGCACAGAGAGAGCGTGGTGCTGAATATTGTGAATGCCGGAGTCGTGTAAGACGTAGGAAGACCAGGAGATCGGGAGACTTGATTTACTCCATGTACTAGAGAGAGTTATATGCCTGGGATCTTGTAAGTGTTTTTAAATAATTGCGTGGTAGCAATAAAATTTGGTATTCCAGTTTTAGATGGTGCTCGTTGCACTATTTTTGTAGATGCTTGTGTATGTATTGTATGGAGAAAAACCATGTGAAAAGCTGCATGAGGACTATTGGTTAAAGTGAGAGATGGAGGACTGGTTCACCTTCATCTCATTTCATTCATTCATTTATTCATTTATTGTGCTCATCTGTCATCATCCTCATTTTCTGTGCACCATCTGGGACTGAGTGTGGACTCAGGGCTGGACTTACATCTCAGGAGCCTGTAGTCACAGATATCTGAAGCGCCCCCCCCCCCCCCCGCCATCTCCACAATGCTCCAAATCTCCATATTGCCCTTACATTGCCCCCCATCACCTTCACATTGCCCCCATCAGCTCCACATTGCCCTCACATTGACCCCCATCAGCTCCACATTGCCCTCACATTGACCCCCATCAGCTCCACATTGACCCCATCACCTCCACATTGACCCCATCACCATCAGCTCCACATTGACCCCCCATCAGCTCCACATTGACCCCAATCACCATCAGCTCTACATTGACCCCATCAGCTCCACATTGCCCCCCATCAGCTCCACATTGACCCCATCACCTCCACATTGACCCCATCACCATCAGCTCCACATTGACCCCCCATCAGCTCCACATTGACCCCAATCACCATCAGCTCCACATTGACCCCATCAGCTCCACATTGCCCCCCATCAGCTCCACATTGACCCCATCAGCTCCACATTGCCCCCCATCAGCTCCACATTGACCCCATCACCTCCACATTGACCCCATCACCATCAGCTCCACATTGACCCCCCATCAGCTCCACATTGACCCCATCAGCTCCACATTGCCCTCAGATTGCCACCCCATCAGCTCCACATCGCTTGCCCCCCATCATCCCCATATTGACCTCACATTGCTCCCATTATCTCCAAATTAACCCTTTGAGTGTCAGAGTGGTACACAACGCATTGCTTTGCAATGCGTTGCGTACCACTCTGGCACTCAAAGGGTTAAGCCTCATTCTCTCCCCCCACATCCGTTTCCTACCTCCCTGGTGGTCCAGCGGCTGGAGAGATCTGTGCTTCTGCACAGACATGGAGCTGCTGGAGCTCCCGCGTGGCCTTCCCTTTAGTAATGCAGAGCGCTGGGAGCTCACAGCTTACAACGCAGCAGCTGGCGGCTCGGCTTGGCGTGCCAAGTCAAAAAAAAATAAAATAAATAAATTGTAGTGGCAGGCGCCCCTCTGTAGGGTGCGCCTGTAGCCAGATGCCTACTCTGCCTTACGGAAAATCCGGCCCTGTGTGGACTGAGATAAGCGTGGGGGAATTTTCCTTCATTTTTTCTTGACATTCCTCTTGTCTATTTTTCGTATCCCATTTTTTGATTATATTGCATGTTATTCCTGTACCTGATTCACTGACCATTGGAATACAGTTTGGAGCGGACCTGTAATAGAGTAGTAGATTTTATTCCCCTTGATTTAAATGGGGCTTTTGACCTCTGGAATCCGAGGAAGTAAATTTAAACACCTGGGGGATTCCTATTGCCCATTATGATGCAGCTGGTGTGCTCCAGAATCGCTCCTATAGCGCATATAGCCTTTGGCGAGCAGACTGAATGGGACTGTACACATCATTAAGGTAATGATCTCAGCTAAGTGGATAAGATCCAGTTAAATGGATGACCTGGGTTTCTAATCCAATAAATTAGAATTAAGTGGAGGATTTACTTTCTCAGGGGATGGAGATAATATCTTATCTGAGAAATAACACCTCCTATTAATAACCCTCTCTTATCTTACAATGGCCTAACGGCTCCTAGGAATGTTGCCCTTTGTGTCTTTTTTCAACATAGTCAGTCAGTACTGGATGTCATTTCCATAGAGGTGGACATGTCAGTTGCTGGCAATTCTTTCAAACTGAAACAGGCAGAGCCCATGAGCCTAATTAACAGTTAATGTACCTCCTAATTAAAAGTTAACCCTCTGAGTGCCAGTGCAATGTGTTGAGTACCCCTCTGGCACTCAAAGTGTTAAGGATGCGAGGGGTGTGCAATGCATTGCATGGCAATGCTTTGTGCACCAATCTGATCCTTAAAGAGTTAAGGTAATCGTACAGTGAACAGAGCTTGTGTCCTGTGGTCCTCAATATCTCAGGGTGAGGGGACAAATTCTTAGGTTTACACAGTGCAGTGCTACCTACTATATGGTCTGCATCAGTTATCTGCATCTTCAGTCTAATTGGTGCCATTTGTGAGGCAGAGTGAGAAGTCATGTGTTCACAAGACATGAGATCTGCAAGTTGTAGCATGCTATTGGTCCCTGAGCACTGCTTGTATCACTGCTATGTTAGTGCAAGCAGGGACATATCACCTAGTATCCACCGTATTGAAATGATTATAGGCCATTCAAGATCATATATAGGCCCACATCATTAATATTGGATGCCATTTTTAAGAAAAAAATATTTTTGTGACATACTCCATTATACCCCCATTTATCATGCCCAAGTTCACTTTGCTTCTCCTTTATCTGTCCACACTGCAAGATGTCCCCCTTCATCATGTCATGACCCCACTCCATGATGTTCCGATTATCATTCTTCCTTCCCACTCCACGGTGTCCCCCTTTTTATCATTCCTCTTTGCACTCACGATGCCCCTTTTACAATTTGCCTTTTTGACTCCACAGTGCCCCTTCTGTGATTTCCCCTTCCCAATTGATAATGACCCTCTTTATAATTTCCCCCTCCCACTCCACGTTGCCCCTTTATGATACCTCCCTCCATCATGATTGCCCCCTCTCATCCCGTGATGTTCAAGATATTCCTGCATCTCCATAACTATTTTTCTATCAATCCGTGGAAAATGATGATACTTGAAATTCTAAAAAAAAACAACTAATGCAACTAGTGTACTTTCTAATGTATCCAAAACTATAAATTCAGAGCCAGTAGAAACTGATGATTTAGAGTATTATGTAAGAGCAAATGGGCAGGGAAAACTGAAGTTACACAAGCATAATAACACAACAGACGTGCAAAAAGATTCTAATGTGCCTTCTGCAGGAAGATTAATGAGGCAGAACCATTCCCTGAGTGTGGAGGACACCATTTTACAGCTTGATCACCAAGCTAGTGCATATCTGTGAGAGTAAGGTTGGTGATCCATTTTAAACAACAGCACAATGAGAACTGTGAACCGCTCATATTTATGGGTACAGAACGAATCAATGGGCCTCTGATAAGGGGAAACAGCGATATATCCTCTTACAGTGTGACTCTCATTGAATATTGAATTTGTCAGCAACTGTTCTTTTGGATTGAATGATAAGGATGATCTTTCACCACTTCTGCAGTGATGTGTGTTCAAATGTTTTATTAATGTAGAACACAACTGATTTGAATATTTCATTTTTATTTATGCCGGGGCTCCATGCCCGTTCTATGTGCTTGGTACCAATAGCAGGGCTCAAAATTTCTACTCGCCACTAGCCAATGGCGAGTGAAAATTTAGCCCTGGCGAGTAGAAATTCAGCCCTGGTGGGTATGTTATGGTTTGTAGTGGCGAGTAAGTTTTCAGGTCTGGCTAGTAGCAAAGGACTTCAAATTATAAGCCCTGCCAATAGCCTTAGCAAACAGTATACAGTAGAAGGGTGAGAAATAGCTGTCAGCTTGGAGATACTGTATCCTCCACTGGCCCATTGAGTGTACCAGCCAGAACCAGGACGGAGTGAATACAACTCTTGATAAGTGCTTGTTTAGGTATCTTTGCTACTGTGGAAACAAGAAGCACAGTTCTAGAAGTTAGAGTGAAGCACTATATTTGAACTTTGCCAGTGGAATTGGAAATAGTATATATTATTCTAGCCGGCAATCCATTACAGGGATTTCCTATGGGAAGAAGTTTAAAGGTGGATCAATTTAAGTGCGGGATAATTTTTTATATTTGGAGAATATCTGTGAAATTGATGTTGGTAATGTAGATGCAACAGTTTCCCCTGCTGAGGTAAACAAGGATATGTCCACTGCAGCATGACATTTCATTAAATTTATTTCAGTTAAACTTAAATATTTGGGTGTATATTTTGATGGCATGAAATTATATGAAGGCATTGTTGCTATAGCAACCCAAGGTATTTTTTTGTCATAGGCAACAGCTGAACTATAAAATTCCAGGCCATAGAAGGACTGCACAAAAAGAAAGTCAAGTTTGAACTGTAATATTTATAGAATAATACATAATTCAATAGTAGGGGTTACCCATATTTTCTTCTCCATCGCAAACCCAGCCATAGATTTATGCATATTTACGTAATACTCTCCCTATATCAATTTTCTTGTTACCTGCTTGGACACATTATTGGATGTATCATGCTGATGCAGAAGCGTTGATAAAATGTGATCAACATCAATGGTTTATGCATACCTCCCAACATTTCAAATGCCCAAAGAGGGACACTTTTGTTTTAGGGTGTGTTTGTGGGGGTGTGGCTGGTGGGCGAGATATTATCAATAATTTTTAGGTTATTTCACGACCTATTGACACATTTTTCTCTAACTGAATAAATTATTTAGTGCAAAAGCAAAGTATTTTATTTACACAGACTAATTTATAAACATATATTGAAGTTTACACAAACATTAATGTGGGTTTATTGCTGTGGAACAATGTGATACACTTCTATACACACCACACAGTCTGATCTCCTAAACACAGGGACACCAGGGTGATACACTTCTATACACACAACACAGTCTGATCTCCTACACACAGGGACACAAGGGTGATATACTTCTATACACACCACACAGTCTGATCTCCTAAACACAGGGACACCAGGGTGATACACTTATATACAC
The DNA here is from genome assembly GCA_037306005.1 of Rhinophrynus dorsalis. NCBI lineage: Eukaryota > Metazoa > Chordata > Amphibia > Anura > Rhinophrynidae > Rhinophrynus > Rhinophrynus dorsalis. Next base: position 370,108,204 of record CM074724.1, on the reverse strand, counting down.
ACCACACAGTCTGATCTCCTAAACACAGGGACACCAGGGTGATACACTTATATACACACACCACAGTCTGATCTCCTAAACACAGGGACACCAGGGTGATACACTTATATACACACCACACAGTCTGATTTCCTGAAAAGTGGGACATCAGTGTTGGAAGAAGGACAGAGGGATTTGGGTCTCAAAGAAGCACTTCCCCTCCTAAAACGGAACACTTGGGAGGTATTGTTTATGTAGTTTTATGAGACCTGAGTGCGTCCATCCCCTTTAAGGATTTTTATTTTTCTTAATTATAGTTATTTATTGGGATTTTATCCAAAACAGATAGTACAAATGACACATTTACAAGATGTACAGTGTAATCTGGCAATGGAAAAGATGCTACACATAGCATTAAAGTGTTAGCAATGTCTAAAAAAACGTTTTTGCATTCAGAAGAGCTTAAAAAGCTGATCTAAATGCAAAAAAACGTATCTCTCAAACCGCTGTGGTTTAAGAGATACGGGCGTTTAAAGTTTGATTTCTCCTACTGACAGCTGTAAAGCTGTCAGCAGGAGATCCGTGTCGGTCGACACGCTGGAGCTTGAGAAGTGCCGGGATCTTGTTACTTACAAGGAATCCCTTCATTGGAATGGTCTAAAACGTGTGCCTAGTGTTCAAGCGCTGGTTTTAGACCATTCCAATGAAGGGATTCCGTGTAAGTAAGGAGATCCCGGCACTTCTCAAGCTCCAGCGTGTCGACTGACACGGATCTCCTGTTGACAGCTTTACAGCTGTCAGTAGGATAAATCAAACTTTAAACGCCCGTATCTCTTAAAACATAGCGGTTTGAGAGATATGTTTTTTTGCATTTAGATCAGCTTTTTAAGCCCTTCTAAATGCAAAAAAGTTTTTTTTAGACATTACTAACCCTTTAACATATAAGATGAGCATTGTACAATCCTAATTGCTAAAAGTGTGTAACAAAGCATTCATGCGCAGTAGAGACTGCCCACTCCGTGTCTGATAGGAGCGTCCAGCTCTGTATCAGCCGCGGCTCGGGCAGTCTGTACTGCGCATGACTGCTCCACGACCGGCTGGCAGTGGCACTGTGGCCCATGTAACGGACTCTTCAACTAGTATATAATAGTTTATTAATGAAGAAGTTTCTAAGCTCAATGGATTCTGCCATGTTTGGATAGGAAAAGAGGGTCGGAATGAAGGTATTTTTTCATTCTTTTGCTTGTTAAGTGGACAGAGTGCATTGAATCTTTCTAAAGAAGCTAGCCAGGTTTCTTTAAAATATATATTTTAATAGATAATAATGCCATTAGGCACTTACATAAATTGATGTAAGATGTGATAAAGAGCAATCACTCTCCAGTGAACTATCTTATTCCCACTCTATTACATGGAGCCCCTTTTCAACTTGAATTATGTTAGTTCATAGGTTCCGCAGAATAACACAGAGACTGGAAAGCTTATCTCATTAGAGACGTTAAGTCCTTTTTATCACACAATGCATCTCCCCCCCAGGATTAATTACAATGACAAAAGCTGTTTATATTAAAAAAGAGTTATTCATTGTAACACGATTTTCTATATCAGCTATATTTACCTGGAATATAGTCACTCATCATTTCCATTAACCAGGTCTTGGCCAATGACTTTTTTCACGTCTTTTTCATATTCCAGGTAATGAAGTTCTACTTTGTGTTGTTCTTCTGGACTAAATCACTTGTACCACATCTTCACAATAATTCCAAAATTCTCCTTGATCTTAGTGAAGCTTTTAATCCACCGAATGCTAGCAATATTTCCAACACATTGCAAAGCATCACGTTTTTAAATCCTTAAGCAGGGGAGGTCTGGCAACTTGTGGCCTGGGGGGCAAGTACAATCAAGTGGTCCATTTCAACTATCGTTCCAGCCCACTGTCCCAGCCCATCCTCCTTTGTTCATTTTAAACTTGTTATTAATGCTGTGAAGTAAGACAAATGATACCACAGAGCTTACAACAGGAATGGGGCTACACTAGTGATAATACAGAGCATACAATTTAAATGGAGTTATGCTAGAGATAACATAGAGCTTACAATTGAATGGAAGCTAGACTAGTGATACCACGGAGCTTAAAAGTTTAAAGCTACACTAGTGATACCATAGAGCTTACAATGGCAATGTGTTATGCTACTAGAGGTACCACTAGCTCCGCAGTATGACTAGTGCAGCTCCGTTTAAGTTGTAAGCTTTATGATATCACTAGTGCAGCTCCATTTCAGTTGTAAGCTCTGTGGTATCACTAGTGCAGCTCCATTTCAGTTGTAAGCTCTGTGGTATCACTAGTGTAGCTAGTGCAGCAGCAAGAAGGAGATTGGGTGAGGCAGTGGCCCACCAGCCCAGACCTATGACCGGCACAAGGGGCAATTGCCACTCTGTCCCCCAGGCCAGCCCTCCCCTGCCCTTAAGGGCCATGTGATGTGCCAGGACCGTTAATTTTTTTTCACTTAAGGACCGGTGACGGTCCTGGAACGTCCCATATGTTATACTTACAGCTTTCCCCTAAAAACGGGGTCTGAAATTGACTGCTCCAAGACCGGAGAGGCCTCTCTCAGACCCCCACTCTGCACGCCCGTACACGTAACAGGTCATGTGTGCCAGCGAGTCAGCATACTTCAAAGCAGTCGTTGAAGGAAGGTAACTTCCTGGGACCGCTGGTCCTTAATGGGTTAAATATCATTGTGATATGGTCAAGACTATGCCTTTGTATATTATGTAAAAATAGGTTATAAAGGAATAGTAAACCTTCATTTTGATTTTACATATGCTTCAGGTACATGATCTCTACAATGAAGAACAAAAAAGACACGGGGGCCAATAGTGTCTTACCATACCATATTAAATAATATTAATAAAAATGCAGTGTGCACTCACATTTAATTGTGTCTGTAATACAGGTTTATGCCTCTATACAGCATTTAGAGCTTTCCGAGAATCTCAGCGCCTCTCAGGTCAGACACTGTGTATCTTCATTCCACAGGCTTCACAGATTGTATAAAAAAATAAAAAGGGGCTGTTCTGTCTGTAGAAAATGTTATAATATTTATTGAAGTAAAATAAAGTTAAAATATAAAATTAAACCACGCCAAGACTACGCGTTTCACAGTGATCCACAGTGCATGGCTAAAAGAAAAAAAAAAGGTGGATTGCTGTGAAACGCGTAATCTTGGAGTAGGTTAATATATTTTAACTTTATTATTTTACTTCAGTAAATATTTAAACTTTTTCTACTGTAGGAACAGCCTTTTTTTCATTTTTTATACAATCAACGGAGCCTGTGGAATGGATGTGCAGAGTGTCTGAGCAGAGATGGGCTGAGGTTCTCTGAAAACTCTATATGCTGTATGGAGGCATAAACCTGTATTACAGTCACAACTAAATGTGAGTACAAACTATATATTTGACTAATATTATCTAAGATTGCATGATAAGGCACTAGTAGCACCCCCTGTGTCTTTTTTTCTCTTCTATATATCCTACTCTGTGGATAGAGAGCCTTGGGTGAGCGGACACACAAAATAGAAGATTTACTTGCACTGTTCAGGGGAGCCGTGTTATATCCCCCTAATGCATTTAAGCTGGTTTACATATAAGTGTAGTTCCAGCACCAGTTTATGTGACTACTGTTCAATTGATGGTTAGGCAATTTTCCTATAAAGATACTACACTGGGGTGCCTCCCATTCTTTGTCTTTGCATAATATTTACAGTGAAGATGACTATAAATGTTTTATTTTTTTATATCATCAATTATTTTTTTTATACTTTTATCAAAAGCATTTCTAGAGATATAAAAAAAAGAAACAATGTAAACAAAAAAGCACACAGAGCATTCAGTGCTGCAGAGGGACCTGTAACATTGTATTACATCACACATCATTCAGTGCTGCAAGGAGACTGTAACATTGTATTACATCACACAGAGCATTCAGTGCTGCAGAGGGACCTGTAACATTGTATTGCATCACACATCATTCAGTGCTGCAGGAAGACTGTAACATTGTATTACATCACACAGAGCATTCAGTACTGCAGAGAGACTGTAACATTGTATTACATCACACAGATCATTCAGTGCTGCAAGGAGACTGTAACATTGTATTACATCACACAGAGCATTCAGTGCTGCAGAGGGACCTGTAACATTGTATTACATCACACATCATTCAGTGCTGCAAGGAGACTGTAACATTGTATTACATCACACAGAGCATTCAGTGCTGCAGAGGGACCTGTAACATTGTATTACATCACACATCATTCAGTGCTGCAGGAAGACTGTAACATTGTATTACATCACACAGAGCATTCAGTACTGCAGAGAGACTGTAACATTGTATTACATCACACAGAGCATTCAGTACTGCAGAGAGACTGTAACATTGTATCACATCACACAGATCATTCAGTGCTGCAGAGAGACTGTAACATTGTATTACATCACACACAGCATTCAGTGCTGCAGAGAGACTGTAACATTGTATCACATCACACAGATCATTCAGCACTGCAGAGAGACTGTAACATTGTATTACATCACACAGATCATTCAGTGCTGCAGAGAGACTGTAACATTGTATTACATCACACAGAGCATTCAGTGCTGCAGAGAGACTGTAACATTGTATTACATCACTCAGAGCATTCAGTGCTGCAGAGAGACTGTAACATTGTATTACATCTTATAGATCATTCAGTGCTTCAGAGAGACTGTAAAATTGTATTACACCACATAGATCATTCAGTGCTGCAGGGAGACTGTAACACTGTATTACATCACATAGATCATTCAGTGCTGTAGGGAGACTGCAGCATTGTATTACATCACACAGATCATTCAGTGCTGCAGAGAGACTGTACCATTGTATTACATCTTATAGATCATTCAGTGCTGCAGAGAGACTGTACCATTGTATCACATCACACAGAGCATTCAGTGCTGCAGCGACACAAAGAATGTATTATATCACACAGCATTCAGTGTTGCAGGGAGACTGTAACATTGTATCACATCACACAGATCATTCAGTGCTACAGGGAGAGTGTAACATTGTATTACATCACACAGATCATTCAGTGCTGCAGGGAGAGTGTAACATTGTATTACATCACACAAAGCACTGAGAGCTGCAGAGACACGAACAATGTATTACATCACACAGAGCATTCAGTGATGCAGAGAGACTGTAACATTGTATTACATCACACACACAGCATTCACTGCTGCAGAGAGACTATAACATTGTATTATATCACACAGAGCATTCAGTGCTACAGGTAGAGTGTAACATTCTATTACATTCTGCTTTGATGTCCTTTCGATCTGAAAATTCTCTGTGAATGGACCAGAAATACCATGAGATTACTGAAATGGACATAAAAGTGTTAAAAAAGGAGTGAGAATGAAAAATAAAACAATAATAAAGTATAGGCAATTTCACAGTATATTTTACATATTCTGCAAGTACATAAAGTCAAAATAAATGATTACTATTTCTTTAAATCCTTCTGGGTGAATGCATTCATGTAATAACATATTTTTGCCACAATTAGGTATTCCTACTGAAATACTGAATTTATTTTTTTTATATTATAATTAGTGTGCTTATACTCATGTAGAGATAGAGAGATATACCTGGGGTCCCTACAGATTTCCCAGGAAGGTGTTTCATTCCTCAATAAGAAGCTAAGAATAATGGTGAAATATTTTAGCAAACATGTATGAGAACCCCCCCCCCCAATTAGGGCCATGAATGAATGTCTACAAATGCGCTAATATCAAAACTTATAAGGATTTTGTAAGAAAATCAAACATACAGGTCTAATAGAAAAAGGAGAGAATGAAAAATGCTGAAAAATATTGAAAGAGGTACAAATTGTTCATAAGCTTTATTTATTGGTAATCGATAGGTAATCAATAAAACATTATGAACTTTACAGCAAGACAACATTTACATTTTTTTTCCAGCTCGTAGAAATCACTAATAAATAAATTTATCTGAAACAACAGATGCAGAAGAAACAGCAGACTACTGTAAATTAATATTATAATATATTCATATGTATTTAATAAAAACAAATAATAAAACTTTAAAGGGATAGTAATGTTTCACAAAAAAGCAGTTCCGATTAATCTTCATGGTATTTGGGCTATGAAGAGTGTTATTTCAGTACTGTCAGAGTTGTAGGTCAAGAGTAATTGAATGATAAAGTATCCCCCTCCCGCCCCTTTTACCTAGTGTAAGTCACCTCCCCTCAGATGTGGAATCTGGTCACTTGACCGGACAGGTCACAGCAAGGGAAAATCTTCTTACTGTGAACATAAGGAAAACCCTGCCTGTGATCCATCTGAACAGTCTTGCTGCTCTGTGGTGAGCAGTGTTACATTAGTACTCTTGAACTACAACTCTGACAGTATTGAAATAACACTCTCCACGGCCCAAATACTATGGAGATTTATTGGAGCTGCTTTTTGATGAAACAATACTATCATTTTAAGACAACAACAACACTCCAACTATGAGATATGAAACAACTACTGAAGCACTATGTGTATGATTTGTTCTGTGTATTCAAATGATGGTCAATTCTGGATTGTAAGAAAACTAACAGGGCATAGTTTAACCCTTTGAGTGCCAGAGGGGTACACAACACATTTCTTTGCAGTGCTTTGCGTAACCCTCTGGCACGCAAAGGGTTAAAGGGATAGAAATACTTAAAATGTAAAAAAATATATGTTATAGGGTTTATCCCCCTGAGTTAAACAAGGGTACTCCCACTGCTGAGAGATATTTTATTAAACAAACTTGAAGTTTTTAGGTGCAATATCACAGTGGCCTTAAAATTTACAGTGGCGCTGTTGCTACACCATCCTATGGACTGCTCTGGTCTGTAGACCATAAATCTCCATAGGATGGTGTAGCAACAGCGCCACAGTAAATTTTCAGGCCACTGTGATATTGCACCTAAAAATTCAAGTTTGAGCTGTTATAATTTTTTAATAAAATATCTCTCAGCAATGGGAGTACTCTTGTTTTATTCGGGGATATAAACCCTGGAACATATATTTTTTTACATATTAAGTATTACTATCCCTTTAAGGTTGTCCCTTGATAAGTTGTCTAAATGTTTCTGTTTTCAAAATGTATAGCCAAGCATTATGGTCCGAGGAGCGCAGCTGGACATACCTGTTCAGATATTTACATAGACATTGAAAACAATACTAGTGTTAAATACACATGACACAACAGGGCTGCATTATGAAGTGTAAGCATCTACAGACACTGGAAGAATTGATAGCACTGCATCGCTGCTCAAGCACAAGAATCCCGTGACAGCTTGTGATCACAGAAATGATTTGGATGAGATGAAGAAAATGATGCTTGAAATACTTTGAAAAATCAATACAGTGCTGAAGGCTGCTGAACCTTTCACTAACTGTGAAATTGTTTTCCTACGGGGTCATTTACAAATGATCCTCTGCTGTTTTTGTTTAAAGGAGCAGTAAACTTTTTTTTATGAAAATACATATTTTATAGAACATTTCCTGCTGAATAAAACAAGGTCACTCCCATCGCTGTCAGATGTTTTATTCAGAATTTATAGCAGTTCAAATAATCAGAAAGTGAATTTACTGTGTTTACTTCCTGATAGTTCTAACTGACAGGAAGTGACAGACAGTTTCTATCACATTCTATGGAGAACTGTATGTCTCTGACTTTTCTGACTTTCCTCTCCAATAGAATCTAACAGGAAGTCTAATTAGAAGTTGACCAATAAAGGGCACTGCTAATGTAAAAAAAACATGGTATTAAACGGTAATAACTCTGGAAATATAAATCTCTCAGCAGTGGGAGTACCCTTATCTTACTCAATAGGAACATCCCTACAATATATATGTTTTTTCATAAAAAAAGGTTTACTGCTCCTTTAACATAATTATGTTGTGTGTACATTTTAATAGACTTACACCTTTAAAATGGTATTCGTTAGCTTGGAGGTTAATGTAAGCTTTCAAAATCTTTTTATATCTTCAATGTTGATGTGTCAATTTATGGGCAATTTAGGCAATTAAAATGTATAGATTGATATCATTAAAGGGATAGTAATACTTCGTTTTATCTTTATTTTATTTTGTAGGCATTAAAAAAACATGAAGAATGATATAAGTCGTATCTCTCAAACCTTTATGGTTTATGAGATATTCACAAGCAAAGTTCCCCTCCCGCCCCTTTTACCTAGTGTAAGCCATCTCTTCTCAGATGTGGATCAGGTTGTATGACAGGACAGATAACAGAAGGGGACAATTTTCTTTGTATGAAAACAATGAAAGCCCTTCCCCCCTTGACAAGTTTTTCAGCTTTTTCCCTTATCGTAATTGAAGATTGTCCCTCTCTGCAGTCTACCTGGGCACCTCCCTTCTGATCTGGTTGAACAGGGGGGGGATATTTGTTTGTGAATATCTCTTAAACCATAAAGGTTTCAGAGATAAAACTTATATCATTCTTCATGTTTTTTTAATGCCTACAAAATAAAATAAAGTTAAAACGAAGTATTACTATCCCTTTAATACTAAACAAATATAAAAATATAAATAAAAAATAAATTATCAGCTGCTACAAGATAATTCACATCTTTCACCTTAGAAGTGTAAAATAATAAAAAAATTAAACAGAAAATATCTTAGCGCTAAAATTAAAAATTATACCAATAATAAAACTATTAGAGAAGCATCAATGTCCAAAAAAAACATTTTCTTAACATATTTTCTTATAATTTTTCATTTTTTTGCACATTGATGCTTCACTAATAGTTTTATTATTGGTATAATTTTTATTTTAGCGCTAAGATATTTTCTTTTTTAATTTTTTTATATAATTAATACAATCCAAGACTTAATTTAAGTCTTAGCCCTACATTATCCATCGTATTTACAGACACTTGTCCTTTTGTTACTGACCCCAGCACAAACACATGTCATAGAGTAAGAGCGCTAATGTACAGCTGTGAGATGTGCCCACACAATATAGTTTTAATATACAATAGTATAATACCTCTATTAAAGGGATAGGAATACTTGCAAATTACTAATCCCCATATTCTAGCTTTGTTAAAAAGAAATTTATTGCCCCCAGTGTCATCTCTCAGAGCCTTATGGTTTGAGAGATGATAGCGCTCAAAGATCCCCCTTTCCCCGACTGAACATTGACTGCAGGGGAAGCTGTCGTACGACAGTCTTTTGTGCATCAGGCGGCTCTGCAGCTGAGCCGAGATCGCGTTTATAAAAAATAATTCTTTCACTCAAACTGTCTTCTACGTCTGCTTGGTTTGTGCTTGGTTTACAATCACACGTAGAAGACCGTTTTAGTGAAAGATTTCTTTTATATAAACGTGATCTCGGTAATGCTGCAGAGCCGCCTGATGCAAGTAATACCGGATATCCCTGCAGTCAGCGTTCAGTCAGGGAAGGGGGAGGGAGGGGGGAACTTTGAGCGCTATCATCTCTCAAACCATAAGGGTTTGAGAGATGACACTGGGGGCGATAGCTTTCTTTTTAACAAAGCTACAATATGGGGATTAGTAATTTGCAAGTATTACTATTCCTTTAAAGTTTAGCTCTGATTCTTCTTTACATTTTTTTAACGTGTTGCGCTATATTTAGTTACTGGTTGAAGAGCCCGTTACATGGGCCATAGTGCCACTGCCAGCCGGTCACGGGGCAGTCATGTGCAGCGGAGACTGCCCGCGCTGAGCTGGATGCTTGGAGCGTCCAGCTCTGTATCAGCAGTGGCGTGGGCAGTCTCTACTGCGCATGACTTTGTTGTTACACACGTTTTAGCAAATTATTATATAGGATTTTCAGTGTTGTAGTTGAAACACTGTCCAAGAAGAAAAGTTCCCCCTCCTGCCCCTTTCCCTGCATCACTCTGCCTCTCTGTCTGGTCCAGATGGAGAGCGGCGAGGGACAATCTTCAGTAAGCAAGAGGAAAATCCTGTCCTTCTTTGTCAGAATTATGGCATTCTTAGATGGCACTTCTTAGCTCTACATTACCTTCCCCACTCACTGATAGGTGTGTAACTCATTACAATACAGTATCAATGACTTCGGTAGGTAACGCAGGACTTTGAGCAGATATGATAGTCCAGATTGTCATAATGAGCATAATGCTTAAATCAAAATATCTTTTTTTTCTTTCTAAAACTGATATCAAAACACACTGATTAATTTTAACCCTTTGCGTGACAAAGGGTTATGCAGCATTTCTGTTAAGCTGATATGAGCTCTTAAAATGTTATGTGTGGATTAATAATTAGGTATGGGTGGCATTTGTAATAATATTTGATGTACATTCTACAAATGGTATACAAAGCGTGGATCATAATGTTATATCTGATATTTTATGTAACCAGCTATTTTATTAGAAAACATGATTGTGAAGATCAAACTTTAAAACAGAGATCAATAGTTCTACATTTTACAATAAAACTTGGTTCAGATGCATTCATCTCCAGTGCTCTGAGAGAAAAAAACAAAGGTGATTACTGTGAAGGGCAGCAAAGACACCAGGACAAAGGCAGCTATGTTCTGGGAACAAGCTAGTCCTCTTTCTAGTTTAAGGGTGCTGCCCAAAGCCCTCACACAGGTTTGCTGCATCATTTTTGTAGAGGAATTGTTATACTTACAAAACATATGTGTGCATGCAATAGCTGAAAATGAGAAAAGGTAAGGGAGCAGAAATGTTTTCTACAGGCATTATAAAAATAATGAGAATTATTTTGTTATGGGTTTTATTTATCACATAGCATGTAACAGAGGTACCATTCTGTGGCAAACCAGCTGCACCCCAGAGGTCAAATTAAAATCCACAATGGTAATTTTAATATATTGAATGCTGAAGATTACTCCTTAATATGCCTGAAGAAGAAACCTAAGTTGTGTTGAAAGCTTGTGTCCTAGGAGCGCTCAATTAGGCAGTAAAGGTATGACTTTCTTCTACTTGTCTCCTGTAGAGATTACTTCGCGTATATCTTTTACATGCATTGGAACATTTGTCAGAATTATAGAGGTTTAAATGACAATTTATTTCAGTTTGGTTTGTGGGACTTTTCATTTCTACACTATGGAGCAGTTGTTTTCCCTAGAATTGCCCCGCGGAAATGTTTTTCTACTGTTTCGATAACTACTTCACCTTACAATTAAAGTGAGACGAGGTCAACTGAGCTAGTGCTATCCTTCCCCTCTCTTTACTATCTATGCTACCTATATGGTTAATCTGCTCCTCTGGTGCTGGATCATCACCTAATAACTGTTGCACATTATGGCTTACTGACAAATTATGTAGAACTCAATGGCCCATAACGAATTCTGATACTTTATTTGGAGGACGCTAGAGTCCTCCACCAGATTATCTAAGCCAGTGGTCCTCACTTTCCTTTTGCTCAGGGAAACCCTGGCACACAGTTTGGAAATTTCTGGGCTCCCCCAGTATTTTATAGGTCATTTGTCAAGGGTGTGATGAAGGGTACAAATCCATAAATAATAACAGTAATACTCTGGTCTCAGAATCAGAATGACAAAAATTAGCATATTGTACAAAACAATTTTCGAAAACATAAATTTGAAAGTCACATTTTTGTCATAGCCTTTAAAAACAAAAAGTGACACCCTATGCTGGTGCACCAGTGTCCCACCACCCCCTGGCTGAGGATCACTGATCTACACACAGGAAACATGCTTTTAAAATACCAAAACCACATTTAATAACTGAACTGTGGGCCTCAACTTACTAGAGCTCAGCAGGTGTTTGTGGATATTTCAGAGGGAAATGGTATCCAGGGATGACACCTTATCTCAGATTACCAACAATTTTGTTCTATTGTTTCTTGTTAATACTTTAAAAAAATGTATATACATTTGATCCTTATATCTGATTTCTTTATACTTTATCTTTTTTCTTCCTAAAACCTTTCAAAGAGGGCTGTCTGACACAAGATCTGAGAATCTTGGCAGGAACCTGTGAAGTCCACTTTGATACTCATGATGCACAGCTGGGTATTACAAACAACCTGGATGTTGAATGAGTCAACATGTTTCCTGTTACAGAACTCTTCTTCCTTCTGTCAAGGTGATGTGAGCTCAATATGAGTGCAATTGATGGGTCCAAAGATGTTGGGAATCACTGCAAGGTGTGAAAAATGCTTCCAGCCACTATCCCCTCTGACTTGGAAATGTGATGCACAAACTTGCCATTGCCTGAGTAAGGCAACTCAAAACATTGGTGGACTTATGCTTATGAGGACTACAGAGACTGACTGGAAGGAGACTGGGGATAGTGCAGTAATGCTAACAATGGTACCAGCTCTGGGACTGAATTGCTCCGTCCAGTCAAAGACTCCTAATCAGGTGGAATAAGATGTAATGTCCTTTTAGTTTAGATAGGTCTTCCAAAGATATTCTGAAGGCAAATACTCTAAGCCTCTATGTTGATTTGTAGCTCTCCTTTCTCTTCTTGTCAGCTGCTGACTGTGGTGTAATACTGTACACCTTACTCTACTCCTACATCCATCGCTAGCCATAATAAGCTAGGGATGCTGTGGCTACGTCATAATGGCAGTGGAGCTACACAGATCAATCGCAACTCCGTTTTATTAACTTTATATTTATTGGGACATCCACCAAGAATTGTATACATGCACAGTTTTTTAGTGTATTTTTTCCTGCATTTTCTTTGCATCTTAATTAATATAAACTTCCCATCCTTTGTGTGTGTAATTATGTCTTCTGGCAGTTCAATTTACCAGATTCAAAAACTGCTTAGTACATGAAATATGTATGGATTTTTTCCATAAATAAATACCTGGTTTGAAACTGTCATATTATGAATTTTATAGCATATTATGTCTTCAGTCCAAATCAATCTAAATCATGGACATTTTTGTTTCCTCCGACTGAGTAGATGGTTTGCACTGGAACTGAGCTAATCTTGCCCAAATTCTTAAAATTCATACCTGGGAACTTTCATAATGAACTGACCTGAGCTCTTTTATATAATAACCTTTAAACAACAAGTAATACCAAGGGACAGTGAGGTCTGTTAAATTATGGAATTCCTTTTCCAAGGATGTGGTAATGGCAGATACAATGGATACATTTAAGAGAAGATTAGATACATTTCTTTCAAAATGGAACATACAGGGTTATAATGCGTATTAGTAGGTAAATAAGGTAGGTCTGATAAAGACTAAATTATTTGGCAGCAGGAAAGCTATGTAATCCTCATGTCTCTGGTTTATGAGGCAAAGGCTGAACTTGATGGACTTATTTTTTTCAACCTAATTTACTATGTTACCATGTTACCTCCAAATAACAACCCCACTTTTCTTAACCCTTTGAATGCCAGAGGGGTATGCAATGTGTGACTCTCAAAGAGCTAATATGGCCACTATGCACACACCTCCATTCCTTAAAGGGTAAAGTAGGCTTACACATTAATGCCTGCTTCAGTTCAAAAAAACAAAACAAAAACTGCTAGCAATGTCATCTTCACCACCATGGACTTATTTAAGATGTTATTTATTGTGCCAAGGAGTAAGGGTAAAATTAATTAAGGGTCATTAGGATTTTATGACCATAGTAAGAGAAATGTGCTCTTGTGTGTGTGTGTGTGTGGGGGGGGGGCAGTGGGAGTTATGATTATAACATATTAATTCTCTTCCCCATACTTCAGTATTACTAATCCCTATATTAAAGCCCTTGTGAAAAGAAACGTTTTGCCCCCAGTGTCATCTCTCAAACCTTTATGGTCTGAGAGATAATCGCTTCTAAAGTTGCCCTCTCCCTCCCCCTTAGTCAATGTTCTAGCTGACTGCAGGGAAGCAAGTTGTACGACTTTCATGTGGCCCTCCAGCACAGCCGCGATCGCGTTAATAGAAAAAAAAACTTTCACTGAAATGGTCTTATACGTGTGCTTGGCTTGCAAGCACACGTAGAAGACCGTTTTAGTGAAAGTTTTTTTTAGTTAACGAGATTGCTGCTCTGCTGCAGAGCCGCCTGATGATCTCTGACCAGATTTCCCTGAGTCAGCTAAAATGCTGACTACGGGGAAGGGGGAGGGAGAGGGCAACTTTAGAAGAGTTCATCTCTGAAACCATAAAGGTCTGAGAGATGACACTGGGGGCAAAACGTTTCTTTTTACAAGGGCTTCAATATAGGGATTTGTAATACTGAAGTATTACTATCCCTTTAAGGACCATGGAGCATTTTTTTTTTTTCTTGTTACTGGATTCAGAGGTCCCAGAATGGCGTGCAGCGTGGCAGGGACCCCCGAATTCCAGGATGTACACGTTCTCCCCATGACGGACATGTACGTCCTTGGGCCTTAAAGGGATAGTATTACTTCAAAATTACTATCCCTCATATTGTAGCCCTTAATAAACGGAGTTAAATGACACCAGTGGCATCTCTCAAACCTTTATGGTTTAAGAGATAGCCGATTTCAAAGTTTCCTTTCCCCTGCTGTCAGCGTTCTGCTGCCAGCAGGAGAATCCGGTCTCTGAATCAAGAGGAGGCTCTTCAGCAGAGCCGATATTTCATTATGGAAGGAAAAATTATTCATTGAAACAGTCTTCCACGTGTGCTTGGTAACCAAGCACACCTAGAAGACTGTTTCAATGAATCATTCTTCCTTCCATAACGAGATATCGGCTCTGTTTAAGAGCCTCCGCCTGTCCCGGGACCAGATTCCCCTGCTGGCAGCAGAACGCTGACAGCAGGGGAAAGGAAACTTTGAAAGCGGCTATCTCTTAAACCATAAAGGTCTGAGAGATGCCGCTGGTGTCATTTAACTCAGTTTATTAAGGGCTACAATATGAGGGATAGTAATTTTGAAGTAATACTATCCCTTTAAGTGGTTAAGCAGTGCAATATCTACACTCTTCAGTTCCGTGTATATTGATGAAGCCTATTTTTCATGAACACTGAATGTTTTATCTCTTTATTTTTAACTGTCTTAGCTTCCACCTTCACTAGACCTTGCTGACTACACTTAATACAGTGACAGATAGAGGAGTATGCTCCCCTGACACTACCTGCATTCCTGATGAATGTGTCCTTGATGGAACATTGTTACATGTGGCTCTTCCTCAAGGAGTCAAAGGCCGGTGTGTTGTGTCTAACCAATTATGTTGAAGGTATCCAAAGGGTTAAAACAAGAGAACCAATCAGGTTGGATATCTTCACATAAATAGATAAATTATAATATTAAATAATTTTGAGAACTTTACGCTATATTAGGTATTGACACGCTACTTCACAGTAAAGAATTGAATAAAATAATCCTGCATATTTGTGCAAAAATATATATAATTTATTAAATACAATACACTATATATAAAGTGTAAACAACAATGATATAAATGAGTGATCAGCAATTACAATAGATATATAGTAACTCAAACCACAATTATCACCATTAGGATTACCAGCAATAAAAGAGTTAACCACATATAGGTATATTCAGAGGTATTAGATAATATTGAACTCAGCAGCATAGAAAAGGATAATTGATCCTTACCATTAATTAAAATACAGTTGGCAGCAGCATATATGAATACTTCTGCCCCAGAAACTGGATAAACTATGCTAATTGAGGTTTAAGGTATATTGTCAGGTGAGTAAGCTTAATATTAAGCCAGGTCCTCTGACAATTCCCTTATACCATATATAATAATCAATTTAGAGACTCATTGGAAAAAAATCCCAGATATAGATCACTATTATTTAATTATGTACTGATTTCAAATATTGCATACCTTCTGAATAAAACATATAAATTGCAATTAATATAGCCAATAATGGATTATACCAATAATATACTTAGACTAAATCCAATAATATTTGTCTAGACAGTATATTAAACATTGTGCAACATATATCACAAATGTGACTATAGCAGTCCTATGTAAAACCTATAGGTTACTCCAAAGGTTAAATCACTAGTAATATATAGGATGCCACACCCAAGATGGCTACTTCTTTTGTTTAGTGAGACGTTAAAAAACTTTTCACTGTACAAAAGTTTAGACCTAAAACATACACAAAGAAATCAAAAGAAACACCTCAAAGTAAATTGACAAATAGCAGTTAAAGGGTTAATAAGTGAATTCAAGGAATTCCCCAGATCAATATTAGCTATATAACCTTTCCAGAAACACAATATTTTATTCTAGAAATACCAAGAATCATTTTAACTAATATATAAACCAAGCTATTTAACTATAGTACACTTATCTGGCAAAATATAACAATTTACTCATAAATAAATGAATTCAGTTTAATTCAGAATTACTACAGCTAATATAGCTTATTATAATTGATCCCAAATGGTTGGCCAGTCCAATTAAGACAAATTATAAGAAAAATTAAGTTTCTTCAAAGATAGAAGAA
Source organism: Rhinophrynus dorsalis (assembly GCA_037306005.1). Lineage (NCBI taxonomy): Eukaryota > Metazoa > Chordata > Amphibia > Anura > Rhinophrynidae > Rhinophrynus > Rhinophrynus dorsalis. The sequence goes on along the minus strand of CM074724.1, from coordinate 370,091,722 downwards.
ATATATATTTGATTCTGAATTTTGCAAAATTTAAATAAGGAAAGATATATATAGTTACCAGTCCAATAAGTGTGGATTTCTTAGGATTTCTTTATCAGTCGGCCAGGTATATAGCAGGAATTGAAGAGCCAGTAACCAAGAGGAAAAAGCCCAGCCAAAACTCAAGAGGAAAACCCCTTTTCTCTCTAAACTTTCATATTTATAATGATAATGATAAATAATGATAATTTATAATTTCCTCTTATCAAAATCTGTTCTGATTGGTTAAAAAGTCATCTCATTATGCAGTGACATCAGAATAAAATTATCTTAATTTTTAGGAATTTCTCAAAACACTGGTAATAACGCTATGTACTCTAAAGAGATCGCTGTTACTCCACACTAAAATTCACCTTGATAATATTTCCTATCAATTGACAATAACGTGTTCTGGATACTGTCATTAGATTAAAAAAAAGTCAAAGGTTATTCCATTGGATATGAATCTGTCACCTTGGCAGACTTTCCCAAATGGGAGAATATCTTTGTCTTAGACTTTTTGTCTCCAACTGGATATCAAAAATCATAAAAGTCACCTAGATATTTTTCATTCCCCATCTAGGTAAATAGAGGCCCTTTGTCCAGAAGAATGAGCTAATTTAAACACATTTTAAACACAGATTTTTAGAGAATTTGGTTTAAAAGAAAAATTAACAATTTCCTCCCCATCATGGCAATGTCTCTGACAGTTGGGTCTAACAAATTGTCATTTTCCTTTAATATATTTTTTTTTAATTTTCTTGATAAATCATGGTAATATTCAAGAAGGATTTTCATGTTTTATAGCATGACCCGATTCATCTAAAATACGCAACTCTGACCTGAAGGAACGTTGCAACAGAACCATGAGCAGACTGTTACAGGTATATTGGCTTCTTTATCCATTTTGTCTCTTTTGTATACCTTGCTAGCCCATAGGGTCCACTTCCCCTTTTGTGAATGAGCAATGTTACAATGGCAGAAATAAATCAGGCAATTAAAAGGAACAAGAAGCCTTAAAGGAACACTAACACCAAAAATGAAATGGGTTGATATAACTTGAAATATCACATACTTTGGGCTAGCATATGTAAATTAAAATATAATTATATATTACATCCCTAAAATATTAGAATGCATGTATAAATTGTCCTGTTCAGAAAGCATTTATTTAATGTTGTTAGTGATGATCGTATTAAAGGGATAGTAATGTTTCAAAATAAAAGCAGCTCCAATTAATCTTCATAGTATTTGGGCCATGGAGAGTGTTATTTCACTCAAGAGTTCAAGAGTAATTAAATGATAAAATATCCCCCTCCTACCCCTTTTACCTAGTGTAAGACACCTCCCCTCAGATGTGGAACCTGGTCACTTGACCAGACAGATCACAGCAAGGGACAATCTTCTTACTGTGATCATAAGGAAAACACTGCCCCCTTGACAGGTTTATCAGGTTTTTCTTATGATCACTGAAGATTGTCCCTCTCTGTGATCCATCCGGACAGTCTTGCTGCTCTGAGGTGAGCAGTGTTACATCAGTAAAAGTGGCGGGAGGGGGATACTTTATCATTCAATTACTCTTGAACTACAACTCTGACAGTACTGGAATAACACTCTCCAAAGTCCAAATACTATGAAGATTAATTGGAGCTGCTTTTATTGTGATACATTACTATCCCTTTAAGAGATCATATCAAAAGTTGGTTAATCGATTGTGATTAGTGCCCAGTGCTCTTTGACTCCAAACAGCCTTTTATTCTATAAGAGTATCATGTAGCAGAAGTGGAGAAAAACACCTACAAAAGACAGAGAAGCATACAGCACTTTTAGTAACAGCTGCACTGGGGAGGAGGGATCTGCACATTTGCCACCATCCATAATAGTTGGGACCAGTGGTATGAACAATGATGAATAATCAACCAATGATATTGATGATAGGTGATATTGGTATCATACATAATTCAGCTTATATTTTGTCTAGCATTCCTTCTTATTCATCATCGTTATGATATATTCACAGCTACCATCCACATCCACCACTTTATTGAGATAAAGGTCATATTACAAACATCACAGTGAAAACATGGTGAAATGACCAACATATATAGACAAGTCATAGGAAATAGTCACAGTAATGAGTGTGAACAACATATCTCGAACGGTAAGAGAAGGCACTTTTGTACAATGCAGTGAATAATCCATGTATCAGTGCAATTGAAATGTATGAATCACAGCTAAAGAGGTGGAGTGTGGACTGAAAGATATTCTCGATAGACCAAATAACTAATGTGTAGTGAAATTGGGGGAAAGAAGAGTGGAAGCAGAGGAATGTGAAAGGTGGAGGTTTAAGGAGTAAGAGAAAGGAAAGAGAGAGGGAAAAAATATATAACTTATTAGGGAGGGAGGAGGAAAGGGGATAGGGGTGTACCAGGAATCTGGGTGCATTGACGTAGAGAACACATTCACCCCTTTTAATTCAACATTTGCAGTCTTACAGCAAGTTAAGCCTTGAAAAAATACTAGGAGGACTACAACAAACGATAAAAAATAAGGCTTAAAAAATTATTAGTAGGCTTGCAGCAAAGTGAGCCTTAGAAAAATATTTCCAAGATGGTAAGCCACCTCCAGGAACATTATATGTCACCCTCCAGTGATATTATGGTGTTTACTAATTTATTTTTTGCTGCTGAGATGTCTGAGCAAATGTCAAAAATTTAGACTGCTGTATTCACCATGCCCATGGGCAGTAGTAATGGTGTTGAGTGTGGGACTGGGGTCATCATCATCCACATAAACTTTGCTGATGGAACCAGAAACAGCAGTGACATGAGAGAGGTGGTGGTTCCTGCTGGCCCTATTGTTGAGGCAGAAGCAGCACCACAACAAGCCACCATCACTTCAGGTGCATCTGGAGAGAAGATGTCCAGTCACTATAATCCTTCTTCTCCACCTGCTCTATAATCACGAGACTATGTTTCGTTAGGAGCAGGGAGAGACTATGCAGTTATCAACAACTGCAATGTGTACAGTATATGAATACATTGTGAAGAGGTCTAAGGGATGGTTCACACCTAGCAAATTTATGTTCATTAAGTGCATCAAATATAAGCAACACCATGAGGTTTATGCAATGTTATACCATCCCCCAAGAAACCATGTTCTATCAATCATTGTAGCCCTTTTGCTCCACAAAATTTAAGTTACTGGGTGGCTATGTGGGTGTCTGACACTTTCTATGGGACATAACACTCAATAAAAATAATTGACCCTCCCTGCTATGAGCCTGGTCTTTTTCTGCAGAGTGGACAGTCTGATGCTGGTTCCTAATCCTTTGCATTCTATTTGTCTCTACAACATTGCCATGTGTGGTCATGGCACCATACAATGTGCTGTGGAGACATATAGGCTGGTCCCCACATCTACAGATTCATTGTTTGCTGATAATACTACTGGCAATAGTGAAAGTGCTGAGGATGACCCTGAGGTTGTTATGAGAACAAGGGATATTATCCAAGTCCCTAGCACAAGACAACAGCAATGATACAGGTATTATTGACATTGTTAATATTCCAGGCTCTCAGTGTAAGCATTTGTACTGGGTCTCACCTCAGTATGGTGTACTTGTCCTGTAGTCTGCTATGCCTCTATGCCTCAGCACTCTGTCAGTGCAGAGATTTTGTGGAATCAGTCACCCAAATAAAGGGTGACTACACACCCAACATTGTTCTGGCTGAACCTTGATTACTCTTTAAGATTCCCGATATCATCAAGAAGTCAGGGTTATACAGACTAATAATTCTACTGGAAAAGCACTAGAGTAAACAATTTATTTAAGTGTATAAAAACAACAACCATCAGGTAAAGAATTTAATACAATTAGTATACATGCCAAGCAGAATGTATTAAAAATAGCCTAATGTGTTTTGTGACTATAAGGTCACTTCATCAGATGCTAATATTAGTCTCTAATCAATCTCTACCCTGACGGAGTGCTGAGGAATTGATACATATCAGACTACGGAACAAGTATTTCATACTGGGGTGAGACTCAGTGTAAATGCTTACACTGAGAGGCATGTCTTAGCCTCTGGAAATTGTGAGTCATTTTCCTATTTGTGTGGTGTTGGTGAAGGACTGTTCCAGTGTTACATACTCTTAGAAGATATTCTGTGCTGCTTTTATGCATTTTATGTCGAAGCCAGGGGAGGGCTGGCAATTTGTGGCCTAGGGGGCAAAAACATTAAAGTGGCCCATTTCTATTATCGTTCCAGCCCACTGTTCCAGCCCCCTTTTGTTAATTTTAAAATTGGCATTAATGGTGTGACGTAAGTCAAGTGATACCACAGAGCTTACAGTTGAAATGGGGCTACACTAGTGCGCTACTACAAAGCTTACAATTTAAGCAAAGCTTACCTAGTGATACTATAGAGCTTACAAGGGAAATGGTTTATGTTACTAATTTAGCTCCATTTGGAGTGCACCTCTGTGGTATCACTAGTGTAGCTCCATTTCAATTGTAAGCTCTGTTGTGTCACTAATGTAGCTCCATTTACAGCAGCAATCTGAATATTTAGTGAGGTGCAGTGGCCTACCAGCCCAGATATATCACCAGCCCAGGGGGCAATTGCCCCCCTGCCCCCAGGCCAGCCCTCCCCTGGTTGAAACCATTGTTAACCCTTTGAGTGCAAGAGAAATATCCAACTCACTGCCTGGCATTCATAGGGTTAAATATAAAATTCCTTCAGAGTCACTAAGGACAAACACCCACACTGCCCCAATCAGATTGATGAGTGTAAATATTGCACCTTGATTGGCTCGCAGCCATAAACCAGCGTGTTGTTAATGTTCCACCTTTCCAGTTTAAATTAAATTACAGTGACAAATGACCAGATTTTATTTCAAAGAACTGATTTGACTTTTTATCAGTCTGCACCTATTTTGAGTTAATGTATTAATTTAATTTAATTTATTTATTTATCCGTTCAGACAGAATGTTTGTTTTGAAACATTGAAAATGAAGCAATTGCTAAATGGAAATCCTACTCGGAATCACTCCAGACAAGCAAACAGTGTAGCCAGTCTGATCATTCTGTGTAAATATTACACCTTGTTTGGCTCAAATTCACAAGACAGCCATAGACACATTATATATTTGATGACTACAACTATTTACTGCGAAAGAATGTTTAAAGGGACAGTAATACTTAAAGGAGCAGTAAACTTTTATTTATGAAAAGACATATTTTACAGAGCATTTCCTGCTGAATAAAACAAGGTCACTCCCATCGCTGTCAGATGTTTTATTCAAAATGTATAGCAGTTTAAATAATCAGGAAGTGAATTTACTGTGTTTACTTCCTGATAGTTCTAACAGACAGGAAGTGACAGGCGGTTTCTATCACATTCTATGGAGAACTGTATGTCTCTGACTTTTCTGACTTTCTTCTCCATTAGAATCTAACAGAAAATCTAATTAGAATTTGACCACTAGAGGGCACTGCTAGTGTAAAAAAAACATGGGTTTAAACTGTAATAACTCAGGAAATATGAATCTCTTGGCAGTGGTAGTATCCTTATCCCTACAATACATATTTTTTTTCTTAAAAAAAGTTTACTGCTCCTTTAAGTATTACTAATCCCTATATTAAAGTCCTATTAAAAATAAATGTATTGCCCCCAGTGTCATCTCTCAAACCTTTATGGTTTGAGAGATAACCGCTCCTAAAGTTTCCCTCTCCCTCCCCCTTCCCCGTAGTCAGCGTTCTAGCTGACTGCAGGGAAGCAAGTCGTACGACTTTCAGGCGGCTCTCCAGCACAGCCGCGATCTCGTTAATAAAAAAGAAAACTTTCACTGAAATGGTCTTCTACATGTGCTTGGTTTGCAAGCACACGTAGAAGACCGTTTTAGTGAAAGATTTTTTTTAAATTAACGCGATCGCGCCTCTGCTGCAGAGCCGTCTGATGATCTATGACCGGATTTCCCTTCAGTCAGCTACAACGCTGACTTCGGGGAAGGGGGAGGGAGAGGGCAACTTTAGGGGCGATCATCTCTCTCTAAAGGTTTGAGAGATGACACTGGGGGCAATACATTTATTTTTAATAGGACTTTACTATAGGGATTAGTAATACTTAAGTATTACTATCCCTTTAAGTATCAATAATACAAAACAACAAAATGGCTATTTTTATCCAATTAAAATGTCATTAATTTTCTTCCTGTCTCAACTTAGTTTTATATTCAGAAATAATGTGGAAAATCAGGGTATTTTTTATGTGAAAACAGGGAACAATAATTAGAGAACATTCAAACAGTTAATGTTTGCATATGAAATAATTGCTTAATAGGGATTATGTTTACTATGTACAAAGATATTTAATGTCAGAACAAAATAGCTCTCTGGGAGACAGTTCAGCTCAAGATGTTACAAGAATAGATCATGAAATTTACAAAAAAAAAGGGCACACAAACAAAGATACATATAAGACTATTGTATTGAATGTAAATACAAGTAATATGTAGCTATGGGAAATTTCTTATGATTACTATTCGGGAATAAAAAGAAACATAAAGTTTTGTTAACATTTAAATGTGAGTAAATTATAACCTGCTTTTTTCATAAAAACATATTAATACAGATATGGATGATATCATGAATCCATTGTGATAGGCTGGGGTTCCAGTTTGGGATGATGTGTACTGTAAAGAGATTTTTTAAGGTTCATTTTGGTGAGATTTTGTCAATGTTTTGATCATTTACTATTATACCTTGGATATAGATACGGCCTCATCTAGAATATGGAGTACAATTATCTGAAAAACACATTATTGAACCGGGAAAAGAGAGACTAGCCAAATTGGGTTTGTTTACATTAGAGAAGAAATGTTTAACCCCTTAACAACCCTTGGCGGTCACAGTACATTATGGGTCGATCCGACTTAACGACCCATGAAGTACTATGACCGTCATGGAATTCTGGGCTCCCCCCCAGCTGCACGCTGTTCGGGGAGTCCGGAATCGAAAAAAAAAAAAGCTCTGTGGTCCTTTAGTGACCGCCGTGTGCCTGCGTGGCCGGTCGTTAAGGGGTTAAGGGGCGATTTGATTACCATTTGCACATATAATCGAGGTCAATACAAAGACCTCTTCAAGAAACTATTTACTCAAACAGCTGAGTGAAGAACAATTTTTTACAGTAAGGGCAGTAAAATTATGGAATTCTTTGCCACGAGATGCTGTGCTTCCAGATACTGTAATTGCTTTAAAAAATGAATGGATACCTATCTAGCATAGAACAATATAGAAAATTATGACAGTTGGCTTCCAAGCAGATAGGATATTGTTCCAGAGAAATATCTGAAATATCTGAGTGCCATTTGCAGTCAGGAAGGAATATTTTTACCCACATGGGGCATAATTGGAACTGGCTTCAATGTTTTTGTTTTTGCTTCCCTCTGGATTAACAGGGGTGATTTGGCATCGCCTGGATGTGATGACCACGTCTTTTTCAGCCTCATCAAGTATGTTACTAAGTAGAGAGGTCTTGGAAACACTGGTTTACAGTTTCCTATATTCAAACTGATGGATGCTTTACAGTATTGAAAATGAATTACTGGGTTTGGATTGAATTTTGTAACGTATCTATCTATCTATTACAGTACTAAACATAATTCTTAGTTCTGAACTCACACATAGCACATGCAAAATAGTGAAGAGCCTATGCAATTTTTTTTCAGGAACACCTGATCTTGTACCAGAGGGAAATTAACTTAAATTTCCACTTCATATTAGCACAGCCTCAAAAAAGGACTTAAAGGGATAGTAATGTTTCATAATATAAATTTAGATGGAACCCCACTAAAAAAGTGGGCTCTTGAACATATATAATATACTGAGGCCAGTGAACTTCTGTATCAGGAGGATATATTTAGAATCACAGATATATCAGCACAGTATTGATTCTAAAAAAAATCCCAACTATTGGGACATTTTATTGTACAAAAAAAAGAGAAAAATAACAAAATACCTCTCAAATACAGATATATCTAAAAGAATTTACTAATTCAACATAATACAAAGTTAAAAAAAACTAAAATGAAGCTATTAAAATAAAACTAAAATGAAGCTAACCTGGCTTGTCTGACTACCCCTTCTGGTGCTGACTTGTGGCTCTGTCTGACTATTCTTACATTTGTTCCTTGTACCTAGCAGACACCCAATATAGTGCAGACCTGGGGCTCTGGTAGACTAGCTCCGATACTAACTGCAGGAGTGAGTCAGGTATCCCTTTCCTTATACTGACTGCAGGTGTGAGTCAGTTATCCATTTACTTATACTGAATGCAGGTGTGAGTCAGTACTCTCGCTTCGTCTGATCAGGATCCCGTGTTCCTGTTCCTGCTCCTGTTCCTGCTCCTGGTTCCTGAAGAGACTACCAGTGGCTGAGGCCTAGTCTCCAGCAGAGTGGTCAAGCTTGGCAGCCTACTAATCCTGATAGCAGTGCTCGCTGGCTTGTAACCCTCTGCTTCCTGCTTGTGTATATAGTGTTCTCTACTTTTTTATTATTAATACATTTTGCATTTACCTATACTGTACTGACTCCTGAACATAATTGGTAAACCATGACATTAGCACTGAACTGGCTAGCCTCATATCTAACTAACTGATCAGTCAGTGTCTCCTCTGCCACCTCGTCATCCTCTCCTGTTCACCTCTCTGTTGATATTCCTCAAGGTTCTGTTCTAGGGCCGCTTCTGTTTTCTCTTTACACACTAACACTTGGTGATCTTATTAGCTTGTTTGGTCTCAAATATCACTTCTGTGCAAATGACACCCAGCTTTATTCATCCGCAGCTCGACTGACTTCTGATATTCAATCTAGAGTCACTAATTTCCCCTCAGCTATCTCAGACTGGATGGCTCCTAGGCACCTGAAGCTCAGTATGTCTAAAATGGAGCTAATACTCATCCCACCCAGGTCTGGTCCAATAGTGCCCTTCCAGGTGACTGTGAATGGCACTACCATAAATCCGGAATCAGAAGCATGGTGCCTAGGGGTGATAATTGACACATCTCTCTCATTCTCTCCTCATATTAAGCTTTCTCTTGCGTAACATTGCTAAAATCCGTCCCTTCCTTTGTTCCTCTACAGCCAAAATTCTCACACAAGCACTCATCATTTCCCACATGGACTACTGTAACCTCCTTCTCTCTGGCCTTCCTGCCTCCCAGCTCCATCCTCTTCAATCCATACAGAATGCTGCGGCAAGAATTATCGTACTGTCACCTAGGTTTGTCCCTGCCCCCCTCCTTATCAAATTGCTCCAGTGGCTGCATTTAAAACTCAGGATCTCTTACTAAATTCTGCTTCTCTCATTCAAAACTCTTCTCTCCTCTACCCCTCCCTACATTTCCACCCTGATCTCCCGCTATACTCCATCCCGCCACTTACGATCAGTCAATAACAATCTTCTCTCAGCTCCTTTTGTGTCTACAGCCCTCTCGCATATCAAACCTTTTCCTCTCATTGCTCATTATCTTTGGAATGCTGTACCTCCCACTCTGCACCACTGCAGAAGTCATCTCCATTTTTTCACCTCTTTATCAACGATTAGCGAATCTCCCCCACTGAATTACAGTTAATGGTGCCCAAACCTATAGCAGAATATGAGTCAGGTAACATCGTTAGCTATACTTATTATTTTTTCTGGTGATACTTTCCTTTTCAGACACGTGTAAAACAATTTAAAAGAAAAGTCATATGTCATTTTGAATTGCCTATGCAGAGAAAATAGTTTCTGTCTCTAGGGTTTGCACAGCAGTAAGAATTCTGCAATAGAACCACTGGAATGTTCTTACTGAGTCATTTTTGAAGACTCTATGTAGAACAATGCATTTAGTTTGATATGACAATCTGAAATTCATATTTAGTTATGCTTGTGCTATTCCACTCAGCTTCTATTATCCTTATTCCGAAGAAACTGTATAAGACCATTGTATGTGACTTGACTTATATGTCTGTGTTCTCAGGGCAATGTTCTCTGCATCTCTGAAAATGATACACTCTGCAGCAGTGGTGCAAGGCCTTATGGTTCATATGCACAAAAATGGAACAATACCAAGGCAGATGTATAGCTAGTGAGAAAAGGGGGGATTCACGAAGCAGTGATAAAGAGGTGATTAAGTAGAGGTGACTCCAGTTTATTACTTCTCCAGTTCCTATGTTATTTTTTGGAGCCTATGCACTAAGTTTTCTTCAACTTTGGCGATCATAGTGCATTGGCACCATAGAATAACATAGGAACTGGAGAAGTTATATCACTGGAGAAGTCATCTCTACCTTATCACCTCTTTATCACCTCTTAGTGAATGGAGTAATTCACCAACTACACCACAGGGGACAACTAAATCAGATACATTTCCCATTGATTAAAATTGGGCTTTTAACCCTCTTGCATGGTAGTAAATCCCTCTGGTCCGTAAAGGGTTAAGGTTATTTTTCCATAGCCAGTAAAAAGGAACATTTTGATGATGTACAAAAGCAAAGCACTTCTTGTGTTGTGTCTGGAGTAGAACCAGCCCCATGGGGAAGAAAACACAGTGGCAGAGCCTTTGTGTTTGATTATATCACATGAAAAGGTCATCTTGTTCCTACGTCCATAAAGGATTCATTGGAGAGCCCATAATGCACTGGGGACCCCGCTAGCATTCCGTGACTTAAAAGAACCATATAAATAAATAGGACTTTTCATTCCCATCCAGTAGTGATGTTGTTTGGTCATAACTGCGCCTCTTTTACCTTGATGAATAAGGCACAGAGAGATCAAGGGCCGTATGTTCAAAAGAAGAAGAGGAGGCTTTTTGAGGCAAACCATTTGCACTATAGGGGAGAATTAAAATTTTTTAAAATTCCCATTGATTTAATTGGGGATTTCAAAACCTTGAATGCTAGAGAGGTCTCCAATGCATTGCTTCAAGGGTTTGAAACCCCCAATTAAATCAATGGGAATTTTTGAAAATTTTTATTTCTCCCCTATAGTGAAAATGGCTTTGCCCCAGAACACCACCAGTTTTCTGTTTTGAACATACAGCCCCATGTTATGTTCAAAAGTCCATACTGTAGGTGTTTCCTTGGGTAGGTTTTGATACCACTCCTATAAATGGCACTAATAAGCATCTAGTCTGAGTAAGCTTGAGGAAAGGCAGAAAACCCTTGCCTTTTATGAGGTACCGTTTGCAGGCTCTCCCTAGCAAGGCATCCTAGGTGCTGTTATCCCGTCCATAGCTCCAGCATGCTCAGCATATGACCTCCACCTCAGTCCTATCCACTCACACAGAAAATGTCCTTACCCTCTTGAGTGACAGAGAGGTAACCACAACACATTGCTTTTTAATGCTAGTCTGAGTAAGCCTGAGAAAGGGCTGAAAACCCTTGCCTTTGTGAGGTACTGTTTGCAGCTCCCTTAAGCAAGGTATCCTAGGTGCTCTTATCCATGTCCATCGCTCCACCACTCTCAACATATAACCCTACCCCAGCGCTATCCACTGACACAGAAGATGTCCTTACCCCTTTGAGTGACAGTGAGGTAACCACATCACATTGCTTTGTAATGCTTAGGGGACCTCTCTAACATTTAAGTGGTCAAATAATGATCAGTTAAATGATATATAAACTAGTACATAAACCAGGCCCCATAAACAAAGAGGTGATGTCTGTTCAGGGGCTAACTACTGTTCAGGATCTAACTAACTGATCAGTCAGTGTCTCCTCTGCCACCTCGTCATCCTCTCCTGTTCACCTCTCTGTTGGTGTTCCTCAAGGTTCTGTTCTAGGGCCACTTCTGTTTTCTCTTTACACACTAACACTTGGTGATCTTGTTAACTCTTTTAGTCTCAAATATCACCTATATGCAGATGACACCAGCTTTATTTATCTGCACCTCAACTGACTTCTGATATTCAATCTAAAGTCACTGATTTACCCTTGGCTATCTCAGACTGGATGGTTCCTAGGCACTTCAAGCTCAATATGTCTAAAATGGAGCTAATACTCATCCCACCCAGGTCTGGCCCAACAGTGCCCTTCCAGGTGAATGTGAATGGCACTACCGTAAATCCGGAGTCAGAAGCATGGTGCCTAGGGGTGATAACTGACACATCTCTCTCATTCTCTCCTCATATTAACTTCATCATTAAATCTTGCTGCTTTCTCTTGCGTAACATTGCTAAAATCCGTCCCTTCCTTTATTCTTCTACAGCCAAAATTCTCACACAAGCACTCATCATTTTCCACATGGACTACTGTAACCTTCTTCTCTCTGGCCTTCCTGCCTCCCAGCTCCATCCTCTTCAATCCATACAGAATGCTGCAGCACGAATTATCCTTCTGTCACCTAGGTTTGTTCCTGCCCCCCTCCTCATCAAATCGCTCCAGTGGCTGCCTATAAAACGCTGGGTCTCTTACAAAATTCTACTTCTCTCATTCAAAACTCTTCTCTCTTCTACCCCTCCCTACATTTCCACCCTGATCTCCGCTATACTCCATACCGCCACTTACGATCAGCCAACAACAATCTTCTCCCAGCTCATTTTGTGTCTACAGCCCTCTCACATATTAAACCTTTTCCTCTCATTGCTCCTTATCTTTGGAATGCTCTACCTCAAACTCTGCACCACTGCACCTATCTGATGGTCTTCAAGTCACTATTGAAACTAAACTACCTTAAAGGGATAGTAATACTTCGTTTTAACTTTATTTTATTTTGTAGGCATTAAAAACACTTGAAGAATGATATAAGTCTTATCTCTCAAACCTTTATCATTTATGAGATATTCACAAGCAAAGTTTCCCCTCCCTCCCCTTTTACCTAGTGTAAGCCATCTCTTCTCAGATGTGGAATCCAGTCCATAGACCAGACAGATAACAGCAGGGGACAATCTTCTTCCTATGAGAACAATGAAAGCCCTGCCCCCTTGACAAGTTTTTCAGGTTTTTCCCTTATCTTAATTGAAGATTGTCCCTCTCTGCAGTCTACCTGGGCACCTCCCTTCTGCTCTGGCTGAACAGTGTTACATCAGTAAAAGGGGGGGAGGGGGACACTTTATCATTGAATTACTCTTGAACTACAACTCTGACAGAATTGAAATAACACTCTCCACAGTCCAAATACTATGATGATTAATTAGAGCTGCTTTGATTGTGAAACATTACTATCCCTTTAAGAAAACTTAAACATGTTACATGGCACTCACATTCTACAACTTAGGCTCTTTATAAATTATTTATTTATGTCCCCTATCCTAACTAGAACTCTGGCACTGTATTGAGCACATGACCCTTATGTACTCTGTATGTCTCCCATTACCACTTTAGATTATAAGCTTTCAGGCAGGGACCTCACTTCCTGTGTTTCACTTGTAACCCTGTATTGTCAAAACCCTTCAGTTGTAAAGCACTACATACACTTGTGGCGCTATATAAATAAACATATTCATTCATTCATTCATTCACATATTGCAATACTCATTCATGTGACCTCTGGACTAGCACAGCTAACCTATATTGAATGAATATATATATATGTGTGTGTTTGTGTGTATGTGAGAGAGAGACTGTGTGACACCGCCTGTGAGTGGGTTTGTGAGAGAGAGAGTGAGCAAGACTCTGTGTGAGCATGTGTGTGCGCGTGTGTGTGAGAGTGAGAGAGAAGAGACTATGCATGCGTGTGAGAGTGTGTGTGTGAGAGAGAGGTAGCGATAGACTCTGTGTGTATGTGTGTGCGTGTGTGTCTGTGCATGTGAGAGAGAGGGAGATAACTGAGTGTGTGTGTGAGTGAGTGAGTGTGTGTGTGAGAGAGGCAGAGATGTTTGTGTCTGTGTGAGAGGGGGAGAGACTTTGTGCATGTATGTGTTAGAGAGACAGTGTGTGTGTGTGTGTGTGTGTGTGTGTGTGTGTGTGTGTGATAGAGACAGTGTGTGTGTGATAGAGACTGTGTGTGTGTGTGTGTGTGAGAGAGAGAGAGAGAGGGACACTATGTATGTGACACACTGTAAGTGTATATGTATGGGGAGACTAAAGAGAAAGACTGCGTGTGTGTAAGAGAGAAAAAGAGAGAGACTGCATGTGTGTGGGGCAAAGAGACTGTGAGTGTAGGTGTGTGGAGGAAAGAGAGACTGCACATGTGTGTGTGTGTTTATGAGAGAGACTGTGTGTGAGGGAGAAAGAGACACTGCATGTGTGTGTGATAGAGAGACTGTGTGTGAGTGTGTGTGATAGAGAAAGACTGTGTGTGTGAGTGTGCGTGTGAGGGAGAATGTGTGTGTTTGTGTGTGAGAGAGAGAGACTGTGTATGTGTGTGTGTGTGTGTGTGTTTGTTCCTTTAAGCTAATGATATTTGAAACATAAAACTAAAATATTAGTGTAACAATAGTTAGTAATTGGTGTAATATTATTAAATGAATGTCAGAGCAAAAGGTGATAACGTCCATATCCACATTTGCCTTGTAACTAATTTAGAAACGGATTATTCTACTGAGCAAATTGCACTGTAGTTACTCCAGTCTCCTCAGCGCTCATGTAATAGTCGGCCCGGGACGTATCAGATTCGCTTGAGTTAGCTATCTATCTAAAACAGGGCAGAACCTATTTCTCAGCAGTCATAATTGGAGGTGTCAAGATACAACAAAGGCATTATTAGACTGTCTTGGTGTGTCTGTTCTCAAGGGAAGGCTGTAGTCTGAACACTAGAAATAAAGAGTATATCAAACTAGAACAATTCTGGGGCAAACCATCTGCATTACATACAGGACAAAAATAAATTCCATTGATCTAAATGGGGCATTTAAACCCCTGAATGCTTGATAGCGTTCAAGAGTTTAACCCTTTGCATTCTACAGGGGTATGCTAAGCATTGCAAAGCAATGTGCTGCATACTCCTCTGGTACTCAAAGGGTTAAAAACCCAATTTAAATTAATGGGGATTTTGGGAACATTTATGTTTTCCCTATGGGGCAAATGGTTTGCCCCAGAATTTGTCTTGTCTGCTTTTATACATACGGCTCACAGTCTTGAAGAAATACAACTGTTACAACCTTTCGTTAAAGGAGCAGTACACTTTTTTTTTCAAAAAAAAAAAAAAAAAAAAAAAAAATATATATATATATATATATATATATAGTAGGACTTTTCCTTCTGAGTAAAATAAAAGTACTCCCACTTCTAAGAGATGCATATTTCTATCACAGTTGAGATGAAAGTCAAAGAAAAACAGTTCTCCATGGAATAAGAGAGAAACTGCTGAGTCACTTCCTGTTTGTTAGACCTATCAGTAGCTAAACACTCTGTAATTCACTTCCTGATTATTTGAACTATTATAACTTGGGTATTAAAACAACTGACAGTGGTGGGAGTACCCTTGTTTTACTCAGCACAAAAAGCTCTATAAAATGTAGATTTTCATAACAAAACATTTACTGCTCCTTTAATGGAGATGTGACAGTAAAAGCATTGTTTCATCACCGGTACATTGAAAATAAACCCTCTGAGGCTTGGTTGTTTGCAGCTACGGGCCTTTGAAAAATTTAAGGAAAATGACCTTAACCCTTTGAGTGCCAGAAAGGTATGCAATGCATTGCAAAGCAGTGCGTTGCATACCCCTCTGACACTCAAAGGGTAAAGTGCATCTTCTTTTTTTGCCATTTCTAATAGTTTTTATTTTCATTTTATTTTCATTTTCACATGAAACAGGTGCAGTTCTAGGCCAAACCAATTGTACCACTTTAATGGGGCTTTAACCCCTTCAGTACCAGAAAGGTCTACAACTCATTGCTTTGCAAAGCATCGGAGACCTTTGTAACATTCAGTGCATTGAAAGCTTCATTAAAACCAATGGGCGGGTGGTGCAATTTTCCACGCTTGTTTTGAACATGACGTAGGACTTTAAAGGGCAATTCTCATGCTACCAGACTTAGTAAAAAGCCCAGGTCTGTGTTATGTAGATCCATAACAGCTGTTGTCAGCCATTTGGATGGATGGGGGGCAGACATCAAACTCAGATGGCAGCAATAGGGGCATTTTAGTTCATGGGCGTACCGTTTGCAGGTGGCTTCGAGACTCAAGGGGCCTCTCCCTAGGTTCCCAGTAGTCACATATGAACAGAAAGGAACCAGTTTAATCATTGGGTCTGATGGCCAGTGAGTAGGGTTGCCACCTTTTCTTCAAAAAAATACAGGTCAAGGCATTCCCTCCATAGACTTAACATTCGAAAGAAGCCAATTTTTTTCCGGCCTGCCGATAAAATACCGTCTGGGTGGCAACCCTACCAGTGAGGACTGAGACAGTTCTGGGTGCACAATATGTATTTCAAGGAAATAAGAAGAAAGGAAGAGGAAGGCTACAACTAAAGGTAAGGATCCTCATTGTTAATGTATATTTAGGGGCCTCCATTCACAATTCCACCGAGGGCTTCAGGGGGGTTCCTAAAACTACCCGAGGTGGCAGAGCTGGATTGGAACCTGGAAGTTTATGGCTCTAAGAAACAAATGCTCTCTTGTTGAACACGAAGCTCCATAGAGTGCTAGGATCAAGATAGAAAATTCTATTTATTGGGACTATTGGGTGACATGGAACTGTCAGTCTGGATGTCTCACAGTACAGGAACCACTGAGGGATATATAATGGAACCCTCTGTTCAAACCACCTCTCAGGTCCCCAACCAATCCTCTCTGGATCACAATGCAGCCCCAGCTTCCATGGCAGGACTGATGCCATGGGGGCACTATTCTCATGATTGTACCCTTTAACATGGAAGTATCGTTTAACACTAATTGGTTACATTAGTGCAGGGATGAAGCCCTCCAACTGCTGCAAGACTGCAAATCCCATCATCCCCAGACAGGGGCATTGTAGTCTTGCCACAGCTGAAGGGCCTTACATTTCCCACCCCTCGTTACGAATATATTATCAGACTGTCACATACCTTTCTATGGACCTTTATTGATTGCATAATTGTTCTAGATCAAGAACCTCTAAATATGGGCAGTTGGCTACGATAAGCTTTTTTTTAGGCTCTATTCATGCTGGTTACTGTTTCCTAACAGCAAAATTGTCTGAGAATACTTGACGCGTTTTGACCATGGTTTTATGTGTTTCTATCTCAACCCCATTTTTACATATGATTTGTTGTAAGACTTTTTTCTCCCAGAATCCCCTGCTCTCAGTATAAACAGCTCATCAAAATCACACTGAAAACACAGTGACCTGCAATCCTTTTGTGATTCCACTGTGATGCCATTGAAAACAACACAATACATGTGTAGGTACATTGACGCACCTGGTCATACGCACAAATTAAAAAAAGAGGAACAATTCTGGAGCAAATCAAGTATACCACAGGGAAGAAATGCACTTACCTAATGATTTAAATGTCATTTGTAACCTCTAAAATCATTGGAAAGGGCTCCAATGTTTAGCAAAAAATGCATTACAGAGAATTCAATGGGTTAAAAGCCCAATTTAAATCAATTGGAATTTTGAGAACTTTTCTTTCTCCTCTGTGATGCAGTTGGTTAGCTCTGGAATTTCTCCACTTTTTTGTGCATATGGACCACTGTCAGGTCAAAGTTGCAGCAAGCTGCACTGATATTCAGGGAGTAAATCACCCATGGGAAGAGCCTCATAAGATGCAACTGGTTCTTATTTATAAAGGCAACCGGAGTAGTTTCATATACCTCTGGAAATCAGAGGGTTAAATGCCCCATTTAACCTTATGAGTGCCAGAGTGGTAAACAATGCTTGCAACACAATGCTTCTCTGGCATTCAAAATGTTAAAGTGGAACTATCACCCAAATTAAAGTTACCCCAAAATAATTATGCACATAACGATATGCATATCCATACTAGTATTATCCACTAATAAGTCCACCGTTATTCAGAAATCCAGCTTGTTCTCAGGCATGCACAGACATCTTGCCAAAGAGATATCTGCCTGCGCTGTCCGTCCCAGTCTCCTCTAGGAGGCGCTGCATTGTACCTTAAGGTACAGGGAGGGAATGATGGTGCAGGCGCACAGATGCCTCTAAAGCAAGTTGCTGCTTACCTCACCATCTCAGAACGAGTAGGATTTCTCAAAAACGCTGTACTTAATCTGGATAATACTAGTATGCAGGGCTCAAAATTTCCACTTGCCATTTATTTTCTATCCTGGCGAGTAGAAATTCAGCCCTGGTGGGTATGCTATATCTTGCAGTGACGAGTAACTTATCAGGTCTGGCTAGTAGCAAAGGACTTGACATTTTAAGCCCTGCTAGTATGGCTATGCTTATCGTTACGCATAATTATTTGGGGGTAGCTTTAATTTGGGTGATAGTTCCACTTTAAAGCAAATGCAATTTATTTGCCCCATAATTACTTAAATTACTTTGCCTTTATACATAAGGCACAATTATGGAGGGGAGGAATATAAGGAACATTCTCAATAGTGTGCTTAAGAATTGTCACTAAAAATCACTACTGCTGATAGCGATGGGTCATATTTATAGCTAAGTACAACCACATTTATAAATATGTTGTTATTGGAGATAATTCGCTAATGAGAATTTTGTTTTCTGCTTACACAGATTATACATTATTATTTAAAGGGGATCTATCACCCCAGTACAAATGTGTGTTAAACTTTAGATTACCTAGAGATTAGGTGGCATTCATGAATATTTTTTTTTTATCCTAAATTGGCCAAAATTAACGTTTCTAGACTGCACTTCTGGATAGACTGCGGGTACAGCGCTATATCCGCAGTCTGTAACTCTGCATCCGCTCCCCTCCCTCTATCCAGTCTCCTCCGATGACGGAGGCTGTCTGTCTGTAGGCTGGAGCGATCTCATTGGCTAAATATCGATCTCTGCCAATGAGATTACAGACAGAAGCTTCTGTCATCGGAGGAGGCTGGATAGAGGGAGGGGAGCAGAGGCAGAATTAAAGACTGTGGATATAGAGCTGTACAAGCAGTCTATCCGGAAGTGCAGTCTAGAAACTTTAATTTTCGCCAATTTGGGATAAAAAAACAATAAAAAAATGTGAACGCCACCTACCGTAATCACTGGGTAATCTGACGTTTAACACACATTTGTACTGGGGTGATAGATCCCTTTTAATGTCATATATATTTTGATAAAGAATGAGTTGTAAAATAAAAATTAATGTCATCTATATTTTAATAGAAAATTTAATTCTAAAACTAAAGTACCTTTAGTTTTATAGCAAGTAGCAAATGTATTTATACATATGTTGTAACATAAATCTTATTTGGATACACCAATTTCTATTTCACTGTTCAAAAAGACAACCGATTGGTGTTAGAACTTAGTAAAAATGTTGCTAAGTCTTCATATATATCCTTATATTGCATTGCATCAATTGTACAGACACTGGCACAGTGTCTGAAGCATTGTATTTTAAACCGCTTTGAAAAGATTGAATTTGTAAGAATTCTGTATTCATTCACAGTTCTTTATCCATGCACAGATATCACTTCCCCAACTTTTTAATTCATTTAGCAACCTGTTGTGGGGCACAGTATCAAAAGTTTTTGTAAAATAATATAATACATCAACAACAAAACCATGTCTAATAGTCTGAC
Source organism: Rhinophrynus dorsalis (assembly GCA_037306005.1). NCBI lineage: Eukaryota > Metazoa > Chordata > Amphibia > Anura > Rhinophrynidae > Rhinophrynus > Rhinophrynus dorsalis. The sequence continues at coordinate 370,072,074 of CM074724.1, read as the reverse complement.
ACATTCTATTCTTCATAAAACCATGCTGGCTCTTACTAATAATGTTGTTGGTCATCTCATAGTACTAAATACTATTTGTTAGAAAACCTTTTAATATCTAATATCTTATCCACTATGTAAGTCAAACTCACAGGTCTATAATATCCAGGTTTAGATCTTGCTTCCTCTTTGAACAATGGTACTCCATCTGATTTTCTCTTGCCACAGGACACTGTGCCTGAGGACAGGGAATCAATAAATGTTACACATATGATCTTGTTAAAATTGAACTAAGCTTCTTAAATATCCTTGGGCATTTGTCATCAGGTTCAGGTACTTTATTAACCATAACAATTTTTATTTTCTTTTGGACTTTGACTTCGTTAAATATGTTTATGATGGAGGAAATGCTCTGATTCTCCCTGCTCGCCCAAATTCTGTCATTGCTGCTTCCATTGTATATACCTAAGAAAATAATTTGTTTAAGATTTCACCCATTACCTTATTCTTACTAGCTCATTCATATATTTGAAGTCCAAAATCAATTGATCTTTTTGCCATTTAAATACTTCTGGAAATTTGTAGAATTTTTCTTGCTCTCTTTTGCAATTATTTTCTTATAATTAATTGTTTGCAGATTCTAATGAATTATTTATATTTTTACATTATTCAGCTGAACCTTCTGCTTCCTCATTTCCACGTGAACCTCTCTGTGAAGCCACATTAGTCTTATTTTGTTCTTGTATTTATTCCCCAAATTAATGTATGTACACATACAGTTATCCAAAATAATTTGGAACAAAGACAGAAGAAACAAAATTCACAGCGCTAATTCACATTAATCCATACATTTAATCTACAGATATAAGTTGAGAACCCAAGTGAATAAATACAGATAGCAGCAATAAATGAGGGAGTTCTCGAAGCTCCCCAAGATTAGGCCGAAGCCTAAACAGAAACCCAAAACCAAACCAAGTCTGCGCTCCTCCATATAAGGTATCCAAGTGTGCACCCTGTGTAAAGCATATTGTATACCACTTCAATAAGTTTGGGGTCTCTGTTGCAATGTTTGGCCAAAGTATGTTTAAGCCCGCCTGCCACGTCAAGGCCCCCCAATACAAGGCGAGTACCTATCTTCACACAATTATCCATCTAGATTAAAAACACCCCTGATGAAGCATTTCTTATAAACTGAGATGTCTTGTACATAACGCATTGGGCATATTTTAAAAACATTTAACACACTTGGATAGCTTATATGGAGGAGCGCAGACTTGGTTTCGTTTTGGATAATTTGGAACAAATCCCATATTTCTTCTGCATTTTCATCTTTAAAGATTACCTCCCATTGGATCTAATGAAATATTGCTTTTATCATAGAAAAATTAGCATTTATAAAGTTGAGTCCTTATTAATGGGTTTCATATAACATATTTCAAAATATACCATATTATAGTTACTAAGTCCATCAATACCTCATTTCTTATTGGCTTCTCTAATAGTCGTATTTTTTCAATTCACCTGAATGTGATTTTAAAGATGTATGCCACCTCCTTGAAAAATTGCTGTTTTGACTAATAAAATGCTGGATTGTGTAGAGAATACTAATTTCACCCCAGATACTATGATAAATATGTCAACTTACTTGTTATGCAAATATCTGCCTAAGTAGCTCATCAATATTCACACATACAAGTTTACAAACTTGTATACTTAAATAATTTTCCAGTTACCTTCATGATCTACTTATCTCTGTATCCACTAATCCAGTAGAGGACAACAGGTGACCTGGGGCCTCATGCGGCCCTCTGAGGCTTCTCCTAGGCCCCCAGTCTGTTCTCTGGAACAGTGAAAAGAGGAGATAATGTCCCTCTATCACATCATCATGCAATGAGGTTGATGTACTGAGTAGAAATTGGAGTAAACCAGCTGTATCACAGGCAGTGGTGTAGGTAGCCTTTGTGGTGCCCTCACAGGTTTTTTGCATAATACCTGCAGTTATATGTATTTGCTCTACAACATGTAAATCAGTACTTAATTCTCACCTCCATACAATAAAAAATGTTATGGATTCTAATGAGACTAGCCACGCAGAGAGAGAGCAAAAGAGAGTGTGTGTGTGAGAGAAATAGAGAGAGAGGGATAGAGAGAGAGAGAGAGAGAGGGATAGAGAGAGAGAGAGGGATAGAGAGAGATGGGAGGGATAGAGAAAAAGAGTGAGAGAGATAGAGAGTGTGTGAGAGAGAAAAAGAGAGAGAGGAGGATATATATAGAGAGAGATGGGAGGGATAGAGAGAGAGAGAGAGAGAGAATGAGATATAGATAGAACTAGAGAAAAAGAGAGAGAGGCAAACACAGAGAGAAAGAAGGTAAAAGAGAAAGTGAAATATATATAGAGAGATGGATAGATAGATGGGGGAGCTAGAGAAAGAGTGAGAGGGGGAGAGAGAGAGAGTGAGTGGGAAAGAGAGAGAAGAGACAGAGATAGTGAGATATAGAGAGAAAAAGAGAGAGAGAGGCAAACACAGAGAGAAAGAGGGTAAAAGAGAGAGTGAAATATATAGAGAGAGATGGATAGATAGATGGGGGAGCTAGAGAAAGAGAGAGAGGGGGAGAGAGAGAGAGTGAGTGAGTGGGAAAGAGAGAGAAGAGACAGAGATAGTGAGATATAGAGAGAAAAAGAGAGAGAGAAAGAGAGAGAGGGGGGGGGGTGAAGAGAGAGAAAGAGCACCTGCTCATTGAGCCCTGAAAACTTCTCAATGTAGTAACATCCCCTGTTAAATTATAGACTGCAGCAGAGTTCAAATTCACAGAACGTAAAAGGATATGACAGACTGCTCTATGGGACAAATTCCTAACCAAGTCCTTCTATTAATCAAAATAAAAGCCATACATTTTAAGTGTGTAATTTATCTTTAATTTGCTTAACAGAAAGATTTCTCTAGGCACACCTCCTTCATACCCGTGTCTGGTAAAGCTATATAATTTTCTTTAATCAAGCATGACAATTCTCACCTGTACTGATTGTGTGTCAGAAGCTAATGGCGCAATCACTCTTTAGCATTCAAAACAAAAGCCATGGGAATACCACTAGGGGGCAACGCCATGAAAACAGGCCTGACAAATGAACATACAAATCCCAGATTTATTTAATAGACCATTAAGATTGATATATACATTAAAACTGTGACCACTAAAAGACTGGGACATTTCTCTGTTTGAACACAGGATTGATTAAGAGAAGACAACCTTTGGCTCTCCAGCTGTTGGGGCCCACAACTCCCATCATATCCAAGGCAGAAGAGATATCAGGCAGATTCACCAGTCAAAAATAAGATACCGATGAGAAGGTGAAAAATGACTAGTCCACCCTATGTTAACCCTTTGAATGCCAGAGGGGTACGCATTGTGCACCCCTCTGGCACTCAAAGGGTTAACCAGAGAACAGCTTTGTTTCTTACGTGTATGCTGGAGTTTGTTGCTTGTTAACTACATACATGCATTTTTTTATAGGCAAAGTGAACCTTGGATGATCCACGATGTGTCAAAAACACCTGCTGTATCAATCACAATGCAATGCGTCAGTCACTCATTCTGTTTTACTATTATTAGGTCTATCCACAGTACATAAAGCTCTTTTTTTCCAGCTCTCCGAGGAGAGGATTTGCTCTGTTTAGCAGAATGTTAGAGCTGCCAGCAAAACAGCAGCATCTGCAGTCTGCAAGCATCTCAAGTGACCTCTGCCCACACTGGTACCCGTGTATACATACACACAGTAAGGCGAAAATACCCGTCTTCCAAACTGGAAGATGCATGTTATAGCAGGATGGCAAGGGAAAACCTGACCCTGTAGCCATTTAACCCTTTGAGTGCCAGAGGGGTACGCAATGCCTAGCTGAGCATGGCGTTGCGTACCTCTCTGGCACTCAAAGTGATAAGGATCACAGGGCTGGGCAAAGCATTGTTAAGCAACGTGTTGTTCACCCCTCCGATCTTTAACCTTTTGAGTGCATGGCGATACAATGAAGTGCATACCCCTCTGCACTCAAAGGGTTAAAATGTTAACCCTTTGAATGTGACATGGGTGTGCCCCCTCGCCGTTGGAATGTCCTCCCTATCACCATTCACCAATCATCCACACTCATCACTTACAAGCATCTCCTAAACACCCACCTGCTCAAGGAGGCGTCTCCGTAACAACATTCTCTTTGTGCCACTGACAGTCACATTAGAATCATTCTGCACTGCTTACTGAAGCCTTGCACCTACAATCCTCTTCCTACTGTCTCTGTATGTTGTCATGATTACTAATTAGAGAGTAAGCTCCTTGGGGCAGGGTCCCATTCACAATGTATGATTCCCTTTGCTGCACTTTTCCCCCCACTAATAATGCAATGATCGCACTTTAGCCTGATGCTCTTAAAGGGACAGTAATGTCCCATACATTTTTTTTTAGTTTTGTAGAGCTTAAAATAAATACTACAAATCCTATCTCTAAATCCGTTAAAGTTCCCCTTCTCCTGATATCAGCTGTAAAGCTGACAGAAGGAGACCCGTGTCGGCCGACACGAGTAGGGTCTTCAGCAGAGCTGCAATAGCGCGATTCTTTGGAACGGTCTAGAAAGTGTGCTTGCAAACCAGGAACACTTTGTAGACCGTTCCAAAGAAGTATTTATTTTTAAATCGCTCTATTGCGGCTCTGCTGAAGAGCCACTTGTCTGTCCCCGGACCAGGAACTCCTGCTTTCAGCTTATAGCTGACGTCAGAAGAAGAGGAGGGAGGGGGGGAATTTTAGCGGATGATATCTCTCAAACCATAGCGGTTTGAGAGATGAGATTTGTGACATATAGCTTATTTTTTTTAAGCTCTGCAAAACTAAAAAAATTTACTGGACCTTACTGTCCCTTTAATCCTGTCCTGTATTTTTGTATTGTAATATTACTATTTCTGCAAAGTACTGTGTACGTGTATGGATCTATATGAATAAAGATACATACTTATATTACCGTAACCCAGTACACATCTCCCTGACAACTGAAAGGGTTCTGTACGTCACATTCCTCAATTATCATATGTAATTTGGTTAATATTTCAAATGTAATTTTGTCCCAGTAGACAAGCTAGTGTTTATATGTACTCAGTAAACTGTTCTGATATTATTTACCTTATTAATTCTCTCATTTTATTTACGGTCAACAGAAATTGCAATCAACAGGGAATCAACAGGGAAACTTACTCTTGGAGTTTTCAATCAATAGAATTGACACAAAGAGGTAGAGAAAAAGACTAAATCACAGCTATTGTAATCAACAGGAAAATCAACTGTTAGAGTTTTTAATCTATAGGAGACAAGATACATAGATTGTAGAATAATAATAACAACACAGAGGGATATTTATTAAGCTGTTAAAGTAGCCATAGGACTATTTCTGCATTTTCGTCCACTAAATAACTGTGGGGGGAAAAATAAGTGACTGTGGATAAATCTCTTATATTATTTCTTTAGAGGTTTATTTGTGCTGCGAGGTACACAGAAAAGTAAATGGTGCACAGAGCTTCTATTGGTCGATATGCCCATAAAAAGAGATTTATGGGCATAACAGTCTGGGTGAAGACATCTAGTTAACTACATTCAATGTATATATTGGTACACTGAGTGTTTATAAAGGTACTAGTTGAACAGCCCATTACACGGGCCACAGTGTCACTGGCAGCCAGTTGCGGGGCAGTCATGCACAGTAGAGACTGCCCGCGCAGCGGCTGATACAGAGCTGTATCAGCTGTGGCATGGGCAGTCTCTACTGCGCATGACTGCGTCATTGCACATGTTTTAGCAGGGCCGGATTTACATCTCAGGAGCCTGTAGGCACAAAAATCTGAAGAGCACCCGCCTCCATTGGCCATCTCCAATGGACACCTCCACAATGCTCCAAATCTCTCCCATCAGCTCCATATTGCCCCAATCAGATCCAACTTGCCCCCATCAGATCCAACTTGCCCTCACATTGCCCCCATCATCTCCAACTTGCCCACATCATCTCTAGCTTGCCGTCATTAGCTCCAACTTGCCCTCACATTGCCCCCATCAGCTCCAACTTACCCTCACATTGCCCCCATCATCTCCACATTGCCCCATCATCTCCACATTGCCCCATCATCTCCAACTTGCCCTCACACTGCCCCCATCATCTCCAACTTGCCCACATCATCTCCAACTTGCCCTCACATTGCCCCCATCATCTCCAACTTGCTCCCACGCGGTCTTCTCTTTAGGAATGCAGAGTGCTGGGAGATGATGTCAAAGAGATGAAGTAATCTCCCAGCACTCTGCATTACTAAAAAGCCAACAAGGGAGCAACAGCAGCTACAGGTCTGTGCGCAGCGATGTGAATGCAACTGTAAAAAAAAAAAAAAATGATTTCAATGACAGGCGCCCCTCTGTTGCGTGCGCCTGTAGGCAGATGCCTACTCTGCCTTATGGCAAATCCGGCCCTGCGTTTCAGTGAATTATTATATAGGATATCTGGTTGCAAGTTAAAGGATATACATTAAAGAGTATGAAACATTTATAGCAAGACACTGAACTCTCAGAATTGCTTTCATTCAGTAGTGCAACGTTGTTACATTAACTAGTACAGTGCTGGTGAGAAATGACACTAATTTGTATACATTGTTAAAACTTAACCTTTACTAGTAACAACTAAAATATAAAAAAAAAAAAAAAATTAAGTAAAAAATAGTGATGTGTAAACTATACAGTTAAAACACCATCGACCATTAAAACCAAACATATTAGTGTGAGGGTACAGCAACCAAAAACCCACTAATTTATAGAGGGATCTTAGTAAGACTTCTCCATTTATACAATATCACATGTAATTATCAAACTGTCAACTGATAGACTCAAAAGTCAAATGCGATTAGTCTTAGTTCTTGGGAAAGAGCACAAAATCGTCTGGAGCTCGTGATTAGAGGAACGAGCACTAGAATATCTCCCGGGTTTGGAGATTTCTTCAAAACGCCCTGAGTCACATCAGAAATATACATGACAGAGATATATAAATATTAGACAGAAGTTTCACTCTAACTTAATAAAAAAAAAAGTACTGGGCGCAGATCTATCATTACTCGGTGGGTATGCTGTAATATTAACCCTCAATGCCCAAAATGTCCCAGAGAGTTTTGCCACACTATTGGTGGCTTCGTCTGGGGATACTAGGTACCGGAGCCAGGGGGATAGTGATTATTTAAGGCCTTTCTGTCTAGGGTGGGTCCGGATGATGTAGGTCAAACTCCTCCTCCTCCTCTTCTGATTGGTTCACAATGTGGGAGGATTTTTTAATAAAGATTACAGGATTCTTTCAAATTGTATATATTAGGCTTACTAAGTATCATTTACCTGGTAAACAGGAATAGGTAAAGGGTTGAACTTCATGGACGCAAGTCATTTTGCAACATAAACTACTAGGTGACTATGTAACCTATATTATGAGTAAAGGAGCATATCACTCATTATTGAAATTGTGGTCATAAACTGAATCACAGAGCTTACAATCTACAGCGAATCTGATAATTAGAGCATGAGATCTATAGGGACACTAACCTACAATGCATATACAAACTGAATCACAGAGTTTACAATCAATAGGAAAACTTACTCCTCAGAGTTTATATTCTAAATGGAAACATATCAGAGTTTACAGTAAAGATACTTACTGAAACAAATAACATGCAATTATTATGACACAATCTATAGGAGCATTAAAGGAGCTTTCATTTTAGATATAGACTTGATTGCAAGCTCTATGGACCAGTTTGTATCTGTACTATAAACTCTGTCTGTTCTATTCTAGAATGTGTATTTGAAAAGTAGTTTTCCAGCTGATTACAATCTGTAGTCAATAGCTGAATGGTCGGAGTTTGCCGTCCGTAGAAGATATCCAGGGAGTGTGCATCAAAGATACTGACTGAATCACTGAGCAAACATTTGATGCTTAATCTAACCCTCAGAGTATGGAATAAGAAGCTGAACCGATTCAAAGTTTACAGTACAGAGACAGACTCACATAATTTAATATCAAAATTGAAATTCAACCCTAAGAGCATGAAATCTATATGAGCCCTAGAGTGCAAATGAAACATACAGACTGAATCACAGAACTTGCAATCAAGAATGAAGCTGACACTCAGAACCTACAGTCTATGAGAAGACTGATCAATAGAGTATACACTGCCGATACAGACTGTATTTCATGATCTGTGATACATGGTATATCTGTATTTTCAGTCTTTTTAGTCTTTTCAGCTGTAAAATTAAATTCTGAATGTTTGTATCCCTGTTGATTGCAAGCTCTGTGATTCAGTCTGTATTTTTATTGTGCACTCTTTGGTTTGATTCTTCTATACACTGTAAGCTGTGAGGGCTCTGTTTTCCTCTTCCTACAAGGTCAGTAGTCAACAGAGAATGTGAACCCTTACAGCACTGAATCTGTAGCTGAACTGCTCCAACCATGCAAACTATAGATACATGCTGAATCACAAAGCGTGAACCAAAAGGAATATGTAACCCTTCACACACATATTTAATTGTGCAGCTTGAATCAACAGTGAAACTGAGCCTTCAGAGCATGCAATCTATAGAAATGTTCTATACAGTATACAATAAAGATCCTTTACCAACTTGCCCTGCATGTTGTAGCTCAGTGCTCTTCTCTATGAGTAAACTGGGAAGTGTCCACTACCTATAATTAGTTGGTGGCTGCTATCTTGGGATCTGATTGGATAATGAGAGTTGCCACTGACTGCTAGATGGTCAACTTCCAATAAAAACAGAGGCTGTTGCCACCAGCCAGTCAGAGGCTGGATTCACCTGCCAAACAAATCATAGGAGCAGGACATAGACAACTGGGAATTGCAGAACTCTGTCACCAAATAGTCAATTTGTCAGCACTCTGGACAGCTGGGAGGTTCTGTACCCATCACAGAAAAATGTTGCTTTAATTTAGTTGTAGTGCTTTTACATTTAAAAGATACATGTTTTATTTTTTTAAGCTTAAATTGTTAAAAACACTTGCAAATCTTTTAAATGTTTGATAGAAACAGCCCAATGTAATTTTGATAATCCCACAATAAACTTTATATGCTTTAATAATTCAGTAAAAGCGTAGCAATTCTGGAACAAATGATACAATACAGACAAATAACAGTTTCTACAATTCCCATTGTATAAAATAATGCATTTTACCCTTCGATTGTTTCAAAGATCTTTAATGCATTGCTTGGCTTTCAAATGGTGTTGGGCAGGGCCGGACTGGCCATCGGGCATAACGGGCATTTGCCTGGTGGGCCAGTCCGGGCTTTAAAAAAAAAAAAAATAACGAATGCCCGCCCCCCGCCGCCCCCCATGGGCTGCTCAAAAAATAAAAATGGGCCTCTCAGCCTTACATGCCCAGGCCTATTTTTTGTCCCAGTCCGGGCCTGGACTGGGGAGCTCGCTCGGATTCCTGCCCAGGCTCAGGCACCCTCCCCAGGCTTCACTTTGGGAGTCTTCCTCATTACAGGGCCGGACTGGCCATCAGCATACCGGGTATTTGCCCGGTGCGCCGGTCCGGGCTTTAAAAAAAAGATAACGAATACCCGTCGCTGCCGGCCCCCCCCATGAGCTGCTCAAAAGATAAAAATGGGCCGCTCAGCCTTAAATGCCCGGGACTATTTTTTTGTCCCAGTCCGGGCCTGGTGATGGGGACCTCTTTTGTTTTAAGACACAAGAAAATATGTAGGTGGTTATGGATGCTAACTTCCCAATACTATGTAATAATATGTGAAATCACTTATGAAGTGTCTCTGACAGCTGGAGACAAAGAGAGAGGGAGAAAGATAAAGGAAGAGGCGCCCCTTGTGTTGAACCCAACATAACTATATTACTTTTGCCAATCACCCAAGTGAGATATACTCACAAAATTAGATGCTGCTCTGACACATATGTGGGGTACAGAGCAAGCACTTGAGGGGATTTGAAGCTGATCTGTGATTCACTATTATACAAGGCCACTCCTTCTCAAATCATTCTCCCAAAACGATCAACCATAAAAAACAAAGGAGAAAGAGAAGGGAGCCCAGTAGTGCAATATTGTCTCAGTAAGTTGTAAGATACAACAGAGAACGAATAGGTACACACAATTGTAGAGGTCAGCTAGGATATTGACTGTCACATGCGCATATGGAGGTATTAAGCCCGTCTCCATTCGGTACATATACAAACAAGGTGCTCAGGATACCTGGAAAACAGGATACTTCACAAGGCTCCAATCATCAAAAAAATATCAAAATTTAATATAAAAATAGACAATACATTGATGTATAAAATCAAAATATATACTGACACAGTAGTGTTCTAACGCATTTCACGGCTGTAAACGCTGCTTTCTCAAAGTGGCAGTTGAGACTTCTGGTCGTAAAAAGCATGACCAGCATAAATTGCTTGTAGGGGAATTTAAACCTCCCTGCATGGGAATCCCATTTCTTCCCCTAAACACTCAGATGAATGAAATCCAGAAAAAAGAATTATCCACTGCTTCCAATAATCCGCATGCTCTGAAAAAAAGTGTATTTTCTTTAGAATCATATTTTTACTTTTAATCAGTTAGAGAAGCTGTGAAAATATGAGCTTCAGTTGAGGTCAAAATGCTTCTTTACAAGGGCAAGATGTATGCCTACAGCACTGCAGCTTTCACAACTTCACCAACTGATCAAAAGTAAGAGTACATTTCTGAAGAAAAACACTTATTTTCAGAGCTTATAAAACATTTTCAGAAGTGGATCGTTTTTTGTTTTTTTTCTGGATTCCATTCATATGAGTGTACAGGGAGAAGTGTGATTCCCAAGAACATCGGGTTATATTCCTTGCCTTTAATTTTTGCCGCCTGGAAATGTTGAACACTATGGAAGTGAGTTCACATATTATTACATCCTATTGGGAATTGGATAGCCCAGGGGCATACATGGGAATATTTCATATTAACTGACCCTGAGATCTTTGAAATATTAAGCATTAATACTGCCCATAATGTAGATTCTATGTAATATGTCTCTCTGTGGTCTAACCCAGAGGTTCTCCTATCAGTCCTCAAGGAATCATTTACAGGCTACAGTTTAGTGATTTGACTACTTGAACCCACACAAGACAAGCAGGATCTCTCCCTCTGCTTTTATGGAACTTAAGAAATAATTATTTGGTGCAGATTAGATAGTAGGTGACAGCAGACTCTTCCACCCTGCAAATTTGGCCTTTTGACTCGAGACCCTGAAATTTGGGTCAAACCCTGAGAGTTCGTAGTCATGTACATCTATTATTACTGTGTCTATTATTTTTGAGAGATCTGTGCTAGTCAAACTGTGTCATTGGGGAACAGTGGAGTTACTGTGTTTTAAGTGAATGGAGTCAGTTTGAATCCCCTATCTGCAAGTTAAAGGAGCAGTAAACTTTTTTATAAAAAATATATATTGTAGGGATTTTCCTATTGAGTAAAATAAGGGTACTCCTACTGCTGAGAGATTTATATTTCCAGAGTTACTACTGGGTTTAAACCCATGTTTTTTACATTAGCAGTGCCCTCTAGTGGTCAAATTCTAATTAGATTTCCTGTTAGATGCTAATGGAGAGGAAAGTCAGAGACATACAGTTCTCCATAGAATGTGATAGAAACTGCCTGTCACTTCCTGTCAGTTAGAACTATCAGGAAGTAAACACAGTAAATTAATTTCCTGTCAGTTAGAACTATCAGGAAGTAAACACAGTAAATTCACTTCCTGGTTATTTAAACTGCTATAATTTTTGAATAAAACATCTGACAACGATGGGAGTGACCTTGTTTTATTCAGCAGGAAAAGCTCTATAAAATATGTGTTTTCATAAAAAAAAGTTTACTGCTCCTTTAAGCTGCTTGGCTGTGCAACACTGAATAGCCTGGTGTCTTGTGGAGGTATTCACAGACTATCCTAATTATTAAGCTATGAGTCACTTTCCTTCTTTTTTTTTTTTGTCTCTTGCACACAGGGGGTTAGAATTCCCACTTAACCCTTTAAAGACCAGAGAGAAGTGACAAACAATTCTTCCACACAGATTTTAATCTTTAAGGGTTAAATCAATGGTCATTTTCATTTGGAGGAATGAGTGAAATGTTTCACATTGAATGTGTTGCTTGTATAGAAAAACCTGTGAGCGACGGGAAAGCAGATCACACCCAGGCACATCCCTGGCAGTGGCAAAAATGAGGACATTTTATGTACATTCTCTGGGGAAAATTGGGAAATTCCTGGTTTTCCTCAAACGTTCCATGGGGAAAAAAAGACTTTTAACCCATCTCTATTTATTTGTTCCCTATGGAGCAGTTGGTTTGTTTCAGGATCGCTGCATTTTTTACTTTTTGAAATACGCTCCTTCTTACAGAGAACAAACGAGGAACAATTATTGAGCAAACCAACTACACCATGTACACCATGGGGAGAAATACAAATCCCCTTTAATGTAAATGTGGGCTTTTAACCTCTTAAATGCTGGAGAGGTTTCACAAGGCAATGGAAACCTTGTTATTATTATGTGGAAACAAGTCCCATTTATATCAATGGGATATTTTATTTACTCTCTAGGGTGCAGTTGATTGGCTCCATAATCTCTCACGTTTACTTACTGAATATGGCCCTTAGGGTAGAGATGTCCAAGTTCGGTCCTTAAGAACTACCACCAGTCCAGAATGTAAGGATTTCACTGTTTGAGCACAAGTGGGCCAATTAAAATGAATGAATGAATGACTGATTAACTCACCTGTGCTTAATCAGGAAAATCATTAAAGGGGAACTTTCACCTCAAATAAAGCCCCCCCCAATAATTAGCCAATTAGCGATTAGCTTACCAGTAGTACTATTATCCAGCCTAATTACCACGTTAGTCAGACATCCTTCCTCTTCCGAGACTGTCGGCCAGACAACAACGCTTTTAGAGGCATCTGCGTGCCTGTGCCGTCAGTCTCGGCAGAAGTAGGATTTCTGACTAACGTGGTAATTAGGCTGGATAATAGTACTACTGGTAAGCTAATCGCTAATTGGCTAATTATTGGGGGGGACTTTATTTGGGGTGATAGTTCCCCTTTAAATCCTGGCCTGTTGATGGCCCTAGATGATTGCTCTTGGATGCCCCTGCCTTAGGGAATAAAATGTGTACCCAATACCCATTTTCACTTATAAACTTTTACCATTTTAAACTATAAATATTTTAATTCACATATGGGAGTGAATTTGGCTTCTGGCTGCTTAGAATAATTCTACACCACGGAGATATTTCCCAATGATGTCTGGTACAAGATTTCACTTTGCTGCTCAATTCAATTGTATTAAAAAAGCAGTCACTTCTCATCTAGTTAATGATACTGACAAACAGCCAAGAGCAAAACAGACATATCTGGGTCTATGCTGATATACTGCATTTGGCAGGACTCTGCTACAGATGTGCTCCGAGTCAAACATGCTAAAAGATTAGTCACATTTCCAAACCAATCAGTATATGTATTTTCCATCAAGTATCTTTGCCCTGAAATTTACATTGTAGCCAGCTTGGCCACATGACCCCTCTGTCCATCAATTTCCTGTTTTTCTTTTGGATCTCTCTGTATTTCATTTTCATCTAATGAATAAATGGACTTGTAGTGCGGAGATCTACTTATATCAGGGGTAGGAAAACTTAAGCTCTCCAGCTGGTGAGCACTACAATTTCCATCATCCCCAACCAGCCATGTAAAATTATTCCATTTTCTGGAGCATGTTATAGAGGACATGCTCAAGGCTTGCTGGTTTTAAAGTAGCATACCTCCCAACATTTTTAATTGCCAAAGAGGGACACTTGTGTTTTAGGGGGTGTTGCTGGGGGCGTGGCTGGTGGGTGGGCCATTTCCAGGAATTTTTAGGCTATTTCATGACCTATTTATACAAACTTGCGTAACCTAATAAATGACTTATAACATGACCTAAGTATTTTATTTACACAGACTAATTTATAAACATATATACTGACATTTAAACAAACAATAATGTGAGTTTTATTGCTGTAGAGCAATGTGATACATTTGTATATATATATATATATATATATATATATATATATATATCCAACAATCTGATCTCCTAAAAAGAGGGACATCAGGGTGGGAAAGAGGGACAGATGGATTTGGGTCTAAAAGAGGGACTGTCCCTCCTAAAGAGGGACACTTGGGAGGTATGAAGTAGTATGTTGGTGGAGAGTGTGTGTTGGCATATATATATATATATATATATATATATATATATATATATATACACATAGAGTAGGAAAATTGGCATGGCTTTGCCCATGCAGTTAATCTATATTTATAAAAGAAGACTTTGTGTCTGGCAAAACACACCCAGGAGTTACTGCTCCCATTGGGTGATTTAATGGGGGTGTGATTTTTGGCCCACCCCCACTATCCAACCCACCCACCACTATCTAAGGCTGAAAAAAAAAATGGCTGCCACTCACTCCTACACCACAGACCCACACACATGCCCCCCCACACACTGGCAGACATATACACACATATACACACATTCATACAGAGACACACACACACACACACACGCACGCTAAGCAGCTGAGGATGATGGGAACTATGTTCAAGCTACAGCTGGAAGGCCATGGTCCAAATTTGTATTATGCATCAGGGTTCCCAGCACATAGATACAAGGTTATGGGCTCGCTACAATAAACCACTCATATGCAGCTTCTTCATTCCCTGCACAGCCCTGCCAATTACTACAAGTGAGCCGATTTCTATTTCTAACCAATCAGCAGGCAGGATGCTGGGGAGCTGACTTGCTAGCACAGAGAAGCTGGGAAAGTGGAACAACAGCAGAGACATGACCAGGCAGTGCAGAGCAGGGCTTCAGCTGAGCAGGTAAATGGCAGACACATGGGTGTGACTGTATTTATATATTGCACAAAGAGAGAGAAAGAGAGCAGATTGTTTGTCAGTCTGTCTGTAAGTAGAGGTGCCAGTTCCTGCAATCATCTCCATGTTGTACATAGCTCACTGTATAGCATGTATGACAAACTATTTATATATGGTCTGGCACTGTATAGTATACAGTCTGCATGTGTCTGTGTATAAGGACTGACACTATGCAGTATAGGAGGGACAATCTCTGTTTGACACCCAAATCCCTCTGCTCCTCTATTTAGGAGATCACACTGTGTTGTGTATATACCAGTGTATAAAATTGCTCCACATCAATAAAACCCACAGTAATGTGGGTATAAACTTCTGTATATATCTTATAAATTAGCCTGTGTAAAAAATACTTTCATCTTCTTCTAAATCATTCACTTCCAGAAAGAGTAACTTAACCATTTCAATGCCAGAGAGGATGCAATGCATTGCTTACCCCCGGCACTCAAAGGGTTAAAAATTCTCTAAAATACACCACCAGCCACGCCTTCAGCAACACCACCTAAAACACAACTGAAATCTCAATCGAGCCCTGACCAACTACCAGCAATTTTATTAAAGCTCAGTGCTATGGTCACATCCCAACCGATAGCAACTCTAATTAATGCCTCTTTGACATCAGGGTATATGCCCAAATCCTGGAAAGTGGCAAGAGTTGTACCTATCCACAAAAGTGGGGATAAAAATGTAGTATCAAATTACAGACCGATATCTCTCCTCCCCACTTTATCTAAAATCATAGAGAAATGTGTACATGTGCAACTACATAAATATTACCAACAGACCAGTTTCTTCACCCCTCTTCAATCAGGGTTTAGACCAAACCACTCAACAGTCACGTCTCTTCTAAAAGTAACCAATGATATCCAGACTGGCATGGAAAATGGTGAACTCACAGGAGCTATTTTCCTTGATTTCGCTAAGGCCTTTGACACAGTAGACCATAACATTCTTATCAGCAAACTCCATAACTCAGGATTGGGTAATAATTCTCTACAATGGTTCCGATCCTATTTATCAGACAGAATGCAGTATGTGTCAGTTGCAAACAATGACTCCCGTCCGCTCAAAATAACAAGTGGAGTTCCCCAAGGCTCCATTCTTGGCCCTCTTCTATTTTCTCTTTTTATAAATGATCTGCCCAAGGTTTGCAAATCATCTTCAGTACACATGTATGCAGATGACACCATAATCTATGCTAAAAACTCTAGCATATCACAACTTGAAACCGAATTACAACATGATTTCTACAAAGTGGAAAGATGGATAACACAGAACAAACTTTTCTTAAACACAGATAAAACAGTCACAATGATATTTGGCACAAAGCACAAACTGCGTAGTCTCGACAATATCCACCTATCCATTGTGAAAGAGTCTAATCGTAAATTGGCCCCAGTAGACTCCTACAAATATCTTGGTATGTGGCTTGACCCTAACCTCAATTTTGGTCACCACATTGACAAATTAACCTCTAAACTTTATCCCAAAATAAGTACACTTTATAGAAACAAATTATGTCTAAGTACCCAGGTGAGAAAACGTATTGTACAACAGATGCTGCTGCCAGTCATAGACTATGGTGACGTAGTATATGCTCCAGCGCCAGAAATCCACCTCAGTAAACTTGACACTCTATATAATTCATTATGCCGCTTTATCCTCCAGTGTGACTACACTACCCATCATTGTGACATGCTAAAAGAACTAAATTGGCTAACACTCAAATCTAGACGTGACCTTCATCTTTCTTGCTTAGTACACAATCACTTCTCTGGAAAACTACCACAATACCTAAGCAGTATGCTCACCCCAGCTCTCCATACTAACTATAACCTCCGCTCCACTACTAACAACTCACTGCGTATACCACAATACAAGAAAGAAGCAGGAAGATCTGCCTTCTCCTTCAGAGCTCCAAAAATCTGGAACAATCTGCCGGAAAAAATCACATCTGCACCCAGTCTAAAATCCTTAAAAGCAAATGTTTCTTTATATCTACAAACAGTGTGTAACTGCAAATAATCCCATTATTTAATAAGTATGTATATTTCTGTATGTTTGTATATAATGTCTCACAATTAGTGTAAATATGTAACCTTTTACTGAAAACTATCCAGGACATACTTGAAAACGAGAGAAATCTCAATGTATTCTTCCTGGTAAAACATTTTCTAAATAAATAAATAAATAAATAAGTGTCCCTATTTGTCCATTTGAAATGTTGGGAGATATGTTGCATACATTGCTCACACTGTATGTATGTTCTGTTTTGCATCTGTGTGTCACTGTTTGTGTATGTCAGTGTATGTGTGTGTGTATGTATGTGTGTTGCATGCGTCTGTATATGTGTGTGTTTGCACATGTGTCTGTGTATCACTGTGTGTACCTTTCTGACACATACATCCTACGCCATATTTCACTATCATAACATTTATTATAAAAAAAAAAATTCCCCACATAACATGACGGGCAACGCCATCCCACATTGCTAGTAGTAAATAAGGAATTTGCCTCATAACCCAGAGACATGATAATTATATATCTTTCCTGCTACAAAATACAGACCTCCCTGTTTTGCCTACTAACACACAATATAACCCTGTATGTTTCCTTTTAACAGAAATGTATCTAATCATATCCAGGGCTGGCGCTAGCATAAGGCAGCTTAGGCAGCTGCCGTAGGGCGCCGCAGCGGAGGGGCACCAAAACGAGGGGATTTTTTTAATTTTTTGTTATGCATTTATTGTCTATATCTGCCACGTGGCTGATTTAAGTGGCAGCATCGCTACCAAGCGCTCTCTCTATCTGACTTCTAGGCTGCAGGCTTTGTTCCGGTCTCATAATGCAGAGGCGTAGCAGAGGTCTTGGGGTCCCCCAGGAATTTTGCCCCCATACTGCTCTATTGGAGGCCCTGCCAGACTTGGGGTCCCCAATAGCACATACATTTTTAGTCAAGAGACACCCAATTTGACCTTAGTACAATTAGAGTGAGAAGTCCACTTCTCACAAACTTGCCGGCTTGAAATGAAATGCAGCAGCGGCAGAGCTCACATCTTCTCACATCCGCTCATGCTCTCCTTAATGGAGCGGTCCAGCAGTGTGACGTAATGCACAGAAGTGTTAGACGCAGCCGCACGCTATGTCATCTCGCAGCTGCGCGGGCTGCTTAAAATGTGAAGAGTGGACACACAATCCAGTTCTCCTGCTGCTTTGGGGATTTTTATCAGAGCCAGGTTCAGTGGATGTTGGTGCTGCCTGCGTAAGTGTAACGTACTGGAGAGGGGTGTTAAAGGGATAGGAATGTTTCATAATAAAAGCAGCTCTAATTAATCATCATAGTATTTGGACTTTGGAGAATGTTATTTCAATTCTGTCAGAGTTGTAGTTCAAGAGTAATTCAATGACAAAGTATCCCCCTCCCGCCCCTTTTACTGATGTAACACTGCTCAGCCAGAGCAGAAGGGAGGTGCCCAGGTAGACTGCAGAGAGGTACAATCTTCAATTAAGATAAGGGAAAAACCTGAAAAACTTGTCAAGGGGGGGGGGCGCAGAGCTTTCATTGTTCTCATAGGAAGAAGATTGTCCCCTGCTGTTACCTGTCTGGTCTTACAACCAGATTCCACATCTGAGAAGAGATGGCTTACACTAGGTAAAAGGGGCGGGAGGGGAAACTTTGCTTGTGAATATCTCTCAAACCATAAAGGTTTGAGAGATAAGACTTATATCGTTCTTCATGTTTTTTTAATGCCTACAAAATAAAATAAAGATAAAACAAAGTATTACTATACCTTTAAGGGGGCTGAAGCCCTAAGTGTGTAGACTGTGCTGCTTAGCTAAAAACTATTTTAAAGCACATTGTTCCTGATCCTGTATGTGAAGAGCAGCTATATAAGAAGAGGCCACACAGTACAATGCTGGTTTTCTTAGTCTTTCGGGTGGCCTCTTTCAAACTTGCTCCGACTTTGAAAATTGCACCCACAAAGATGAAGAAAACCAGCATTGTACTGTGTGGTCTCTTCTTATTTGGATCTGACATACAAGTACACTTTTCTTTCCTCATAGTGGTTTAACCCTTTGAGTGCCAGAAAATGATGTACATAATACATTGCTTTGCAATGCTTTGCGTATTCCTCTGGCACTTAAGGGGTTAAAACGGAAAGGGGAAATGTTTCATTTTACCCAGTAAAATCTGGTTAGGAAGTTCCCCCGCGCACCCATAAATTGTATTGTGAGATGTAGGAGAATGTGAGCCCAGTGACTCACTTCTCTGCCTGCTGCTCCTGTGCGCACTGCATTCCCCTTCCCCATTGGCCAGCTTAGATGTCTAACTCCCCCCTGGACCATCTCAGCACCATCCAACTTTATTTACTGTCTGCTCCTCACATTATTCAGTTTAAGGCTCATAAAGGGCTGCTGTTTGTGTATTATTATATAAATATATATATATATTAGGTCGAGCTTTGGTGCTCTGTTATATATCTGTATCATGTGTGGTGATGCTGTTTGACACTGTGTTAACCCTTTGAGTGCCAGAGGGGTACGCAACGCATTGCAAAGCAATGCGTTGCGTACCCCTCTGGCAATCAAAGGGTTAAAGTTGTGATGTTTTGTACATGGGTTGTGATGCAGAGGTTATATGTGTTTATGGCTAGTTGTGATGCTGTTTGATTATGTATATATGAGTGGTGATGTCCATCTATATGCCTATTTTTCTCCCATTTTGCACTGTTTCCCTAATGTTAAAGGGATAGCAATACTTCGTTTTATCTTTATTTTATTTTGTAGGCATTAAAAAAACATGAAGAATGATATAAGTCTTATCTCTCAAACCTTTATGGTTTGAGAGATATTCCCAAGCAAAGTTTCCCCCTCCCGCCCCTTTTACCTAGTGTAAGCCATCTCTTCTCAGATATGAAATGCAGTCCATAGACCAGACAGATAACAGCAGGGGACAATCTTCTTCCTATGAGAACAATGAAAGCCCTGCCCCCCTGGACAAGTTTTTCAGGTTTTTCCCTTATCTTAATTGAAGATTGTCCCTCTCTGCAGTCTACCTGGGCACCTCCCTTCTGCTCTGACTGAGCAGTGTTACATCAGTAAAAGGGGCAGGAGGGGATACTTTGTCATTGAATTACTCTTGAACTACAACTCTGACAGAATTGAAATAACACTCTCCAAAGTCCAAGTACTGTGATGATTAATTAGAGCTGCTTTTATTATGAAACATTACTATCCCTTTAATCTATAAAACAGCATAGGATATGTAGACATACTGCCTTGTATTAAGCGTTGTTTGTAGAATAACAACAGGGAGACGGTGGATAATGGGAAGGAACGAGGCAGTGAAAGGGTGTGATAGGAAGGATGTGGAAGAATATCTGTATAGAGGTGGCAGAAAGGGATGAGGGAGGTAATCTGAAATGGATATAAAAGAGTGGACTAGTGGTGATGGTAAACTCTAAGCTGCACTGATCAAAAAGTTGGCGAGGAACGAAAGACTTATTGCTGGTAAGGTCATAGATGCCATGTTACTATTGTATGGGCACCCCTATTATACAGAATGTGAACTCTCCGAAGTTCCCTTTTAGACTGTAATCTGTGTTGGCAGTCCTGGATTTCCCAATAGGCAGACTAGGCACCTGCCTAGAGCTCCAAATTTTGAGGGGTGCCTCAGCTGTGCTGGCCACACCCACATTCTGAATTGTGGGTGGGGCCAGAGCAATCTCTGTATCCATGCAGTAGCTTCTACACCACTTTACAGGCTATTATTTGTCTTTGCCTAGGGGAACCTGGAATGTATTGTGTGTTGGTCAATTCATATGTAGATTGTAAACTAGGCATCATTTATGAGTATCAAATGCTATTCTCACCAACAACAAAAAGTGGACTGAGGTATCACTAAAGAAGCATCATTTCAATTTTAAAGTCTGCGGTATCACTAGTGAAGCACCATTTCAATTGTAAGCTCTATGGTATCACAAGTGTTATGTCACAACATTAATGCCAATTAACCCTTTGAGTGCCAGAGGGGTAGGGAATGCCGTACCCTTCTGTCGCTCAAAGGGTTAATTCCCCCATCTGTAATAAGGAGCTGGAATTTCTGATAGAAAATTAGAGGCCAAGAAATCTACTTGTTTTTATTCTGGTTGGGGCCAGGGGATTGTGGCAAGGTCGGGGGGGGGGGGGCAGGGGATTGTGGCCGGGTCGTAGGGGATTGGCGGGGGCGGGGCATCAAAATGCACCTTCGCCTGTGTAGACAAAAATCCTTGCACCGGCCCTGATCTTATCTTAAATGTATCCATTGTATCTGCCATAACCACATCCTTGGGCAAGGAATTCCATAATTTTAACAGACTTTACTGTAAAAAAACCCCTTTCCTCTGCTGAATTTGAAACCTCCTTTCCTCTCATCTCAAGGAGTGTCCCCTGGTTATTTGATCAGGCCTTGGAATGAAGAGGGAGATCCTAGTATTGACCTCTCGTGTATGTGCTTCACAATGCATTGGAGACCTCTCTAGCTTTCAAAGGGTTAAACATTGCATATAAATCAGGCAGGAATTTGGGGAAGTTTCATTTATTCCCTGTGTTGTAATTAGTTTACCCCAGAATTGATTCACTTTTGCCTTTGCCCAAAGTGATTTGCTCAAGGTCACAAGGAGATTTCACATCTACTTTAAAACATTTTCATCAGCTTGAAAAAACAATATTAATCTCCCTTTTTCAATCATAAAATGTCTCTTAGTGACAACTGGTGAAGTGACATTAATGGTTCCTTTCAGTGTAACTGCTGTCACTTCTGAAAACCTTCCAAGCTCAATAGCGGGTAAATCATTCAATGACTTCACAGTCTCCCGTTGTTTGAGTATGGATGTACTAAATAAGGCTTCTTGGTACTTGTGTACTGTCTTTTGCTAAATGAGAAAAAAAACAATATTAGCATATTAATAAACATTTTAGATAAGCAATGAACATATTTTATCTGTCTAATAACCGCAGACTGAAATTTCAATTTAGAAGGCATTACAAAAATTAATTGCAAGTACACTGAATTAAGATGATAGGCAACGAACCTCTGAACAGTTAAAGGAAGATTCTGTATTCAAGTCACACAGCTTACCAAAGCAATAAATTCTAAATTGAAAAACATCAAAGCTGTAGCACTTCCAGGCTGTGAAAGTCTACCTCGGAGGATTATAAAAACAACATCCAAGGTACAGAAAAACTTCCAGCGATAATAGAAGGATCATCAATGACTGACAACAGTGACAATCCCGTGGAAATACACATTTATAGTTTTGTATTCAGCAAGGTTGATAAAAAACACTAGTTCATTAAGTTCATCTTTGTTGGATCTCCTCCAGAGGAAGGAAAAACAAAGAACGCAGCATAATAAGCATGTTCAAGTGAAAAATGGAGCAATTATGGGGCAAACCAACTACACAGTTGTGAACAAATACAAATTGCTCAAATTCGCATTAATTTAAAGGGATAGTAATACTTGAATTAAATTTGAGGTCTTAGGGCAGTATGTTCAAAGGGATAATGACAAAAAAAAGTCATATGAACGACAGGATAAGTAATTGTATGCATGAACGGCATATTTCCTATAGAGTATACAAAAACACTAGTAATGGCCGTTGTGTACGACAGAATTTCAGACCAAAGGGGCAGGGCAAAGGGGCGGGGCAAGGGCGTGGCTAAACTATTTTCCAGTGTCGTATAGAGGAAAAGAAAATTTGTCGTTCTTGCACAAGACATTTGTATGTTGAGATAAAAGTGGAGGGAATGTGAAGTTCTGAATGTGAAAAACCTAAAATAATTGAAGGAAACACAACTCTTTAGTTAAGAAATTTTTATCGTTACATACAACAATTTCAGTCAGGAATCGTACTTCAATGACAAAACAACATATTTCCGATCACAACCGACACTCTCTGAAAATATTAATGAGCCCAACGACACTGTACTTTGAAATGTTGTTACAAATGACAAAAGCTATTTCGCTACTTCTTTGAACATATGACCCCTATTCTTCTTTATATGTTTTTAAACACAGAGCTATATTTCACCACTTACATGTTTGTAGGTAATCAAAAAGGATCCCCCTCCGCTGTGTCACTCTGGCTCAGTCTGGTCCGGATGGAGAGCGGAGAGGGGCAATCTTCAGTAAGCAAAAGGAAAATCCTGCCCTACTTCATCAAGGGGGGCAGTGTTTTCCTTATACTTACTGAGTGAAGATTGTGCCTTGCTGCATCCGTCCGGTCCCACAACTGGATTACAGATGTGATGGGAGGCGGCCAGAAGGGGAGGGAGGGTGATCTTTTCAAACTGAATTGCGCTTGAACTACAAACATGTACGTGATGAAATATAGTGGTATGAGTTTAAAATCATATAAAGAAGACTCGGACCTCACGTTTATTTCAAGTGTTACTATCCCTTTAAATGTGGATTTTAATGTCTTGAATGCTAATGTGGTCTCCAATGCGTTTCATTCACTCTGCAAAGGTAAAGGTTGAGACTTTCTTGAGAATACTAACCTCATCTTAGGGAACAAATGCACATTCCTCAAATTTGATTTGAACCCTTTGAGTGCCAGAGAGTTATCAAAAGCACTGCAATGCAATCTCTGGCACTCAAAGTTTTAAACCCTTTGAGTACCTGAGGGGTATGCAATGCATAGCAAAGCAATGACTTGCATACCCCACTGGCACTCAAAGAGTTAAATGGGTTTTTTTAAATACAGTGAATACTTTATAATGCGTTGGAGACTTTTCTAGCATTCAACAGGTATAAACCTTCATTTAAAGATTAGTTCAAGTTTGCATATTTGAAAACTGCATTAAAAACTGTCTGTATGTCATGTTAGCCCAAAGTCCAGAAGATGTACAGTTAAAGGGATAGTAATGTTTCACAATCAAAGCAGCTCCAATTAATCTTCATAGTATTTGGGCCATAGAGAGTGTTATTTCAATACTGTCAGAGTTGTAGTTCAAGAGTAATCCTATATAATAATTCGCTAGAATGTTTGTCAGGAGCCATCACACGCAGTATAGACTGCCTGAAAGCACAGAATGCTGGGAGTTCTGTGCTGGAGCACAGAATGCTGGGAGTTCTGTGCTGGGAGCATTCTGTGCTTTTGTGCAGTTTCTACAGTACAAGTCTGCGTCGGTGGTTCAAGAGTAATTGAATGATAAAGAATCCCCCTCCCGTCCCTTTTACTGATGTAACACTGCTCACCTCAGAGCAGCAAGACTGTCCAGATGGATCACAGAGGGACAATCTTCAGTGATCATAAGGAAAAACCTGAAAAACCTGTCAAGGGGACAGGGTTTTCCTCATGCTCACAGTAAGAAGATTGTCCCTTTCTGTGATCTGTCTGGTCAAGTGACCAGATTCCACATCTGAGGGGAGGTGGCTTACATTAGGTAAAAGGGGCGGGAGGGACTTTATCATTCAATTACTGCAACACTGCATGCTCTGTATGCTGCATTTAACCTTTTCAGTGCCAGAGAGGTATCCAACGCATTACTTTGCAGAGACATGCAATAAAACCGATAAAGGGATTGCAGGATCTGAGTTATAAAGAGAGACTAGCCAAACTGGGTTTATTTACATTAGAGAAGAGACATCTAAGGGGTGATATGATTACCATTTACAAATACATTCAAGGTCAGTACAAAGAACTATCCAATGACTTTTTTACGCAAAGAGCTGAGCTAAGAACGAGAGGTCATCTGTTAAGACTAGAGGAAAGGCACTTTTGACTAAAACAAAGGCAGGTATTTTTTACAGTAAGGGCTGTAAAGCTATGGAATTGTTTGCCTCAGGATGTTGTACTTGCAGATAATTTAACTGCTTTCTAAAAAGTAATGGATGCCTATTTAGCACAGAACGATATTGAAAATGATGACAGATGGTTCCAATGCAGATAGGTTGTTGATCCAGGGAACTATCTGACTGCCATTTGGAGTCAGGAAGGAATTTTTCTACCCACTTGTGGCTAAATTGGAAAGAACAGCATAAGAGAAACCATGTGCCACTTATTGTCACTTACCACCCCAAGGTTGAAGCTCTGTGCAAAATATCAAGAGAACTTCAAGCAACCTTACATACAGATGAAAGACTTAAGAACATGTTCCCACGGCCTCCCTTACTCTCGTTCAGACAGCCTCCCAGTTTAAAACAACTGATGGTAAGGACTGGTGTGCCCTGAACAAAAATACAAAAAATGGCACATTATCCTGCCTACAAAGTAGTTATAAAATATGTGCATGCATTTACACCACAGACAAGATACCCATATCAAACACCCAGTTACACCATACGATCAATGGTAATTTCACCTGCAAATCATCCAATGTAATATACCTCATCATGTGTGCAAAATGCCCAACAGCTCTTTATGTGGGTGAAACTAGACAACCGTTACATAAGAGGTTTAATTCACACAGATCCAGTATTAATAACAAAAAGACAGAGACTCTGGTGGGAGAACATGTTTGCCAAAGTGGACACAGTGTCAGGGACATTAGACTGACTGTACTGATGGGACAATTTTGCACTCAGAGGGACAGAAAATTATGGGTGGTAAAATCAATGCTACAATTTGATTCCTTGATGTATGAGCTGAAACAGACAGAGAGTTTCTGTCACATTACCACATTGTGAATTAACTTTTAAGACAGTCCCTCTGGGATCATAAATACCTGGACTCCTCAGAGGAAGAATGCAATTTAAATCACATCCTCTACCATTGACTGATCAGAGAAACAGTATCTGGACTAACGTTCTTATCTGATTTCCATTAATGTGTACTTGTATTTAAGAGAGAAGTATTCATATTTATCTGTATAACATGCCTGAGGAAGAGACCTAAGAAGTCTTGAAAGCTTGCATTTTAAATCTGTTTAGTTAGCCAATAAAGGTATCAACTTTACTAAATTTTTGCCTTCTGTATTTCTACGGCTAACACAATACCAACTCTCATCTATAGTGCTAATGTATGACTTGTAATGATTAGTGTTGAGCGAGCGTGCTCGGCCGATGCTCGGATCGGCTCGAGCATCGCTCTGCTCGGCACATGGCGGTACTCGTACGAGTACCGCCATGTGCTCGCCCGACATGTTCGGGTGAAGAGGATCTGTGCCGGAAGAGGCACAGATCCGAAGACGCTCCGCTGGACCACCAGGGAATGGAGGTACGGGGGCATTGCGGAGATGAAGGGGGCATTGCGGAGATGAAGGGGGACATTGTGGAAGAGGGGCATAGACTCTATGCCCCTCTTCCACAATGTCCCCCTTCATCTCCGCTATGCCCGTCTTCCACAATGTGCCCCTTCATCTCCGCTATGCCCCTCTTCCACAATGTCCCCCTTCATCTCCTATGCCATAGAGGAGATGAAGGGGGACATTGTGGAAGAGGGGCATAGCGGAGATGAAGGGGGACATTGTGGAAGAGGGGCATAGACTCTATGCCCCTCTTCCACAATGTCCCCCTTCATCTCCGCTATGCCCCTCTTCCACAATGTCCCCCTTCATCTCCGCTATGGCATAGGAGATGAAGGGGGACATTGTGGAAGAGGGGCATAGCGGAGATGAAGGGGGACATTGACCAGGCACCCTCCGCTCATCAGAGCAGGGGGTGCCTGGTTTAATGCTCGAGTGCTCCCATTCATTTGAATGGGGCTCGGGTGCTCGGCCGAGCACTCGAGCATCAGGGGGTGCTCGGTCAGAGCACCCGAGCACCCGAGCATCGGGGTGCTCGCTCATCCCTAGTAATGATCTCTCAGGTTCTAGAATACTTACTTTCCGCTAGATCTTTTCTCTTCAATCAGCCATCATTCTTTCATCTTTCACCATCTCCACCAGAGATGTGTCCATTCTTCCCCTCTTATTCTCCAGCCTTTCTCCTTTTGCTATCATAAATTTTTTTTTGATTCACTATCAAAATGTTGCCTACTATTGGGTGACCAACTAAATGGCATATTAACCATGTCGCCGGGATGAAAAGGACGACATGAGAATCTCGCCCATATCAAAAGAGCGAGATTCTCATGTTGCGGGCTTAAGAGTCTCTCATTTGAGCACCCGCATCAAAAGGGTGAGAGTGTCATAAACATAACTTGCTGATATGTTTGTCTTCATAGGTGGACTATAGAAATGTCGCCATCCAGCCAGAACAGTTCTGTGTGTACGCCTGTTCTCCTTCCCCTCAATGTCCATGTCTCATAATAATAAAAAAAAAAAATCATATCATCATCTGCGAAGACACAGGTGCTCAATTCACCCACACAATATGTGCACATATTGAAGCAGACGTTAAGTATAGTGCAAGCTGGTCCGATGTATATACATACATGCACATACTGTATGGGTGAATTGCCCATCTGTGTCTTTGCTGGTGACATTTCTATAGTCCACCTTTGAAGATTTAATCATGTTGGCCTTTTCATCCCAGTGACATGGATAATGCGCAGATTAGTTGGTCACCCAATAGTGGGCGACATTTCAAAAGGATACCTATTTTTTCTGCCCTCCCCATGCTTCCTTTTTCCATTTCTAATAACAAAGGTCCATATTTATTACAGCAAGCTGGAGGTATTCTGGATTAAACCAACTGCACCAAAGGGGACAAATAAAAATGACTGTTAAATTAAATTGGTCTTTTAACCTCTTGAATGCTATAGAGGTCTCCAATGCATTGCGAAGCAATGCTTTGGAGGCCTCTGTAGCACTCGAGGGGTTAAAAAGTTCTATTCAAGTATATTTGTCCCCTATGGTGCGTAGTAGCATAGTAACATAGTAAATTAGGTTGAATAAAGACACAAGTCCATCAAGTTCAACCTTCTCCTCATACCCCAGTAACTGAGAATTTTATCGCTTTCCTGCTACCAATTAAGTTAGTCTTTATTGCACCTTCCTGATCTGCCTACTGATAAACAGTATGACTCTGTATGTTCCCTTTTGAAAGAAATGCATCTAATTTTCTCTTAAATTAATCCATTGTATCTGTCATAACCACCTCCTTGGGCAATGAATTCCACAATTTAACAGACCTTACCGTAAAAAACCCCTTGCTCTGCTGAAGTCTAAACCGCCTTTCCTCTAATCTCAAGGGGTGTCCCCTGGTCACCTGATCAGGCCTTGGAATAAATAGCTCACCGCAGAGATCCTTGTATTGATCTCTCATATACTTGTACAATGTGATAAGGTCTCCTCTTAGTCGTCTTTTCTCTAGAGTAAATAAACCAAGTTTGTCTAGTCGTTCCTCGTTCCTCATTTGTCAAGTCCTCCATTCCCTTCATTAATTTTGTTTGGTGCAATTGGTTTAATCCAGAATAAATATGGGCCCTAGGGCTTAATACAGAAGGCAATTCCAAGGCAAACTAATTGATTGAAATGTTGATTTTAACCCCCTAAACGCTAGTTAAGTCTCCGATGCATTGGATACCTCTCTAGCATTCGGGGATTAAAAACACCATTAAATAAGTGTAGTTTCAGAAATTTTCATCTGTTCCCATGGTGCAGTTGGTTTGGTTCAGAATCTTCCCCACATTAGCTTGCGGAATTAGATCCGTTTGAACATAGCTGATGTTGTTTTTGATCCAGTGGAAGATAGAAACAACAACTTAAAAATAATAGAAAAGCAAAATCCATTGACGCCATTTCCAATTATGTCCCAAGTGGGTTAAACCAAAGGCGACACGTACCAGATCCTGTTGCAGGCAGAGCACACAGTCATGAAGCACACAGTCATGAAGTAAACAGACACTTTATTATCAGGGAATATGATGTTTCAGTCGCATACTGTGTCTTTCATCAAGAAGAAAGTCATAGGATGTGACTGAAATGTCAGATTCCCTGCTACTTCAAGACTGGTGAGACCGGCTTACAAAGAATTCCACAGCATTATTGCTTTTGCCTTAAAATAAAATTCCTGTCTTTGTTTTAGTCAGAATGCTGTTCGTCCTGTCTTGGTGGAAGAGACCCTTTTTTTTTGCTCAGCTCTTTGGATAAAGAGCTCACCATGCAGTTATTTGTATTGGCCCTTGTATGCATTTGTAAATAGAATTCATGCCCCCTCATAGCCAGTTTGGTTAGTCTCTCTTTTAAGTAAACATTTCTTATCCCTTTATCAGTTTTGTTGCACACCTCTGTTCTTTTCTTTAAAGGGACAGTAATACTTCATTTTAACTTTATTTTATTTTGTAGGCATTAAAAAAACATGAAGAATGATATGTCTTATCTCTCAAACCTTTATGGCTTGAGAGATATTCACAAGCAAAGTTTCCCCCTCCCGCCCCTTTTACCTAGTGTAAGCTATCTCTTCTCAGATGTGGAAAGCAGTCCATAGACCAGACAGATAACAGAAGGGGACAATCTTCTTCCTATGAAAACAATGAAATCCCTGCCCCCCTTGACAAGCTGTTCAGGTTTTTCCCTTATCTTAATTGAAGATTGTCCCTCTCTGCAGTCTACCTGGGCACCTCCCTTCTGATCTGGCTGAGCAGTGTTACATCAGTAAAAGGGGCGGGAGGGAGATACTTTATCATTGAATTACTCTGGAACTACAACTCTGACAGAATTGATATAACACTCTCCAAAGTCCAAATACTATGATGATTAATTACAGCTGCTTTTATTATGAAACATTAGTATCCCTTTAAGAAATGGTGCCCAAAACGGTACTCATTATTCTAGATGAGGTCTTAAAGGGATAGTAATACTTAAGATGTAAAAAAAAATATAGGTTGCAGGGTTTATGTCCCTGAATAAAACAAGGGAACTCCCACTGCTCAGAGATATTTTATTAAATTCCAACAGCTCAAACTTGAATTTTTTAGGTGCAATATCACAGTGGCCTGAAATTGTACAGTGGCGCTGTTGCTACACCAGCCAATGGAAATTTATGGCTTATAGACCAGAGTTTCCATAGGATGGTGTAGCAACAGCCCCACTGTAAATTTTCAGGCCACTGTGATACTGCACCTAAAAAGTTCAAGTTTGAGCTGTTACAATTTTTTAACCCTTTGAGTGCCAGAGGGGTACTCAACATATTGCAAAGCAACATGTTACATACTCCTCTGGCACTCAAAGGGTTAATAAAATATATCTCAGCAGTGGGAGTACCCTTGTTTTACTCGGGGGATAAACCCTACAACATATATTTATTTACATTTTAAGTATTACTATCCCTTTAACAAGGATTTATAAAAATTGAGAGCTATATTATCATCCCATGCATGCATACCCCGTTTTATACATGATAGTACCCTAATGAAACTTGGGTGACACCTCACACTGTTGTAAAGTCTATTGTCTACAAGTAATCCCAAGTTGTTCTCCAGCAATTATTCTTCAAGTAGTTTCCTATTTAGTCTATAATTAGTATGCTTTGTACCCCAAATTAAAAGGCATTGCTTCATAATTGAACCTTGAAGTCCTCCGTTTACAACACTCTTTGCATTCTATCATTTACCCTGTTTTCTATACATGATTTTGTCTCACTAGAATTCAGTGCGGTAATCTCTTGTAAGGCACAGTATCAAAGACTTTTACAAAATCCAGGTATGCTAAATCCACAATACAATGCATATCCAAGTAACCATTACCCATTCAACAGTGCAAGTAAAGTCGTTTAATATGACCTTCAAACAAGTCTGTTCACTCGTATTAATAATATTTTTGGTCATCATGCAATCCTGAAGCCTAATTGTTATTAATACTTCAAACATCTTTCCCATTATGGAAGTAAAACTTATGGGTCTATTATTTTTAGATTTAGATCTTGACCATTTTTGAACAATGGAATATATCTGCTTTTCTCCAATCATAGGGCACTAAGCCTGATGAAAGTGAATCAATAATGGTAATGGCTTGCTATTATTGAACTAAGCTCCCTAAGTACATCTGGATGTATGCCATCAGATTCATCAGTTTAACTGTTTGGACTTTTGTCCCTATTAAGCCATGTACATAGTAATGGAAATACCAATACTGTTTGTTTCTGTGTTTGCCTAAATACTGGTAAAGCATGGTAAACTGACAGTAGAATTTAAAGGAGCAGTAAACCTTTTTTTATAAAAAAATATATATTGTAGGGATTTTCCTATTAAGTAAAATAAGGGTACTCCCACTGCCGAGAGATTTATATTTCCAGAGTTATTACAGTTTAAACCCATGTTTTTTACATTAGCAGTGCCCTCTAGTGGTCAAATTCTAATTAGATTTCCTGTTAGATTCTAATGGAGAGGAAAGTCAGTGATATACAGTTCTTCACAGAATGTAATAGAAACTGCCTGTCACTTCCTGTCAGTTAGAACTATCAGGAAGTAAACACAGTAAATTCACTTCCTGTCAGTTAGAAGTATCAGGAAGTAAACACAGTAAATTCACTTCCTGGTTATTTAAACTGATATAAATTATGAATAAAACATCTGACAGCAGTGGGCGTGACCTTGTTTTATGCAGCAGGAAATTCTCTATAAAATATGTGTTTTCATAAAAAAAGTTTACTACTCCTTTAAATGAATGTTTAAAGTCAGCCTTCGTTTTTATTATTCCTGAAGAAGAGACCTAGTTGCCTTGAAAGCTTGTATCCTAGAGCCAGTCAGTTAGATAATAAAGGTATATTTTTTACTCTACTATTCTCCTTCCTAAATACTGTAGTTTTTGTTAGACTTGTCCGATTCGGTTCAGCTAATTTTGGAATTTGGGCAAATCAGGCGTATTCGGCATCATTCGGACCTTCCGAAAGCCAAGGTCCACCCACACAAAAAAATCAGAATCTGAAAGGGACCTAGTCTGAAATTTCGGTGTAAATTTTGGAAATTCGGAAGGCGCTTTCCCACCTGAAACCATTACAATGTTGCTACATACTGCTAAAAATAGATCTGGTAAAACAGGTGCTTTACAGTTCATGCAAGGTGCAGATATTAACCACATAAGGACACAAGCAATTTTGCCATTTTTGCTATGTGTGTGTTCAACCATAATTCCTATCTTTCTCATTTATTGCACAAACACCTATTATATAATTTGTTTTAGACCATTCCAATAAAGGGATTCTGTATAAGTAACGAGATCCCGGTACTTCTCAAGCGCCACAATGTCGACCGACACGAATCTCCTGCTGACAGCTTTACAGCTGTCAGTAGGAGAAATCAAACTTCAAACGCCCGCATCTCTTAAACCATAGCAGTTTGAGAGATACGTTTTTTTGCATTTAAATCAGCTTTTTGAGCACTTCTAAATGCAAAAAAAGTTTTTTTTAGACATTACTATCACTTTAAAGACTCTCCACAGGCTCAGTGCCACAAGATTGCAATAAAGCCAATGTAGTGCCTTTATTTAAAAAAGGAACTAAAACAGAACTTCAGAATTATAGATCTGTGAGTTTGACCTCAGTAGTGGAAAAGCTGATGATAAGGGATTATATTCAGGGTTGCAATGAAAAGAACAAAATTATTAGCAGGAATCAACATGGTTTTATGACTTACAGATCTTACAAAAAAGTCTTTTGAGCTTCTAAGAAGAAGTAAGTAGCAACCTAGATAATGGCAAAGCAGTGGATGTTGTATATTTATAGTTCGCTCAGGGATTTGCTACCGTGCCACACAGAAGACTGGTTTATAAAATAAGGGAATTGGGTCTAGGGGATAATCTTTGGAAAGAAAATTGGTTGAAGGATAGGAAGCAGTGTGTTATTATAAATGGAAAATTCTTCAATACACTTAAAGTTGATAGTGCAGAATCTCAGGGTTGAATACTTGTTTCACTGCTTTTTAATATGTTTATAAGTTACCCAGAACTAGGTATAGAAAACAAAATAACAATATTTTCAGACAGCACTAAATTATGGAGGGTAATAAATTCAGAGCAGAATGATTGTTCTCTACAGAAGGATTTGCATAAAATGGAAGACTGGGCAAACAAATGAAATATGAAATTTAATGGAGGAAAGTATAAAGTAATGCATTTGGGAAGAACAAATTATAATTCTACTCATAAACTTAATGGAGTCATTCTAGAAGATGTATTGTTAGAGAAAGATCAGGAAGTCCTTGTAACCTGTAAATCTGTTATCAGTGTCAAATAGCAGTAGCAAAAGCAAACAAAATACAGTCTTGTATAAAAAGTGGTATTGAAGCAAGAGTGGATAACATAATTTTGGCAAGACCTGTCCTAGAATGTACAATGCTGTTTTGGGCACCAGTTCTGAAAAAGTATTTTCTGGGAGTACAGAGAACAGCAACAAAACAAATTTTAGAGAATAAAGGATTTGAGATATAAAGAAACACTAGACAAACATGGTTTATTTACTGTAGAGAAAAGATGCCTAAGAGGGGATATTGGTACATTATATAATATGCAAGGTCAATAAAAAGGATCTTTCTAGTGAAGTTTTCAGTCTAAGGCCTAATCAAATAACTAGGGGTCACCCCTCACGAATAGAGTAAAGGAAACAACTTCAGCAGAGGAAAGCTTTTTTTACAGTAAGGTCTATTAAATTGTGGAATTGTGGTAATGGCAGATACAATGGATACATTTAAGAGAAGATTAGATACATTTCTTTCTGAAGGAAGCATGCAAGGTTACGGAGTGTATTAGTAGGTAAAACAGGAAGGTCTGATAATTCCCATTTTGGAGTCTGGAAGGCTTATACCATTATTGTTCTGAGTTATAATGAGGCAAGGGTTGAACTTGATGGACCTGTTTTTTTTTTCTACCTAATTTACTATGTAACTATCATCGGGCATGTATTTTTCTCTTGTGATGGGGGAGCATACAGGAGACACAAAAGACAGTTTTGCTAATCTCCAGTTCTGCTCCCAAAATTATTGCCAAGATGTTATAATCAGAACTGTACCTATAGGAATAAGTAGTTATTTGTTTGTTTACAGTTGACCTGTCACCTTGGACTCAGGTGTGTTTATTTGACAGTGTCTTTCAAGATTGAGTATGTATCATGATAGCTAAAAGGTCAGCAAATTCATAGTTTAAGAAACATCAATACTTACTGTAAAATCTCAGGTGTAATACACACCTGTGTATTATACGCAGGTGCATATTATGCCCAAGATTTTAGGGGAAAACAAGAGTGCCTATGTATAATACGCACCCTTGTTTTCTCCTTTACTAAAAAGGTTTTGCAGGCTGGTAGATCCCTTCCCTCCCCGGCGCTATCCATTGCTAAAATAAGACTCACTAGGTTAAAAGTAAGTCCCCGATGAAGTCTTCATGTTTCGAAGAGCAGCCAAAATAAAAGCTACCGGTGTGTAAAGCAATAAGTGCGGGCAACATTCTTCCATTCGCCGCCCGCTTCCTTCAATGGCTTTCAGGTCCTTCCTCCTCCAACCAATGGCTTGAGCATGCGACCAAATGATAGTTACCTTGTCGCCATAATAAAAATGGCGACATGAGAATCTCGCACTGCATGACAGAGCGAGATTCTCATGTCAGTTAGTGAAAGGTTGCATCACATAACATTATGCTGCCCTTGTTGAGCACTCAATGCACTGGTTACTCTTTCTAAATCTGAAGATGAACTTTTTATGTACCTGTAATGACTATCAATTACTCACAGCTAGATATGCATTACAACCCCTTAAAGTGCCAATGCATTTGAGAACCTTCCTGTAACTGACTGCAAAGTAATATGCTGGCGTTGTATGACCTGGTAACATCATGCTGCCCCGACTCTATCCCATCATGCTGACCCGGCACTATCTCCCCTTTGCTAGTCTGTGTCTTGGAGTTGCAGAAGGAGGGGCAGCATGATGTTACCAAGTCATACAACGCCAGCGTATTACTTTGCAGTCAGTTACAGGGAGGTTCTCAAATGCTTTGGTACTTTAAGGGTTTGTAATTTTCTGAATGAGTTTTCGCGAAAAACAGCTGATTTTTCACTTTTATCGCAAAAGTTTTCTGTTTTTATTATTATTATTCTTTATTTATATAGTGCCTGTCTGTTGCCAGGCCTAGGTGTGTGGGTGTAGTGAAGGCAGTGTCTGATGATGTGAGCCATGTTTCAGTGATGGCAAGGAGGTTTATGGAGTGCGAAATAAACAGGTAATGAACAGCCGTTAGTTTGATACTCAAAGAGTGGGCATTCCAGAGGCCAAAACAGAAGGTGGGGGGAGGAGGTTAGGTGACATGGTACAGTTATTAGACTGTGGATGTTGCGTGTGTAAGCGGATGTTGCGTTACAGGAGAGAATGGAAGGGGGGGCCTGGGTTAGGTGAAATGTCACCTGCAGCGAGCAGGAGGAGAAGGGACAGGGACATTAGATGGGGTGAGATTTGAAGCAGTGGGGCTTTTTGGCAGCAGTTGAAGGAAATGGTGGTGATAGGGACTGGAGGAATGAGAGAAGTTCATGGGAACAGAGAAGTGGTGAGGGAAGAAGTGAGGGTGCAATGTGGATGTAGTGACACTTAATGTGAACACAGGAGGAGGAGAGTCTTAAGCAGGTGAGAATGGCAATTAAAAAGCAAGGAGCCAAACTGGTCATAGTGGGGTTAATGTGTGTGGGTTGAGGAGTTTGTGGAACAGATTGTAGTGCAGGGGTGTGTAGGTGACTTGGCAGTCAAGGGTCAATCCAGGGTGCAGGGGTGTAGGTTCCAGGGAGGATGAGAAGAGTGAGTTGCAGAATTGTGAAGTATTTGATGAGGGTAGGAGCCAATGCAGGGTTAAATGAAGTAGTCCATTGATGATCAGTAGAGGTAGATGTTGTAGTGGTTAATGGTGGTTGGAGAAGAATCAGAGACCAAGTTTTTTCCCCACTTCAGTGGTTTAGTGGTTAACTGTGCTGTTTGCAAAGTCAGTCCTGGTAGTTCTGGTTACTTGCATCAGGTGTTCAGCAGTGTTGATAGAAGATGCAATGGTAGTGCTTTGTTTTCCTCCTTTTCTCCTATTCCAGCTATTTTTTTGCCTATTCCAACACATTATCCTCCTATTCTAACACAGTTTTCACATAGTGTAACACGTTTCCCCTATTCAACACATTTTTCTCCTATTCCAACACATTTTTTCCTATGTTTAATATGGTGCAACATTTCCCAGCACAATATTACTTCTTCTGAGGGTTGTAGTGGAGAAATAAGTAGCTGGAAGTCAAAGTTGTGAGTCTACAGCAATATATACCATGAAAAGTGTGTTATCATGCAGAGTGACTTTGTCCTTCACACACAACACTAACTTCCTGTTTCAGTGGCACTGGCACATATTCATGATGATGTCAAGTGATTAAAAAAAAATAAAGTACACCCTACAATGTGGTAGATGTGTATAGTAGTGGTGGTGGGGGACTGACACGGTGTGAGTGTAGGGTTGCCACCCAGCCGGTAAAAAAATGTCTTCTGTCCAATGTTAAGTCTATGGAGGGAATGCCATGGCCGGTATTTTTTTGAAGAAAAGGTGGCAACCTTATGTGAGTGGTGGGACCTTGACAAACTGCATCCACTCCGGGAGGAGAAGGATCATCATCATTTATTGCACACGCTGCAGTAACAATTGCCAGGGCCCTGGCACGTCATGGATTTCAGAGCTCCCCGTGTGGCTGCACGCCGTTCGGGGAGGCCTAAAAACTATTGTGCAAAAAAAAACAAAAACTCAGTGGTCCTTAAGGGGGTTAAAGTAATTGAGTGTTGTGACAAATTACTCTTGTTGCAGTGACACATAACTATGCAGTCATATGCCTGTTGGGAACCACATTCCTAAATAAACAATATACCACAATAAACAATGCACTCTATCAGTCTGAATGTGACTAACTCTAGAGAGCTCTAATAGGACAGGAACATGCCCCTGTTCAGTAGCAGTCTACAGCAGAGTTCAAATGCAAAAAACAGCAAATAGATGCATTCCTAAGCAAGTCCTTCTATTAACCCTTTAAGGAGTAAATGAGCGTATGCAATGCATTGCTTCACAATGCTTTGTATAGGCACTGATTCTTAAGCCTTTCAGTGCCAGAGGGGTATGGAATGCATTGCAAAGCAGTTGGTTGATTCCAGAATAACTCATTTCCTTTCATAAATATGGGCCATTATTTCCTATTTGAGAAACACATTGATAATAGTTTGTCTCTGCCTTGAAATTTCAAATATGTTGCCTACTTAATTGCTAGTCAGGCAGATCAGTGTTACACGCTATTATCATGCAGTCAATCCAGTTCAGGCATCAGACACCTGTCTGACACAACCCTTTGAATGCTAGAGGGGTACGCAATACATTGCAAAACAATGTGCTTTGCACCCCTCTGGCACTTAAAGGAGCACTAAACTTTTTTTTAATGAAAAAAATATATATTGTAGGGTGGTTCCTGTTGAGTAAAATAAGTGTACTTCCACTGCTGATGGAGGCATATTACCAGAGTTATTACTGTTTAAACCTGTGTTTTTTAACATTAGCAGTGCCCTCTAGTGGTCAAATTATAATTAGTTATTCTGTTACATTCTAATGGAGAAGAAAGTCAGTGGCATACAGTTCTCCATAGAATGTGATAGAAACTGCTGAGTCACTTCCTGTCAGTTAGAACAATCAGGAAGTAAATACACAGTAAATTCACTTCCTGGTTATTTGAACTGTTATACATTTTGAATAAAACAACTGACAGTGGTGGGAGTAACCTTGTTTTACTCAGCAGGAAAAGCTCTATAACATATAGGTTTTCATAAAAAAGTTTACTGTTCCTTTTAAGGGTTTTGAATGCTGAAGTGGTCTAACATCTGATATTTCTTCCCCAGTAAAACCGTCTAACGAAATTAGAGGGGAGACGGTTGTGCTGATGCCTTCATAATAACAAAAGACATGAACACCACATTGTCACTTCACTGTGTTCCTCATAGCAATAATTCAACAAAGAGAATTTGTATTCAAGCAGGAATTCTATATGAGGCACCTAGGATGAGAATCAAACAAAGAGAACATCCCTTATGACTTCTAAAGAACATGCAGTTCTTAAAGTACCACTTAAGGGTCACAAAAGCATTTGCAATATCTCTTTTACCATCCCACATACAAGGAACAATTTATACATCATTCACAGAGATAAAGCAGCTCTTTGTTAAACATGGATCGCTCGCTACAGCACAAAACCATTTTTGCTGTCATTGTATAATAATTCAGTTACACACTGTTTGGCACATTACAGAAAATTATCTCACCGCAATCATAGCTGCACAAGGTGCTTTGGCTTTTAAATTATTGCAGGGCAGAAGGAATAGAGTTGTTTTCAAGATTTTATCTTACAGAAAGAAAATCACCAGTGTATTCAGATATGTCTCTCAGAAAGACAGATCTCTAGAGGTGTCTTGTCTTCCAAAGAAATATACCTGTAAGAGCTGGATGTAAGTAAAAGGGGAGAATTCTGGGGCACAGCAAATGCACTTTACGCGATAAATAATACATTGCAATACTCCTAATGATTTTAATTGGGTTTATAACTCCTTAAATGAGCCTCAAGGTTGAAAACACATATAAATCAGTCAGTAGTTGGGTGATTTTTATTTTTCCTCTTTGATGTATTTGTCCCCTATATTGCATCAACTATCAAGGGGGAAAATTTTCCACCCCAAGTTTTTTCCTAATTTTTTACAGTGTATTTTATTGTTTGTTTGTACATATATGAGTGTATATGTGTGTGCATGTGTGTGTATGTGTGTGCGCGCGTGTGTGTAGGGTCGGATTTCCATTTAGGCAGAGGGGTCAACTGCCAAGATTTGAGGGGTGCCTCAGCTGTGCTGACCACACCTACATTTTGATTTGTGGGTGTGGCCATTGGAATCTCAATGTCTGTGCACCATTTTAAATTAGGCTGACCAGACCTCACCTTTAACCAGGGACACATAGGAAATAGGCATATTTCAGGACTGCACCAAAATCAAAGCATCCCTGCAGTATGCATTTTTCATTTGTGTCCTCGATTAAAGGTTAGGTCTGGTCACCCTATTTTAAATACCCCCTTACTGGCTATTATTTAACCCCTGGATGGTAGATAAGTCTAGAACACATTGCAAAATCTATGTGTTGGAGATCTTTCTAGGAACTAAGGGACTAAAAGTATTTTCTTGTTTGTTATAGACTAAGGGTGTTTACTGTGCCAGGGAAAAGTGGATTGGACTGGAGGGGTGGTTATGTGAGGAGTGGGGAGTGGTCATGAGAGGAGCTAAGTGCATCTAGGGGTCCCTACCTAGGGAAGTCTTGGATGTAAATCCAGCCCTGTGTGTGATTGTGGGTATGTGATTGTGGTGTGGGTAGATGTTTGATTGTGGTTGTATTATTGTGTGTGTGCATTATTATGGGTTTGTGTGTGTGTGTGTGAGATTGTGTCGGAGAACAGCCCCTCTAGCTGATGGGATCCAGGATGCAGGCAGACGTAGATAGTTAGTGGTAGTAGGGGATTCCATAATTAGTAGACAGATAGGGTAATCTGTCAATAGTATTGCCACAGTCACACAGTTTTCTGTCTCCTGGATGCTCAGGTAGTAGATTGTTGGAAGGGGCTGGATGTAACCTGGATGTCCTAGTACATGTTGGTATCAGTGACAAAGTCAATGAGAAATGGAGGTCTGTTAAAAAGGATTTTAGGGATTTAGGCAATAAGCTTAAGCACAGGACCTCTAAGGTTGTATTTTCTGAAATACTGCTTGTGCCACGAGCCATTCCAGAAAGGCAGTTCAAGATTAGGGAGTTAAATGCATGGCTAAAGACTTGGTGTAAGCAGTAGGGGACTGGGTTTCTAGAACACTGTTATAGATGGTGGCATCTCACTTGAGTGCCACAGGGCATACCTCTTTTCATGTGGCTGCATCCGCTGGCAGCAGGCCGGCTACATCCTTCCTCTTGGCACCTAAGCTGCATTCTGTCTTGCAGCTCCAGCCGCTTCCCTATAGATGGCCTGGCCATTGCTGTTTAGCTTCATACTGGCGCACGTACAGGGAGACGGATGTGCGCTACATTTTAAATGGGCAGTCATCCACTCCTGGCTCCTCCTCTTCCTGGGGGCAGGTATTTATATACTGCCTGGACACAGGGCTCAGTTGCCCTTTCATTGGGGTCCAGTGCATTTCCTAGTGTTTGTTCCTATGTATTACCTGGCTTGTCTGAATACCTGCTCAGTGTATGACCCTTGGCTTGTCTGACTACCTGTTCTAGTGCTGACCTCCGGCTCTGTCTGACTATCCACTCCGTGTATGACCTTGGCATAGTCTGATAACCATTCTGGTGCAGACCTGCAGC
Source organism: Rhinophrynus dorsalis (assembly GCA_037306005.1). Classification (NCBI taxonomy): domain Eukaryota; kingdom Metazoa; phylum Chordata; class Amphibia; order Anura; family Rhinophrynidae; genus Rhinophrynus; species Rhinophrynus dorsalis. The sequence continues at coordinate 370,031,842 of CM074724.1, read as the reverse complement.
TCTGGCTGACTACCCCATTGCGTATTGACCCTTGGCTTGTCTGACTATCCATTCTGGTGCTGACCTGTGGCTCTATCTGACTATTCTCTGTATTTCCTCCTTTAGTTTGATATCCATTTAGGTGCAAGCCTGTGAAAACAGACAATGAAATGGTAATACAATATATATACAGTATGAGCAACACACAAGAGTGCAAGCAACACTTCACGGATAGGAGAATGTTTTGGTGTGGTGCTGTATGTAGATCCTACATAGGGAATGGTAGGCCTCCGCAGGACTGCATCTGAGCCTCAGGTCTGCACCTGAAGGTACCCAAAAAGCTCGGAAGCCAACCAGGAATGAGTCTGCCAGAGCCACAGGCCCGCACCTGAATGGATATCAGACTAACGGAGGAAACACAGAGAATAGTCCGATAGAGCCACGGGTCGGTACCAGAATGGATAGTCAGACAAGCCAAGGGTCAAAATGCAATGGGTAGTCCGCCAGAGCCGCAGGTCTGCACCAGAATGGTAATTAGACTATGCCAAGGTCATACACGGAGTGGATAGTCAGACAGAGCCACAGGTCAGCACCAGAATGGTTAGTCAGACAGGCCAAGGGTCATACACGGAGCAGGTAGTTAGCCAGAGCCTCAGGTCCGCACCAGAATGGCTATCAGACTATGCCAAGGTCATGCCAAGCGCGGACATGTATTTTTCCTTGGAAGCAATCTTTATAGTAGAGATGGATTGTAGTTTTGTTGAAGAGTGGCTACTGCGCTAGGGGTTAGGATGGTTAGAGGGTTGGAGGAGACTTTAAACTAGGAAAGAGGGGAGTGTGATACCACACAGGATGGGGTAGGCATTGTGGAGGATGGAATAGGATTAGAGAAGGGACCTGGTGGTAGAGAGGGGGATGTGCTAGTTTATCTAATAGGGAGGTGCCTTCTACAGAATGGCACTTACATAAAATGTATGCTTATAAATACTTATAGTTTGGCTTGTGAAATGGGAAACTGGAACTCATTGCAATTAATGGTATTGTTGGTATTAATGAAACCTGATGGGATGATACAAATAACTGGACAGGGAAACTAGAGGGTTATTCACTTTTACAAGTGATATGGTTAATAAAAGAGGTGTGTGCGTGTGTATAGGGGGGTATACCTGTATGTAAAGCACACAACAAAACCTAGTAAAAGGGAATATATTAATGAAGGGTTCAGTGAATATGTAGAGACATTGTGTGGGTTGAAATACACACTGGAAACACTCATAATAAAAATATGCTAATGGGCATGTTCTACAACTCCCCTAATATAGGGGAGTTTGAAAAAGCCCAACTGTTATTGCAAATGGAAAATGCTTCTCAGTCAGGAAATTTATAATTTTTATTATGTTTTAATTACAATTTTAGATCTCACCTAATAAAGAAGCCAACTAAAAATGATGCCGTGCTGGACTTAGTGGTCTAAAAAAAATTCTGAAATGATATAGAATATACAGGTAAGGAAACATCTGGGCAACGGTGACCACAATATGGTATCCTTTGAAATTTGCTATAAGAAACTCATTAACAAGCATTTAGCCAAAAAAAGTAAACTTTAAAAAGGCTAATCTGACAAAGCTAAATACAGTATTAACCCTTTAAGGATCAGAGGGATTCTCAATGGATTGATTTGCATTATGTTGTGCATCTCTTTGGTCCTTAATAGACTAAAGGGCACTCAATGGCATGTGTACTTCAAATATAAAAATACACAAGAATGATGGAATTTTTTTTCAAAATGCTCTTAAATAAATATACACATCAATATAGTTCATTTGGGACTGAATACAAAAGGAGCAAATTAAGACCGATGTGGCTTAACAAAGATGTTAATGAGGAATAGGAAGCAATCATTTGAACTATTTAAGTCAGAAGGGTCAGACTCATCATTTAAAAATATAAAGAATGCAAACAAGAAAATAGGCTAACTAAAAAATGAGAAAATTATTTCAAAAGTGATCAAGAAAACAAAACATTTCTAAAAGTGTATAAATGGAAAAAAAGATTAAGATTGACATTGGGATATTAATCCCCATAAAATGAGATAGGCAAATTAATTAGTAAGGATGAGGCAATGGATAACAAATTATTTTCTTCTGTATACATAAAGGATGGAACAATGGCAGGCTATGGGCAAACAGGGGGAATAATATAATTTCCTCCATCATGTACATAGCTTATTGTGGCAAAGTCCAAAAGAGAATTGGAAAAGGTTATGGTAAATAAAACACCTGATCCTATTAGTATACACCCAGGAATACTTAAGAAACTTAGATCAGTAATTAAAAGATCATTATACTCAATATTTTATTGATTCACTATCATCAGGTGTAGTGGCCTGTAACTGGAGTAAAGCAGATGTGGTATCATTATTGAAAAAGGGGGCAAGGAACTAGGAAATTATAGACCTGCAAGCATGATTTCTGTAGTGGGTAAGATATTAGAAGGGTTACTAACAGATAAAGTTTTTAGTAGTCAGCATGGCTTTATGAAGAATATTTCATGTCAAACTAATTTACTTTGACAAGGGTATTGCCTTTGTGAAGGGTATTGCTCTTGGTGTACTATACTTGGATTTTGCAAAAACCTTTAATACTGTACATCACAACAGGTTACTGCATAAATTAAAAGGCTTCACCTTAGAAGGTTATAATTGTCTATGGGTTGAGAACTGGTTAAATGATAGAGTGGAGTGTCACAGGGTTCAGTCTTGAGCCCAATGCTTTTTAATTTGTTTATTAATGATCTAGAAGTAGGTATTGAAAGTAATGTCTCAATCTTCACTGATAACACTAAACTGTGTAAGGAAATTCATACAGAGCACAATGTTTTTTTCTCTACATAAAGATTTGTATAAACCGAGGGAATGCACAGAAAGGTGTCAGTTGAGGTTTAATATGCATATATGTAAAATTATGAATTTGGGCTGATAAAACAAGCATGTTATATATACATTAATTGGGAAAATACTTGGGAAAATAGACATCACAGCTCTGTTCAGTGTCACTCAGTAGCTGTAAGAGCAAATAAGTTACTATCATGTATAGAAATGAGTATGGATGCACAGGGTGGGAATATAATTCTACCGCTATATAAATCCTTGGTAAGGCCTCATCTAGAATATACAGTTTTGGGCACCAGTTCTAAAAAAATACATTATTAAGCTGGAAAAAGTGCAGAGACATGCAACAAAACTGATAAACGGATTTGGGGATCCGAGTTATATAGAGAAACTAACCAAAACTTGGTGTGTTTACATTAGAGAAGAGATGTTTAAAGGGATAGTAATACTTCGTTTTAACTTTATTTTATTTTGTAGTCATTAAAAAAACATGAAGAATGATATAAGTCTTATCTCTCAAACCTTTATGGTTTAAGAGATATTCACAAACAAAGTATCTCCCCCTCTGTTCAACCAGATCAGAAGGGAGGTGCCCAGGTAGACTGCAGAGAGGGACAATCTTCAATTAAGATAAGGGAAAAAGCTGAAAAACTTGTCAAGGGGGGAAGGGCTTTCATTGTTTTCATACAAAGAAAATTGTCCCCTTCTGTTATCTGTCTGGTCATACAACCTGATCCACATCTGAGAAGAGATGGCTTACACTAGGTAAAAGGGGAGGGAGGGGAAACTTTGCTTGTGAATATCTCATAAACCTTAAAGGTTTGAGAGATAAGACGTATATCATTCTTCATGTTTTTTAATGCCTACAAAATAAAATAAAGTTAAAACGAAGTGTTACTATCCCTTTAAGGAGTGATATGATTACATTTTACATATATATTCATTGTTAATATGAAAAACTCTCTAAGGAACTCTTTACACAAAGAGTTGAAGAAAAAACAAGAGGTAATCAATTAAGAGTAGAGGAAAGGCACTAAAACAAAGGAAGGGATTTTTTACAGTAAGTTGTGGAATTCTTTGCCTCAGGATGCTGCATTTGCAGATACTGTAATTGCTTTAAATATGTAATGGGTAACTTTCCAACTCCGAACAATATGGAAAATTGATTACAGTTTCAAAGCAAATAGGATGTTGAGCCAGGAAAATATCTGATTGCTTTTTGGAAATTTAACCACTTTGAGCTTCAATATGTCTTTCTCAGCCTCATGAACTATTTGTACTATGTGTATATGTCTGTGTGTGTGTTTGTGTCTATCTTTGATTGTGTAATTGTGTGTTTGTGAATGTGTGATTTTGTGTTTGCGATAGAGTGATTGTGTGTGTTTGTGTATAGATTTGTTTTGAACAAATTCAGCCATAGCCCAACCTTTCACATTATCAATCCACTAATCTTTAATTTGAAGACCTCCAGTTTAATAGAGTGATGGTAACTGTTAAGGGTCAACTCCAAGGATTACCATCCCAAAAACTAGAGCGTGGGGAAAAATCATGGCAGGTGGCCCCTGTCCCCCAGATGATTCACTTTTAACCCCTCAATGACCAGAGGTCCTGGGACATTTCCATCCCATAAGGACCGCTTTAATCTTTGCAGGCGTGCTGGTACACGTGACCTGTTGCGTGTATCGGCATGCTGCTTTGGGGTCTAAAAGAGCTCGCTCCAGTCTTGGAGTGATCAATTTTAGGCCCCATTTTTACTTACAGCGATCCCGGTGGAGTGCTGTAAGTAAAAAGTATGTGATGTACCATGACCGTCATCGGTCCTTAAGTATTTAAGGACCGTGACGGTCATAGTCCGTCAAGTAGTCCTTAAGGGGTTAATGGTTGCACGCAAAAGAGCATGCAACCACATCAAGCATTAACCATGTTGCAATGATAAAAATAGCGATATGAGAATCTCGCACTGCATGACAGCGCAAGATTCTCATGTTGCTTACTGAAAGGGTGCATACCTTTAACCCAAGAGCATTTGTCATAAGTAACTACACCATTGCATTAGGAGGTGGAAATCCTTTTGCCAGACTGCACCAATAGAATAAATGGGAGATTTTAATTGTTATCTGTGATCCAGGGTGGATAAATATTGACACTCGTCCTTTGAAAGGGGAAAAGACAAACTCACAGGATCTTCTCAGAATCCCATTATATCATGGCAGTGATTACAAATATATACACACATTTTAACAGAAGGAAGCTTGGATTGAGTGTTTTTTTTTCCTCTTTCAAAGTACCAGTATCAATATTTATCTGTCCTGGATCATAGAGAACAAAAAAAATCTCCCATTTATTCGAATGGGGCAGTCTGGCAAAAGGATTTCCACCTCCCAAATGCAATGGTGTAGTTACTTATGACAAATGCTCTCGGGTTAAAGGTATGCACCCTTTCAGTAAGCGACATGAGAATCTCACGCTGTCATGCAATGCGAGATTCTCATGTCGCCATTTTTTATCATTATGACATGGTTAATGCTTGATGTGATCACACTCTCTTTTGTGCGCGACCATTTAAAAGGATACCCCCACAGCTCATGGATTATGAAAGGGTTTTAATGGATTTTTATTATAATTAATATTTCTACTTAATCTTTACACTGTGTATTTATTAAATGCTTTTTCTCATTCACTCACTCACTCTGCCAGAACTGTGTAATTACTTTACTTATCCAGTTATTACTTTTTAGATAACCTACAAAAATAATTTCCTAAAAAAAATCTAAAAATAATTGTCCATCTAGAGCACGTAAATGTTTTTCAAAACCTTTGGTAGCCATGTATTTGGGTAGACAGTGTTATTCCTTATAACTTCCCCCTGGAGACTTCTGTAAGAATTCCTGACTTTAAATTGCCAGCTTCAGTTCAGGTTGGCCAATAATGGTTACACAGTGGAAGTGCAATTCATCCCTCATGTGGCATTAAGTTTACAGTTGGATGTGTTGGATGCTTTAAACAAGAAAAGATCTGTGTAAAGGAGAATGGGTGTCTGGGCAAGTGAAAATAAAGTACAAATGAAACTATTGCTACAAAACTCTGCAGGTCAGATCAGGACATCCATTTCCGATAAAATGTTAAAAAGAAACAAAAAAACAAGCAAGGTAAAGCAAAACACGGGGCTGCTTTAAGACACCGGTGGGCTCTGAGAAAACTCATGCTAGCGGGACCCTCACAATCCAACTCGTATGAAAAATTGCACAAAATACCTCACAAAAAAGTAACTGTTTCAAACAGTGATTCAAAGCCACCTTACTACTAAAAGATAGATTTCTCACACGCACTTTCATTGTAGGAGTTATGCTCTGATTTAACATTTCAGAAAATCCAATTAAAAGCCCATACCACGATGTAGTCTGTGCCTACCTTCTAGTGGATGGAATTAGGACTGTTCTGCTGGTACTGCCTGATGTTGACTGCGGTGGAACATGAGACATTGGAAGGTCGTGATTTAGAAGTGCATCCTGTCATTTGGTTTGTCCTGAGCAGTACAGAAAAAAATATATATATTGTGCTCCTCTCCCTGCCGCACTCCTACCTCTGCCAGACTGCCACTGAAAATCTGGGGGTTACTTTCAGTGGCAATAAGGAAACACAGAGACTGATAAACATTATGGGATGGTGAGCCCTTTCAACTGTGCATGGGCCCACTGGCACTGCTGGCCCATACCAGACCAGCCTGCCCCTGCCTGTCTGCATTGTCCTCTTGGTAATGGTGCCTCAATTAGTGGGCCGCACATTGCTTCACAATGCATTGCGAACCCCTGTGGTCAATAGAGGCTTTAGTAGGATTATGCACTCTGCCTCCTTAACCCTTTGCATGCCAGAGGAATACGCACAAGGGGAAAATTCATAGGGGCCATTAAGATTTTATGTGCATCGCAAGGTAAGTGGGAGGTTATAAACAGGAGGTGATACTTCTCCTTGGAGTAGGAAAATCCTTAATTACTGGGCTGTTAGTGGGCCCAGAGTGCACTATTTGAGAATCACTGGTCTAGACAGGTCTCCAGTACATTGCAAAGTTTCTACTGAAGACCTGTCTAACATTAAGGGGTTAACCTACAAGGACTGAGTATTATAAAACTCCATTCCTTAAAGGAACACTAACAACACCTAAAAATATACTTCCTTTATCTTAATCTAGGCAGGAAATCGTAATGGCTGTTATGAATCAATTCTGAGTGGGCTGTTTATCCAGAATGAATCTTTAAAGGGACCTTAATGTCTAATAATCAATAGGCTTTATACCCTTTGAAATGTCATCTACTCTTAGCCAGAATTTCTGAACATTATTTCTTAGGTGCATAAACCCATAATTTATTTTTAAGAAAGTGCTTTTTTCATTCATTTGGAGGCATCTGCATGACCATTTAACCCTTTAAAAAAGAAACAGGAGGAGGGCACTGTAGTGTGTGTCTAGAAGTCACATGTCAGAGATATCGGTACTCACAGTCATAGTACAACCGTGAGGCTCCCCTCATTCAGCATACAAATATATAAATGTATCTTTAAACAAAACAGGCCACATGCCTCTGATAAAAGTCTGTGTAATAAACATGAAACAGGATCTGTAGCTTGAATAAAATAATATATATTATATATTATAAATTTATCTTTAAAAAAATAGAGGCCACATGCCTTATTACACAGACTTTTATCAGAGGCATGTGGCCTCTTTTGTTTAAAGATACATTTTTATATATATATATATATATATATATATATATATATATATATATATACTAGTTTTAAAGCCCATATACCTGGCCCAACACTGACGGCGCTGCAGTCATGCGAAGTAATGACTGCCCGGGCGCGCCGCAGCTTATACGGAGCTGGGCGCTCCAAATTCAAACCGGAGTGCTCTCTGCACACCTTCCGGTGTGCAGAGAGGACTCCGGTCTCAATTCGGAGCGCTCTGCATCAGCCGTGGCGCGGGCAGTCTGTACTGCGCATGACTGCAGCGTGCACAGCCGTCTCTACTGCGCATGATGGCTTCTGACAAACATACTTAGCGAATTATAATATAGGATACATAAAAAGACATCTGACTTCTAGACACACATTATAGGGTGCTCCTTCTGTTTCTTCTGTTTGCTGGTTTTTGACAATTGTTTTCTTTTTTGTAAGGAACCATGACATCTCCATTAGAAGTGGCTGCTGTTTGAGATCTGTGAGGGGGCAGTTTTAATATCTTCCACATGCTGATACGCTACTTGTACATGTGGCATACTTTTCTTGTGATTATACTGCATGAAGTATACTTGTGGGTTCATCTCTTGTACAAACATTATTACCCTATGAGGTGCTCTCTGTTTATTTTCTTCTCATTTAACCCTTTGAGTACCAGAGAAGTATCCAACGTATTGCAATGCAATGCAATGGATAGTCTCTGGCACTCAAAGGGGTTAACCCCTCCTTGTTGATTCATTTAGATGTATAGCATGATTTAGGTAGAGAATCTTGATAAGAATTTCAGTGAGCTTGGTGGGTTATTATCTCAAAACAAATATCTCTATTTATGGTTTTATCCATTTTTAACAGGCCTGATTAACCCCTTAAGGACCCATGACATGCCAGGACCATCATGGGAAAACTTCCCTAAAGGACCAGTGACCTTCAGGCACGTCATGGATTTCAGGGCTCCCTGTGTGACTGCACACCTTTCAGGGGGTATCCTTTTAAAAGACTGCAACCACACAACACGTTAACTATACCGTCATGATAAAAATGGAGACATGAGAATCTTGCACTGCATGAAAGAGCGAGATTCTCATGTTGTGGAATTAACGGTTGCATACCTTGAACCTGTTCTGAACCCCTGTGGCACTCAAAGGGATATACAAGCGGGGGGAAAACAGCATCACTCTCCAGTATCCACAATGCTAGAGAACTGTACAGAGAGCTGGGAAGAATCTACTGCTTTCATAACGCTGCCCCTGGGCTGCTCTATAAAAGCAGTAAATTCTTCCCAGCTCTCTGTACAGTTCTCTAGATCCTCTGCGGGCAGGACACCTAGTACTAAGCAGATGAAGCAGATATATCACTGAGCAGATGAAAGGAATTCAGGCTCTATACTGGATTACCAGCTGTATAATTAGTATGGAGCTGGTAATCCAGTATAGAGTCTGCCTTTCTTTCATCTGCTCAGTGATATATCTGGTTCATCTGCATAGTACTAGGTGTCCTGCCCACAGAGGATCTAGAGAACTGTACAGAGAGCTGGGAAGAATCTGCTGCTTTTATAGAGCTCCCACTGGGCAGCCCAGATGCAGCGTTATGAAAGCAGTAGATTCTTCCCAGCTCTCTGTACAGTTCTCTAGCATTGTGGATACTGGAGAGTGATGCTGTTTTCCCCCCGGAGATATATCCCTTTGAGTGCCACAGGGGTTTGGAACGTATTGTAAAGCAATGAGTTCCGTACCCCTCTGGCACTCAAAGGGATATAGAAGTCTGCACTTCACTGGGCTTGTGTGTTCATTTGTGCAGTAGTGTGGAACTCTGGATATAAGTTCCACACTCTGTGCGGTTCTTCAAGGCCTCTGTGGCCAGGACACCGTGTACTGAGCAGATGAAGGGAAGGCAGGCTCTATATTGTCATCCCGCGACATGAGAATCTCGTGCTGTCACGCAGTGCCAGATTCTCATGTCACTATTTTTATCATGGTGACATGGTTAGGATGTTACGTGGTTGCACTCTCTTTTGCCTGAGACCTTTTAAAAGTAAAACGTTCTGGGAGCCCTGAATCGGATCGAGTAAAAAAAAAAATGCTCCCTGGTCCTTAAGTGCTGGCTGTGTTCTTAAGGAGTTAAAAGTGCCCCAAAACAGCCACTTTTAACTCTTTTGTTCTGAAATATTTTAGAACTTTTTCACCAAAGGGAAAAAACCTAAATAAAAATGCTGTATATGAGTAGATAATATTTTGATGGATTTGAGCCCTTTTAATTTGTTTATGATTACGTCCCTTTAGTAACTACTAGATATGATGTCCACAGAGGCAGACATAATTCTATGTTCCAGGTCTTAAGGACCCCAATATCCTCATATAGAAGGCTTCCCAGAGGAGTCTGGGTCCTTAAGTCTGGGAAAAATAATGGTCTCCCTCCATGTTGTTTGTTTCAGCAGTGCTATGTTTTTTATAAGTCCTGATTGTCTTTATTTGAGTCCTTCAGCCAGGAAGGTGCTATGGAGAGTGGTAGTCCCCTTGACTGCTGTTGGGCTGTCAGCGGACCAATATATATTATGAAGAGCGGGAGGCTGTTGAGAACTATAGATCGTATTATCAATGATTACAATGGACAGTAGGTGCTGTTGAAGGAAAGTCTATTTTGGAATCTGGAGTAAGCGGCTTGTGACAGGTACAGGGGTTACTGCCTGGTAGACCAAGGGTTAAGCGATTTATCCAGCCAGACAAAAAGATAATAAATTGCATTTGTTAGAGAGGTCATGACATAGGACAACAATTACAGGCAAACAGGGGTAAAACAAAAACTAAACACTTCTGCGGTTCTCTTCTTGGTTGCACAGTTTGCCAGTGGTTACATATAATACTCACAGTCCAATTTAGCTTTATGCTGGAGCTTACACATAGTCCCACTAGAGGCAAGAGTGGGCACCCTGCCTACTACACATGCTGCTGGATTACATGAAGGTTCTTTGTATCTTTTAGTCCTGACAGAGGAGCTGGGAACGGCAACCTAAGTGATGATCCCCAGCCACTTTCTTTAGTCTTGGGACATAGCCACCGAAGTTTAGCTTCCTGGCCACAATCCTTGTGGTAGGAACATCAGGGTTCCTCTGTGGCTGAAGCCACCTTGACTTACAGCCCACAACTGAAAGGGCACCTGGCCACTACAGTGCCCACTCACTCTAACTCTTCCATTGAGGGCACTCACCAGTCCCAGTTTCTCCAGTACTCCTTTAGGAAGCACATGGACCCTAGGCCTCCCACCATTATGGAGAGGCCTTCTCTCCTCTTCCTACATTTTCCAACTCTGTCTCTCTCTCTCTCTTCCTAGCCTTTTTTCTACCCACCCCCTACAGGATCTGATGTCACAGCGAACATTTTCAAGTTCTCTTTTTGCTTAGCCTGATTAAGGGGGAAGATACACACATTCCACACACAGATTTGCCCTACCGCCCCTCTATCTGACCAACACTGGCTGTCTCATGACACAATCTCTTTGGTTAGCTAGATTGGATGGCACCATTCCTCTGTACATCATATACACTAACCAACCCATTCAATGCTGGTAAAATGGCCAGCACTCTCGAATGCATGCATGCATAGGGGACATTAATGTTTTCAAGACTGGGAACACATATGAAAAAATGGAGATCACTGAAAACAGACAGGGTTCATTCTCAGGGTGACAATCATTCTGTCACAGGGCTGTTATGAACTATGGACCATGAGTGACTATGTTGGTACTGTGTGAGTCAACTGTATTGAACATGGGTAAAGGAGGGTTCAATTAAAGGGGATATGAATAATATATTACATCCCATGATCATATCTTTTAATTGAAGCACAGCTTATATTTCAGCAGTCACTTCTACTGATTATGGCCTTGAAAGGGATAGTAATGTTTCACAAAAACAGCAGCTCCAATTAATCTTCATAGTATTTGGGCCATGAACAGTGTTATTTCAATAGTTGTAGTTCAAGAGTAATTGAATGATAAAGTATCCCCCTCCTGCCCATTGTACCTAGTGTAAGCCACCTCCCCTCAGATGTGGAATCTGGCCCTGGGACCAGACAGCTAACAGCAAGGGACAATCTTGTTAATGTGATTATAAGGAAAACCCTGCAACCCCTCAACAGGTTTTGAAATAACATCTCCATGGCCCAAATATTATGAAGATTAATTGGAGCTGCTTTTATTGTAAAACATTACTATCCCTTTAATTCTTATCCTATTGAATCATCATTATATTGATTTTATTAACCAAAGGAATTGCCAGTATAGCATCTTTTCACATTCATTTTTATTGCTTACTGGGGACTTAATTGGGGGTTGTTATTTGCTGCTTTACAGTTTATATTAAAGTTTATATATTGTTTGATTTTCATCATGTATGGAACTACTATTAGTTTATGACCATAGTTCTGCTATATTACATACTATGTTTATTTTGATTGGTTTTATGGGTTTGCAACTTATTACATATTGATTTTATTTACTTTTTATGGAGCTCCATTTTGTTTGATTTGATTGATATTCTTTTATATCATATATTTTTATAATTGCTATAGCACTGGGATATTTTTTATCATGGAAGATATTATACTCTTGGGATTGGGGTATAGTAACGCTAGCTACTGAGTTATTGTTATCTGGTAATTGTGTTGTCCAGCTCATAGTACGGTTATATATTTTATCTGTAATAAGTGGCAAAAATGGTATCGTTCCATTCACCCGTGGGTATTCCTTAGAACATTCTTCAGTTTGTTTCCCTAATAGTTTTTCCTGCTTCTTCAAGTGGATGTATTTAAATGATGCAGAGTTGGTGCTTATGAATGGGTATCAAATTTGCTTGAATTTGGGTGGAATTCTTAGACAAATAGGTAAAATGTTAATGCTGAGCTGGGAAAGAGAGCAGAGGTCTGAAAATGCATTTATATATAATGGGAGAGGGTATTGTGCAAGAGTTATAAACATAGCAATATCTGATTTGGGTAAACAGACAGACATAAAAGGATAATGTAAAGCTTATGTCTTGATCCAGACTTGGGTCTGCTGACATGGGAGGCATCAGTTCTGCTCTTTGTGCTTAGATGTTGGATCCTGAGACATTGTCTGCCTAGAATCTTCCAGAACCTTCTGGTTCCACCCTGACTCTCTTATAAACCAGTCCTCTGTACTTCCTCTTACTATGTTATTGAGGTTACTTCAGTGACCTTACTTTGTACTCCAGATTACCATCTATCTACAATATCCAGGTTGAGCCTAGCCACATCTAATCTCCACTCCATACAAAAAAACTTCTGCTGTGTCTGACCTCACCTCTTCTTCACTTCTGGTTATTACTATAGCTCTGCTATACTACGTCTAGTTTCTGCTCCCTTGTAATAAAACCCTCTCTTATCTTTCTGCTTACATCAGGTGTTCCTGAGAAAGTCCCCAGGAACTTCCAAACTTTGGGACACTACCAATCAAGTGAGTGGATGAAGATCTGCCAGCTATTGGATTTCTTTATCTTATGCTGTGTACCTGACATCTTACCTATTTGTTTACCTGTGTACCTGCACCTTACCTATTATTTTTTTACATCACAAACATTGTACTACATATCCTATAATAAAATAATGTTATGATAAAATACATCCAGAAAATGAAATATTAAAACCAGGGTAGTTTTACTATGACATTTTTAATGGAAGCATCATATTTAAGAAACCACTTTATTCTTACATTTAGCGACAGCCTTAATTTTTATCCCTTCCTATTTGTAGGAAAAGCAGCTGCATATTTGCGTTGTACTGCGGTGCACGCAGATCAGCGTCATTCCTCCATGACCATCTGACCACAGGATTAGATTTGCTCAGCTATACTACCTCAAGTTTCTGGTCCCTGATTATAAGACCCACTCGTATTTTTCTGCTTACGTCAAGTGTTCCTGCAGAAGTCCCCAGCAACTTCCAAACCTTGGGATGCTACCAGTCAGGTGAGTGGATGTTGGATGCAGAGATATTTTCTATCTAGAATCTTCCAGAACCTCCATACAGTAAGACTTCTGCTGTGTCTGGCCTCACCTCTTCATCACTTCTGACTATAGCTCAGCTATATTACATTAAGTTTTTGCTCCCTGGTAATAAGACCCTCTCTTATCTTTCTGTTTACATCAAGTGTTCCTGAGAAAGTCCCCAGGAACTTTCAAACTTTGGGACTCTACCAATCAGGTGAGTGGGAGAATGAATGAATGAATGAATATGTTTATTTATATAGCGCCACAAGTGTATGCAGTGCTTTACAATTTCAGGGTTTAAATAATACAGAGTTACAGGTGCTTTGTAGAGTGAAACAGTGGGTGCGAGGTCCCTGCCAGAAAGCTTACAATCCAAAGTGGTAATGGGAGACGTACAGAGTACAAAAGGGTCAAGTGCTGAATACGGTGCTAGTTCTGATGACGATAGAGGACATCAGTAAAGTAAATAATTTAAGATCTGTAGTGCCAGCTCCTAGATTACTTTATCGTATGCTGTGTCTGACATCTTACCTGTTTTGTTTACCTGTGTAGCTGCACCTTACCTATTACTTTTTATGTCACAAACATTGTACTTAATTTCCTGTAATAAAATAATAATATGATAAAATACATCCAAAACATGAAAAATTAGAACCAGGGCAGTTTTACAATGACATTTTAATGGAGGCCCCCATATATAGGAAAACACTTCGAATCTTTATACGGTCAGGGCCGGATTTGCCATAAGGCAAAGTAGGCACCTGCCTACAGGTGCACGCCACCGAGGGGCGCCTGACAATGGGATTTTTTTTTTTAATACTTAAAAAAAAAAAAAAATTGCTACCTCGCTGGCTGTGCCAGCGCCCACTCCATGCTACCCTCACATTGCACCCCCCCGTTGTCTATTTCTTACCTCCCTAGCAGATCTGTCATCTGTGCCTCCTTTGGCACAGTCCTGTAAGCGCTGAGCTCCCTCGTCGGCTCTGTAGGAATGCAGAGCGCTGGGAGATGACATCATCTCCCAGCGCTCTGCATTCCTGAATAGGAGACCGCGCGGGAACTTCAGTAACTACATGACTGTGCCAAAGGAGGCACAGACGACAGATCTGCTAGGGAGGTAGGAAACAGACAATGGGAGGGAGGCAATGTGAGGGTAACATGGAGATGGTGGGGGCAAGTTGGAGCCGAAGGGGGGCATTGTGAGGGCAATGTGGAGCTGATGGGGTCAATGTGGACCTGATGGGGGGCAATATGGAGTTGAATGGGGCAATGTGGAGCTGATGGGGCAATATGAGGTCAATGTGGAACTGATGGGGTCAATGTGGAGCTGATGGGGTCAATGTGGACCTGATGGGGGGCAATATGGAGTTGAATGGGGCAATGTGGAGCTGATGGGGCAATATGAGGTCAATGTGGAACTGATGGGGTCAATGTGGAGCAGATGGGGGGCAATATGGAGTAGAATGGGGCAATGTGGAGCTGATGGGGCAATATGAGGTCAATGTGGAGCTGATGGGGTCAATGTGGAGCTGACGGGGGGCAATATGGAGTTGAATGGGGCAATGTGGAGCTGATGGGGCCAATGTGGAGCTGATGGGGGGCAATGTGAGGCCAATGTTGAGATGATGTGGCAATATGAGGGCAATGTGGAGCTGATGGGGTCAATGGAGCTGATGGGGTCAATGGAGCTGATGGGGGGGCAATGTGAGGGCAATATGGAGTTGAATGGGGCAATGTGGAGCTGATGGGGTGCAATGTGGAACTGATGGGATGCAATGTGAATTTGGAGCATTGTGGAGATGGCCGGGGGGGGCACTTCAGATATCTGTGCCTACAGGCTCCTGAGATGTAAATACGGCCCTGCTTACGGTTAGCGATAGCCTTGATTTTTATCCCTTCCTATTTGCTGGAAAAAGCAGCTGCCTTTTGTGTTGTTCCGTGGTGCACACAGGACAGCTACATTCCTCCATGACCATCTGACCACAGGATTAGATTTGTTCCTTTCTGTGAAATGTAACTGATGGAAACTCAAGGTGAATCTCCTTGACACTGGAGGCCTGAGGCAAACGTCCAATACTCCCATGAATTAACCATGATTACAACTGTAAAAAATTACTTTTGAAAAACAGGAATAAGTAAATATTAACCTCTTGACGACTAGAGCTTTCTCAAATGCATTGTTAAGCAATGGTTTACATGGGGTTAACCATTTAAGGATCCTATCAGTCTACATTTTCTTGGTAGCAAAAATGCAAAGATCATTATATATAATCAGCAAGCTGAATTAAATTTTATATAAAATTATATATATATACACTTTAACCTCTGATGGTTGGAAACACTTACTATGCATTGATTTGCAATGTTCTGGGGACATCACTGGTACTCATAGAGTTAATGAAGCTCTAAATGACACACTGACATATAAGTGTAATGAAGCGTCTATTCACACGGATTTGATAAAGGATCAGAAATTCCTACTTTCATTTCCTTTGCCATGGCAACTGCTGCAAACTAGTTTAAAAGAAATAGGAATGGGGAGGTGAAAAAGGAATCATTTCTCCTGCATGAACTTTAAGACTAATGTAGGGACATGTGGCTGACTAAGTCTCTATATTAAACATAAATGATACATGATTTGTGGGGATTGGTGAATGAACGGGGTATGAAATCTAAGCTGCTGAACACCCATAAATTATGTCTAAATATAGTGTGCTTATCTGGATATTGACTAGCAGTGCTAAACATCAATCCCTTGGATGTTAAAGATGTTTTATAATGTGCTGGGATGTCTATCATATATGGGATTAAAGGGATCCTATCAACTAAACACAACATTGTTGATCTTTGAGAGTTTTGAAAATCACCTATACAGTATATTGCAATAGCCTTAGAAAGCTAGTTCAAGCTATTTAGAAATACAGCTCATGTTAGTTAAGGCATGCTGTGCAGACACTTCCTGACTTAACATGTCTTCCTTACTCACTGACACTGCACAGCAAAGCATTGCCTACCTCTCCATAGCACTGCAAGGATTACAAGTCAGTGTGTTTGTAACAAAAAGGGGATTTTGAAAGTTTTCAAAAGCATATGTACTTATGTTATCTATTTTTAATTGAAAACCATAGTGTATGAGATATTTAGCTTTATTTGTCAGTTTATGCAAATTAGATTGTGTTGGCTAGCTTGCCTTCCAGATACTAATATTCCACATTGCTCTCCCTTCCCTACACTGCACTCACTTGCCACTGTTTGCTAGCCAGATACTAACATTCCACACTACTCTCCTTGCCACCTGCCACTCTGTTGCCAGCTAAATACTAACATTCCACACTACTCTCCTTGCCACCTGCCACTCTGTTGCCAGCTAAATACTAACATTCCACACTACTCTCCTTGCCACCTGCCACTCTGTTGCCAGCTAAATACTAACATTCCACACTACTCTCCTTGCCAACTGCCACTCCTTGCCAGCCAGATACTAACATTCCATACTGCTCTCCCTCCTGTCTGCCACTCCCTGCCAGCCAGATACTAATATTGCACATTGCTGTCCGTCCCCCTGCTCTCCCTCCCCCACACTACTCTTCCTCCCCTTCTATCCCTTGCCACTCCCTGCCAGCCAGAAACTAACATTCCACACTGCTGTCCCTCATGCCTGCCACATCCTTGCCATCCAGATACTAACATTCCACACTGATCTTCTTCCCACCTGATACTCCCTGCCAGCCAGACAGTAACATTCCACACTGATCTTCCTCCCTACTGATACCCCCCTGCAGCCAGATAATAACATTCCACACTGATCTTCTTCCCACCTGATACTCCCTGCCTGCTAGATACTAACATTCCACACTGCTCTTCCTCCCACCAGATACTCCCCTGCAGCCAGATAACATTCCACACTGCTCTTCCTCCCACCTGATACTCCCTGCCAGACAGTAACATTCCACACTGATCTTCCTCCCACCAGATACTCCCCTTCAGCCAGATAACATTCCACACTGCTCTTCCTCCCACCTGATACTCCCAGCCAGACAGTAACATTCCACTCTGCTCTTCCTCCCACCAGATACTCTCCTGCAGCCAGATAATAACATTCCACACTGATCTTCCTCCCACCTGATACTCCCCTGCAGCCAGATAATAACATTCCACACTGCTCTTCCTCCCACCTGATACTCCCCTGCAGCCAGATAATAACATTCCACACTGATCTTCCTCCCACCTGATACTCCCTGCCAGCCAGACAGTAACATTCCACACTGATCTTCCTCCC
Organism: Rhinophrynus dorsalis; assembly: GCA_037306005.1. Classification (NCBI taxonomy): domain Eukaryota; kingdom Metazoa; phylum Chordata; class Amphibia; order Anura; family Rhinophrynidae; genus Rhinophrynus; species Rhinophrynus dorsalis. The sequence goes on along the minus strand of CM074724.1, from coordinate 370,013,959 downwards.
TACTGATACTCCCCTGCAGCCAGATAATAACATTCCACACTGATCTTCTTCCCACCTGATACTCCCCTGCAGCCAGATAATAACATTCCACACTGCTCTTCCTCCCACCTGATACTCCCTGCCTGCTACATACTAACATTCCACACTGCTCTTCCTCCCACCAGATACTCCCTGCACCAGATAATAACATTCCACACTGCTCTTCCTCCCACCTGATACTTCCTGCCAGACAGTAACATTCCACACTGATCTTCCTCCCTCCTGATACTCCCCTGCAGCCAGATAATAACATTCCACACTGATCTGCCTCCCACCTGATACTCCCTGCCTGCTAGATACTAACATTCCACACTGCTCTTCCTCCCACCAGATACTCCCCTGCAGCCAGATAATAACATTCCACACTGATCTTCCTCCCACGTGATACTCCCTGCCAGCCAGATAATAACATTCCACACTGATCTTCCTCCCACCTGATACTCCCTGCCAGCCAGATAATAACATTCCACACTGATCTTCCTCCCACCTGATACTCCCTACCAGACGGATACTAATACTCCTCACTGTGCTCCATCCTAATTTCCACCCCTGCTGGTTAATACTAGATAATTTGCTTAAGCTGACTAATGAAGGTAAATATCTCATATACTATTATTTGGAATAAAAAATGTAAATATAGGTGACTGAAAGCTCTTTCAAAATAAACTGTATGTTACAAAGAGAAAGTTAGACTTTAAAATGATTATTAATGTTAAAATACCAGTAGTTCTTAAAAGAGAGAACATTTACAGGCATTTACAAATATTCTGTATTTATGCAAAGTTTCTGTCTGAGACAATAGGGCAAATGTATGACACTGATTCACTAACAGGCATGGAATTAGCATTTTTTTCTCTATACCTCCCTAACATTAATTTACTAAACTACATCCATCCAATAATCTTCCCCTTAACCCTATTAGTGCCACAGGGGCTTCCACCATGTATCCCTTTGGCAATCAAAGAGTTAGCCGTTTGATTGCAAGAGCGGTTCAACTCACTGTGGTGCAATACATTAGATATCTCTCTAGCACTCAAATGGTTTTGCTGTTTGTTCTAAGCTGAATAGAAGGGGCAGAATGTGAATGTTTTGGGAGGTCCCTTCCTCTACTCCTTGCTTAGTTCAAGGGATAGTAATTAGTGATGAGCGAGCGTGCTCGGCCGATGCTCGGATCGGCTCGAGCATCGCTCTGCTCGGCACATGGCGGTACTCGTCGAGTACCGCCATGTGCTCTCCCGCCATGTTCGGGTGGCGGGGATCTGTGCCGGAAGAGGCACAGATCCGAAGAAGCTCCGCTGGACCACCAGGGACTGGAGGTACGGGGGCATTGCGGAGATGAAGGGGGCATTGCGGAGATGAAGGGGGGCATTGTGGAAGAGGGGCATAGACTCTATGCCCCTCTTCCACAATGTCCCCCTTCATCTCCGCTATGCCCGTCTTCCACAATGTGCCCCTTCATCTCCGCTATGCCCCTCTTCCACAATGTGCCCCTTCATCTCCGCTATGCCCCTCTTCCACAATGTCCCCCTTCATCTCCTCTATGGCATAGAGGAGATGAAGGGGGACATTGTGGAAGAGGGGCATAGCGGAGATGAAGGGGCACATTGTGGAAGAGGGGCATAGCGGAGATGAAGGGGCACATTGTGGAAGAGGGGCATAGCGGAGCTGAAGGGGGACATTGCGGAGCTGAAGGGGGCATTCGGAGATGAAGGGGGCATAGCGGAGATGAAGGGGGCATTGACCAGGCACCCTCCCCTCATCAGAGCAGGGGGTGCCTGGTGTTGCCCCATTCATTTCAATGGGGCTCGGGTGCTCGGCCGAGCACTCGAGCCTCAGGGGGTGCTCGGTCAGAGCACCCGAGCATCGGGGTGCTCGCTCAACACTAATAGTAATGTCTCAAAATAAAAGCATAGCATTTGGGCCATGGAGAGTGTTATTTCAATACTGTCAGAGTTATAGTTCAAGAGTAATTCAATGATAAAGTATCCCCCTCCCACCCCTTTTACTGATGTAACACTCAGAGCAGCACGACTGTCTGGATGGATTGCAGAGAGGGACAATCTTCAATTAGGTATGGAAAAACCTGTCAAGGGGAGCAGGGGTTTCATTGTTCTCAGAGTAAGAAGATTGTCCCTTGCTACTCCGAGTCTTCTTTTAGCGTTTTATAACATGTAGCGGTATGTTTAAGTACTTACAGTTTTGTAGTTCAAAAGATATTCAAGCTGAAAGGATTCCCCTCACGCCCCTTCTGACCACCTCCCCTTAGAGCTGCAATGTGGTCGTGGGACCGGACGGATGCAGCGAGGGACAATCTTCACTCAGTAAGTATAAGGAAAACCCTGCTCCCCTTGATGAAGGAGGACAGGATTTTCCTTATGCTTACTGACGTTTGTCCCTCTCCACTCTCCATCTGGTCCAGACTAAGAGGATCAATGACATGGCCAGAAGGGGAGGGAGGGGGATCCTTTCAGCTTAAATGTCTTTTGAACTACAGAACTGTAAATACTTAAACATACTGCTACGTGTTATAAATAGCTTAAAGTGGAACTTTCACATATTAATAAGTTGCCATTCAATCATTAAAGGGATAGTAATACTTCGTTTTATCTTTATTTTATTTTGTAGGCATTAAAAAAACATGAAGAACGATATAAGTCTTATCTCTCAAACCTTTATGGTTTAAGAGATATTCACAAGCAAAGTATACCCCCCCCCCCCGTTCAGCCAGATCAGAAGGGAGGTGCCCAGGTAGACTGCAGAGAGGGACAATCTTCAATTGAGATAAGGGAAAAACCTGAAAAACTTGTCAAGGGGGGCAGGGCTTTCATTGTTCTCATAGGAAGAAGATTATCCCCTGCTGTTATCTGTCTGGTCTGTGGACTGTATTCCACATCTGAGAAGAGATGACTTACACTAGGAAAAAGGGGCGGGAGGGGGAAACTTTGCTTGTGAATATCTCTTAAACCATAAAGGTTTGAGAGATAAGACTTATATCGTTCTTCATGTTTTTTTAATGCCTACAAAATAAAATAAAGTTAAAACGAAGTATTACTATCCCTTTAAGCATATGGTGACTAGCTTGAAAATACATGTCTTACCTATAAAAAGTGGCAGATTCTAACAAAATCTTTACTCTTTGGAGACTGACGGGCATGTTAGTGCAGTCTGCACGCGCGAGCCATCAGTCTCTTCTGGTTACCATGTGGCACACTGCAATGCTTTACATGAGACCAGGACTGATGGCGCAGACAAGATGTCTGCACGGTTACCTGGCTTCCGGTCTCCAAAGGGTAAAGATTTCTTTAGAATGTGGCACTTCTGATAGGTAAGAGACGTATTTTCAAGCTAGTCGCCATATGCTTAAAGCAGAACTACCATGTCACAAAATGTTTAGGTTAACTAAGTTCCCTTCTGGCGACTAGCTGCTTAGTAGCGCTAGTCACCAGAATTATTACCTGATTTAATAGATATATGCTTTATTCCCCAGCTGTCAGTAGCACGGAACGCGGACATCTTGCCAGAATGACATCCGCGCGCCTGCTCTGTCAGTCCCAGCCTGGTCTAGGAGGCGTTGCTAGGAGCAGCCCAGCTCCGGCTGGGACTGAAAGCGCAGGCGCGCGGATGTCATTCTGGCAAGATGTTCAAGCTCTGTGCTACTGACAGCTGGGGAATAAAGCATATATCTATTAAATCAGGTAATAAGTCTGGTGACTAGCGCTACTAAGCAGCTAGCCGCCAGAAGGGGACTTAGTTAAGCTAAACATTTTGTGACATGGTAGTTCCGCTTTAATGATTGAATGGTGACTTATTAATATGTGAAAGTTCTGCTTTAAAGAAGACTCAAAACAGAACTTTAATATAGACATTACTATCCCTTTAAATAAAAGGTAATATTGTAGAGAATAAAAAAAGAAATCCATCGATACCAGTCCTGTCTCTCAAACCTTTATGATTTGAGAGATATAAAGTTTTAAAGTTCTCCACTCCCTGATATCAGCTATAAAGCTGACAGAAGGAGATCTGTGTCGGGCCACTTGAGGCGGCTCTTCAGCAGAGCCGAAATACCGCAATCTAAAGAGAAATACTTCATTGGAACAGTCTACAAAGTATGCTTGCAAACCAGGCACACTTTGTAGACCGTTCCAATTAAATATTTCTTTTTAGATTGCGCTATTTCAACTTTGCTGAAGAGCCGCCTGCCAGTCCCGGGACCAGGATCTCCTGCTGTCAGCTTACAGCTGAAGTCAGAGAAAGGGGAGGGGAGGGGCTTTAAAACGTTATAAATCTCAAACCATAAAGGTTTGAGAGACAGAATATATATACACGTTATTAGATATTGATACTTTTATCTGTGGAAAAATGTGTCATTATTTGCAGCACCATATGCTAAGTAAGCTAGAAATTAGACCTGGATTGCATTGCAGGTGGTAAAACAAGGGCACTCCCACCTCTGAGAGTTGTTTTCTTCAAATGTGATAGTTCAAATTGTCAGGATATGAATTACAGTGTGATTACTTCCTGAAAGTTCTGTCAGGAAGTGACTCAGCAGTTTCTATCACATTCTGTTGAGAACTATTTGTCAATGACTCACATCTCCCACAGAATGTAACAGAATACCTAACTGAAATCTAAACACCAGAGGGCACTGTTAATGTGGAAAATCAAGAGTTTAAATTGTAATAACTTGCATCTCTCAACAGTGGGAGTAACATTTTATTCGGTAGCAAAAGCCCCACAATATTTCTTTGTCATAAAAAAGTACTGCTCCTTTCATAATATCAGCCTAGAAAGAATCATTCTAACAAAGGTGTCATTTATGATTCTAAAGCCTTTCCTGATAATATACATTTTTTTCCTCTAACCTGACATTGTATTTCTATGTTTCTTTGTCTGTCTCATTATGATTACATAAATAAATCAAATTATACTCAGCATACATCTGTGTCATTATAGCTAATTAGTAAGAGCACATTGTGAATACAAAATATTTATATGTAAATATTGGAAATAACTATTAAACATAGAAAAGTGAGGAAATAATAAGAATGTTAATTTTTTCACATGGAGGAAATAAAGGAAGATAATTGAGGTCGGTGTATTAGAAGAAATGGAAGAATTCGTGAGCAAACCAACTGCTCCGTAAATTAAAATCCACTTTGATTTAACCCTTTGACTGCCAATCGGGTACTCTGGGACTCAAAGGATTAAATGCAGCCTTTAAACCATTTATAATGAGTTGGATACCTCTTTAGCTTTGAAAGGGTTAAAAACCCCAATAGAAATTTGGGAAATTCTTAATTGTCCCTTTTGGTGTAGTGGTTTGTTCTAAAATTACTTCAGTTCTTCTTAAAGAACATTCACCTCATAAACTTTTTTACTATAGGTTTAGTTAATAAAGTAGCATTAGGAAAGGTATTTTTTTTTTTTTTCTAAATGCATGTACTTTTAAAGATATTTCATCTTCAAGTTGTACCATTCAGCATTATGCAGCACGCTGATTCTTAGGCACAGCTCTTCCAGACTGCCTAATTCTCCTCCCACCCAGTGGCGTAACAATAGGGGTCGCAGGAGTCGCACCTGCAATCGGGCCCATCACTCCAGGGGCCTGACCGCCCCCTGCGCCTCCCTCGCCCGTAGCAACTCTATCTGTAGCTTAGCTGATCTCCAACTATGGATGCCGGTGCACCGTTCTAGTAATACAGAGCGCTGGGATATGACATCATCTCCTAGCCTCTGCATTACTAGAGCGGCGCTTGGGAGCTTCAGTTCTAGAGATCTAGATCTAGAGCTGAAGGAGGCACAGATCTGTAACGCCACTACGCTAGACCACCAGGGACTGGAGGAGGGGTATTGTGGAAGGGGCAATGTGGAGATGGATGGAAGATGTGGAGATGGGGGCAATGTGTAAGGGGAAATGTGGAGATGAAGGGGCAATGTGGCGATGGGGGCATTGTGGAACGGGCATTGTGGAGATGAAGGGGTATTGTGGAAGGGGCAATGTGGAGATGAAGGGGGCATTGTGGAAGGGGCAATGTGGAGATGAAGGGGGCATTGTGGAGATGAAGGGGTCATTGTGGAAGGGGCAATTTGGAGATTGGGGGGCATTGTGGAGATGGGGGCATTGTGGAGATGAAGGGACAATGTGGAGATGAAGGGGTAATTTGAAGATTGGGGGGCAATGTGGAGGTGGCCACTGTGGTTGAGGGGACCACTGTGGTCAGGTGGGGCCAATGGCAATTCTTGCACCAGGGCCCGGTGGCTTCTAGTTATGCCTTTGCTCCCATCTCCCTCCCAGCTGCCCCAGGAAGCCCATTCACGCTTCCCTTCAGTATGCTGTAAATGGCTTCTATCTTTACATCAAGCTCCGGTTAGCATTATACTGAGGTTGCAACATCTGTGGAGGTCACTTATTATGCCTCTGTGGAAGCGTTCAGTAGTGAAATGCGCGTCAGGCATGATTTAAGTGTTTCTTATGCAATATATAGTTTCGATCCGATCTAGTTAGATTTTGATCACAATATCAGGGCATTAGTAATGGATTTTTGTCATCCTCTTTGCTCTTATTTATGAGATCACTAGCGGATTCGAATTTATTGTTCTACCTTTAGTCTGAATGTCTGTGTTTTAGGTTCTATGAGCGGGAGAATTTTTCCATTCTTAGTTTTTGTCATTAGATACTTTGTATCTTTATAACAGAGGATCCTTTGTTGATCCCTTTATTTGTTTATACAAGACGTGTGTGCATTACCAGTATTTGTTGATATTAGAAACAACGGCAAGCCGGTTGAATGCCCCGGCACTGTACTTTATGAGATCCTTATCCCACAGCGAGGTCCAAATAACGGCAAGCCGGTTGAATGCCCCGGTAATTATCTACAGATTTTCACATAGGATAATGAGGAAGAGTCGATGTTAGGGTATATTGATACAATTATGCCATCTAGATAGATAGTTCATAAATAACGGCAAGCCGGTTGAATGCCCCGGTAATCACAGGTAGTTAGGATTCAGACCTGATTAGTGATTTCCTATTCCTAGACTATTACAGATAGTGGGGTTGCTATATATATTGTTACAGTCTTTCTTCAGTTTGTCAAATAAGGGCAAGCCGGTTGAATGCCCCGGCAATCACATGTAGGTAGGATCTGAAGGTTTCATTGTAAGATCCAACCACCAGGTATTTGGTGTCACACGTCATTATTATTACATCTTATATAGAGATAATTTTTGTATATGGGATTATCTTTAAGGGTTAACAGTTAGTGTTAACTCCTTTCCAGCTCATATTTTGTGGTGGATGAACCTACACTGAGAACATTACAGATGTATTGTTAGTCTCTTTTTTCAAGTATCCCATAGTTGTAGGATTTTTTATTCTTTTATAATAAAAGTTATGTTTTAATTTTGATGATCCAGCCTGTTAATATTCACATATAAGAAGTACTAAACCTGAGTGCTAGTACTGCAGGATTATCTGTGTATTCTTTTGTTCTATATGTTGTCAATTCCCCTGTAGCACCGGGTTTTCTTCTCATAACGAATAGTTAGTGAATATTTCAGGAATAGTGTGAGGAGTAGAGTGCGTTGGGTTTTTCTTTTAATTTAACCGGAGCTTGATGTAACGATAGAAGCCATTCACACCACACCAAAGGGAAGTGTGAACGCGCTCCCTGGGGCAGATGGGAGGGAGGTGGGAGGAGAAGAAGAGCCGTGCTGGAGATTCAGGGTGCCGCATTATGCAGCAGTGCACAGAACAGAAGATTAAATATCTTTAAAAGTACATACATTTAAAGGGATAGTAATGTTTCATAATAAAAGCAGATCTAATTAATCATCATAGTATTTGGACTTTGGAGAGTGTTATTTCAATTCTGTCAGAGTTGTAGTTCAAGAGTAATTCAATGATAAAGTATCCCCCTCCCGCCCCTTTTACTGATGTAACACTGCTCAGCCAGATCAGAAGGGAGCTGCCCAGGTAGACTGCAGAGAGGGACAATCTCCAATTAAAATAAGGGAAAAACCTGAAAAGCTTGTCAAGGGGGGCAGGGCTTTCATTGTTCTCACAGGAAGAAGATTGTCCCCTTCTGTTATCTGTCTGGTCTTACAACCAGATTCCACATCTGAGAAGAGATGGCTTACACTAGGTAAAAGGGGCGGGGATGGGAAACTTTGCTTGTGAACATCTCTCAAACCATAAAGGTTTAAGAGATAAGACTTATATCGTTCTTCATGTTTTTTTAATGCTTACAAAATAAAATAAAGTTAAAAAGAAGTATTATTATCGCTTTAAAAAAAAAAAAATAAACACCTTTCCTAATACTACTTTGTTAACTAAACCTATGGTAAAAATGTTTTATGAGGTGAATGTTCCCCTTTAATGCATCAGCTTCTGTTATATCGCTGGAATCCAGATAGGTCTCTGAGTCATTGCTAATTGATGCATTGCAAGACCTTTCTAACATCCAAGGAGAAAAGCTGTAAAGGCAAAACTTGCTTCAGTATAGCCTGACAAGGACAAAGATGTCTGAGATAAAATAAAAATGTACCTTTGGCTGTGTAGCACTGGCCTAGTTTACACTGCAGTTAATAAATGTTTTCAGCTGGTTTTATCCAACAGATTAATTGCAACATATAGTAGTTGATGAGGTTAAAAAAAAACATGATTCCATCAAGTTCATCCTTGTTAATCCAAAGGAAGGTAAAAAAACAAAACAAGAAAAAAACAAAAACCCCACTTAAGCCATTTCTTATTAAGAATGAAGTGGGAAAAAAATCCTTCCTGTCTCAAAAAGGCAGTTGGATACAATCACAGCCTTCCAAGACAAAGGAGTCCACAACTTTACTGCCCTTTTTGTAAAAAAAAAAAAAAAAGCCCTGCCTTTGTTTTTTAAAAAAAAACACCTTTCTTTTATTCTTAATGAATGACCCGTTGTTTTTTTTTTACCCCCTTGAATACATTATTCCCCCCCAGAGAGTTCTTTGTATTGGCCTCAGATATATTTGTAAATAGTAATCATGTGCCCCCGACATCTCTTCTCTAACAAACCAGTTTGGTTAGACTCTCTTTGTAACACAGATCTTCCAATCCTCTTATCATTTTTGTTGCCCGTCTCTGTACTTTTTCCAGTTCAGTAATGTATTTTTAAAAAAACTGGTGCCCAAGACTATACTTCATATTCTAGATAAGGCCTTACCAAGGATTTATATAGTGGTAGAATTATATTCCATCCTGTGTGTCTATATTCCCCTTTATAAAATATAGTTCCTTATAGGCTCTTGAAGCTGATGAGTGACACTGCACGCTGACGTGAAATCTATTGTCTATCACTACTCCTAAATATTTCTCCAACAAGGATTCCCCAAGTAGTTCCACATTTAATGTTAATAAAGCATGGTTGTTTCTGGAACCCAGATACATAACCTTAAATTTTTCTATATTAATCCTCATCTGCCATTTTCCTGCCCATTCACTCAGTTTATCCAAATTTTTCTGAAAATAAAACAATTCCTGCTCTGTGTAGATATACCGGTATTACCTGCCAAGCTGAAGCCTTGTAATTCACGCACAGGCCTGTTGTGAGGCACAGTATGAATGTTTTTTTGCAATATCTACATAGTAACATAGTAGATAAGGCTGAAAAAGACATGCGTCCATCAAGTCCAGCCCATGCCAAAAACACCCTTGTTGATCCAGAGGAAGGCAAAAAAAAAGCCCTCTGGAGCCATTTCCAATCTAGTCCCAAGTGTGTGTGTGTGTGGTGGGTAATTATTCCTTTCTGACTCCAACTGGTAGTCAAATAGTTCCCCAGATCAATATCATATTTGCTTTGAAGCCATCTGTCATAATTGTTAATATTGTTCTGTGCTAGATAGGCATCCATTGCTTTTTTGAATGCAGTTGCATTATCTGCAAGCACAACATCCCGAGGCAAAGAATTCCATAGCCTTACCGCCCTTACTGTAAAGAACCCCTGCCTTTGTTTTAGTCGAAAGTGCCTTTCTTCTAGTCTTAATGGATGACCTCTTGTTCTTAGCTCAGCTCTTTGCATAAATAATTCATTGGATAGTTCTTTGTATTGACCTTGAATGTCAAGTATATCAACAGAAATTCCTTTGTCCAAGTTACCCCTTTCCCTTTCATAGGATTGAAGTAAATTAGCCTGACACAATCTATTCTACATAAAAAATATAAAAAAAAAGACAAGAAGGGGAGCGTCTTACAGTGTAGTATATCAGTTGCAATTGGGATCCAAAAATTGTTACAAACAGATGTGCACTCACATTTGAACTTTGCTATCTAAGATGATCGGTAGCTCAAACAGTTATGGAAGATATTATTTCTGCTCCCTACGTAGATCATCGTAGCTCAGTCTGTCTATGCCACTCATCCACAGGAGTTGCTCAAACAAAACAGAAATAAATCAACCAGAAGGAGAGCATCCACATTTGGTAAATAGTTATTTAAAAAAAACAAAAAACAATGTTTAACACAGATCTCCATGAGATAAGACTCACATAGGAGCGATTAGACTGGCTTTTAGATTCTAGTGACTGGTCTGAAAGCACACAGGGAAATTGTGGTGTTGGTCCTCCCCTTTAAATGACCCAACAGATAGACACTACTGTAACATTTCCAATGGGTCGAGCAATAATCAAGGAGCAAAAATAGTATAAAAACTCTATTTATTAAAAACTAGCAATTTGGGACAGCGTTGCCCGTCATGTTATGCAGGGAATGTGTTTTGTTTTTTTTTAATAAATGTTATGATAGTGAAATATGGTGTGGGGTGTACGTGTCAGAAAGGTACACACAGTGATACACAGACACATGTACAAACACACACATATACAGGGAGACACACAGTGATAGAGAAGCATGCAACACACATACATACACACACACACATGCACTGACATACACAAACAGTGACACACAGATGCAAAGCAGAAAATAAATACATACAGTGTGAGCGGTGTAAGTAACATACCTCCCAACATTTCAAATGGCCAAAGAGGGACACTTGTGTTTTAGGTGGTGTTACTGGGGGTGTGGCTGGTGGTGTATTTTAGATAATTTTTAACCCTTTGAATGCCAGGGGGTAAGCAATGCATTGTATACCCCTTTGGCATTGAAATGGTTAAGTTACTCTTTCTGTAAGTGAATGATTTAGAAGAAGATGAAAGTATTTTTTTTACACAGACTCATTTATAAGATATATACAGAAGTTTATTCCCACATTACTGTGGGTTTTATTGATGTGGAGCAATCTGATACACTGGTATTTACACCACACAGTGTGATCTCCTAAATAGAGGAGCAGAGGGATTTGGGTGTCAAACAGGGACTGTCCCTCCTATACTGTATAGTGCCAGTCCTTATACACAGACACATGCAGACTGTATACTATACAGCAGAGGTTCTCAACCCATGCCCTCAGTCAGGCACGTGCACACATAGACACCAAGGGGGCTTGAGCACCTGCCCTTTTTGTCCAAAGTGCCCTCGTGCCCTTTTTTTTAAATATATATTTTGAATAAATAATTATGAGAAGTGCCCTTTTTTGCATTTGAGCCCCTGCCCCCCAAAATGTCTGTTCACGTCCCTGCCCTCAGTGGCCACTAACAGGCCAGGACTTAGGAATTTCCCTGCTAGAACACAAGTGTGTTGATCAGAGGCTCATTCATATTGATTAACTCACCTGTGCTCTTAAAGCTGGTTGGTGGGTTATATTATTGTGCCATGAGTTGTTTACAGTAGGAGTTGTAAGTCGAGAGAAGTGATGTAGCAGTAGGTGAGTTGTGGAGGAGAGGGCTAACCCTTTGAGTGCCAGAGAGGTACGCAACGCATTGCAATGTATGCGTACCCCTCTGACACTCAAAGGGTTAAGGTAGGCTGACCAGATCTCACCTTTAACCGGGGACACATAGGAAATAGCCATTTTGCAGTACTTCACTGAAATCAAAGCAGTCCTGCAGTATGCATTTTTTCTATACGTCCCCGGTTAAAGGGGAGGTCTGGTCAGCCTAGGTTAAGACTGATGTTGGGGGGCAGGCTAACTGTTCCTTACAGCCGCCCCTGGGTGTGTGTGGCAGGGGACGCATTTTTTCTCTCTTATATATACACACTACCAATGTGGGACGGCATTGCCCATCATGTTATGACCGTTGGGCGCATGTGTGTGAAATGTAGACACACTGATAAACACAGACATATGCAACACACAGGCAG